>JAAONU010000007.1:15049132-16360543 GCA_012932295.1 Cyclina sinensis | reverse complement strand
GATTAAAAAAGCCTAATATCTACTATAATTTTCTGTTATAAACGACCTGTATTTAAAAAAAACGATATTGTATAACTCAGAATAACTTAAACAGTAAAATGCATTGACACAAGTAATATATCTTTTAGTTCTCTCTACACTTCTTTGCAGAATTTAAATCATGCGTATTTACCTTAAATGTTTGACCGTGAAACCTTTTACCTCTCTTTCCTCATATGCTGCATGAATTATATTTTTACCGTATTTATAGTTTTCAGAAAGCACGTGGGCGGAATAAATGTATTCCTAACCTAACTAAAGCTATCGACATTACACTCGTAAATCTTCAGTTTTATCCTTGAACCCATATTTTCTTAAGTCGAGATGATAGTGGGTTTAACAAGGGCTATAACTGGAGGTGATTAATACCCCTGAACTTGCAAACCCCTTTGCCTACTCCACGAGCCCATTAGCCAGTCAATACTGAGAATACAACATAAGGTTAACTAACCCTGCACGCTCCTCTAATCTGACCAGAGCTTTAAGCGAACATTAAATAACATGTAAAGGAATAGGAACGGATGGAAGGACAGACAGAATGGCATACCGACAGACCGGTTATAGCAAAAGAAATAGCTTTTCTTGCAGTGTAAAAATAATGATGATGATGATGAAAACGAAGAAGATTATTTTGACGATGATGATGGAAATGATAGTGCTGATGATCAGGATGATGCTGATGATAATGACAGTGGTAATGATTATGCTAAAGGTACTTGTGCAGTATTGGAAGCAAGGGGAAGATACGGCCATCACTATCATTTTCATGTAAAGGAAGGCCAAGACTGCAACTGCTATAACGTTGACGAAACTCCTACAGGAAAAATCGTAGTGATATTATTGATGAAATAGGTCGTCCATATTGTTTTTCAACTGTTAAACAACCTTAAAAAATACAGCTTCATTTTTTTTCAGGGTGGATCAATTTTAAAATTTTAATAATTTTGATTGAATTTAAACATAGCTTTACTTTCATTTAAAGGATTTGGCATGAAACAAAGAACGTGTTATAAAGGAAACAATACCACGCACTTTAGATAACTTACATTTACATCCCCGAAACAAGTCTTTAAATCATACAGTTGGTCTGTTTCCAGACGGGGCATAGATATCAATGTTGACATTCATGTGTAAGGATTTACTGAAGCACTCGAAAACATGCAAAATTGTTTGTCTTTTGTGTAAAGGTTACTCTATTATTGCACATTGCATTCACGTGCTGATAACAGTAATTAAAGCGTTATCAAGCGTACACAAATTTTGTAAATAAAGATTATTAGATCCGGGACTCTTTATACGGGCACTTTACTGTGCTGGCGAAAAACATGTATACATGTTTATGCTAATAATTATTTTGACTTGACTATACGAGCGCGTGTATGGTTATATGACTCCATAAGTTTTTGATAAGATAAATGTCAAAGGATGGGTTTAAATAATTGCAGTTTCTGCCACAGATTCTACGATCCAAGCCGTTTGATCAATCGTTACAACTCAGCTTTCTCGGACAACTTCGTATAAAGTCGCCCGAGGTGTTCCGAGTGCTGTTTTGACGCCCAGACTTTGATTAGTATAGCTGACAGCAATTAAATTTGTTTTTCCCCCTAAAGAATTTCTACCTGTTTTGCTACGCATGCATATTTTCACTTCCGTCATCACTAGAAAATAAATCTCAAATTAAACATTACATTTTTCAGTGCTATATTGAATTCTTGTGCAGACGGCTTGCAGCGGTACTCAGATTACATCGTTAATTTTGAAAGGAATAAAAATATTTGACCGCACTTGATTTTGTTTAAATAGCAATCAAGCGCTAATATTATTCCAGTTAAACAAGTTTTTGACAAAGGTCTACTGTCTGTGCTCATGTTCTTTCAAAAACCGTTTAAACATTGTGTAAGACTAATTAAAACTTTGCAGATAAATTTTTGAACCTTTTCACAAGCGCTAGGATGTAACATTGCAATATTAACGGTTTAATATTTCTGTTTTGGTTGAAACACACGGAGATTATCAAGTAATCTGTATGTCAGTGTCGGTTTGTGTATAATAGGAATATTGTCCGTTTGATATTATCCAACCGATCTGCTTAGGTTAATCTGACCTTTGACCCCGATATACGTACGGTGCAAGTCCTAGCGTAAACTATTAAAACTTAGTAGTGCCGTATATAGCTTCTGATACAAAGAACTGTAATGAGAGCTGTAAGCGGTGCATCCTGACGCCTACTGCTCCCTCGATGCGTTTAACCGAGCCAAATTAAGCTTCTGAGAGCTTTCTGCGTAAAAAGTATTAACCTTCTTCGAGAAATGATAGTAATACTGACAGCAACAATAATCATCACGAACGTCATAATCGTCCTCATCAAATGCGGTGTTAATATAATCATCATCGTCGTTGTTCTGTCATCTTCGTCATCATCTTTATCATTAGTATTGTCGTCATCTTGTTCTGTGGATCAGTATCATTACACTCACCTTAAAAATCCCCATAAACTTAGTCATCATCAACATCAACATCATCATCATCATCCTTTTCTTCTTCTTCTTTTTCTTCTCGTTGTTACCTTAGCCGTCATCAACGTAAAACACCATTATCACTATATTACTGGTGCTCATCATCGATAGAATAAATAAATATCATCATTGTCAGTACAGGCATCAATAGCAATCACATCATCATCAACATTATCTTCATCATCATCATCAGAAGCAGTTAAACCAACCTTATCTTTTATCATTAACATCACTATCATCCATATAATGAAAATTGTTATCTTGACAAACGTATGGTTGTACCGTATCAAAATGTACTTTCGAACGTCTATCTTGACAAATGTATAGTTTGTACCGTATCAAAATGTACTTTCCAACGTCTATCATGACAAACGTTTAGTTTGTACCGTATCAAAATGTACTTTCCAACGTCTATCATGACAAACGTATAGTTTGCAGGCGCGTAGCTGCCTATACGCGAGTAGGCAGCTGAATCCACATTATTTTGACAAAAAAAAAAAAAACGAAAGTAAAGCTATTCATCTCCATTTTTATGCTAAAATAAATGGATTTTCGTTGGTCAAGAAAGCTCTCCGGAGGCCCCAAAACGCACCAAATTGCACCATTTATTTCAAAATTTTCAGGGGGGGCATGCCTCCTGACCCCCCTAGATTATTTTGAATCCACATTCTTTATAGGCTAGCTACGCGCCTGGTTTGTGCCGTATCAAAATGTACTTTCCAACGTCTGTCACGACAAATGTTTAGTTTGTTCCGTATCAAAATGTACTTTCTAACGTCTATCATGACAAACGTATAGTTTGTACCGTATCAAAATGTACTTTCCAACGTCTATCTTGACAAACGTATATTTTGTACCGTATCAAAATGTACTTTCCAACGTCTATCATGACAAACGTATAGTTTGTACCGTATCAAAATGTACTTTCCAACGTTTGTATGAAGTTAGTAGAATAGCAGAATGGCAGAATAGCAGAACAACTCCAACAGAATAGCAGAATGGCAGAATAGCAGAACAACTGCAGCTGCTATTCTGCTGGAGTTGTTCTGCTATTCTGCCATTCTCCTATTCTGCTGGAGTTGTTCTGCCATTCTGCCGTTCTGCTATTCTGATGGAGTTTCTCTGCTATTCTGCTAAAGTTTTTCATTTAACAGATAAAAGTGATTCCACTATTGTGTTAGAATTGTCTTACCATTCCGATGTTCTGCTGAAGGTTTTCTCTAAGAACTTTTAAATTTTGTTTTAAGTTCCTATGTTGGCTGATAGACAAATTTCACGGACCAGAGAAAATGAAATAGTTGTTCTGCTATTCTGCCATTCTGCTATTCTGTTGGAGTTGTTCTGCTATTCTGCCATTCTGCTATTCTGCTGTGGTTGTTCTGCTATTTTGCTATTCTGCTAACTTCACACAGACCTTTCCAACTACGTTACTTATGTTGTTGTTCTTGTTTCGGTGGACGAAGAACGCTCTTTTTGTTTCAGGCGTCGATACATCAAGCTGTATACATGCAGCAAGATCTAGCATAGTGACGTACGGAGCTCACTAAAAGGCTCTATGGATCGGGAGCTCTATGTGATTCTTAAATCGACATTTATGGTCTTACGTAATATTTACCTTATTTATTCTTGACACACTTTAATGATGACATTAACAAAATGATAACAGTCTAATAACACTTGATAATAAAACTAGGCTAAATAAACAGCATTCGATAGTTATACCACCGTGTACATACGTCGCCGGTGGAGGTGGTGCAAGTAACGCTGGTCTGCGGCGTATAACACAGGTTTTGCGGTAGAAACTGGATCCTCGGGTAAGAAAATTAAAACGGTGGATTGTTAAGTTTGACATTAAGACTACGTGCAAGATGATCTCATATTATTTTCAAATTCTCGCCCGAGTCTGCTTTCTCCCAGATTTTTGCCGTTTTCTGTATCATTTGTGAAAAACACGAAAATGTATGTGAATACGATGAAACAGGGCATTGAAAAGTGTCGAAAATGCAGTGATCGCGTTTCCTTGAGGAAAGTCATGCTAATCATGAATAGGAAATTCCGACTGGCACTTATTTCCAACCCTGTTTACTCTATTTGACATGTAAAACTATCAAAAGAGCTGTTTTTAGAAGAAAATGCATGGTAACATTTGTAGGCGGTGCGCAATGCGTGACCATGTCGATAACGCAAGTTGCATGATGGTTTACTTTAATCGCCTTTGTAACAGTTCTCGAAATTAAATAAACAAATAATAACAAGTGATAGCTATTGTTAAGAAGAAAATTTTTTTATACACTCTTGAAAGAGATGCAGTCTTACTAAAACAAGTATTATAAATTGCACATCGACATAATCGTCAAGGGTACCTTTGATAACATTTATCACTGTCGGTTGCATCATCTTCATCACCAACTTGATAATCGTTATCATCGACATCATCGTCGTCATACACATTATCATCGTTGTTATCGTTTTCATCCTAACTATTAATATCGTCTCCGCTATAATCATTTCCATCCTTTTGATATCGATTTTGTCGATGTCATCTCGTTTCAATTATATTGTGACTTACATTTGCTTCCATTTATTATAAGTATTTCATCTGATAAAAGGAACATAACGTTATGAGTTTAAGCTAAATAGATTAAACTCTGAACAAAACAAGCTAATTCACTTGCGCGCTAAATGTATGCATATTTATTCATATCAGTGTTTCTCTTCTTTTTCAGAAGCCGTTAAAATGATAAAGCTTTGTCATCTCTATACAAGAAACACAGACCAAAACCATCATTATACACTCACAAGTGAAGTTTGGCGTGTGTGTGTGTGTGGGGTTGGGGGGGGGTCGGAGGGGCTAGGAATGGTGGAGGGTATATAGGCAACACCATGTCAGTCGATCAGTCGGTTCATTTCTCGTCCGGGATATAATTTTGTCATGCATAAAAGGATTTCGAAATAAGTTGGCATAACTGAGACCATGTGTCGCATACAATCAAAAGCTGCGTACCTCAAAGGTCAAGGTCACACAAAGAGGTCGTCAATATTCCGTGTCCAATTTCTCACTTTGTCATGCATCAAGCGATTTTTGAAATTATTTGGCACAAAAATACTCAGATGATACTGATGTGTTGCTCATAAACTTCAGGTCCCTGTCGTAAAGGTCAAGGTCACATTCTGCTGAACAATTCACCGCTTAAAAGTCTTAACCGCAGACCAGCGTTACTTGCACCACCTCCACCAGAAAACATAGAATCAGACACTGTATGCAGAACAACAGGTTTCTCTTTAGTTTTTTAAGTCTTTGTTTGCATCTGTCCTTAGTGTGCAACTAATAGGTATAGATGGTATGCATAATATAAAATTGAATTGTTTGATGTACAGCCCTAGCTGATAAAACGTTTATCAAAACGTGATCTATCATGAAAACATTTTGTTTATATACATGGTGTTATAAATCTATCCAAATAACTCTTGTTTTCATCAATGTTGTCTGTGTGCCTGTGTTAAAACTATGCTTCGGGTAGGAATAGTTATATTAGGAGGGATACTCGTGCATTTATGTCTCGGAAGCTTCTACATATTTGGTACGTAAATTTCACATATATGTCCGTGAGAGGATCAATATTATATCTATGTTTTATTCTTATACACACATTTTGTATAAACATTAGTTGCAAATGTGCATACTCAGCATCATGGCGTTTTCAAAAATGTTCGAATGCTCGAAGAATAAGATCCGGAATATATTTCTAAAATTTTACCCTTTAGAAAAAAACGCGATATTTGTTAGTCAGACAGCAACAAAATAAGACTATCTGATACATTACTGCATTCTCGTATTAATTGCATTTACAATAACAATACATTGTTATCCTGGACAGGAAACATAAGTTTATACATGATCTCATATCTTCGGAACCGGACGGACGATCAAACACTAAGCAATGTGGACAACTTATGGATCTCTAATACAGGCATAATAATGACCCCGATAGGGATGACACTGGGCGGTGTACTGAACAGATGCTTAGGGGTTAGGTTGGCAACGACAATTGGCTGCGTATTATTCTGGTATTTTTTCCCCGTGATTTTCTAAAACGACCAAATTTAACCTTCACATAAGCAATATGGTAAATATAAAAAGGAAATGAAAATTATGTGTCAGCAGTGCATACATATACTAGCTTTATGTATTGTTGTTGTTTTTTTAATTTTATTTTGAAAATTGAAATCAATATCTCAGATTCTACAAAACTGTTTATCAAGAGTCCGAATGATTATATTTAATATTGTCGAAGTAATAACTAAGAACTGTGGACTAGTTACCATTTAAGATAAATCATTTTCATTATTATTATGTTGTTTCATTGAAAAGAAATTTTTGAAAGCTAAGTAAGGTTTTTGGCATTAACTGCTGCGTGGCGTGATGCTACATATGACGAAATTAGAGCTCAGTAAATATCGGCTAATATTAATCCGGCCATATCAGTGTAGCAATACCACGTGACCATGACGTCACTAAAGACAACACTGTCAACTTCGGCTCCGCTTATAAATAGAAAATTACCCGTAAGTATTTCATTTTTTCGTCGATTTCAATGGGACATGTGTCAGTCTTAGGAGAAAAATACAACCTTTCCACAGAATATTGGATCTCCATCACCAGCTCAGCCGTTTTTTTCAAGCACTACGTGAAACATTAGAATTTGTTTGTTTGCGAGGTTTCTCGTAGTGCTTGAAAAAACGGCTCAGCTGCTGATGGAGATCCTATATTCGGTGGAAAATTTATATTTTTCTCCTTAGACTGACACATGTCCATACAAATGGATGAAGAAATTAAATAGTTACAGGTTATTTTCTAATTTTCAACCGGAGCCAAGTTTGATAGTTTTGTCTTGGTTTAGATGCCTTAAGTGACGTCATGGTCACGTGGTATTGTTACGCTGCATATGATTCTGTGTTTTTCCGCTGTCTTTTGGAGTAATTTATATATTGATCGCCACATTACCAAAATAAAACCAAAGGACAATATTTTATTGTGCATCTGATGTATGAAATTTGCTTTGATGAAAGTATTTGGATTTCCTTGAATAGTTCAGGTACAGGTCTCACAGCTCTAACAGTACAGAAGTCTTTACTGTTCGTCTGTCTGTCATACGGAGCTTTACTGAATCTTGGATCCGCCATTGCATATGGGCCGCCAATACAGACGGTTGTAAAGGTAAAGATTGCTTTTCTGTTTGTTTTTGTTTTGTTTTTTAAGCAGAAGCTTGTGGTTTCATTATTATCATGATAAGACAACATATGGGCTCCCAGACTTGGTTTATTTTTCTTAATTAATTCTTAAATTAAAATTGTTTGTATTAGATGTAAACTGGAACACGTTGACCAAGTATATACGAGCAATAAACTCTTTGCGTTTCGCAAACATGGTAGTAAGAATAAGAGACAAATAACCATCATCGTACGTGTAGGGAACTCGTTTTATCATCATAGTTAGTAAAAGGAATACGCATCACTGCCATGGTAAGTGTAAGAAACAGGCTTCATTACCGTGGTTTGTAAAAGAAACACGTTACACAACCATGGAAAATGTAAGAAATACGTTTTATCATCGTGGTAAAAGGAACACGTTTCATCTCCATGGTTAAAGTGAGACACACGATTTTATATCATCATAAATGTAAAGAACACATTACATCATCATGATAAGTAGAATGAACACTTTTCGCAACCATAGTAAAGAAAGAAACATGTTTCATCAGCGTGGTCAGTAAAAAGAACACGTTCACTGCAATGTCAAGTGTAAGGAAAACGTTTCACCATTGTGTTTAATCGATAGAACAGGTTTCACCACCATGGTAAGTGTAGGGAAAAAAGGTTTAATTACCGTGATTACTGTGAGGAACACGTTTCATCATTGTGTAAACTAAAAGGAAGACGTTTCACAGCCATTGTAGATGAAAGGAACACGTTTAAACATCGTGTATAGTAAAAGAAATATGTGTCGCCGCCATGATAAATGAAAGAAACACGATTCATTATTGTGGTTAGTAAAAGGAACACGTTTCACCACCATGGAACACGTTTCTTTGGTTTTAAAAGGAACACGTTTCATCAATATGGTAAGTGCAAGCAACACGTAATTTCAAAGTCATAGTAAGTTTAAGGAACACATTCCACTGTCATTATTAGTGTAAGAAACGCATTTCACCATCGTGTTGAGTGTACAGAACTAGGTTTACCATCAAAGAAGATGTAAGTAACATGTTTTACTATCATTGTTTAGTGTAAAGAATACGTTTCAAACTCACTGTGAAGGTAAGGAACACGTAAAAGCACACGCTTTCCCATCTTGGTTTATGTAAGGAACAGATTTCACTATGATACATGATAGGAAATCAATGAACCATCCTGCTGAGTATACAAAACACGTTTACCATCGTGGACGGTGTAGGAAACGCGTTTCACCATCATGGACGGTGTAGGAAACATGTCTCACCATCATGGACGGTGTAGGAAACACGTTTCACTATAGTGGACGGTGTAGGGAACACGTTTCACAATCATGGACGGTGTAGGAAACACGTCTCACCGTCATGGACGGTGTAGCAAACACGTTTCACTATAGTGGACGGTGTAGGAAACACGTCTCACAATCATGGACGGTGTAGTAAACACGTCTCACCATCATGGACGGTGTAGGAAACACGTTTCACTATAGTGGACGGTGTAGGGAACACGTTTCACCATCATGGACAGTGTAATAAACACGTTTTTCCAGCCAGGACGGTGTAGGAAACAGGTTTCACCATCGTGGACGGAGTAGGGAACAGGCTTCCCCATCATGGACGGTTTAGGTAACACGTTTCACCATCGTGGATGGTGTAGGGGACACGTTTCACCATCGTGACCAGTGTAAGGAACACGTTTCACCATCGTGGACGGTGTAGGTAACACGTTTTTAAAACCAACGTGGATGGTGTAGGGAACACGTTTCACCATCGTGTTCTGCAAATACATATATGTATGTTGCATAAAATATATGATTCTGTTTAAATTTGTGACATAACTGTTATATATACTTTTAGATAGATAGATAGATAGATAGATAGATAGATAGATAGATTTATTTCGGCAAAGGATGCATATGCATAGTTAACATATTACATAACATAGGATAAAATAATGACGATTATTTAATGCTATATCATGCATAAGAGAACCGTGACGTGCTCACCTACACCAAGGATAACACAAAAAAGAGCAACACTGAAAGTGAACGCCCTTATTTCCATTGTGGTCCTTAGAATTGGTGGCATGACACAAGGCAAACCTTAATAAAGACAATTGTGGTAAAAAAAATAAATAATTAAATAAATAAATTCATATAGATAAATCACATTCATAGAGGATAATCTATCACAAAATAATCACCTGAGTATCAAGCATGTAACACAGTGACTTGTCATTGGAAGAAACAATGATTTATCAATTATATAACAAATGTTTGACTAGATACTGAGCATATAAGCACTTAGTATTAATTATCTAAAAAAACTCATAATATTAAATATGAGGCTAAAACAAAATGTAACAAGTAAAAACTTAAGCCGAAAAGAAACAATTAAGTAAAACACTTTGATCTGTTAAAAACTGTTCATTAGATGCCTCTTGATGGCTACCTTAAAACCTTGAAGTCTAGAAATCTCAGATATTTCCAAAGGTAAACTGTTCCATAGTTTACAACCAATAAATGAAAAGGATTTCGAACCATGACTTTTAACCTTAGGGAGACTATAACCACCCTTTGTACTCAGTCTGGTACTATAACTATGTAGTCCTGAGAAACAAAATATTCACTCATGTATTGTGGGGCCAGACCATGTTTAACCTTGTAAACATGACACAACATGATTTGCTCAACTCTCTTATGCACTGGTAACCAGTTAAGGGACTTAAAGTGATTTGGCCCAATATGGGCTCTGGAGTCAAGGTTAAGTACAAACCTTATTATTTTATTTTGACAAGTTTGTAATTTATGTTTTAAAGCCTGGGTTAAACCACTATACCACACAGAACATGCATAGTCATAGTGACACTGAATCAGTGACATAACCAGAAGTTTCTTGGTATGCTGAGTAAGAAACTCTTTCTTACGGTAGAGAAATTTTAACCGTGAATTGGCCTTTTTAAGAACAGACTCAGCCATGGAACAAAAGGACAGATTTTGATCAATAGTAACCCCAAGATACTTGATAGATGTAGCGGATTCAATGCCCGTACCTATGCAAGTTATTTGCAGGTTAGAAAGTGACCTCAGTGTAGCCTGGGGGTTCACGAGATCACTAAAACACCACTATGGTTCATCATATTTAATACCTCTAATACATTCATTGCCTTGGTGAAGACACAACATAATCGATCAGAGTTAATAATGCCTAAAATCCACGCTAGTGTGGTAAGGATAAAGATGGTAACCCTGAAAGTAAACAATAGAAAATAAACTAAATAACATGTTATAATCATTATGACTTTATCTTCACAGTCATAAAATCATTCTGTCAATTGCAGCAGAAGCACAGGTTCGAATCTCTTCCAAGGCACATGTGTAGATACATATTACATAATGATCAATACAATGGTGAATACATTATTTACATTCTCTATACATGATTTTCATATACATCACATATGAACATATATGTAATAGCTGCTTTATAGCTATCGGCCAATCATTTTACAGCGACATGCAGTAGCCACACAACAGACCATAGTTGTCCCTATTGTATAGACGTTCTATGCTGACTAATATGTTAATCCAGATTAACATAATACAAATATTGACAATAAATAATTACAAGTAACCTACCAGTTGTGCACCAAGTTACACCACCAACCAAATCACAAGTTCCAGGCATAAAGTCTCCCTGACACGCCAACTCTCAAACGCCTCTAAGTGTGAAGATTACGCTGCAAATTAGAATAATAACATGTGCAAATAGATGGAGAAAGTAGTGACAGTTCATGTTAGTTAAAATATTAAAAATAAAAGTAAATAGTTTTTATGCCGCCATCTTGGAATTTTATGTACATGTAAGACAACATATAAATTACGTTCTGAACTGCTCCAGGACTACATAAATCAGGAACCGCAAACTTGCAATCTAGCAAAGAGTTAAATTAACAGAAATATGGACAATTTCTAACCTTTAATGCCAAATAATCCTTTCAAACACATATAAAAACTATAGAAGAGCAAAACATGTCTTCTCCCTAGAATGACTGTTGTATGGACTGCAGTCACATGACCCGGATTAAACCCCAATACACGGGAAAATCTGTTATGCGTAAATTTGCAAGCAATGGTCAAAGGGAAATAACTCCTACCAGGAAAGGACAAGAAATTAAACCCCGGTAACATCAGTTTTTGTCTGGATTCAAATACAATTGACTCAGTTTTCCCTAAGTGCAATGACAACTTATTGTCAACTAACCATTGACTAACCAATTCCATATCATCAGTCAAGCCCTGTTCAACAACTGATAGACTTTTACCAGATACAAGAATACCAGAATCGTCAGCATATAATAACAATTTATTTTTAACCACAGCTGACATATCATTAACATAAATTAAAAAAAGAAGAGGTCCAAGTATTGACCCCTGGGGAACACCACATGTTATAGTTGCCGTACAAGAATGGGTGCCAGAGACATCTACAAGCTGTTGTCTGTCAGACAAATATGACTTAAACCAATTTAAAACATCACAACTAAGACCAGAAGCTTGTAGCTTCATTAAAAGAATGGAATGGTCCACCGTGTCGAAAGCTTTCTGTAGATAGAACAAGTATCAGTGGAGAAACCACTCCTAAAACCTGACTGAAATTTGTATAATAAATTTTTGTCTTTAAGATACAATTCAACCTGGTCATAAACCACTTTTTCAAGGATTTTTGAAACAACATTTAAAATTGACACCGGGCGGTAATTACCCACAGACAGTTTGTAATTCTTTTTAAAAAGGGGAACAACTCTAGCCAGCTTAAGATCATCCGGAACATGACCTTGGATGAGGGACAAGTTAATGATATGTGTTAAGGGACTAGCAATGACTGGACATCCATCTCTGATAAAACGTGAAGGAATACCATCTAGGCCAGTAGCTCCAATCATATTTAATAAATAATTTACCTGAGCGGCACATGATAGGCTTTTATATTAAGTACTTTGTTTTGTCGCATTTCCGATTGCTATATTATTTTCGTTGGCTTGACAAATTTGAAAGGCTATGTAGAGATTTTGAAATGAAGAAAAAAGAACATGTAAGAATGAATGATTGAATTCCGGCTTATTTGCAGTTGTAAAAATATAAGCAATTAACGTTTTCGAGTTTCATCGTGTACAATTTTAAATAAGCGTGAGTTTATTTGCAGTGGCTACCAAACAAGCCAGCATTTGCTACAGGTATGATAGTATGTGGTTTTGGAGGTGGAGCCACTATCTTTAACCAGATTGTTACGGCCTACCTCAACCCGGAAAACTTGTCTCCGGATTTAGAAACAGATGACGGAGAAAAGTTAGTGTTGCCCTATTACCGAATTTATCCTATATCATTAAAGAAGCTCTTGATAAACATTTTTGTAATATTCTAATAGTATAATTTCTTAACTTAAATGCGTTCATTTTGAAAATATTTACTCACATAGAAAACAACTGAATATGTATATAATCTTTTTATGCCTTTTTATACCTTTCACTGCCATAAATTACAACTTAATGGAAAGTTTACTTTCATTTATATAGCTGCTATAAATGACAAAAGTCGAAAAAACAGAATTGCTTACAAGGATGAAGAATTCCTACATAACGATTTCAGATTTTTCACAAACACAGCACTTTTAGACCGGGTACCAAAGCTGTTTCTACTCCTTGCGGGTATTTACGTCGGCTGCCAAATATTAGGTATCATTGCCCTTTCTGAGCCAGGATCCAGTAATGCAATACAGACAAGAACGGCAAGACGCATGGAAAATACTGAGAAGTAGTTTTTTTTTCTTTAAAATACGACTTCTATTTCATTCTCGTTGAAGCGAAGTGTCGATGAAGACAGCAATATGCCCATTTCATTTTATTTTAGTGGCGGTTTCCTATACAACCAACGTTAACAAGATCTTATTTATTTAAGGTTATGCGGAATAGTGCAAATTACAAAAAAAGCAGCCCATTCCCGAAACCGTTCTGTTTCCTTTGCATATTTTTGTATAACTATAATAATTGTGACATCGGCTTAACGTCTCATCCGACAAACAGTTAAAAATGTTACTGGAAAAGTTGGGAATCGAACTCGTGACCTGGGTTTCATGACGTGTCCGCCATCACTAGCCTTCTGAACCGACCCTCGTCCAAGGGAGAAAACTACAGTTTGTTTAAATGCAAACTCGAAAACTTCACGCATGGTTACTTCCCTTTAAGTACTGGCATAATTTGGTTTAAAAACTGGAGCCCTGTAGTCAACTTAACTTATATTCTTCAATGACAAAGAAAAAACTAGTTTTCAATTTAGATAATACGAGCATAATTTCTTATGCTAATTACATTGCAGGCTGCCGGAGAAACTTCCAGTGAAGACAGTGTTACTAAAATTAGTAACAAGTAAAAATGCGATTATTCTGTTATTGTTTGTATTCCTAATCCATGGCGGCAACCAGTTTGCCATAACTTTGTATAAGGTAAAACATTTTTACTCTTAATGCAAAAAAGAGGCTCTCTATGTATTTTTAGCAAAAATATATGGGTCAGTCCTTTATAATATAACTAACTCCGTGTATTGCCACTACTTTAAAAGTGGATAGGAGTAAAGTGCGTCGTATCCTAGGAATATAAGGGCCGCAGATTCAAACCAAGTCGACATATTGCAATAACTTCTCCTTCCGGTGCAATAACCACTTAAACATTTTTGAAAATCTCACCGAGAATAGTGAACGTTATTTTTGATAACTTCCGACTTACACTAAAGTCAAACATTTATCAACTGTAGACCTTTTTTAATTGTTGTGTTTACAAGAGGAAAAATATTTCAAAATGTAAAGGAGAACATGTGTTCAAGAAAAAATCTTATGGCAAGTTAACAATAAGAAACTAAGAAAGTGTCTACATGTATTTGTAAACTGATATCCAATCAAAACATTTACATCAACATCTCTGTTTGATGTCAATACTCTATTGGAATTTTTGACTGACACCTTGGTATCCAGTTGGTATTGGAATGTTCAATATCAGTCAGGTTTACATGATTTAAAGGAGATGGAATACCTATTTTCAGGGCTTTTCTCTTAAATTAAAGTGCAGACATAATTTTGAAAATTGTGTAATTATCAAAATGTATTTAGGCGTACGGACAGACGTTTATCTCGGATGACCGGTTTCTTGCACTAATCGGGTCAATTTCGTCTATATTCAACTGCTTAGGTCGTCCGCTATGGGGAGCTGTTATGGACAGATTTGGTTTTCAGGTAAGGGAATGTTCCATTTATTGCATAATACTTGCAGCGGATCAAGAGATAAATAGAAACATACACCAAAAGAAATGGACGGTGTGCACTGCGCATGCTCGGTTCCAAGGGATTGGGGGTGCGGCATTAGGGACGTGCGCCCTTAAGCTGTCATAGAAATGCCCACTGTCATTGAGTATGTCTTTAATGTGGAGTCGAATGCTTACACAAAGATGTCCCACCTTCTACTATACACACACTACCCATGGTTCAGCATCTAGGTCTGTTGCTAGGCAACCAACACAATGTCCTCAGCATAGTTCGTAACTTCCCTTTCAAATGATTCAATTATACTGACTTGTGACTAATATTATTAAGTAAATGATCTAGAAAAAAACAACAAATATAAACAAGTAAGTGTTTTTATATCTTTTGTAAAGTAATTTTCAAAAATTCCTTTAGTGTGAAACATAATTACAGATTGCAGTGAAGTTTGTTGCCGCCACATTTGTCTGCCTGTCCTGTACAATTCAGTTCACAGAATCTCTGGGGAAAGTGGCTTTCATGATCTGGATATGTGGACTATACGGAAGTTTCTGTGGTAGGTGTTTTTGGCAGAGACATAGATAGCAGAGATATGCTTCTCTAATGAATGGTAAAATATCACACATGACACGAACTTAAGTATCCTATAACTGTAAGACCACAAGTCATACTGATTTTATTAATACATTTTCTAAAAGTTTAAACGTTAAACTATAGCAAGAAATAAAAATACTTTCATATTTTAAACAATATTCGGGTATATAATACTCATAATATAAAAACATGCCCGTTTTACTTTAGGACAAAGTAAGTCTGTTTTCAACTCGATACTAGTCGGTTGATTCTCCCTGTTTTGTGATACCGTTAGAATTAAAATAAAAGTATTTATATTACTTCAGCTGTCAAGAACATTTTAGACTTTCTGAAGATGTTATGTTTATGAACGTTGGATAAATAATTTTTAACTTTTATCTGCTACAAAACAAGCCATTTTTGGTAACTTCTACTGACGTGTGATAAATTACACAAGTAATAGGTGACATAGGGAGCTGCTTATCTCTGTTATCTATGTCTCTGCTTTTGGATACAGTATATTTGGTAATAGGTTTTCACATGCTTTGCAATAATGTATTCGATAAAACCACGCAAAGACCAGATACAGATCTCCGATCTGAGCAGATCGAAATTAAGTCCAGTTCTTAAATTTTTCAGTTTTTGATAGGACTATCAGCATGAAATATTTTCTTGCAAATCTTTAGTCCATGATGATAACATGTACCAAATTTGGTAAAGGCAACTGTTTAAACACTGAGCGAGATGTATTTTTATACATCTCAAGGACGAACTGTCTGACGAAGCGAATGACAGTCCCCAACCCCTTTGCGAAAAGAACTTCCTTCTTTACGCGTGTGTGTCCGGGTGATGGTTATAATGTTCTGTATAACGCTATAACGTGTTTTCTCTTCTACAAAATTTAGGTATATGGGCAGTAGGACCATCAACCCTTGGGAAGTTATTTGGAATGGAGAATATGGTTATTACAATGGGAGCCATGTTTGTGGCTGTGGTAAGAAAATACACTGTTTACACAAATAGTCACTGGAATGAACGTAACAATACAATGGTCCTTCGTTAGTATAACTTGGTTGGTAAAGACCCAGTTTCACTTACAAAGACAAATTATACTAAAATAATAGAATTTTCACATGCTTCTAATGAACATTTCGACTATTCAAACAGCTAGATACATCTTCATATCCACAAGTCTGGGGCTATCTACAACGGTTTCACTAACATGATGATATCGACTAAATGCAAATTAGCTGCGGTCACGTGACTAGTCATGAGGCACTAGGCCGATCTAAATCTATTAAAAACATAACAAGTTATAGTTTTAGAAGAATATTTTAACACATATGTAAATTTGTTACATCATTATATTTTATCATTGTAAGTAATCCGGATCTTTAAGATTAAGATTATTTAACACCTGTAAGAATCAAAGTTTAAGAAAAACAGAAAAAAATAAGAAAATTGTTGACGCATAGAAACTATTACCAAATTTAAATATTCATTTGCCATGTGGTTAGAAAATGTAAACACTGGATACATGTATACTTCATGTGTGTCCTATCTTTCAGTCAGTAGCTACTCTTGCCGGTGGATTCATTGGCCTAAATCTGCAATCTGTGATAGGATGGGAGGGGCTCTTTCTACTTTCAGGATTTATGGGCGCAACGGGTAAAGTTATTTTCTACAAAGAATAGCTGCTACGCTGTGAATAACGAAATTTAAATACTTCAAATATTGTTTGTTCAAGGAAAAGGGACATGCTGAAACATATTTTTGTTAAAAATCAGCAGAAACTATTCACAGTTACAGTTTCTACTTAATATCATAGATATTTTCTGAAATCCTATAAATCGTATGGATACGGTTCTTTAAATAATTCAGTACACAGCCAGAACACACGTGATTGACAGCGTGCTTGGAGTCAGTTGAAGGGCTCCATAAACTGGACAGACTTTACATTTGCATATACACGATATTATATTCCAAAAATATATGCCATTATTTTAAAGGATCATACAGACAGTCTGACAGCATTAAGATCGTCCGTACGAAGATATGGCTTTATCAAAAGGATTTTATGCTTATTAGAAAAACTGATCAATTTCATTTTTTTCATCTTTTCAGCTTTCTTCTTATCGTTCATATTTGATGGTAGAGATACCTGTGGAAACTTAATATAACATTATATAACGGCTAAGAAAACACTTCACATAAGTATGCGAATTCATACCAGTGAAAGCCCGAGCATAGCAATTGTGATAACGATGACAAAGACAGAAGTTGAAAAATCATACTGCTTTTAGAGAATGGATATTCCCTCAGATAAGCCGATGGTTTATTGCATATGTGTTTCTTTGGGCTCATTCTCAATAAAACAAAAGAAAAATGCTACTGCTCAATTTTTTTTCCTTAAGAAAGTGATCATGTATCCATGAGAGCTTGCTTTGTCTTAACAAATAGTTGTGAATTGTTTTGAACGTGTTTTTGAAAAAAAATCTAATTCTTAAATGTTTGTTTATCATCGCTCTTATAGCTGATGGTTCTCAATTTGCACTACTTTTTGACTGCATTACTATTCATAAATAAACGTGAGCTGTCTCAATACCAACAGCCAAAAAACTAGCATGTCCCTAGTGCTGACATTTGAATACACCAAGGATAAGTAAGCGTATCATTTTAAACCCAGTGTACAGTCTGCAGTCGCCATTAAATCAACCAGATGTGGTTTGCAAAACACTTTCTACGACAGTTGCCAAACAAGCACCTTCAGTGCTTTGATTTTTTTAAATCGTTTACAGCTTAACAACAAACCAGACAACACTCCCACTATATTAAATGTAGTCCGAATATCAATGGAACAAGTGCTAACATAAGACTGCTGCAGGTGCAGCAAAGAGATTGCACAGCGAACCTTGACATTGAAACCATGGTGATAGAATATTGATTAGCATAATTATGGAGCTTGATGCACCATATTATCTTTTCTGTATTAGACTGACATAATGTCTTCAAGTCTAGCATTGGCAAATTGAATCATAAGATCTTCTATAACTTATTTTCTCAATAAATATACAGAAAATTCCGAAAATGTTACTAAAAATAGCCGTGGTAGAAAATCTTATCTCACATGGGTTTATCTCGAATGGCTTTAGAAAGCGAACTACTTTTTGTATTTTGTCAGTCCATTTCTAGCGTTGACATTTAAAATTTTGTCTGTGTTTACACTTTAAATCACATGTTCTCTGATTAATTTGCATTTAAATCACTTTAATCCATCAATTTTACTCATTCCTGATGTTTAACCCTACGTAATACGTTTAAATATATTTTTACTTGAATCGGTGAAACGTGTCTTCGCCATGTTGAATACTGTGTATTGGATATTTGGTTGTTGGTTCACAGGCATACGCATAAATAATAGTTCCAAATGTTTGCGTTTGTTATTATATTTTGTCCCATGAGTGAGTTAGGGAGAAAAATAATCAATCATTGGGCGTGGTTGAAGTTCGGGATATGCAAACCCGAGGGTGACCGGGAGGCTCGGGTTTAGATATCCCGATCTTCAACCACCCCAAATGATAGATTCTATTAATATTAAATAATCAAAAATAAAAGGTTGTAGAATACAGTTCTTGCAGCAAACGTTCGCCACAATCCCTCCAGTCATTACATCGACAATATTTAAGCCTGACTGCAATGTATATGTCAAATTAAGAAACCTATAAAATATTATTTATCTTGCCATTGACAAACAAAACAAAAATATAATATCATGGAAATTCACATTTTTTGGGAATTGACATACTTGATGGGTTACAGATTAAAGCGATAAACATGTTTGCCCGTGACTTCACCTCTTCTTGAAAGCTTTACTTTTTTGCCCTTTTATGACTGTGCAGCTACAAGTTTTCATAGATCTTTATTGTGGTACCTGCATTTTCAATGTGACTAGAACCTGTTCCTGGAGTTTTCACAGCTTGCAATACTGTCATCTACATCTACACAATAGTGAGAATCGAAAGAAACTAAAACAACGACCATATATTATTTCTTGTAATAACTGCAAACCCATAAGCTGATACGATGTGACAATTTCGTCTAGCTGTATTACTCTGTCCGTAATGCAGTATTTTTGATAACACGACTAAGTCATAAGCCGAGATCTCACAAGTCGGCTATAATAGAAGATAAATTCCTGAAAGGAACAAGCCCTAATGAAATTAATACGCGTCCTGCGTAGGTAGATTATGTCAGCGGTAAACACGCTTTCGGCTGTATATCAGACCTGTGTTCTATGTAACGTTGGATGAAGAACGGATCAGTGGTCCAATGATAACGCGCTAGACTAGTTACTTAGGGGTCGCGAGCTCTGTCCCCCACTATATAAGCCTATGTAAAATCAATTGACCCCCAGGCGTCGTGAGTTCAATACCCCGCTTTTCCACAAACATTACTTATTGTCTTTCAGAGGAGACGTTAAACCGAGGTCCCATGTATATGTATAAATGTTACCCTGAGCCTGGAAAAGAACTAGGGGTGTCTTTGGAATCGGATGCTTTCTGTATCTTGCACATCCACCATAACTTAAAATAACTAACATCAGCATAGGTCGTCAACCGAACCGAATATTAATAAACTCAGGTAAGATAGATAGATTAGATAGATTGATAGCATTTGACTGATTCATCCAAAAACAAAACGAATAGTTGCTGGAATAAGATGCGTAAGCCGTGTCTACGATGCACTTCAGTTGCTTAAATATACGCTGCGTTAATCACTGCCTTAATGTAATTCTTGACTATTAAAAACAAGAGTGCCATGATGGCCCTAGATCGCTCACCTGCGTATGAGTGCCTTTGACAAAATTGTTATGGACCTGATTAATTGACACCAGGTGACCTTTATTCAAAACTGACCTAGAAATTAACGAAACAAATTTTCTGACAAATTTCCAGGTTATTTGGATTGAAAATTTAACCTCTACAGTGTTAACAAGGTTTTCCCATATTTGGGCTCTGTGACCTAGTTTTTGACACTAGATAAAACATATTCAAACTTGAGCTAGAAATCATCGAAACAACCTATCTGACATATTTCCAAGATATTTAGACTGAAAATTTTACATCTAGAGTGTTAACATTGTTTTTTCATATTTGGGCTCTGTGACCTAGTTTTTGAATCTAGATGACCCATTTTCGAAGCTGAGCTAGAAATTATCACAATTACTTTTCTGACCTCAGCCCAGGATATTTAGACCGAAAATGTTGCCTCTAGAGTGTTTACAACGTTTTTCCATAATTGGGCTCTGTGACCTAGATTTTGATCTCAGATGACCCATATTCAAACCAGAGCTAAAAACTATCAAAACAACCCTTCTGACAAATTTCCGGGTTATTAGGACTGAAAATGTGGCCTCTGGAGTGTTAACAAGGTTTCTCCACATTTGGGCTCTGTGACCTAGTTTTTGACCCCAGGCGACCCATATTCAAGCCTTAGCTAGATATTATTAATTCAACCTTTCTGACAAATTTCCAGGATATTTGGACTGAAAAAGTAGCCTCTGGAGCGTTAACAACATTTTTCTATTTTTGGTCTCTATGACCTAGTTTTTGACTCAAGATGACACATGTTCAAACTTGAGCTTAGAAATTATCAAAATTACCTTTCTGAAAAATTTCCAGATTATTTGGATTGAAAATGTAGCCTCTAGATTGTTAACAAGGTTTTTCTATTTTTGGGCCATGTGACCTAGTTTTTATCCTAGACAACCTATGTTCAAACTTGTCCGAGTAATAACTGGGACAAATATCTTGACTAAGTTTCAAGACAATTGAGGGAAAAATGTGACCACTAGAGTGTTAACAAACTGAGTGTGGACGTCCGACGGATGACAGACGGCGGACATTGATAGTTCCTTATAGCTCACCAGCCATGAGCCTACGGTTCAGGTGAGCTAAAGACAAAGCAATGATAAATCATATTGAAATTAATAATCTACACAATTATCTGATTTAGATAAAACGATAACATTATGAAAGATTTAAGATAAAAACATGCAATCATGCAGTTTATTATCAAGATAGCAATGGTTACGGATACGACAGAAGATGTAACTCTATGTGAAGTTTGACTTGCACTATCTACTTTACTGAACAAATGAAGTAATACTGTGTTAAAGTCTGAAATTTACCTTTGTCTGAACAGGTCATCCACATGATCAACTGTATTCCTTGTATTCGACCTTGTGAGTGTTAAGTTCCATAAGGAGGACTGTCTTTGATCTGACTTGTTCCGCGAATACATTTGCACTTCATTCTTCAAGTAAACTGTGGTTTGTCTGAAACTGATAATTATACTCATTATTTCATGTTGACCTCCACGACTTGTCTGACTGCTATAACTCATAAGCATTTGCCTCACCATTGATATCATCGTTAAAAACCACCATGACAGAGTTCATCTCTACGTCACCTTTCGGCGTCAGTACTGAACCCGTACCCGGATTTCAAACATTTCGACTACATGTACTCATATACAATACAATCTATGATATGACATGGCATTTTACATATTGTTGAAACTGCTGTAATTATTTTATTTCTGCATCAATTAAAGGGGATATAGTGCACGAAAAGCGGAGAATTGTGCCCTATATTACAGGTCCTGATGATTCTTTTGTCAGATATACAGTTTTTCTTAACATTCGGGAAATCAAAAGTTCGTAAAAATGTTTGCCATCGCGAAAAGCGCATCAGTTTCCCTAAATGTTAGAAAATTCTGTACTGCTGACAAAAATCATCAAGGCCAATTTGTATGACATAATTTTCCGCTTCGCATGCGATTTATACCATTAAAATTGATGAAGAATAAAATACTTATAGCAGTTTTCTCCTCCGAATCGAGGCAAAAAAAGGTGTTTGCGACAGCCTCTCATTATTTACCACGTGGTATGGCCACACTGATTTTTTTCTACTAGATGGCAATGCGGTTCTCTACCTATGGCCCTGATTGGAGACCATAAACTAATTGATCCGTATTTTACCCGTCAAAATGCACGTTCTGCATTTATTTTTATCGAGAACATGTCACCTTATGTGAAGACGGTTAGCCAGCCTCAGTTATTCGTAATAGCGGACAGGGAGTTTCATCAGTTAATCATTAGACTGTAAGGTCATTGGTTACTGGAAAATATTGATACGTGAAGGAAAACGCGTATATTTACTGTGATCAGAGTTTTTTACGAGCACATAGTCCATTATTAAAATATTTAGTGTCGAAAAATGGCAACACCGGTTATCATCGTTCATGGAGGTGCATGGCGTATTCCGCCCCATCTTGTAGAAACGTCACGTGTCGGAACAAAGCGCGCTGCACGCGCAGGTTACGCTGTTCTAGACAAAGGTGGGTCAGCGTTGGATGCCGTCCAAGCTGCAATAAAGACACTCGAAGATGACCCAAAATTTGACGCTGGTAAGTTAGATATTCCTGAATCATTACTTAAACGGTGTCTGTGAAGCTTAACATAGCTAATATTTACCAAGTCATTTTAAACAGTACTATATTGGAACTTCTTTTATTTCTTCTGCTTAATACAGATGCACAGAGTGGGTTCATTATTTCTTCTCTTTAATACAGATGCACAGAGTGGGTTCATTATTTCTTCTCTTTAATACAGATGCACAGAGTTGAACATTTATTTTTTCTGTTTAATACAGATGCAGAGCGGGTCCCTTATTTTTTTTGTTTAATACAGATGTGCAGAGCGGATCCCTTATTTTTTTTGTTTAATACAGATGCAGAGCGGGTCCCTTATTTTTTTGTTTAATACAGATGTGCAGAGCGGGTCCTTTATTTGTTCTATTTTATACAGATCCGCACAGCGGTCCCTTTAATTCTTCTGTTTTATTCAGATGTTTAGAAAGGGTTTGTTATTTGTTTCTCACAAATTTGCAGAGCAGGTCCTTTATTTTCTATGTTTAACACAGATCTGCAGAGAAGGTCCTTCATTTCTTTAATTTCATACAGATGTGCAGAGCGTGTCGTTCATTTTTTCTGTTTCTTACAGATGTGCTGAGCGGGTCTTTCATTTCTTGTGTTTCATACAGATGTGCAGAGCGGGTCTTTAATTTCTTGCGTTTATTACAGAAGTGCTGAGCGGGTCTTTTATTTCTTGTGTTTCATACAGATGTGCAGAGCGGGTCTTTAATTTCTTGTGTTTCTTACAGATGTGCTGAGCGGGTCTTTTATATCTTGTGTTTCTTACAGATGTGCAGAGCGGGTCTTTAATTTCTTGTGTTTATTACCGATGTGCAGAGTTTACTTTTGCTATTTCATATAGTACACATTGGTCGTTTTTCATGTTTAAAATGGTGATAGGAGGTCACAGAACGATCTGAACTTTTTCTGCTTCAATGCATCATGCTTTGGTGATTTCTATCTTTAAAGAGTGAGAGAAAAATCAAACTTATCGTAAAAGTTTAATACCGCTCTATATATTGTAATTCGAGTTTTGCGCAGGGGAGTGGGGGTGGGGGTGGGGGGTATTTTAAACATTGCCCTTGTTTGAATGTAAAACACTGAGACGGGTGTATTAAAGGCGTTGTTCTTTCATGCAGACGTATTGTAGACGCTTATGTCACCCGGTACAAAAATTCTACATTTACATATAGTAATATTACGAAACTGAAATGTCTTAAATTACATTTAAAAATAATGCTTTCATGTATTTGCATTCTTTCTTTTCCTAAAAACCGACTATGACTTGTCACTAAAATAAAGACAATTCTTTTTATCTAAAATCATGTTTTGATAACGCGCTCGTAAATTGAGTGCATTTATGAAGGACATTGAAACGAATGACATATCAACAATTAAAGAAATGCTATCTGTACACTAGATTTACAAATATATTGATTTTCACGTATGCACGGTTGCACATAGGTAACATGCACTTCCCTGTTTTATGTCAATTCTAAGGGTTATCATTCGTGGGAGCGAGGTAGCTATGTTGAAAGGAACGACTTACTTGTTGAGGTGAAATACAAATGAAGAAGTGCCTGTCACCTCTTAGTCTGACTACCGAGGAGATAATTAATAAAACATTTCAGAAGTACCATTTTATTTATAAAGCAATATGTCAATCAGGAGGTCACCCCTAGTTTGTGAGTGACTAATAGTATTTACTTTAAATCAATAGAAAACTAGACAACGTGACGGTTTAGCGTATTGTTCTATTGTTATTTTTATCGTAAGTCATTTCCTTTTTTCAAAGTGTAATTTTAATTTCGTGCAACTGTGTAGAAATAAATATTATATTTAAATATTGTTTACAAGTCTAGACCGAGTTCTGCACCATACTGAGACGGAGGAAAGAAGGAATTTGGTATATATGAAAATTACGACATGCCTTTAACAGTTTATGGGCGTTTAAAAAAAAACGACAAACAAACAAATACTGTACAATTTAACAATTCTTTAAACTTTTAAAAACTCAATAAAAAGAGCGATAGTATCTCAAGGATTGGCATTTTACTAAAATGTGATGTTTATTCAGCATCCTAAAAGCTTGTCACAATTAAACAGCACGTAACTGAACTTATTCTCGTAGGAATTGAAACAAACAAAAACAGCCAAAGTACCCGTTTCAGTGCAAGTTATATAAAAATAAAATATGGTTAACTTAACAATTCAGAAAAATAACTAAATAATCTGATAATAAAATATGTTTATATTTTTTTATTGAAAATTATTCTAATTAATAATAATTAAAAAAACAAGAAAAGAAAATTTATAGATATATATAAAGGAAAAAAAATGACATACATTGACATACATGCGGACAAAGTATTATATAATACAAGTCGCTTATCGTTTAAATATTTACTGTTACATAACTTGTCCATGTTATAAACTAATATCTTATCTTATTTACGTGGGCACTCAAAGATAATTAATCAATGCATATGCATGTATAGAGTCACTGTGTACAGAAGTGATGAGCAAAACGAAGATATTTTTCTCTTTGTTTGAAACAGTCAATTTTTAGAGGAAAGAAAAATAACTCTGTCAATTAATCAGCATCTTAGAGTTGTTGTTAACTTATGTATAATGTTAACAAGTCTAGCGACTGAGGCCCGTCTAGTCACCTCTGTTCAACAGAAAATGATCTGATTTATCTTACTTCCTGCAAAAGTATTTCAGAAATGCAGACATCCAGTTTACCTAATAATTTTGCTGACAAAATCATCAATAAAAATATTCACTAGACCATTAAAGTTCAAATACTGGCCATAATCGTCAAAAAAAAATAAAACTAAAAAAGGCACTCTAGAATGCTAAAAATCATTATCAGCACCCTATCTGCACGGTTGTTTTTCTTGGATTGCAAGATGTGCTTGAGATGTATCAAGTGAAAATAAGCAGCAAATTTTCTTTTTGGCAAGTTGTCTACGCATTGGTGTGTAAATATTGCATAAAATGGCGATAATATTGTATTTTTGTTTACGGGCGTATTATAACTTTAAAACATTGTATTGTGACTAGCTCTCCGTTTGAAATTATAATGTCAGAGTTTTAACCTTGTATTTCATGAATGCAGAAATACAAGTATTAGCATTTCCAAAAATGCTTGAATTCGCCGTTCAGCCATGTATGACGTCTAATCCATAGATGAATGTATTTCATGTTCGCTATTCATTGATTTGATAATTTTATAACATGCTTTGCAGTGAAAAGCGAAGTTATATCTGATAATTTTCACATAGAAATAATAAAGCAGATGAAGAATACATTGTAGTTTTTATTGTAGCTGGGCTATTTTTGAAAGCGGATGATTTGGCTTCTTTATGAAAAGCATGCCAATATCTTTATAAATCATGTTAAAATTTGCAGCATTAAAAATCTTGTAAATATTGCTTTGTTGTAAACCAGTCTACGCATAATTAATTAGTTATTTGCGTAGCTTTTTACTTTATTTATTACTAAAAAAATGTTTACTTAACATAAGCTAGATACTATTCTTCAATATCATAAGAATATTACATGTAAAATTTAAACAGAATAAATTTTAGGTAAAAAAATACGATATTGCCCTGACCCTAAACAAGCATATATAAAACACGGATATATCCTGATCAAACTCCTCGCACCGCAACTTTAACTGTACTGATCTGGGGAAGTAACCGCTGCGGGGAGTTATCCTGATTAGAATCGCCCGGAAGCAAGCATTTAATTTTTTTTCTTTAAGTGCAGGTTTTGGAAAAAACAAACAAAACATACTCTTATTTAGACTACATTCTATAGTTAGAAATGACATGTAGCAAAAAATATTGCGATTATCTCCGCAAGAGCCTGAAGACTGGTACTGAATTCGTACATTGATGATGGTATTTTTCAGTTGTAAGAATAAGGAACCCGACAAACATGGCGGTTGGGCGAGTCCATTTACACACCCCTTGCTGAAGATTTTTGACGTCCATTTTGTTATCATGTGATATGAAATTATTCGCTTTGATTGGCTAAAGGCAGGCGGTGTACAGGCAAAACTGTTCAAATCTTGTTAATTGTATATATCGCCGTCCAGGAACGGCGATAATAAAGACTGACTTTCGCTTTCACATTAAGTGACGTAATTTTCTCGGAAAACAGAGATTTGTAGGAAACTCATTTCGATAGTTTCGTATTTACAATATATTTTCCAATGGACTATGGTCTCAAATAAGTGCCACGAGTCTATAACCACGTTGTTAAACTAGTATGTCAAAAAAGGACATGTCATTTTTAGAGAAAATTTAAAATGAAATAATTCTCCCTTTATGTTGATAGGATAAGCCCCGATGGAAAATATATTGCTCGTGTGTTTTGTGTGATTTTTTTAGACAATTAGAAAATTCAGGTACGGTTTGTGGGGACACACAAATCAGCAATGAGCTATTCACTATTTCACTATGTCATTAAAATATCAACTTGTGACATGTTTAGTTCAGTCGTTTTCTTTTCTTTCACATCACTATTATTCATCCAGTATCTCCCTATGTTTTTGATCGAATCAACAAACGGTAATTATCAATTTTTTAGGCCGATTACCTAGGTATTTTTGCTTTTTTTCCCCAACATCTGTTTAAGTGAAGCCATTAAAGTCATTAAATTAAGAAGTAAATACAGTGACGTCAGCTATATTCTGCCAAACACCGTTTGTGACATAAAAATGAAAATGAATGGGGGAGACCTGGAAAGTTAAAAATTTGTCATTACAAACAAATTTGTATAGAAATCTTCTTCAATCTATTACCCTTTGACTTAATTATTTTCACAAATGCTCTGACAGTTTATCCGTTTTCTTCAAACAATTATGTAAAATTATCTCGATTCATCGCATCTATCATTACAACATTTTTTTAAATACTCTGTAATTTATAGAGGAAGCGAAGGAACAGTTTGTTCTTTGCCGAATAGCGAGACATAAAATTTGGCGTTGTCCGTGTGTTACTTTTTGTCCGTCAGGAGCCATAACTTCTAAGTGTTTGTATGGATTTAGAAGCTACTTGGTAGGATTATAAATAAATATAGAAAAATAATGCTTGTCAATTGCAGTCATGGTCTTTTTACTGATAGCTGAGTTATAGCCCTTTGTTTTACATATGTAGGTTGCATTTCTAAATGCGGGGAATCACATGACTAAATTTGGAAAAAATGGCCACCAGACACCGTCGATTCGCTTAAAAGATCGGTACATTTTCAGGTAAGTTTATTTTTTTATCGCACTGGTCAGTTCTTTACCTGTCCCACCATATGGTACCTTCCAAGCGCTTTCTCCGGTTATACAGATCTCTTCATAGAACGGACAAGTTTTGTAGAACACTTCAACACAAAATTAGATTGAGAAAGCACCAAAAATATTTCAGCGATCTGTATAGCCGGGGAAAGCGTTTGGAAGGGACTATATGGAGGGATAGGTAAAAATCTGACCAGAGCGATAACAAAACAGACATACCTGAAAAAGTTTTTAGACTTTATAGGCGAATCGACGGTTTCTGGGGGCCATTTTTTCGTGTAAGTCACCAAATATAGTCACTTGATTCCCCGCATTGTTTCTGTCAGGAGCCATACCATAGTAACAAATAGACAGAATTTAATGACACTCAACACAAATATGTATCATCAGTACGGAATGGTTACTCCAATCAGATTAGTAACATCAGAGATTATTTTTTAAGGTTTGATAGTTGTAAATCAAAACAGAAACTGCCTCAGCGGACGAGTCAGATAAATGCTGACAATAAATAATCCGATTTTTTCTCTGTTTTTTCACAATCTTTGTACGACTGTTTTGGTATCAAAACGATGCTTTCTTGCATTTTAAGTATTTTCTAAATACTTAGGTCCATTTTTTTATTTGTAGTTTAAGTGGGACGGCAGTGGTACGGCAAATTTGAGTCACAATTATGCAATGTTATCAGTGCACTGTTTTAAGGGTAGATTACTCTCTTAGAAGATACATGATATATTGTTTTTTTCAAGATTATGAAAAGAAGACGAATGAAAAGCTCTACGTTCATGTACGGTAATGCACAATCGAATGATACCAGCTATTTTTGCCGGCCTATTGAGTTAACGTGGCGTTCTATGGGAGGGCCATTTACAACCTTTCAACCTAAAGAGTAAAATAGGAAAAATATAATCATGTCACTCAACACAAACGTATCATCAGTACAGGCAAATTAGTCCAGTCATATCATTAACAGCAGAGTGATGCCACTTTGATAAATTTAATACAGTATATAGAATTACTTACGGAGGGAAAACTTAAAAAAAGAACAATAGAGGATAAAAACCTCCAGATGTTTTTTTGTTTGTTTTTTTTCTTTTGCCTATATACAATAATTGTTTAAGCATTTCAATTCTGTTCAAAACTCTGGTTGCTATTGATGCCAGTATGAAAAAAGTTATACATTTGTATTTTTAAAAAAATCCCCTAGTAGTAAAGTTCCAAGATGTTAAGAGTTATGCCCCTTGGATCAGAAATGACCACACCCTAGGAGTTGAAAATTTTAAAAAGAGTTTACTAGGAAGACAGGAAAAAAATACTTCCTCTCCAAAGCCACAAAGACCAGGATTTAGTTATTTGGCGCGTGACTCCGTCTACTGGTCCTTTATATAGTTCTAAAATATAGTTCAAATTATGCCTCTGGGATCAGAAAAGACCGTGCTCTAGGGCCCTAAGTGTTAAATAAAATTATCAGAAAGATAGAATAAGTATTCTTTCAAACCACAAGGCCTAAGATATAGATGTAAGGAATGTGACATGATATAGTGGTCCCTTGTCATAGGTGGAGGGATTAAGATTTTGCTTTGTTTGTCTGTCTCTCCATCCAGTCTCAAAACTTAGTAAATAATTGGTGATATCTTACGAAACTCAACACTGAATTATCATTCTGGGATGGAACAGGCACAAAATCAGTTCCGATAAAACTAGTAACACCAAAGCTGAGGACTTAAGATTACTTCTTAAAACAATATAATTAAGTAAGACATATCAACTTATCGACTTATTTTGGGGAAAATATAGAATTTTCTTCTACAAAGTGTCTGTGCTTGGAGCATTAAAACTTCCTAGGAGCGAACTCCAGAAGAATAAAGATTTTGCGCTGTTTGTCCACCCGTCCAACATTCTGTCTATCTAATTATAACTACATTACAAATGGAAGGAATTGCGTGAAATTTGACACATTTTTGCGTTGTCCATCTAGAATTGAGGGGAATCCACAGTGACTATAAGACAATTGTCACATTTGACAACTGAGGGGAAGAAGTAAAAGAATTTCATGACCCAACTTTGATTCTAAAAAACAGCAGTCATTTGTATAACTTATAGCTATTTTCTGTTTTTATTTTGACTGAATAACAAATGAACTATACAATGTTTGCAAAAATAATCTTCCATAGAGATAAATTCAACGAATTTGCTGGTTGAACGTAATACACTTTTTTTTGGAATACACTGATAACTTACGAACAGAAAAAAACATAAGGTGTTCAGCTATTTTCGATTTCGCTTTTACTTGAAGTGAGATCATTCTCTCGGAAAGGAAAACAATGTTTACAAGGCATGCAGACAGCGCATTTCAACATGTAATTTTATACATGTAGTTTAACCACATTGACATCTAGTGGACATAATATTGAGACTGATATTATATGCAGTCAAGAAATTCACGAGATAATAAAATTTTCTTTGATTCACCATACACTGATCAATTTTTACGTGTATAACTTTATATATTTATCTTGCCTCCTCCCCCAGCCCCCGTGCTGCCGTTTCTAGTCTTTGAGAAATAAATTCAGTCTAAATAAGTCACAAATAGAAATATATAAACTGCCATGCCATAAACTGTTTTGTAAATGAATACATGTTGTCGGAATCTTTGAATTCCAGGTACGGGTTCAGTACTGACGGCGAAAGGTGACGTAGAGATGGACGCCGTTATTATGGATGGAAAGACGTTAAAGTCAGGAGCCGTAGCTTGTGCTAATAATATACAAAATCCTATCATTTTAGCAAGACAGGTCATGGAAAAGGTATAGATACAAACAATCTACGCTTTACTGTTTACATATGTTTACATACTTATGAAAACGATTAACATGTATTATTAAGAAATAAGGGATCAACGGCTACATCGGTAGCTCTCTTAAGTACGTATTAACTTGAGATTCATATTTCTGATGGTCCTGGTGCTGCATGCATGACTTGCCTTATCTGATAAGTAAACGAAGGAAGAAAACATTCCAAATAGTAACCTCCGAATTTAGCGAGTCTCTTTTGTACAGTGGAACAAAAATTGATTCGTTGAATAATTCACTTATATTTAAATGTTTAAAGCAGATCTCATAGCATTGCATCTCTTAACCTGTTTTTGTTGTTGTTAAAGATGGTTTTTGTTGTTGATTGTGATAATGTTGTGATGATGATAATGATGACGATGATTCAAGTGGTGGTGTTAGAAATGTAATTTTATTTACGATAATAATGTTGTTAATATTGTCAGTGATGATAATGCCTTACATGATAAAGCTTCTGACCATGTGGTTTCGATGATACAAGTGATTAAAACGGCGGTTTGGTTGGTGAGTTGTGGTGTGGTGGTTTTAGGTCTGATGATGTCGATGATGGTGGTGATGATAGTGAGCAGGCAATCATAAATCGTAGAGATTGAGTATAACTTTCCATTTCTAGACTGACCATTGTTTACTTGTTGGACCAGGTGCAAATTTATTCGCGGACGATATCGGAATAAAGAGAGTCCCTACAGAATCTTTAGTCTCCGACGAGGCTAGAAGAGAACTTGAAAATTATAAGGACAATTATGGGAACGCAGTAAATGACCTGTTTGGACCAAGGTAAGCATTTCAAACATTAACACAGTGTTACTCCCCCCACCACCACCCCACCCCCCATCCCCCCATACCCCCTGATCAGTAGACTCCACTGTGGTTATCAGTTCATTAAAACAAGAAATAGATTTGAGTCGTTCAAAAAGTTATCGTTTTATCTTAAGAATGTTATTTTATAAAGTGAATAAAAATGGCAGCAAAATATTAATTTTAACACAATTTATGACTACATTGTCTTTCCAACGGTCATTTTTTTACTTTATGGTAGTAGTTAATGCGGCATGATAGTTTATAAAGTAACCGACGTGCGTCAAAGTCACGGCTTACGCCTTCGCTTTCTTTTAGAATTCGTTATCACACAATTGATGTAATGATACTAAGTACAAAGGCCTTACGACCAAAGTCGTGTTTACTGCTGAAATAATCTTCCTGCGCTCGCAAAAAATATGGAACACGCAAAACTTAATTAAGGTCTACTTACTGTCAGGAATTTTTCTTCGGTTATAGTGAACCGATGTTATTTCATTTTATAACATGGTCTTGTACAATACGAACTGAATAATGGTGCTTGAAGCTAATACTATTTCGTGGTAGCTCAATAGGTTGCAGTTTTTACATGAAATAATATACATGTAAACGAAATCCTTTCAGTCTATTTCATTCGTACTTTATCATATTTGTAAATGTAGATAGAGGCATTTCAAGTTGTAAAAACGCTAGGAATAGGTTCCATCAGAGACATAGACATTATCTATGTCTCTGGTTCCATTCACATTGAAAATACAGTTATCCTTTAGGAACTATGAACACGTGTTGCTCCATAGTCATAGGTCATAAAGGGGCTAGAAAGTGAAGCTTCCGACTAAAGGAAAAGTTATTGGCAAAAATATCTACTGGTTTAAATATTTGGAGTAAACGACTACGGTACAAATGCGAATTTTAGAAAGAATAAGATGGCTGTTCAAAATGTTCATCTCCGTCTTTTGGTAACGACTTTGAATACCACCTGCCGTTAATGTCCAACTCATCGCGAGGACGTAGACATATTCATTTTACATCGATTGGGAAACAAGTAATCACAACTTATATTGATCGCACTTCCTGGCTTCGAACCTGTACTCGCACCGAAAGCTTGGTATGTGGAAAGTCATTTGGGAAACGCCACCCTTGATAGGACTCGAACAAGCGACCTCTTGATCGAAAGTCCGGAGCTATAACCCATCGACCACTGCTCCTCTACTTACACTTTTATAATTATTGAATTATTTGTCTATTGATTTTACGAAAATTGATTGTAAAGACAATAAATACGATTTTAATTCAACATTGATTATTACATGGTTTCACTATGAAAATGAAAGTAAAGAAGTTTGTGTTTTACAAGAACAACATACGAATATAGCTATGCTTTGGGTCTTTTGTTTGGCCAAAAGTCCTGTACAGCTTGTCTCAAGTGAATGGAGATCAAAAAAGGAAATGGTTGACTGACTCTTTACTGAAATGCATTTTACATTTTGAAAATATATCAATGGCAAGGTTGTACCTGTTATAACTTTAAATAAACCTTAGCTGCCAAATTATCCATTTTATTTAACACAAATCACTAGCGGATCCCACCCCCTCCCTAAAATTCCCGGACCATAGGTGTTATTGTAGGTCTATTTTGAATATGTCTTTAAATAATGTATACTTTATTGTTCAACATTGAATTGAATAATCAGAGGCTCATGTGATATTGCCAAATCAGTATACTCTAGCATAACAACAACCGTTAAAATGAGGTAGAAAACGGAAACAAATCGGGCTAAACATTTTGCGTCTCCCCAACCGGAAATCCTGGATCTGCATATGGCAAACATAAATTTCTACATGCACAGTTTATATACACAGTTTTCTGAAAGGACGTTTTGCCAGAAGTTTTTTATTGATTTAATAAGTGTGTGGGTTTCAGATAAAAGTTTATAAAAGATCACGGCTCTACCTTCGATTTAAAAAAAATATTAAAAAAATAACGGGGAGCAGTCGGCCCGATCACAACGGGTAGTCGATTATTACCCTCAAGCGCCTATGGTTTTTCACACTACAGCACACAATTGACAGACTGTCCCTTTTACGAATACAGATGTATTTAGATCAAGGAAAGGTCTGTTAGAATAGTGACACGACACGATTTAATGCCAGCTTGTGAACAGTAACTTGTATTTGGACACCATACGTATTTTTATCTTCATCAGTAAGGCAAAATACTTTTTTATCTGACGGGTCTAAATGCATTTTCGACACCATTTAACCCCGCAGTATGTAACATCCCTTTAAACGTACTGGATATTATCTCTTCAAAAGAGCATCAGGCAGATAGCCAACATTCAGCATTCTATGATTTTTTTTTAGGTTTTACTTCTAAAACTAATAAAAGGTGCCAAGTTCCTGGATCCGTGGATGCAGCGTGAAAAAGTTGTCCTTTATGTGTGTTTATTTTTTCGTGTTAAGTGGCATTAATGACAAAAATGTCCTTTTTGTCAGGGCAACTGGACACGATACAGTAGGTGCAGCTGCGATAGACTGTAATGGAAATATAGCTTATGGAACATCAACCGGAGGGATCTCATGTAAGAAACCCGGCCGTGTTGGCGATAGTCCCATCATTGGTAATAATCTTATATCTTTGTCTGACTACGCATGCGCTTTCTAGAGATAATGGTCGTTAGAATAGCCTGTCTTTCTCAGCTCGTGAGTTCGTTTTGCACCAGTGTAACTGGACTGCGGTTACAGTCCCTTCAAGGTCAAGGTGGCTAGATAACAAGAGAGCAGTCGTCAAAACTCAAAAGTATTTATTTTAGGTTGGACTGAACTGAATGAGACCTCATGAGATGTAAAATCAACGTCTTAAAATGCCTTTAATGAAGAAAAAAAATGTGGAATTCACTTTTTTTAATCAGATATAATGTATTTGCAAACTCCATTTTCATTGTTCATGTAATATGTCGCGCAAATACAGTATGCATAAACATGTTCGAAGGTTTGAACGTCAAACATGAGATTGTAATATTTCATTTCCACATTTGTTATATTACAGGAGGCGGTGGTTATGCAGATAACGAAGTTGGCGCAGTATCCTGCACAGGTCATGGTGAATCTATCCTGAAGGTGGTGCTTGCCTACCAAATTATCACGTTGATGAAAACAGGTAGGTTACCTCCCTTTAAGTGCTTGGCACAAGATATGTGCAGTGGGTCCAAAATGTCATATGCCTGCGTGTTGGCACCAATAAAAAATAAAACTATCTTAAGAAAAAAAATAACAGAGTAAAGGTCATTGTACATTTCATGAGCTAGAAAATAATTTGACCGCAAGTTGTTTTTTATGTTTGGTGAAAGCTTTAATCTTTTCTGAGAAAGGTCCTTATTTTGTTTATACAAGACAAAACTACAATGTCACTTGTTAATATTGTTATTGCATATTGCATATTGGATATGAAAATTATAAATGCGTTGATAAAAACATGGTCAGAGTCAGATACTTACACATTGAATGCTGACAATGCCTGTCAGAGCGTCAGAGTTCCACAGATGGTCGTGTAAAGCAAGTGGCTTTTTAGAAAAGTTCAGATGTATGATGAACTTGTCCGATCATTGCAGGGTTATCAGCCCAAGAAGCAGCAGACAAAGCTCTCAAAAATATGGCAGAGAGAGTCCATGGTTATGGAGGAGTCATCGTTCTTAGTAAGAACGGAGAACAAGTGACGTCATTCACAACTGAACAAATGGCATGGGCCTGGGCAAAAGAGGGGACGCTTCACCATGGAGTAAATCCAGGGGAAGATCTTACAGAGCCTGTTGAAATGTAGAAAGGACTCTAGAAACCCATGCTACCTATCCGAGCAGTACTGTTGTTGCTAAGATTTGAAAACAAGCTTCTGATGTTTAACATTTACGATTTTAAATGCTATTTTGAGTAACAGAATTGTAATAGTGACGTACGAGACGCTTTGCTTCAGTAGTTTTTTAGACTTTTTATGCGGACAAAGGAAGTGTATTCTTTAAAAAAAGGTGATATGTGTGAGGTTTGTTACAGAATAATGTCCCTTGTCTCCGTTTTTGTATTAAGGGGTTTGGACTTATTACTGTGATATTGACTTACTGTTAAAATGATATTGGGTTTATCATTGTTGAAGTTTGGAGAAAAGGCCTCAAATACTTTAACTATTATGAGCGTTTAGTGGGTTCTAATCTCAGTAATTACGCAATACCATTTAGTGCTGAGTAAAAATTTGTGTTTTTACCATCGCACCTTTACTTTTGTTTTGTACATTTTATGAGAGGTATATTAAAAATGCATGAATGTGGGTGCTTTACAGATTATAAATGCACCATTGCTTTGAAAGTTTTTCTGTGCAACATGCGTCTCTTTTTCTAAGAGCAAATATAAATCATTTTTCAGAATTAAAAAACAAATAGTAAAAGAAAGATAAAAAATACCTCTTGGAAATATTAATGAAATCCACTGGCATGTAAATCGGTGGTATTTCTTTAACAGGATTTCTTACACAATGTCCTCATTCATAGTTTAGATCCCATCACTACTTTGTGTTTTCCGTTTTTGTCTAATGGGTCTTGCTATCCTTGCCAATTGGTCCATTTTCAATTAAAAGAGTTTCTGATATAAAGTTCCAGTTTTATTCTACATAGGGAAGAAAATTCTTTAAGTAAGCAGTGTAGTCCCTGGTCCGTCTGCACGGTTTGCCTTTTTCTACTTTTGTATACGTAAGCATTCATTTTGATAAAATAATAATAATATAATAATAATTTAAGATTAATCCAAAATTATTTTCGGATAAGCTGTCTATTAAAACGCATTGCTGATAAAATGCTTAAAAATATCCTGCAATATTCAGTGCAAAACTGACTTTGCCACCAAAAATTAATGAAGTTACCATTCTTTTGCACTGACCACACAGTACACTTTGCTAATATCTGCTTATGAAAATAGCTTTTTTCTGTACTGAAAATTGCCACTATTATATTCCAATATGTACAATTGGAGCGGGGTTAGTGTTATCCAATATTATGTAATTCTATGTTTTGATTGGCTGTTAGAAAATCCGATTATTACCGAAGCATTACGTATTTTTACGATGTGCTACCTGTTGAATCAATTTGCGAAGTTGTGTTATTCCGGAAATCCTCGGAGAGAATCACGTGACTGTCTGGTAATAACATTGAATGTTATTGTTTTGAAATCTATTAATAGTAACAAGTAATTGATAAGAGATACAGGTAACTTTTTGAAGGTTGGCAAAAATATGGCGGTTGATAAAAATGCAAAACAAAGTAATTTTGTAATTACAGTTACAGTCATTTTTCTTCAAACAGTTCAGTATCTTATATCATGTAAAACGTCTGTAAAGTCATATTTTACACATTTAAAAATAATTGTCAAAACTGTTCTTTTTTTTGTTTGTAAATGGTTAAACTTTGTGCATCTAAGCTGCTAGAAAAATGCTGGAAAATGCTGAATCGACAGGTATAAATTAGTGTAGTTTTCTTTTTTGAAAGTAAAAATTTCAAATCTGCTTATATTTTCAAAATATGAATTTAAAGAGCCTTCAAATGATGTAAAATGATACAACGTTTATGTTTAATGTTTCAAAAAATAGAATTCGGCTCACGAAGAAAAAAGTTATCTAAAAGTTAAAAAATTCTGTTTGTTTCCCGATCGTACTTTGCTACGACAGTGACTGTGTCTCACCTGGTCTTTATGTTGAATTTTATATCAAAGTAATTAAAGCCTGGTCAAAGTTTATTAGATCTATCATCATTCATATTACAAGTATATTTGTTATTCTATAGAAGCATGTTTGTTATTCTGTTAAAGCATGTTATTCCATGAAATTCGTGTTATTTTGTTACTTAACAAAACAAACAAAGCTTTAGTATCATAATTATCACCATAAACATCAAGAGATATATGATATATGAAAATAAAAGGTTAAACAAAGATGTTGTTGTTGTTTTTCAAAAAATGTGCATTACCTTAGTTATAATATGTCTGAACAGACAGGTCTACAATTTAAAGATATATATTAAATTTCTTTTATTGGCATCTGCAAACAAAATAAAGTGCTGTAGAACAAGGTTCCTTAAAAATACAGTAAAAAGCCGTACACTCAAATAGACTCAAGTCTATTTGAATTTTCCTTGTTCTATTGATTATGTAAACAATGTAGCAGAATAGAAGAATTAATGTGCAGTTTAAAATGTGCTGTTCACACAAAACCTAACTACACCTAACTAAGCTAATACATCTTTCAATAAATAAATTTGAAAATGTTCATATCACATGTTTCATTAAAAGGTTTCTTTTTCATTTTCTTGGATACTCATCTTAGAAATACTAAATTCTTACATATTTTAATCAGTTATGTATTTTTTTTTAATTTTGTTTAGGAAATTAATTTTAAGTTTGAGTTGAATATATCACGGTGTCGAGTTCAGATGCGTAGTAATTTAATAACGAAGGCCGTAGGCCTGAGTGATTAAACAATTACGCATATGAACGAGTATATTTATAAGGGGCGCAAGTATGTGCACTATTTAACAGTTCGCAGTGACGTCAGCGGTCTCGTGCTTCTGTTCTGCGTGATATAAAGTGTAAGATATATCACGCTCAATTTCTTTGATTATTGTCAGCGAAATGCAGAGAGTGTTAGAATATCATGAATCAGGTTTTAGTTACAAGAATTTGATATTCTAGAAAACTTTACGGGTTATTTAATATGGCAATTTTTTTTTTTTTTTTACTTTTTGCAGCTGCTAAAATTTTTTTTTCAAATATTGTTTTATCTAAACCGTTGTACTTCCGATATTGATAAATGTAGGCCATGAAAAAGGAAAATAAAATGATTTCAGTTGTTAAAAAGTTTTTTTGGAAAAAAGTATCTTTTTTTTACTTTTTAATGGCTGTCTTGCACTCTTGAATATTTTCATTTTAGAAGTTTTTTTGTTGATTGCAAACGCAGAACTTAAAATCATTTAAAAATCATTTTGTACATGAACTTTCCCTTATCTAGTAATTAGTTTCGACTGAATAACATATTCTTGTATTGTGACTGAGTAAGATGTAATATCATTTTGTTATACCCATTCTGTCCAATGAAGTTGTACAGACTACTTGAACTTTATATAAACAAACAAACAAACAAACAAAAACTTAAGGTTAAACCTGAACAAATCTATACTCTGGTGAACAGTATGTCAGCATGATATATTTTTAGTATTACATATTACAAATCATAAGACTTAAAATGTAACGAAATTCACACATAAATGGAATATATGCAGAAACCAGATTTAGTAATGTTCATTTAAATACAGTTATTTCTTCATCGTAATAATGAATTACATGAATAGGGAAGTGTGAAATCTACATTGATGTTTGTGTAAAAAAGTCATTTTTTTTGTAAATGTTTTTATATATCAAGGGATAGATGAATGTGGCATTGCCATTTTACATAGAGAAATTGAGATTGTTTATTAGATAGAACGATTGTTTCTTCGTATTTGTATTGTACATTAACTTCTAGTCTTGATTAAGAAATATAGGAATGTCACAATAATTCATTTTGTCAGAATATTGTCATTCATTCACTTATTTTTTCATTTTTGGCCTAAATAACTAATTAACAGTTGTACAAAATTACAACGACCAGATGCTAATAATGTCTAGATTTTTCACACGAATATTTCATTGGCTACAAATATGAAAAGGTGTCCTAAGTCATTTCAAGGAATGATTACAATAGTTCTTGTTCACTTATGTGCAGGCTAACCAGAAAGTATAATGCTTACGCTTGTTTGGATGTGCCTTTTAGATGTATTACATTATGCAGCCTGAAATCTTTAATAAAGTTAAATAAAATTGGTTAACAGACTTCTGTTGTTAAAGCTTTTTTTAATACAGGAAAGTGTTATAGTGGGTGCGGGTCCTTCTTGTTTTTTTTTTCTTAAATGATCTTTTCATTAATGTAAGCAGTTTTAAGCATAATAAATCAAAAATGTATAACTGGTGTTTTTATTTTTGTTCCCTATCTTCTGTTGGCTAACCACTGTTTTACTTCACAACAACAGTTAACAAAAGAGAGCTGATCCGAATTCTCTGTCCGATTTGTTTCCTAAAATTTTCCTAAAATAAACGAAGCTTGACTGCTTTGACTTATGTGCACTATCAAGTTTTCGTCATCCCTAAGTTATGTCTAATCTTTGAGGTTCAAGTTAGTTTTTATTGTTTCCATGGATATCGGATCATGAAAAACTCTCATGTTCCCAGCCGTTTTAAGTGTTGACATGTGTGGTCAGTACAGCTTCAAAAGTCATTCTGCAAGTGCTTTGTTTCTCTTTAACACCTTAATTCCATGTTGTCATGATCACTTGTAACTTGGTCAACCGTTACACTTTTTGATCATATTAAATGACTTGTAACACAGAAGGTAAGATTAGGAGCGGATCAGTGTTCCAAGTGGTATCCAACTGGACTGGTAACCCAGGGGTTGCTCGATCGATAGGGTGTCTCTAGAATGGGATGCTTTTTGTATCTTGCAATACCCCCACAACATAAAATAACTTATCTCTGTAGGGGGTGTTGGTCATATGGGCAACCGATACCGAAGATAAATAAACTCTGATGAGAGAGAGAGACAGACAGACAGACAGAGAGAGAGAGAGACAGAGAGAGACCCAGTTAAAACTTGTTACAAGTTACACCCAAAAAGCATGAATACCTAGAAAATGTTATAATTTTCAAACGAGTAAATGACAATGGATAAACATGATATTTGAATGGTAGGTCTGATGGGGTGTCATATAAATATGCAATGTTTTCAACATTGCTCTGTGTCCATGTCGAACCTAGATATGCAACATTTTTTGAAAGCAGATCTTAGGACAATATCTGACTTAGATATATAACCTTTCAAATAGAAATGTGCTGTTTATGTCAGAGCTAGATATGCATTTTTTATATTGATCTGATGTGGATGTCAGAGCTAGTTATTCAATATTTTGAATATAGATCTAGTGTCGATGTCAAAGCTAGTTATCAGTATTCTGGATACACATCTGGTGTTGATGTCAAAGTTAGTTATGCAATATTTTGGATACAGATCTAGTGTTGCTGTCAGAGCTAGTTATTCAATACTTTGGATACAGACGTGTTGTTGATGTCAGAGCTAGTAATTCAATATTTTAGATACAGACGTGTTGTTGATGTCAGAGCTAGTTATTCAATATTTAGGATACAGGCGTGTTGTTGATGTCAGAGCTAGTTATTCAATATTTAGGATACAGACGTGTTGTTGATGTCAGAGCTAGTTATTCAATATTTAGGATACAGATCTGTTATTGATGTCAGCGCTAGTTATTTAAGTTCTTGGTATCAGATCTCGTGTCGATGTCAGACCTAGTTATTCAATATTTTGGATACAAATCTGTTGTTGATGTCAGTGCTTGTTATTCAATATTTTGGATACAGACGTGTTGTTGATGTCAGAGCTTGTTATTCAATATTTAGGATACAGACGTGTTGTTGATGTCAGAGCTAGTTATTCAATATTTAGGATACAGACGTGTTGTTGATGTCAGAGCTAGTTATTCAATATTTAGGATAAAGATCTGTTATTGATGTCAGAGCTAGTTATTTAAATTCTTGGTATCAGATCTCGTGTCGATGTCAGAGCTAGTTATTCAATATTTTGGATACAAATCTGTTCTTTATGTCAGAGCTTGTTTTTCAATATTTTGGATGCAAATCTGTTGTTGATGTCAGAGCTTGTTATTCAATATTTTGGATACAAATCTGTTGATGATGTCAGAGCTAGTAATTCAATATTTTGGATACAGATCTGGTGTCGATATCAGAGCTAGTTATTCAATATTTTGGATACAGATCTGTTGTTGATGTCAGAGCTAGTTATTCAATATTTTGGATACAGATCTGTTGGTGATGTTATAGAAATAAAGTATAGGTCAAAACACAATGATCTAAATGTACTATTAACATGTGCAATGTCAAGAGGGAACCTTGAATTGTGCGTTGCCTTAAAATACGTGTATAGTCGCTTTATTAATGAAGAACCAAATTAAGCATATCAATAAATTTATTATAATCTTAAGCTTTATACGTTGTCCTATTTTTGTAAAATTGAGTTGCGGGTATGACTGACTAGTCCTGCTTACTCACTGACGCAATCTTTGGAATAAATATAGCTAATATAGATATAAATAAGTCCACCATGCTATATTGATTCAGAAGCGACTTGCAAAGAAATTGCAAGACTTACTTCCAAACTGAAAAACAAATCTTATAATGCTGAAAGGACAGAGTTTAACTGTGTCATACTGTTTTTCTTTCTATCTTTTTTTTCTGCTAAGACAACTTGAAATGGAAAAAAACAATATTGAGTAGGTTGATATCAGTCTGTGTTTGTTTTTTCGAGGAAGGAGCATGGCAAAATTGACAATCAGTCCAAGAAATGACGTCATTCATTGGTACCGAGTAAGCTGAAAACTGTTTGAAATGTTTGCTTATATTATGCATGTATCAACAGACGTTAAGGAATGGTTCCTATTCATCACGACCAAATGCTAATTACAGAATGATGTCTTTTTAAAGAAAAAAAAATGTGCAAATGCTCGGAACTTTGGGAAATTGCCATAAAAAAAGATGAGTAAAAATCTTTAAGTGTTTAACAATTAAATTTATAATTTGAACTATTGCCGCAAGTTCAACGGAAAGGATAATCAATATAAACAGTTTCTTTATGTTTGTTAAAAATCTGTTAATTATGATAAAAAAGACCATTTAAATGATTAATACAAGGGCTTAGTATCATTGATATTTTAGTCTTCTCTATGTTACTTGTGCGGCTCTGATAAGTGAACTATTGATAGCACAATTGCTCTTGTATTCTCAATTAGGTGTTGTTACACACTTTATCCAAAAAAAAAAATGAATTTGTATTTCAAAATTTTATATTTTTCTTTACTGCTGGTACTCAAATATACATGTGGATAGATAGAATGAGACACGTTTTTTACAAAGTGTACTCTACAGGGAACCTGTCCATTTTGATGTCCTGACAAGTCTGATTAATTAGCCGATCTTTTGAACACCGTTCAATAAGCAGACGACAGGTTACACCTTGAAAGACGCGGAAGTGAATTTTAGCTCTATAAAACACTCTGCACTATTATCCCGAAGTAGTCAACACATCTGGTAAGTTTAAACATTTGCTCATAACTGTTCACTTAATTCGAATCTATTTTCTTTTCGCAAAATATCTAACTTCATATATTACTGCTTTTAAATGAAAATCATCAACTAGATCACCTTTTGAACAGTTTTCCTTTGATGTATACCTTAGATATTAAAGAAAGAACTTATAGATAGTAAGATTTGTATTAAAAAAACTTATTTTTTTATAATTCTTTTAACTTAAAGCCACTGACTCACAGATGGGCCAACGATAAAAAAAATGTTTATACATTCTTGCTGTAATTGTGAAGAACATATCTAAACTAAGTAACTGACTCATTTTTTGTTACAGAAAAACATCAAAATATAAAGTTGTACACACTTTCATCGGTAAAAAATTTACCCCGTTACTCACGGGGTAGATACTTTAGTTATAAAATTAATTTTACCGCAACTCAATAACAAGACCCTTTGGTTCAGTGGTGTAGATCGCCGCAAGATATTTTACTCACCGAAAGGTCATGGGTTCGAATTCTGGTTAAGTCAAAACGTTTTTTTTTCAGTTTTCATGGTGTATAGAAGCATAATATTATGTTTCTTCCATAGAATATTAATTTCTCTTAAATTTTAAAGAAAAAAATCAGCTGAATCCTGTGAGTCAGTTCGCTTTAAATTCTATCTTTTCATTTCATTTTCTATTTTTAGCATTATGAAGGTCACAGCTCTTGCCCTTTTCGCTCTTTTCGGTGCCCTCGGCGTCGCACTCGGTATGGGATATGGTGGATACCAATATGTCCCAGCTTATCCAGGATACGGAAGTTCCGGAGGTTATAATGACAACACCTTCTGTAAGTATAGCTCCTAAGAAAACTTAGCATATGTGTGTATTATATTAAAAATTTTCAAAGATTTAAGATTGCTACACTCCTGAATATGAAGTCCACATTTAAAAAGTTCAACCATTTTATGTTAGGGCGTGGGTAAGAGAGGATACAAAATTTCGACTATTGAAAACAGGTATTTTTATACTGATCACGTTTCTGTCGAGTGTTTAAGGTTGAGAAAAACTGTTGGATAACGTAAATGATGTATGCAGACAGAGTTAATTGTTTGATTGAGATCGCTCCAAATGTCAGTCATTTCTCATGAAAATCGCATTTTTCCAGTGATGCTGATTGGCTTTCTCTTCCTGATATTGATCCTTTTCAACAGCAACTTGTTCAACACCACCAGCTCCACAAGCAGCTCTACGACATCTAGCGGCGGTGTCACCATCATCCCCGGTTAAACGGTAAGTTCTAGTCAGTTTCACAGTTGTTCTTTTTTCACGGGAGCACCGATTTCTTTTCTTTTTCTGAAGTTCTTCCGAGAAACGTCAAAATAATTATACGTGTATACATTTCATTATGTTAGCTTAGTAATGGATATTTCTACGAAGAAATTCTTCGTTTCTGTTCACAGAAGTCGTTCTTGTGTTGATACTGACCCATCAAAAATATGATTTTCAGATTGTCTGTTGCAACCAAAAACATCCTTCGCTTTTTAGTCTAACTAGAGTAAATTTTAAGTAGCCTTTTTCATATTTGGTACCTTTCTAGTGTTAAGTTCTATAAATGATACACTACTCATTGATCTTTAACATCAAAAACATTATAGAGCTGAGTGTTTTAAAATCTGCCATACAAATATCGAAGATCTTTGTTAAAAAAAGAGACATATTATAAATTACATCTGATTGCTACATTTGTCCACAGTTTTAAAGTTTTAATTATCATTTTCAGGTTTTGTTCTGCAGATATTTCAGATACACATTTGAACCTAACAATAGAGGATTTATGTCCGGTATCTCGCCGAAATGTTCTTACAAAATCATCTTCAGCATATTTCAGCATTGCTTTCGAAGAATCTGTATATAATGTAATCAATAAATTATTTATCAACTTAAAAATATGTTTGTTTATGTTCTTATCTGAACAAAACTTAAAAAAAAAAGAAACATCCCGGCTGTGCCGAAGTAATTATTTAAAAACCCTTCATGACCTCTTTTAGTTCCCTCTGAAAAGGTCTTTTACAAGATGGAAGTTCCTTAGTTATAGCTGAGCACAGGAGTATGTTACACTTGACCTACTAACTAGTTGTCAAAGATGAGAGGTGGCTTTTCTGTAAAACTTGAATGTCACTGTGTTTTGTACGACATTGCTCTGTATCTGAAGTGAATTCCTCATAAAAGTAATACACTCTTTGAGATGTGGTTCTTATTTTCTGAAAACATTGACGAAAACAATCGCACTAAGGCAAAATTAACGTTTGGCTCATCAACTAGTATGTAGGTCGTCTGCTTAATGTACATAGGTGTTTAGTTACATTACTATATATGACTTGAATGTCTCTTATAACTCTGTATTGAAAGACAATGTTTTATTGATATGTAGATTTGTAAACTGTGATTTTATGTTGTAACATTGATGAGACAATAAACTATTAAACATCATTATTTCAAAAGTCTGTTGGTCGTCTGCTAAATATACTTAGGTATGAATCTCTATTTTCTGTATATATTAGTCTGAAGTCACCTGTTCCTGCGACGTTAGTGCCTGCGGTCAGCACTAGCACTCGAAAACATCTTAATATTCAATCTGTATAGTAAAGACGAAGTACAGTGTGTATCAAAAGTATTTTAAAAATTGCGGAAATATTTCGACATCAAATTTGACATCAAGGAAAACATAAATACTATATGGGGACCCGCGCAAGCACGGGCCTAGAGAATCTATCTATTTCCATTAGAAAGGCATGCCTGTAGCGAAAGAAGTACATCATCTTACTTTTCTGTAAAATGACTAATCTACTACCTTTTATAATGTTTTCGATACTGGAATGTTCAAAAAGGCGTGTAAATTAGAATAGTGAACAGCCGCAACATGTTCAAATGGTTTTACACGGAAAAAGTTTCCTGAAAATCTAGTTGTATTATACTTCAACAACAGGCCTGACCATGTTTATAACTGTAATAAAGTACCACGGACGTATAAAACATGTTGATAATGTATTTAATATTTCGTGCATTAGCAAATGCTGAAAAGGTTATTGATGGTGAAAAGGGAATGTGAAGTAAAACATGTATGTATGAAAAATGTTCCACACTGGGCTCACCATTAATTAAAGTGATAGTACAGTCCATGACAGGAAAAGGTCTGTGTATGGAAGTGTGAATTCGCCAGATTGGCACAACCAAAGTTTCATGAAATTGCTTACATGAGTTTAAAAGTAATACAGCAGACACAAAATGCATGGCAAAAACCTTTGAACACCACTGTTGACCGTGACCTTAGCCGGCACGGTTGAAACATAAGTCCCGCCCCCCTCCCCGTCCAACTTAAGATTGTATCAATCATGATTACTAGGTTCATTTTCAAAAAAATAAGGGAAAATAACACTTATATTAATTTTACAGTGATTTGACATAAAGTATCATCACTTGCTTGGCTTGCCGCTTAATGTTGCTCAAACCTTTTGACCTTCACTTGTGACCTTGACTTTGAGCCGGACAGGTTGGAACGTAGGTTTTGCACATTGTCTTGATGGGATAAACATTTGACCAAAGTTTCATGAAATTCCTTCCAGGGGTTTAGAAGTTAAGGAGCGGATACGAAATCCAGATGCACACACACACACACACGCTCAGATAGACGCACTTAGACCATTCCTATTTCCCCCTACCGCTATGCGGCGGGGGATTATAAAGTTATTCATGTGCAGTTGATGCATTCCTACAATCCATTAGCATGTAAACTACCTTATTGAAGTTGGTTTGAGTCTAATTCAAAGTTGAGAATATGTTCTGTAATTTCACCCCCCACCCCCACCCCAACTGCTCTGAAGGATAAATGGTCTGCAACATTTTTAAAAGAAAATAGCCGATTATACTGGTTTTCAAACATGACGGACGGATGGCGTCGCAGGGGCTGATAAACCTTCAAAGCTATCAATTTCAGCTTCGTTACATCACAGAGTGCAAGCCTGTAATAGTTCGATTAAATTTAGCAAAATCTATTTGTAGCATTTCTATTTTAAGCCTTAGTTGTTTTCCGGTACGTTTTTGGGCTATTTTCTCTATTTTCGTACGTATCAGTGTTTATTTAAAAAGAAAGAAAGAAAATATCAACTTTAGATGCTCTTATATGAGTGCTTCGGCGACATAGAACAGAATAGCTTGTCGTTGAGATCGCGCTATTACTTCGCCAAAACGGCGAACCTATTGATTTTAAAAAAAGGAGATAAGCTAAAGCCATATAAGGGAATGGCGGATATTGAATACGGAAATAAATGAATAACAATTCGGTGTTTTAGGCGAATGTCAGACGAAAATCAAGTATGGAGAGGAGGGATCTCAAATATAGTGATGGGCGAAAGTCGTACAAGGAAATGGGCGAAAGTCGTACAAGGATACGGGTTAAAGTCATACAAGGAGATGGGCGAAAGTCGTACACGGAGATTGGCAAAAGTCGAATAAGATGGAAATTCATGGGAGTTTGGGAAAAAAGGTGTGTGTGAGGGGTAGGGGGGGGGGGGAGAAAGTAAGTTCGAGCACCTCCCTCCTCCTGTACGGACTCGTGACAAGCCATTGTAGAAAGCTAACCTTGTTCTGATGTCTGTAAAAGTTTGTACACTTTCAGGTGTTCTCAAATAATCTATAAAGTATTGTACTATCACTAAGATCAATAAACCGAAACCTTTTGACGGATCACGTGACTTCTCTATTTGAAATAATTTGACATGCACATAGTTCTTAACGGTAAATCTCCGTTTATCCGAGGTTCACTCAGTTAAACACGGGCAAACATGACACTTTTTAGTGACCTTTCTAGTTTGTACCGACCTTTATTGGCCATTGTTTGGTTTTCAGAAATATAAGGTGCAGTTGGTGATGCTTCGTTGTTCCGTGGTTTTATCGAAAGGTAATTCTTTTTAGTTATCATAAACTAAAATTATTTTAGATATTTGTATCAGAAAGCTATATTGCTCTTTTTTGAACGGATCACCTGTCATAGCTAAAAGTTTTAGACTTTAGGTAAAAATGCTTTAAACATTGATGAAATGTCAGCTTTATGACGATGTATTTACACTATTTATGTGACCTGCCAGTAAAATTCAAATACAATTATTTATAGCAAAAACTCATTTATTAATATTAAAGAGAGGGGTTTTTTTTCTTCTTTTTTTCTTGTAAATTTAAAGGAAGGTAGCTGTTTTGAAGTGGTTGCTGTGGCAAGACTTTTAAAAAATGACAGTACTAGAAATGATTGACGTGTGACGTAACTTTTATTTTGTCTATTAAGCAATACAAACTTTGAAATTATCTTCTGGGCTTGAACTTACCGCTTCTGAGAAGCAGTCTATCAGTTGCTTATATTATTTTGAGCATCGAACGGGAAAAGAAATCGCCATAACACTTAAATAGCTTAGAGTCATATAACATGCTATTTATATTGTCAGAATTTGAATGCTGTTGGATTAACAAGAATTGGAACCATGTTGATTTTTTTTCGTGTATTTAGGTACGAAGTGGACTGAACGAAGACGGCGATTAGAAGAACACAATGTATTAACGGTGCACTTAATCGATGGTTTCATGAAGACGGGAGGACTTTGTTGTGACTGAAGTGGCTGAGAATCAATATGGAGCTTACAGATAAGTATAACTTTATATTCGAATATGTATTTACTAATTGCCCGGTAGATTTAAAATAGGTAAACGGCTTTGCAATGTTCTAGCACAATTTGCGGATAACCCCAGTTGACCCTTGGAACTTTTCCATCTATATAGGAAGTAAAAAGTCAGTAAAATCGTCTGCTTGTGTCGATATTCGGGAGTGTTAGGAGACAGTTCTCCATGTTTGAGAGTAGTTTCGTACATGGAAATTGCAGGGGACGACAATCCCCTAAAACACCGAATGGACTGAAGTTCGTGTCGCACAGACACCAGTGTGATCACTTTCGTGCTTCTGTCCGTCCACACCTGTCCAGGTAGTTATATCATCCACAAGTTGAAACCATTACAAAACTTTTATGGGTTAAACAGGTACATTTGACCCAAATCTGGACATGTGCAATTTGCTGTGAACACGGCTAGGTAATAAGCTTGAACCTTTAGCAAAACATAAATTAAATATTTGTGATCAGTAAATAACAAGCAACAAGTATAGGTTAGTGTTTAATAATACGCATTAACAAAAATAAATTGGTCAGACGTGCACGCGACCAATTATTTTTGTTAATGCGTATTATTAAACATTAACCTATTTAATGATCAACATTATTTTTCAACTAAATACAAAGCATCTTTCTGAACCGCGTGGTTAGACGGATCTGATTAAGTAAATTTAATTTAGTTAGTCCACTTGACCAAAGTTAGACTTAGCAGAAATTTTGAAAAATACTGCAATGTGATTGGACAAAAAATAATTTTGATCATGAATAAGTTCTAGCTGATAGTCTTGGCTTTGCTTCGTGTATTATTGACGTTTGGTACACTTCATGAATATGCATTTCATAATAGAAAATAAACTTTACATCGCCAACAAAACCATTACAACCTCCACATGTAAAACAAAACCAAAACAACCCCTTCCACCACTACAAAGACTAACAGTACATCAAACAGACACCAGCCCTATGTGCCCAACGACATATTATAACAAATAAACACAGTGTTAACCGCAACAGCAGTGACAATAGTTTAAATCTGCAATCAGTATGTACATCCGGGAATCTGAACATGATCTGCAAACAGCATTGTACATCCGGGAATCTGAACATGCACTGTTTGCTGTTTTTTTCCTCGTCTATTCGCACGGTGCCGATACCACGTGACTTCGATGGATATGAGTGGGTGTACAAAATGTAAACAAAATGTCGGATTAGGTAACATTTTTTATGATATATTTTTTTAAATACATCATAATTTTTCATCAGATAGAGTTGAGGGCCCGCTCCCTTTGGTAACACAAACTGTCCCCAAATGTTTCTCGCAAATATTTTGTAGTTTTTTAATAAAGTGAAACGGCGCGTTTTAAATTGCTAATATTGTGATGATATGTGTGGAAGCATATCTTAAAAACGATGCTAAATTCACCTTTATAGTTTGTTTAAGAAACCTATTATATGACCGGAGCGAACAATATTTGATACAGAATAAACATTGTGTGTGGAATGCATTTAATTCAACAAGTGAACAAAATAATGCCAAATAATTCAAAAGAGATATGTGTGGAATAGGTTTTTAAAATAATATGTGTGGAAGCAATATTTCAACGTAACCACTATCAACATGGTTTTCGGCAAGAAAAACATTGTTGCACAACATCAAGTCTGCGCAGAAGATTCTGAAGACGTGAACATATCGGATTCATGCAATTTTACAGATACACACTATTTAAATAACTGAAGAATCGTTAGTGCATTTAATAGACCATCTGTGAGTGGAATTCGTGCTCATACCGCCTCGATCATAGGTCGTTTTTTAAGGGATCGCGTGTTAAGAAAATGTTGATCAGTATCAAACATGATCATTTTCATTTTCATACCGATGAAGCATTTCATCAGCTCTTCATGTTAATACCTTAGTTTTTATTTCAGTTATTTCTGTTCAGTGGAACGACATGATAATAAGGAAAGATTAATTGTCAATAACAACTTGTACACGATTCTTGCTATACTTTTAATAATATCAAATATAGTCTGAGCACCGACTGATGGAATCGTTTAACAGCATAATAACATAAAAATTGTTGCACGGAAAAACTGTATAATTCTGTTAGTGCGTGCGTTGTAGGTGTGTCGTTTTCATTATGTCTCCCCTACAATTCCAAGATATTGTTTTTCTACTTTCCGTCCGTCTGTATGTCTGTCTGTATGTCTCAAAGTTTGTCTGCCCTTATTCTTTATAACCGATGGTTGGATTTCAATGGGTCTTGCTATGTTTATTTGGTACTAAGCCAAGTTGAGAAAATCTTCGGCTTTTTCCGATTCAAAGATTTCCGGCGAAGTTATGGGACTTAGTATTTCCGAAAGTGAACACATATTGGCATATCTCTAAAACAGCTAGTCTAATTAAAAAACTTCACAGGAATGACTTAAGCAAGTACAGATACAAATTTAGTTGATTTGCTCCAGTCGGCGGAATTTTAGAGGGTTTATTCACCTTGATTGGTCAAAATTTGAACAAATACGGGCATATCTCAATTACCACTTGTCTGATTGTGACAAAACTTTACATGCATGCTTGTTAGTAAGTGTAGTTACAAGTATGGTTGGTTTGTTCCGGACCGCCGATTTTAAGTGGAAGGAGGTGCCTCCATTTGTTCAGAATTGATTTCATATTGGTATATTTCCCTAATCACGTTTCTGATTTTAAAAAGTCATCACCATAACACATCTTTAAAACTTAAAACTACACTAGCTAACAATTACTTATTTTAAATTTTGTCAAAATCAGACAAAGGGTTAAGGAGATCTGCCCATATCGGTTCCATTGTGACAAATAAAGACCCATAACTCCACTAAAACAGCCAACCGGATCACATCAACGTAACTAATAAATACTTTTGCTAAAATCATTTCGGTTTAGATTTTTCTGATTTTGATTGTGATCCAGTTGGCTGTTTTAGTGGAGTTATGGACCTTTATCTTTTTAATAGAAAAACAATATCTTGGGATTGTAGGGGAGACATAATGAAAACGACAATTAATGTTATTATTGACAATATTTCCTTATTATCATGTCGTTCCACTGAACAGAAATAACTGAAATAAAAACTAAGGTATTAACATGAAGAGCTGATGAAATGCTTCATCGGTATGAAAATGAAAATGATCATGTTTGATACTGATCAACATTTTCTTAACACGCGATCTCTTAAAATACGACCTATGATCGAGGCGGCATGAGTACGAATTCCACTCACAGATGGTCTATTAAATGCACTAACGATTCTTCAGTTATTTAAATAGTGTGTATCTGTAAAATTGCATGAATCCGATATGTTCACGTCTTCAGAATCTTCTGCGCAGACTTGATGTTGTGCAACAATGTTTTTCTTGCCGAAAACCATGTTGATAGTGGTTACGTTGAAATATTGCTTCCACACATATCATTTTAAAAACCTATTCCACACATATCTCTTTTGAATTATTTGGCATTATTTTGTTCACTTGTTGAATTAAATGCATTCCACACACAATGTTTATTCTGTATCAAATATTGTTCGCTCCGGTCATATAATAGGTTTCTTAAACAAACTATAAAGGTGAATTTAGCATCGTTTTTAAGATATGCTTCCACACATATCATCACAATTTTAGCAATTTAAAACGCGCCGTTTCACTTTATTAAAAAACTACAAAATATTTGCGAGAAACATTTGGGGACAGTTTGTGTTACCAAAGGGAGCGGGCCCTCAACTCTATCCGATGAAAAATTATGATGTAATAAAAAAAATATCGAAAAAAAGTTACCTCAATCGACGTTTTGTTTACATTTTGTACACCCACACATATCCATCGAAGTCACGTGGTATCGGCACCGTGATTCGAAGAATAGTGAGAGCTATACTATTCATCCCGGCGTCGACGTCGACGCTTGGTAAAGTTTCAATGAAAGGCTAATATCTTGTATTTGCTTCAAACTTCACACGCATACCTCTATATAACACAAGTATCATTACTCTGACAAGTCACATAATCCTGACAACAGTAATTTCAGAGTCACACAAAATTTAGCTGTATTCCATATCTCCCCAGTCATTGAAGATACCTGTTTGGTAACTTCACATATGGGTCTTAGTCATTGGTCAAGGTCACTGTGCAAGGTCAGATAACTCTTACTTGTTTTTACAAATTTTTCACCCCTTTTTGAACTAAGCAACACAATTCAAAATGTTAAGAAATAGTGACTCTCCACAGCCAACAAAGATGTTTAAAGCTTTGTAAGCTTCTTTCAGGATGTAAGTTAATGAATTTAAATTATGACATTTATCCATTCACAACACATCCAAAGACTTCCAAAGACTTCCCCTGCTGATATTTACTATCATATACATACACACTTTTATAACATTGCTCTCTCTCCTAGTATATGTTTAATTCGAATAGTCGAGCATCGCCTGTCCTATAGACAGTTCTTGTACTTTCTGTGCCCAGGCTTTAAATGCAAGATCGTATAAAGTTTTACCTTAATTCCTGACTAATACCTTTTTTATCCATTATGCCTACATCGTTACCAAAAACCTTTATGGACGGGCGTATTTTGAGACGATGACATCTTTGTTTATTTTATTGAACAATAAAAATGTATGGTCTTTAGTGCTTTTTTCCGGTAAGCATTGACCTGTTACTGTTAAACCAAATAAGAAGAAATCATCGTCGACAGAAATTAAGACATAAAGTTTGGCAACTCCCTATTAAAGACCACAGTGCATGTTAACAGTTTATGAACAATATGGAAAATGTTAAGAGTTCATGGACAGTAGGAAAAAAATGTGAAAATTTCATGAACAGAACAGTATGGAATGTTAACAGTTCATAAACAGTATGGCAAATAAGTAAGGACAGATAAGTATCATTAGAAGTCCTCATTGCCTTCAAGTAATTGTAAATTGGGTAGAGGGTGAGTGGAGAAATGAGAAAGTATGATCTTGGTTTTGGGACATTCTCTCAGTTATAGACATACTATAGGTCATGCAAGACAGTGGAACATTCTCTCAGTTATAGACATACTATAGGTCATGCAAGACAGTGGGACATTCTCTCAGTTATAGACATACTATAGGTCATGCAAGACAGTGGGACATTCTCTCAGTTATAGACATACTATAGGTCATGCAAGACAGTGGGACATTCTCTCAGTTATAGACATACTATAGGTCATGCAAGACAGTGGAACATTCTCTCAGTTATAGACATACTATAGGTCATGCAAGACAGTGGGACATTCTCTCAGTTATAGACATACTATAGGTCATGCAAGACAGTGGGACATTCTCTCAGTTAAAGACATACTATAGGTCATGCAAGACAGTGGAACATTCTCTCAGTTATAGACATACTATAGGTCATGCAAGACAGTGGGACATTCTCTCAGTTATAGACATACTATAGGTCATGCAAGACAGTGGGACATTCTCTCAGTTATAGACATACTATAGGTCATGCAAGACAGTGGGACATCCTCTCAGTTATAGACATACTATAGGTCATGCAAGACAGTGGGACATTCTCTCAGTTATAGACATACTATAGGTCATGCAAGACAGTGGAACATTCTCTCAGTTATAGACATACTATAGGTCATGCAAGACAGTGGGACATTCTCTCAGTTATAGACATACTATAGGTCATGCAAGACAGTGGGACATTCTCTCAGTTATAGACATACTATAGGTCATGCAAGACAGTGGGACATTCTCTCAGTTATAGACATACTATAGGTCATGCAAGACAGTGGAACATTCTCTCAGTTATAGACATACTATAGGTCATGCAAGACAGTGGGACACTCTCTCAGTTATAGACATACTATAGGTCATGCAAGACAGTGGAACATTCTCTCAGTTATAGACATACTATAGGTCATGCAAGACAGTGGGACATTCTCTCAGTTATAGACATACTATAGGTCATGCAAGACAGTGGGACATTCTCTCAGTTATAGACATACTATAGGTCATGCAAGACAGTGGGACATCCTCTCAGTTATAGACATACTATAGGTCATGCAAGACAGTGGGACATTCTCTCAGTTATAGACATACTATAGGTCATGCAAGACAGTGGAACATTCTCTCAGTTATAGACATACTATAGGTCATGCAAGACAGTGGGACATTCTCTCAGTTATAGACATACTATAGGTCATGCAAGACAGTGGGACATTCTCTCAGTTATAGACATACTATAGGTCATGCAAGACAGTGGGACATTCTCTCAGTTATAGACATACTATAGGTCATGCAAGACAGTGGAACATTCTCTCAGTTATAGACATACTATAGGTCACTCTCTCAGTTATAGACATACTATAGGTCATGCAAGACAGTGGAACATTCTCTCAGTTATAGACATACTATAGGTCATTCAAGAACATTCTCTCAGTTATAGACATACTATAGGTCATGCAAGAACATTCTCTCAGTTATAGACATACTATAGGTCATGCAAGACAGTGGAACATTCTCTCAGTTATAGACATACTATAGGTCATGCAAGACAGTGGAACATTCTCTCAGTTATAGACATACTATAGGTCATGCAAGACAGTGGGACATTCTCTCAGTTATAGACATACTATAGGTCATGCAAGACAGTGGGACATTCTCTCAGTTATAGACATACTATAGGTCATGCAAGACAGTGGGACATTCTCTCAGTTATAGACATACTATAGGTCATGCAAGACAGTGGGACATTCTCTCAGTTATAGACATACTATAGGTCATGCAAGACAGTGGAACATTCTCTCAGTTATAGACATACTATAGGTCATGCAAGACAGTGGGACATTCTCTCAGTTATAGACATACTATAGGTCATGCAAGACAGTGGGACATTCTCTCAGTTATAGACATACTATTGGTCATGCAAGACAGTGGGACATTCTCTCAGTTATAGACATACTATAGGTCATGCAAGACAGCCTGTCATTGAGACGATTATTTGCATTAAAATTGTCTTGAAAAAAATTTCTATGCACGGCAAGACCATGGTTTGGCTTAACAAAGCGTATCATTGATCTTAGACCGATATACCTTGTTTGTAAGGACATTTTTTTCAAAAATGTCCAGGGAAACCGATTTTATCTAACCTGTCTGAAAATAAAATTCCGAGCTGAAAATAATTGCTAGTACTAGAGCAGCTTGGAGGTGTGTCCTCTCTTGTAGAAGTTAGGCGATATATTTTGTACAATGAAGTAGACATAACTTTATTCAGTTCAAAATGCTATAACTACAAAAGTTCAAACTGGGAAGTTCGGTTTAATTTTTAAAAATGAAGTTCTGATATATAGCTTCATATTTTTATAAAACCTGTTCTTTGATGACATTCGAGACCGAGTTATAATCAATACTGCGGCCATTAAAATTCTCTGAAAAAAACGTTAAATATTGATTCTGCTATACTTCTTTTTAAAGAAGGAACTTTTGTTTTTAAAGACAGACCTTAGGTTAAACAATAACGCTTATGATATGCACTGCATATGGACTTGCCTGCAAAAAGCGAATTCGCTGTCGGGCCATATCGACCGATCCATGCATCAAAGACATGAACTACATACATGAACTACATACATGAACTACATACATAAACTACATACATGAGCTACATACATGAACTATAGTACTGTATAATTGATACACATGTACATAAAACGTATCTGTGACATTTACAATCATTGACATTTAGTTTGTCAGCATTGCGCGTGGATTACAGAAAAGCGTTTTTTCACTATGGTATAATACAGTTATATTAAAAATGCCGAAAGATTAAAAAGCTTACAAATTAAAATGTAAAAAGGCATATTTGTCTGACACAGTTTAATCACAAAATCAAGAGCAAACCTTGCGCTCAGGGTTAAATGCAAATACTTTGTACGCCTTGCATGCGTGTTTAGGTAGTGACAGAATCATATCAGAAATTTTACAGAAACGTTTGCCACAAAGTTAAATTCAGATCATATGTATTTCGAATTTTGTTGATAATAAATTCTATTTATTGATCATATTATACCGCTCTTAGAGCTAGAAGAATAGAAAAGAAGTAGTTAACGCCATGCTGAATTTTTTTTAAACAAATGTATAGTAATTGGGAAAAAAACAATGCCTTTAAATTGCTTTAACATACTTCCGTCGAGGCTGTTCAGTTATTGTGTATAGATTTAAAAATGAATGTTACACGTCATTAGACGATACGTTTATACCTTAGTATTTTCTCGGAAACTAACAGACGTCCATCAGTTTCTTGGTGTTAAACAAGTTTTAGGTCTGTTGCTTGTCTTAAATGTGGTTGGTGAGTCTTTAACAAAGATATTGTCTCCAAAAATGAAAAGATCTCTGAAAAAAAAACGTGTGTGTGTGTGTGTGTGTGTGTGTGTACGTGGGAGGGGGGGGGGGGCAAAATCTTAAAAATGACAACACGCAAAATCTAAAAAAGCGATGGGGTACAAGATTAAAAAGACAATATTTTTTAAGAAGGCAAGATCCCTACAAGGACATAAACTGGTATGATTTTTTTAAAGCCAATATTAAAAAAAAACATCAACAAGATCTTTGAAAAAGGCAAGATCTTTAAAAAATTAGTATGTACAATACAATAGCTGTGTAATGTACTTTAGAACAGATTTTTTTAAAATCTGTTCTAAAGTACATTACACAGCTATTGTTTATAGCACATCTACAGGTGTATTCACATCTTTATTAAAAATCAAATTCAGAACCTTTTTGCGTTCACTACATGATTTGAATTACTCTATACACGTGATAGATCTGTTGTTCGCTGTGGGGATGGTGGACAAGATCCTTAGCGCCTGTTGATATTTATAGTTTAAATCATGCTATACTGTGACAGATCTGTTGTTCGCTGTGAGGATGGTGGACAAGATCCTTAGCGCCTGTTAATATTTCTAGTTTAAATCATGCTATACTGTGACAGATCTGTTGTTCGCTGTGAGGATGGTGGACATGATCCTTAGCGCCTGTTAATATTTCTAGTTTAAATCATGCTATACTGTGACAGATCTGTTGTTCGCTGTGAGGATGATGGACAAGATACTTAGCGCCTGTTAATAGTTATAGTTTTAATCATGATATACCTTAGACAGATCTGTTGTTCGCTGTGAGGATGGTGGACAAGATACTTAGCGCCTGTTAATAGTTATAGTTTAAATCATGATATACCTGTGATAGATCTGTTGTTCGCTGTGAGGATGGTGGACAAGATCCTTTACACATGCGTATTAATTCCAGCCGGGAGAGTGAAAGTAAATAAAATTTACCTCTGCTTCTTTTATTTAATGTGAGTTGAAATTTTCCTGCTTTCGTATCAAATGCTGTTGTGAAATCTGTTGTTTGCACATGAAAATGGTGGACGAGGTCATTTTAATGACGGTGTAAATCTGTGTTTCAAAAGATATCCTGTTCGCAATGAAAATGGTAGACAAGATCTTTCTCATAGAAACATTAGAACCCAAGAAGATAAACAAATCTGCAAAGTGCATGTAATAGATGTTTTGTTCCCTGTGGACAAAGCATTTGGTGTTTAGTGTGTATGCCAGTGGCAACTTGTAATTCATGTCCACTCCATTGCAGAATTTGAAAATATCGTTCGAATTTATTTGAACACCCCAACCCATATGTGTTAAATTGAAAGTTTTGTAGTAAATCTCTTACTATTTACTTAAGGTTGTTTTTTCCGGGTAACTACTTTATCGGTTTATTGCGCAGACGAGTTCGAGTTGTATGTCAAATTAAATATGTGGTCCACACAAAATTTATGTTAATGGATGGGGGAGCGTACATGGGGTTACGCAGTAATTATACAAATTTTACGTAAATCAGCAAACGTGACTTATCAGGTAAAAATATTATGTTCGATAAAAAATGTCATTAATCTTCAAGATATTGACGACAAACTAAATGTCACATCATTGCTAGTGTCACGAATGCATTATATAAAAGACTTCCGCAAGAGACGATATTCGGGTTATCAGTGGCTCACAAGAATGTTTCGTGTTTATCGGATAAAAGAACACTTGCACACAGAAAGCAATACATTTGATTCTTCCTGGTTTTGCTCTTGTATGGTTTAAAACCTATAAACACAATTTGACTGTAAAAATCTTCCCCTTTTTTATAAAAAGCTTTGGAGAACTACTACATATAGGGCCATAACTCTGACGTTTTTGAAACACTTTACTGTAAAACAGTTGCTATATTCTAACTAAGTAATAAACAGTTCCCCAAAACAGAGGATAAAAAGACAATTGAACGACAATACTTGTTTACAAAATACGATATATTACACACAAAAAATAACATTTTAGCCATAGAAAATCTATGTAACACGACATGTGCGTGAATAAATCCGGTTTGTACATTTTAAAAATAGTTGTTACAAAGGCGCCTTGAAATTCTCTTCGTATCAAGGAAAACAGCTAGACTTTTTTTTCATTTTTAGAATGAAACAATTTGATTAAATTATATTCTACTCTTACACTTAATTGACTTAATTATCGCCTAACTTCAAGAGGATGTGGAAACGCACGTTCATGTACATGTGATATCATGTGATGGCAACACTTGGAACTATTGGGCTATTATTAGTGTTACAGATTGGCTGAATAATGTCACTTGAAATTTACAGAATATTGCCTGGAAGAATGCCTTTATACAATATGTAGATATATTGTACGCTGTCGCCCATAATTTAAGCATTTTTAAACTTGCAATATTCAGTTTCACTTTTAAGCATTTTCAATCTTCAAATCACACCCCAGGGCAAAAACTTTAGTCTTTTTAAGTCCCTGACTGTATATCAAAATCGTATTTAGCCAGCTTTGCCTTAATTTATTCACCAACATAAATACCTGAACTTTTAATGAACAACTTTTATTTTTGTTCTTGATTAATAATCCTTCTGCTGCGTTTAAGCATATATTTAGAGTTACTGTTGTTTTCTACATATATTGACCTTCACCTTTATCCTACTTTCATCCTAATGCATCCTGGACTTTATGCATCTATTTTTTTTTCTATTTCTTCGCCAAAACGGCTTTGGTCCTGAATAACAGTTTTCCGTTATATCCATAGTCTCAGCCCTTACACAAATGGCAGGTATGGATTTCATTAATCATGTCAGTCAGCTTTCTTAAATAATATTATATGGTATATGTCATACCCTGTTTTCGTCCCTGCAATCACCGATATGCGCATCATCATCATCATCATCATCATCCTCCTTAACGCCACCACAACTACCACCAAAATAACAACAGTTATACGGGAAAAATCATAGAATTTATCATTTTAAATCTAATTATATCGAGAGTCTGTTGCAGAATTTTTTGCTTTCAGCTACAGATGAGTAAATTTAATGTTTAAGCATTTTTACTAGGGTAAATGGCAGCCTTTTTGTATTTCTCATTGATTTTAGATCTTACCATATTCTCAGAATGTATATCTAAGCAAATATTCAACAACAACAACAGCAGCAGCAAAACAACAACAACTCAATCAATTATAACGGCAAAAACTACAATATTGTCGATTTTTATCGTATATTTGATATATTCGTCTTTTATTCTTCGTTTTAGTTTGCTCTGAAAGACACCTAGAATAGTATCATTATCTTACCGGACTTTGTAATATGAAAATAGGTTTTGTTTTATGTCTAGTATTAAAATCAAGCCTGGATAAATCCTTGAACTTTAACCTTGCTTTAATTCTGCCGAATATATTTCTTTAGCTCTGATTTGAACAATGATCATGTTTCTTATTAATTTAATAATAACCAAAACCTGTCATAACTTAGAAAATAGCTCGCTGTATATTCTCCTTTTTCTAAAACATACATTGACTGTTTCAGTTACTAGGTTACATTGTCAGCTAAGATAAAGAAACATATTCTCAAAGATAACTCGCAACTTTTTTTATTTATTTATTTATTTAATTATTTATTTATTTATTTATTGAGTGATATGAAGAAAAAGCTTAGGACAATAATTCTTAAGAGTTAAGTGGGATACTGACGTTAAAACGTGAATAAAAGACATGGTTTGTTTATGAATCAACCCCTTATAATAAGTCTCGGTGAAAACCTTTGATCAGTGGAAAATTGCGCAGGCGCAGATATCTGCAAGTTGTGCAGCAATTTCAACCGGTGGGTGATTGAAATTTCCTGGGCAGAACTTTAGCGGTCAGACACACGGAAGTGTTCACATTGATGTTTGTGTGGCATGAACTCCAGTCCACTCGGTGGAGGGGGTCGTTTCATGTGGTTTCCGTATTCGAAACTACCTTTCATACATGAGGGTCCCGACTTCTGATACACCTGATGTCGGTCCAGACAGACGAAGTGCAGACTTTATGCTTTCTGTTACGATGCAAGGGTTTCACTACGTCCACTAGGGTTATTTCAAAGACTGTGTTTGGATATAACAATAAAGTTTACCTATATTTTCAAATACAAACACCGCTGATTCAAATGATTATTTAAATCTCTAAATACGAATTTTTAAGAAGGTTGTTATTTATAAAACTCATTTATTTTTAGCAAAATGATTCGAATTAAAAAGCATCTCTCTGAAAATATGTACAGTTAAAACAATTGATTTGATTTTCGCGTAGAAATTGTTCTGATCACGTGATTCGACATTAGTTTATAACTACTTTGCTTAACTTTCTTTACATCTGTTATTTTTTCTTGATAGGAGTTTCGGTCAGCTGCAGGAGAGGTCTGACATGACTGCTGTTTCGGAGGCTGTTCATTACAAGTACAGAAAAATACGGAAAATCTGGTAAATTGTTGGTAAATTTTAACCTTTGAGATATTTTAGAATCTTCAAATTAAAATGACGCAGTCAGTTTATAAAAACGGTTCAAGGTCTTCAAGATCGCGCAGATTTAAGCGATGAATTTGAAATCTTTCTACAAGTCCAGTATGACATTTGAGAAAATGATCTGAAAGAAAGAGGAAATTATTTTTTTTTTAATTTTAACAACAATTTGAACTTTAAACTGTTTTTCAATTAAAAACAAAATTGTCTTTTATACGGCAAAATCAACGGATTGAAAAAAGGGGAAAAAAGAAAACAGTTTTTTTTCCAAATGATAAAATCTAGACATTGTGTGAAGTAATGATTCTAAAATGAATTTCTGGCAGACTACTGTTTGTTGCTAACTCTGGTTTGTATATATCTGCCCTTGAGTTGTTTCCTGTACTTAAAACTTTCAGGTATTTAGCGTCTTTGAAACACGGATGACACCGGAAGTAATAAACCGTGATCATTGTAGCTCGTCTTAATTCAGTGTGGAAAGATACAGAAAATGCCAACAACGGCCTGTCCTTTCTTCGGGTAATTTTTCATTAGATATTTCCTGTTACTTCCTTTTACTTGATTGAAATGATTGTAGAGCATGTAAGATCGAATAACTTTGCTAGTGGCCTGCATTGATCAGTCAAGTTTTAAGACTGACTTTCTGTTTTTAATCATTTTAAAGAGGCTGTACTCCAGATTTGACATAATTTTTTTCCCCATAAATTATATATTTAGATGCCGTGAGATTATAACAACATAATATTTTACTTCAAAACTGATTATAAATGTCAAAATAGAATAAAAAAAATAATTTCGTTCCAGCCTGATTTGAACTCTGGACCCTCATGTTAACAAAGTATATCCAACGCTTTTACTGTCACCACCATCACCGCATGTAATATTACAGATATGTATTTTAAATCTTATACGATATAGTTATACCGTCGCGTTACGGTATAGCACTTTGAAAGGGAAAAAAATCAATTTATATTGTAATTATTTGACTTATGTTTTGTCAGTAAGTTATTTTTTAGGAAATAAATATTACAAGAAATTTATAATACAAGAAAACTTTCTTTTTTTGTCATCTGGAGCAGAGCCCCTTTAAAATGAATAACTTGAAAGAAGTAGATACGTTATGCAGTACATACATCCCGAAAGAGTACTCATTTCGTAGTCGTGTTTTAACAAAGTATCGAGGTTGAAGACATTTTTGCTAAAGGCCATGGGTTTGAACCCACTCCTTGCGGTATTGTCTTTCAGTTCGTCCGTGAGTCAGCCGTTAAATGTGCGCCCTTTAACCTCGATATTCATGGACTGATTTGGACAATTTTACCTGTACATATTCTTTCTCATCATTTTAGAAATGGCCAGCGCGCAAAATCACTGGTGCACAGATATATGAAGGAGTTGTTGTCATTATTAACCCTGCTGTATGCCATATTCGCTCAATAACTTCCACCTGTTTTAATTGATTTTCTTCCAAACTTTAAATATCAGAGTGTTTTTCATTGCATCTCTCCGTCTGTTCGTCAGCCCGTCTGTCCTTAACAAACGAAAGAAAACAAAACATTACATATAATTCACCTGTTAATTTATGTTTAAATAATGCACCTTAAGCTTTCACTTATATTAATGCAGAAAAATCTTTCTGAGCTGGTGAAGTGAGGTAGTCAGTGGTTCGGTTTCATCAACCAGTGCGTTTGTATTGGAAACTGGTGTCAGCCACTTTACGGTAAATATGATTTTGTTTTTCAAACATGCCTGAATATAGTATTGCATATGCTTTTAAATAAAGAGAATGACCTAAATGTGATGTAACGTTTTAGAATGTGTCTATCAGCAAAAATTTGTAGGAGTTATTGGAGAATGTTAAAAATAAACAGCAGAAGGTGAAGTCTCCAATCGAAGATAGAAAAACTATAATAAAATAATAATAAAAGCAGTAGTAGTAGTTATAGCATTTTATTTTATGCCTACCAATGAAATATAGGGAAATATCGGTGAGATAAAAGTGATAATCCACTGTTTTGAATCAGTGAAATTACCATTTTGATAATCCACTGTTTGTGCCGGAACTACTTTTCCCCACCACGTAAATACAAGAAATTCCGCTGTATTTCAGACAGTGACAGCGAGTGAAATTTATTTACCTTGTTAAATCCAGTTATAATATTGAATTCCTGAGCCTAACTAGTTGTGAACAATGATGAAATTCGCCATAAATTATTTAAAATGTCTGATTTGTTTACAAAACTCACATGGACAATATCCAATATGGCCGACTTTCAATTCAATTGATTGAATAATACTCGGTATTAATCTGCTTTTATAATTAAAGTATGTATGGCTAAAATTCAATAGATATTGATAAACTGTGTAGAGAAAAATAAATGTTATTTGATGAAAGTGTATTCAGTTTATTTCAGCAGAAGTAAATTTATCATATGTATTGGAGATTGTCTGCACTTTTTTGTGCGGAGTAACCAAAGTACGCATAAACTGATTTGGGGCTCACCATGGGGAATTTATTGAAGGCCCTGAGTAAAAATGTCATAAAATACCAATTTTTGACGTGTTGGCATAAAATAAAAAGAAAATTTGTTTGTTTTTTAGTGGAAGATGGGAATTTATTTCATCTCGTGAACACGCAGCCACGAGTGAAAATATAAACATATGATGTTCACTCGATGAAATAAATTCTCATCTTCCACAAAAACAAACAAATATCCTCTATATATATAATTATTTCATTATTATTATTATCATCATTTTTTTATTATTTCATTATTATTTTTTATTGTCATTAAGAGTAAACTTAATTTATGTTATCGTCAGTTGAAACAAATACATGTATTATCAACAACATTTATGACATAAAGTGAAAACAAAGACCTACATATGTCATGATTCCAATATTTCATGATGTAGGTGTAAGACCTTTCATTTAAGTTCGTACGAGTGAATCTCATTGTGGGTTTATTTCTTATAGTCTTGTTTGTTTTCATTCTCTTTCCGGTTCAGTCGAAAATTGTGCTAGCCCGTCAGTGTGACTGTCTGATCCCCAATCAATCCCCGCGATTTAATCTATATATCTAAATATTATAATATTAAAAAATAGGTTTTGTTTTAATATTTAACGTTATTCATGTCGGTGTTTTAAAAATGCAGACTTATTTTAGGTTGGTGAAATGGAAATTACGCAGTCAACTATTGCGTTGTCGTCTGCTGGTGCTGATGTCTGCCACTTTAAGGTAAAATTACAGATATTTCTTTCGAACATGTCTGAAAATGGCATTTCATATGCTTTTAATGTGTTATTTTTATCGCGATGATGAGAAAAAGATAACGTTACAGCGGCGGTAACACAAAGTTAAAAAAAGCTACAGTTACCGCCATCTGTAGTTTTACAGAATATCTCCAATGCTGTGACCTATGTTAAATGGAACCTGATGCAATACAAGTTTTTGATGCAGAGTAAACCTTCTTAACCAGTTTGGTCTTTTTTCTTAAATAAATCTTGCATTTATTTTTTTTTCATGATATGTCTCAGACGAGAAGAGTAAAAATACTTTGTCCACTTTCGCATAATGATTAAGTGACTTTAAATTGTGTTTAGCACGTTTAGAAGTTCAAAAAGTGTCTCTAAGCAGAAAATAAAGAATTCTGAGAAAACGATTTAACATTACCAGCAGATGATGAAGTATTATTTATGTAAACCTTTAGAAAGCTATGCTAAAGATCTGTAATGCCTCTGATGTAAAAGTAATAATGATGAAGTTAATGATAATTATTAATAAAACAAAGGTAAAAAATAGAATAGATTTCTTTGATTTCATCTCCAGTAAAAAAAAAGACATTAGCAAGTACTTAGATATTTATATTATAAATTTAAAAAACAACAACTCAGAAATTAAACAAAAACTGAAGAGAACAACAAATCAAGAATCGAAAGGAATTGTCAAGTTTTGCTATGAAAAAAGAAAACACAATTTTTCTTTTTACTTGTTAAATAATAAACATCAAGGGTAATTATATCAAATTTAGTGTTAGAATTGATTTTTAAAAAATAATTTTGACGACAAAGTAATAATAAAAATATAATAATAATAATAATAATAATAATGATGATGGCGATGATGACGATGATGATGATGATAACAACAACAACAATAATAATTAATTAGTTATATTAAGGTTATTGATTTCAATAAATGCGTATAACTCCTGATATGACATTGTTAACAATTTACTTGACATCTTGATTCTTAAGGCATTAGGAAAAAGATCATGAAAAATGAACAAACAGACATTTTACGCTTGGTTAAAACATGTCCATATTAAATGACCGACGTCGCGGGAAAAAGGGCACTCGGGCATTTGGTATACTATTGAAATATACTGAATTGAAAATCAGCAAAAATGGTAAAATTTTTGTGCTCTTCCAATCTAAAATTAATTTGAAATCTTGATAGCCTGAATATTGTCCTTCACAAAAATGACTATTTTGTATCAAATTCCTTGATTACCATTACCATGGCAACAGTTTTTGGGGACAGTTTTTCCTTGTATAAAATGATATCAATTGATCAAAACACAATTTTGAATGATAACAATAATATTTTTGTAAAAATGTTGGATACACTGAAAAGGTATAGAATCTTAAAAATAAAATAGGTAAAATTTAAGTGTCCGAAATCTGCCATGTTAATCTAATTCCAGTGGGAACGTAGATATAATCTGACGTCAAATTAGGGTATGTGACGTCATTCTAAAGAACATCAAATTTGCCCATCATGTTCCTCTTAAACATAAAAGTACGTCGTATTTGCACTATGCAGGAAGCTGAAATTTTCAGACATTAATTCTGAGATATCATTTGTTCAAAAAAGTAAAAAGATCAGTTTCTAAAAGTTGTGTCGGAGTGCCCTTTTTCCTGTGTCGTTGGTCAAATTGTATTATTGCAAATATTCTATGTAATAATGATTATGATAATTCTATTTGTGCTGCTGATGATTTTAAAGTATGTTTATGTTGTCATGATAAAAAAATGACAATAATCAAACAAAATTATAGCAGTGAATTTCAACAGTTATAATAACGGTATCTAAAAAAATGATAATAAACGTATTTTAAATGAAAATTATTTTAGAATATTTACAACAAGAAAGAAAAACTAGGTACCACAACAGTTGAAATTAAAAGGAAAAAGGTGATAGTCGAAATCATAGATAGTGTTTGGCGTTTTATCGAGAATCTAGTCTTGAATAAAGAATTGTCGTGATATGCTTGAAATCTTAGTGTCGTGATTGTAGTATCGAATGTCGTGTTGTCGTGATATGCTTGAAATCTTAGTGTCGTGATTGTAGTATCGAATGTCGTGTTGTCGTGATATGCTTGATATCTTAGTGTTGTGACTTGTCTTTGATGGTCAATGATGTCATGATATAGTCGATGGTCGTGGTGTATGTTGGTCGTTTTGTCTTGATGTTTGATAGTCGTGGTGTTATGATGAATTTCATACTGATTCAGTCGATAGCAAGTCGGTGTGTTGTTATGGACTTAATGGCCCAGGTGTAGGGATTTCCGATGTGGTCGTCGAAAAGTATGTTGTTAAATGTCATGGTATTGTGATGGTTTAAGTTTTTATAGTGTAAAAGTTTTCGTTGAACCCATAATGGTATGTGTGCAGTGGATTTTATGCATGTGATGTTTTGATACTTGTGATGACTTGATGGACTTTTGTCATTATATCCTGAATAATTTAATGCTTGGGATGGTTCGTTGGTCTCTATTAATCGAATCGGTCTTGGTGGTCCGCGTTTTGATGGTCTCAGTAGCGATTTGTTTGGCTGGATTTGGCGTTGCAATGGTCTCTAAGGTCGTGGTACGTCTTTATGGTTCAAGGGATCGGCCTAATTGTCTTTTAAGGGAGGTGTTTTGTTAGTTAAGGTGTGTTTTGATCTTGGTGCTCTTGGCGTCCGCATTGTTTTTTGGCGATGTGTATTGTTAGTAAGAGTGCTGTTTTGATCTGGATGCTCTCAGTGTCCTGATTGTTTCTTTGGCGAGGTGTTTTGTTAGTAAAGTGCTTGTTTTGATTTCGGTCCTGTTGGCGTCCTGACTGGTTCTTTGGCGAGGTGTTTTGCTAGTAAGGATGCTGTTTTGATTTGGGTGCTCCTGGTGTTCTGTTTGTCACTTTTGTGGAGTGTCTCAAGAAAAAGTTTTTTTTATTCATCTAAGTAGTCTTGGTGTCCTTATTGTCTCTTTGTGGAGTGTTTCGTCTTGATATTCTGATTGCTTCGTTGGTGGAGTGTTTCGTTAGAAGTACTGTTGTTTTGATCTAGGAGGTTTTGATGTTCTGATTTTCACGTGGTGTATCGTTAGGTGTCATCGTTTCTTGGTCTCGATGGTCTTGGTGTTCTTATTGTCTCTTTTTTTAGTGTTTGGTAAGGGTTGTTTCTTTTTATCATAGTGGTCATTATGTTCTGATTGTCTTTTTTGTAGAGTGTTTGGTTAGGGGTTGTTTCTTCTTATCTCAGTGGTCATGATGTTCTGATTGTCTTTTTTGTAGAGTGTTTGGTTAGAGGTTGTTTCTATTATATCAGTGGTCATGATGTTCTGATTGTCTTTTTGTAGAGTGTTTGGTTAGGAGTTGTTTCTTCTTATCTCAGTGGTCATGATGTTCTGATTGTCTTTTTTTGTAGAGTGTTTCGTTAGGAGTTGTTTCTTTTTTATCTCGATGGTCATGATGTTCTGATTGTCTTTTTGTGGAGTGTTTCGTTACGGGGTTGTTTCTTTTTATGTCAGTGGTCATGATGTTCTGATTGTCTTTTTTGTAGAGTGTTTGGTTAGGGGTTGTTTCTTTTATAAAGAGTGGTCATGATGTTCTGATTGTCTTTTTGTAGAGTGTTTGGTTAGGAGTTGTTTCTTCTTATCTCAGTGGTCATGATGTTCTGATTGTCTTTTTTGTAGAGTGTTTCGTTAGGAGTTGTTTCTTTTTATCTCAGTGGTCACGATGTTCTGATTGTCTTTTTGTAGAGTGTTTGGTTAGGAGTTGTTTCTTCTTATCTCAGTGGTCATGATGTTCTGATTGTCTTTTTTGTAGAGTGTTTCGTTAGGAGTTGTTTCTTTTTATCTCAGTGGTCACGATGTTCTGATTGTCTTTTTGTAAAATTTTTCGTTAGGGGTTGTTTCTTTTTATCTCAGTGGTCACGATGTTCTGATTGTCTTTTTGTAAAATTTTTCGTTAGGAGTTGTTTCTTTTTATGTCAGTGGTCATGATGTTCTGATTGTCCTTTTGTGGAATGTTTCGTTAGGGGTTGTTTCTTTTTATGTCGGTGGTCATGATGTTCTGATTGTCTTTTTGTAGAGTGTTTCGTTAGGATTTGTTTCTTTTTATCTCAATGGTCATGATGTTCTGATTGTCTTTTTGTAGAATGTTTCGTTAGGATTTGTTTCTTTTTATCTCAATGGTCATGATGTTCTGATTGTCTTTTTGTGGAATGTTTCGTTATGGGTTGTTTCCTTTTTTTGTCAGTGGTCATGATGTTCTGATTGTCTTTTTGTGGAATGTTTCGTTAGGGGTTGTTTCTTTTTATCTCAATGGTCATGATGTTCTGATTGTCTTTTGTGGAGTGTTTCGATAGGGGTTGTTTCTTTTTATCTCAGTGGTCATGATGTTCTGATTGTCTTTTTGTGGAGTGTTTCGTTAGGAGTTGTTTCTTTTTATCTCAGTGGTCATGATGTTCTGATTGTCTTTTTGTGGAGTGTTTCGTTAGGGGTTGTTTCTTTTTTTCTCGGTGGTCATGATGTTCTGATTGTCTTTTTGTAGAGTGTTTCGTTAGGAGTTTTTTCTTTTTATGTCGATGGTCATGATGTTCCGATTGTCTTTTTGTAGAGTGTTTCGTTAGGATTTGTATCTTTTTATCTCAGAGGTCATGCTGTTCTGATTGTCTTTTTGTAGAGTGTTTCGTTAGGGGTTGTTTCTTTTTATCTTAGTGGTCGTGATGTTCTGATTGTATTTTGGGGAGTGTTTCGTTATGGGTTGTTTCCTTTTATCTCGGTGGTCATGATGTTCTGATTGTCTTTTTGTAGAGTGTTTCGTTAGGAGTTCTTTCTTTTTATCTCGGTGGTCATGATGTTCTGATTGTCTTTTTGTAGAGTGTTTCGTTACGGGGTTGTTTCTTTTTATGTCAGTGGTCATGATGTTCTGATTGTCCTTTTGTGGAATGTTTCGTTAGGGGTTCTTTCTTTTTTTCTTAGTGGTCATGATGTTCTGATTGCATTTTGTGGAATGTTTCGTTATGGGTTGTTTCCTTTTATCTCGGTGGTCATGATGTTCTGATTGTCCTTTTGTGGAATGTTTCGTTAGGGGTTGTTTCTTTTTATCTTAGTGGTCACGATGTTCTGATTGTATTTTGTGGAGTGTTTCGTTATGTGTTGTTTCCTTTTATCTCGGTGGTGATGATGTTCTGATTGTCTTTTTGTAGAGTGTTTCGTTACGGGGTTGTTTCTTTTTATGTCAGTGGTCATGATGTTCTGATTGTCTTTTTGTGGAGTGGTTCGTTAGGGGTTTTTTCTTTTTATCTCGGTGGTCATGATGTTCTGATTGTCTTTTTGTAGAGTGTTTCGTTACGGGGTTGTTTCTTTTTATGTCAGTGGTCATGATGTTCTGATTGTCCTTTTGTGGAATGTTTCGTTAGGGGTTCTTTCTTTTTTCTCGGTGGTCATGATGTTCTGATTGTCTTTTTGTAGAGTGTTTCGTTAGGGGTTCTTTCTTTTTATCTCAATGGTCATGATGTTCTGATTGTCCTTTAGTGGAATGTTTCGTTAGGGGTTCTTTCTTTTTTTCTCGGTGGTCATGATGTTCTGATTGTCTTTTTGTAGAGTGTTTCGTTAGGAGTTTTTTCTTTTTATCTCGGTGGTCATGATGTTCTGATTGTCTTTTTGTAGAGTGTTTCGTTAGGGGTTCTTTCTTTTTATCTCGGTGGTCATGATGTTCTGATTGTCTTTTTGTAGAGTGTTTCGTTACGGGGTTGTTTCTTTTTATCTCGGTGGTCATGATATTCTGATTGTCTTTTTGTAGAGTGTATTGTTACGTGTTGTGGTTTCTTGATCACGATGTTCTTGATTTTCTGATCGTCTTTTGGCGGAGTGTTTCGTAGGGAGTTGTTGCTTTTTTTTATCTCGGAGGTCTTGATGTTTTTATTATCTTTTAGGTGGAGTGTTTTGTTCGGAGCTGTGTTTTGATTTTTTTTTATCTCGGTGGTCATGATGTTCTGATTGTCTTTTTTGCGTGATGTATCGTTAGGTGTAGTGGTTTCTTGATCTAGGTGGTCTTGATGATTTTTATTGTCTTTTTTTTGCGGAGTGAATCGTTAGGAATTGTGTTTTTTTCGATGGTCATGATGTTCTGATTATCTTTTTGTCGGATTGTTTCGTTAGGAACTGTGCTTTTTTATATCTCAGTGGTCTTGATGCTCTGAAAGTCATTTTTGTGTGTTTTGGAGTGTTTTGTTAGTTGCGTGCATTTTTCATCTTGGTGGTCACGATGTTCGGACTGTCTTTTTGGTGGAATGTTTTGTTAGTTGCGTGCATTTTTTATCTTGTTGGTGATGAGGTTCTGATTGTCTTTTTGGTGGAGTGTTTCGTTAATTGCGTATGTTTTTTATCTTGGTGGTCATGATGTTCTGATTGTCGGTTTGGTGGAGTGTTTGTCAATTGCGGATTGTTGTTTTTTATCTTGTTGGTCTCAATGGTCTGATTGTTGTTTTGTTGGGGTGTTTCCTGAGTACTGTTTTTTTCTGGGTTGTCTTGATATCCTGATTTTCTCACTACTCGATGTGCTTCGATGGTTTTCGTTGTATTTGTCCTTGTCGCAGTTTATTGGCAATCTGAGTTTTTTTTTTTTTTCGGTTGTCCTCATTTGTTAGGTCATAATGATTGAGTAGTTGTCACAGTGTAGTACTGATTTTTATTTTCGTGATTGTCTTACTGGTTGAAATGTTTTTATTGTCATTGTGACTAATTGGTTTTTGGTTTTTATGGTGGTCGTGTTTGTTGTCTTGCTGTCGTATGTTTTTGATGGTCGTTTTGATGGTCGCTTTTTCATGAAGGCTTTCTTTCTCATTGTGTTCTGAGAATGTCGGTGATAAATTATACATTATCTAGAAGCCTAGACAGTAGGTGATAATTGCTGTGATTGTCGTCTTGTTATTTGTATTGTTGGTCATGACAGAAATTTCCTCTAAATGATTGAATAACTTCAACTTCAACTTCAATTTTTTACTGCCAAAAGTCAATACTGACTATTCTAGTGTATCATCTTCATAATAATAATAATAATAATAATCATCGTCATCATCATCATCAGGATAAAGAATAAAAAAGTAACCTGGTATATTGTTATTAACAAAAACTGCATTAAAGGTCAGTGCAGTACAAAATATTACATATTTTGACATATAACACCCTTTTCATTCGTTTGTATAAAATTAATACATGTATATTAAAACAAATAGGTATTGACTGAAATGTAACAGAATAAGAAAGAGATACGACGCAAACAATCACACTAGCAAAATATATAAAGAAAAAACACTTGGGAAGAATTGTTTTAAATGAATATAAAATGAGTACAAAAAATACCCAAAGTGGCATACTAAGACTTGCGATCCCTGAATGTGTTTGTTTATATGTTAAGCTGCCTCGACCAGACATGCTGTATGCTTAAGTATACGTTACATTTTCTTATGAAATTGCCTATTGTTTAAGAGAATAACTGATATGTTCAAGAAATAATCCTTGCCACGTACAATAAGTTTAACATTATTTATCTTGCTAACAAAAAATATTTGCTTTCTTTGTTTTCTGCCCTTATGTTCTGTATTTCAGATTCAGAGGAAGACTCAAGGAAAAAAGAACAAGGAAAAAAGGAAACTGTATTATATAGTTTCAACGACCAGCGACCAGTCATTTATTATTTGTTTCTTGTTTAATAATTGAATAAATGAATGATTGAATAATTGAAATAAATAAATGAATGAATGAATAAATATAGAAATGAATAAATAAATAAATAAATAAATCTACAGTGAAAGTGATTGCACAAGTACGAGTTAAGGATAACGGCTGTTGAATGACTTATTGAGTTCGTTATTGAATGGGTGAAAGTGACTGAGTGATTGATTTAGTGATTAATTTGTGTAACCTTTCGGTAGTAGTATTGTTATTCTTGGTGTCCTGATTGTCTCACTGGGCAATTGCTTAAGTAATAATGTTTTTGGTTAAATCTCCATTGTCTTAGTGCCCTGAATGCCTCTTCTGGCATAATGTAGTGTTGTAGGTCAAATCTCGATTCTTAAGCGTCATCATTTCTTTTTGGATGAATTACAATGATAACCTAAAAGAGATGTAAATAAGACAATAAGATTTAAAAGGTTGTCTGCCCTTTCAAATGACGTTATCATTTTCAAGGAGTGACAAAAGTTAAAGGTTACCTCCAATAACATCCTTAATTTTAATGCAGTCACTCCAAATTGATCGGTAAACGTGGTGAACCTTTTTTTAGTGATGTCATCATTGTAAGGGATGTAACTCCTAGTTGACAAAAATAAGTTGTTTTAAGTAAGGTTGTGTCTCCCTTCTTAAGACGTTATTTACTCTTACCTCTATTTTGACAAAAAATAAATTTGTAAAAGTTGTGTTCCCTTTCGAATGAAATCATCAATTGTAAGGCTAATAACTCCAAGTTGACAAAAATAAAGTGTTGAGGGGTGTGTCCCTTTTCTTTTGACGTTATTACTTCTTGAGGTAATTTAAAGATGCTCTGAAAAAAAGTGAAAGAAGTTGTCCCTTTTCTTATGACGTTATATACTCTAAGGAAGTAACTCCAATTTGAATCAGAAATAAGTTTTTTAAAAGTTGTGTCCCCTTTCAAATGACGTCATTTAATCTAAGGAAAGTCAACAGTAAGTTTTTAAAGGTTGTGTCCCCTTTTTATGACGTCTTTAGTAGGGGTCACTCCTTGTTAATAAAAAACAAGTTTTTACCTTTTGACGTCATCAGTTCTAAGAGCGGTAACTACCATTTGACTTGAAAAATGGTAAAGTTTGTGTCATTTGTCTAATGACGTCATATTTTTTAACGGAGTTGACAAAGATAAGTTGTTTAGAGTTTTATCTTCTTCAAAATGACGTCATCTTTTCTAAGGGAGGAAAGTCCAACTTTACAAAAATTAGGGTTGTGTTGCATTCCTTATGACGTCATTTATTCCAATCAACTCAAATTTGACAAAAGGTAAAGGTTTTGTCCCTTTTCTTATGGTCTAAGGGAGGTAATAAAAATTGTGCCCCCTTCAATATGACGGCATTTACTCTAAGGAACGGTTCTCTTTTTTAAATGAAAATACATGTGAAAAAGTTCAGTCTCCTTTCGAATGATTTAATTATTCTAAGGGAGATTACTAAAATAGACAAACATAAGTTATTGATGGTTGTGTCCCCTTTCTTTTAATGTCATAACTTCTGGAAGTATTTTAAAGATGAATTGAAAATAAGGTGAGAATAGTTGTTTCCTCTTATGAAGTCGTCCTTTCAGGTTTACTCCAAGTCAACTAAAATGAGTTGTAAAGGTTCTGGCCCCTGCTTATTACTTAATTCTCAGGGAGGTTACTATAATTTGACTTGAAAAAACAAGCTTGTAAAGGTTTTGTCCCATTTCTAATGACGTCATCATTTATAAGCGAAGTGACACCAAGTTGACAAAAATAAGTTGAAACGGATTGTGTCCCCTTTATTATGACGTCAGAAACTCTTAAGGGAGATAACTTAATTGAATCAAAAATAAGAATTGTTCCCCTCTTTCAAATCACGTAATAAAGGAAGATCACTTATTTTCACGAAAATTTTGTACCCCTGATTATAACGTCATAAATGTTCAGGGTGTTAACTTTAATTTGGCACGAAAAAATAAGGTTGTAAAGGCTCTATCCCATTCTAATGACGTCATCATTTACAAGGAAAGTAACTGGGTAGTGTCCACTTTTTATGACGTCGTAAACTCTAAGTGGGGGGGGGGGGGGTGACTCCAATTTGCATCAAGAATTAGATTTGTTTTCTCCTTCAAATGACGTCCTTTATTTTAAGTGAGATCATTCTAAGTTCACAAAAATGTTAAGGTTTGTATCCCCTTTCTTATGACATCATTAATTCTAAAGCGGGTAGCTCCCATTTGACTTAAAAATGAAAAGGCTGTGTCCCTTGTCTAAAGACGTCATCATTTCTAACGGAGTTACTCCAAATAGACAAAAATAAGTTGCTTAGGGTTGTGCACCCTTTCGAATGACGTCATTAATTTTAAGGAAAGACACTCAAAGTTGACAAAAATGGTTGTTAAGGTTTGTGGCGTCTTTCATTTTACTTCATTTATTTCAAGGGGGTCTTAATTTGATTTGAAAAGGTTAAGATTTTGTTCCCTTTCTAATGACGTTATCATTTGTAAGTGACTCCAAGTTGGCAAAAAATAAATTAAAAAGTTGTGTCCCCCTACATATGCCGTCATTTTTACTGCAGAAGGTATTTCTAAAATGACCTGAGAAAACGTGTGGTAAGACCTGTATCCTCTTTTTATAGCATCATCATTTCTTAGAGAGAAAACTAAGTTGACTGAAATAAGTTGCTATAGGGTGTGTCCCTCTGCTTTTGACGCCATTAATTCTAAGCGAGGTAACGTGAAATCAATTTGACCTGACGCGAAAATAAATTTGTGAAAGTTGTGTCCCTTTTTGGATTGACGTGATCATTTGCAAGGGAGATAATGTCAAGCTGGCAAAAGTAAAGGTTTTGTCCCCGTTTCGTTTCTCGGAGGTAACTCTAAAATGATTCGAGAATAAGGTGGAAATGGTTGTTCCCTTTTTATGTCATCACCCTTTTTAAGGAAGATAATTCTCGTGATGACTTAAATAAGTTGTTGAGGATTGTGGTCTCCTGCTTATGACGTTATTAAATCTAAGGAAGGAAACTTTAGTTTGACTTGAAAAAAAAAGGTATAAAGGTTGTTTCCCTTTGTTATGACGTCATCAATTAAAGTCCAATTTTACCAAAATTTTTGGGTTCTGTCTCTTTTCTTATGACGGCATGAATTCTAAGAGAGGTAACTCCAAGTTGACTAAAGTTGATAAGGTTCCCATTTTTGTGACGTCATTAGTTTTTAGGGAGGTAACTCAAATTTAACTTGAAAATAAGGTTTCAAGGGTTGTGTCTCAACGTTATCACTTCTCCCTGAAATAAATGAAAAAGTAAATGACCTGAAAATAAGATGGTAATAGTTGTGCCCCTTTCTAATGAGGTCAGTATTTGTAAGGGAGGTAACTCATTAATACACAAGGCTGTATCTCCTTTTCTTATGACGTCATTTATTTCAAGAGTGGTCACTTCAAATTTAACTTGAAAAGGTTGTAAAGTTTTGGTCCCCTTACAAATAACGTCATCATATACAGTAAAGGAGGTACTTTTAGTTGACAAAGAATAAATTGTTAAGGTCTCTGTCCACTGTCTTGTGACGTCGTTTACTCTTAGGGACTATATTTTAATTTGACTTGAAAATAAGCTTGTAAAAGTTATGTATTCTTTCAAATGACACCATCAATGGTCAGCGAGATAACTGCAAGTTGACAAAAAATGTTGTAAGGGGTGTGTTCCCTTACTTTTGACGTCATCACCTCTCCCGAAGGTAATTTTAAGATACTCTGAGAATAAGTAGGTAAAAGTTGTGTCCCTTTCCTTATGATATCATCCTTTCTAAGGCAGTTGACACCCAAGTTGACAAAAGGGTTTTTAAGTGTTGTGTCTCCTTTCTTATTACGTCGTCAATTCAAAGGAAGGTAACTCCAATTTGACTTGAAAACTTCTTGACTTCTTTTATATCAAGTCAGCAATGCAACTGGAGCACTTTACAAAATATGATGAAAATAAGCAGTTCCTGTTTGGGTTCTTTTTTTATGTCGCCATCACTTCAAAGGGTTTACTCCAAAATTACATTTAAAAAAAAGTCGTAAAAGGTAAGTTCCCTTAGTAATGATGTAATAATTACTATGTGATCTAAGTCCACGTTGACATGGCTCTTCTTACAAATGACGTCATCATTTTTCAGGGAGGTAAATTCAAGTATACCTAAAAATAAGGTAGAAATAATAATGTCCCCTTATTGATGGCATTTTAATTTTTAAAGGGAGTAATTCAGGTTGATAAGAATAAGTTGACAAGAGTTGTGTCAACATTTTACTTACTTTTTAAAGAAAGAAATCGAAAATTTATGTTATTTATAGACTAAGATACATGTAAACAAATGATCAATATCTTTTTCGAGTAGTGTACTTATCAGGACACTGAGCGGCATCTTGTCTATTGTCATAACAGTTGTTTCGGTACAGTTTATCTAGCGTTGTTTTAGAAAAGGCTCATAGAGGCTTCGTATCCAAACATCAGTTTTGTATTATGACCCCATTGCGTATACGGTCAGTTGCTACAGCAACTGCTGAACTTTCATTTTCTACGATGCGTCAAGTGAAAACATTCCTTTGTAGCACTATGTCCTTCAGTCGTATGTCAGGACTCGGCTAACTTCAATAATTACTTTATCACTTAAATGGGACATGAACTGCAAATTGATTTAGAGTAAGATATTAGGTAATAACAGAAGTTGTTTCCACATACATGTGACGTCATCACTTGTCTTTAAACGCAGGTTTCTTTTTAATTCTGTACAATTTGACACTGGCTAGTAATGACATTTAAAATGTATTTAACATTAACAGTATTCCATAGTGTCCCCTTAAATAATCACTTCATCACTTGAAAGGAAGGCACTTTTTAGTTGACATGACAGACAGTTGATACTAACACGGTAGTAATTCGAAGGGAGGTAACTGCAAACCAGACAGCGTTTTGTGACCGATCGGCGTTTACTATTTCTGTGATAATTGTAACTTTTCATTCTTTTTTAGTTTATCCGTTTTTCTGCACCGATCTAATTTTTTTATTTGTTGATTCTGCGCAAGAAACACACACTGACGCGTTCAAAATTGCAATACAAGAGCGAGAATAAGGGAATAAATTTGTAAGTAAATAAGCAGATAATAAAAACAATTCAAACAAGTCATTTTTGTACGCAGTGATTTTATTAGAGTAGAATATCGTATGTAACAAATGAGACAGAGCAAATGATGACGTAGACAGGCATCTGTGACGTCAGCAAGAAGAACAAGAAGAAACTTGGCTCCCCTGGACCAGTCTATCCTGTAAAATATTGAACAAGGAAATAGCTATAAAAATATTTCTACTACTTTTGCTCTAATATTCTGTTGGGTAATTAGATTTGTACTTCAAAATATTTCGGTAAAAACACAATACACAATGTCAAATTTTCCTCATGAAACTTGTCAGTTATTGGGAATAACAGAAATTTTACTATTTTTATCGTAAGACGTCAACGGAGCCAGGTTTTATATCTTTGCGCATTTCTGTTAGATTTTGACATATTTTTAACTAATTGGTGGTTTATTCTTAAATGTGCCAGAGCAAACATGTTTAAACTTGAAATAACTAATTTACTTACGTATTAACCGAATGTTCCGGTACCAGTATAATTGTGCACGACGTTCGTAGGGTTCGAGAAAAAGATCAGAAAAACGAAGAGAAACAGGAACAACATCACTGAAATACAAGAGTGTATAATATTCATCATCATCATTATCATCATCGTCGTCGTCGTCGTCATCATAATAACAATAATAATGATAATACTAGTAGTAGCAGATCTATGGGTGATCATCAGTATTAGCTATTGTATAAAAATATGATTTATTTTTATTTTCATTGTTTAAAGGTAAAGCTTTTTCAACAACACAAAAACAGCAACAACATCTTTATCATCATTTTCTCTACTTTGCTTAATGAAAGTAAGTATGGATAAGGTAATTTTTTCTGTTTATCATTTTACTTATCTTTAATGATAAATACAGAAGACTTACGAAATAATGGTTCTTGACCGAAATCACCTGATCTTTGCCCGTATCCGTAGGCTGGCACGTACTGGTATCCGCCGTATCCATAGCCAAGTCCGAGGGCCACGCCCACAGCTCCAAATAAGGCAAGCAGAGCAAGAACTGTCGCTTTCATTCTGTTGGTCAAAAGAACAGTATCAAATATATTATAACTTAAAAGAAATAAAGTATTTTTACAAAACGAAAATGTTTAAAAATAATTCGATTATTTAAATTTTTCTAGCTACATTTTTCTTTCTTTCTTTCTTTCTTTCTTTATTGTTTTTTCATGAAATCACAAATTTTTTTACTTTTTTGTAATATGTATTTTAACTTTTTTTTGTCTGCTGCTACAGGTTAAGAAGGGTGTTGAGTTTAATTTTTCAGTAAAGTTGCATTTCAACACCCTCAACAAATTAGTTTTCTTTCTATAGTTTACTGTTCATTTACACTTTATAGAGTCTGCAAACCCTGTCTGCAAAGTATACTTTTCAAATAACCAACAGAAAACAAACACTTTCTTCTTAGTAAACAAGTGTGTGTGTGTGTGTGTGTGTGTGTGTGTGTGTGTATGTGCGTGCGTGCGTGCGTGTTTGTGTGTGTGTGTGTGTTCGAGAGAAAAACATTATGAGTTCAAAAAAAACTTTGTAGCTTACACACAATATTTTGAGGTATAAAAATCAGGAATAGAATACAGAAGACAGAAGACCGATTTGACTAATAGTAGCATCCTAGAAATACTAAATATGTGATTATTAGTTATCTATAAAATTTACTTACATTAATACAGACAACTACATGTAGTATCACTGATTCATAATCATAACTGTTTTTTTGTTATTTTATAGAGAAAAAAAAAACTTTTATTATTTTATTTAAAGAACAGAGTGCGTTAAGTCAAATGTCTACAAATTCTGCATTAAGCTATAAATAAATAAATATACAAGTGGATAGATTTTTTAAAGTTTTAATTGCATACACAGAACAAAATCAATATTAACATTTTAATGTTTTATACTTAGTGTTTTGTTTTACAGTTCTGTAAAGATGTGATATTAACAAATGCACCTGATTATTCAGAAAAAAGCAAAAATCTTTCTTAAACGGTAACTCGCAATTTTTTTATCGGAAATATAACTCTTTTTTTTTGCCAAAAATATAGTACATACCTCAAAACTCACGACTATCCAACAAATAGTAATGACTGCATGGAGTTGGGTCTAATATCCATTTACCGTTCAAATAATGTCCGGATTACTTCCGGGTTACTTTTCAGCGGTTATGTTCACTCATATAACTAACGTCTCTTTCATTTATCCTGTGGCGGTAAATGTCGTGTTTCGTCATTTCTGTCAATTTTATTTCCTTTATTTTCTTTTTTTCTTCTATTTGCAATTAATGGTTTGGTAACAACGTAAGGCTCATGTAGAACTTTTCATATTTTTAATCAATGGGTTTTCTCTGATTCATGCTGTCGTTTATCTATATTTATATTACATCTTTATTTATATCTAGTCGTGTAGACAAAACGAAAACAAGAAGAAGACACGATTTATTGAGAAAAAAAGTGAAGTGAAGTGGAATATTTCATTGCTGAAGCAATATCTAATTCAGACAATCTAATATTATTGTAGATGATATGAATTTTTAACATTTCATTAAATCACTCAAAATGCATTTCTATGGTCTTGATAAATCGTAAAATCAGTTCTTGTATTGTTAAGCCCCATAATGACCCTTCCTCTGACACGTGACCTTACCGAAAGGCTGCCAAGCAGCGCCAATAATTAACAAGAAAAAGATAACGTTTCATCGCTTTGTTTGTGTCGTTACAGATTTAAAAAAAAAAAGATTCTCTAGATTTATTTCATTTAAGAATTTTCTAGATCTTGTCATTATTATTTAAAGAATATATGTCTGAAGCGTCGATTTTATGCTGTTGGTCCTTTCACAAGTGGTGAGACAGTGCATTTCTTGAGTGGTTGTATACATTTCATTAAGTTCACAGAAATTATTACAATTCGTTACAGTGACATTTGTATGTGCTTATGTTAAATGAATGAGTCTTTAAAAGGAAGACAAACTTCAACTATCTTCCTTTGACGCATTGTACTATGCGTTTGTATAATAGAAGGTCTTTTAACAAAAAAAAACTTTCTGTGGCAAATTAAGTTGTGTTTTGCCAACTGAAGGCTTTTTTTCACAGAAAAACAAACTTAAACTATCTTAAACTAATTTCGTTTTGACACACGACGTTATACATTTTGTAACATGAACACTATTTTCCAAGAAAACTCAAATCATCTAACGATTGACGTATTGTCATGGGTTAGATATATGTAGGCAATTTTTAAAGAAATACACATATACACTTGTTTATGAAGCAATATTGTTTTGTTGACGATTTGTTGTTGAAGACATGGAGGAGTCATAACTAGTGGTGTCAAGGTCGTGTACGATGGAGAAGCGATCGGAAAGAAGTGGTGTAGGATCGCAAAGCGGTCTCTGAAAGAAGCGGTGTACGATCGTGAAGCAGTCTGAAAGAAGTGGTGTACGATCATGAAGAAGTCTAAAAGAAGTGGTGTAAGATCGTGAAGCAGTCTGTAAGAAGTGGTGTAAGATCGTGAAGCAGTCTGAAAGAAGTGGTGTACGATCGTGAAGCAGTCTGAAAGAAGTGGTGTACGATCATGAAGCAGTCTAAAAGAAGTGATGTAAGATCGTGAAGCAGGCTGAAAGAAGTGGTGTACGATCGTGAAGCAGTCTGAAAGAAGTGGTGTAAGATCGTGAAGCAGTCTAAAAGAAGTGGTGTACGATCGTGAAGCAGGCTGAAAGAAGTGGTGTACGATCGTGAAGCAGTCTGAAAGAAGTGGTGTAAGATCGTGAAGCAGTCTAAAAGAAGTGGTGTACGATCGTGAAGCAGTCTGAAAGAAGTGGTGTACGATCGTGAAGCAGTCTGAAAGAAGTGGTGTACGATCGTAAAGCAGTCTAAGAGAAGTGGTATACGATCGTGAAGCAGTCTAAAAGAAGAGGTGTAAGATCGTGAAGCAGTCTGAAAGAAGTGGTTTACGATCGTGAAGCAGTCTGAAAGAAGTGGTGTTCGATCGTGAAGCAGTCTGAAAGAAGCGGTGAACGATCGTGAAGCAGTCTGAAAGACTTGGTGTAGGACCGTAAAGTGGTCTCTGTAGGAAGTGGTGTAAGATCGTGAAGCAGTTTGAAAGAAAAAATGAACGATCGTGAAGCAGTCTGAAAGAAATGGTGTACGATCGTAAAACAGTCTGAAAGAAGTAGTGAACGATCGTGAAGCAGTCTGAAAGAAGTGGTGTACGATCGTAAAACGGTTTCTGAAAGAAGTGATGTACAATCGTAAATCGGTTTCTGAAAGATGTGGTGTACAATCGTAAATCGGTTTCTGAAAGATGTGGTGTGCGATCATTAAGCGGTTTCTGAAAGAAGTTGTGTACAATCGTATATCGGTTTCTGAAAGATGTGCTGTACGATCGTAAAGTGGTTTCTGAAAGATGTGGTGTACGATCTCTGAAAAATGTGGTGTACGATCGCAAAGCGGTTTCTGAAAGATGTGGTGTACGATCGTAAAGCGGTTTCTGAAAGATGTGGTGTACGATCTCTGAATGATGTGGTGTACGATCTCTGAAAGATGTGGTGTACGATCTCTGAAAGATGTGGTGTACGATCGTTAAGCGACAATCACAGACCTCTGTGGGAGATATGGTTATCTCACTCAGGCACATATTTGGGTAACGAGAATATAGATAAGGTACTTCTTTACCGTCGTTGTATAAAGTAGGAATTGTTTATTGTTATTGGTAGTTTTAAGTGATTTAAGAATTTTCCACCGGTTTTTTGTTGATTGAGATTTTCCTTTAAGTTTACTAAAGAGTTTATTAAGGTTATTGTTTTATTGTGCGTTTAGTAAGTATTACTTGATTCCTGTACTGCTTAAATGTGTGCCAATAATGTAGTGGGTGTGTTTTCTTTTCTTTCTGTACATTCGTTTTCTTTTACGAATCATTTCCCGAATATCACTTGTGATCAAAGGAGGTTCATTTGGTCTTGTTTTAACGATTTTATTTGGAATGTTTCGTTTGTATATATCAAGAATTGTAGTTGCAATGTTTGATGTATACGCATGAATGTTATGCTTAATTAAAGTAAGCAAATGCTCCTACCTAAAATTGACCAGATAACTGTGTCAAGGCGATATCTTGGGGTCTCCATAATCTTTACAAATAACTGTTGCTATTTATGAGTGAGTGAGGAAGGTTTGTAACACCAAGTTATTGTATGTAAGTTACGACAAAGCAGCTTTTGGGGGATGATATTTTTATTTCGAATATTATTTTAACATGAGACAGAACAATTAAACCAATATGACGATGATAAATACTCGGGTTATCACAGATGTCGAGTACACTCGGGTCAGTCAACATGCAACACAAATACGACCATGGTTGGGATATTGGAGATTTAACTGGCTCGGGAGGCTCTGTTCGACTGTCAACTAGATCTGAAAAAATATAAAGAAACAAAATGAATTGATGAAAACATTAACAGTATTGCGTGTTATGGGTCATAGGATATGTTACTGATGAAATGAAGATGCACTTTATCTTTGTAAAACGTTCCGAAATAAAAAAAAAACACATCTGAGAAAAATGATGTTTTAAAGAATCTATTACGATAAAATCTTTATTTCATGCATTTATTTAGTACATGTATACTTTTTAAATTTATCTGGAAATTTTATCAGATAAATTCACATTATACCTATTCAATGAACCTACGAACGCAAGATCATTAAATAACGCAGACAACCATTACTTCTGTACAGAGCAAAACGTTTGAAATATATGTAAGTAGAACAGATGTTTGAATCAAGCTCAGGGAAGATATTTCAGGGTAACAACAGCGTGGTTGCATCACTTACCAGAATTAACCCTGGATGATAGCGATTGGTGTGGTGGAAGATGAGCTGGTCGTGTTGAAGAGGTTGCCGCTGAACAAGATGAGGATCAAGAACAGGAATCCTATCAAGTACACTGTAAACAAAAAATAAAAAGGAATTACCTCCCTTGGTTATTTTTTCCCGCCATTTATTCGACCATTGTAAAGTGCAAACATGTAAGAGCCTCTCTGTATTGCCATATGTATGTAGGCTTTGTTTATAACTTGTGCCATTAATAAGTCGTGAGTCATGTATTTTTGAAAATTGAAAAATGGCACGTGAAAGCGGAAATGAAAGGGAGGTACCTCTATCTCTTTTAACGCTTGAGTCATTCTCTCTAAAATATTTGATCTCTACACTAACAAAGTCGAAAGACTGTTCGAAGAGTGAAAATAAAGTGACGGTTTTACAGAATATAAGCTTTACTTACAGAAGGAGTTGTCGAATGAGCCGCCGGTACTTGAGCCGCCATATCCGTATGCTGGCACGTAAGTGTATCCGCCATAACCGTATCCCATACCAAGGGCGACACCTACGGCGCCGAGAAGAGCAAGAACGGCAAGAGCTGTGATCTTCATGTTGCTAAAAATAAAATCACATGATGACGTCATTGTTCAAAGATTTAAGAAGTTAATTTTGATTATTAGACAAAAAGATATTCTGCTTAACAGGCTAATGTGCTAAACGTTAAGATGTGAGCAACTTGGATACGAAAATTAGTACAGCGTAAATCATTTAGTTACGATCAAGTAACAAGTACGATTTTTTTATTAACGCCAAGACAGTTCTAGCATCAATCAACCGAGCCTAAGACTTAAATTTCAACAGAACACGATATCTTAATGTACACAAAGTAACACATTACAAATTAATTTTCGAAAATGTCTCTGCGAAAAGTAAACTATATATAGGAACATCTTGAAATTTAATTATTTTATGATACTTCCCACGTATAAATTTATCGAAAGCATTGATGAATATTCGAAATTTGTTCTGCAAAACCAATAAAGAGAAAAAAACTGATGTTTATGTTTTTAACAGAATTAAATTTTAGAAAAAATAAATGTTTTTTCTTACCTTATTGACTGACGACTACTTCGGAAATAGTAATGAACAGAAGTTCGGCTGCCATTTTATATACACTCTATTATGTCATTTCCTGGTTGAGATTTTCACGTCACAGACACCATCCGTCATTTTCGGTAAATTACCCTTGTTTACGTAAGAAATTGAGACTGAACGTGTTCGGAAATTACCGTTGAAATTTAGAATAGGATAGCCGTAGGCAGTAACAAAGTGAAATCACGCTATGTAAAACTTAAACTCCTTTTTGATGTTCTGTATGAGGCGTTCGGTTAAATGAAGGTGATCTTTAAAGAAAACCGAGCTTGGGTTTTTTCTATTTTGGTCGCATTTTAATTTTTTGTTCTGTTAAAAAAGGGGAAATTCCAAAGAAAAGCAAGCTTAAACTATCTTCTTTATGATGCATTTATTATGCGTTCTAAATTGAAAGAAAAGGTACTTTAACTATCTTCTTTTTTACACATTATATAATGCATTCTGTTAAATGAAGGAGATCTTCAATAAAAACTGAAAAAAACTGACAGATCTTACTTCTTTTTGACGCGTTATATTACGCTTTCTGCTAATGAAAACGATTTTCTAAGAAAAGGAAAGCAAGCTTGCACTAAGACATTTTTGAAGCATTATATTATACGTTATGTTAAATGAAGGGACTTTCAAAGAAAAAAACTTAAATCATCTTCTTTTGGCGCAATATGCTTTGATTTCTATTAAGATTTATTAACGAGGGTCACAGTTATGATGTCATAACATAACGTCGTTTGGCTTCATTTCTGTGCTGCAATTTTATTGCTTAGCATTCACCCGATATTTTGTCACAAAGTGAAAACAATTTTCAAGGAAAAATAAATTTAAAACTATCTTCTTTTGACACTTATGTTAAATGTTCAAAGAACATCAAACTTATGCCGCACAGACACTGGTACGACGCTTCTAAAATTCTCTACACAAAATACAGTCGAAGCAAATTTAGTTTGTATAGGTACCATGAAAGAACTGACCAATTCTTCTTCTTTTTAGTAACATTTCGCATTTATACTGGGAGTGCCAGTAACGGTATTTTGTGCACCTTTAAAGGAAGAGGAATGTCCACAATTTAAGAGTCTTTCTCATGTTTGACCTTGATTCTCGCAGAAACAATATCCATGTTGATAGACCTTATCAATGTCTTAATGCGTATTTTGCATTCCATAATACCTATGTGTTAATACAATGGCTGCCTACAAATTTTCGACTAATAACATAATATTGAAAAAAACATGGAATCTACGAAAGTCAGTGGTAAAGTTGATAAAATGTAATGTAGCGGAGGTGTGCATTTTTACACGCGTTGTTTTGTAAGCTTTCCGCATCAAAAACAAAACTGAAAACGTGGGGCTTTTTAGCTCACCTGAGGACAATGTCCTCAAGGTAAGCTTTTGTGATGGCCCATTGTCCGTCGTCCATCGTCCGTGCGTGCTTGTGTGGGTGCGTCCGTGCGTGCGTCCGTGCGTCAACAATTTCTTTAAACAATTTCTCCTCCTAAACCACCTGGCCAAATTTGTTGAAACTTCGCAGGAATTTTCCTTGCATAAAGTTCTATCAAAGTTGTTCAAAAAATTAAATTCCATCAAGAACTCTGGTTGCTATGGCAATTGAAAGGAAAAACTTTGAAAATCTTTTTGTCTGAAACCACAAGGCCCTGAGCCTTTAGATTTAGTATATAGCATTGTCTAGTGGATCTCTATCAAGTTTGTTCAAATTATGCCCCTGGGGTCAAATTTTGCCCCGTCCCGGGGATCAATTGATTTTACATAGGCTTATATAGTGAAACTTTAAAAATCTTCTTGTCTGAAACCACAAGGCCCTGAGCCTTAAGATTTGGTATGTAGCATTGTCTAGTAGACCTCTTCCAAGTCTGTTAAAATTATGCCCCTGGGGTCAAATTTGGCCCCGCCCCGGGGGTCAACTTATTTAACATAGTGAAACTTTAAAAACCTTGTCTGAAACCACAAGGACCTGAGCCTTCAGATTTTGTATGTAGCATTGTCGTGTGGACCTCTACCAAGTTTGTTCAAATTATTCACCTGGGGAGAAGTGCAGCGTGCAAGAACCGTAACTCTATTTTGCATAGTTTAGGAGTTATTGCCCTTTGTTATTTTTCATACTTAAAAAAAATTCATAATAAACAATAGCCCTTTTGGAATTGGCATTTATTCGGGGAGCATCCATCGGTTCTACCGATTTCTTGTTACATAAGTTCATATAGGGTAAACTTTGAAAAATGAAACTACAAGGCACTGAGCCTTACGATTTGGTATGTAGCAATATCTGGAGGACGTCTCTCAAGTGGGTAAGAAAAATTTTCCTGGGGTCACTACTGGCCCCTCCCGACAGGTCACAAGTTTTAAATAGCAGTATAGAAGAAAATCTTTAAAAAATCTTCATGTCTGAAACCACAAAGTTTACATAGGCTCAATATCCGGGAATGCGCTAAAGTGGCCACTAGTGAGAAATCTTGTAATGAACTTAACTTCCATCTTCGTATCTTGTACCTGCTGCCGTGGTATGGCTTATTGATAGTTTCAAAAATCAAACGAGGATTCGAACCTTCAGTTATCATATCTAGGGTCCAATATGAGCTTGTCCAGTGAATTATCAGTCTGTCGATATGAGCCTGTCCAATGTATTTGGGATCGAGATGTTACTTTTACAGCATAGATTGCACTCACTAGTGAGATTGTCTGGCTAATGGCTTAAATAATAATTTGCAGTCCCTCTCACCACACATTTACATTACTAGCAGGCTTTCACACTGCAGAAAATGACTGAAAGCCAATTGATACATAAGAAATCAACAGTCTCACCATATGCTGGCTCTTAAAATGGCTATTTCACTGTACAAACATATTACAAAAAAAAATATCGAAGTTCACAATGACAATAACAGCCCAAACTAGTTTTCAGTGACGTGCGCTTCTATTCAGCGTGATATAACATTTATGATATATCACGGTCTATTCCCTTTTTTATGTTTATTGTCAGCGAATCGTGGATAGTGTTATAATTAGCTGCGAGGTTTGTTCGAAATAGGTAGATTATGTTGAATCAGTGCTGATACTAAAATAAGAGTGTAGGCCTACATGAACAGAAAAGGGATTATATAGCTCGCAACAACTACTTGATAAAATTAAGAAGCTCGACGTATTCATTAATAATGTTAGCACTTCGCTACTGACGTGTTTTTACACAAGAATGATAAACTGATAAAAACAATAAAATGTGGAAAATACGTGCAAACACCATGCAGGTAGCCGTTATGTTATCCTGGGGCTTATGGGATGCAAAATACGCACTTAGGCGCCGAGTAGGTTCTCAGGCTTTATAAAACAGGTAGTCTTTGTCGTAAATGAGAGAACATTATGTGATAGTAATACTTATGGAAAATGTGTGGACCAGAATAAAAAACATTGTCATAGACTGACAGTTTTCTTTGTCATGGTGCAGGAGATAAATTAAAGTCAGTTTTGTTACTCGCTGTTTATCCATAGTTTGAAAATATTATATGGAGCAGACGAGACCTGAGCTGTATTATATGATAAAAAATCGCTATGTTAAGGTTACACACAACTAAATCAAATCTTACAGTATTTCATTGTAGCATCAAGTCCCAGTCTCATTTTACTAGCTCCTGAAAATATAATCTTTGCCGATTTCTGGAAATAATAATTCATGAGAAGTAATTTCTTTGAGATGTTTTCAAAGCATGACCCTTCAACTTTTCCGGCATATCTTCTCGAAAAAAATCACACCAGTCACTTCGGTACTTTTTTATTACAGTCAGTAAAAATTATTGTTTATTCTAAAACGATAAAAAATAGCCAAGAATTGCCCGTCACACGTATGCCTAATTTCAATCTGTTCTCGAGATACGTCTTGTTTTCAAGTGAAATGATTTTCAGACCAACCTTTCCATTTTTAACCAATCAGACAGCTTTGTCATCTTACAAACCCTACACAAGATTAACTTGTTCCCGACAACACTGATTTGATGGTGTTTACTATTACTTGTAATAATTTCCTGGTCTGTTGGTAATTCCATTTATTGTTGTTTTTTCATTGAGTTATTTTACATATAAGCTTGGAACATGGCAAGCAAGCGAACAAGTTTATTGTAAGCAAATTATGACAAATATATAGCTTCTGGATGATAGTTTTATTTCGATTATTTTTATAACATGAGACAGAACAATATAATTAATATGATGATGATAAATACTCGGGTTATCACAGATGTCGAGTACACTCGGGGCAGTCAACATGCAACACAAATACAACCATGGTTGGGATAATGGAGATTTAACTGGCTCGGGAGGCTCTGTTCGATTGTCAACTAGATCTGAAAAAGATAAAATAATACAAAATGAATTGATGGAAGCATCATCACCGTATAGTATACCGCCTTAACATTGATGTTGTGTGTTGTGTATCGTAGGACCTATAACTGATAAATAAAGATGCACTATATCCTTGCAAAGCTGTTGTTTCTTTATTATCCCAAATGAAAACAAAAATCTGAGAAAGTATCTTTGCATAAAATCGGTTGTGCTAACATTATTTTACTTAATATTGCATGCATTAAGTCAGTATATCGTTTAAATCCATGAAAATCAATCAGATAATTTCACAATATTCCTAAAAAGTATTGATGGACAAATGTTAATTTGTATGCGGACAACCAAAAAACACATTTGTACAAAGCAAAATCTTTACAATACACAAACATATAGACATGAATATAAAGTTGTGGTAGATGTAAACGATAATATGGCATTTCTACTTCTTTGGCTTGCATCTATGGCGATGCTAGACTGCTCGCATCGAAAAGCGAATTTTCAATCCACCTAAGGGAAGGTGTTTCTGTTTAACAAGAATTTGATTGCTCTACTTACCATAATTAACCCTGGATGATAGCGATTGGTGTGGTGGAAGATGAGCTGGTCGTGTTGAAGAGGTTGCCGCTGAACAAGATGAGGATCAAGAACAGGAATCCTATCAAGTACACTGAAAACGAAATATAAACATGAATTACCTTCAGTTATCAAATTATTCAATTCGAAAAGTTGAAACACAATGCGAGAAAGCGGAGATGGAATAAAAGTACCCCGATCTATTTAAACACATAAACCATTCTCTCTAAATATATGATCTCTCAAATAAATTTACACAAAAATGAAAGACTGTTCGAAAAGTGAAAAGAAAGTGACGGTTTTACAGAAAGTAAGCTTTACTTACAGAAGGAGTTGTCGAATGAGCCGCCGGTACTTGAGCCGCCATATCCGTATGCTGGCACGTAAGTGTATCCGCCATAACCGTATCCCATACCAAGGGCGACACCTACGGCACCGAGAAGAGCAAGAACGGCAAGAGCGGTGATCTTCATGTTGCTAAAAATAGAAACAGATCTATTTATAGGAAATTACGTCATTCTTAAGAAGAGAGCTTTCAACTTTGCTTCAGAACATTCAATAAGGATTAAAAATAAACGTGTGTTTGTATGAAAACTGTAAATTAAATATCAAACGATTTATTTGTTTCATTCGACTGAGTAAATGAGATTTAAAAAAAAAATAGAAAAAAAGGAAAAGAAAAAAACCCAGATATTCCTGAAACTTTTATATCATAACAAAATGTGAAACTTTAGACTGAAGTGCTATACCTTGACCCAGCAAACAATCGAAAGCGTTATTAAATATACGAACTTTCTTCCGTAAAAAAAATGATTAGAAATTTTTTTTTAAATATTCTATAGACCTTAATAAATTTAAAAAAAGAAGCTTTTCTTACCTTATTGACTGACGACTACTTCGGAAATAGTGATGAACAGAAGTTCGGCTGCCATTTTATATACACACTATTATGTCATTTCCTGGTTAAGATATTCAAGTTACAGACACCTTCCGCCTTCTTCGGTAAGTTCCGTGACAATTCGTTTATTTACGTAAGTCATGGTATGTGAACGTGTTCGAAAGTAAACAAGAATGGCCGTTGGCAGTAACAAAGTGAAATCACGTTACGAATATGAGATCGCTGTGTTGTCGCCCGAAGGAAGTTTAGTGTATTCCGAAACGCTCTTGTGTGTAAAAATTAGCTTTGAAAAAAAATCTGTTAAATGTACAATACATCCCGAAAATAAATTTAAAATGCACTAGCTCTAATTCTACCAGCAGAATATTTCCATCAATTAAAGATAAATAAAGAAAGAAAGAAGGAAAGATAGATAGATAGAACAAAAGAAACACGAAGTGTCGCTCTATGTGTTCAATTTCGTGTGATTTCTTTAGCTAAAATTCAGTTAACAATCATATTGAAGTATGTTATTCTGTACAGAATTTTCTTTTATTGTAAAGTTTAGGAACTTATGATTTAATTTTGTTTTGTTCATGATAATGGAAGGGTCAGAAAAATGATAAAAAATGACACATAACAGCTACGCTTTAAATTTAAATATCATAAAATTTCAAAGCGTGTATGGTTCACAACATGTGTTTTTGTTCTTCTAATGCCAATATCTTTCTTATGAGTAACAGATCTGCTTGATAAGTCATGGCAGACGAAAAACCGGGAAATCGTCTTACATATAAAATAGTACGTCATGATGTATTTTAAACGTCATTTTCGGACATGTTTTTATTTTTGTTCTCTTCTTTATTTTAATGAGAGTACCACCTCATATTGTGATCACATTTAGTATAGTGTTTATCTGCTGGTGTTTTACGGAGGCCGGCTGGTTGATATCCAAGTAAGTGCGAATGAGTTCAATGTAGATCGTTTCTTTTTTTTCAAGTATTTTTGTAGATTGTTGAATGCATGTGAAAAAAAAAATAAAACGATTTTTACACGTTCTAAGGGTGGCAAGGTTCAGTTTTTTAAACTTACCTTATACATTTTTCAAGAACATTCAGACATAAGTCGCTTACGAATCTTGGATTTAAAGGAAATCATTTCATTATAATGACATATCTTCAAGACTCTTATTTGTTCTTACGAATGCAAAGTCTTCGATGAAATGCCAAAGTTCCGAGGCCTGTAGATTTCGGTACGGCCTACAAACTCTGCCAACAGACCTGTATGAATTTAACTTTAAGAATTAAGACCTTAGTATTTTCGTTTTCTTTTGTTTGGACCTATTGAATTTGATCTAGGTCTATAGATTTGCTGAAACTGACATTTAATTTTAATCTCTGAATATTCCAGAAAGCAAAAGTCAGTTGTACAAACACGTGGAAAGTACTCATTTGAATTGTCTCAGCGTGACCTTTCCCATTCTACGTGTACCGAGTGTTTAAAGGTCAAGGATAGGTCAAAGTCACATGTGCTATATGAGAACAGAAATGATACGTACACCATCGAATCTTTGCACGATGCAATAACGGGTAAGTACTTAGAAATAGAACACAAAGATATAACGCTAGACATACCTGAACGCCAGCTTCTCATAAATATCTCCTACAATCTAAGTATCATGAAGTTTTGGAATAGTAACCTTTGACATTATATTACGGACTTAAATTGAAATAATCTCTTTATTTTTACATCTCAACTCTGATTTTTTTACCGGAAATGTAACTAGTATCTATAAAAAGGAAACTTACAAAAAAAAAGAAAAGAAAGAAAAAGAAAAGTATGTACTGTTTTACAAAGTTGCAATTTTATCTAAAAAAACAAAACAAACAAAAAACAAACAAACAAACATGGACAGCTAATCTAAATCGTCTGATTTAAGATTTCATCAGTCGGAACCTTACGTTTAACAACAGCAATGTTGTTTAGTCGTTAGTTGATGATACACGCGCTGGGTTCGTTGTACTCGTTTGCAGTATAGATTCACATAGCTTCAAGGTGAGATATTTTCATGCAATCTCAGTCATTTTATTCTTTTCAGCGATAGCGACAGTTGTTATAGCGACGTCATGGTTAACTCTGTTCTATCTCTTCCTACACAGTGAGTATCTATAATAATCTGCAAAATCATTAACTGAAAATACTTCCTTTCATCAAGTAGAATTTATAAACACGAATCAAGTGTGGAATAAAATTTTGGATCGTGAGACAAGGTTTTCTAGTTCCTCGTGCCGGGTCAACCTCAGTGGAGATGAAAAATAACAAAAGTTCTTTCAAGCAATGTCTTGAGTTTCCTTATCATTAAAGATACTATTGCCGATCCTTTTACACCATTTATATAAATTGGTTTGTTAATAGTTTTTAATAAGTATTTAAAATAATCTGAGAAACTGCAGAATTAAACAGATACGAATATTTCACCTTCTGCAGATCGCTTTCAACGGAATATAGATCAGAGGTTTCAAGCTATAGTGATAGCACAATGGAATCCGCACGAGACTTTCATTGTTGGCAGACGACAAGGATAAGAACACATGTACACTTCTCTAGCAGACGATAAAAATGTTTGTCTTTTATCACATCTTATGGCTAAATTTACCAAATTAAAAATAAGGCACACATTTTTTTTACAGGCGATGTTGTACACACAATCATCTGAGGTTTTAACATTTACGAATAATTTCATTTTATGGCTTACTGTATCAAGTATAGTGCGTTCACAATGAGGAGACGCCAATGCTGATAAACATTTGAACTTAGTAAGCGAATAGCTGCAACAATAGAACTAAATAAGTAAATTCAGATACAAATATTTACGTTTTTTGTAATGGTATTCTGAAATTTAAATATTTTTGGACACTACATGATGAAAAGAGCTTGCAATAAAGATTTGACATATTTTGTAATTATGTATTTGATTACTTCCCATTCTGCATTGTTTAGATCATAGGCCAGATTTCACACGTGACATTGTCTCTCTCTTGGCCGGACAGGCCTAACTGCGTGCGGATTTCCTCTGACTTTGTCCTACATGACAGATAAATCATTGATAACAAATAGTGGCAATTGAAACCATATATATGTGGAATAAATGATATGTTGTATCCTGTATCGTAACTTTTAGCAGTTCTTTTAGAGAGAGAAAATGCCTTCGCAGACATATTGCTGTACTAAATGATATCTTTTGAAAACAAAATCACTAGAGCCAAGCAATCCGGACAATCATTCATGATGCTAAGCTCCATAACTGTACTAACATGTTGCCCATCAACATTGGATGTTTACAGTGTAATTCTGTCATTTGTTCTCATAGCACATACGTGAAATTCATGCCAGTCAAAAGCGTTTTCATATATACTATATGCTTTGTGGTGCCAAATAAATCCTTCCTTTACACTGCATATGAGACTATATGTAAATGTCCTCTTGCTTTTTAAATCATATAAACTCTAATGGCTGAAAAGTTCATGTTAAATTTGTTGTCTGTTACAATACTTGCGACGTAAAAACGAAGGGATGAACTGAATGGGGGTGGGTGGGGGCATTTAGAGGCGTACTTGTATCCTAAAATCCAGAGCATTCCATTTCTATCACAAAAAATTTGAATGATATTGAAGGAATCATTGACTAATGTCAAAGTGTCAATCAAAAATTCCAATAACAAGTGATAAACTGAAAGCATATTATTGTTGGACAGTAATTAATGACAACTGAATACTTTCCTAGTATCTTCATTCACTAATGAATTATGTTTAACATAATCCAATTAATAATTAACTTTAAGTTTTATTTAACTACTCTTCATTTTATAGAGAATAAGCCATTAAAATACATCTGCTGTACTTAAGGGTATGTCCCATTTAAAATAAAATGAAAGGACATTTTAAGCACACTAGGTTATCAGTTTACAATGGAGAATAAATAACTAAATATTGATTCGGTGTTTAAGTGAGTTTTATTTAAATATGATACTTTTACTTCAACAGGATAAAAAAAGAAATACATGTATACAGTAAATAAACTAAAAATGTAAGTGTTAACATTGTAAAAGCAACATTCTAAATCTATCTGCATTTCGCCGACAATAAACAAAAAAGGAAACTGACCGTGTTATATTTTAAACGTTAAATCACGCAGATCACAAGTGTGCGACGGCTGATGTCACTGCGAACGTCACTGTTAAGTGCACCTACTTGCCCCACTTTATAAGTAATGGAAATAGATTTTAAAATTTTTATATGTACGTGTAAGAATGGAAACAGATTTTAAAATTTTTATATGTACGTGTAAGAATGGAAACAGATTTTACAATTTTCATGATCTACCATTGTATATGTCACAGTTTCTTGTTCATATCGTAGTTATATAAAGGCCTTCGTGATTAAATTGCTTAGCATTTTCACTCGATACCATGATATATTCAACAGTTTATCACTGAAACTTAAAAAATCTATTTCCTTAGTACAGAATATCAGTCTAGACAACCAATGTTTTCAAATATCTTGTTATACAATAAAAGGAACAACTTTGTTCAACATTTGTAACTCTCCTTCGTGTACGAAGAGGATTTTCACAGCTAAAAATAGACTCAACCAATTACATAATTAGCGATATTTAAAAATAGTTGCTTTTGATTTTGAAAACATAATGAAAAATATACAGACAAATTTAATATCACTTATCTTTGAGTACTGGCAATGCTAAAATACAGACATAGACTGGAACTTTCCTCGGAACATGATTGGTTGGTCTTTAAATTTGAATTAGCCAATCAAATTATTTTAGGCTTATATAGTAAGATTGTTCAGACTTCTTTTTTAGAATTTGTGATATTATTAGCATGACTATTTGTTCAAAATGGAACAAAGGTCATTTTTGAAACATACTGCAAAGTCTGAAATATTAAAAAAAAAAAAACACTTATTAAAAAAAGAGTAAAATTATGTAAAATAGCAAAAACAAAGCATTTCAAGGAACATCAAATGTAATGAACACTTTTATGTTATAAAATAAAACAGTTATATAAACGGATGTAAAAAAAAATAATTTGTTAATAAAACAAAGGAAGGGATGTTCAATAAGTCATCCTGTCTGTTCATTTGCCTATGTCTGTGTTTACTGGGTGTTCCAAATCGGTTTCTTTTTGCCTGTAAGTTTTTTTATTTAGCTTTGTATTTAGCTAAAGCTTTTTGAACTTTCTGTACAAATATAGGGCTTCTAAAAATCTTAAAAAGTAGCAAAAATAAAGACAAAAATGTTTGTTCTCTATCAAATATCATGTAGTCATGGAGCCTGACACAGGTTAAACATGATCCTGTCTTCTTAAAACCTACAAAAGTCATTATTTCATAAAAGGATTTCTTCCATGGTAATGTAAAGGTCAGCCTTTTATGTTACATATGTTACCAAAAAAAAAAATTGTATATGCTATCAAACATGCTGCTTGAACAAGAAGTAAACAGTTCACAACACATAAAAGGTTTTACATTATGTAAAAATGTATAAATGTACTTTTACACATACCAATTTGTGTAATGCTCATATTAACTACGTAAGTGTATGTCAAACATATACTTTATATATTATTAACACATCAAAAGGATTCTTATTTCACTCAAATTTAATTCACCACGACTAAAAATGTTAACATTGCTTAAAATCTGAGCAGTTACAGAGATTTACAAATTAAAAAAGCACGCAACTATTTTGAGTGATAAAAAGTGAAAAGAATGTAAGTTAAGGATCTTAACACAAAATAACAATTTGACAAGCAAAAATTAAAAGTTTACAAAAACTGTCCAAAAACTAAAAAAAAAGAATCTAAGAAAATTCAGCAATTTTTCTATAAATTTCATTTTTTCTCCCTAAACCTCGGAGCAGACTGGTGCAAATAAAAGTACTCAGAACAATTACCATCTATGGTGACAAAACAAAATGAAAATGTGCACAAAAACCCAAAACAACTTGTGAATCAAATCCCCACAGTGGGTCTAAGTAAAAAGAATGGCATTAAAAAATGTTCTCATTTCAAAACAGAAAGCACAAAATCTGAGTAATATATTTCCAACTCAACATTCTTACAAATTCTTGACAATGCTATAAAATAAATGTATCTGGGACTACCTACTATTTCAAATTTGTGTCTATAATATACATTATAGAGTATTTTCAGAAATTATTCATAAAAAAAGAAGAAAAAAGAATCTGTCATGACAATGACTGTATACAAAGAAATGTGTGTATACAAGATGCACTGAGCCTACCTTTTCTACAGATCTTTGTAGAATTATTTAGGAAATATTATATAGGACCTGCTCAGTCTTTTTTATTTAATTAGTTGTTCCATAAACAAAAAAATCGAAAACAGAATATCTCAAGACAATAATTCAAAAAGAAATATTTAATACTTAAGAGAAAAAGAACTCATAAACTCCATTTTGTGTTTTAAAAAAGTCCTACTTTTTTTCATATATCTACACCCTGTACCTCTTAAAGACAGCCAAACATCTGATACATTTACTACAGTTAGTAAGCACACACTGTACAGAATCCGTTACCCTGTGAATCGAAGCTTTAACAACAGCAGTAGAATATATCGTAAGTCTTCTATCTAGTTAATGTGGAATCCAACATTACACATTCTATTACCAATACATAACCGTCGAAAAAACAAACTTACTGCAAAACATTACTCCATACATAAACAGCTGAGGGTACAATGTGTTGTTCAATGAAAACACATAAAAAATAAAGTGGTTTTTTTTCCACTGATTAACCAAATGTTACCAAAATTATAGGATTTAATAATCTGTTTATTGCACTGTTTGAAAACAATTGTGGATGTCTTTCATGCTCTAATCAAATGCCTTCATGTCCAAATATTATTTTTGAAAATTTAATAACTCTGTTAACAAAATTTTCTAAGGTCATTCAGCAGTGTAACAGAATGTGTCACTGAGACTCAAACTAACGACATCTATAAAACAAGCGTAATACTGGTACACAACAGTGAGTAAAATCTCATATTCACTACAGTGATTCATTAACAAAGTGTTGAAAAAGAAATCCCCTTATATACATGGTACATACATAAGCAAGTGTCTACATAAACCATGGCTGACAATGAAAATACAAAAATATATATTAAAGTGACAGTAAAAATTATTTTTTAAATGAAGAGTCATTTCAGTTGAAAATGTTCAGGAATGCTTCCTTTTCAAAACAGAAATAATGGTAGGCATATTCAGAACTATGCACATTTCTTTAGCACTATATTTTCAGATACTTTCTGAACAGATTTAAGAGCAAGTGTTAACACTATTCCATGAAGCACTATGAAGGACTGTGTTTACAGAACTTTAACAACAAGAAATGGGCTAGAACAATGACATATAATCATCAAAATGTATAGAAAATAATAATCAATACACAGCAGTATGCATTTACATGATACAGGTAGCCCCTATGATGTTTTACAGTATATATAACTGACCCAAATAAACTGACAAAAATGCAACTCACAAGCTCTTTTTTTTGTATACAGTTCTAATTGCTGCATTAACCCTTTTTAATTTCAATCGGACAAATCAGTCCTAGTTCTGTTCTGTTAAAAACTAGACTATTTAGTATAACCTCACAAAGTAATAATTAGTTTTTATTTTTGTAAACAAAAAATAATCTGATCTTAATTTCAAAGAACTGCTGCCCCAAAAAAGTTTGAAATAGCCCTTCCTTTATATGAGCGTATATAAATTTTTTAATACTGTTTAAAAATATAAGACTGTTTTTCCTTGTAATTTTTAATATAAAATACCTAAATGATGGTTAAAAAATGAAAACAAGAGGGCCATGATGGCCCTGTATGGCTCACCTGAGTATGACTGCTTTAAACAAAGTTGCTATGGACCTGGTTATTTGACCCCAGATGACCCATATTCGAACATGACCTAGAAATTATTGAAACAATCTCTTTGACAAATTTCAAGGTTATTTGTACTGAAAATGTTACCTCTAGAGTGTTAACAAGATTTTTCCATATTTGGGCTCTATGACCTAGTTTTTGACCCCAGATTACCCATATCCAAACTTGAGCTACAAATCATTAAAACAACCTTTCTGACAAACTTCCAGGACATTTGGACTGAAAATGTAGCCTCTAGAGTGTTTACAAAGTTTTTCGATATTTGGGCTCTGTGACCTAGATGTTTCGACTCCAGATGACCCATATTCAAACTTGACCTAGAAACCATAGAATTAAGCTTTCTGACAAATTTCCAGGTTATTTGGAATTAAAATGTTACCTCTAGAGTGTTAACAAGGTTATTCCATATTTGGGCTCTGTGACCTAGTTTTTGACCCAAGATGACCCATACTCCAACTTGAGCTAGAAATCATCAAGAAAACCTGTCTGACAAATTTCCAGTATATTTGGACTGAAAATGTAACCTCTGGAGTGTAAAAAAGTTTTTTACATATTTGGACCATGTGACCTAGTTTTTAATCCCAGATGACCCATATCCAAATCTGAGCTAGAAATCATTGAAACAATCTTTCTGACAAATTTCAAGGATGTTTGGACTAAAAATGTAACCTCTAGAGCATTAACAAGGTTTTTCTACTTTCGGGCTCTGTGACCTAGTTTTTGACCCCAGAAAACCTATATTCAAAACTAAGCTAGAAATCATCGATAGAACCTTTCTGACAAATTTCCAGGTTATTTGGACTGAAAATGCTACCTTTAGAATGTTAACAAGGTTTTTCCATATTTGGATTCTGTGACCTAGTTTGTGACTCCAGATGACCCATATTCGAACTTGATCTAGAAATCCTCAATGCAACTTTTTTGACAAATTTCCAGATTATTTGGGCTGAAAATGTAACCTCTAGAGTGTTAACAAGGTTTTTCAATATTTGGGCTCCGTGACCTAGTTTTTGACGCCAGTTGATCCATATTTGAACCTGACCTAGAAATTGTCAAAGCAACCTTTCTGACAAATTTGTTGGATATTTTGACTGAAAATGTAACCTCTAGAGTGTAAACAAGGTTTTTCAATATTTGGGCTCTGTGACCTAGTTTTTGAACCCATATGACCCATATCTGAACTTGACCTAGAAATTGTCAAAGCAAACTTTCTGACAAATTTCCAGATTATTTGGGCTGAAAATGTAACCTCTAGAGTGTTAACAAGATTTTTCTATTTTCGGGCTCCGTGACCTAGTTTTTGAACCCAGATGACCCATATTTGAACTTGAGCTAGAAATCATCAATAGACCTTTCTGACAAATTTCCAGGATATTTGGACTGAAAAAGTAGCCTCTAGAGTGTTAACAAGGTTTTTCTATATTTGGGCTCTGTGACCTAGTTTTCCAACCCTGATAACCCATGTTCGAACTCGTCCGAGATATCAATGAGACAAACATCCTGACCAAGTTTCATGACAATTGAGGCAAAAATGTGACCACTAGAGTGTTAACAAACTAATTGTGGACGGACTGACGGACGGACGGACAGATGGACAAAAGGTGATCAGAAAAGCTTACTCTGTCACTACGTGACAGGTGAGCTAAAAAGGCACATATTCCTGAAAAAAGACACTATATATATATATTTTAGGCAACTTAACAGTAAGAGAATAGAACTTTTTTTCTGTCATTTAATTTGCCACCACGTTTAAGAAATTACAAGTATTTGTCCTCATTTTTAACAAATTAAAGTAATGAGAATGTAAAAGATTGTCAAGTAAATAAACATTATACTTTCTTACTACCATCAAATGATACTCATACATGAAAATCACATATAATAACAAAAATTTCCCTGGTACCTTGACAGATTTAGAAGATCACTAACAGAATAAAAATACCTATATAGGGATGTCTGGAAACTGAATGACTGCTAGTTGCTGAAATACTATTACTAAATCTTTGCCTCAGTCCAAGTCTGCAAAATCATTTTTCATATTGGTATGCCACTTTGGCTCATGGTTCGAGGGAATCTAGAGACTCAAATCAATTTCTATCAGTCCAAACACTAGAATTTTTTGTCCTGAAGCTAAAGCCTTAGGTTTTCACTTGGCTCATTTTTGGTCTGGTAGATAAGGTAGGCTTAACCAAAATGTTTAAGACACAGGCCTTACGCTGGAGGCTTACTTCACAGACTGCAGCCCTATTAAATTGCTGGTTGTTTAATTACCTCAATTATCAAATATCTCCACATCCAAAGCTTATAAATAAAATCAAAATCCCAGAAAAAGCTGAATATACATCAGGCCACAACTTACACATATAGTTCAGATCTATTAAAGCATGTATACTAAAATACATGCAGTTATACAACAAATGCTAAAATGTACAATGTCTATGGGTTAACCACCACTAATTTTTCACTTTTGTCTTGTCTTTCTTCACATTGTTCTCAAAGTACATGAAGTCCTGAAGTAGAAAAAGATTCAAACATTAAACCAAAGAGTCAGAGAGAATGAAATATTAGAATATTTAATTGCAGCAGTAATTTTTGTGCCAAAGACCACATTATAAATATTGCTGCTAATAAAAAGATGTCGAATCATGAACAAATTAACGTCAAGTAACATTTTAAGATTCATATATAAGAAATTGAAAATCTGTTCTGTAAACAATTTATTTACTATCAGTCTAAACAGTTATTTTTCACTGCACCGCTTTTTATTAAAAAATACTTCACTACTCATCAAACAGATTCAATGAGAAATTTCTATCAGAGACTTTTAAAAGCTTATCACTAAATAGACTTTGCAGTTTACAATCACATTAACTTAACTAATATATAAAACTTTGGTAAGACCAGAAGAGGAAAATTCCCAGAAATCATATACGAACTTCCATCACTGCTAAGGAGAAGTAATTATAGGTTATCTGTTGTACTGACATATATGCATAAATTCTGTGAGAGTATAAACATTGTTATGAAAATTTGTTTCATGTGCAGTATATCAAAAAATACTACTCGGGATGAATAAAAAACAGCCATAATTTATTCTATGCTCAAAATGATGCATGTAACATTAACAATTTTTCATTATTTCAAGTTACGTCATGTTCATCGGTTAGCAATTTTTTGTCTGCTGTATATCTCTTGAGCCCCTTAAAAGATGAAACTTGGGTCAAATGTTTGTCTCACTGAGAAAACGTGAAACAGAACCCACATTTCAGGCCAACCGTTTTAAGTTCAAGGTCACAGGTAAAAGTAAAAATTAGATCTGCAGATTTCCTGTCCACTCAATATCTCCTAAACCCCTTTCAGGATAATTAAGAAACTTTGGTCCGATGTTTATCTCATAAGGGCGACAAGTAGTCCCAACATTCTTAGTTCTCTAAACTTGCAAGATTTTGGATAATACAATCATGTGATAAAGGTCAGCAATTTTCATCAGGGGTATAGTACCCTGCCGTCAGTGGAGCTCTTGTTTTGTATATGTTATGAATGGGGACAATAATCCGACCTCTAACTATGAAAATACTGTCAACTTTACTGTCCTCCTAAAAGAATAGAAATCAGGGTTTGAATCTGAGAACAGTATAACCTGTCATTTGAAAAGAAGCATATATCATACTTACAATCAAGAACACAGCTCCAACTAGAACTGCCTTCACCTTCACATCAAGGTCAATGGGAAAAGAAATGCCATAATTGTCAGCATCGGTGAATGCCTCCTTTGCCAGACCAGACCACTGCTTTGTAATACGACCACAAAATGATGTCTCATCAGCAGTAGAAATCTACAACACACAAAAAAAGAACTTTAGCAAAGAACTATTCATTTATTAGCTAGAACACGATGAAACAACAGCATTGCAAAATGTAAAAAATAAATAGTATGTCACTAGAGTTTATGATTGTGCAACAATGGATAAGATGCAATGCAATGAGATGACTACTTGTTCTGATTCCTTTATTCTCTATAGCAATATTTTGGTTTTCTACATACAGCTGATTTGACCGTTATTACTGGAAATCATCACTTTTAGACTCTTCTTTTTTATATGTAAATTAAGTACAGACCATGATACGCTTGCAATTCTTGCACTATAATCATGGTTGGCAGAAAAGGTACAGACCATGAAACGCTTGGCAGACCATGATAAACTGGCAATTAAATGCACTCTGATCATGGTTGGCAAGACCAGTGCAGACCATGATACACTTGCAATTCCAAGCACTCTGATCATGGTTGGCAGGACCAGTGCAGACCATGATACACTTGCAATTCCAAGCACTCTGATCATGGTTGGCAGAACCAGTGCAGACCATGATACACTTGCAATTCCAAGCAATCTGATCATGGTTGGCAGGACCAGTGAAGACCATGATACACTTGCAATTCCAAGCACTATGATCATGGTTGGCAGGACCAGTACAGACCATGATAAACTGGCAATTAAATGCACTCTGATCATGGTTGGCAGGACCAGTAAAGACCATGATACACTTGCAATTCCAAGCATTCTGATCATGGTTGGCAGGACCAGTACAGACCATGATACACTTGCAATTCAATGCACTCTGATCATGGTTGGCAGGACCAGTGCAGACCATGATAAACTGGCAATTAAATGCACTTTGATCATGGTTGGCAGGACCAGTACAAACCATTATTCATTTGCAATAAATGCACTTTGATCAAGGTTTTCTACTCGGTTCAATTAACACCTCTAGTGAAAACAAGAGGGCCATGATGGCCCTAGATTGCACACCTGCATAATTTCCCCTTGGGTCTGCTGTTAAGCAAACATCAGAAGCTTTTATAAGATTCTCCCTATATAAATCTATATGAATTGAAGTGACCCCCAGGGTAAAGCCATTTCTCATTCAAGGGGCATAGTATGAACAAACTTGGCAGAAGATCTCTAGCTGATGCTCCATTAACAATATCTAAGTTCTAAGCTTTGTGGTTTCAGACAAGAAGTTTTTTTAAAGTTTTCCCTATATAAGCCTGTGTAAAATCAACTGACCCCTAGGCAGGGCCAAATTTGACCCCAGGGGCAAAATTTGAACAAACTTGGTAGAGGTCCACTAGACAATGCTACGTACCAAACCTTAATACTCAGGGCCTTGTGGTTTCAGACAAAAAGATCTTCAAAGTTTTCCCTGTATAGGCCTATGTAAAATCAATTGAAAATCCGGGCAGGGCTAAATTTGACCCCAGAGGTATGATTTGAAAAAAATTGGTAGAGGCCCACTAGACAATGCTACAAACCAATTCTTAAGGCTAAGGGCCTTGTCATTTCAGACAAGAAGATTTTTAAAGTTTTTCCTTTCCATTGCCATAGCAATCAGAGTTCTTGATGGAATTCACTTCTTTGAACAACTCTGGTAGAGCTTTATGCAAGGAATATCCCAGGCATGTTTCGTCAAAGTTGGTTTAGTGGTACAGGAGGAGAAGTCATTCAAGTCAAGTTGTTGACAACGCACAATGCATGCCAACAGATGCCGGACAATCAATGATCCCAATAGCTTACCTTTGAGCACTTTGTTCTCAGGTTAGCTAAAAGAGTCTGTTTACTTTGAATAACAGCCATGTTAATATTAGATATTCAACATGGTTCCGAGTTCAAGAGTTAGATGGGTTAATGAGGAGAAACCCATGACCATCAATCAGCCAGAAGAAACAATGTTCCACTACTACCTTTCAGCTATATCTTATTGCTGATGTAGTAAAGAATCAGACACAGAAGCACTTGAGACCAATCAAAGTAGTATTTGTATGCAAGACAAATGAATTTAACCACCTAGATAGATTCTATAGTACACAGAACAATTCGATAATATAACCACCTAGATAAATCAAATGGTATGAAAACCTAGATAACAAGAACTGTCACTGTAAGATGACTATGCCCCCCAAAATGGTGCTTTGATCTTTGAGCTAAGAACCGGTCATTCAGGGGTCAAGGTCAAATAAATATAGGTCAGTGGGAAGGTCTTGTCCAAATGGATGTTGTGTCCAAGTATGAAGTAAATCCACTTAATCATAAGGAAGTTATGGCCATGGTTAAAGTTTTCGGATGGACTGACGGACAGACAGTTCAAAAACTATATGCCTCCCTTCGGGGGGCATAAAATATGATCTTACATCAAACTCAATGTCTCCACAGAGATTCCACGTGCAACAAGGTCCCTTGACTCTCAATACTGTGTCCTCATCGGCTGTCTGTATCTTGTAACGGGGCTTACAACAACTCCATGCCTGTGACACATAGCCAATCACATTACCAGCTGGAGCCTCCACTGTCACTTTCTGCAGTACAACAGATATCTGTACATATATCTGGACAAGGTTTTTAGTTCATTACCATTAACACCATAAGTATAAAGGGTAACGAAAGTTAAAAATTTTGAATGTAATTTAAATCAACTCCTCGTTTTATTTCATAATCCAAGATATAACGAAAATCTGCAATTTCCAAATACATGAATTTGACTTTTAAAATCTAAAATTGAAGTTGTCCCTTGGTTTATCGACAGCACCATTGTTGCAAAAATACATGGCGAGAGACAGCGAGACTTAAAATTTGTGACATAAAGTTTTTTTGTAGAGGATGTCGGTCATTATGGGCAGCTGTTACCGACAATAAATAAACTCAAATAGATAAACAAATTGATGCTCTAATCTTTACCTGTAGACAACATGGGCATAAGCATGAGTTACATCGAAGTCCTCTAGACAAATGCATCACCTCCTTAGACTGGTTATTTAAGATCTTGATGTCAAAGGGACGATGATGACCACAACAGTTTCTTGTACAACAGCATGTGTCTGTGTATTAAAATCATGAAATGAAGTTAACAAACTTGAAGATTGGACAGAAAATTATCATAATAACACTAGTAACTAAAGTTCACACATTACGGCATTTCTGGCACTGCATTAAAAACAAACAAACCAGGAGTTTTTAAATACCCTAAGTGAATAATATGCATGCAAGTCAGACATTGTTTGTAAAACAATGCTCAATAATATCTCTGTCTGCTACATTTTCAAGGACAAACCTCCTACTGTTACACAACTGGCTTTATTTTTATTTTAGAAATTATGACCTAGACATTAACAGGGAAAGAATACCATTATGTGCATACTGATCAACCTCCTAACTACAAGAACCAATATGGTGAGTCCTTCAGTTTCAGGATCAAGTCTGTATCAGTTCCTGTGTCTTTATGGCATTAGGGACATTCCTGATAACAAATTACCTCCCTTACTCAGATAACATCAAAGGTAGACCAAATAGCACATTGGTTCTTTCAGTTGGAATCCTCTAACTTTATTCTTGTTTCTAATTGTGATGGTCTTGACTTTTAGTTGTGAAAATTGTCACTTATATATTAAATAAAAAGTTAGTAATATAGTGTTAACAAAACATGTTGCTAAACATAATGTGTAATCTGACTACCACTGTTGCAAATAATTAGGCTTAATTATCACCATACCAAAAGAAAAAATAGCGATAAAGGCAGAGGAATCCAAATGGAATGACCAATGTAATATCAGAGAGTATTCAGGGTAGATAATCCACTAATGTCCCGCAGTTTTATAGCATTATTACATATATGACTGTACACTCTGAACTTTACCTTCAACAGCGTAAAACACCCTCTGTCCGAGAGAATTCAGAACCTCATATTTATTATTGGTCTCATAACCAGTGAACGCTGAAATAGAAATATTGAAAGGTCTAATAAACACTATTACAGAATGATGCAATTCAGCAGAAAACAATACCCATTCTCCAGGCATTCAAGTTCGAACATGTGATCAGGCAATTTAACTTGACAAAAACCAAAGCTATAGACCACTGTGCAGAAGAATAAATATTCCCTTGTGCAGCTGAATTTACGATGATCTTATATTAATCAAATAAGATAAGAAAAGATAGAAAACACAGTTCATTAAAGTGCACAACATGTAAACTTTGACTTTTTACTAGTAATAAACATTTCACAACCATACATGTAGACTGTGGCAAGTTTCTATGTCTGATACAGTATTTCGCATCTCACTGGCATAATGCTACAATCTTTTGAATGTAAACCATTCCCCCATTATTGAAAGTGAGCTTAATTATCTGAAACATTTGATCATTATGCATACTTGTACAATAATCTACAGCAATTATACCAAAATATCCTTTCTGTGTGTCTGCTTTCAATAATATGTAACTGCTCATAACATACCTCTTGCAACATGAATGTTCTCAAGTAAAGTTCTGCTGGTAAGACGTATTTAATGATTTCAAAATCACAAAAAGAGTCAGCTATTTAAGTGACAGAATGTCTAAAATTTAGAACAAAAAAGATCCACCATAAAGAAAGATTAGTTATTTAACCTATCTTATGATTAGAATCATTAGCAGAACTTATTGAATTGCAAGATAATAATAGGTAAGACTAAATCACAGTTGTCCCAGTATTCAGACATACCTTCAAGTCCTTCCACTTTCTGTTTTACTAGAAGCTGATCTACTGAAGCTAGGTATTCTAATCCAGGTGGACAGTTGGCTGGTGTTTGTGGAGCTGGAGCCCAGCCTCCTGCTACAGGAGCTCCTGGAGCCATGCCAGGGGCACCTGGTGGTGCTAAGTATAAAATATAGATATTTAACTCAATTTTTTATTTGGTTTGGTGAGTGGAATCAGTATTTTCATTATTAAAATAATCAGTTTCAAGTTACTTTTGCATTTCTTTTAAAGTTTCACTCACTGAACTTATTATACTCAAGTTGACTCAAAAGGTATTTCAATTATTAACTTATTAAACTACAGTCAGTAATTAGGAAAACTTCTGTCTTTAAATGTGATGAGTAATTCATTAGTTTCTTACATTACAAGAAAAAAGAAAATAAAATCTATTCAATTTCAACTTCAAAATCAGTGACAAATACATCTATGGTAAGCCCTAAATCACTCACATTTAAGTATAATTGCTTAAAACAACAATTGCAATTTATGGATTTTTAATAAAAAAAAAAATGCTGTATGCTTATATCAAAGCTTTAGGCTGTTATGTTTAGGAAAAAAAAAAAGACTTTAACAGGTTCCCATCTGTCTTCGTTATTGCCAAGGGCAATGTATTGCTGATAGCCAATAAACTGAAACTGTTATTCCATTTCCTGTTTTCTTTTAATCTTTAGGTTAAACATGTGGCTGAGAACCCTAAAATAAAACTAAAAAACAATTTTCAGAGGGGTCAATTGGCCAGAGCAAAACATGAACCAATCTGATCAATCTTGGGAGAGGTCTAAAATAATTTATGCAAAATGTTAGAACTGTGGGCCTCATGGTTTTATAAAAGAAAAAATTCAAAGATAGCCCTGTATTTCTTAAACTGTAAAACACGTGACCACTCAGAGTGAGAGGGAGGGGTGGGGCTAATAGTTTAGATGTATGCTGCACAACAAACACTGGGTAATCATTAAAGATAACCTGAAATTAATTGCCAACAGCTGAGTAATAATAGACAGTGTAATGGTACTCACCACTGGGCATTGGCTGCATGGCTACTGGAGCCCCAGGCTCCCCTGTCTTCTCTGTCTCAGCCTTAGGGTAACTCATTCTTTACTTCAGAAAAAATGTCTGTAAAATCTGAAATATGAATTATAAAACTAAGAATGTTTTGAAAATTTGAAAAAAAAATGTTGGCAAAATTTAAGATTACATCATTTTGTCACCTCAGTAAAATGTCATAAACTTCATTGTGTATTCTGCAAGTAAATATTATCGAAAATAAAATAATATTTTCATTTTCCTACCTCCTCACATATGTATCAAATACAAAGAACAAAAAAACAGTATTTTGATTCTATCTTGATTTACCCGATACTTCATAAACATGCCATTAGTCTCAACATTTGTCCTCTTCTATTTTGGTACTATCTCTTAGTCATCTACTGAAAATGCATTTTTTAAGATTATCTCAAGACTAGATTTTCTGCTGCTCTCTTCAATCAACACCTTGCCATTTGAATGATAAAAATCACCATTCTTCCATGTGGCATTAATTTTTCAATTGTAATTACAGTTCCTGTACTCGACTACATGTAATTTACACAATGCTCCACAACTAACCTATATGTATTTCTTGAGATTAAAAATTTAGCCAAATATGTATCCTATTTAATCACTTCTCAATATATTCAAAACTGCTGTTCTAAAGTTTCATTGATAAAAAGCAATGAATGAGATCTATCAAGAATTTAAGATCCGGTCATTAACTATGTCATACATGTATGTATAGTATGACGATAAGATTCTTACATGTATCATGTATAAATATAGTCAACGTTTACATTTTCACATAGTGACAACTGCTTATATTTAATCAACTTAAAGGATTTCAACAGCAGTATTGATCTTATTTCTCAATGGTATTGAATTAAAAATACGACAAAGCATGACACTGCTTTGTGCAGGGCAGAAACTGTAATTCTCAAATTTTATTTACTTTACGCAATCTATTTCAAAACAAATTTATACAATAAAAAGGTTTAAAAATGTTTTTAAGGTCATTTTTTTACCTATTTTTTTAAACCCTTCATACCTCTATCTGTTTAAGTCCCAAAAAAAATGTGACAGCTTAAAAAATACAAACGACATCATGCAAGGGGAATGTACTAAATTTAGGGGGTCATTCAACATTAATTTATGTAAAGAAATTTTAGCAGTTTAATTTATTAATTACTTGACATATAGATATCAACATTGTTTCATCTGAGCAGTCTTAACTCTTAAATTATATCTGATGAGTCCAGATCCTGTATTACTGTGAGATTACATGTATGTGTGTCAAGGAACAAACAAGAGGAAATAGTAACAGCATATCATAACAGGAAAACTTCTGAGTAGGAAATGTAACTGTTCATCTTTTCAAAGAGGAACACCCTAAAAATACAATATATTAGTTTACTCATTATCTTTTTATCAATGAAATACATGTAGGTGAAAGAATGCCCACCAAATCTGTAAGTTTCAACCAGATTTCAAGTAATGTTTAAAAACTTATGAAACAAATTAACAAATACACATGTATTATTTCAAAGACACACCCACTAAACTGAAGTTTTATTCACCATTTGGTTCTGGACATTCATGCAAATGCTTTTGATTTCTTGAAATGAATTTGCAATACACACGCTCAATCATTTCAATCTGTCAAAAAAAATGTTCAGAGCTTTTGTTAAACATTTGGTTGGAAAGCAATTTATTACAAAGGGTCTCTGAACTGCAAGTTTCCAGGAGTGGATCAGTGGTCCAGTGGTAACGCTCTTGACTGGTAACCCTGAGATCGATTCTCCACTCAACATCACATTTCTTTCCAACAAGACATTAAACCAAGGTCCCATGTATCAGTGCTGTACACTGAGCATGCAAAAAAAACAGAAGTGTCTCAGGAATGTGATGCTTTCTGTATCTTGCACTATCCCCCACAACATAAAATAACCAATCTGTGCTGGGGGCGATAGTCATATTGGCAGCCGGTACTGATGATAAATAAACTCAGATAGATGAGCAAGTTTCTTTTAAAACGTAACATTTTCTTCTGTCAAAATGCAGTTATTTCAAGTTACTTACACCTAGCACTTTTTAACCAATGCAGATAATAATATTACTTTCAGGGTGAGTCCCACCCCAATCTGTTTCTTTTAACACTGTATAAAACAATTCCACTCATGAAAGTATGTACATGCATACTAAGGAACCTCTATCAAGCATTCAACTTGGTAATGAAGCTGTAAATCAAACAGACCATATCAGGTACCAATAACTCATGTGATTAACTAGGCTGGTTACCTAGAAAGCCTAAAACTCAAAGTACATGTAAACTGAGACTTTTACATGAAAAATCATGAATATGGTTGTAAACTTCTTAAAAGCAAAAATAAAAGATAATCTTTTTGGGCCTCTTTCTTTTTTTTACCGAGTATTGACATGAAATTCAGGAGTTTAAGAGCCTTTCAATTGGAATGAGTACAGATGTTCATGATTTTAGGAGACTGCATGTACCTATAAGTAAAATCTTAACTAATATCACCGAGACGAGTTAACATTGATATTGTTCAATGGAAAAGTTGTTCAGGGTCAATTTAAGTAATAAACACACCCAAAAGAAGTTAAGCAAATTAAATTGTCAACAGTTTTACTTGTTCATGACTAACATATGATGAATGATTTTTCATTTTTGTACCAAGTTTTACAAAAACCTCTGAATGTTACTTGAAATTGTAGTGGTTCTGGGAAAAGTCTTGTAAAGTTTAATCTCTTGTTTGTTATTATATGGAATGACTTAAATTATGTTAACTTTTATCAGGTTAAAATATAGTGTTTTTTGCTAAAAAAAAAAAAAAAAAAGGGTCAAAAGTGACTCCATGCAGAAAAATATTGACTACCTGAAAATTAATATTAAGGTAGTAATACCCAAACCTGCATTGAGTAAGTTTTGGCTAAGCACACTCTGAAGGCATTTTGTCTGCTTTTTCCTCTTTGATTTTTTTTCCCTTAGTTGTGCTTATTTGAAACAATTTGTTGAAATAACTGAGCTATCTTTTAGTTTTGGTACAGCAGTATTTCCTAATACATCAGAGATGCAAAAAAAAAACATGTTAAGGATTGATAATAATTAATCATAATCTGTGCAAAACATTAAAAAACAAAAAATACTAAAAAAAATCTCATAAAATAGCTCCATCATTTTCATTTTTTGGGGCTGACATAGTAATGTTTATAGGGTTAACGCACGTTTTTTCGTGTTGTAACATCTGCAGAATCATGAGGGATGGTTGGTGCTCGAGTCAGAAGGGTGTTATGACACGAAAAAACGTGCTTTAACGCTATTCTAGCATAAAATGATCTAGAAAAGACACGTTAACATAAAAAATAAAACAAATAAATAATAGTACAGTCGCCGTTAGGGTGTTACGGATACGTTTTAAATATGCATTCCAGGGCGACACGTGTTTCAACCTTTCGAGCGGCCATCTTGAAACTTAAAAAGTGTCGATTAAAAAAATATTTGGAAGGATTTCATGTGGATTTACAAATGAACAAGGCCAGCCATTGATTTTATCAATAATCATGAATGTTTTGTCTACATTCCGACCTGCAAAGTTACATAAACCGCCGATTTGGGGCAAAAAAAAGACAGATCAGCGTCCATTATTTACAAAGGCCATGTAACGCGCATAACTGAAAACGGGTAATAACAGCGCGTGAGTGCAAGAACTTCCTTGTTTACACACCTTTTTGCTCTCGTTAAAACATAGTCAAAACGGGCAAAAACAAGCGATTTTATGCTAGAATGTTTGTAAAAGAGTTGAAGCTCCCTTTAAATACCATGGTTGAAAGCCAGTGAAATCCATTCTGGAAATCCAGTGTTTTCTCATCTGTTTGGAACAGGAATTTTATCTGACAAAATAAAACCAACCAAGAAATTAGTAAGATTATCTTAGTAAAGTGTCAAGTAAAAATAATGACCAAACAATCGAAAAAAAGGGTATCAACTTCAACAAAATACTGCCAAGCAATCAACAATTTTTCAGACCTTGCCATGTCAGGAACTGAGTGAGGATTTATAACCTTACTAAGACTGAGTCAAACCTGGGCCTAAATTTTCCAGCTTTGGTACGGGAAGACGGGAGATAGTGTCGCCACTGTCATTATTTCTCGAAAGAATATGTGGCGGCGAGTAAATTTTGAGGGTTTTTATTAATATTCCAACCTTATTCTTTCATCTAGAATGGTGAGACCTATATTGATGTGTAGAAAAATTACTGCTTAATTGATAGGCACCATCAACATTTTCCAGAACTTTGTTTTTATTGCGAAAACCAAGGAAAAACATAGGCAGGTGAGGTGATTTGAGGTGCAATGTTTCATAACTTGTGTATATTATAGTGTTGGAGAGTGGGTTTGGGCTTTTTTGGAAAAGGCTTCATTTGTAACAGATAACAGTAGGAACAGTTGTATGTTGCTGTTATTCATGACTTTTATGCTAAAAAACTCTTGTGCAAAGGGCAGTTACGCTACAAAACTCTTGTGAAAGGGCAGTAAAAACGAGGGGCGGGTGCGAGGTCACAACTTCAAGTGACTGTGCACCCGATGTTTAAATCTTATCATTATTTAAGTTATTAACAGATTAACACACAGATTATTTGATAAACTTATGAATAGAATTATTTCAAACTTCTTCTGTTAGTTTACCAGCGGAAGAAATAAAGACTGTACTTCTAAAATACATGTACACAATAACTGCTTTAAACTGGTAGCCAATTAATAGAACAGCGTATAGTGCAAAGCTGATTATTTCTCTAGAAATTCTTACCTGTTCGCCCCGCCCAGGTTTTCCGGATGTTTTTGCTTTGTTGGTGCGCATGCGCTCACTAATTGCTTTAGGTCTGAAAGCACTATATTCACTTCTAGTTTCCTTCATAAAATAGCTTGACAGCCAACAAAACAAACAAGATTGATTGGTCGGAAAAAAACGCACGCACACACACACACACACACACACACACACACACATACACAGGCATTAACAATAGAAAGGGAAAAAATAATAAAAAAGAAGGCTTGTCGTCTGCGGAAATAGTCTGCAATATAGATCGGAACAATTTTTCTCTTTCTGTTTAATGAAATAGAAATGTACGCATGGTCATTAGATTATATTTTTATTTATCAGGTCTTCTGTATGAGCTTAGACTGTGGTCTGAGCACGCCCCTTTTCCAGATTGTGCGCTCTAAATAAATTAAAGCTCTTTTAATAAATCTATGCGACCAACAATTTAGAACAGTTTGACAAGTTTTACTTCAATTATCTCATTTAAAGAGAAGTTTAAACATTTACAGCGTGCAATAATTCTTTTAAAGAGAACATTTCTTTAACAAACGAGAGGTAACTTTCAAGATCTACACGCAACATCCTTGCAGTGTATGCAGTTTGATACGCATGTATCAAGAAGAATGACTCGAATAGCGTGCACAGAAACTATATATGTTTACGTATAAACTGTTTTCAACAAATAAAATAACTGTGTAAATTTGGAAAAGATTGTCAACTAAGTTGTCAGCCGGAACTTGTGATCTAATTTTTTTTCTTCAATTTTATGTATTTGGTGTGTAATAAATACCTGTGTACGATGTTCTAACCTTTGGAAATAAAATTGTTAAAACTAACTGTGTAAATGTTTTAATTATCTTCAATATTTTATCTGTGTGTTAATGGACCAATAAACAAAGGTAATCAGATACAAAAAGATATATACATGTACCACAGGAAATGAAAGGCCTATCAGATAAAGAAGAGCCATGTTTAGTTAGCCCTTGAAAATACTTTTCTTCGAGCCTTAACCGATATCAAATTATTTCGTCCACAGTGCTGGCGATTTATCATGTCAACAACAACAAGAACAACAAAAACTCAACCTTTATGGACGCGCATTCTTTTATGTATAGGCTTTGTCTGGTTAATGATCATAATCATAATGGAATGTACACAAAAGAACATATCGTTATATAATAATTATTTATTTATTTTAAAGTTGAGTACAGATTCTTTAAATATTGCTGCAAGTGGGAGTGACGATAACATTGTATATACATTTCGGTGACATGACAAGGCTTCACTCCAATCAGAATGCAAAAACCTGCGAAGTTTGTGTGGAAAGAGCCATGTGCACAACTCCCAGCAACCTGAACAACTCTGAAATACAGAAGTAAATAAATGCAATGACAGTTTCGGTTTCTCCTTTGTTTAAGCCTTTGTTCGAAATTATTTTGATTTTTTTTCTCAGCATTTACGCAGACAGTTTTTCTTACAGCACAGCTGTATATAAATATATAAACAGCACAATTTAGTTTGTTTTTCGCGTGCGTGCTTGCGAGCGTGTGTGTGTTTGTTTGTTTTTTAACCAATTACAAAGATGACTTTTCGTTAAATATCATGTGCAAAAATGAATCTGATTTAACAAGTTAACATAAAAGAAAGAGATAAATGATAAAAAAATCGAGCAACAGCTGTGAAACTGACTAGTACTTACCGTTTAACCTGGGATGATAGTGATACCGCCGCTAGATGTCGTAGAGCTGCTTGTGGAGCTGGTGGTGTTGAACAAGTTGCTGTTGAAGAGGATCAATATCAGGAAGAGAAAGCCAATCAGCATCACTGGAAATGTAGAAACGTGGAGTTAGTTATACAATAATGAGATGAAACACGCATGTATCACGAAAAATGACTGTGGAATTATCTGTTTCGTGCGATATACCGAGACTTGTGGCTGAGCTCTGCATATATATATTTGGGATCGATTTCAATCAACAGTAAAATACTTTCTCATGTATCTTTTAGGTGATCTTTAGGTATAAGCTTAGACATTTGACCAAGATGCAAACTCCATGCCTGTTTTAGAGACACAACGTCCTTACATGAGGCGGTTTAACTTAATGCGGAAGTCCGACGGTATCGAGAAGTTTAACCATGAACCATGTCTAAAATCATGCATTTTGATATATATAAAAATCTTATAAACAACACTTACAGAAGGTGTTGTCATTATAACCTCCGGAACTTCCGTATCCTTGATAAACTGGGACATACTGGTATCCACCGTATCCCATACCGAGGGCGACGCCGAGGGTACCGAAAAGAGCGAGAAGGGCAAGAGCTGTGACCTTCATTATGCTAGAAACAGAAAAGAAAAACTATTTAATTTTTTAAATAAAGTTTTTCCTCAATGTTCAAGATATTCTGAAAAGGAAAATATTCAGATACTAATGTGATTTTATATCAAAATAATACTGTATAAAGTAAAGATATTTTCTGAAAATAAAATAAAGTAAGTGATCAAATTTAAGCAAATGTACGGACTTACCAGAGTTGACTACTTTGGGAAAATAGTAAAGATTCATACACGCGAGAACGTTTTATACAGCCAAAATTAACTTCCGCGTCTTTCAAGGTGTAATCAGTCGTCTGCTTATTGAAGGGTGTTCAAAGGATCGGCTAATTAATTAGACTTGTCAAGACATTTTGGACATTCAAAGGGACTCGTTCCCTTTAACGGAAACCTTGTGAGAAACGTGTCTCGGTCAATCGTTAACATATATTCGGGTACCAGCAGTAAAAGAAAGTACGATCTATGTTTTCTTTGTTGATAAACTGTATATCAGTATTTGCTTGTTTCGAGAGCAGAGTATTAAGGACGCCAAACGTTCAGTTCACGGAGAAACACAGTAGCGACTAAAATAACAAAAGTACAATAACATATCAGTGATAAAAGCCTTTCCATTCATCTTCTAAAATGTCATTTTAGTATTTTTGAAGAGATTTTCAACAAACATAGATTTAATTTGAGGTGAATAGATACAAGTCATTCCATAACCTATGTTAACAGGTGCACGATATCCTTTAGTCAGTCATATCAGAAATGCTATCAGATCGTTGAAGGGCGACTTTTGACTTGTTTTACAAAATGAAAAAAGGGGAAATAGAAAGAAAGAAAATAAAAGAAATATGTGAGAAGTGATCGTAAATGCGTGAAGGTAATGATAATGTGAGAACATTTTATTTAGAAGTTATTGCATTTTATCCTGTATATTGACAAGAGAGATGACTAGATTATGGCTGATCTTTGAGATTAGGAAGTTTGTTTACCACCTTAAATTTGTGTTGTTGTTTTTTTTTTTTTTTCAAAACGACTATACTTAGACATAATAAAACAAATCGCGGTCCTCTTCTTGTATTATTTCTTTAAATCATATGCATGAATTAAAAACAAGCTGCAACAAAAACAACAACAGGTACTTCCAAAACAAAAAAGAACAAAAGTCATTCTATTATTTAGCAGCTATTCCGTTCGCCACTGATGTCACGCACACCATGTTGGTAAAATGGCGTCTTACATAATTATAATACAACGAATCACTCGAAATTGCTTAATTTGAAGAGTACGAACGTAGTGAAACTGTACTCATCTGTCACACACATTCAGTCTTCTTTGTTAAAACAATTGTACATATATTACAACAATCAGACCTATTTCAAGCATACTTCTTTTTTGTGCATTGTAAAGTAAATGGCATACATGACTTTCTTGACACTTATGGTTCGCTTTTACTTTACTTTGTCGCCAATATTTTGTTTTGGATCTTTCTCTTAGTGTCATTAAAATAAACCCATTCCTTGTCATTAGTGACAACATTTCCAAAGCATCGCGCACTGAAGTTTGGATACTGTTTAAGTTAGCGTAATAAGTACTAACCCCTGTAAAATATTCTTTATAAGAACCGTACGAAACCTTCTCCTAGCCATTTGTACATGAGTGTACACAAATAGACGGCTAAATGAATTTCGACAAGCTTTGTATCAGTCAAAAGCTTACGTGTACATGTACCAAAACGTTTGGCAAATTTTGTTTGTGAACATATAACACTGCCGTTGAATTCAATTTTGACAGTTCTTCAAAAACAATAAAAAAAATTCAAATGATGTAAATAATAAGACAATAAGTAAATTCTTGTGAAACTTGAGATAATTTCTCGAATCTTTTTCTCGTTAGAATATTGGAATCTACTTCGTTTCGTTTTTGATAAATAAAACGGCGCCCTTGCGTGCAAACAAGGTGCTGAAAGCGCCTTCATATTTAAGCCGATATATTCTCTTCTGAGAGGACTCATGCTACAGCAGGTGAAATTTGGGATAAAAAAGATAAAGCAAATTTGACCAATACGTTACGAAAAACTTTACTCTTACCTGCTGCTAAGAAAGAAGTAGTAAGGGTCACAGTCGGGTATGTCATTATAAATGATAAAAATTCCCTTTTTGATAAATAAATTGGCTCTCATGCGTGCAAACAAGGTACTAAAATGTCCTTCATATTCAAGACGATATATTCTCTTCTGAGAGGACTCAAGTTATAGCAGGTGAAATTTGGTATAAAAAAAATATTTAATTCGATGTGTTTTTTAAACTATCAAGTTCTAAAAGGTCAAGTAGAAAGAAAAAATGAATGCAATTTACTTTTCTTAGACTGACATTAACTTGGGCTGATAGAAAGATATTCTTCCAGTTAAGCCTTGCTCAGTTTTAAGACGATACTGGGTCAATCAAACTTTTAACAATGAAACTGTAAAGATTCATTTACTTGCAGATTGTTGTAAAAGACACCTGAGTTAACGACATGAATCTGTATTCAATACATTCTTTACGTGCATGGAGAAAGTCATGAACCACTAATAATTAGTAAAAATAATGAATGATATGGCACAAAAATGTTGAGTCAGATTGTTTTTATTTCTAGAAGTAACCAAAACGACGCATAAACAGTATCAGAAATAATTTCGAAATCAGAAGATCTGATTGATTTAAATCTTAAAAATTTATCCCTGATACTATATTCTGTCTTGTTATTGTAGTTTTGCCTTATTTGGAGCCACTTCAGTAATTCTGATTAGTCATTAGTTTCCATTAGACTCTTCATTCAGATCAAAGGAAAACGTGAAAGTTAGCATTAATGCACGTTTCAAAATACGCTTATAATCTATTCTTTGATAAATATGCATGGAACAAAAACAGCAAGCTTTATGTTAAATAAGTTTTAGAAGGGTAGTTGCAACAAAGATGCAAATAAATTGTTTTCTTCATGTCAAAATCGTGATTTTTTTTTTTATTTTTGGTTATCAATAGTTTGTACATGCAATGATTAATATAAAAATTGATCTTATGGCTTGAATTTTTTGATGACACGTCTCTAAGCCAGTCATTGAGCGAGAAATTTACCATATCAGACATTGTACAGAAGTCACATAATTTCATTTATTTGCTGAAAACGTATTTGTATTCAAAATCTTTGTTTTGATACAAAAAATATAAATATCCTGTTTACGCAGTTAAAAAAATAAAAATCTAATTCATGATATAATTTTGGTATTCACATTTTTATATTAATTTCCAGCATTCAATCGATGTCGTTAAAGTAAAATGTCCTGGTGCTTTTCGTTCAGTTCATTTCTTAACAAAAACTGTAACGTAAATCTTATGGTTTTCTTACCTTATTTTGTTTTTAATCATTTTTGTTTTCACTTTATTTCTGAAATAGTCACAACGAATAAATTGGTAGGGTTTTGAGTTTTGAACTACGTCAAAATGTAAGTTCTTAAAAAAGCACATTGTACATTTCTTTGAAATTTACGAGAAAAATAGTAACAAAAGAAAGAAGTTGTGTTTTTTTCTTGTTAAACTAGTAGTTTGACGAATTGTTTGGAGTTTAAACCCTTTTAGATATTAGCTCTGATAACCGATGTCTGAACACATTAGTTACTTCCCCTGATTTGGAGAGGCGTGCTTATCTCGCCGCTCTTGTAAGATCAATTAGTTCGGTACAAACAGGGAATGTAAAGCTAATGATAAATATGTTGAACCCTTGAAATAAATTTACGAGCTCTGGCTGATCTTAAAACCTTTGGTCCACATAACGGGCGTTTTACCATGTCGCTTCAGCCATAAAGGACGTTTATTCTTTTCTGTATAGTCACTCTCTGTTCAATGTTATAATGGACTTAACACATAGAAAAAGATTGTTACAAAGTTAACATTTATTCATTTATTTTGAAGTTAAATACAGATTCTTCAAATATTGTTGCAATTGAAAATGATGATAACATTGTCTGTACATTTTTGCGAAGTGCCGGTTTCATTCTCTATCAGAATGCTCAGACCTGCGACTTGTGCGTTGGAAGAACCATGTGTACAACTCCCGACGAGGTCAACCTCTCTAAAATATATAAAAAGAATAAGATTAAGGACCTCCTTTTCGGTTTCTCCTTAGTATAAGCTCTGGTTAATAATAATTTGTTTCCTTCTTCACAGCATTTACTCAGACAGCGTCTAACAGGATGGTTGTAGATATCTTAACAACACTTTTTATTTATTTGTTTATTTATTAATTTTATTTATTTATTTATTTTGGAAAGTCACTGTATTTTGTATTTCATTACATAGCCAATTTAAGTAATTCAATAGAAAAGGTTCTTAGACCAATTACAAAGTCGACTTTTAACATTTTAGTGATTTTGAATGTATTGAAATTCATTCCTATCGTGAAAAGCAAAACACTATGAAATTGACTAGAACTTACCGTTTAACCTGGGATGATGGTGATACCACCGCTAGATGTCGTAGAGCTGCTTGTGGAGCTGGTGGTGTTGAACAAATTGCTGTTGAAGAGGATCAATATCAGGAAGAGAAATCCAATCAGCATTACTGGAAATGTAGAAACGTGGAGTTAAATATACAATAATGAGGTAAAACACGTATATATCGCGAGAAATAACTGTTGAATTATCTGTTTCGTGCGATATACTGAATCTATTGGATGAGATCTTTATATATATTTGGGATCGATTTCAATCAACAGTAAAATATTTTCTCATGGATCACTTACGTGATCTTAAGGTTTAAAGCTTAGACACTTGACCAAGATGCGAACTCCATGCCTGTTTTCGAGACTCAGAGATAAGCATTTCATTGTGTCATCACTTTCACCAACGTTCTTACTTGAGACGGTTAAACTTAATCCGGAATTCGTATCGAAAGTTTAAATAAAACCACGAATTTATATATTATGAACAAGACTTACAGAAGGTGTTGTCATTATAACCCCCGGAACTTCCGTATCCTGGATAAGCTGGCACATACTGGTATCCGCCATATCCCATACCGAGGGCGACGCCGAGGGCACCAAAAAGAGCGAGAAGGGCAAGAGCTGTGACCTTCATTATGCTAAAAATAGAAAAGAAAAACTATTTAATTAATCAATTGATTAATTAATTATTTAATTAATAGGTAAGCCATTTGTTCGTTTGTATATTCGTTCACATATTTTTTCGAAACAAAGAAGTTAAATTTAAACAAAAGTACACCTCTGGTCAATTCAATTTACCGCTTTTATAACTCGTATCGTATTATCATTTAAGGTTCAGAAAAAAAACAAAATTTATAAAATTTTCTAAATAAAGTCTTTCCTCAATTTTCAAGATATTCTGAAAAGGATTCAGATACTAATGTGATTTATATCAAAATAGTACTGCATATAGTAAAGATATTCTCTGAAAATAAATTAAAGTAAGTGAACAAATATAAGCAAATGTATGGACTTACCAGAGTTGACTACTTTGGGAAAATAGTAAAGATTCATACACGCGAGAACGTTTTATACAGCCAAAATTAACTTCCGCGTCGTTCAAAGTGTAACCACTCGTCTGCTTATTGAAGGGTGTTCAAAGGATCGGTTAATTAATTAGACCTGTCAAGACATCTTGGACATTCAAAGGGACTCGTTCACTTTAACGGATACCTTGTGAGAAACGTGTCGAGAGTATTAAGGACGCCAATCGTTCAGTTCACGGAGAAACACTGTAATAAAAGTAGATTAAAATATCAGTGATAAAAACCTCTCCATTCATCCTCGAAAATGTCATCTTAGTATTATTTGTGAAGAGATTTTCAACAAAAATAGGTTTACATTGAGCTAAATGAATAAAAATCATTCCATAACCTATGTTAACACTTGCACAATATAAAGCGTGAGATACGATAGCTTTTTTAATGTTTTGATAACTCCGAACGACGTCTCTTTTCCGATTAATTAGTCCCTGCACAAAATACAGGTAACTGATATCAACATATCAAGTATCTTTTTATTCATTTCATTTTTTTTCTATAAATAAATTACTGATTTATACAACTGGTTCCAAAGTGCCCTTACAATGCCACCGAAAATATAATAAAGCAACTTTAAACTTAATGCTGTGGCTTTGCGAGCGCTTCCTTGTCTTTTTTGTCTGCCTGTCAGTCCTTCAATCTCTTTGCAAGTTACCTCTGGAGTAATAAGAAGAGATTGTAGGCTAACTGCAATCTATATTAGGAAGGGTCAAGACACAGATTTACTGTTTTGCACTTGCATTATTTTGCTTTACTTTCTACTCTCAAGGAAATTTCCGGTGATGGCTAAGTTAGCGTAATTAGTCAGTCATGGCAGAAATGCTATCAGTTTGTTGAAGGGCGACTTTTGACTTGCTTTACAAAATAAAAAAGAAGAAATAGAAAGAAAGAAAATAAAAAAAGTTTGTGAGAAGTGATCGTAAAGGCGTGAAGGTAATGATAATGTGAGAATATTTTATGTATAAGTTATAGCATTTTATCCTGTATATTGACAAGAGAGGTGACTCTAGCATATGGCTGGCCTTTGAGATTAGGAAGTTTGTTTGCCATCTTAAGTTTGTATTTTCTATCAAAATGTTTCTCAAAACGACTACACACGTGTTTCACGGTTACGTCGAACTAAATTTTTCCACTTGATTTTTGACATCTTCCTATGTTATTTCTTTAAATTATATCTTTAAAAATGAAGCAAAAAAAACAACAACAAAAAACAGCAAAAAACAAGGTACTTCCAAACCAACAAAAACAAAATACACTATAAAATTTAGCAGCTATTCTGTTCATCAGCAATGTCACGCACACCATTTGGATAAAATGGCGTCTAAATTATAATACACAGAATCACTCGAAATTGCTTAATTTAAGGAGTACGTACGTAGGGAAACTGTACGCAACTGTAACACACTTTCAGTCTTCAGAATCTTATTAACGCAATTGTACATAAATATTAACAATCAAACCCATTTCAAGCATACGTTCAGTTATGCATTTCTTTTTTTTGTGAATTGTAAAGTAAATGGCAAATATTGCTTTCATGACACTTATGGTGTGCTTTTACTTTACTTTGTCGCTAACATTTTGTTTTGGATATTTCTCTTAGTATCATTAAAATGAACTTATGCCTTGCCACTAGTGATGACATTTCCAAATGATCGCGCATTGAAGTTTGGAGACTGTTTAAGTCCTAACCCCTATAAAAAGAATATATGTACAGCGGTTCTTTATAAGAACCGTATTTGATCCATGGCACGAAACCTTCTCCTAGCCATTTGTACATGAGTGTACACGAGCAGACGGCTAAACGAATTTCGACAAGCTTTATAGATTTAGAAAACACATCGAATTAAATATTTTTATCCCATCAGTTAAAAGCTATGTAAATATACCGAAACGTTTGGCAGTTTTTTTTTGTAAATCTCATGGATATAAAACACTGCCGCTGAATTCAACTTTGACAGTTCTTTATAAACAATTAAAAATACAAATGATGTAAACAATAAGACAATAAGTACATTCTTGTGGAATTTTAGATAATTTCTCGTATCTTTTTCTCGTAAGTATATTGGAATCTATTTCGTTTCTTTTTGATAAAAAAATGGCTCTCTTGCGTGCAAACAAGGTACTGAAATGTCCTTCATATTCAAGCCGATATATTCTCTTCTGAGAGGACTCAAGTTACAGCAGGTGAAATTTGGGATAAAAATATTAAATTCGATATGTTTTCTTAATTTATCAAGTTCTGAAAGGTCAAGTAGAAAGAAATGAATGCGACTTACTTTTTTAGACTGACATTAACTTGGGCTCAAAGAAAGATATTCTTCAAATTAAGCCTTGCTCAGTTTCGGGAGATACTGGGTCAAGGAAACCTTTAACAATGAAACTGTAAAGATTCATTAACCTGCAGATTGTTGTAAAAGACCCAGGAGTTAACGATATTATTCTGTATTCAGGATATTCTTTACGTGCATGGAGAAAGTCATGAACAACCTAATAATTAGTAAGAATAATGAATGATATGGCACAAAATGTTGAGTCAGATTGTTTTTATTTCTAGAAGTAACCAGAAAGACGCATAAACAGTAACAGAAATAATTTCTGAATCAGAAGATCTGATTTATCTAAATGTTAAAAAGTTCTCCCTGACACTGTATTCTGTCTTGTCATTATATTTTTGCCTTATTTGCAGTCATTTCAGTAATTCTGATTAGTCATTAGTTTCCATTCAATTAGACACTTCATTCAGATCAAAGGAAAACGTGAAAGTTAGCATTAATGCACGTGTCAGATTCCGCTTATAATTTATTCTTTGAAGAATATGCATGGAACAAAAACAGCAAGCTCCATGTTAAATAAGATTTAGAAGGGTAGTTGCAACAAAGATGCAAATTAATTGTTTCTTTTATGTCATAACTTGTCTCGAATTGAATTGTCAAAGTCGTGAACTTTTTTTATTTCTGGTTATCAATTGCTTGTCCATGCAATGATTAATACGAAAATTGTTCTAACGACAGAAATTTGACTGACAGGTCAGTAAGCCAATCACTGAGCGGAAATCAATAATCCCTTGCTTTTTCCGTTGCTATCTGCCATTTTCTGCGACAAATTTACCATGTCAGACATTGTATGGAAGTAACATAATTTCTTTTATTTGCCGAAAATGGTGACTAAATAAACGTTTCTGTATTCAAAAGTTTTGTTTCGATACGAAAGAAAATATATATCCTTTTATACGGTTTAAAAGAAAGTAAATATCAAATTCATGATATAATTTTTGAAAATTCACATTGTTATATTAATTTCAAACATTCAACTGATGTCATTAAAGTCAAAGGTCCAGGTATATTTCGTTGAGTCCATTTATTGAAAATAACTGTAACGTAAATGTCTTTTTTTCTCTTGTATTCTTAATCTTAATATTTTCCCTTTATTTCCGAAATAATCACAACGAATAAGTTGTTCAGGGTTTTGAGTTTTGAACTACGCCGAAAATGTAAGCTCTTAGAATAGCACATCGTACATTTCTACGAAACTGACAAGAGAACTAGTAACAAGAGAAAGAAGGTGTTTTTATCTTGTCAGACTAGCAGATTGCTGTTCAAATCGTTTGGAGTTTCAACCTGTCCACATGAGTTACATCCCCTGATTTAGGAAGGCGTGATTATCTCGCCGCTGTTGGGAATATAAATAGGAAATATAAAGCTAACAGGGTTCAGGATGAACATGTTGAGCCCTTGAAAAAAATTTACGAGCTCTGGCTGATCTCAAAACCTTCACTTATCAAAGCAGGCGATTTACCGTGTCGTTTCAGCCATAGGACGTCCATTCTTCTCTGTATAGACACTCTTTGGTCAATATTATAATGGACTTAACACATAGAAAAATATTGTTACATAGTTAATATTTATTCATTTTCTTAAAGTTAAATACAGATTCTTCAAATATTGCTGCAAATGAGGATGATGATAACGTTGTCTGTACGTTTCTGCGAAGTGCCGGTTTTACCCTCTATCAGAATGCTCAGACCTGCGACTTGTGCGTAGTAAGAACCATGCGTACAACTCCCTGCGAGCTCAACCTCTCTGAAATATAAAATCAGAATTAGATTAGGACGGTTGTTTTCAGTATCTCCTTTGTGTATGCTCTGGTTAACAATTATTTATTTTTTCTTCACAGTATTTACTCAGACAGCGTCTTACAGGATGGCTGTAGATATCTTGACAACACTTTTTATTTGTTCATTTATTTATCATATTTTTTTTTGGACAGTCACTTTAGATATATCGAACGAATATTTCTGTATTTCAATACCTTGTCAATTTAAGTTATTCAATAAAAAATGTTTTTAGACCAATTACAAAGACGACTTTGCGGTGGGACCGAGTGGTTAACGCGTCGGACTAGTAATCAAAATATTGCTAGCCGCATAGGTTCAAACCCAGCCAGGGGCAAGCCGTTTTTCCAATGAGCAAGAATCTTTACACTCATTACTTCATACTGGTTAAATCCAGGAACAGATTCGAGTGTGTCTATAGCTAGAAAGCCTTCTACACAATCGAACTAACTTCTAACTTTTTAGTGATTTGCATGTACGGAAATTCATTCCTATCGTGAAACGCAAAAAAAGACTGACTAGAACTTACCGTTTAACCTGGGATGATGGTGATACCGCCGCTAGATGTCGTAGAGCTGCTTGTGGAGCTGGTGGTGTTGAACAAGTTGCTGTTGAAGAGGATCAATATCAGGAAGAGAAAGCCAATCAGCATCACTGTAAAATTGTAAAAATGTTGAGTAAGTTATATAATAATCAGGTATGTATCGCGAGAAATGACTGTGGAGTTATCTGTTTCGAGCAATATACTGAGACTAGTGGATAAGCACTGCATCGATTTCAATCAACAGTTTAATATGTTGTCACTTACGTAATCTTTAGGTAATCTTTAGGTCTTCAGTTTAAACACTTGACCATGTTACGAACTCGAGACTTAAAGATAAGCATGTTACATGTCTCTCACCCACTTCGTAAAAATAATTATTTTAAAAAGGAATTCATATCGAGAAGTTTTAAATCTTTACTATGACTTAAACCACGCATTTACATGTATATAAATATATTTTATGAATAACACTTACAGAAGGTGTTGTCATTATAACCCCCGGAACTTCCGTATCCTTGATAAGCGGGAACATACTGATATCCACCGTATCCCATACCGAGGGCGACGCCGAGGGCACCGAAAAGAGCGAGAAGGGCAAGAGCTGTGACCTTCATAATGCTAAAAATAGAAAAGGAAAAGTAGTTTGCTTTCAAAATCTTAAAAAGTATAAAATTGTTCTGTCTTCTAAAATATCACAGAACTAATAAATAAAAATAAATAAATAAATGTATAAATAAATAAATTGTTGGTTCGTTCATTTATTAGTACATCCTTTTTTGGGAAATGAAGAAGTTAGATTTAAACAACAGAACACTTTAAGTCAATTCGACTATTCATATCATATTATGAATTCAACTTTACTTTTATAAAATTTTACACATAAAAAAATCTTAATAGATAAGATAGTCTGAGAGGGAAAATGTTCAGTTCAGAAACTAATTTACATTTCAAAACAATGATGTGTCATGTTAAGATACTTTCTGAAAAAAAAAATTAAGTGAACATATGATTAGCAAATGTACGGACTTACCAGAGTTTACTACTTCGAGAAAATAGTAAAGATACATACGTGCGAGAAGATTTTATACAACTCAAATTAACTTCCTTATCTTTCAAGGTGTAATAAGTTGTCTGCTTATTGAAGGGTGTTCAACGGATCGGCTAATTAATTAGACTTGTCAAGACATTTTGGACATGTAAAATGACTGGTTCCCTTTAACCGAGACCTTGCGAGAAACGTGTCTCGGTCAATCGTTAACATGTATTCGGGTACTAGCAGTGAATGAAAGTACAAGTTTTCTTTTTTGATAAGCTGTATAACAGTATTTTGCTTGCTTCGAGAGCATACAAGAATAATAAGGACGCCAATCGTTCAGTTCACGGAGAAACTCAGTACTGACTAACACAATAAAAGTACGCTAACATATCAGTGTTAAAAAGGCTTTTCATTCATCGTTTAAAAAGTCATTTTAGTATTATTTCTGTTGAAGATTTTCATCAAATGAATGTTTACCTTGAGCTTTATGAATGAAAATCATCCCATATCCTCAAATAACGTTACTAAACACAACATAAAGCGAAGAATATAATAGTACTGGTATTATTTAATGTTTTGGAAACGGCGAATGACGTATCTTGTCCGACCTTTTGCTGATGAATTAGACCCTGCACAAACTATAGGTTAATATTAACCTATCAAAATACATTTCCATACAATATTGCCGTAAATCCACTGAGGCTAAGTTGAACTCCTCTTTTAGCATTATGAAAACTTTTGCTTTTCATGCAATCGGTCTGCAAGTTAATCTGAAATAAATAAGAAACTACGCTAGGCCAACTTCAATCTATTTTAGATAGGGTTAAGTCACGGGTTTGCAGTTTTGCAGTTGCATTATTTTGCTGTCAAGGAAATTCCGCTGATTGGCTAAGTTAGATAACTTGGTCAGTGCGTTGAATATACTTGTAACATTTTTTCCAAAACAAGAAAAAGAAAGAAATAAAAAAAAATAATACAAGAAAAAGTGAAGATAATGAGAATGGGGGAACATTTTAAATACAGGTGGAAGTATTTTTATCCTGTTTGACCAAAGAAAAATTATTATTTGAATGAGATTATTATTATTTCCAACACCTAATTGCTTGCCTTTGAATGAGATTATTATTATTTCCAACACCTTATTGCTTGCCTTTGATTGAGATTATTATTATTTCCAACACCTTATTGCTTGCCTTTGAATGAGATTATTTTTATTTCCAACACCTTATTGCTTGCCTTTAATTGAGATTATTATTATTTCCCACACCTTATTGCTTGCCTTTGATTGAGATTATTATTATTTCCAACACCTTATTGCTTGCCTTTGAATGAGATTATTTTTATTTCCAACACCTTATTGCTTGCCTTTGAATGAGATTATTATTATTATTTCCCACATCTTATTGCTTGCCTTTGAATGAGATTATTATTATTTCCCACACCTTATTGCTTGCCTTTGAATGAAATTATTATTATTTCCCACACCTTATTGCTTGCCTTTGAATGAGATTATTATTATTTCCAACACCTTATTGCTTGCCTTTGAATGAGATTGTTATTATTATTTCCCACATCTTATTGCTTGCCTTTGAATGAGATTATTATTATTTCCCACACCTTATTGCTTGCCTTTGAATGAGATTATTATTATTTCCCACACCTTATTGCTTGCCTTTGAATGAGATTATTATTATTTCCAACACCTTATTGCTTGCCTTTGAATGAGATTATTATTATTTCCCACACCTTATTGCTTGCCTTTAAATGAGATTATTATTATTATTTCCCACATCTTATTGCTTGCCTTTGAATGAGATTATTATTATTTCCCACACCTTATTGCTTGCCTTTGAATGAGATTATTATTATTTCCCACATCTTATTGCTTGCCTTTGAATGAGATTATTATTATTTCCCACACCTTATTGCTTGCCTTTGAATGAGATTATTATTATTTCCCACACCTTATTGCTTGCCTTTGAATGAGATTATTATTATTTCCCACACCTTATTGCTTGCCTTTGAATGAGATTATTATTATTTCCCACACCTTATTGCTTGCCTTTGAATAAGATTATTATTATTTCCCACATCTTATTTGTGTTTTCTTTCAATCTTTTTCAAAATGACTCTACAGGTATTTTTTATGTTACACCCAATTCCAAATTTCCATTTTATTTGCAAACGATAGAACCGACTATTATGTCAGAAGTTTACGATATCATTAACCAGATTGTTGTAATCTAGTCAGAAGTTAACGATATCATTAACCAGATTGTTGTAATCTAGTCAGGAGTTAACGATATCATTAACCAGATTGTTGTAATATAGTCAGACGTTTACGATATTCTTCTGTATTCACGACAGTCTTGAAGTGCATGGAGAGTCTTATAAACAACCTGAAGTAGTAGGAATAATGGAAGATTTAAAAAAAATGAATGTTTTTATTCATAAAGAAACCAAAGACACCTATAAACAGTTATAAAAATGATATAGGAATCAGAAGATCTTATTTACTTAAATGTTAAAGATTTAATACTGAGTCTGTTATATTTTTTTCATGGTATTTTTTCCAGTTTGCAGTCATATGAGTAACTTCTGATTAAGATTTAGTTTTTATTCGATTATGGTCTATAATCAGAGGAAAAGGAGGACGTAAGAGTTACCCATAATGCGGTTTTAAAAATCGTGAAGTTACATTCAATGCAGTTTTAAAATCGTGGTGTTACTCTTAATGCAGTGTTAAAAATCGTGGAGTTACCCTTAATACGGTGATAAAAATCGTGGAGTTACCCTTAACGCAGTGTTAAAATTGAGGAGGTGTTTATAGTCCGTAATCTTTCTTGAAGTAGGAAAAAATGATTTGAAAATGACAAGCTGCGTGGAAACCATAGCAAGGTTCATGTTATCTAATTTTTGAAAGAGTAATTACAACAAAGATACAAATTAGTTCTATTCTTCATGTCGTTACATGTCTCGAACAAATGGTCAGAAATCGTGAACTTTTTATGATAATTAATTTTTTGTCAATGCATTAATGACTTACAAGGCAATTGACATTACGACAGGAATTTTACTGACATGTCGCCTGGCTAATTATTCTCGAGAATCGATATTTTCTTGCGTTTTTCTTTGCTTACCGTCATTTTCTCCGACAAATTTACAATGTCGGACATTGTACGGAAGTCACGTATTTTTATTTATTCGCCGAAAAATGAGCCAAAAATAGCATATCTATATAATACAGAGTTGTTTTGGTATAAAAAATATCTCCTTTAACCACGTTTTCCTTTCGTTCAGTTCATTTCTTGACAAATAATCGTAACGAAAAATTCATGATTTTTTCCTTATATATTTTTTTTGGTTTATACAAGTTTTAGGATAATTTTCTGTAAAGACACAACGAAGACATTATTTCACAGTTGCCAGTTTTGAATAAAATATAAGCTCTTTACAAAGCATACCGTACAATTCAATGAAAATTACTGGAAAACTAGTTACAAAAGAAAAAAGTTGTTTTTATCTTGTTAAACTTCAATTTTGATGCGAATATTGATATTGTCGAATTTCAACCCTTTTTTTTACCCAATATCACAAAAGTCACTTCCCCTGAATTGCAGGGGTGGCGGGCGGGGACTTGTTGTCTGACCGCTGTTGTTAGGTCAATTTGAAAGGCCTAGTAACAAATAAATATCGCAGGGAATGTAAAAAGAAACGAATTCAGCCATTAAGGACGGCCATTTGTTTCTGTAAAGACTTTCTTTAGTCAATTTCACCAGGTATAATGGATAAACAAAAAGTCAGTGGTACATTTATAACTGATTTATTGGTGAAGTTATATACATATTCATCAAACATTGCTGTAAATGAGACTAATGATAATATTATATATACATTTATGCGAGGTTTCGCAGCTTGACCCTCTGTCAGAAATCTCAAATTTGCAACACGTGCGTCGGCAGAACCATGTGTACAACTTCCGGCACGCTGAACCACTCTGAAATATAACACACGGAATGATTATGGATTACTGACTTATATAAAGAGAAACCAGTTTCTCTCAGGTACAAGCAGCCGATTGTATATCCTAAAAGCTTAGTTGTTTGTTTGTTTGTTTGTTTGTTTTTTGTCACCCTGTACGAATATTTTCTATCACATTTACTCAGACAATGCCTTACAGCTGTAGATAACCTAAAAACACATTTATGTTTCTAGGGATTTTTGCTCGGATTTTATTTCAGTAGAAACCGCTGATCAATCACACATTAGGAAAACAAATATAAATAGTGTCTAATCATTATATATGTATTTCATTACCATGTATTTAAGGTATAAAATTCTTCGACCAGTCACAAAAAGCGATTTTCTAGTGATATTGACTCTGAATCTATTTTTTATCGCAACAATTGTGAAACTGACTAGAACTTACCGTTTAACCTGGGATGATAGTGATACCACCGCTAGATGTCGTAGAGCTGCTTGTGGAGCTGGTGGTGTTGAACAAGTTGCTGTTGAAGAGGATCAATATCAGGAAGAGAAAGCCAATCAGCATCACTGGAAATGAGACAATTGGATTTTAATAGGTAATATAGTGATGGGACTAGAATATAAATCAATGCACGTACGCTGGGACTGCACATTGGTTTTAACTGGCATATCTAAAATTAATAAGTCTTTAGCGGAATTAGAGCCCTATTGTTTTCGATCAAATATCTGAAAAGAACTTCTTTTATATAAAAGAACGTTGTTTTCTTTTATTTTTATCCTATAAAAATTTAAGTCTCTAAAATCAAACGATTGTCTACTAAAGACTTATTTCCAGCAATTTAACTGAAACTCTTTAACTAGAAGTTCAAAAACACTGCTTACGTGAAAAAGGTTTTACATCTCAAATTTTAAAAACCCATTCTTGGAAACAAAACAAAACTTACAGAAGGTGTTGTCATTATAACCCCCGGAACGTCCGTATCCTGGATAAACTGGGACATACTGGTATCCGCCATATCCCATACCGAGGGCGACGCCGAGGGCACCGAAAAGAGCGAGGAGGGCAAGAGCTGTCACCTTCATACTGCTAAAAATGGAAAAGACAATCTTGTGAATGATAGTTGAAGCAAGGATAAGCGTTTATGAAAGAAAACTCTAAAAATGATAGTTTAGTATGTATTTGCCAACTGAAAAACAATTATTCGCTTGTAAAAATATCAAATACTTAATAAGAAAAGAAAGAAAGAATCGACAAGGGAAAATATAAAAAGAAATAGGCAGAAGAAAAAATGTAAACATATTTTTTTTTCAAATTGATAAAGTTTTGTAGATTGTAATGAAAAAGTAGAAACCTAAAACTTAGAAATTATTTTCCCCGATTTTTTTTTTTTTTTTTTTTTTTTTTTTTTTTTTTACTGAAAACCTGTTGGAAGACTAGAAAATGAGAACTTAAATTAAGACAGAAAAGGGAAAACAAAACTTACCTGATGACTTGAGACTACTGTAGAAATAGTAAAGAATGACGAGCGCGCGGCTGTTTTATACGGGTAGAGATCACTTCCGGGTCACGTTAGGTGTGATTTGTCGTCTGCTTTTTGACAGCAAAATCAAAATTTAGGGGTGACAAAAAGTTTAAACTGGATATTTCGTAAAATTGTGCTCACAAGGACTTTTCGAAAACTGTCAATTGAATAACTTTTCATCATTTTGAAAGTACTTCCTTAATCAATTTCAAATCCCGAAAGAAAAATTAATACCTTACGATAATGAGTAAATAATGAACTTATATCTTCATGACCTTCTGGTCGAATGTGTGCCCTCTGTGTAATTAACTAGCTAAATATTGACGAAGAACAACAGACGACAAGTACAGGGCTCATCAAACAAGCCCGACGACACAGTGACCATGGGCATCAGTGCCCAGGTGTATTAATAAAGGGTTTTTATCAAAGAACGTGATAAACTTATATGCCTTTTGACGTATTCCCATTATGGAAAACGTTAAATTGTCTCCCCTCTTAGATAACAAAGGATTGACTGAAACTGTTTGTCCGGTATTTAATGAAGATTTATAGGTAGAAATCGATATAATATATGAAGTAAGTGCATGTACGTGCCATATCATACAAATGTACATCAACGTGTACCTGAATAGTTACAAGTAAAAAGTTCCTGTTAGTAAAACGGAGTCGTCCAAACCATACGTTTTGTCCGTCATGTGGCTGTACTAAATATTCCTACCAAGTAATTTTAAAATCCTTCTATATGATTCAGAAAAATCGATCGGGCTATAAATTGGGGATGAATACGAATTGATTTCAGGTGTGGCCTTGACCTTGAAAGGAGTCATCCAGACCATACGTTTAGCCCATCAAAAGACTACACAAGTAATTTCAAAATCGCACACTGTGCTCAAGAGATAAGCGGACAATAAGTGGGCATAGAATGAACAGAAGGACGGATCATCTGATTGACATATGCTCCCCTTTCTGGCCAAGAAATGAAAATACATTGTATACTACTGAAAATAACAGAAAGGTAAACATAATTTTGATATCAATCAGAATTCAAGTCATATTCAATGCAAGCAATCTGAACAAAGGTTGATAATTCTCAAATATGTGAATGTAAGTGCTGTGCACACCTAAATAAAATCTATGCATATATAAAGCATCCAGTTGATTCCTCCAGGGTTGATCGATTTATACACAATTTAGAATAGTTTACAGCAAGAATAAATTGGGCATACAAATTATTCATTTGTAAAAGTTTGATGTGAATCCTCCAAAAGATGAACAAGCAGTTCAAATGTGAAAAATACAACGGCGAAACTTGGCGCAACAAAAATTCCTTTCTTGACGGCAATCTACACATTTTGCTACTCATTTGTAAAGGTCTGATGCAAATCCTCCAAAAGAAAAATGAGGAGTTGGGCTCGCAATACATCAACGTACAGACGGACGGACAAGAGCAATGGTGTAGTTGGCAAAAGGCAATAATTCTAAAACTCGTAAACCAACTAATGGTTCTTGCGTTAAATACCCTATGGGATCCGTCTTATATATAAATTCTTAATTTTGTATCTTCAAGTGTCTTGGAGAAACCAATGGGCAAAGCAGAGATTATATTGCTCACCTGTCAGGGAGCATAAAGTGGACAGAGAAAGCAAATAGATGAAAAATTGTTTATTCTTGATTTTTTTTCTCAACAAAGATGATTCTTTTGTAATTGTAAAATTTCAACAATGCTACTAAAGGTAAAATATAAATGAATGCATACAAATGTTAACAACAGTACACCATAATCAGAATTTGACGGAATGCACATAACTGCATCAAACTATGTATAATTGCAAATTTTTTGTCTTTTTAAAAAAAAATCAACATCACAATGAAATATATGTGTACAGCATGTTGAAAACGATATGTAAAAAGGAAAAATATGACCTTTGAATTTTGCTGGCGGATTAATGTAAAATAATCCAGCTCCATCCTAAAACAGACCATTCGAATTAACTAAGTTGGCAAATGAAGATTTTCAAACAAAACAAGTCTTTTTTGGTTTATATTTCATTATGCTACAGAACAGACTAAAGGTTCAATATATTTATTTCATGTAAATTCTAAAATTTACAATTTGTAAAAAAGAACAAAAAAAACTACTTTATCATCAACTCAACTTAGACAATGTTTTGGTAAACAGATTATGTAGGTTTATTCAAAAAGTCAAATTTGATAATAAAAAAGGTGAAAAAGCAAATAATCACAGTCATTCTTCAATAGTTCAAACTTGTTTGACTCAATTTCCTCAATGGCTCAAAACTGATGCATGGTCCCGATTATTCTTTACTTTTTAACAGAGAAAACCCTAAGAATTTCCTCGTAGTAATTGTATGCAGCAATGACATTTGAGGTGATCTTGTTCATCATTTCTGATTAAAACAATTAAAATTTGTACACCAAAATCATGGCAACGATATGAGGAGTTACAATCTAAGTATGATGAATTAACATTCAAGAAATGCAGTGAATTTTTCAAATTCAATTTATGTTCTATACAGTTAGCAGTATCATATATAATGGGTGTATATAACAGGTACATGTACATCAATGCAGAAATAGTTTTCTCAATTTATTGATGGTATGAGCAATATTCCCCCATCCTTAGTCTCATAGCAGATCCTTCAACTGTCTTTATCACATTTGGGAAACTTTGTAATAATAAATATAGCAAACAAAAGCTGATGAAATGTTTCCATATCTACACATCAAACAGGCGACTTTCATTTTGCATTTTACACAGCCATGTGCCAACAACATGCCTCAAATCTCTCATTGAAAGTAAATGAGGTATTTCAACTAGCAAACAAAAGCAGTAAAGTCTGCTTTAATTTTGATCAAATTTCACATGCTACTTTAAATTCCAATGCAGGATATTAGATTTTTGAAAATATTTAACAAAACTCATAAGCACTTATTCTCAGTTAACTCTTACAGTGCTAAATTTCAAAAATGAACTTGTCCATTATTTCATTTGGACTGTCTCATTTACCATTTATAGGTGTGTTAACTGAAACTTGTTCACTGGTCAGCAACCTGTTTACAGTATGAGACTATTATATGATGGCATGGATGTGAAGGCTGGTCAAGACAAAATGTCTGCAAACATGGTAAAAGTTTCACATAAGACCACTTAAACTCTATGTTTAATTCAACAAATTAGTTTTTTAGTATCAATCAAGATTAAGTTAAGCACTGGATAAATATTACATGTATTTGTAAATGGAGTGAAGCCACATTGTCATAAACTTCATATATGCATTTTTTCAGTGTAATTGTCATTTTTCGTTAACTTAAGGTACACTAACCCAGGCTACTGTACTTCTTAAACTTAATCTAAATGTTTTTGCTTCTGAAACAAGCAGTACTGATATGTATTTCAAATACATGTCAACAAAAAAATCATACTTTCAATAATGGTGCAACGGGAAAATTTTTACAACTAGTTCTTATCAATTTCATTATTTTTTTACCTTAATATAATATCATTATGGTATCTTGCAAAAGAGATTGACTCAAAGTGATATATATATATATATATATTTGCATAGAAATTTCATTAATAACAATAATATACATAATAAGTAATAAGTACATATAATGTAAGTTTTTTTTTCTCTTTATGTTATAATATATTCATACTTTATCTATGACTACAAGTTTATGATTTCCATTCCATTCTTGTGTATATATATGTGTAAAATCTACAAACAAAATAATCTACATAACCTACAATTTATAAATCACAAAAAGTGTGTAATGTAAAAACAAAAGGGAAACAATCTAAAACATAACAGTATTATTTGTCCACAAACAAGGTCAAGTAATGCAACTTATGTTAACCTTGCAGTTTATAACAACAGAAAAACAAAAGTCAAGATTCTTGACAGCAACTACATCCTGCATTTATCAATGACAGATCAGATACACATACAATCTGCATGTAATTACAATTTTGAAAATCCAGTTTAAATCTTCACCAAAATATTCTTTATTCTACATTTCATTTTTGCTTTCCTCTGTCAATATTGAAACGGTACAAAGAAAAAGAATTGAAATTCCTAAATCAGTCTCAATTCTGTGGGTTTGAAACAAAACCTTTTTGTACAGACTATTAGTGTTTACTTAAGATGGAATTCTAACTGGTTTAACTCTGCTTGGATTGCAAAACAAAATGAGATAAATGGTGAATAAAAAATCAGACTCAAGAAATACTGAAAAGTAAAGGTGTAATGAATCTATTAATGATAATAATTTGATGACTGTTTCAGAAGGAAAAACTATCACTGTAGGCACTCCATTATTGCTAAGTAATGCAAAATGAGCATAGATTTCAATAATCAAGGGGAGGTAACTCAATTATGAAAAGTTAAATGATGCACTGCATGCATTGATCATTGCACTGAAAAACTAGAACGCTGCCAGTAAGAATGTATTTCATGCTGACAGTATCTCTACCAACACACTGCTGGAATAAAATCATTCACTCAGGCAAGAGAACTTAACAATATACTATTAAGTTTGAGTCAATAATGAAAAAAAACAACTTATACCTACAATCTTAATTCTTGCACAATGACTGGTAAAAGGAATCACTAACTTCCATAATGATATTGTGTTCTTTTCTATTACTTACGAACATGGTATGCAAAACATTCAAATTATTCATAGGTTACAATTAATGACAAGATTATCAGGTTTCTGAGAAACATTGTAAATTGGCATTTGGCTGTAACTTAGTAAAACTCTTTATTTCTCGGACCTTCACCTTGAAGCAGATGGAAATAATAACTGAAACTTTCAACCAATGAATGTCAAACTGTACTGAAACAATACTGAACATAAGGCACAAAAAATTCCTATAGAATTTCACAAGAAAAGAGAAAAATGGAAATAAGATGGAATCAGGTTTGCCTTTGCTTATAAAAAAATGTTTAACACTTACTGAGAATTATCTACTGCTTTCTTCTTTTGCATTGTTATTGTTAATAATGCCGTTTTCAAACCGATAATGAAACAATTCAATTATAAATTATCAATTACTAGAAAAAAAAACCTAAAACGAGAAGACCATATTAATTGCAGCTTTGCTAACTAGTACAAATCTAGAAAATGCACTTCAAACCTTAACATCTCTTCATCACAACTGCCAAAATTTTATACAGATTTTTACAATATTCTTCTAAGTAGATATTTATAATTCTTAAAGTTTTATTCCTTCTGTAACAAGTTTCCATCATTAGTAGAATGAACAGTTATACAATGCTTATCTCCCCTTTGCATTTACAGCACACATTTAATGTGAGATTGTCGTAGTTGGCACATGGATGAAATCTGTCGACAGACATGGATCCCGGTGCTGCCATTATTGATCTGCTGGGAACCAGGCACCTGAAATCTTCTGGTCGCATCTCACGAGTTAGCAACTGAAAAATGTACAATAAGATTTATCATGAAACTTGTACATTTAATATGCATAATGATCAAATGGACACAGCTTGTGTTATTTCAGCTTGACAGCATACCAAGTCTTCTTAACTCACTTCTACTAAACTCATATTAACAAGCCTGAAGAAGACAAAAAAAAACAAATTCCTAACACCTGAAACAGGCATAATCCTATTACAAACTATCTCTTTGGTCACTCTAAGTTTTCTAAGTTTTCAACTGAGTTTCCTTAATTTTTGTAAAATAAATGTGTATTTAACTTAATAATAACCAGAATAAACAATTAGTTTAAATTTAGTTCTTTAGATTCTTAAACAAAAAAAAACAAACAAAAAATTTCATGATGTCATAACAAGCAGGTTTATAGTTTAAATAATAAATTTATGGTTTGTTTGTTTATTGGGGTTTAACGCCAGTTCTAACAGCTGAGGTCATATCCCGGCAGTCAGTCCACTAAAGCAGTGTTCCTGGGTATCCAACCAGTGTACTAACCAATTTCTCCGCAAGTGACTGACTACTTCCTCACTTGCTTCAGAGATGAGGGACAAATGACCTATAAATGCATTGTCTGAGATCAATTATCACGGAGAAATTTCACCGACTCTGATGGGAATCAAACACGGATCCTCAATAGTGACAATCCAATGCTCTTCCGATTTAAACCTTAGATCACCCATCATTTCAGACCATGGAATTTTTTCTATATTCAGAGGTCAAAATAAGAACATATCTATACAACCATTTTGAATCCAAACAAAAAAAAAACAAGATAACATATTAGAGATTTTCTGTTTTAAACAAATTGTAGAAATCAAACAGAAAATCTTTGACCTGTCTTGTTTTTTTTCTTCTCATTATTTTTATCTTTAAAAAGTGTTTCTTTTTTGGATTTGATATTAACACATTCATAGTCAGATACCCTACTTACTTCCTGTGCATGTGCCTCTGCCGGTGTGAGATAGTCATGCCAGTCTAATTCCATCTTACTGTTCAAAGCTGCTGTCACATGACTTGGAAGGAGGCGGTACTTAATGGTATCTACCAGATGCTGATTGGTCCTTGCAAGATCTATGGCATTTTTAGAAGTAAGCTGTCCAGGACTGGCTGTTTGACTACCAAGTGGGTCAAAAGCTGCTTGAATCTGTGAAAGGCCTCTAAAATATGTTAAAAAGGTAAAAGATTCATTCAAAATACTTTCAAATATTTATAAAACAAAAAAAAGGCCCTTATCACTTACAATGAAAACTCCCTCAGTATACATGAACACAAGAAATTGAAAAAAAGGACAGCAATCCTATTACAGAAGTATTTTTAATGTTGGCAAATATTATATTTGGTTTCTGTATTTTACAACAGGACAAAAATGAGTGAGTGGCATGTTTGTGTCTTCTACTCTCTAAATGAAGTTCAGCTTGGACAAGCTACTAACTCATAGGTTCTGTCTTATTTAATTTGCATTATCTGACTTTAGATGCTGTTGTATAAACAAGAAAACATTCAGAACAGAAACCAAACACTTTCATTCTTCAGAGATGTTTAAACAACAACACATATCACATGTATTCAAATCATTCCAATGAGACTGCTTTACAAAAACATTTTCTATCAAAACTATGAAAATGTTGTTATGGACCAGGAGTTGTTCAAAACAGAAGATTTCACAGTGTCTAACCTGTAAGTGTCATAGAGATTAGCACGCAACTGGTGCCTCTCATTGAGAAGTTTCTGTACCGCCATCTGACACTCCTGGAACTGCATCATGTAAAATGCCTTTGATGAGGCCAGCTCATCCGTCATTACTCTGAAACACATAAAGCTCATCCATCATTATGCTGAAACATATACAGCTCATCCGTCATTATGCTGAAATATATACAGCTCATCAATCATTACCCTGAAACACATACAGCTCATCCATCATTATGCAGAAACATATACAGCTCATCTATCATTGAAATGAAATATATACAGCTGATCCATCATTGTAATGAAACATATACAGCTCATCCATCATTGTTATGAAACATATACAGCTCATCCATCATTGTAATGAAACATATACAGCTCATCCATCATTGTTATGAAACAAATACAGCTCATGCATCATTGTAATGAAACATATACAGCTCATGCATCATTGTAATGAATAACATCAGCTCATCCATCATTATTCTGGAACGTATACAGCTCATCCATCATTGTAATGAAACACATTGGCTCATCCATCATTATTCTGAAACATATACAGTTCATCCATCATTGTAATGAAACATATACAGCTCATCCATCATTGTTATGAAACATATACAGCTCATCCATCATTGTAATGAAACATTTACAGCTCATCCATCATTGTAATGAAACATATACAGCTCATACATCATTGTAATGAAACATATACAGCTCATACATCATTGTGATGAAACATATACAGCTCATACATCATTGTAATGAAATATATACAGCTCATCCATCATTGTAATGAATAACATCGGCTCATCCATCATTATTCTGGAACGTATACAGCTCATCCATCATTGTAATGAAACACATTGGCTCATCCATCATTATTCTGAAACATATACAGTTCATCCATCATTGTAATGAAACACACCAGCTCATCCATCATTATTCTAAAACAAATACAGCTCATCTATCATTGTATTGAAACACATAACAGCTCATCCATCATTTTGCTGATACATAAACAGTTCATCATTATTATGCTGAAACATCTTCAGCTCAATTATCATTATGCTGAAACATATACAGCTCAAGAATCATTATGCTGAAACATATACAGCTCATCCAATTAAATCAAACAATTTTAGCATCAGTTCTTGCTTAAATGCATTATTTAAACAAACAGAAATGTGTAAATGGAGAGTACAGCAGCAAATATGTCAAATAACTTTTCTTTATCTTGAAATTTAGCAAAGGTCATATGGGTTTCAAATGATAGACCTACAAAATGTATACACTTTGAAATAACAATCATTTTTAGTTTTATAAATCAAAACAAGAAGCGCCTCAATGCGACGAAACCAGGTTTTCAACAACCAAGTATTGATGTGATAGGAATTTCGATTGAAATAGGGCAGTGAAGAATGATGCTGTTATTTTGATTGCATGCAGATAGTGATCTAAAGAGGGTTAGCAGAAATCCTGCCTCAAGCTGCCTCTTGATATAAGCTACCCACGCACCAAGTTTGGCGTCAATAGGCCAAAGCAAACTTAAGTTTTTGAGCGGAAACTGAATTTCTATTTTAGCAACAGTGATCTTGACTTTCATCACAGACACCTGGGTAGCAATCCCAAGCTGCCTCTTGATTAAGCTACCCACACAAGTAGTTTGGCGTCAATAGGCCAAAGCAAACTGAAGTTATTGAGCTGAAACTTAATTTCTAATTTTAGCAACATTGACCTTGACCTTGATCAAAGACATCTGGGTAGCAATCCCAAGCCGCCTCTTGCTATAAGCTACCGATACCTGAAGTTTAGCCTCAAAAGGGATAAGCAAACTCAAGTTAGTGAGCGGAAACAGAATTTTTATTTTTAGCAACATTGACCTTGACCTTTTATCACAGACACCTGGGTAGCGATTTGAGTAGCGTCTTGATATAAGCTACCAACATACTAAGTTTGGTGTCACTAGGTCAAAGCAAAGTGAAGTTATTACGTGGAAACTTAATTTCTAATTTTAGCAACAGTGACCTTGACCTTGATCAAAGACATCTTGGTAGCAATCCCAAGCTGCGACTTGATTACGCTCCCTCAGCAGCTAAATGAATACACTACCGTTACTTCACACCGCTGCTTTAATAAGAGTAGATTTATGATATTGACCTTTAGAATGAACTTTTAAGCAACCAACGAAAGTGCACCAATATCTCAAAAACCGAAAAATCTTTAAACCATTTTTCATTGGTTTAAACGATCATGTGATTCCAAAAATTATAAATAGATGGGTGTTTTTCTGACAATTTTGTAAACACATTTCAACTAAGCATTTAGGTAAACATCTTAATACAGCAATTAAACATCTAAAAACAATCATACAATCATGATTTTAACCTTTTCGATAATTTTACTGGTTTATTTACATATACATATTAGAAATCACTTTGAAAAGTGAAATACGTAAGTAACATGCAGACATACAATGTTCGTTTACATTTTGGGTTGTCAATTGTATGTACATTGACATATCGTTGTAAGCTAGTCACTGATTGGCTGAAAAGTAACTGTGGATTTCCCTGTCTAAAAATAAAAATATCATTCAGAAAATTGATTTTTAGCAGAGGTAAGAAAGTGAAACATTCGACCGATGCGCAGGAGAGTACCTCTTGATAAAAGCTACCGATACATGAAGTTTACGCTCTATATGCCAAAGCAAACTCAAGTTATTGAGTGGAAACAAAATTTCTATTTTTAGCAACATTGACCTTGACCTTGATCACAGAAACCTGGGTAGCAATCCCAAGCTGCCTCTTGATATAAGCTACCCACACACCAAGTTTAGTGTCAATAGGTCTTAGCAAACTGAAGTAATTACGTGGAAACTGAATTTCTATTTTTTAGCAACAGTGACCTTGACCTTGATCACAGACATCTGGGTAGCAATCCCAAGCTGCCTCTTGATATAAGGTACCCACATACCAAGTTATTGAGTGGAAACCAGAAGTTGATGCCCGCCTGCCGACTTCAGCATTACAATAACTGGTTTTCGCTGAAAACCTGGTTAATAAAAGATTTCACAGTCTCCCATGTAAGCATCACAGAGAAAAGCGCACAGTGTATAGTCAGTGTACATTGTTGTATTGAAAGAGGAAAGATTTAGAACACTGAATCTTATTTTCCTACCAAAGCTGTTCTTTTACACAATACATCACAGATAGACTTTTGTTCTTATCTATGAGTATTAAACTGTTATTCACACATGCTCATATAGTGTAACAATACCTTGATGCTAGAAACTTGCTTCTCCACATGTCAGCCTGTATTGAGATTTTATCCAGATGTTCATAGTCGTCAGTCATCTTCTTACTGTAATCACATATCTCTATTGACAGCTGCGCTTTATCCCTGAAATTAATGTTAGTAAAAATCATTATATTGAAGTCAGGAGATATTAGTGCAGGACTGTTGAATTTCCTCTTATTTTACAGGTTGGTAGGTACATGTGAAACAGTGCTACCTACTTCTTTTTCAACACTTACAACTTTTACGGATTCACTCCTCCAACTGCAGCTGCAACTGTTTCAAACAAAGTATTTCTAGAACTAACAAAAACGGTAGCAAGAAAGAATGCATAAATGCTGCCACAACATTACATGTACATTAATTTCTGAAAGGTAGGTCTAATTCAAAATAGAGCTATACGCTGACATAATTTATGGTCTGAATATATGAATCAATACAAAATCACTGATATCTGATATTAAATATTAACACGAACTAAGAAAGATGATAATTGACTGAGAAACTTCAATTTACTTTTAAAAAATACTTATAGCATCTGCTGTGTCTTCATCCAAAGTTTACTCTTGTCAATTTTCTGTTGATTTATGGCAAAAACACATATTCAGAAGCAAAATATATTTGAATACAATTTTCTAGGTGAGCAGAGGAATAAAAAGAAGCATTGTCATTTTCATGGACATACAAAGCCTGATATATCAGTAAGACAATAAATTCTGTTTTCAATCTAATAAGCAATATGAAACTCATCTCTAATACCCCTCTTACAATGTAGTTATAACCCAACTTTTATGTTTTGTAAGAGCAAACAAGAAATATGTCAATAGGACATGTTTGCATAGTATGTTTGCCAGGTATTGTTTTGACAATGACATTACACAGGTGGCCACTGTGACTGTGATCTTTGATCTAGTGACCTAAGAATAAAAAAAGGTCAAGTGCTGGTCATGCCTGATATATCCTGATAAATCAGTAAGACAATAAATTATATTTTCAATCTAATGAGCAATATGAAACTCATCTTTAATACCCTTCTTACAATGTAGGTATAACCCAGCTTTTATGTTTTGTAAGAGCAAACAAGAAATGTGTCAATAGGACACCAATGTCCACCCTCCTTGAATCTGTCACAAGAGGTCCATATCAATATTTGCATAGTATGTTTGCTAGGTATTGATTCGACAAGGACATTACACTGGTGGCCACTTTGACTGTGACCTTTGACCTAGTGACCTAAAAATAAAAAAAGGTCAAGTGCTGGTCATGCCTTATAATCCTAGGATATTACATGATCTTAGGCCCAAGCATTTGCCAAAATAAATCAGACAAAATAATGTTCCTGGATGAACAGACTTACCAATGGACAGCAGCAAAGCTATACGCCTACCAGTTCTCAAGTGGGGTCATAAAAATTGTTTACAGACCTTTATCTTTTCTGACAACTCTAACTGATGACAAGGTGTAAAGAATGAATACCTCATTAGTTTTTCCACTCTGTGTTGCAGATCATCACCTACTGAGGCTACCAACAACTTCTTCAGTTCTTGATTTACCTAGAAGTAAACAACCAAGCAATTAAACTTTTACAAAGATAAAGAAAGACTATGTTTAACTTAATGATAAGCACTGCCAGTTTTGAGATACATGTATGTTTATCTCAAAATATAAAAGATCTGTTGCTTTCAGTTGGTATCTTAATGCATTAATACTTGGTCAAAGCATCACCTCTAATAGTTGTTTAGTTCTGTAATATTTAAAAGTTGACCAACGAAGACTATTTCCATTAGCAAAGAAAGGATGGGATATTTTTTTTTAGGCTTGATTAAACTAACCAATATCTTACCTGAAGCTGAACTTCTAGCTGGTTTTTCAGAAGCTGTTTCTCTTCTTCAAGCTGTTTCACTCTCTCTGAACAATTGCAGTTTCCCTGACACTGGGAAACAGTACACTGGACTAGGTTTCTAGAATTATTTACAGACACAGTCTGCTGGTTTCCACCTGAGTCATCTATTAAGCTTCCACTGTGAAGCTGGGTTCCAGACTGTTCAGAATTTATCACTTGTTCTGGTATAGTCTGCTGCAGCAAGGAAGCACCATTTTCAGAAACATTTTGAATACCTAAGACTGAGTCACTGACTGAATGGGTCAAAGTCTGTCCAGTTAGTTTATTTATAGGTCCAACTTTATTCACAGGTTTATCTTTCACACATGTTTCAATATCTGCATTGTTCTTTGTAGCTGAGTCTACTTTTGATACAAGACCCTGAGAAGTTTGTGGGAAAGACTCGATAAGCTTTCCAACTGGCAAAAATTCTGACTGTGAAGACGTTTCTTTTTCTTTGACATGTTCTTTAATTTCCTTTCTATCTATTGTATCAGAATAATGTTTTGACTGGTTTTCAAATTTTTCTCCTTTGTCTGTCTTGGAACTTTTCTCTTCCTTTCTTGTCCTGGACCGCTGCTCAAAGCTGTACTTAGGCAGTGGATTACGCAGTAAAACAGTTCCTTTATTCTGATTGGTTGACTGCTGTGTAGGAGGTGGAGACCGGGCGGTCCTCCTTTGAGGTTTGACAGTTATGGTACTGGAGGACATGATTTGTTACTGACTGTTTTTCTTGTCTGGGTAACTAGATTTTTATAAAAACCTCCTGGAAAAGAAAAATTAAAGGTCTTGAAACCCGAACTGTTTAAAAAGTTGTCATCTCACGAACTTCTCAAAGGTCTATACAAGTCTCTTTTCAGGCAATACAATACATGTACACAGTGAATAAGTATCTACTTATGCAGAATCCATTAAATACAGAAAAAGGCATTCTACTCTCAAATAATATGAACCATAATCCTATGTGCACAAGACCATTGAAACCCTAGAAACTTTTTTATATAAATCTGCTTTATCTGTCCAAGGTAATTACTAGAGAAAAGGCAATATCAGCTTGAAATCCTGTGAACATGTGAAAGAGTGTCAAAGCACAAAATACTGCCAGTTAATTGTCTTTATACCAAGAAATATTCTTAAAGTCATACTGTGTTTAAAATCCACTATTATTAAAGAAAATATATTCCTTTTTCTCATCACAAGCCAGACAATACTTTAACTGCCTTTACTTATTAAGTTATGGAATCATAACCAAAATGTCTAATACAACAAAGCCTACCGTAATATACTATTATCTGTCTGACATGTCCTGAGGGCAATAATTAACATACATGTACATATATCTTGATTTCACCCTGTCTACACTTGTCATGATTATTGTAGTAAATCATTTAATGACATTTTGTAGTATTTTTATGTATTGATAAAACACATACAAGTTTGCACAGTTCAAGTAGTTACATCTTTCTCTGAACATGAATAAAAACTTTGCAATTTTAAGCTGCTAATCGGTAAGTTTACAAGTCTTGGTTGATATCTGATAATTTTTTTTACAACATCTTCAGTTACAACTGTTAAATAACACAAACAGAATATGAACTCTACTGTTCTGTGCATCCTTCAAGTTCAAACCTGGAAAGCACAAAGTTCAGACTGATTTGTACTTCTATCTGGCCAAGTTATGCTTTCCAGTTACTGACCTCTAGGTTTGGACTCTGAGTACATCTGTTTAACTGATAAATTAAACCACGAAGAGACACTCAGATTAGCAGTTTTTAACTTTCAATTAGGCTTAAAATATTTCTATCTATATGAATATCAGCTTAAAATAAAATTTAATATTTCTATCTATATGAATATCTAAAAGTGGCAGCATTTAGTTTCTGCTTAAATTCAATGAATACTTGGAGACCCTGGATACAGGTTGGAAAGTGGCTGCCGGGGCACCCTTAATGTTGCAAATTGTAATTTCTCATGTAAAATGTTCTACAAGGAATTCTGCCTTCAAACCGATGAAATGCTCTTCATAAATTGGGTATTTTACAAGTCTGGTATAGATAGAGGCTGCCCAAGACTGAAATGAAAATGCTACTTGACACATGAAGGTAGCTTCATCTAAATCTACCCTGACATAGATCTGAAGAAACTGTTTTTGTGCAATTTATTACAGATTAAGTACTTATATATAACATTTCAGATTGGTATTTCTGTGAAATTTCATAGTTAAAGCCATAGTAACTTAAAAGATAAAGTTCTAAATTTGTCCTTATAAGGGAGGAAATAAAAACACTCATATTGCTAGAGTGACTAAATAGGTGAAATATAAATACAGAATGTAGATAGAAATAGTTCTAGCTGTGAGTCAGGGCTCCTAAAATTTTGAAATCTCAATCGGTCCAAGACCTCAACCCCCCCCCTCTCCCCGAGACCAAGAACCAACAAAAAAATAGAAACGATTTAAGGGCAAAGAACATTTTGAGTTATGATAGTATTGACGTCGCGAAACTAGTCACTGATATTTTAGAGTGTGCTTTGTGCTGCAGCTAGCCACTACAATTACTATTAAGCCCTTAATGAAATTAAGCAGACGACAGTTATCGCCTATTTCGATGCAAACTCCTCGCACCGGTTACGTCACGTTTTACTCCTTTAACTGTTTTCTGTACTTATTAGGGGAAGTAACCGCTGTGGGGAGTTTGATTTCGATGAAATTATATTTCACAGTTTGAGCCGGTAAACTTTAATCGATTGGCCAGCTGCAAATCAAGCACACTTTTACTTGTTTACAAGTTAATTGGCGGTAATTGCCGTGGGCAACAGTGACAGTGTTATGGTTTTATGATAGGTGTGAAGTACCGGATTAGCGATCAATTGAGGTTTTGGTGTGAGATTTTGACTGTTTTATGAAAAGTTAGACAGATTTTTTTTTTTTGAAATTATCTGGACCGATTTTTTAAAAAGACTTTTGGACATCGAAATCGGTCCAAAGAGATAAAATTCGGTCAAAACCGACAAATTTTCAGTTTTCAGGAGCCCTGCTGTGAGTAGAATATTTGTCTACAGATAGAAGTTAGTACATGTGTGTGTTCTAATAAAATTGAAATTAAGGAAACAGAACTTCTATCAGTGTCAGATGTGTCCCTTACAATTTGCTGTTAATCATTGAAAATAAGGATGTTTTGTACAGAAATTCATTTCAGTGTACATTACTGGTTTTCAAATAAAAAATGAAATAAAAAAAACCCTCATTGTTTTCTATTTTATAATTTCATATATATTAATTCTATCTAGTATGTCAAATCTTCTGTCCACTGCTGTACTTCTAAAACTTCTATCCATGGCTGACGAGCCTCTTATAGCTGGCTGTTTGTCACTCTGATAATTATGATGATATGAATTTGTTATTTCCAAAGGAACAGAAATTTTTATCAATGTCAGCAAGTTGGAGAAACTGTTCAATCTTGATATATCCTCTGTAACCCTATTATCGGTGTACTTCTATTATCGGTGAGGGACACACCATTATCCCTACAAGTACATATTCTCAATCAGATCTAATGCCACAATTCCATCAGTATAAGAAGGTTTTACTTTGTTAAATTTTTTAGTTAACTTCTTTTTCAGAACTTGTTTCATTCTTTAATTCTCTCTTTAATAAGTCGACAACCATTTTAAAAGATCACTGGTATTTAATATAGCCAGTATACATATATACTTCTACTTGTACTCCCGAGCATTCAGTACTGACCATAACTGGGAGGCGCTTTGTCAGAAAAACTGTGTTAAGTATTAGGTGCACTGTTAAAAAGTTTAAAAGATAAAAAAGTTCACAGAGTAAGAGAGTGCATGATTAAAAACACAAAGGGTGGGGCTATATGGTGACGGTCACCACCCTATCCTTAAAGATATCTAGGCTGGGACTGAATTTGACCTGGTAATGGTAAGCTATTCCAATACCTTTAAGTTCTGGGAAAGTAGGAGCTGAGGTAATACTGGGTGCGAGTCTGGGGGGATCAGGAAGTTCAAGTTTTTAGTCGGACTAAGGTGACTATGGTCCACATAAATAAGGTTGTACTGGATCTTATAGAGAAACAGTAGAGAGGACTGGAGTCTGCGGCTTTCTAGGGTGGTCCAGCTATTGCAGCTAAGTTCATTTAACATATTTGTTACACTACCATGAAAATCATAATTATTACAAACATATCTAGCCCAGCTCTTTGTACACTTTCAATATTTTAGGTAAGATGTTTCTGCCAATATTCTAGTTGAGGTCTGATATAGGAGGTATAGGCTTGAGTTTTGATTTTCCTATTTTGAGTTTTGAAGTTTCTCTGGATAAATCTCAGAGAATTTTTTGCCTTGGAGGTGATGTTATAAATAAGAATGGCCCAGTTCAAGTCTTTGGAAATGGTAACTCCAAGGTACTTGGCAGATTCAGTTGATTTGAGAGTTTTATTGTGTAGAGTGTATGGGAAGATGGTGGGGTTCTTTCTTTGGGTGATCCTTAGCACCTCATATTTGTCCGGATTGAACTCCATGGCACAGTCCCCTTCCCATTTTTCTAGTTTATGTAGGTCATCTTGCAGTCTGTCCGCGTCTGTCTGTCCCTTGATTGTCAGGTACACTAAAGTGTCATCCGCAAATAACCTTGTTTTACTTCTGACAGATTCTGCCAAGTCATTGATATATGCCACAAATAAACAGGGCCCAATAACGCAACCCTGGGGGGACACCGGATAACACTGGTAGTTGATCGTAAGTTGACCTTTAACTGCAACCCTTTGGCTGCGGTTGCCAAGAAATGACCTAATCCAGGTGGATACTTGTTGATGTACTCTTAAAGTTTTTAAGTTATGGACCAGCCTGTGATGGTCGTCTTTGTCGAAGGCCTTTGAGAAATCCATATATATGTAGAAGGTTAAAGGTTTTTTCTTTGTCTATATGAAGATCGACGAGTTCCTCCAACTTCCTGATATTGATAAAATTTCTGATTCCTGTGATATAATACAAATATAATCATTTCTATGTCAACTGTCGGTTTATTGAAATATATCTGCTTTTAATAATGATTTAATGTTTAATACCTCTAAGAATTTGAGCACGAAAGAGACGGATTTATATTCAGTTAGTAAATTTGTTGATTAAAATCATGAAGAAAATCCTTAATTTGTAAAAGAATGTACAGAATAACCATGTTTTACCTTAAAAGTGTGTCAAAATTTCCTGATTTTTCATCAAGATACGCAAGCGCTTGTAATTTGGTTGTCAAACGTTGAGGCGACCAATCTCCGAGCAGAGTTGTCGTTCGTCCCTCATAAAATGGAATGGAAGCCAGTGTGCAAGTGTAACCCGGAAAAATCTATCTGCCCCGAGCTGGGTTTGAACTCGGGAACCTTCGATTGATAAGCGGACACTCTACCACGTCGCCATAAAAGCCAGCTGATAGGCAAGGGAGTAGAAGTGCCGTAATCATACCTCTGCTACATACATACCCTCCTTCTTAGAATTGGTCCTCGAAGTCTTGGAGTACTGAATGTCTGTGGGACTTCCTAAGGGTGCCATCACACTGAAACTCGTGAGTTATTTACGTTGGGTGCCAAATGTAACACGGAAAAATCCACCTGCCCCGAGCTAGGTTTGAACTCGGGAACCTTCGTTGCTAAGCGGACACTCTACCACGTTGGGATGTATGTAGCAGAGGTATAATACGGCACTTCTACTCCCTTGCCTATCAGCTAGCTTTTATGGCGACGTGGTAGAGTGTCCGCTTAGCAATCGAAAGTTCCCGAGTTCTAACCCAGTTCGGGGCAGGTGGATTTTTCCGGGTTACATTAATTTTGTAAGTATATTCATTTGAGCAGAAATATCTTTCTTTTCTTGCATATCAGACAGCATTTTCTACTGTTTACACCGGTGCTAGAAAAAAACTCATGCGCCTTACGCCTTCAGTGTAAGACATGTTGGGTGCTTTGAAATGACGTAATTTTTCGGTGCATTTTATGAATGAATGACGTACTTAGGATGACGTCATTTCACCGTTATGAATGAAGTTGTAAATTCTTACGCTACTATAAGAAAACAGTGCCTAATAAAAATTATAGATTTTCGTAAATTCCACTAGAAATATTATTTATATGTAATATGCAAGAAAAAGAATCAAACACTGGCTGTCGTTACAGACGGCAATATCTGGCTCTCGGGTAACTGTTTAGCGGCAACTCGGCAGAGTCTCGTTACCGCTGTATACAGTTACCATCGAGCCAGATATATTTCGGTCTGTACCGGCAGCCAGTGTAAGATTCTTATAGTCAAGCCCCACTATTCTTACTAATGAGTTCAGTTGAAGATCTATAAGAATATGTAAGTTAAAGCTATTCAAAGTGAGTTCAGCTATGTTTTACAGCCCTATGAACTAAATGAATTTTTTATGGATACAGCAGAGACGTACGTGTGTAATCTATGTCTCTGGAATAAGTATTTTTGCGGTTTCACTTCACATTATTACCCCTTTAAAAATGTACTACCTGAGAAGTGTAAGACTTTTTGCAAACCGATTCAAAAGTGATATTGAATTGGACAAAACCCTTTCAGTTTAACAGTTACAGTAGATTTAATAGTGTTTTAATAGAGCAATTGATTCATAAAAGAATGACGAGTTCCGTAAGATTCTTGAGTTAGTCAGTCCATTGTCTCATGATAAAAAGGCTTGTCCCAACGTTGCGAGGTAAAATAAGTCAACGGGACACTGAAATTCAAATAATTCATTCTTTATTACTTTAATACAACATTGTGCAATGTTAAGAGAAGTTTTATGTGCTTCATCTCTCTACATGATTTTAATATTTAAAATATATTTACAGTATGTTTATACTCAAACATTGCCTCTAGGATTAATTAATTTGTCACTATATTGTCCACTGTGAAAATATTTACCATATCAGACTATGTACTGAGTGATAACGTCCAAAACATGGGCCGGGTACTTGTTATTCTTACGTAAACTGTATGTAATTATATTTATTTATTTTTTTTATTTATTTGTTTATTTGAGTCTCATCTATGCATATATGACATTAATTTCATACAATTACAAATCACAATATATATAGCATAGCCGTTCTAAAAAGAACTATAAGCGACTATAATATCATATCTTAAAAGTACATACACATATACCAAGTATTCATTAAAAATAGCTGTACATTGTATTTATAAATGTACATGGTAAGAGCTAGATACAAATTGCTAATCAAAACAGTTTTGAACCAATGACCCTGCCAGAACATGGACCATACCTAAGTGAGTGGCAACATGCAAATGTCAACAGATGCAAATAGCAAGAGAAGTGTCTATACCATGTCAATTGTGACATCATATTGACACTAATCATGTCAAGCATTACTGTTAATGGTCTGTGGATAACAAAACTGTATAAAAATAGATTAAAACCAAAATAAGATTAAACTTTGACAAGAATATTGGAAGGTGCACTAAATATGCTCAGGTAAAAAAGGCTTAAAACTTGTATCACCTCTAATTAGATTAGAAGTAAACAGATTAGCAATTTGCTTCTAACAGGTTATAAAAAGCTCACAAAATTAAGAATTATTACTTACAACTTAAAAACATCATGTTATGTCTAAAGATTTGCTGTACAAAGTATTATTTCTAATTTTTAATATATTGCTGCAGGTTTTTGCTACTATTCTAACCATATCAGGGTGGGAGAATATAAAACTTATTTTTTCAACATCATCTAATGTATTAAAGTTATTATTGACACTAATTGCTTTATCAAATAACAACTGCCTTTCTACACCATATATAGGACATTTTAACATTACATGCAACTCTGATTCAACTCCATCTAAACATAATGGACAAATTCTTTGGTTTTCTTGTAGATTTTCATAGCGCCCAGTTTCTAGTTTTATTGGTGCTACACCGCACCTGAATTTAGCTAACGATGACCTATGAGGGAAAGGTAGATTATCTTTACAATACTTTTCAACATGGTATATATTCTTGAAAGTTCTATATGTTCTAAGTTTATTTCGCCCATTTCCAGAGACACCTGCAACTCTTTGCAGCTCAATATTCCATTGTTCTATGTGCATTTCCATTAATACATTTGTAATATTTTCCAAAAGCTTTTTCTGTGAAAATGGTAACTGAGTAACAAGTGTAATCCTAAAGAAATAAATTTATCTTTTACAACAAAAGGCCAATTTTTACACCTAATACTGCCTTTAGACATAGCCCAAGTGAAGATCAATTTATTAACTCTGGAATTATTGTAATTCAAACAACGATTCCAGTGATTACAAATTGACTTCCATTGTTCAATTATAACTGGTTTCCAGCCCATTTCACCTTGGACTGCAGCATTTGGAGTATACTTGCCCGTGCCCAAGAAAAATCTCATTGCTCTATGGTGAATGGCGTTAATGCTAGAAAACTGTTTTGTCCCCCAGACAGCTGCCCCATATGATATTACAGGAATAACACAGGAGTTGTATAATTTAGTGTATACATCATACGGTAATCCCCCAGCATTTTTAAATTTGGCGATGAGAAGTCCAAGGGCACGGCCAGCACTCTGAGCCACAAATTTTGCTGTTACGTTATAATCTAAAAATTCATGTAGCATTAAACCCAGATACATATATTTATCGGTATATTCTATGGTAGCCTGACCACATTTAAAAACAAGTTCAGATCTAGGTATAGAGTTAGGCCTGAAATGCATGATGTTACTTTTATTATTGTTTACAAATATACCATTTAATTTACACCAATCATTCAGTTGAGATAACAATATTTGCAGCTCAGCTTCATTTTCAGCAATTAAAACAATATCATCGGCATAGAGTAATATGCAAACTTTCTCGTTACCAATATCAACCCCTTTATTCAGGTTTTTCAAGGAAGTAGCTAAATCATTTATGAAAATGTTGAACAAAATTGTGGACAATGAACATCCCTGACGCAAACTGGTATTAACATTGAACCAGTCTGAGAACATACCATTAAGGCGTACACATGATGTAACATTATGATACAGTGACCTTACTGCGGAGAGCATTCTGGATGACATACCAATATCTGTTAACTTTTTCCAAAGAAGATTCCTGTTGATGGAGTCAAAAGCCTTACGAAAATCAATGAAGGCACAGAATGTAGATTTTCTATTCTTTTTTCTTGTATCTATCAAGTTTGTGAGACTACCCAAATGATCAACAGTACTACGATTTTTGCGAAACCCATTTTGCTCATCCACAATAAGGCCATTGTCTTCAGTCCATTTAACAATACGGTCATTTAAAATGCTAGTGTACATCTTATACATAGTAGCTGCTAAAGAAATACCCCTATATGACATTGGGTCTCTTGGATCATTAGAACTAGATTTATTATACTTTTTGACCAAAGAGTTGGAACTTGGCCTGATTGAAAACATACATTAAAAAGACTGTGTAAAATAAAAATTGAGGTGTCGTTCTTTAACACTTCTGATGGGATTAGATCAATTCCTGCAGCTTTACCAACTTTCGCCTTATGTACTGCTTTAATAATTTCCAAAATACTTATTTCTGCATCAAGAGCAGTATTTTTAATGTCAACAGAATTACCAAAATCAACATTAATGTTATATTCAACATTTAAAAGAGAACTAAACTCCTTCTGCCATTTTTGCAGGACAATTTTTACATCACTGGATATACTTCCATCATTTAAAGTAACCTGCATTGGGATTCTTTTGCTACGATCAGATATAATTCCAGTTTTACCTATTCTTTTCCAAAACTGATTTTGATCACAATTTAGATCTGATAAAAGGTCATTCTGGACTTTAAGCAAATAAGAGCGCTTGCTACGCTGCACTTCTCTATCAAAAATTTTCCTACAATATACATATCGATGCTTAAGTTCCACCTTCTGAGCTCTGTTTGAACATTTCAGCCACTTACGTTCAGCTTCATGAAGTGTTTGCCACAATTCAACTAAGTTATCATTCCACCAAGGTTTACGACTTTTATTTCTCTTAACAGAGTTAACACCTGGATCTATAGTCTTATACTTTAATTTTATATGATGTACATGACACTATAATAAAATATTACTTACTTACTTAATCTCAGTAATTGCTCACGGCCGAGAATATCAGATTACATACATGTTTCAAGCAGACGTCAATTTCTTTTAGATACGTTATTTTCGGTGGCGGACAGTATGTGAAACAGTTACGTTCATTAAGTTAAAATCAACATGATTCAAAGAAAAATGTGTCACACATCGTGAGCGTATTTCGTTACTTAATTGTTTTGTTTTTGTTTTTATGTTCTTTTTGGTTGTTGTTTTTGTTTGTTTTTGCTTTTGTTTATAAATAACGAAGTAAGGATAACTCTGAGTACACTGAAATATATAGATGAGCTAAAAGTCGTCACGTGTCTAAAGAAAGTAATGTCTGGATCTTACACAAAAACACACAAAACAAGGCATTCAAATAATAACTGCCATTTAAGATAGTAGAGAAATAAGGTCACAAATAAGTCCATGAAAATGAAGGAGTTATAACAGTTTTCAACTCATGTAAAATGTTTAACGTATTTAAATAACAGAAAATGGGAAGGGCGTTAAGCTAAGTTTGGGAAGGGCGTTAAGCTAAGTTGTAAGAACTTGTAGCCCAACCCATTTGCTAAATATTATGTTGTATATTAGTATATTTGTAATCACATAACACATTATTTGTTGCAATAAAATACGATTAAACTAAACTAACAGAAAAGCTAACCTTAACGTTTAGAAATCAGGATTTATTTTATACAGCTCAAACACTATGACCTCTATTTATGAATGTAAATGATACTGAAGTGCTACAATTTCCATACTTGTGAAAAATATGACTCTATCAAAGCAGCTTGTTTATTGTACACTGGTGTCAAAACTGGTCCCTTACACAACTAGAAACTTATAGCAACACAAATTTGGATAAAAAGATAATTGGACAAGAACAGCTGAAATTCACAAAATCCCCAAAGAAACAGCCAGCTATGGAAGCTGTAAGCACGTAATATATTGACAGACAAGCATCAGTGAAATTTAGCCATGTTGTCTTTTTAGGCAAGATTTAACGAAAAAAAGTTTTCTCGGCCTTGCAGTGCTACCTTGGAAAGTTTTATATTTGCTTCCAAGAATAAACACTCCTCAAATCCTCACAGTGCATGGTACACTGTAGCCCTGACAAGAACGGCCACATATTCTGCGTTACTAGAGGCTTGAACATTCCGTCCATTTCCGTAGGGAAAATGCACATGAATGAGGTAACCGTCAGAACTTGGACTGGGGCGCCAGGTTCTAATTTCCCCTTTTGGACTGAACGAATATACAACGCCACCAAACGGTGGGTCAATAGTCTGGGAGTTTCCATAGCCGCGGAATCGATAACCCTTGTTAGGGCCATCACTGGCCTCAATATAAAAGGACAGCAAATCCATATCCATGGAAATATACTTAAATGCTGACCACTCTGGAAATTCGGTGTTTTTCTCCCTTTTTGCCCCTTCCTCATTCTGTGCAAACCTATCACTTGCCCATGAAAGAAGTCTAAATTCTCCTTTCTCAATATTCACACCTTTTAATGGGTGAAGGCCCCAGCCATCGTCATGTCCTAACAATCTGTAGTGTCCATTATCAGAGGTTGAATTTAAATATCCTGTCCAGAGTCGTAGATATTTGTCATTAAATGCGTACACAACGCCTCCAGCGTTTGAAAACAATCGATGCATCATGGTCGCACCAAGTCCCTCAGATACTAAGTTATGAGAGGAGGAATTACAACGAATTTGAACGTTTATGAAACCCGGATATCCGGCTACACCATGTTCTATCTCGTTATAAGAAAGTGAACTGTTGGTTATATCTAAAGGAAGCCAATCCGACTTGAAGTCTGGCTCTGGAAAGTCAAAAGGTGCCCACACCTTTACACGCACAAAGGCCTCCTTTGATGTTTGGTGATTATTTCCAATTCGTCGAGAACTCGCATTTCCGGTATTTATAATAACGCCGGCATTTTTGTTATTACTTTGTAGTGGTGCTACAAGAATGACGTGTGATTCGTTATAAATATACACAATTCCTCCATAAATTTCTCCGTTATCATCATCACTTTGAAAAGCTGGGTCTCCATGAAAGGTCCAGCCTGAATTTGGTCCAGTTGTCGGTCTGATTTGAACTTCTACTTTATACGGTAATACCCCTAGGCCATGTTTGACAAACCTTTGCACGTAGTGAGGGTCTTGGGCACGCATTAAAAACCAGTCACTTATGAACGATGGCCCATAAAGACGGTTACTGTCGTTTTTATCCAAGTCACAACCTGTGCTTTTTATCGTGGATAAGTTTATCTTTAACTCTTCAGTTGAATTTTTAAGTTCATCATACGATTTTTTAACTTTGTTTACGTCGTTCATTGTTCTTACAAGATTATCCGTCTGTTTGTTTAGCTCTGATCTTGTTCTTTCCATGAGACTGTTGATTTCACTGAGCTCTGGGCTTGTTCTTTCCATGAGACTTTTGATTTCACTGATCTCTGGGCTTATTTTTCCCATGAGACTTATGATTTCACCGAGCACTGAGCTTGTTCTTTTCATGAGACTTTTGATGTCACTTAGCTCATTTCCATGTTCTGATATTTTCAGAAGTGCACTATTCAGCTGTTGTTCCTTTTCTCGAGATTTGATCTTTTCCTTACTGAATCCTTTTAGAAGTTTAAGAAATTCTACTTTTAGTACGTGTTCATCATTTCCCAGTTTGTTTAGAACAAGTTGTTCTGTACAGTCACAAGAACTACGATTTGTTGCAAGTAAATTTATTTTACTAGATAAAGATCGTAGCTCTGATGAAACATCAATCCAAATCTTCCTCTTTAGAGCACTAATTTCGTCAAAGATGAGTTCGTGCACATGCTCAAACTTTTCAGCTGGTGCTTCTGAAACAGCCAAAAATCTTAAGAGAAAACATGAAAGCGTTAATATTTTATGTAATGTTATATTTTGCATTTTAGCGACAGAATTCCTAGTGCAATTTAAACTTTCAGTCAAAACAAAGAATTGCAGTCGAAGTTTAATTCCCTGTTGCAAACAAACAGGATCTAGAACAAGTGTTCCCCGCTAACAAGGTTGAACCACTTGACTTTTAATGGTGTCATGCAAAACATCACTAGTATTTTCCTCAAATACCAAAGCAGTTGAGAGCAAAGTTAAAAGGATAGTTCTATTATTTACAAACAGGTTTAAGTGTATTTCAGATGTCTGTTTATTAACAAGAGCTTCGAATCATTTTTCATCTGCATTGAATTATTTTTAAGTTCATTGCAATTCATATAGGAAATCCAATTTTTCAGTGTCATCATTAATATTTATAAATATTATTATATTGATAATTATTGGACAAAAATATATATAAGCAGTCAGTCTGTGTAATGGTCATCTTGATCTATTTTACTGATCCTATATCCTATTCTAACATTGTAAATATTTATCACTCTGGAACTCGTCATACCCCTTCAGAATAAAACGAACTTTACGGTACACCGTGACCGAGCTCCTTAGAAAAGTCGTGTTTGGAATTACAAACGCAGCAATTTCATTATCCAACTAAAGAACCTTACTCAAAATACAGACTGGTCATTTTAAATCGAAAACCACAGCATGCATCTTATTTGTTTAATTATATCCCTGAAAATGATGTTTCTGGTGTCACTGCATGCATCCCTACGAATATCGATGAAATTTGTGCCTGCTTGGCGCTTAAACAAATAGAGGCATTGTAATAGAAGAAAGTATCGGGAATAGGCGCTTTTTAAAAGGGCTCTCTTTGCGCGACTGTAGCTCAATAAGGCATCGACCGTTTTTCTTGTGACACTACAAGGTCAAGTCTGAACTGCACTGAAACAACATCGTGTCAGACAGTGTTGTCCAGGGCTGCACCGTAAAAAAACTTCGTTGAGTATTCATTGGCAATTAAATAAAAAGAAAGAAAAAGGTGAACTGTTTTCTTCGTAACATTGTCATATATACAGGCATTGTAATAGAAGTAAGTACCGCGAAAGTGCAAATGAAAAGAAAGACAAAAGCGGACTGTTTTCTGTGTAACTGTTATATAAAGAGGCACTGTAATAGAACAAAGTACCGCAAAAGCGGACATTTGCGCTGTTAGGGCAATAACTTTGCGCGACTTCCTGCTCAGTAACGTATCGACCGATTTACTTGGAGTTAGTATTAAATTAATTAAAACTGACGCTACAGACGTCTTTACGTTTTCGGGATGGGGGGGGGGGGGGGGGGGGGCACCGTGTTTTTAAGTTCTAAAAAAAAGCTCGATATGTAAAAAGCCGATATGTAAAATGAAAACGTCTCCACTTATCACTTATAAAGTGCTTAAATGATACATTTTCGTTGTTTTTTAAATATATATATGTATACAACGCAAACTCAATCTATTATCAACATATGAACGAACATTCGAATGGCTAAAACTGGCTTACTGGCAGACAGATATTATTATGTATCATATATGATAATGACCACAAAACCTTTATTTCGTTTTCTTTCTTTTTTTAGACAAAGTAAGAAAGACAGTCCAAAATATTGCTTTAATTAAGCATTGTAACACATAGAATTTCTAGAGACTTTGTGAAAACAAATCCTCTTTTATCCTTTGTTCGTTTGTTCGTCTATCCTTTGTTCGTTCGTTCGTCTTTTTTCCTTCCATCATTCATTCATATTTAGTCCATAGGCTACTTACCAATGTAGGCTTACAAACGATAATTGTAGGCCCCAAATAAAAGTTAAATAATATGCTTATATTACAAATATATAATTGCGTAAACACATTAATTGCCATTCATAATACATAACTTGGTGTTTGTTGTTCTAGCAACCATTACTGTATGACAACAGAGAGGACAAAGGCAGAAAAAAATGAAACTGGCCATTCATAAGTCAGTCAGTATACTGGTCTGTAAGTAAATAAGTATTTTATTGAACACAGGTGATTACGTTTTTGTATCTTATATTTGATACATACAGAAACAGTCTTGGCATTGTCTTATTATAAATTGATTTAATCAACTCAGTTATTTAATCACTAGTAACTAACGATTCTCACGTCCTGACAAATATCACGCTACATCTGATTAAGGGAAGTCACTCTTTGTGACTTAGAAGCTGACGAGACTAATTATCGGGTAGGTGACAGTGATTATGACTACTAATTTCTTTTATTTATCTTCTTGTATTCAGTTTAGATCTTTCAAACCTCACTTGCTTCTTATGAAAGAGTAAGACCTAGGGCTTCCATGTCAACTCGTACATAACTCAACTCGTACCTAACTCAACTCGTACCTAAGTCAGCTCATACCCAACTTGTTTAAAAAGCCCGTATTCTGATAATAAAATCTGCAAGATCAAAGTCTTTAATTTGAATGTTATTGCTTTGAAATCTGTTAATAGTAACAAGTAAAGATAAGAGATACAGGTAATTTTTTGAAGGTTGGCAAAACTATGGCTGTTGATAAAAATGCAAAGCATAGTAATTTTGTAATTACAGTTGCAAAGTCATTTTTCATCAAACAATTCAATATTTTATATCATTAAAATGGTCTGTTAAATCATATTTTATATTTGGAAATGATTGTCAAAACTGTTTACTTTTTTGTTTGTAAGTGGTTAAACTTAGTGCATCTAAGCTGCTAGAAAAATGCTGAAGCGACAGGTATAAATTAGTTTAGTTTTCCTTTTTAAAAGCAAAAATTGAAAATCTGCTTATATTTTCAAAATATGAATTTAAAGAGCTTTCAAATGATATAAGATTCTTAAAATTCGGCTCACATAGAAAAATAGTTATCTAAATTTAAAAATTCTGCTGCTATCAAATGTATCTTTTTGACAAGCAGTATCAGCTACTTTCTTGTAACAGGTGCTTGTGATGTCATCAGTAACATCAAATTACACAAATTAAGATAATTTTAGAGGAATATCAAATACTTACTTCTTAGTGACATGACTGTGGCTATTTTTAAAGTGATGTTTTGTTCTTTCAAGCAGATGAACATGAACAAATGAAAGTCAGAAATATTTGCATTGTCATAAAATTTAGTTTTTAACACATTTTTGTAATATACCATAACAAAAGAGGCAGATAAATCGCTTTTCAAGTAATAAACATAGTTTAAACTTTAAAATACTCAGGTACTTCCGGAAGTTACACGCTTGTCTTTTCCTTATAATGCTTATCCCCACACATTGGGTGTAATAAAGAAATCTGTCAGTCTGTCTGTCTGTCTGTCTGTCAGTTAAATTCATTAGATCCAAACCACATTACGGCTGGGGTGGGGGACTGGAAGGGAGGGGCTAGCACTGTGTGAGAATGTGTTTTATGATTGATTGTGGCCTAAAATTAAGAAACAAGCATGAACCCTGTATATCAAGTAGTATAAAATGACATACAGGGTTCATGCTTGTTTCTTCATTTTACATCATGCTTGTTTCTTCATTTTAGGTCACAATCTGTCACTGTTAAATGATTTGAATGTTAATTTAAAATGGTAAGAAACTTACATGATTTTTAATGTTGATAATTTTTTAAGCATAAAAAATGATTTTTTTTAATGAATGAGGATATTCACTGCATGATATACGTTTATAGGAGCTGGGATTTCAGGCAAACTCAATCTCACAAACTTCATAATTAACAGATTGCTGTGATGCATGATCGAAAAAGATCACTCTTATGTGAGATTCAAACTAAATCTAGCTGGCCCATGAGTAGTATAAAAAAACAATACTCTGGGCTACTGAACCAAAGGGTCGATTCCCTGATGCAGTTATCAGTGGTTGAATTTGTTCAAATAGAAGAAGATTTTCACACAACCATAACTCCTTCTGTTACATTAACTGTCCACATGTGTACAACAAAGTTCTTTTCAGGACTATATTATTATACTAAGCTTCAGTCTCTTGTATGTAGTCTATAACACTTGTCAATAATTCAGTAAAAATTAGAGACAATGACATTCCATAACATTTGTCAATGTTATTTTCCAAGGGTAAACACTGTTATATAAAATAAAACAAATTTTATAAGAATGTTAGTACACACAAAAAGTGCTTATGATAAATCAAGTATATAAGCAAAATAGTTTTTATTTCAGTTTTAGTATTGATGTAGATATATACCACTTCAATAAAAAACTTTTGACTTAATTTGGTCAGATTTCAAGCTGTTCTGGTATTAAGCACAAATTATGTTATTTTCATTAACAGACCGACTTTCTAAAGAATTGGGAGGTATATTCTCTTACATTTATTTAAATTTTGATTAAGTTTCATTTCTGTATTTTGTTTAATTCATTGCAGGTTGGAAATTTTCATGAGAGAAAGATGTTAGAATTGGTGAGGGCTTCTGTATTGAAATGGGGCATGATACTTGTAACATTTAAACTAGCAGTAGATGTAAAATCTGAGGATAACATGGAAGTTACTGTAGTCAGCGGTGCACAAGAAAGACATTGCCAGACAACATGCAATATTCAGACCTTTGACAAAACAGTTATTTTAAACTGTTCAGGTGTTGCCATTCAGAGTGAGGGTTTTGCTGTGATGGATAAAAGTGTTAACATTTTAGATGTAAGCAACACAGGATTAACTAGTTTGGCTGTTCTTGGGAATGGAGATGTGTTGGAAAATCTTTTATTTCTGAATGCAAGTCATAATGAGATGAAACATATTAATGAGGAAATATTTAAAAAGATGCCGTATTTAGAAAAATTAGATCTTTCATTTAACTTGATTGGACAAATACCAGATGATATATTTATGTTGTTACAAGAACTTAAATTTCTGGATTTGTCAAATAATAAACTTAAGTATTTGCCAAATAGGTTACCATTGATGGAATGGTTTGATATATCTAATAATGAGATTTCAAGCATTTCAGAAACATTTTCATCAGTTTTATATCCACAGACAGTGTTTTTAATTGGTCAAAATCCTTTCAGATGCACATGTGAAAATTTGTGGTTGAAAGACTTGTTAGAAACTAGAAAGTATCTTTTGAAATTTGTACAAAATCTAGACCGCAAAAAATTTATTCCTGTTTGCAGTCTTCCTGAAAATTTGGCTGGAAAGTCATGGGATAGTTTAGATGATAAAGATTTTAAATGCACAGGATCTGAAACTGAAATTAATATTGAATCATCCAATGAGAAGTTGTCTAGCAATATCAAAGACATCAAAGTAACAGTCTCAGAGATTGGTCACAATTCAGTTATTTTAAAATGGAATGGGAATTCTGACAGTGATGGAAAAGTGCTGGAAATTACATTTCACAAATTTGGTAAAAAAGAAGAACTAAAACAAGTGATTCTTCCATTTTCAGCATCTGGTTATAGACTGAAATCTCTTGAACCAGAGTCCCCATATATAATCTGTTTCAAAGCACTGCTGGGAAAAGATTCATACTTACTTGGATGTGAAGAAATCTTCACAAGAAAAATTCCTCATCAGAGTTCTTTGTATTTTTGGAGAAATTGTTTACAGTTTGTTAATGATTATACAGGTCATTTAATCGCTTTGTTGATTTTATTTGTAACAGCCATCTTTATAATACAGAGAAGAGAAATAAAGAAAGATGAAAAATACTAAGTAGTCTCAGATTCGATTTGTTTATTGAGTTGTAATACTAAAATTTAAGTGTTTTGGTTGATAAAGCAAAAAAGCCTGTAATATTTCTAAGACTTTTGCCAGTTCTTTTTACAATGCATGAAGTCCCATAACATGATATATTAGGTACAAACATATTTTTTTTTTTTTTAAAAAGCACCATTTAACAAATTTATGGCAAAACATACATACAAGTTCTTTTTCCTCTTGTGTTTCAATGTTTTTTTATTGTGTATAAAAATTGTTGAAGCAGAGTTGTATAAAAAATACCTCATCATGAACTAATAATGTTTTAGCCAGACTACTTTAATTACGTCTCCCCCCCGGGGAGACATATTGTTTTTGCCTTGTCCGTCTGTCACACTTTGTTTCTGATCGATAACTGGAGTACCATTTGACCCAGAACCTTCAAACTTCACTTATTGAGTAGAAGAACCCTATTGATTTTGGGGTCAGTAGGTCAAAGGTCAAGGTCACAGGGACCTGAAGAGTGAAAACCGTTTCTGCTCAATAACTGGAGTTCTATTTAACGCAGAGCCTTCAAACATCATACGATGATTGCCCTTATTGAGTAGAAGAATACTGCTGATTTGGGGTCAGTAGGCCAAAGGTCAAGGTCACAGGGGCCCGAGGAGTGTAAACCGTTTCTGCTCAGTAACTCGAGTTCTATTTCACTAAGAGCCTTCAAACTTCATAGGATGAAAGCCCTTTTAAAGTAGAAGAATCCTATTGATTTTGGGGTCAGTAGGTCAAAGGTCAAGGTCACAGAGGCCCGAAGAGTGAAAACCGTTTCTGCTCACTAACTGTTGTTCTATTTCACCCAGAGCCTTTAAACATCATAAGATGATTGCCCTTATTAAGTAAAAGAACCTTATTGATTTTGGGGTTATTAGGTCAAAGGTCAAGGTCACAGGGGCCCAAAGAGTGCTAACCGTTTCCGCTTAATCACTGGAGTTCTATTTCACCCAGAGCCTTCAATCTTCATAGGATGATTGCCCTTATTGAGTAAAAAAACCTTATTGATTTTGGGATCAGTAGGTCAAAGGTCTAGGTCACAGGGGCCCGAAGAGTGTAAACCGTTTCTGCTAAATAACTGGAGTTCTATTTCACCCAAAGCCTTCAAATTTAATAGGATGATTGCCCTTATTGAGTAGAAGAACCCTATTGATTTTGGGGTCAGTAGGTCAAAGGGCAAGGTCAAAGGGGCCTGAAAAGTGAAAACCGTTTCCGCGCCATAACTGGAGTTCTTTTCCACTCAGTGTCTTCAAATTTCATAGGATGGTTGCCCTTATTGAGTAGAAAAATCCTATTGATTTTGAGGTAAGTAGGTCAAGGTCACAGGGGCCCGATGAGTGAAAACCGTTTCCGCTCAATTCCTCAGTTCTATTTCACCCAGAACCTTCAAGTTTCATAGGATGGTTGCCCTTATTGAGTGAAGGAACCCTATTAATCCTGGGGTCAGTACATCAACGGTCAAGGTCACAGGTGCCAGAAGAGTGAAAACCGTTTCCGCTCAATTACTGGAGTTCTATTGCACCCAGAGCCTTCAAACTTCATAGGATGATTGCCCTTACTGAGTACAAGAACCCTTTTGATTTTAGGGTCATTAAGTCAAAGGTCAAGGTCACAGGGGCCCGAAGAATACAAACCGTTTCCGCTCAATAACTGGAGTTCTGTTTCACCCAGAGCTTTCAAACTTCATAAGATGATTGCCCTTATTGAGTAGAAGAACCCTAGTATATAGTATATATATAATGGTATAATGATATGTATATATATAATGTTCTTACTTATACCATAATAAATGACAGAGGCCTCTGTTTCAGAAAGGTAATATTTTTCCTTGGCTTTCCTTCAATCGGGTGCAGGGTGGAGACATGCGTTTTTCACAAAAAACATCTAGTCTCATTTTAAATTTAATAAGTTTAAGTTCCCTAACTGACACCTCTGCAGAGCAAACACCTCTCTAAAGAGGCTGAAGGTGATTTTTTTTCAAACAGAACAGTTCCATAATGTACATCATAGCAACCTCTCAAATGAGTCGTGGCTTCTCTATATCTCTTGGAATACCTTGAAGGATTTTAAGATAGGAAGTACAGCAACGTGATGAGCAGAACGTATGATTTTGTTGGCTCCGTCCAAGGTCAAGGTCAAAGATTAGATCAATGCGCGTCAATCCCTCACTGTGGTCACTCTATATTTCTTGAACACCAAGGATTTTGAAATTACTTTCCAAGGTCAAAGGCTCGATGATCAAAAGATTCTAACTTGAAACTTGATTTTTTTTTCTATCCATGATAACAAAACAAGACTATACATGTATGTGCAGGGCATTGAAATGTAACTTAAACGACCATGATTGGGTCACCCGCTCAGTTGTACCACACTATGAATCTTGACGTAATATAAGATATACATTTCTCTTTAACTATCTTTATTTATTCGTAGCTAGATTTTTGACAAACATTACGAACTAGTTTGGGTATTTTGGCAACTTTTCAGATAGACTTATATTTGTATGGTGCCGCTAATCTTCTTGCAAAGGCATAACAATTGCCGTCACGTAGGGGAGGTTTGAGCAAAAACAACATAGAACAAGCATTCGAAACCGCATGCGCACAGTAAAAAGGGTCTACTCAACTGGTAAGTGTTCAACCCAAACTAATGTCCCCTTATCTTGTAGTCGACAGCGTCATAAAACCTATCCAAATAAATGCTTTACTGAGAATAATTAAGTATTGTTTAATAGCCATAACTGTTTATCATTTTCTTCGGATTTGACGTTCCACGCACTTAGCGGGAATATATAGATTTTAAAAAGGTTTCATATAAGATGCAGTGACCAGTGTAATAGGCGACACTTCAGAATGCACCAAAAAGGCCACGGGGACATAGTTTAAGCAATCGTTGTAAAGGTCCAATTGGCATTGCAACATGACAAATATGAAAGCTCTAGACTTTCTGGGTTTGAACAAAAGAAATATTAAAATGTTTTGTTTTCTTTGTCTCTATGAAAACATGTGGTTCTTCGGTACGGGCTAGTACTGACCACACAGGCATAACCTTTGCAGTATTTCTTAAGGCCTGTAAGAAAATAAAACAATAAATTATGAGAGCCCTGGCTCCTGGTTGTAGACAAAAACACTTTTTAAAATTTCACTACTAAGTGATATAAAGTCGTCATTTCAGGAAACGTTTAAGAGATCCACAAGAAAATGTAACACATCAAATATCTAAGCAGCTGTGATATCAGATGTCTAGATTTTTCCAAGTTTCTTTTTTAGCCCGGAACAATGTATGTCAGTCTATGACACACTATTGCCAGAACGATGCGACTAAGTTTGACCCATGTTTCAGATGATATGTCATTTAAGGCAATTTAGAACAACGGTGGACAGCGGACAGTCGTCGGTCCTTAAAGCTGAAATATTTTTATAAAATGTTCGACTCATAATCTCTGATCATTAAACTTTTAGCATATTCAACCATGTACAAGTAAATACAAGACTTAAATGATAACGGAGTTTATTTTTTTTTATTATGAAAATTAAAAGTAGAACAATTAAGCATTCTTTTTTGTGGATATTTCTATAACTAATATGCTACACAGTTAGTGAAGTAAAATTCGTGTCCAAAGAAGCCCTTTTCATCCGATATATCCTGCAGAATCATTTAAAATTAGTATGATAATTATGTAGGCCTATTATGTAACATATTTGTCCAGAGATGTGATATTCGATAAATGTTTATGCCTCAAACACTCTTCGAATATGTTTGCGGGCTGGCTTAATTGGAGCAGAATTTTCACCCTCCGTAGGCTTCATATCTGGTAAATGCTTTCTTGGAGACGCTTTACCATTTTGAAAACTATTCCCTCCATTTTCCTGGCCTCTTTGGTTGTTCGAAATGAAAATCGGAGTACTCTGGTCGTTGTCGGCCATATTCGAACTTATGCCAAGCGATACTGACCCTGCCGACACTTCAGAATGCACTGAAACCCGCTTTGACTGAGGGGTGTTATCTAACATAAGTGAATCGCTCGAGTCTGTACTTCCGGTTTTCTGCTCTGTTAGAATACTGGTATCGCGATTTGGCATCCGTGCACGTGCCTCAATAATTTTCTCTGCCAATGAGCTTGTCGATGTTGATGACGTCACAGACATCAAGGACCGTTGGGATATCGATGAATTTCTCGAGCCAGACGAAACTTGGGAAGACAAGGTACTTATTGAGGATTTTTTCCTAGTAGCGTTATTAACTTGATCTATTTCAAGAATTGGCGGTGATAACTCAACTCCTGTTTTGTCACATTCGGCAGCAATGTTGGGGTTACTTGTACACTTGATGCTAAGGCGCGACTTAGGTTGCGAATGAAAACCGTGACTAGATTCTGAGTCGCATGTTTTAACTTTTGGTACTTCACCAAACATTTCCTTGTGATCGCAAAACTCTTGGTGATCTATAGACTTATCGGGTTCCGCTTCGTCACTTCCGTTTTTCTCATCACCATTAATTGTCTCTTCTTTGGACCTTACTTTTGATTTATGATTACATATTTTATTACATTTACTACAACGTGTAACAGATTCACTATCAGACTTCAAATTTCCGTTAAGGTCTCGTTTATCTTTCTTCGGATGTGACAAGCGCTTTGAAATCTTTGTCCATCGATGCGCCTGCGCCCTTTCACAGTGACGGAAATAACCGTTCGCAGACGAATCTGTATTTTTCGTAGTATGAGATTGAGACTTTTTACTTCCTATCACAAAAATGTGTTGTCGTCTGCTGTCGAAAGAAAAACGAGCAGGAACATCACAGTTTGTGGAATATAGGTCAGTGTCCTCACTCCCGACAAAGTTACCATTCAAACAGCTTCTTTGTTTCAGTTTTTGCCTCTGACAACTTTTGGAAACTTCTTCTCCACACTGAGAACTAAGGTTATAAGAAAATGACCGCCCTGTTCTATGAAGGACTATAGCACGGGTCATCTCTTCAAAACTATCCAGTCCGTTTGATACACCAGCTGCCACAGTGTTGCGTCTGAACTGATTTGATTTACTACATTTTGCTTCTTTCGCATGAATAATCCCATTTTGCTTGGCGCTGGACTGTCTTGTAGTTTTCATGTCAAATATTTATTCAGTTTCAATAATAACACCATACAGTGACATTTTATTGTCATATATTACCCTTCATCTGTATATTTTACTGTTCAAGTTATGTTTCCATGTCCATAAACTCCGAAGTTCTGTTATCTTTTGTTCACTGTTAATCCGTTTCATACTCTGTTATATGCGTGACAGCCAGGCTGGGCTTGCGATGCTGTTATATGCGTGACAGCCAGGCTGGGCTCGAGATGTTCATATGTTATCCACTTCTGATTTGGAAGTAACTTTGTATCCCTTGTTGAAAACGTTTCGTAAACTACTGAAGAATAGTCTTTATCTTTTCCACTTCAGGAGTCGTTTGAATTAAAACTATACTCCAGTTCCAGACATCATTATTCCCTGTGCCCTAGTAACCATTGCGATGTCAAAACTTTCTAGAATTTAATTGATAAAACTACCTTCGATTTTCAATTAATTACCTTACTTTACAGCGAATATGGACATTAAACGTTGATTATTTGTGTGTCTCGACCAGTCCTCGGTCATTATTGACTCTATATAGGACAATAGACCATTGGTTGTTATTACAACTTTATAGTTCTTTGTTGTGTCGCCATGGTTATCTGGTTTGTTTTGATTCAAGGTTTCTGGATGCAGATAGTTTATACAAGTACACTGTTACAGTGTATTGAAATTTAACTGTAAACTCCGAGGAGTCCGCACAATCCACAGATTACTCGAAATTCAACGGTAAAAGCCGAGAACATCGTAAAGTGAAATGCTAGAAGAATTATCTGAAATGTTCAACGATTGGAAAATAACTGTTAAACTGTTATGTTAATATTGTTGTTGTTGTCGTCGTTGTTTTAATGGAATCAAACTGAGTTGCTACCAAGTTTCGATAATCTGTAAGGACTGCCGAGAGTAATAGTTCAAGGAGTTGCGTCCCTTACTTCATTTTAGTCTACAGTGAGTAGCTGATGTAATTTGCAATTATACAAGCCTGTTCACATGTATGTTATTGTAAGGTTTAGACCAGATAAATTGCATACCTCTACACTTTTAGAGTAGTGCTCAATTATACAGAGTTTTATTCCTAATATATACACACCATTCGAGTAAAAATGATTAAGGTTAGGAAAGTTTTAGAGTGAGATCTTTCACAGACAAGCTTATCGCCCAAAGTATAATGAATAAAAAGACAAATATATATATTTACTGTGTAGAAAAATTGTTAACATTTTTAACATTTCAATGGTATCACCATAATTTCATTATTTTTCCGTGAAACAGGACGGTCATAACATTAACATGTTTTTATAGCAAAGTGTCTGCTGCGCCTCAAAGGTAAAGAAGTACGGACCTCAATAGCTAATTGGGCTTTTCCGCCATGCACATTCACGGGCCCGAGTCCAGGCTGCAACTCAGGTTGTGTCCTAAGACAAGTGCAGCTGAAACCACACTTGGCTAAGTCCACAAAACTGCGAATTAAAACAACGACACGTTATTCTTTTAGTCTCTTTATATCCACCTATAAACGGTATACAGAAAGTGACTGATCCATGTTGGAGTAATCAAGTATGAAAGAAATATGTGTCAGATACAGAGAAAAGTTAGGGAGCGGATCAGTGGTCCAGTGGTAACGCGCTGGACTGGAAACACAGGGGTCGCTAGATCGGTCCACCGCTCCTCCACTCACATTACTAATTGTCTTTCGGATGAAACGTTAAACCGAGATCCCATACGTATCAATCAGTGTTGTACACTGAGCATGCAAAAGAACTAGAGGTATCTCTGGAGTGGGATACTTTCTGTATCTTGCACTTCCCCCCACAACATAAAATAACTAATCTCGCATGGGGCGTCGGTCATATGGACAACCGGTACTGGCGATAAATAAGTTAAGACAGACAGACAGACAGACAGATAGATAGGTAGTACAGAGAAAAGGGATCTCTTGGATATGATCATATGAACTATTTTAAAAAAGACTGACCATTCTGTCTTTAAAAGGATAACTTTCAGTAACCATTTTCTGATCCTGACCTCAAAGATGTGTTTTTGGGTCCCATATATATGTGTGTGTGTTTGTGCAGTTTAAGAGCTTTAATTTTAACACACCGTGTAAAAATAAAAGTTAGATCCGACATATTCATTGACCATGCGGCGTGCTACGTAATTAAAAGCTGTGTCAAATGATATGTAAAATTAATAAAGTGCCTTTGATTTATAGAATATGGTTTTACCCTTGGCATTCTTTGGGATATTATCTTGTCCGATTACAGCCTGATCAAATGACTTTAAAATCCTATTCGATCCACGGTAATAGCCGCTTTCAATTTAGCGCGCGACTCCATTGGTTACGATATTAACAATATGGCGGCGGATCGATTGTAGGTATACATAGGTTTAATATTGGTATTTTGGGTCACAGGTGAATATTCGGTAATATGTTTACCAATGTGTATGACTGTTTAAATAAGCTTAAAACGGTAGCCAAAGTCACATATATAATATTGGAAGCATAATTCATTCAGATTGGTGTAATGGTGACTTGAAGTCGGTGAACTAAATATTTAAACTTAATTTTAAAAGTTTTGAAATATGTGGAAATTATTAGTCTGGTGATTTAGATATGACAAACCGAAACAATATTAGGCCCTATAGTGCGGGCGTTACAATCAAGACGATTAAGAAACCTCGTCTTAGGAGATTTGACCTGACCTTTGACGGACCTCCGCCCCCCACCCCCGAGGGCGTTGGCAATGGAGTAAGACCCCATGGGGGCTATAGAGGTAAGATGTGAAAAGAATAGATAGATATTTCTTACCGCAGATTTTTTAGAGGTCATTGTCAAAAAATATCGTGTTAAACGTTACATGTAAAAACTAACAAACAAGAAATCACAGCATGGGATATGTATATACAGACAGAAACGGTGGCATAGCGAATGTAAATACGACTAATCAATTATCAAACTATAGGCATTCATATTTACACTGTACATATTCTCTTTGACACTACATTTAACAGTATGATTAATGATAAAGCACCTTTTGTATGTTTGCTACCGATTACTTTTCTATATGATAAAATTATATTTTGTATTATAAATTGAGGATATTTATTACTTATTCTTTGTTATAATTTTTAAAGCAATCCTGACTTCATTAGTATTGACTTAATTGACTCAAATGGGACTTTCTGGGCCAATTCTGATCTCATTAATCTATGTTGAAACGAATTTCTATAAACACAGTTGTGCAATTTGTCAAAAATGGCCTAATGGCCTTATTGTTTGAATAATTTTCAGCATTGAAACAATTTTAATTCAAGATATGCATTGCACATGACAAGGGCAAATTAACCAAGACAGCAAAGAACACTAAAAATTTCCTCCAATAAACAGTTACAAATTTATTGACATATGATTGATAAATGTTAGAATGCCTTGCTTTTTGTAATGTAATTATAAATCTAAATTTGATAGCGTGTCCTTACCTTTTTGTAAAAGAAATGAAATTAAATACTACTTGTGCTTTATTGTGGCTGAGTTAATGATCGTGTTGAATGACACTCCACAATCTAGAAATTTATTTGAGTGTCCGTCTTTGAATAAATTGAGACGCGCACAAATAATACCGAGAAAACATGCTAGGTTTATGGCCGTTATGATACCCATAAGACTATGCACTGTATAAACCGCAGCTTAAAATTGAAATTAACAGTTGATACTAATTAGCTTAATGGAAAGACGCTTTATTTTTCGATCCTCATAACCGTGATATATGCTCAGGACTGTTTTTTTAGATGGAAACAGCTATGTATTAATACTGGTATTGTTATTGACCAGGAACGTCAAAAGAGGCTTCATGAAATGTATCTCCGCCCAGTCAGAAATTTTAGATCTCGTCTTGTGTGCTCTGAGTATATGAAGTAATCACAGAGGAGATTTTGCACATCAAGTCATATTGATGTATTTATGTTCACGAAAAACTACGAAAAAAAAACAACAACAGATTGTTCTTGTTATGGATGGTTAACAAGTAGTATAACTTCACTGCAATACTGAACTATTCTCTATTTTATCATGTCCAAAGCAAAACGTTTGCAATTTCGTGTTAACGGATGAATGGGACTACTTAGAAAAATAAATCACGTGGAATTGAATTAGAAATGAGTACACGTATAACGCTGTCATTCTTTTTTAGAGACGTGCTTTTAATGTAAATGATTTTACATGTGAAGTTCGAAAAGAAAGCATCGTGACCATTGTACATTTTCAAGTACACCTATAAAAAGCTATTAATAATGGCTTATGCTAACAAAAACACTCTTGGCTTGAAATTCTAATAAACTTGCAGGCACTAATATCCAAAACTAGGTTACAGCTTAAATTTCTTTGACACCTCTATCCTAGTGAAAGTCGCTCTGCTGAAAAGAGCACTGTCGTTATCTGTTAAAGGATTTTCTGCTTAATTTGGAGGTACAAGATTCCACATTCAATGAAAACATGTCATCTTTACATGTTAATCTTAATAACTTTCTGTCTTATCTACCAAAATATTCAATTTAAATATTGACAAACACCTACATTCAGCAGGTTGTCATCCTCGGCAGGATTGTAACGTTAAGCCCGTATTTGCACATTCATTTTCAATATAATATAAAGTGAGTTTTATATAGAACCACCTCCGTTACAACAAGATGTTTATTAAAATGTCAGTCTAAAAGGGGATACTATAGCCGACCTTGCCTCTAAATCTCGTAAAGATAAAATACCCTTTTCGATAGGATATAAAGTGTGATCCGATTCTAATGAAGCTTGGCAGATGTGACTTTTAGGCAGTTTTTTATTGACATTTTTATCAGTTAATAGATATTTCACGTATAAAAGCGTAATCTCTGTGATAAAGTTTTTAATTTGTGACAATCTTTAAGATAATACCATGATCAGTAAAATCTAGTTTTTTTTCATCAATTAGTGACGATAAGAATGGTAAATGCACGTTCGTACACTCACTGACATTATCTTGCTATACGCTCTTACAAACTAAGTGGCCTTGTATTTTACAGTCTCTCGCAGATAAAGGTTATAAGTTCGAGTTTCCATCTACCGACCGGAGTCTTGTTGTTAGAAACTTTACTCTTTCTCACGCTGGGTTGGGATAAGTATTGGGATTTCCAAACGGAGGGTAGTTTATTGTCCATCAATAAGTCTAAAACACACGATTTCTATCTATCTCTTTTCGAAAACGGTTGCACATATAACCGACACACTCACAAGAGTTTGGTTATTTTTAATTTGATAACGGAATATACAGAAAGCGTCCCGGATCTATTGACTTTCCTGGGTCTTTTACATGCTCAGTGTATATCTTTGAGACTTGGGATCTCGCGGTAACATCTCTTCCGGTAGACCCTTAGAAGTGTCAATAGGGGGACTGAAGTTACGATCGCTTGATTATATGACCATGAAATGAAAACCACGAGATCTAAAGTTATGCTATTCTCCACTAACGGGAGAGGCCCTTGCATTTTTCTGATGGTCAAATCAACAAATGAAAATTGATATTGCATTTCAAAGAAATTCATCCAAAATTAGCAATCTGAAAGATCCAGAAAACCGAGAACAAAAGAAAGCCGCTCTTTAAACCGACTTCTGGGCTGATATTATTGGCGGAACTTGATTGTATATGTTTTTGGAAAACAGGTGCTCGTATATATTACAGTGTTTGGCTAAATTTGAGCGTGGTGCTTTAAAACGAGTGCAAAGTTTTAAAGTTTTATGTCATGTCGTTGAAATAATCCTAAACATGTCAAGTATAGCGTAGCAAAAATCATGGTGGGCGGCTCTTAAATTGAAAATATATTAACGTGCGGTTACAAGTACTCTGTGGTTCAGAATAAACTGTAATGTTATCTTAGGAGACCGATATTATCGCGTTAAGTACAGGATAATCCAAGATAAGTTATTACTTATAAAACTCATTATACTACACACTAAATACTATAGCATTCTTTTGCTGGCTGTAAATCCCGTCGGATATATGTCAATTCTTGTCAACGTTGCTTCTTTTTGTCTCCTAAGATGGATTCATTTGTATCAAAACTAACAGAAATCAAACAAATTTCAAACAAATTATTTCTAAGAATGTGTCATGTCAACCTAATGACCATATAACCCTTACTATTCTAAATATCTAAAATGGACTTGTCCATCTTTCAATTTGGACTGATCCATTAATTGTTTGTGGTGGGTGCTTATTGAAAATTTACTGACTGAATGGCGAATAGTGCAGGCTGATCTTTGTCACAAACACAATTGCCGCCAGCAGGATAAAGGTTAAAACAAATTTTATGCTGTCTATATACCATGCAAAATGCCGGGAACCAGTTTTACGATATAAAGAGAGGAAGGGGAACGGAGGAGGGCAGGGGAGATGGATGAGACCTCCATAACTGGTGCACACCCTTAGATGCTGAAAAACTTTTCAATGCATTCTCCTTGTTGTTCATTCTTTCATTCTTTTTTTTATTTCTGAATTTCGGTTAAACTTTCTATCCAGATTCTAACTCTCTGCTGTCATTTTCAACCAAAAGGGTTTAAGGGGTGATGTATTCTAATGCCGTTTGCTATACCTCCATGTAATGTTGTTAACGATATGATGTGAAGATATTATTAGTCAGAATCTTAACTTTCAACTCCATCATAAAGATGCACCTGACTTCTTCCCACACGAGAATTACTCGGGACTTCTTTTAAATATCGCAATGTGGTCATTCTAATTCGTCGGAATCCTGTGTCTACAGTCGCTGTGATATACAAAAGATTAAATTAATCAGATAATATCACATGCCCAAACTACATGAACATTGTCTATGTAAAAAGTAAATTTGAACAAGGTAAAGCAGACAAAACAAAACAAAAACTACTTAATATCTATATTAATATCAAGTTTGGTTATTAAAATCTGGTCGTTTTTCTGAAATACCACCTCGTTAAAAATAAACTCATTAAATATCCACATTTTTCCGTTTTCAATTTTCACTCGCTCGAAACCTTTTTCCTATTTAGAACCTATATCTACCCGTTTGCAAAAAGCTAATCTCCTGTTCAATCTTTTTATTTATTTGACGACATTTTTATATCATCAAAATTGTGCACCAGGATTAAAACTTGTTTAAAACCCCTTTATAAAAATGTATCGAAACTTGATCGTCGGGTCAATATTGTTTTATAAATTTCCACACGAATTTAAAATGTAATTCAAGACTCATTTATCTATGTAATTGTTTTTCAATTGTTCTGTATCAATCGAAGAAACGGTTAAATATACCTATCTCTTTATCTAGAACAAATATAGTATTACTACATGGACCCATCAACTTATTTAACACTTTAAAAAAGCTTGTTCCGCTTATGAATACGAATTTTAAGTTTAAAAGTCTCTGTTAATACTTTTGTCCAAAGGGCTTATTCATACCTAAGTTTTCATTACTTTTTTTCATTTGCGATAAAGAGGTCGGTCTTATGCAAATAATTATTAAAAATAATAAGAACACTACCAAACGAGACATCCATAAAAAAGGTTTAGAGTGTTAAATAAACACTCACCCGTAGGTCATTTTTAATGTTAAACCCTTTTCATTTTAATTTGAAATGTAGCGCACTCAAAAGACCCGTTAGATGGAGATTTATATGGTATTCAGTCTGGGCCACAAGTGAAGAGATAATGATTGTCGATAACTGCTAAGATAGAGAGGCCCTTACTGGACACCAAAGACATGCAAGACGTCTTCAAAAATATTATGTCTCTGTAAAGGAATGTTTTTAGTGCCTTGCAATTGCACTCTCTCAATAAAGTCCCAGGGTGAATTTTTTTCTCGGGGCGTTTATCATACAGCAGCTAGCGCCAGTTGTGAATTAAGGTACAGGATTGGGGTATAATGGACTCTTTTTCAGCCTCCCGGTTTAGTAATCTGTTTTAAGAAAGAAACTTTCGAGTGACAAAATATAATAGGAAATACTTTTACCAAGAGAACCTAAACATATAACGAGTATTGACCTCCAACCAGGCCAGTCAAACAAAAAAGAAACTATTTCAAAATCACTGTTTTACTTAGCCTGACCATAAACTACAGTTTTCCAGACTGTATTCATTCACCGTTATAAAAAACCTAAAGACTATAAAACAAACAAATCATCAAATAAATGCGATTACTAAAATCGTACCAGTTTACCCACTCATTTCATGATTTTGGATATTTATCATAGAAAAATTAAGAAAAATTGAGATAACAATAGGGGTTCATATGATCTTAGATTAATTTTCGGCAAAACATAAACACGGGTTTACCGTGTAGTTTTGGAAAATTGAATTACTGAGGCCATCCTTAAAAAATTGTTTGTTTGGCATAACCCGACCGACCCACCAGAATACCCCCCGACTCATTTTTTTTTTTGGATTTCAAAAAAAAAAATTTTTTTTTTCGATTATCTTATCGTCGATAAATCCCCTTTCGGTAATTTTTTCATGGTTTCGTTTTTTTTCCTTTCCGTTCATTTGCATTAATATTAATAGAATGCGCTTTACCGAGAAATCCAAAATGTCGGACGAAAAAGAAATCACACTTTCGGTTTCGATAAATTTGGTGGACAAACACGATGCAAGCTCACAAAAAAGTGTATCATCAACAAAGCTATCAGAAAATTCGGTATTAAAGATTCATGGTTTGATGTGTTCGATTCCGTGGTTGAGAGTTCTTCAAAGAAAAATGCGTTTTCGGAAAACTTGTGGGACGGAAGGGCATTTGAAAAGGCTGCCGTGATTTCAGTTTCGTCATCAGTAAATGATACAAATAAGTTTGATGCGAGCCCATTTGATGAAATATCAGTGCTTTATGACTTTGACAGCAAATTAAAATATGTGACTATTAATATTAAATCTGACGAAACACTTGATACCCCCACATGCTCAACATCAAAAGAAAATGCCTTCGAGAAAATGATGTCGAACAGGATCAAAACAAAGCCTGCCGTTAAAATTAGTGTAGACCAACCACGTTTTACAGGTATCTTTATCACTCTTAACATTTCATGTGGTGTTTAGAAAATACAATTATATTTTAGACATTTAATAGACAGGTTCAGGTACTCCCTTTTAAAGTTTAAGGGTGAGCATTACGACTGGTTCGTCGGTGTCAGGATAAAGTGACCGGCCGGGTTCAGTCCCTGGTGTACCTCATAAGTCACCGCCGCCGCGATATGACTGAAATAATGTTGAAAGCGGCGTAAAACCCAAAACAAACAAACAAAACTCCCTTTTAAAGGCTTTAATGCCTTTGGTAAGCGTTTGCAGTTTCATTATTAAATGTCAGTGCTGCAAAGTGAGGATATTTAATATGTTCCTTTGCCATGCCTAAGTATAAAGTTAAATTATTTTTCATTATTTTTTTTTGCAGCCAAAGACCGGCTTTACAATGCCATTGTTGATGAAATGGTTGTGGTTAAAGCAGAATTTCCTGTCACAATGAGTTCAGAGATGGTTTCACGAGAAGTGCTTGTTATAACAGACAGTCTATGGCTGATAGATGGTAGTCATGAAAAAATACAGAAACGGGCATCTGTGCAATTTCCACAAAGGTCTGAATATTTTAATATGCATTCGGCCTGGCCATGATAGATATTTATTGATACTTAAATATAAAATTTATATTTAATACATACCAAACTCGAAGAGTTGGAACATATATTTAATACACAAATAGGTTGTGATGCCACATCAACACCACACTCAGTGGGATCTGTCATGAACCTCCTCTTTTGTATAAATGTCATACCACCAATTTAATATTTAAAAATATCAGTGTGCAGAGAATTCAGATATTTTAAAGATATTAAACCTACACCTATTACTTCTTGAGAAATACTGTTCTATGTAAAATGACCTGTCTGACTATCTTTTCAGGTTTGAGAAATTCAGTGGTTACAATGACTACAAGAAGAAGCGTAAAGCTGCACCTAAGAAACTGTCTCAGTTTAACAAATGTTTTATTGAAGTATTGAAGCTGATAATAAAATATAATAAACTTTGAACCCTTGTCAAAGTTTTTTCCATGATCCAATCTCTTTGCGTTTATAAATTGTAAAAAAAAAAAAAAAAAAAAATCCCTACCTACCTACCCACCAAAATTTACCTGGGTCGGGTTATGCCAAACAAACAATTTTTTAAGGATGGCCTGAGTTGACAGATCTACTCAATTTTCATTTATTTACCACATTTTAAAGGTGTAATAACATATATATATCTTGAAAAACGAAAACCTGTTGATTCCAATGTAAGGTAAAATTTTATAAACAAACGGAGATTGAATCCACAGTCTTCAGTGAAATGGTCTAATTCAAAACCAGTTAAAGGTATTTCAGTCGGGAGGTACTGCATTGCACCCCAGCAACCTTTACTAAAAACTTGTATACCGCTTTTTAAATTAAACTTAAAATCTAGTGCAAAAGAAGCGCACTAGCTTTGAACTTCTAGTGCGCCAAGGGTGCACTTCACACAAATGCGTTTCAGTTTTCATGCACCTTTTTTATATTCAGTAGATGAACACAGGTTTTTATTGTGTTTCTTCATTGTCTAGAATAACACTCGGCACTAATAACTCAGGGGTGCACCAAAATGTTTCGAATAACAACACTTGACGTTTTATTACAGCATTAGTATGACAACTACTAGGTGCATTGCGCTGACCTATTGGGTTTAACGCCTCTTACAAAACTTTTAGAGAAGGAACCAGTGGGCAAAATATTTCTGGGCATCAATGCATGACGAACACGCCCTTCCTTGCGCGGGTTGTCGCAAACTCCAAGAAGAGTCACTGCCCGTACCGTATCATTAACCAAACTTCACGCAGCAGTTCCTTCCCTTTCAGTAGAATGAAGGGGAGATCACAGCGAGGAGATTGGTCATAACATGGCGTGACGTACTCTCCTGCGCATCGGTCGAATGTTTCACTTTCTTACCTCTGCTAAAATTCAATTTTCAGAACGATATCTTTTATTTTTAGACAGGGAAAACCACGGTTACTTTTCAGCCAATCAGTGACTAGCTTACAAAGAAATGTCCATACATACAATTGACAACCCAAAATGTAAACAAACAATGCATGTCTGCAAGTGACTTACGTTCTTCACTTTTGAAAGTGTTTTTTAATATTTATACGTAAATAAAACCAATCAAACTATCAAAAAGGTTAAAATCATGATGATATGGTTGTTTTTAGACGTTTAATTGCTGTATTAAGATGTTTACGTAAAGGCGTAGTTGAAATGTGTTTACAAAATTGTAAGAAAACACCCGTCTATATATATTTTTTGGAATCACATGATCGTTTAAACCAATGAAAAATGGTTTAAAGATTTTTCTGTTTTGGGTATATTTGTGCACTTTCATTGGTTGTTTAAAAGTTCATTGCAAAGGTCAATATCATAAATCTACTGGTTTTAAAGCAGCGGTGTGAAGTAACGGTAGTGTATTCGTTTAGCTGCTGAGGGAGCGTAGGCGTGACGTAACCGATGTCTATAGTTTGAGATAGTCGTTTTAAAATTTAACAACTACGCACACGTTTAACTCGAAATAATGTTTGTAAAGTGACGATAGCCCCATTAAGTATCGTGTTCGGCTTATCTTAATCCAAATTGTTAATTGATACATTCTTTTCACACAAAGTCTCAATGCCATTCTGTTTTTTATAAGGCCTGGAGAATTTTTTTCAATAAAATTGTATTACATTCTTTAACAGCCTATCTTATTACAAGCCTATAATAACTTATTACGACTTTTATGGTTATTCGGATGACTTGAAACCCAAGTGTTGAAAATAGTCATTGAAAATCAATGATTTCTTTCGGACAAGCAATTAACCTTAATCATGACAGCAAAACAGACAGTTAAATCTATATTTAGAAACATTCTTGCTTTTATATTTTTTACATTATTTAATGTACAAATGTAATAAGTTTGACCGCCATTCAAGAGGTTAATTCAACTTTGCGCTAAAAAAAGAACTAAAGACCTTTAGATTAATCTAAAATAATTTCTTAATATATAATAAATGAAAAAGGTAACCTTCTCAAATTTCAAGGGTTTTGGCTATTTTTGAACGTATTTTATTGTAATCTACAAACAAAATTCCTTTAAAATTGAAAAATAATGGCTTTAAATACTTTAACAAGCACACGTTGAAAGCTACATTTCCTCAAAAATGTTTAGATGTTTTGATAGGAGATAAATAATCATTTTCAAAAACAGTTTACATTGTACATGTTTAAAATACATTTGTAATGTGCTGTTTCAAGAATTCCAACATGCCACGCTCTGAGTTTAAAAATAAGACAACGTTGTTGACTTAAGATTTACCACATACTTCAGATATTTCTGACACAAATCTGCTAAGTCATTCTTTAATCCTCAAGACATCTGCAAATTAAAATGGCATTTTACGCACGTGTTCTTTCAACAATTATATAATTTTATTGTACACCTTTTAACTTATCGTTATTTTTCGCTGTATCGTCGTTTTGTTAGTCTGCATGCTGTGTTGTTAAGTGTGAGATAATTCTATATTCTGTATTGTCGTTGTTTAAACGGATACATACTCAAATTTATGATTGATAAAAGTCAACTACAACGATAAAACAATTAAAAAACCATGGATTGTCTGTACTTTGTAATCGTAATTTGTGACAATCTGACATAGTCCAAAGATTCTTTACAAAGTATAGAGGATATTCATTTAGTGCTGTTAACATGAACTTTGAAATACGCAGCTTGAATAAAATCCTGAAATTAATATGAATATAGAAAGGAACTTCATGTTACCGATGGTCGGTGAGTCATTTGAAAAGTCTTTTCCTCTTTAAATGCATAACGTTTAAGTCTTCGTTCGAATTTCAACTGATATTATCTTAGTTATCGATGACCTGTATTCTAAATGTGAAAATATTTCAAGTTTCACATGCATATTAGTAGCTGCAGTTTAATTTCGTGATAGATAGATTTCGAGATAGATAGATTTCGAGATAGATAAATTTCGATGTTTCAAGAATCATGTTATCATTTAAATACGTTCATTTGATTTATTACTTACTTAGTGTAAGGAAAAGGCAGATTTTGTCATAAAGGTCTTTAACAAACTAGGGCACGCACTAAGGATCATTATTAACTGTGCATTGCCTGTTGGACGTAATTAGACAATTCTCCTGTCAATTAAATTAACATCCTTGTTACCATTGAATGAATTGTATAATGACGATGAACTTTTATGTTCAAGTCTGATGTTCTGTTCTGTTTTGTTCTGTTCTGTCAGTGACATTTACTGAGAAACATTTGCTAAGCGATCGCAGTTCAGTTTTCATCTTGGTGAGGAAAGATCATGTCAAAGTTTTACCTAAAAAAGCTGAAATTTACTTTTCATAAATTTCTTTCATTATACATATGGCATACGAATAAATATTCTCATTCCAGCATTGTGAGTTGAAATATAATAAATTATCGTCATTGATAACTTTCTGGACCTTAAATAGTTATTGTTTTACACGGAACATTTCTTATAGAAAGTTAGTAAAACACCCCAATCTTTTACATAATACATTGTGACTGGAGTGTTAAATTTTGCTTCTAGGAATGAGACCATTGCCTCCAGGCCAGTACTCATTCAACAAAAATGATGAGTATCAAAATGAACTCGAGGAAGAATACAGGATTCTAGTCAACAACGAAAACTATGAGAGTCACGGCGCCCCCTATTGGCTAAGCGAAGTACAAAGGGAGATCACCAACAGCGGAGAATCGCCATTGTTTACAAACAACCTTCTATCTTCAGGAAAGGTAAGCCGAATTACTTTGAGCCAAACCAGTCCGCTTGTAAAACATTGTTTCTAATAGAAAAGGTATGAAAATCCAGTCAAGAGACCAATGATGTGATAATCAGTAGCTTCAAATAGTCAGATATCAGTAAAGGGCGATTGAATCCGAATACAATAAGACAATCGAGTTCGCCTTTAGTAAAAAAGTATGTTAAGCCGAATTCAGTTGAATAGTAAATGGGTTGATAAATTTGAGGACAACTTCAGTAAATGGAGATGAAATGACAGTAATATCGATTGACAAGGGCGTGAGATAAAAGAGCTTAGTTGAAATAATAAAGCAAGGCAGTTGAGTCCAGTAGTTAAAATCCGTCATAACTTAAGAAGTGATATAACGTGAACTGGATGGAGACAATTGAGCCCAAGTTTAAAATGTATGATAAGTTATTTGAGTTCAAAATAAAAGCTGTGATAAGATATTTGAGTCCAATGAAACAGGACTAGAAAATAGTTGAGGTCCGAGAGGTCAGTAGTAAAAGAGGAAATAAAACATCGACGTTTTTATCGTTTACAAATGTACTGAGAAAAATTCTGAAATTCGTTACAGATTTAATCCTGTCTTTTTTTAATTATCTGTACTTGAAACAGTCAATCTGGTTTTTTTACACAAGTAAGTTAACATATACAGCCAAACAGCTTTTGGTGTTGTTGTTGTTGTTGTTGTAGTTATTCATGCCCTGAATGTGTAATACAGGAAAGGGTCAAAGACAGATTTCAGACATCGATCGGTTTTTGTTATTCTGTTCAATACGACCTTGCCCTTGGGTCCAGAGTCTACAATAATAAGTCATGGTTCATGTGCGGCGCAGTTAACTCTAAATTCAGATCTACCCCTAAACTGTCATACAAAGGCTGACCTGCATATTTTATTTTTAATATAAGAGGAAAATATTGCACAGAAGATATCATTTTAATAATAAATTAATTGGCTAAACACGATTTTCAAATTCAATCTGTGTTTCTATTTCAGATACCTCTTTTTATACGGGGTCTGTCCCCGATGTATCAACATATACAGGTTACTCGTCTAGCATAGAAGATAGTTGTAATAGTCTACATAATGCTTTCAACTTATAAATCGTTTATAACAAATAGATCGCATGTTATTTATGTAATCTGCATGCATAAAGAGTGACAACCCTGACCTTTCTTTTGACGAATCTAAATGTTAAAAGTAAATTCGACATTAAAATATAACAAAATTGCAACAGAAATATATATAGATTGCAATTTGTATTAAATTTATCCAAAAAGCAGGATGGTAAGGACGAATTTATTCAATTAAAATTTTCCCCATTTATTCAAACTTCAAATACATGTTAGATTTAAAGTTTAATTTAACTTTTACACAGCTGCCACCAGTACTTTATGCTAATATTCCTAACTTCATGCCCGGATTTAAGCTATCAATTGAGCAGATTGTCTCATATTACTAACTTGTGATTTCGAACTGTGAACATTTTGAATTGAAATTCAGACTTTTTGTCTCTAGACGTTTCCTTAGGACAAAATAACCACGTTTGAAAATCGCCATGGGGTGGGGAATTGCACTCCATCTTAAAAATATTGGATTGTCTAGCGTAGCAAGGGAGCGGAACTGGGGTCCAGTGGTAACGTAATGAACTTATAATCCAGGGATCGCATCCAAAGTTTGATTCCACGCTCGTCCAATAACATTCCTTATTGCCTTTCGGATGAGACGTTAAACTGAACTCCCATATATCAATGCTATAAAACGAGCACTGAAATGTATCTTGGGTGTCTTTTAAATAGGGTCTTTCTGTATCTTGCATTATTCCCCACGACTACTAAAGCTAAACTTCCTTTGAGGGGATGGGGCCTCAGTCATATGGGCAACCGTACCGACTATAAATAAGCCCACATAGATAAATAGGAACAGAACAGAGGAGCGGGTGTGGTCCAGTGGTACCAGGGATCCCGAATTCGATCCTCCGCTCCTCCACTAACATTACTAATAGTCTTTCGGATGAGACGTTAAGCCGAGATCCCATGTATCAGTGCATACACTGAGCATGCAAAAAAAACCAGGGGTGTCTCTGGAATGGGATGCTTTCTGTATCTTACAATACCCCAACAACATTAAATAACTCTTCAGTGGGGCGTCGGTCATATGGGCAACCGGTACCGACAATAAATAAGCTCAGATAGATAAATAGGTTAGCATTAGTGCGATCAGGAATGTTCGGATCCTTATTTGATCGTATTTTGTTTTTCGTTTGAGGCCATTTTTAATGAAGGAACTAGTGACCAATATTGCTATTTAGACATCAAAATCTGTAATGAAATAAGCCAATATTTACACAAATTGAAGATCAATTAAAATCTTTTGTCAAAATTGCAGTATGATTTTAACGATTGTTCGCTTGATAAACTTTATGTTGCCAATAAATTTATTGATTACATATTTGCCGATTTGTTTAAATTGGGAACAAAAGACCACGAGTATTTAAATGGATTTATTATCAAAAACGTCGATCTTAGGACTTTATTATTTTAGGAACTGATATTTTGGCGAAACTTGATGATGTTTTAAAAGGATAATTCATTTTATTTTTTGCAGTCAGATGTTTCTATCTTTACGCGTGATTTTTCCCCCATAAAAAATTTTAAACCTTGATTACAGTTATGCCTAATGCAGTTCATTCACACTATTGGTGAAAAAAAAATCTCAAAGAATTTTTTTCAATCACATTTATAATTATAGTCAAAAACGTAACCAACAAAGCAACTGAACTTTACCAAGAATTTTGAGAAAATCTGACCAAAATATATTTGAACATTGGTTTAACATAAGCCTATATTGTTGACGCCTATATCGTTCGTCACGCTAATATCAGCGATACATTATAAGAATTTATACTGGAAATAGATTTTACTGATCCTTCATTCTTTATTATAAGTTTTTAACTAGTCTGAGGGGATTTGAATTCTGTGAATGAACTGCTTTAAGAAATAATAACCCTTAGCTTAAAAAACGTTTGAAGGATGGACAAAAGTTTTAAGTACCTCAGTTAATGGAGAGTTGTTGATCCCTCTTTTAATGTAGCCGGCCCGGCTAGCTCAATCGGTAGAGCTTCGGATTGTCAATATTGACGATCCCGCTTCGATCCCCATCAGGACCGGCAAAATTTCTCCGTGATAATTGATCTCAGACAATGCGTCTATAGGTCATTTGTCCCTCACCTCTGAAGCAAGTAAGGAAATAGTCAGTCACTTGCGGAGAAATTGGTTATTAATCTGGTTGGATACCCAGGGACACTGGCTAGGTGGACTGACCGCCGGTATATGACCTTAGCTGTTAAAACTGGCGTTAAACCCCAATAAAACCAATCTCTAAATGTCTATATGTCTAATGTATATTTTCTGAACAATTTTCTTCTTCATATTAGTAATCATTTTGTATTTAACAGAGATCGAGCCATTCAAAATCCACTTGCAGAAAACAATCGATTAATTTTAGGGCAAAGCCCTTTATAGCATAGTTTCTTTTGTTTCGTGCCCGGATGTTTAGATGAATTCGTGTAGGCAAAACAGAGCGGAATTTCTATCTAAAATCAAGTAGCCTATAAGCTCTTGTTGACATTCAATATAATAATTTATTCAACGGAAATGAATAAATCAGTTTCCATCTCCTAGTATGTTTTATGTTTTATGCCGGGTGATGTCAAGCCCCTTTAGATTTGATATGTTAATTCTTATCACAGAGATAAAAAGGGCAAATAAATTTGCTGAAATGGGGAAATAACACCGACTGCTATCATGTAACTGAATTTAGAGAAATGATATTCAAGTATTTGCTCTAAATCACTCAGGTTATTCCAGTTCTTATTAATCCCTCCACATGATTGCTTCCTGTGATTAGTTCTCTTGTCTTGTTGAAAGTGTGAAATGTAGAAAGTGTCTGGTGGAACTCGAATCAGCGACCTCCAGAAGACCGACATTCTCCATTAGACCAATGTCTACAAAGTTAAGGTTTCAAAGCTATTGCTATATACTTGTTAACGAAATAGCAAAAATATCGATGCCGTCACCATCCGCTTCTCCTGCTGAGGTGCTTTTGTTGTTGTTGTTTTTCCTCATAAATAACTGATACTCTGAAAAATGATATTCAAATGCAACTTGTTAATTTCTGATTAACAATAATTATTAATTATTTAACATAGCAGTTTCATATTTATAAAGATAGAGTGTTCAATTCCTGACAGAATAAGTGTTAATCAATACAATAAAAACTTTAAACACTGACCTGTGTTTGTACCAAATGCAGAATTATGTTCAAGTCTGCATATGCGCAGTAATGTTTTTGCATAGCCCATAAACTAAATATATGCCCGCACCTTGAATGACATGGTCGATAATCACCTAATATACGGCCAAACTAACTGAAATTTTATATAAAAACTAACAGCCTTATTTATATACTCTGTAGAGAAGTGACCAATCATTTGTAAACAATTTCTTTTCTAAGAATCAAGGCCAGAATGAGATATAGGGCTAGGTGTCTGACGCATTATATACACGATAGAATACATAAAAGTGTAATTAAAGGCCGCACCATATTCAATAAATTTTTTTCTATATAAATAGTAAAAACTTTTTGCCTATATTTAAATTACACTCACTTTTCCTTACTTATTTTAGTCATAGATTTCTGATTTTAATTATATTTGGTATGATATGGGTATTTAAACATGGTGCACTTATTAGAAAGTATATAACCTAATACGTTTAAGAATTAATTGATTCTAACTGCTACATATATCTTTATATAATTACATCGTTAATTTCCTTTCAGTTTGAGCAAGAACAAGGGGAGGTTAGTTTTGAGAGAGCTGTTCTGTATAATAATAAACGACGGCCATTGGCCCCTCGCCGTCGGCATCTTAACGGCAGAAAAGAATATTATCGCCCGAACAGCACACACCAGTACCTTTCGGCAACAGATTTAAGAAATCTTCACGAAAACGAAGAAAATATGGTAAAGTATGGTCGGCCGACGAGAACAACACTTCTGCGGGCCAGACAGAGAACAAATTCTGCCCCGGTCAACGCATACGATGTCCGACGAGAAAACAGTAAACGTGAGTACATAATTATAATGCAATGAATGAAAAAGAAGAAACCGTTTTTGTAATAAACACTCAGCAAATCTCTATGCCATTTTTTTTCTACTGTAGAAACAAAAATTACTCACGTATCAGCCTACAAAATACGGTGCACGATGTCTCGCTAAGACTTTTTTTTCCCGCTTGACCCTGCCTATGAATATTGTCCAACATGCCACTATATCTCAGTTAGCAATTAAAGTGTAGATTTTGTGTTCAGAACTTTGAGAATTTTTTAAGAAACTACACATATACTGGTGTAAATAAACGGTCTAGTGATGTTGAATTCAATCCCAAAGCATGTATGTCTCTGGTAAACTGTGCTATTACCAAGTCCATGATCACGAGTTTAAAATCTTTAACAGTGCGAATGTTTTGCAAAAGCAAAAGCACAATACCGGTTTCATATGCCTTGTGAAGAATAATGGAGTAGCATCATTGCCTAAAACAGTTTTTGACGCGCTTTGGCAAAAGGTACCGTATAGGTGTATATGAAGTAACGTCAAAGTAACGGCGAAATACTTTCGAGTTGCAACTAAAGTTTCACGTCATTTAAATGAAGTTGTCTTCAAAACAATTTGCAAGCAACCGTGCATACTTGAATATGTAATTAATATAATATCATCCGAATAGGACATATATAATATATATTTTCAATAACAGAAAAGATTGATCAGTCTGATTCCGTTAAAAAAAAGAGAAAAAAAAAGAAAAACAAACAGTTGGTCTCTTATTTTTTGACGTGTCACATGTACAAATGAAGAGAAACAAGAATTTCTCCATTTGTTTGTTTGAAAATTTCTTTGTGTAAATGTTTAAAGAGACATGAAAAGTTTCTTACTGCAAAAAATGAAACAAATGATGAATTTTTCCATTTTTATTTTCATATTACAAATTATGTAAATCTTTACCTTCAGGTTCGGAAGACGTTAAGAACAATTCCATTTTTCATACCTCAAAAGAGTAAGTACACGCAATCTACTATTTTCATTGTATTATTATTTGATATTTAATTTAACTCCAAAATCAAGTAAAATGCATTTTATCTAAGTCATACTTGCTTGTAAAATGTACACTATACATGCGGTAGTACTAGTACAGGTAAATACTTCGGACGTAATTGCAATTTGAAAATTGACTGTCCGTTTGTATTGTAAATCAATACACCGTGGATGACCAGCAGGGTACATGTAAATTGTGTATCAGTGTCTTTGATTGAATTTTTATGATAAAAAAGAATAAAATTCCATGATTATCATTATTTCAGTGAATTTGATCGCGAGCGAGTTCGCTTTGTATACAGGTATTTCTTTTCTCCCCGTAGAACCAGATTTATATGTTAGATATTTCTTTATTTCATATTTATCTGGTCAGTGTTGAATTTTATATTTTTTCGTTCCTGACCTGATTTCTATTCATCTTGTATTAACACACTTTCAGTGCATTACCTCTTCCAGAAATCTAACTGATATCATACAAGACGGAATAAGATGGCGCATTTCTGCATAAGGCATTCAAAATATGCAAATCAGTGCATTGTTATTCTACACTAGTCTGAAGTTTAAAGCATTACTGTAACTTGAAAAGTTAAGGTATACATTACACCAGTGGAGCGCCATCTACATTACTGGTATTTTGGAGATATATCCAGAAATTCTGGTAATCCCAGTAGAAAACATTATTTACCGATTTATCACAATTAGTGTCTTGTGATCGTTTTAAAATGGAGCAGATAAACAGATGTCTTTAATAACTCAACAAACAAATGAAAATACTTGGAGTGAACAATGTCTCTTTTTCTTTAAGTTATATACCATCTTCACTAACCTCTGTTATTTCCTTCTCACTATTTGACTTTGTAGGAAACAAAGTGTGCTGCCCCCAATTTTCTTCAAACATTCTCATTAGAAGGCGTCTTTATATCTTATTACATTTATATTTCAGGCTTCTTTTCCCTTTTTTGTTCTTTCTTGTTTTTTCTTCGGAAATATACCCAGAGTTATCAGCGTTATCAACAATGCTACATTAATGCAGTCTTATCATAGAGATATTTTTCTATTCTACATGTAAAAATTGGCTGAAGTGCCATTTCGATCTTTCAGTTTTTTACTTTTCTCTCAAGTATTTACTCATTCCATACATAAGAATTACATTTTTTTTACACTGAAAACGTGCCTCTGGCTCAGCCTTTTAAGATATTTCTCTGCATAACACAAAAAACCGTCTAACCATACTAAATTCTAAAATGGAATTTTACAGTTTGGACAGATCCATTAAATGGGTGCTTATTAAAAACAATCCTGACTGAGTGGCGAATAGTGCAGACAATGATTATCCTGAATGAATGTGAGGCTGATCTTGGTCTGCAATGGTCGCAAAGGCAAAGTCAAATGCCTCTAGCAGGGTAAAGTTTAAAGTTTGTGGGAACATTTCGCTTTTCAAAATTAATATGTCCGAACACTGAATTTTCATATCTTTCCTTTTCATTCTTGAGGAAATTTCTTCATAACCTAATTTACAATTGTTTTATTATTTTGTAGATACTTGAATATCTACGCCACAGAAGGGGAGAGTGTACATTCTTTTCTCACTGGGGCAAGATATAACAGGTAAGTTATTTATACAAGTTACCTCCCTTAGACATCTAGACCATTGTTATTACTGTTTCAGTATTTTGTTTTAAAGACAGAGACAACTTTTCAGTATCAAAAGTTCGAATTCTAATTCCAGCCTAAAAAATCGACGTTTGGTCAAACAACTGATTTTACTTTATAGAACTTTTCACACGTTCTGGTTTAATACGTGTACATGTACTTTCAATATACAGATTTTGCTGATTACTGTATAGATCATCGTGTGTTTGTTATTTATGGAGTTCTAGTTTAAGGCATTTTGTTTCATTTTCAGGGCACATCTTGTTGACTCTAAGGGTTTAACAGTATACGGAGTGTACATGCCCAGGGGTCATCCATCCGACTGTTTCATCACGGGCCCACGACGAATAAAAGATGTAGGAGATGATATACCATCTGCACCTCCAGGTTTGAAGATTTACTTTCTTGTATAACATCTTTTTTTTAAAATCAAGTTAACCGCAACTGTAAGAAGTTGTTTTTTAGTCGAGGAAATGGAACACAACATTTTGTTGTTTTTGTTTTTGTTTTCCTCTTTTAACGTTTTAACCTTCACATTGTAATCATGAAATATTCAGTGACAATTACAAAGAAAAAAAAGCTAGAGTCTTCTAGTATTGTTAACAAACTGGCATATCCGAACTTATTGTACAAAAATAGAGCCTCTGGTATTTCAGACTCGCCAAGATCAGATATCTACGAGACGCCGTCACCCGTGAATATCTCCAGACCGACATCGTCACGGCATATATCTATGCCTGTTTCCCGGGCAAGTTCCGGTGGACCGACAACCAGACTTTCAACATCCAGACCTCATTCACACAAGTAAGGCTGAATATTCGGCTAGTTTCAGCAACAAATTCGGCTAGTTTCAGAAACATATCATTTAAAGATTTTACATTGAGACACTAGTACTAACTTATTCAATGTACAATAATATTAAGGTTTAAATAAATGCGAACTGCACAACGCCACAAACAGTTTTTATTTTAATTTTGCTTTTGACTTGACACGTCAAATTGACATTTTTGGCAAAATCTCTTTCTCTGCTGCAATTTCCCTCATATTTAGCGACAGAAACACACACAGCAGTTAAAATCATATGTATAAACAAGTCGATGTTTCAATACTGCACTTAATCTGACTCAACTTTTTACGTATTAAGTTTTGTTCTACAATAGTAAGAAAAAATAAGGGAAGTCATAATCATTCGTAATACTTATTATGGACAAATATTAAAGTCAGCCAAATTGACTTAGTATATATATACAGATTCGACTCTTATTCACTCAGTGTCTGTCAAAACGTTTTGCAAATAGATTTAAAGTCAGCCAAATCGACTTAGTATATATATATACAGATTCGACTCTTATTCACTCAGTGTCTGCCAAAACGTTTTGCAAACAGATATGTTTCACCGTACATGTATTTTTCTAAATTTTCCATAACTTATTCAAAATCGGCCGACTTATTTCCTCTTTTGAAGGAAGCCGCCATCTCGAATGTCATCATCAAGTTCACGTCCGAGAAGTGCCAAAGAACACTTGTACCAATCTACAGCAAATACCCAGCATTCCTTTCAATCAAGAAGCCCGCCAAAGAGTCCGGAAAAGAAAGAGCTTCCTCTTCCGGATGAAGTTACCATGGCAATGCCGGATCACATCAACAGAGGTGAATATGTCTCATTTGAGGAGCAGATATCTTGAAATGAAAGCTTGTGTCTTCTCCTCTGCCCGAAAATTCTGTATATTTTCAGAATTTTAAAAAGCATTTCAAATCCAAATATAATACAACAGAGATGAAAGCTTTTGCTTATAAGTTGACAGAGCTTTACATATCAAGTGTATTAGTGGGGTTGCTGGCAAACTCTGGAAATAAAAACGGAAACTAGAATTTGTTAAGACATTTCATAGTTTTTGCTTTTACTTGTTGTTTCTTTAGTATCAAATCTTTTGTTTTCGCTTTGCACTGTAATTATTTATTGCATAAAATTTAGATACTCAAATATAGAACTGATTTTTCTCTTCAGGTAAACAAGGCGTGTATGTCACTTTGAAAGGTCAGAAAATTATTGAGTCAGTGGACTCAAAATTGCCAAGAGTTACTGGTATCTCGTTGCCAAAGATCTCGAAGCCACGAGATTATGTGGACGAGATGTTATATGTAAACCAACCGCCGCCGACACCATGTGATGTGTCAGTAGTAACGGCTGAAAAGCCAAGATCTGACCATGATGAAAGAAAAATTCATCAAATTGACGAACAAGCTGTAGAAGAGGGTATTCAAAATATTCCTCAACCAGAAAAGACGGAAAGACAGCCACTTGATACTGTAGAAAAAGAAAATAAAGGAAATAAAGAGAATGTTAATGACAATATAGAAAAGAAGGATGAACCGATAAGTAAAGTTGTAGAAGTGGAGAACGTTATGACTGAAAAGAAATCTTTGGAAATCGGACCAGTTAAGAAAGTTAATTTTGAAGACCAACAAACGAAAGAATCTAAAAAGAAGGAAATTCATGAAAATGTTGCTACTGATGTCGGAGAAAACGAAAAAAGTGGCGAAAAGGATGAAAAGATTATATTCTTTATGACTGAAGACGATGACACGGAGGAACCGAAAGGGACAAGAGATGAAACTGTTAAACAAGACCATACTGAGATAGATAACAGTGACAACGTTGAAGAAGTGAAAACAGAAAACAGTGTTGAAAATGTTGAAACTGCAAACGAACAAGTGGTCGAGAAAGTTAATGGAAATGATGAAGGTGATAAAACAGTTGAGGATGTTATTAAGGTAGAGATATCAGAAACGGAGAAAAAGGCAAATGACAGTAACACTAAAGATGAAATTAGTGAAGACGAAAAACCACTGACTTCAAAAGATTATCCTTTTGATGGGAACGATGATTGATAAAATTTAAAAGAAGCAGACTAGGTAGCTACATTTACAGGGAGAGGTTCCTTTGTAGAAGAATGTAGGATATTAAACAGTATTTATAAAATTTTAAAACGATACCCCAGATCCCAAAATTGATTGGTCAGTTATTTCCTGTTAGTATTGCTTAGTATTCTGTAACTGTCATTTAGTTTTTTTTTCAGTAAATGAAATAATTTTGTGTTGAATCGTATAAAGAAATATGGCCGAAAGTTATGAACGTTTGCAATAAGGATTGAGATTCAGAAAGGGCGAAAAGGTGACGGACAGTGTATATTTCAAACATGTTAATGTTAAGTTTACATAGTTTATGTAGCATTGATGTGTACATTAAGTCGGATAGTCAGTATGCTTCCGTCATCTGTCTCTTGTATTTAGTGATATGATTCTCAAGTATGGAAAACAATTATTGGCGCATTGAAAACGTTTGAACTGTTAGGAAACCGGAAGTACGCCAATGTCTAGTGAAATCAGTGAAGGAAGAAGAAATAAGTAACGCATCCTCGTCAAGAGATTCAAACAAAAAGCTTCGAATTGTAGCCATTTGATTCAGCAGTTTCATAAACTTAAGTATTACTTCTGAGTTCCCGTTGCTGTTTTCTGAAAGAAAACGTCTTTAGTGGAAAAAAACATCATTCATGTTTATATGGTCCTCTCTGTTCATCAAAGGAATGGAAGACGTATACGCGAACATGTTTCAAATGAAATGGATGTATTAGTGAACATGTTTCAAATGATGTGCATGTATTAGTGAACATGTTTCAGATGTTATGCATGTATTAGTGAACATGTTTCAAATGATATGCATGTTTCAGATGTTATGCATGTATTAGTGAACATGTTTCAAATGTTATACATGTATTAGTGAACATGTTTCAAATGTTATAATGTATTTTAGAAGATTATATGAGTGCACGTCAGGAAGATTGTAGGCTCATTGTTCTTTGTCATATCTGAATGTACACGGACATTTTATTTATTTTTTGAACGCAGCGGAAGTTCCTGCCAAAGAGACATGTGCCAAAAACAGTCTGTTGGGTCTAGTATTAAACATCAATATAATATTTATTCTGCATTTCTGTCGGACTATTTGTTTCACCAAGTCAGTATTTGTACTAATATCACACGATCTGGTCTACTGTTGAGACTTCCAGAATATTTATACATGGACAAAAAAATAATTCTACTGAATACTTTCATGAATATATACTTCTAAATGTTTCTTTTTTAATGAAAGGCTCAAGATAGTTTTTCACTGTGTCAAAGACATTTTTTCACCATTTTTGATTTTTGAAATTTACGTCTATATTCTTATCTTACAATTCTTGGGCATATTAATTCTATTTATCTAACAATATTGTGCATAATTTTCATCAAAAAGTGCGTAGTATATGTAAATACATTGTAGATCATTTCGTTTAGAAAATTAAGTGCACGTAGGTGAAGCACTGAAATATGTTGGTCGTCTCAAAGCATTGAAATCTACTGAATAGAACAGAACATTATTTACTTTAACATGAAGAGTATACAAATTAATATATCAACACATGAAGCCATTACTAAAGGCTTAATTTTTCTGTATTTAATGCATCACTAACAAAGACTGTATTCCTATATAAAGCCCACGGTTGTGCAGTCACAAGAAGAAAAATTTTCCTTAACGCTGAAAAAAATATTAAGTTAAAAATGCAGTTTCAGGGTAAATGTTAATACACGTCTTCTCAATGTAAATCGTACTGCGTCAATTATAAATCGAGTCATTTTGATTGATAGGCGCAGGGTTAATATCCATCACATGCTTAACATAGATACCTTAGAAAACTTCCTCTTATATAGAAAAACAAAGAAAGGTTTATGAATACACTACTCACTTAAAACAACCAATTAATCAATCATTAGATTTTAAACCACGGATTTCGATTAATACAACCACGGATTGTAATAATACCTTACCGTGTGCAAATTCTATAGAATTGTTTTCGAATGTTGCATTAAATTGTAACATAATTATAGTAGATTATATGTTAACAACATGTATAGAAAGATAACAAATACATATTTCACTGCGAGTTATGTATTTATACATTTTTGTATATTGATTATTTGTTCAAATTAAGTTATTTTGAATTGTTTGTGTTACAAACATGTCTTCTATGTTTAGTAAGTTTTGTACAGATGTAATAAAGTTTAATTGCAAGAATTTATAAGTGTTGGCTCCTGTTGTAAATAATTGCCAGTAGCTTAGTTCAAGTACATTGTTAATAAACGTCCCGTCTTGCAATTCATTATGCACGTGACCCAAGCCTCGTTTTGGAAAAAAAATGTTAATCTAAAGTCCTATATGATCACAGGTATGGTTTGCTCCAAAAGCGATATTAAGCTTTTTAGTTTCGGTTAATTGAATCTACGTTTCTTCGATTGTAGTTATCAAGTTTTTGCACTTTTTTTCGACCTTGGTTGCGGTAGGAGTAGTGGTAAACTGATGGGGGAAAACATCAGCCTGATGATGTTTTTGCCCTTTCAGGTATTTTGTTTCTGTATAATTCAGGGGAAGTAACAGCTACACAGTCTTTGGTTTTATTATCGCTAGAGTTACGTATCTCAATTAAAAATGTCTATTGAATGTATACATTTTTAACACTGTCTATTTCCCCAACCAATCACAAGAGACTGTAACGAAGATAAAGGGCACACGTTTACCTAGGAGTTTCGTTTATTTCGCGGCGTTTTGTCTGCACGGTATATTCTGCGGAACTACATCGTCATGGACAATCAGGAGAAGGAAACATTTTTACATCTATCAGGCATGAGGAGTGACAGAGGAGCCATGAGGAGTCAAAGAGGAGGCATGACGAGCGTCTCCTCTTTGACTCTGATTTCAGCATCTACCTTGCATCATGGTCATGTTGAATACTGATATAACTTTAACTGTCAGTTTAGTTTGGTTAAAACTGTTGATTTACATCAATTTCAGAGTGACGTCAGGCAAGTTGCATCAACTACATGCTGTAGTGACCGGCCAATCCTCGCAATGAAAAGAGTTTTGGAAGTCAAGACAAATTGAACTCTGACTATCATACACAGAACTGAAAACTTAGTTTACAAATTTTCAAGACTTTTTAATCAATCAAAAATACACAATCTGATTCCAAAATGTGTTTGTTCACAATCTTCAAGTTTCTCAACCCCTCCTGAATGTTCATTTCTTTCTTCAAGTACTTCATCAAAAATACATAATCTGAGTCCATAATGTGTTTGTTCAGAGTCTTCAATCATTTCTAACACCCCAGATTGTTCATTTCTATTTTCGCCTTTGTCAGTATTGTTCTGAGCATCCGTATGATTTTCAGCGCTAACGGACTCTGTTCCAGCTGGCAGGTCGTTCCTTTCTTTCATAGTCTTAATTTGTGTGTTTCCTTCCACATTTGGTAAAACTTCAATTCCGTATTTACCCTTCTGTTTTCTTCTGAAATAGTTTGCTCCTGTGTGTGGATTTCTCATCACGGAGAAGTTATTTTTATGGGTTTTGATTTCAAGATGAACATCTCCTTCAAACGACTCTGCTCTCTTCATTAGCTCGTGCAGCTGTGCTATATATGCTTTTGTGCTTTGAGTTGCCAATGCCGGATTGAAGTGTTCTATTTCTGTCTGCTCTTTTTGTTCAACATGTGATTTCATTTCACATTTCTTATTTTCCATACACTTGACCCCTGAACGAGTTTTCTTTGTTTTTTGTAAAATCAGCTCTGTTTCCTTTAACTTCAATAAAATATCCTCCTTTGTCAAACTGAAGTTTATAACTTTGAAATCCTTTAGCGTTCTTTCTGCGATAAATTCGATATTTCTATCGCTACCTTGCAAGTATATCTTTTGATCTGACATTTCTGTATCTTTGGCATCTTTCAGTTGAACATTTTCCTGTCTTCTTTCAAACTCGTTTCCAGACCCAGTTTTCGTCGAACTGTCTTTGACAGGATCTTTCTTCACACTGCTTGTGACGAAGTTTAACGGTAGTTTATTTTCTACTTGTTTCTTAATCAGTTTCAGGTTTCTGAGTCCCTTTATTCTTTTAACTGAATCGGCTTTGCTTTTAGCGTCTAGTGTAACTGCTATCTTTTGCTTTTCAGAAGGTAAAGCTGGATTATGACTCACTATTTCCTTTAATTTTGGTTTTAAGGTTTTCCACTTAGAACGCATGTTCTTCACGTTTTGAGCTTTAAACTCCTGGTGCAGTTGTAATTGCGTAGTAAGTGTGTTCTTCTCGTCTATTAATATTGGCTTGGTCAGTCCACTTTGACTGACAGCAAAATCTGACTTAGTAAAACCTATCTCACAATAGTATTGAATGGCTGACCTATACACCACTGCAATTGTTCGGTCTTTCATCTGATCAGTCTTAGGCAGGTACATTATCTTAAAATTCGGTATTGCTGGATTGTAGTCAGTTCCAGTTTTGATTATCATCACTGAATCCAGTAAATTTGACAATTGTCCGTCAATGTACCATACGTTTCCAAATTTGTAAAAGCTACAGTCAGGCGTACGATCAAAACAAGCACTTTCCAATCGTTTGAGCATTGTTGGTCTAGTTTTGGCAGGAGCAAGGCAGGAAATTGCAAAGAGAAGTGTTGTGATCAGGTCTAGAAAGAAAAGCATACACCACATTTTCAGATGCAAGAGCCATTTTCAGCATTTTGGATACGAGAAATTGTTGAGCGAGAATCGACACATGGTGAGTGGTTGTCCCACCTCTTAGTTTGATCATGCTGCATTTTGCGTTCTTCTTTATATCAAGATATTGGCGGGCATGTATCTCTGATCCATACTGAACCACTTGATTAGTTTCGAACTCTTGTAGGGAAATGGCGGTCCACATCTTTGACTGGATCCAACTTAGCTGAATCTTTTCTTTGATCTTATATGGAATCGGAAACCTCAGGATTTTCAGCCTTTCTATTTCAGCCTTCATCTTTGTGACTATAATCAACGTGTCAGATAAACACTGATCAATCGCTCGATTTCTCCTCAGAAGTTGCTTTAAGTGTGCAGATGTAATACTGTATCGTTTAGAGAACTGTCTTTTTGCAAAATGTTTGGGTACTAAACTTGCCTCCTCACTATTAACTTTGCAGCATTCAACAAGCTCCTTTTTAACAAATTCGTCAGTGTGTTTCCTATTTTGTCCGTCAACCATGTTTTCAAAAGTTGCATCTGTTTTCTCCTCATTATGCTCAGAATCTCTTATACTTGCACTTGTCGTGCTATATTCTTTTCCTTCACAAACTTCATCCAGATGATTCTCGTAAGAAACGACATCATCATCTGCTGTTCCAGGACTTTCTTTGTCTACGTTTTCGTTATTTGAACCTGAAGCATTTTCAGTAAGTACTCCTTCATGTTTTGTGTACTCCATCATCACCTCATTTTCTTTATTTATCTCTATCAATGTCCTTTCGCAAGGTGCATCAGCTTCATCAACTAGTCTAAGGTCTGCCTCATCGACTTTGTTTGAATCAGTGACGTCATTTCCCTTCTCTGTAAGTCCGACTTCCTTTTCATTGACAAAGTCCAGCTCAACCTTTTTCTCTGCTACTGCTGACTCTTTCTTTACTTTCCATCTGCGCTTCTTCCGTTTTGTTGACTTGTGTGCAGCATCAGTGGCAGCTGAAACTGGTGCAGAGGTCGGTGCTGGTGTAGATGTAGGAGTGGTTGCAGATTTTAGTACGGGTGCAGATGTTGGTGCGGGTGCGGCGTCTTGAACAACTGGAGTCTCGAATTCTTGAAGTTTCTTGCTTCCATTCTCTTTCTTTCGCCTTAGTTTTTCTTTCAGTCTGCAAAACATTGATAAATTTAAATCTGTAGAATAAAAAAAGAATAGTTTTTTTTCTTTACATAGTGTTGTTTCATTTGTAAATCGCATTTCTAGATTCTATATTTTCTTAAAAATTGAGATAGAACCGCTCAGACGGACCAGTATATCTCGTGAAGGTTGAAAAAATACATTTTTTCTTGGTCTGGAATTTTGGGGGATTCGAAAGGCAAGCTATTTTTTTATTATGGTGAAATATGGCAAAATATTAATTTCAAGAAAAATAGTGATTACAGGGAATAATTTTCAATTACAGTTTTTTAAAACATCGTTTTCACGAAAAACAGATAAAGCTTATGATCTACGAGCTAGCTTCTCAGGCAAACATCCAGTCTACACAGAAAACACTTCAGATAATACCAGCAAATAAACAAACACAGTTATCTGCTCTCACCTGTCCCTCGTGCTTTCCCTGTTTCCACTGACTGCCGCCAAATCTTCGTCTATCAACTTCTTCATTCGTTTTGGTATTGTTCTGGAAATATTATTTTGAAGAATTTATTACGGTACCACAAGCAACATAAAAAGTCACTCCGAAAACGGAGTTCGAAAAATTAAACTAAGGGGGATTCAACTGGTTCTAAAACCCAGTTCAAACTGACCGCTATTATCTCCCCTTAATAAATCAGTCCATTATAATTCAAGATGGGTGTTTCACTGCATGTTGAATTTACACAAGAAATATCATTTTTGTTTCTCTGATATATTTGTTGCATTCCATGACCTTCTTAAACGTTCTTTCGTTTTGATGAAAAGAAATCAAAGTTTCAACATGACCTTGAAAGGCCTTTTTAATATGTCATAAAGGAGTAATGTTTGCGGCACAACCGAAGTTCTTTCTCTGTCCTAGTCACTGGCCAGAAATGACTTTTGGCTTTTGAAACTCGCAAGTCTTTCGAAAATATGTACATGTATCTGCTTAAACAAGTATTGACACTTTCTCTGATACAAAGGCCGTAAGTAGTGTTTTGAAGACTTAGACACGTGTTTTGCTGGTACAGTAAAGACAGCTCTGCAGACTAACCTCTGTGTCGGTTGTTTTTGTGCATCATTTGAGCGCAGTGACGTAGGTGAGTCGTCTAACCAAGGGCAATAAGCCTTGTTACTGAAATAAAAGGGAAGTCATATCCTTATTTTTACCTAAACCAGCCAGCAGATATTCTTATCGGAAACAATATAACATTGCTATAGATGACCCTTCGATGAACTGCTAAGTATCACAGTTGATTAGAAAGAAAGAACTGGCAATCTTCGGTAGAAAATAACTTAATTAATTTAAATGTCATGAAAAAAAATCCAGCAATTTTCGCCATTTTGCCGCTGCAATATTTTTACTTACAACGGTAAAAATGTGTTCTTTTTTATCAGCTTTGTAAATGTATATTATTGAATCACAAAAGTGTAACGCGTGGTGTAAATTTGTTAAGAATACTTTAGATGAATTAGGATTTAGCAACTTATGGTATGAAAATAACTTGAATTTAAGTAATTTCCCTGTTCTGCAAATTAGACTTCGCGATCAATTCCACCAAGAATGGCACCTTTCAATAAGTATGACAAGATTACGTAAGAATGAAAAAATAGTTTTCATTCGAAAAATATTTAGATTTTGTCAAAAACGATTATCTTCGAAAACTACTAACTTGTTTTAGGATTTCAGCACACTCTCTTGAAATTGAAACTGGAATATACGTTGGGACTCCCAGAGAAAGGCGAATATTGTAATAAAAATTGTATTGAATCAGGATACCATTGTATGTGAAAAATATCAAGCATATCGTTTAAAATAATTATCAAAAATCTCATGGCCAGATCTAAGGAAATTTAATAGATAAATGGCCTCGCCTAACAAAATAATTATTATTGGAATATGTAAATTCTTAAAACATGCATTGAAAAGCAGACATAACAACCAATAACAGTTCAAGCATTTTGCAGCTACAGTTTTCCGTTTTGAATGCTTAACTACATTTTTCTTGTATTTGTCATTTATTTATTTAATTTATTTTATGTTCACAGTTATACTGTTTATATTGATATTTTCCACTGTTCATTAGCCAAAGGCTAATAAAATTTTGTCGTTGTCATGTAAAAAGGTAAGATAGAACATGTGTATGAGTCTCCACTGCTCTTGTCGACGAACGCAGTTGTTTTGTTTATTTGTTGAAATTGCTGATTGCATTTATTTTGTAATTTAACAACACTGCACACTATTAAAGACTTACCAGTTGTCCGTATTTTCCATTACAAATTATACATTTTGAAACGTTAATGTTACAAATTCTTTAAATTTTGAAGCCTAAAAACGGTGTTGTGCTCTGTATTAAGAATGACGCTGTTACCATATTTGCGACGTCAATGTGACGTATTTCCGTTTACGGCCTTATTTTACGTTTCACACAGACGTTGTAAAGCCAGTCTACAGAAAATGACAGTAAAATGAACAATTATTTTGTAGCAATAGTAAATAAGAAAATATGCGTTTGATGTTATAACGGTTATATTACATATAAAGGGGTTGTCACCTGATCAATATAGGACCCGACATGAGTTAGCATTCTAACATTAAATGTATTTTTAAAGTCCTAAGATTGATGTTAACTGACATAGAAAGATAAATGTACTGATAGGGTAATGATCGAACCATGTTCTATTCACATTAAAATAATGTTGATATAATTATGTCTTTCTTTTGTATTCAAGTGATTTCTCATCAAAAAATAATCTTTCTTATTTTTTCAATATCACTGGAAAAATTACTGCACTATTATATTTTCTTTGATGTCCATTGATTTGAAAAGCCAAGTTAAGAATAATTTGGTACAAATAAAGATTATTTCCGCCGGTAAGACACTTTTCGTGGTAAAATGACAAATACTTGAAACTGTGATCATGGTTTACGTGACGAAGAAGTATCGTTGATCTTTAAAAAATATCTTATGTTTACGGGCTTTTGAATTATGCCAGATTGAACAAGAGCTGTTAAGAAATGGTAGTCTGGGGGTTTTAAGCTATATTTACGGCTTTTTTTTTTTTTTTTTTTTTTACAATTACACTGTATCCCTGGATTAAAGTGTTCACAGGAGTTGGAGTGTTTCTCCGGGAATCAGAATCCTCTTGGCAAATAAAATCCGGTCAAGTATTTTTGTACGGATGGCAATTTCATGAGGTCTAAATCCCACCCATCCTTCCCTCCACCACCCTGGTAGTGCTATATGTTGACAGAAGCATTTCTTTCCTTCCTTTTCCTTTATTTTATTTTATTTTTTATTTATTTATTTATTTATTTATTTTGCTTTGTCAAATATGTTTCTAGCCGAGTAAAATTATGATTGTACTAGTTGCACCAAGGATGGACGCTACAGTAACTATAGTTCTCAGTGACCAGAAAATACGTGGATATTGTACAGAAATTCGTAAATGAAGGAAAGAACATGGTGTAGGAGATTGCTGATGAAGTGGCAATTTCAGAAGCAATGTCGACAATAGATAAACAGTGGATAGAAACATCAGAAATGCCCTGCTGTACAAACTGGACAGAGAAATTTAAATATTCCGACTGAAACTTGGCCAGGGGGCATAATGAATGGTCTATCGAGTCTTTTGGCGATTCAATATCGTTGCTTTTTAGGGAGCCCGAATTTTAAAAGTAAGATGTTTGATTAGTTAATGATCCGCTTATGAATCTTTGTTAAAGAGAGTTATTATGCCAACACAACAGTTGTTAAAGCTACCGACCTATACATCCCCGATGCATAGAAAAGACAAGATGTTTATTCATACAGAAAGTTTACTTTGTGTTTGTGCTGAACACTTCGAACATGAAACATGAACATGAAAGTCCGTAACATCTTGGAATACACAACCCAGAGCGGGATTTGGACTCCGATCACATGACCACCTCTTATCCATACATTCGCGTTGTAAAATAGACTATTTTACAACTTGTAAAATGGCCTTCCCCAGAGAATTTTCCAAGCGCAACTGTGAGGGGGTGGGTTGGGGGTAATCCCCCTCCCGCATGTCGAATCAATGAAATGAATCATTTGGGGTAAGTTTAATGGGAGTTTAAACAAACAAAAGGTGTTCAGTATTAACATATTTTTAATATATTTCACCATCTTTTAAATAAATAATCATAAATACGTGCATAATAATATAATCAAAGGGTCTACAAATTTTTCTGAGTATGAGTTTGGGACAACTGACCATGGCAAAACAGAGTTGTCCCAAAATCAGTTTTTGAGTGAGAATTATAAATAAATAGTTTTTTCCTGTCATCATATTTTAAAAAAAAGAAACAAAAAATATACAGATACATGTATTTAGAAGGAAGGAAACCTTTATGGTCTTACGAAAACTTTCAACAGAAACTGCCTTGTATAGTCAGTATGGACTTTTAGCAGTAATAAGTTGAAGTTGAACTGTGTACATCTTCTGAAGGCAATAAATGACAGCAATTTTCAAGAGGAAAAGAAACTTTCTTAATGACAAAGAAAAATAACTGGTACAAATGATCAAATCTTGACCATTCATCTTAATCAATAAATTAAATTTTGTAAGGTTGCTGTGTCTCCAGGACGCAGTTTTCTATGAACAAAGAGTAACAATACGACGGCGTCACGAAAACAGGTGACAAACGGACTATCCGAGATATTTTCACTTACATGGTGCCTAAAGAATGTCAGAATTAATTTCAACATGGTTAGAAATCGACTATTTATTAGAGTGGGCTGTGTTTTTGGACAGTTGACCTATATTTCCGACTGTCAAAATGAGGGTTGTCTAGGGCAAAAATTTTGTTAACAGTCGGTTGTCCGAGAAAAATTGTCAGCGTCGGACCATATAACTTATAATAGCTCAAACAACCTATTTTCAATCAAGAGCAATTAATGCCACGTGATCATAAAACATATTTCTTTAAATTACTTCTTCAAAATATAGCCCATTATTAGCAGTCACATGTTTATCCATACATCCTTTCATTACACGGGATTTATTGATCGACGGCTGCTGTATATATAAAGTAACAATTCAGTGATACGCAGTCGTCTGCTGCTCTAAAAATTCAACCGCCCCGCCTCTAAAATCAACGTGCAAGCCGAAATTCAAGCGCCCCGGTAACTTGGATCATGAAAATCAAGCGCCCCGCTGCCGGGGCGCTAAAACGGCCTGGGGAATGCACTATTAGTACCTCAGGATGTATGAGTTTCCATTGCAGTTTTGATATAAGTGCTTTGATATTGCAGAATTCTGTTGATTTTGAAAGCATGAGGTGTAATTTATATTATTTGGCAGATCAAACTGTAAAACAAGTTGCAAGTAGCAAGTTATCAATTTAGTATTCACGCGCACAAGTTTCATTCATAAAATTTACCAAGCATTGAAACAATCGCAACTTCTCGGCCCTTTGATAATCGGCGAAGTATTACGAATGTGTGTAATGAGATTACGTAAACACGAAAACGCACACGATTAACCAGTCACGCTTTTGACTCTGTTGATAACACTTTTTTGTTGTCAAATTAAACAGAATAATTCAAAAATTTCCTCTAATAAATGTGCTTTAAATATATTTTAACAACCTTGCTTTAAGTTTGCATGTTGATTAAATTACCAATGTTAAAATATTTATCTGCTTTCCCGAATCTTGACGGGAAAACAACAACAACATCAACAACACTTGCTGTCTGTATTTATAAGCATATTTCACGTTTTAAAGAACGGAATATATTGTGTTTGTGCCAATCACTAGAAGTATTTGAGGCTTCTATTAAACAAACAATTTCTTGATTATACACAGCAGTTTCCCGAACCACGTTAGTCTTAACGAAAACAGTTAAACAGTACCTATATTCGGACACCGAAATTCGGGTAAGTGATGAAACGTCAGAAAATTCAATATTCGAATATATTTGAATATGGAAAACTAAATATTCGAATATTGATTTCAGTATTCGTTCCAATCCCTACTTTATTATTACCTTGTGCTTGTACATAATGTATATAATAATGTATATATTTTAATGCTTTTCTTGAATCACATTCAGTTGATAATTGATAAGACAGATCTCCAAATATCTTAGTCATAAAGAATGAAAGGATTAAAACATTTCAATGAAAATGTTGGGGGTTTCATCATGACCATGTTTTGCCTTAATTTCAGGCCACATTTCCTATACAAAAGATTAAGGTCCATTCTGAAAATATTGATACATTAAAAAGTATTGGACTCTTAATGCAAGTAGACTTCGTGTAAAGTAAGGTGTATGTGTTACATTATAAACTTGTCACAAGAGGATATTTTACATAGTCATTATGTAAGTCTAGGACAAATCTGAGTACATTGATATCCAAAATACATCTAGTAAAACAACACTGAATGTTTTGAACACGGTGACGGAGTCAAGAAATTAGTTTCTGTTAACTTCTGTGTTGTCATTATAATTGCATTTTAGGTCGCAATATTTATTTGCAGTATTATTTTTTTTATACATTTCAGGTTATTTATCTACTGTTTTCACATCTTAATTATTTGCTCACATGATTTTGTTACTTTTTTATGAACAGTTTACTTAGATAAAAAATATATTTGATTTCTGTTTTGCTCTTGATTTGAATATAAGCAACTGTCCAGTGTTTCAGTTTAATAGAAATCACCATAGTATTTCCGCTATTTTTAGCTTATCTGTTTCGAAGAAAAACTCGAGATATTATGATCGCTAGGTCGTCTTCATTGTCGTGCAAAAAACTTTGATGTACCCCGTTACTGAAACACTTAAGGTATCACCACAAAACTTGGAATACTTGCTTATAATGAAAAGGTGCAGTTGTAAGACAATGGCATTATTCTGCAATATATTTTAGAGTTAATCCCCTTGTTAACTTAGATTTTTTTGGGTCCAAATTGGTTATTAGGTAAACCGATTTCAAAGCTATCAAAGGTATTAACATGAAACTTGGAATACATGCTTATTATGACCGGGCACAGTGGTAAGACAAGGTGCATTACTCTGAAAGCTGTTTTTGGAGTTCTGCCCCATTTCAACTTGAAACTTTTGTTGAAACTGGTTATTGATATAAAAAAATTTGAAAGCTATCAAAGATATTGTACCCATTCTTGGTATACTTGCTATTGGGGACAGCATACCTGCTACTGGGGACAAGGCACTTCTGTACCACAAGAGACACAACTAATCAGTATTTCTAGAGTTATGCCCCTTTTTCACATGTAAATAATAAAATGTTTGTATAAATACTAATATCTTGAACATTCACAATCACAAAGTTATTCGTCTTAAGTGAAGTGCATAAATGCAATTATTGAATAGCGCCATAACACTCTTGAATTAAATGTTATTTAGTCGTTGCTCTTAACGTACGAACGTTGGCATCACATGCGATGCTCTTGTTAGAGTCTTAAATAACCATATTGTCGCCTGTCATGTCTGTACGTCACAACTCAGAAAGTATTTGAGGGATTGAGTTTATACTTTTTACAATGGTCACACTTGAATTACAAGGAAGTCCGAACAAAGACTCTACCTTGGTTCATTTTTGGATTATCTCCATTACTTTTATGTTGAAATTATGCTTTTCTAGAGTTTATCTAAAAAGCAATTGATGATAAGAAATGATTCTTAAACTGAGGGTCCAAAAATCTGGAACAGTCTCCTAAATTGCATTCAATAAGGAGCAGGGTGGGGTAACTACAGAGAAAACTACAAGAAATATGTGGGCCTTGGACGGCCGAAACTGTAATGTGCGTTTGAAATTTGGTTTTATTTCATGTAGTGCCTTGCCATACATAGCCGTTTTTATTTCATTTGCTTAAGTGTGCTTTCAACAGTTTTGTTTCTTTTTGTTTCATTGTCCTTCATTTACTTACTTTGAGTTAATATCTAAGTCTGATAGTAATTTTATATCTCTCTGCTTGGCAACACTGTATCTAGTATGCTGTTCTACCTCTTATTAGTTTTGAATCTGTAAAGTTCATCCAATGGCTATCGTCGCCAATTTGATCCCTTCGTCTTTCCATCGCCCCCATCCCACCCGCTTCCCATTCCACTAACAAGACAACAGTCTCCTTTTCAATCGCCTCTCCCCCTCCCCTCGACCGCTTCGCATTCCACTAACAAGAAAACAGTCTCCCTATCTTTCCATCGCTCCCTATCCCACCCGCTTCCCATTCCACTAACAAGACAGCAGTCTCCCTTTCCACCGCTCCCAAACCCACCCGCTTCCCATTCCACTAACAAGACAGCAGTCTTCCTTTCCACCGCTCCCAAACCCACCCGTTTCGCATTCCGCTAACAAGACAACAGTCTCCCTTTCCACCGCTCCCAAACCCACCCGCTTCCCATTCCACTAACAAGACAACAGTCTCCCTTTCCACCGCTCCCAAACCCACCCGCTTCGCATTCCGCTAACAAGACAACAGTCTCCCTTTCCACCGCTCCCAAACCCACCCGCTTCCCATTCCACTAACAAGACAGCAGTCTTCCTTTCCACCGCTCCCAAACCCACCCGCTTCGCATTCCGCTGACAAGACAGCAGTCTTCCTTTCCACCGCTCCCAAACCCACCCGTTTCGCATTCCGCTAACAAGACAACAGTCTCTTGGACCAGATGCTTAACCGAGATCCTATAAACGAGTGTCAGTGCTGTAAATTGATCATGTAAAAAAACACAGGAGTGTTTCTGAACCAAATCGGGACGTCGGTTGTATGATTAACTTACACCAAAGATAAACTCGTATACTAATTATCTTCACTTATGATTTGTTTTGAGGTCAGTTGTATTAACTTGTTTTAGTATTTTTTAGATATATCTTAAAAAAGATTTTTGTATATGTTCTACTTAATGTAGTGATGGAAGTAAATAAACATTTCTTTATCTCGTATTTTTCAATTTAAGTTGTTCTTGATACATTTTGCAACGATGACACAGAGGAAATTCTTCAGATATTCATCAAGGTCTCCCTATGAATATCTCTTTTAAAATTTACCCACTGTTGTCAATATTCCTGTCGAAAAGATTTTGAATTGCACGGTTATTTCGTTTTGGGTAATCAACGATTTTCTTGGGATGCGTGAGGAACAGTATTATAAATTTGAATTTTCTATGGCCGATCTTTTCAAATGAAAATGCATCATCGGGAACGGTCGAAACGAGATCGGCAGTGTCGGAAACTGCTACCACAGTGGTCCTTGATAATTTTCTATATATTGTTTTTTTTTTCTCATTATTCATCTTATTCCACCAACAAAAGCCGATTACACTCCTAATAAAGCTGAATACATGAACATGTACAGACAGCCAGTTATTTAGACCTGAAATGCTTAAAACCGTGATTTAAACGTCATATATCTGTGAAATCAGTTTGTTCGAATGGCTTTTACTTGATGCATAGTCTAGAAACATCTAGTTTATCAATTATTATTATTGTTTTTTTTTTTGTTTTTTTTTTTTCGAAAATGTTAAACCTAGGAGAAATGAGAATTGCATGTATTCTAAATGTATACATTTCATTGGCCGTTAAGTGTGAATTTTCCCAGACCTGTCTTGATATGTAAGGGTTTTTTATTTAAGGAAATTCAAACTTAGTTTAACTTTGAGTGATAAATATTCGCATTTAATGAAAGTATCGCAATTGTCAGCATCGTCTCTGATATTTGATATTTTATCGGCATTCTTGAAATTATTTCTGTAAAAAAATAACCATACCTTTTATCTAAAGCATCCATCTCTCACCGTTTCAAGTTATGGTCAGAAATACATTTCTTAAAAGAAAAGTTCATTGTAGTAACTCACGAACTTGATTTCTCTGTCAAGAGCAGGACTACTAGCTGACGACATCACTATGTCCACAGCCACAGCAACAATAATGTATCGCTCCTGACGTCACAATACAAACTTTAAGCTAAGATAGTCGGATGAGTCTGTGTATCTGTGTTGTACTTCTACACTGACCCGGTAAATAGATCAATCATCTCCCAGTGCCCCCCCCCCAACCCCCACACAGCCCTTCATTCTTTCCAGTTATGAACACATGTATGAACTTTTACATCGATTTTTACACGACTGGAAGTTATAAAATTAAAAGGAAATAATTTGAAAACAAAGTTAATTATATTGTATATTAACTTTCGACCAGCCTGCCGTCTGAAAAAGAAATAACTGCTACGTGGAATTTGGTGAAAAGACCTGGCGTATCTCTGAAATGTGATGCGTTCTTATTTTGCTCTTAACCTGTCGCCTATCCACTTAAAATCATTAAGCACACCCAGCCAGTATCGTTGATAAAGAAAATCTGACATACGTACATAGCAGTTCTGGTCTGGTTTCCAGCGTACTATACAGATACATATGTGTCAGGGGCAGGTAAGCAAGCCTACATTGCAGTCGAGCTAAATACACTAAAGTACGGTGGCACAGAGGTGACATGCACAACTTTTATAATTGCATTGCCTTTTTTTATCTCGTTCCCACGAGATACTAACTCGTGGGAACGAGTTACTATCTCGTGGGAACGAGTTACTATCTCGTGGGAACGAGTTACTATCTCGTGGGAACGAGTTACTATCTCGTGGGAACGAGTTACTATCTCGTGGGAACGAGTTACTATCTCGTGGGAACGAGTTACTATGTCGTGGGGACGAGATAAAAAAAGAGCAGTGCAAAAAAAAAAAAAAGTATTGAATTTGAAAAAAAAGTAGCGCAATAAAAATAGAATCGTGTTATAAAAAAAAAAAGAACAGAGCATGTTAGTTATGTCGAGGGAACGACTTACTAACTCGTGGGAACGAGTTAGCTATGTCGTGGGAACGACTTAATATCTCGTTCCCACGAGATACTAAGTCGTTCCCTCGAGTTAGTATCTCGTGGGTACGAGAAAAAAAAGAAAAGTGCAATTAAAAAAAAATGTATTGCTTTGAAAAAAAAGTGTAGCACAATATATTGCTTTCTCGTTCCCACGACATAGCTAACTCGTTCCCACGAGTGAGTAAGTCGTTCCCTCGACATAGCTTACATTCGCTGTTCTTTTTTTTTTTTACAACACGATTCTTTTTTTTTTACTGCACAACTCTTTTTTCCAAATGCGATTCTTTTTTCAGATTTGCACTTCTCTTTATTCTATCTCGTTCCCACGACTTAGTAACTCGTGGGAACGAGATACTAAGTCGTTCCCTCGAGTTAGTATCTCGTGGGAACGAGATAAAAAAAAGAGAAGTGCAATTAAAAAAAAAAAGTTGTGCATGTCCCCTCTGTGCCACCGTACTAAAGAGATAAGACAGTCAGTGTAAAGGAAACCAATAGGGAAACAAAGACCAGCGTGTTTACAATACACTCAAATACAACAGTAAAATAAAACCAAGTAACTCTTTTCTATCACATGTTTTAAAGGGAATCAGTGTTCAAATTAGTCTTTTCAGATACAACAGAAATCATCTTAAATGCTGATTTTATTATAATTAAAATACTTCTCGAACATTGTGCTGCAGACGTTACAGGAATAAAGTGACTGACTTACTGAGAAAATCATTATAATGTACTTCTGTTCACGAAAATTATCCTTTTTATCTGTGTTTTAAAGAGGCTGTACTACAGATTTGACATAATTTTTTTTTTTCATGAATTATATATTTAGATGCCGTGAGATTATAACAACATAATATTTTACTTCAAAACTGAATAAAAAAAAATATTTTCGCTCCAGTCTGATTTGAACTCTGGGCACTCATGTTAACAAAATATTACCAACGCTTTTACTGTCACCACCATCGTCGAATATGATATTACGGATATTTACTTTAAATCTTATACGATATAGTTATACCGTCGCGTTATGGTATAGCACTTTGAAAGGGAAAAAATCAATTTATAATGCAATTATTTGACTTATTTTTTGTCAGTAAGTTATTTTTTAAGCATTAGTCATAAATATTACAAGAAATTTATTATACAAGAAAACTTTCTTTTTTGTCATCTGGAGCACAGCCCCTTTAAGGCAGTGCTGGAAATGATATCCTGCTGTTTCATTATGACGTCTTATTAGATGTGAAATATTTTTGTAGTTAATACCGATTTGTTCAAGTTAAAATTAAAGTAACGAATCCCGTTCCGTAAATTCCATCAGATGCAATATATATAATCATTAGTCCAAACTAGCCCTGGTTTTGAAAACTACCTGATATCTTTTCGTGAAAGGGTACAATTAAATGTCTGCGTGTCTGAATGCACCGAACGCCTCAGTTTACAACGCGGCTAAGGTAGACAAAAGGCGACCATACAATCATCTTTTGTCATAACTGATCTCCGCGTGACAAAGGTGTATAGAAGAGACATCAGGAAAATAATCTAATTATACTCCAAGTTATTTTGTTTTGTTCAAAGACATAAATGATTGTTTTTGTTTGTTTTTGTTTATCTCAAAAATCAAGATCATAAGATCAGAATATGTTTTATCTAAAACTGATATTTTAGATATTGCTAATATATTAAGATGTGATAATTGCTTTAAAGAAGCACACCTTAAACTTAGCCGATGATTACCGATGATAACCGATGATAACCGATGATATACTTCATAAGTATTTGATTTGATCGATTTCTTTAAAATGAATAATAATTGAAAAAGTAGAACTTATGTTAACATTCTTAGGACTTGCATGCGCTACGAAATGTTCTTTTATAAGAATTCGCAATCGACATAAAAAATTCCCCAAAATCTCTATGCAAGACTAATATCTATGCATTGAATCGACGTGATTTTTTCTTTGAACGGGTAATGTCATGTTACTTTTCAAATGTTTTTGAAGGAAATCACATGCTTCTTATTTCAAGGGCATGGCTTTCTAAAAGCTGAAAACATCAACATTTCTATACAAGAAAATTCTTTACCAAAATACGTGATCAAATTGCTTGAATGGCTTCTCAGTGTGAATATAAAAAGATCAAGTTTGTAATATACGCCGAATTCGATAGCCTGATTCCTTTAAAACATGCAATCATACAATTGATGAATTATTCAATAGTTTATGAAATAAAATTCAAAGGATTGATTTTTTTCTCGTTATATTAACTACCTCAGTTATAGATAGTCATGTAACAGTTGATTAAAGAACACCGTATCTTCAGGGTAGCTTTAAAGAATGCCACTTGTTTTATTTAACAACTGTATAAGCTTCATACCGCATGTTTAAGTGGTTAATATTTGGATAAACAACAATTGAGTACATGTAAACAACGCGACACGTATAGTTCCTCTTCGCTCTTATGAGACGATGGAGTATTCTAGCGGAATAGGAAAATTGTTAATCACAATTTTTCTGACTTACATCTGTACAATTAATAAAACAGGTAAGACTCGCTTTGAATACATTAATTGAATTTTCAAATTGTTTATATTTGATAACTGAGTTGTTGTTTTTTAAGTTATATCTTGAAACGATATTAATGAAACGAGGACCGTTTATACACAAATTGTGTAATATTTCCTACATGCACATTTCAAAGTGTAATTGTATCATAAACGAGGGTTGTTTCATTATGGTCTAAATTTGTATATATGTTGTTTGTATTTACAGCAATGTTTGTCAACATATATTCTGTTCGGCAGGACATATTCATACACTGTATCAAATGCAATGAAAGTTACAAAAAAGTAATAATTTTTAAAAAAAAAACGACTGTTTTGCTGAAATATACAATAGTCTTACCCGAACGCATAAAGCTGTTATACTCGCGCGTATGATTAGTTATAAAGATTCTGACAGGTTATATGGCAAGGTATGAAAGGGTATGAGATGATATAAGAAAGAGATGTGAGCTGTTTTACGCCGTATGCCGGTATGCAGCTTAAACCGAATACAGCCTACCGTAAGCTGTATATGCCAAGTTGCTGCATATCGCCATATATAGTTCATTTCTGAAATTCTCTGATGATGTTCGTCGTCGTTATCAGCATCATGATCGTCATCAACACAGTGTTGCGAATGCATGTAGTTGTTGTTGTTGTCGCTATCATTGTTCTTTATGTTTGTAGTTGTGTTGTTGTTGTTGCTTCTTCTGTGGTAGTAGAAGTATTAGTCTGTCCGTCTGTCTGTATGTCCGTTCCACTATCGCTTTTCTACTTGACTTGATAATGATTTCTATTTTAACTATAATTAGGCCTAAGTTTTGATTATTTTAATTGAAATCCTAATGGTTAGTTTTTATGTGATTTTGTAAATGTATAGATTTCACGCGACTAAGTCAAATCATACAGTATTTCCATTGTAACATCAAATCCCAATCTCACTGTATTAGCTCTTGAAGATGCTGCCGTTGCCGATTTCTGGAAAGAATCAATCATGAGAAACAATTTCATTCAGATTTTCTCATAGCATGATCAATCAACTTTTCCGGTATATCGTCTCGAAGGAGATCACCCCAGTCACTGCGGTATTTTTATTACAATCTGTCGAAATTTCCGGTTTATCTTAAAACGACAAAAATAGCCAGGTATTGTCAGGCACACTTGTGCCTAATTTCAAATTGTTCTTGAATATATGTGTTGTTTTCAGGTAAAATGATTTTCAGAAAAAACCTTTCCATTTTTGACCAATCAGACAGTTTTGTCATCTGATAGCTCCGCACAAACCTGCACAAAATTTACTGGTTCTCGACAACACTGATTTGGTGGTGTATAACCTACAGATAACATGCCACACCTCCATAGATTTATACATCAAGCTCTTCTGTATTCACGCATAGCTTTATTTTTCATTTGCCGCACTTCCGAATGGAAATTTACATCCTTAAATACTGTAAGAGAAGTGCCAATTTTGATGTCTGATTTTTTTTTTTGAAAAAGTGTCCTCTATCAATGAATATTTGATGGACATTTGTTCTGCCTTGCTTCAACGAAGACAAAAGTAACAGTTTTATTCTAGTATTGAGTCTACTAAAGACAGGTATTTTTCAGAGATGTGTATTGCGCTTATGTTGCGCAAACCGGACTATTTATTTACCCCACCACTCCAAAAAATAGAGAAGAACTGGATTAATTGATATTCGGTAATCTTATAGGCTATTTGTTAAACACAGAGATGGATTACATATGTGCAAATAAAAGTGGATGTACCAATGGTACTCAAAAACAAACGTATGTTTGCATATATTCTGTTATTTTGGATACAACAGGCTTTCAAAATGGCGCCATCACGGCCGGAAAAAATATCTCGTGTTGCAGTTCATTGTTTATCTTTTTTTAATCAGGTATAATGATTTATATTTATATAACCTTTCGAACTTTTTTGAGATAGACATAATAAATAGTTGAGCCATTGTTACATGTTTTTTCTTTAATTATATTGAAATAATAGATTTCTGAAGCAATTATGTTGAGTTGTCCGTATCTTTTGGCATATTTTCATCGAATTGAAGCACAAAGCACTCATAATACGCATATGCACTCAGAATTAACATTTTATTGCTGAATTCTACTGGAAACAACATAATGCTGACAACAATTTCAGCAAAAAGCATTTAAAGGGCATTTTTTTTTTCAAAATAAAGGGAGGTGATTCAATGCTTTCTTATAATGCATATTTTGTAAATCCGTAGATACAAAAATAAAAAACTAATGCGTTTTTTTTTACTGCAAATTCTGAAGATTATTTTCATCGTTTCTTACAAAAGAAAGGCTGAAGATATATTTTATATTTATGATAAAGTAAACAGTATGTATTCGAAAATCCGTACCATTTAACTTCTACATTAACTATAATTTCAGTTTGCCTGATATTTCCAGAATTTCTTGATTTTTCTGCGATTTTACGATTTGACAGTTGTATCTTCACTTTGCAGACACTATTTTTATTGTTTAATATAAACTAAATTCAAAAGAGGGCACATAAAATAGAACACCATTTTCAACACAACAACAACACCGAAACTAAATTTTCTTTTCGAATTAATCGCCCCTGTTTTCAAGGTTTGTGTGACATTCCCGAAAAAAATCTTCAAATCGTCAACGATTAACAAGAAAATGATTCTTTACAAACACTTTGCGTTACAAATGTGATAAAACACTGAGCTGGTTCATTTTTACAAAAGTAAATTGCGTTCTAGTAACAAAATATATCAGAAACAGCCATTGTTGTCTATCAGACACTTTATTGTATCATAAATTTCGCAAAATATCTCTAAAACTTAACAAATTGGATAAAAACAACTTTCAGAGAGACTATAGTTCTGAAATATTTCAATTAAATGAAAATATTAATGCAAACATTTATCAATCACTAGCAGAAAAACAACCCTTTTGATGATATTTATAGGTTACAAACCACTAAATCAAATCCTACAGTATTCCATTGTAACATCAAGCGATTATAGCGCGTCGTGAAATTTGCTCGACAGAAAGAATAAAATTGAACTTGAGCGCGATGTTTGTTTGTTTCTACATTTGTACAGATATTTACAAACTTACATCTAAAGATCGAAAATCAAAATTTACAAAATACAAACGATACAAAACAAGCTACAAGAATACGCATGCATTGATGAAACTTGAACCTTAAAACTTGAAAATTTTATTCAACGCCTATTTCTACATATAAATACATATTCAATGGCGTTGTACAATGAAGAAGAATACAGACACATACATACAAACATTCACAGAACTTATAATACTCAACTTTCCAAAACAGGAAACAAGAAAATGGTATAGCAAATTTGGAATATGTACATTACAAACAAAAAAATCAACCGTCAACAGTAAAAAAAAACATATATCATTTCCATGGACATGTTTTATACAATGCCCCTAGAGCAAGATCATTAACTACAGTGCTATCATGAAGTGTTTAAAAAGTGCGAAGTAGTCCTCGAAGTAAAATAATTTCAGCTGGGTTTTTTGGGGTTTTTTTGTTGAAAATTTCTACAGATCCACATTGCCTAATACTAATAGGGAGTCCATTCCACAACTTTGGGCCTATCGTACCAAAACTTCTGTCTGCAAACACCTTTTTTTGTTAAAAGAAACAACATAACTACCAACAGATGATTCAGATGATACTAATGCACGTTTAAACACTTTAAGAGACAATAGTTTTTAATAAGACAGTGCGTTTCCTACTTAACAGATGTATATATATGTGAGAATCTTGAAACTAGTTTGTGCTTTGATGGGAAGCCGGTGCAGATCGAACAACGCCTGTCTTGAACTATCAAACTTGGAACGATCTAATACAAGTTTAGCACACATGTTTTGAATACGCTGGAGTTTAAGTAATTCATTCTGGGAAATGCAAAACAGAATGATGTTGCAATAGTCTAAATGAGATACTACTAAAGATAAAACAAGTGTTTCAGTGGCTTCTTTGAACTAATATTTTCGGATGCTCTATCTTGAAATCAGTTATCATAGCAGTTCTACATTTTCGTTTGTTATGCTCTTTAAAATTTAAAGCTTCGTCCAAAACAGCTCCAAGATACTTTATACAATTCTGTTTCTCAATGACTTCACCACATATGTTTATTTCTTTTGTGTTACAGTTATCTAGTTGCAAGTGACTTCCAAAAAGAAAAAAACTCTGTTTTTGAATTGTTCATTTTTAACTTGTTACTGTTCATCCAGTCATTGATAAGAGCATCGGCGTCCTGGAGGTCTTGAATTGCGCTTAATTTTTCAGTTGGTGATGGCTTAAATCTTTTATTCGCCGTGTGGTCGTCAGCAAATCCATTCACGGAAATAGATGGTGGCACGATGCCAAAGATGGTTCCACCATAAGTCAAATAAAGCCAAGAGCCCAAACAGCTCCCCTGAAAAACACTAAAATCAAGTTCCCGCACCGAAGACACATTTGAGCCAACACTTACTCGACAGCTGCGTGGTCTCAAGTACTAATCCACCCACTTAAGTGCCGATTCACAAACAACATACTGGCATTCTGACACATCTAACATTATGCTATGGTCGACAATGTCAAATGCAGCACTTAAGTCTAGAGCTATCAATGCAATGACTTCCTGATGTTCCATTCCATCAAGAATGTCATTTACAAGCATGAGAAGGGCTGACTCGCAAAAGTGAAACTGACGACATGCCGACTGCTTCTTTTGAAGAGACTGTAATTTATTTTCGTTGTAGGTTAGTTACTGAGTGGCTGAAAAGTAACTGTGGATTTCCCTGTCTAAAAATAAAAATATCGTTCTGAAAATTGAATTTTAGCACAGATAAGAAAGTAAAAAAATTCTACCGATGCGCAGGAGAGTAGGTGATGGTTGACAGAAGCTCATTAAGAAAGGATTTCAAAACCTTGGTTGGCAATATGTCCAGCTTACAAGATTTGGTTTGTAACTGGCTAATAAGTACAGATTGCAATCAGGGCAGTGTGGCGACAATAATGACTACCAGGGACAGAGTCAAGGCTTTTATACACAATAGTTATATCACTAAAACTTGCTGGAAAAAAAACGTAAAAGGCCAAACTAAGAATCAGATAACGATAATCTGCTGTGTTTGTCACACAGTTAAACTGTAATCATTGTACGGCGAAAAATATTGATTGCTTCGGTAATTATGTCGAGTCATTGCAACATAATTTATAATGGTTTTGATTGGTGGGGATTATCAGAACAGATCAAAACAGGACAGAAATTTTATTTGCGTAACTTATACATTACAGTTTTTCGTTACATAAAACATGATACATAAGAAATAATTAATGACATGACATAGTTATAACATATAAAGTCTCTTTGAGAATGAACGTGCTGTGTGTGTGTTTTTAATAAAGGTATTAATAATTCCTCAAAGTATACGCTCTCTTCTTGCAATACTATTTCTAGAATACCTACAGAATTCAATTCTTAAATTATGAGCAGATATTTCAAGAAGGGTCAATTGTTGTCTTGATTTCTTACATATAATTTTATTTAGGAAACATTGAAACGGTAAATTTTCTTTAATGTGTCAAAGTCTGAAAACCACTTCTGTTTAAAAACATCAATGACTCTTTGTTTAAAAATTGGAATAAATTGTTCTGAAAAGCAAAGTTCTGGCAAATTCCAAACATCTGAAAAAAACTCATCTAAAATTCTTGTGACTTTGAGAGACAATTTTTTTCTCCTTTTAATCACTGAATTTGAATACGCACATTTTACAATGATTTTGTTAGACTTTACCACTTTAAATCAATATTTAATAATCTGAACACATCTGTTGATGGAAAGAGGATACCGTCCTAACTCCCCATAAACTGCTACATTACTTGAGCTTGCCTTTACACCTAAACTTAATTTGCAGAATTTCAAGTGTAATCTCTCAATATCCTTTGACTTTGTAAAACCCAAGACTGGACATGCATCATTTAATATAGAACAAACAAAAGCATCAAACAGCTGTTAGGATACAGAAGGTGTTAGTTTATATTTATTTACATTACATAATAAAACATTCATCGCCCTAAATGCTTTGGCAAAAATTGGCATTTTTCATTCTTTTGGTCAAAAATTATTGGTTGTGCAGTACAAAGAGCTTGTATTATTAAATACAACGTCTAAATAATTAAAGTCGTCAAAAATTTCTAAAGGTTCGTTATAATAAAACCACCATTCGTGGGGAAGTAATGGTCCTCTTTTTCGAAAAAATCAGCTATCTTGGTCTTAGATGTGTTTACCCCCAGGCCCCATAAATTACAATATTCATACAAAGATTTTGTAAATCTACTTGTGAATTACCAATAATTACCATGTCGTCAGCAAATAACAATAAAATTATACATAAATACAGAATTTTCTAAAAATAATTCAAGGTCTTCTAAAAATAATGCAAACAAGGCGGGGGAATTATTCTGCCCCTGTCGTAAACCAACTGATATATTGAAAAATTCAAAATAAGTGTTACAATGCTTTACACACGATTTAACAACTGAGTACATCGACTTAAAATTTATAAGTTTTACGTCTAATCACATATTAAACAACTTGTACCATAATGCATTACGGTTTACAGATTCAAATGCCTTCTCCAAGACAATAAAAGCGTAAGGTAATCGCATCTTTTTAGACAACACATGAATTATTAATATGCAACACAAATATAGCATCAACTGTGCTACAGTCTTTACGGAAACTAAACTAGGCATCAAACAACAACTTCTTTTCTTCAAATCATTTTTCCACCCTAGATGTTAGACTACTTATAAATAATTTCCCAAAGTTACTAAGTAATGTTATACCACGATAGTTATTAACATTTATATTATCTCCCTTTTTATATAACGGTATAATGAAACCTTGTGACCAAACTTTGGTAAAATAACCTGCATCCATAACTACATGTATGTTGAAAAGGTTAGTTATATGACCAACTAAGATATAAAGAGAAGCTATAAAATATTCATTTAGCAAGTTATCACTTGGACATATGGCTTTATTTCGGTTAAGACGCCTCACAGCATCTCTAAATTCTTCGCAAGATATAGGAACATTAAGTTCTTCAAAAGTAGGGTCATCTATATTAAATTCACTCTTGTCATTAAAAGAATCAGCCTCATACTGAGTTTACATCTTCAAAATTATTTGCAAAATAATTTTTAAAATCAGTAATAATTATGGCAGAACCCTGTAATGTACTACTTTTCTTAATATGGTCTTGGTTTACTGGTTTTTTTTAGATCAGACAATTCTTTCGACATCTTTCGTTTATACTCTCGTTTCTTTTTACGTACAATATTCTTTGAATTCTTTTTTCAAGTCACATAGAATATGTCTATTAGTTACAATTTAAAATTTTTAAAAATAGAGAGTGCATGAAGAATATTGTGGGTTTTTGTTAACATTCTGCATAAATATACGGCGTAAGCTATATGCAGCATAAGCTATATAGGGCATAGCAGTGCTGGTATAACCTTAGTGCTTAAGATGACAAACATATATGCTGTGCCATATAACCTGTCATAAACTTCTGTTACAAAAGGGGAGCAGTTTATATGTTATAGCGGGTTATATGGATAATATAAACGCCATGACTGTCCAATGTAATTTTCAGTTCCCAACGTAAAGCAGATATAAATTAACCATTTATTGAATACAAACGTTAACTGCAAAAATTAAAACCATAATAAATAACTTCATATGGCTTAATCTGACTACTTCAAGATTGAACTTCATGCTGCTACTTTTTTTATATCTTTATAAGGCAATTTTTCAGCATTAACATTTTGTCTATTCCATTGAAAAGATCTGTATTATTTTTTTCAGTTACATGTTCATCCTTGAATGAAACTACACAGACAGGTAATAATTTTACAGCTATTCCAATTCTTTCTTTCTTTCTTTCTTTCAGTCTATAAAACGGGTAGAATAGTTTGGGATTATTGATGTTTTTGTTATATGCTACAAAATTCTTTTCTTTTCTCATTTTCTAAACGTCAGTTCCAAATAGGTTTACCCCAAACAGTTGTAATCAAGATTATTTACAGATTGTGGCCAATTCCCAAACATAACAGATGGTTGGATTGTACTAGTCGATACTTACAACACCTCGTATGGACACCTGGCTAATGTATCATGCAACAAAGGCTTCACTGCAAATGTTCAAAACATTTCATGTCTAGAAACGGGAAACTGGGATGAAAATGTTACATGTACACCTTTAGGTATGTTTTCGTAATTTATCCATCGGTGCTATATATTTGCTTTTCTTTTTTCTCATTTTTTGCTTATAAAGGCCTGACATGTTGATTCAAAACATTCATAATCTTATTTTTTTATAGAATGTGGTAGAGTGCCAAACATAACAAATGGTTCAATAGAACTAGCCGATACTTATAACACCTCGTATAGAGCCTTGGCTTATGTAACATGCGACGATGGATTTATTGCAAACGTTCAAACAATTTCATGTCTAGAAACGGGAAACTGGGTCGAAAATGTTACCTGTACACCTTCAGGTAGTTTGTAATGATTTGTACTTCTTTTTACAGTTACTTATCCTTTTATTTTTCTCATTTGATCCAGATGAAAACCTAACTGACTGATTTAGAATGTTATCATTCTTGATTATATATAGATTATGGTCAAATAATATGGTCAATGACTAATATAAATCCAGGAAGCAGGGATTGCAACCCGTACAGGCAGGAAGTGGTCAGCATCAGAGACCGTAAACCAGACTGAAAGCTCACTTAAGCTCAAGGACATTGTGGGAATGACCGCTGTGGGACGACAATGAATTGGCGGTACCAAGACACCCCTGTGGAACCAGGCAGACCAGAAGGAGAGACGTGCCATGATTCAGTCAGAAGTCAGGGGGCATAGGAGAGTGCAAGACAGGCTAGAGCAGTAGAGATGGGAGCACAGGGAGCATGGACGACATGGAACACCATAGACAGGAAGCTCACTTGGGAAGACAAATGGAAGATTGAACCATTACGGTTATCCTTTCTTATCAGGTCAGTTCATGACCTCCTATCTTCCCGAGCTAATCTCCATCGGTGGGGACTAGCCTAGCAATGAATCCAACATGTGACCTGTGCGATCGTCCTGGCACTCTCGAGCATGTTCTTTCTTCCTGTTCCACTGCAATGACACAGGGAAGGTACCGATGGCGTCATGACAATGTACCCAGAGAGGTGGCTGACTGGCTTGAAGGTGAAAGGAAAAAGGAACGAAGGAGTAACCCCAAACTTCGTCACATCTACTTTGTGAAACCGGGTGAAACTGCCAAGACACAGTCGCCACACCAACCATCGATTCTAGATGGCAAGGCAAGTTGGAACATGGAGGTGGATCTTAGCAAGAAGCTTGTTTTCCTAAGTATTGTCAAGACCAACCTAAGGCTAGATATTGCGCTGTGGTCTGAATTGGAAAGAAACTCATCATGATTGAGTTAAGAGTACCTAGGGAGACAAGATGTGAAGAGGCCTATGAGATGAAGAAAGCAAAGTATTCAGAGCTACTCAACTGATGTAGGCAGAGAGGCTGGCATACATGGCTGTATCCTAATGAAGTAGGAGTCCGAGGACTCTGTTCACAATCTGTTTGCCGATTGATGACAGCGATCTGAACTACTGGAAGGAATAGACGTAGGACGATCCAGAGACTGAGCCAAGCAGCCGAGTGTGCGTCCAGCTGTGGCTGAGACGAAAGGAGAAGAGCTGGAAGCAATCGACGTCCACACCGTAATACGGTGGACCCACTCGCCAGCAGACATACACATGGATAAGGGCCGAAATATCTATGACGGCGAGCACCATGCTGATGATGGAGGTATATCAGAAATCTAGGAGCACCACAGGCAGGAGATCTACAGGAGATCTACATAAAGTGCATTCTAGACTGTATCTTACTTATCATATAAATGATTAAATAGAACTTATTGATCTTATAACATCTTGTATGGAGGCAGTCTTATGTTAAATGAAACATAACAATTGCTGCAAATGTTCAAACCATCTCATGTCTAGAAACAAAAACATGGATGAAATTGTAGCATGTACGCCTCCTTGTAAATCTTAATTATTGTTTCTCTTGTTGCTCTTAGCATCTTCACACAATTGTTTTTTCTCCTTTCATTTTCTGCGTATGAAAGCCTAAAAGTTTTTCAAAAACATTCATAATCTTAATTATTTACAGTTTGCGGTGAAGTACCAAACATAACTAATGGTTCCATTGTACTGATCGATACGTATAACAGTTCGTATGGGGCCTTGGCAAATGTAACATGCGATGAAGGATTTGAGGCAAATTTTCAAAGCATTTTATGCCTAGAAACGGGAATCTGGGATGAAAATGTTACTTGCACGCCTATAGGTATATTCTGATAATTGGTATTTTTGTTGTACGCTAAATTTCTTTTCTTTTTTTCATTTTCTACATATGGATGATGTACGCAACGTTTCTTTTTTTATCATTTTCTACATATTGATGCCAAACAATCTGATCCAAAATAATCATAATCGTGACTGTATAGAAATTGTAGAAAAGTACTCAACATAACGAATAGTTCAGCAAAGCCAGCCGATATTTTTAACAGCTGGTATGGGACCTTGGCTAAAGTAACATACAACGAAGGATTAACTGCAATTGTTCAAACTATTTATGTCTACAAACGGGAAACTTGAATAAAAATGTAACCTATACACCTTCTCCAATTTGTAGCATGTATGCCTCCTTGTAAATTTTAATTATGGTTTCTTTTGTTGCTTTTCTCATTTTCATACATTTTTTCTCTTTTCATTTTCTGCGTATGAAGACCTAAAAGTAAATTCAAAAACATTTATCATCTTAACTATTTACAGTTTGTGGTGAAGTACCAAACATAACTAACGGTTCCATTGTACTAGCCGATACTTATAGCAGTTCGTATGGGGCCTTGGCAAATGTAACATGCGATGAAGGATTTGAGGCAAACGTTCAAAGCATTTTATGCCTAGAAACGGGAAACTGGGATGAAAATGTTACTTGCACGCCTATAGGTATGTTCTGATAATTGGTATTTTTGTTGTACGCTACATTTTTTTCTTTTTTGTTCATTTTTTACATATGGATGTTGTACACAACATTTCTTTTCTTTTTTTCATTTTCTACATATTGATGCCAAACAATCTTATCCAAAACATTCATAATCATGACTGTATAGAAATTGTAGAAAAGTCCTCAACAAAACGAATAGTTCAGCAAAGCTAGCCGATATTTTTAACAGCTTGTATGGGACCTTGGCTAATGTAACATACAACGAAGGATTAACTGCAATTGTTCAAACTATTTATGTCTACAAACGGGAAACTTGAATAAAAATGTAACCTGTACACCTTCACCAATTTGTAGCATGTATGCCTCCTTGTAAATTTTAATTATGGTTTCTTTTGTTGCTTTTCTCATTTACATACATTTTTTCTCTTTTCATTTTCTGCGTATGAAGACCTAAAAGTAAATTCAAAAACATTTATCATCTTAACTATTTACAGTTTGTGGTGAAGTACCAAACATAACTAATGGTTTCATTGTACTAGCCGATACTTATAGCAGTTCGTATGGGGCCTTGGCAAATGTAACATGCGATGAAGGATTTGAGGCAAATTTTCAAAGCATTTTATGCCTAGAAACGGGAAACTGGGATGAAAATGTTACTTGCACGCCTATAGGTATGTTCTGATAATTGGTATTTTTGTTGTACGCTACATTTTTTTCTTTTTTGTTCATTTTTTACATATGGATGTTGTACACAACATTTCTTTTCTTTTTTTCATTTTCTACATATTGATGCCAGACAATCTGATCCAAAACATTCATAATCATGACTGTATAGAAATTGTAGAAAAGTTCTCAACAAAACGAATAGTTCAGCAAAGCCAGCCGATATTTTAACAGCTGGTATGGGACCTTGGCTAATGTAACATACAACGAAGGATTAACTGCAATTGTTCAAACTATTTATGTCTACAAACGGGAAACTTGAATAAAAAAGTAACCTGTACACCTTCACCAATATGTATCATGTATGCCTCCTTGTAAATTTTAATTATGGTTTCTTTTGTTGCTTTTCTCATTTTCATACATTTTTTCTTTTCATTTTCTGCGTTTGAAGACCTAAAAGTAAATTCAAAAACATTTATCATCTTAACTATTTACAGTTTGTGGTGAAGTACCAAACATAACTAATGGTTCCATTGTACTAGCCGATACTTATAGCAGTTCGTATGGGGCCTTGGCAAATGTAACATGCGATGAAGGATTTGAGGCAAATGTTCAAAGCATTTTATGCATAGAAACGGGAAACTGGGATGAAAATGTTACCTGTACGCCTTTAGGTATGTTCTGCTAATTCTTTTGTTGTACACCACATTTGCTTTTTGTTTCCTTTTTCTACATATGAATGCCTAAAGTCTGATCCAAAACATTCATAATCTTGCTTGTATAGAGATTGTAGAAAAGTACTCAACATAACAAATAGTTTAGCAAAGTTAGCCGATATTTTTGCCCAATGTAACATACAACAAAGGATTAACTGCAATCGTTCTAACAATAGCTAGTGTAAAACGGGAATTTGATTTAAAAATGTTTAATGAAAGCCTTCAGATAAATTCTTATTTTTTTGTCACTTGTTCCTTTGTTTTCTGTTTATACATTTTCTTTTTCCCTTTTCATTTCATGCATATGGTGGTCTAACAGTTTTATCCGAAACATTCATAATCTTATTAATTCGCAGATTGTGGTCAAGTACCAAACATAACTTTTGGTTGGATTCTACTAGCCGATACTTACAACACCTCATATGGGGCCTTTGCTAATGTAACATGCGACGAAGGATTTACTGCAAATGTTCAAACCATTTCATGTCTAGAAACGGGAACCTGGGATGAAAATGTTACCTGCACACTTTCAGGTGAATTTTGATTCTTCGTTCATTTCTTTAATGCTACTTTTGCTTTTCCGTTTTCATTTTTTACTGATAAAAATATATATTTATATTCTTGATTATACATGCATATAGATGATGGTCAACCGACAAACAAATGGTTCAATAGAACTTACAAATTCTTATAACACCTTGTATTGAGACTTTGCCTCTGTTACGTGAAATAAAACAAAAATCTTCAACTGTTAAAACCATCTCCTGTCTAGAAACAAAACATAGATCACGTTGTAACATGTTCACCTTCTAGTAAATTTTCATCATCAATTTTTTTGTTACTTTGTCTCATGTTGATACATTTTACTTTTTTCCTTTCAATTACTGTGTGTGAAGGTCAAACATTTATTAAAATCATTCATATTCTTTTCTATTTACAGATTGTGGCCAAGTACCAAACATAACTAATGGTTTCATTGTACTGGTCGATACTTATAACAGCTCGTTTGGGGCTTTGGCAAATGTAACATGCGACCAAGGATTTACTGCAAATGTCCAAGCCATTTCATGTCTTGAAACGGGAAACTGGGATGAAAATGTTACCTGTGCGCTTTCAGGTAGGTATTGATAATATGTATTTTTTATGCAACATTTACTTTTCTTTTTTTATTTTCTGCATATGCCTAACAGTCTGACTCAAAACATTCATAGTCTTGATTCAATAGATATTGTAGTCAAGTACTCAACATAACGGATGGTTCAGTAAATCTAGCCAATATTTATGACAGCTTGTCTGCAGTCTTGGCTAATGTAACATACAACGAAGAATTAACAGCAATTGTTCGAACCATGGCTTGTCTAAACATAAACACGCTGGGCAGAACATTATATACCCGAAGAGTGCTTTTTCTAAGTACGATGCATTTGTGATATCAGGGAGAAAACTTCAGGCTTTCGAATTAAATAGTTTGCTTTAAAGATTGAATGTTTTGTTTTTGATTTATAATATATTTATTTTTAACATTTTATAATTTCAATTTTAGAGTTTTATTGATCTTCATCATATCTGAATATTAGGTTAAATAATTTTTATAAATGTCAGTCTTTCAGAAGTTATGATGTTCATACAGTGATGTATGTTTATCAAGTTATCGTGCAGAAATATTGATTGTTTAGTTGATTGTCAACTTGACATTTTATGTACTTATTCCAAACAGTATAGGGGTCATGTAATCAGTGATGGCAATCATCCTTAGAAGTTTGAATTCTTTTTGGAAAGTTGTTGCCAAGTTATACAGCAGAAATGCTTTTCAGTGTGAAGGTCATTGTGACCTTGATATCTACCCTTCTGACCCTAAGATGTAAGAGGATCATTTTCTCAATGTAATCAAACATAATATGAAGTTTGAAGTCTGTATTACAAATGGTTATAAAGTATCACAACGGAAATAGTTTTCAGTGCTTAGGTCACTGTGACTTTGACCTTTGACAAAATGACCCCAAATTAAGGGGTCATTCACTTACTGTGTGCACCCATTATTTGAATTTTGATGTCTCTACGACAAATGGTTGTCGAGTTACAGAGTATAAATGATTCTAAACATTTTAGATCACTTTGACCTTGATATTTGACTTACTGACCCAAAAATATGCAGTGGTCATTGACTCTATGTGTTTTCAACTAAAGTTTGAGGTCTCTATAGCAAATGATTGTCAAGTTACTTGGCAGAAAGGTTTTCAATAGTAAGATCACTTGAGCTACTGATTCCAAAATAAATAGGGCTCATCCACTTAATGTGGACAATAATAATTTGATGTTAAAAGACTGTAGACCAAAAAGTACTCAAGTTATCGCCCGGAAACCAAATTGCTAAAGAACGGACGGACGCCAAAGACCATAACATAACATTTCACATACCCTGCATATCATGGCCTAACGTTTTAACCGAAATGTTCATGATCTTATTAATTCACAGATTGTGGCCAAGTACCAAACATTACAAATGGTTCCATTGTACAAGTCGATGCTTATAACAGCTCGTATGGAGCCTTGGCAAATGTAACATGCGACGAAGGATTTACTGCAAATGTTCAAAATATTTCATGTCTTGAAACGGGAAACTGGGATGAAAATGTTACCTGTATTCCTTCAGGTAGGTTTTGATACTTTGTTTTTTTTATATATTTCATTTACTTTTCTGGTTTTCATTTTCTGCATATGAATGCCTAACAGTCAGATAAAACATCATTCACAATCTTGATTTCATGCATATTGTTGTCGAGTACTCAACATAATGATTTGGGCTAGTAAAGCTAGCCGATATTTATGACAACTTGTATGCAATTAAGGCGAATGTAACATACAACGAAATGTCTAGTGCAATTGTTCGAACCATTGCTTTTCTAGACAAAGTATGCTGGGATTGAAATATTACATGTATTTTTCCTAGTAAATTTTCATTATCTTGTTACTTGTTTTCATTGTCATACATTTTTGTTTCCACTTTTCATTTCCTGAATGACATGGCCTTACATTGTCCCCCAAAATGTTCATAATCTTATTAATTCACAGTTTGTGGCCAAGTACCAAACATTACAAATGGTTCCATGTTACTAGTCGATGCTTATTACAGCTCGTATGGAGCCTTGGCAAATGTAACATGCGACGAAGGATTTACTGCAAATGTTCAAAATATTTCATGTCTTGAAACGGGAAACTGGGATGAAAATGTTACCTGTTTACCTGCAGGTAGATTTTGATAATATGTTCTTTTGTTATAAGTTTCATTTACTTTTCTGGTTTTCATTTTCTGCAAATGAATGCCTAACAGTCAGATCCAAAACATGTACACTCTTGATTCCATACATATTATTCTCAAGTACTCAACATAGCGAGTAGTTCAGTAAATCTAACCGATATTTATGACAGCTTGTATGCAATTAAGGCGAATGTAACATACAACGAAATATTAAGTGCAATTGTTCGAACCATCGCTTGTCTAGACAAAGTAATCTGATATTAAAATACTACATATATTCTTCCAGGTAAATTTTCATTATCTTGTTTCTTGTTTTCCTGCTCATACATTTTCGTTTCCACTTTTCATTTCCTGAATGACATGGCCTTATATTGTTCCCCAAAATATTCATAATCTTATTAATTCACAGATTGTGGCCAAGTACGAAACATTACAGATGGTTCCATTGTACTAGTCGATGCTTATAACAGCTCGTTTGGAGCCTTGGCAAATGTAACATGCGACGAAGGATTTACTGCAAATGTTCAAAATATTTCATGTCTTGAAACGGGAAACTGGGATGAAAATGTTACCTGTATTCGTTCAGGTAGCTTTTAATAATTTGTTCTTTTGTTATATATTTCGTATACTTTTCTGATTTTCATTTTCTGCATATGAATGCCTAACAGTCAGATCATAAAAAAAATTCACAATCTTGATTTCATACATATTATTGTCGAATACTCAACTTAATGAATTGGGCCAGTAAAGCTAACCTTTATTTATTACAGCTTGTATGTTACTTAGGCGAATGTAATATACAACGAATTTTTAAGAGCAATTGTCCGAACCATTGCTTGTGTAGACAAAGTAAGCAGGGATTAAAATATTACATGTATTCTCCTAGGTAACTTTTCATTATCTTGTTACTTGTTTTCATGGTCATACATTTTCGTTTTCACTTTTCATTTCCTGAATGACATGGCCTAACTGTTTTCCCTAAAATGTTCATAATCTTATTAATTCACAGTTTGTGGCCAAGTACCAAACATTACAAATGGTTCCATTGTACTAGTCGATGCTTATAACAGCTCGTATGGAGCCTTGGCAAATGTAACATGCGACGAAGGATTTACTGCAAATGTTCAAAATATTGCATGTCTTGAGACGGGAAACTGGGATGAAAATGCTACCTGTATTCCTTCAGGTAGGTTTTGGATATTTCTTCTTTTGTTTGATGTTTCATTTACTTTTCTGGTTTTCATTTTCTGCATATGAATGCCTAACAGTCAGATAAAAAATCATACACAATCTTGATTTCATACATATTGTTGTCGAGCACTCAACATTACGAATGGTTCAGTAAAGCTAACCGAGATTTATGACAGTCTGTATGCAACTAAGGCGAATGTAACATACAACGTTATATTAAGTGCAATTGTTCGAACCATTGCTTGTCTAGAAAAAGTAAGCTGTTTTTTAAATAATACATGTATTCTTCCAGGTAAATTTTCATTATCTTGTTATTTTTTATCATGGTTATACATGTTCGTTTCCACTTTTCAATTCCTGAATGACATGGCCTTACATTTTTCCCTAAACTATTCATATTCTTATTAATTCACAGATTGTGGCCAAGTACCAAACATTACAAATGGTTCCATTGTACTAGTCGACGCTTATAACAGCTTGTTTGGAGCCTTGGCAAATGTTACATGCGACGAAGGATTTACTGCAAATGTTCAAAATATTTCATGTCTTGAAACGGGAAACTGGGAAGAAAATGTTACCTGTATTCCTCCAGGTAGGTTTTGATCATGTGTTCTTTTGTTATATGTTTCATTTACTTTTCTGGTTTTCATTTTCTGCATATGAATGCCTAACAGTCAGATCCAAAACATTCACAATCTTGATTTCATACATATTGTTGTCGAGTACTCAACATAATGAATTGGGCCAGTAAAGCCTACCGATATTTATGACAGCTTGTATGCAACTATGGCGAATGTAATATACAACGAAATTTTAAGTGCAATTGTTGGAACTATTGCTTGTCTAGACATTGTAAGCTGGGATTGAAATAATACTGGTATTCTTCTAGGTAAATTTTCATTATCTTGTTACTTGTTTTCATAGTTATACATGTTCGTTTCCACTTTTCATTTCCTGAATGACATGGCCTTACTGTTTTCCCCAAAATGTTCATAATCTTATTAATTCACAGTTTGTGGCCAAGTACCAAACATTACAAATGGTTCCATTGTACTTGTCGATGCTTATAACAGCTCGTTTGGAGCCTTGGCAAATGTAACATGCGACGAAGGATTTACTGCAAATGTTCAAAATATTTCATGTCTTGAAACGGGAAACTGGGATGAAAATGTTACCTGTATTCGTTCAGGTAGCTTTTAATAATTTGTTCTTTTGTTATATATTTCGTTTACTTTTCTGATTTTCATTTTCTGCATATGAATGCCTAACAGTCAGATCATAAAAAAAATTCACAATCTTGATTACATACATATTATTGTCGAATACTCAATTTAATGAATTGGGCCAGTAAAGCTAACCGGTATTTATTACAGCTTGTATGTTACTTAGGCGAATGTAATATACAACGAATTTTTAAGACCAATTGTCCGAACCATTGCTTGTGTAGACAAAGTAAGCAGGGATTAAAATATTACATGTATTCTCCTAGGTAACTTTTCATTATCTTGTTACTTGTTTTCATGGTCATACATTTTCGTTTTCACTTTTCATTTCCTGAATGGCATGGCCTAACTGTTTTCCCTAAAATGTTCATAATCTTATTAATTCACAGTTTGTGGCCAAGTACCAAACATTACAAATGGTTCCATTGTACTAGTCGATGCTTATAACAGCTCGTATGGAGCCTTGGCAAATGTAACATGCGACGAAGGATTTACTGCAAATGTTCAAAATATTTCATGTCTTGAGACGGGAAACTGGGATGAAAATGCTACCTGTATTCCTTCAGGTAGGTTTTGGATATTTCTTCTTTTGTTTGATGTTTCATTTACTTTTCTGGTTTTCATTTTCTGCATATGAATGCCTAACAGTCAGATAAAAAATCATACACAATCTTGATTTCATACATATTGTTGTCGAGCACTCAACATTACGAATGGTTCAGTAAAGCTAACCGATATTTATGACAGTCTGTATGCAACTAAGGCGAATGTAACATACAACGTTATATTAAGTGCAATTGTTCGAACCATTGCTTGTCTAGAAAAAGTAAGCTGTTTTTTAAATAATACATGTATTCTTCCAGGTAAATTTTCATTATCTTGTTATTTTTTATCATGGTTATACATGTTCGTTTCCACTTTTCAATTCCTGAATGACATGGCCTTACATTTTTCCCTAAACTATTCATATTCTTATTAATTCACAGATTGTGGCCAAGTACCAAACATTACAAATGGTTCCATTGTACTAGTCGACGCTTATAACAGCTTGTTTGGAGCATTGGCAAATGTTACATGCGACGAAGGATTTACTGCAAATGTTCAAAATATTTCATGTCTTGAAACGGGAAACTGGGAAGAAAATGTTACCTGTATTCCTCCAGGTAGGTTTTGATATTTCTTCTTTTGTTATATGTTTCATTTACTTTTCTGGTTTTCATTTTCTGCATATGAATGCCTAACAGTCAGATGCAAAACATTCACAATCTTGATTTCATACATATTGTTGTCGAGTACTCAATTTAATGAATTGGGCCAGTAAAGCCTACCGATATTTATGACAGCTTGTATGCAACTATGGCGAATGTAATATACAACGAAATTTTAAGTGCAATTGTTGGAACTATTGCTTGTCTAGACATAGTAAGCTGGGATTGAAATAATACTGGTATTCTTCTAGGTAAATTTTCATTATCTTGTTACTTGTTTTCATAGTTATACATGTTCGTTTCCACTTTTCATTTCCTGAATGACATGGCCTTACATTTTCCCCAAAATATTTATAATCTTATAAATTCACAGATTGTGGCCAAGTTCCAAACATTACAAATGGTTCCATTGTACTAGTCGATGCTTATAACAGCTCGTATGGAGCCTTGGCAAATGTAACATGCGACGAAGGATTTACTGCAAATGTTCTAAATATTTCATGTCTTGAAACGGGAATATGGGATGAAAATGTTACCTGTTTACCTGCAGGTAGCTTTTGATATTTCTTCTCTTGTTTGATGTTTCATTTATTTTTGTTTTTTTCATTTTCTGCATATGAATGCCTAACAGTCAGATCCAAAACATATACAATCTTGATTTCATACATATTTTTGTCGAATACTCAACATAATGAATAAGGCAAGTAAAGCTTACAGATATTTATTACAGCTTGTACATGTTGTATGCTACTAAGGGGATTGTAACATACAGCGAAATATTAAGTGCAATTGTTCGAACCATTGCTTGTTTTAGACAAAGTAAGCTTAGACTAAAATAATACATGTTTTCTTCCAGAAAAAATTTTCATAATCTTGTTACTTGTTTTCATGGTTATACACTTTCGTTTCCACTTTTCATTTCCTGAATGACATGGCCTAACTTTTTTCCCCAATATGTTCATAATCTTATTTATTCATAGATTGTGGCCAAGTACCAAACATTACAAATGGTTCCATTGTACTTGTCGATGCTTATAACAGCTCGTATGGAGCCTTGGCAAATGTAACATGCGACGAAGGATTTACTGCAAATTTTCAAAATATTTCATGTCTTGAAACGGGAAACTGGGATGAAAATGTTACCTGTATTCCTTCAGGTAGCTTTTGATAATTTGTTCTTTTGTTATATGTTTCATTTACTTTTATGATTTTCATTTTCTGCATATGAATGCCTTACAGTCAGATAAAAAAATCATTCACAATCTTGAATTTATACATATTGTTGTCGAGTACTCAACATAATGCATTAGGCCAGTAACGCTAACCGATATCTATGACAGTTTGTATGCAACTAAGGCGAATGTAACATACAACGAAATATTAAGTGCAATTGTTCGAACTATTGCTTGTCTAGACAAAGTAAGCTGGTTTTTAAATAATACATGTATTCTTCCAGGCAAATTTTCATTATCTTGTTACTTGTTTTCATAGTTATACATGTTCGTTTCCACTTTTCATTTCCTGAATGACATGGCCTTACTGTTTTCCCCATAATATTCTTATTCTTATAAATTCACAGATTGTGGCCAAGTACCAAACATTACAAATGGTTCCATTGTACTAGTCGATGCTTATAACAGCACTTATGGAGCTTTGGCAAATGTAACATGCGACGAAGGGTTTACTGCAAATGTTCAAAATATTTCATGTCTTGAAACGGGAAACTGGGATGAAAATGTTACCTGTATTCCTTCAGGTAGGTTTTTGGTAATTTAGTTGTTTTGTTTGATGTTTCATTTACTTCTCTCGTTTTCATTTTCTGGATATGAATGCCTAACAGTCAGATCCAAAACATTCACAATCTTGATTTCTTACATATTGTTTTCGAGTACTCAACATAATGAATTGGGCCAGTAAAGCTAACCGATATTAATGACAGCTTGTATGCAACTTAGGCGAATGTAACATACAACGAAATATTAGGTGTAATTGTTCGAACCATTGCTTGTTTTAGACAAAGTAAGCTGTGATTAAAATAATACATGTGTTCTTCTTGGTAAATTTCTATTATCTTGTTACTTGTTTTCATCGTCATACATTTTTGTTTCCACTTTTCATTTCCTAAATGACATGGCCTAACTTTTTTGCACAGACTGTTCATAATCTAATTAATTTACAGATTGTGGCAAAATTCCAAACATTACAAATGGTTCCATTGTACTAGTCGATGCTTATAACAGCTCGTATGGAGCCTTGGCAAATGTAACATGCGACGAAGGATTTACTGCAAATGTTCAAAATATTTCATGTCTTGAGACGGGAAACTGGGATGAAAATGTTACATGTTTACCTGCAGGTAGCTTTTGATATTTCTTCTTTTGTTTGATGTTTCATTTACTTTTTTTTCATTTTCTGCATATGAATGCCTAACAGTCAGATAAAAAATCATACACAATCTTGATTTCATACATATTGTTGTCGAGTACTCAACATAATGAATTGGGCAAGTAAAGCTAACCGATATTTATTACAGCTTGTACATGTTGTATGCTACTTAGGCGAATGTAACATACAGCGAAAAATTAAGTGCAATTGTTCGAGCAATTGCTTGTTTTAGACAAAATAAGCTTGGATTAAAATAATACATGTTTTTTCAAGGAAAATTTTTATTATCTTGTTACTTGTTTTCATGGTCATACATTTTCATTTCCACTTTTCATTTCCTGAATGACATGGCCTTACTGTTTTCCCTAAAATGTTCATAATCTTATTAATTCACAGTTTGTGGCCAAGTACCAAACATTACAAATGGTTCCATTGTACTAGTCGATGCTTATAACAGCTCGTATGGAGCCTTGGCAAATGTAACATGCGACGAAGGATTTACTGCAAATGTTCAAAATATTTCATGTCTTGAGACGGGAAACTGGGATGAAAATGTTACCTGTATTTCTTCAGGTAGGTTTTGGATATTTCTTCTTTTGTTTCATGTTTCGTTTACTTTTCTGGTTTTCATTTTCTGCATATGAATGCCTAACAGTCAGATAAAAAATCATACACAATCTTGATTTCATACATATTGTTGTCGAGCACTCAACATAACGAATGGTCCAGTAAATCTAACCGATATTTATGACAGTTTGTATGCAACTAAGGCGAATGTAACATACAACGTTATATTAAGTGCAATTGTTCGAACCATTGCTTGTCTAGACAAAGTAAGCTGGTTTTTCAATATTATATGTATTCTTCCAGGTAAATTTTCATTATCTTGTTACTTGTTTTCATGGTTATACATGTTCGTTTCCACTTTTCAATTCATGAATGACATGGCCTTACATTTTCCCCAAAATATTTATAATCTTATAAATTCACAGATTGTGGCCAAGTTCCAAACATTACAAATGGTTCCATTGTACTAGTCGATGCTTATAACAGCTCGTATGGAGCCTTGGCAAATGTAACATGCGACGAAGGATTTACTGCAAATGTTCTAAATATTTCATGTCTTGAAACGGGAATATGGGATGAAAATGTTACCTGTTTACCTGCAGGTAGCTTTTGATATTTCTTCTCTTGTTTGATGTTTCATTTATTTTTGTTTTTTTCATTTTCTGCATATGAATGCCTAACAGTCAGATCCAAAACATATACAATCTTGATTTCATACATATTTTTGTCGAATACTCAACATAATGAATAAGGCAAGTAAAGCTTACAGATATTTATTACAGCTTGTACATGTTGTATGCTACTAAGGGGATTGTAACATACAGCGAAATATTAAGTGCAATTGTTCGAACCATTGCTTGTTTTAGACAAAGTAAGCTTAGACTAAAATAATACATGTTTTCTTCCAGAAAAAATTTTCATAATCTTGTTACTTGTTTTCATGGTTATACACTTTCGTTTCCACTTTTCATTTCCTGAATGACATGGCCTAACTTTTTTCCCCAATATGTTCATAATCTTATTTATTCATAGATTGTGGCCAAGTACCAAACATTACAAATGGTTCCATTGTACTTGTCGATGCTTATAACAGCTCGTATGGAGCCTTGGCAAATGTAACATGCGACGAAGGATTTACTGCAAATTTTCAAAATATTTCATGTCTTGAAACGGGAAACTGGGATGAAAATGTTACCTGTATTCCTTCAGGTAGCTTTTGATAATTTGTTCTTTTGTTATATGTTTCATTTACTTTTATGATTTTCATTTTCTGCATATGAATGCCTTACAGTCAGATAAACAAATCATTCACAATCTTGAATTTATACATATTGTTGTCGAGTACTCAACATAATGCATTAGGCCAGTAACGCTAACCGATATTTATGACAGTCTGTATGCAGCTAAGGCGAATGTAACATACAGCGAAATATTAAGTGCAATTGTTCGAACCATCGCTTCTACAGACAAAGTAAGCAGGGATTAAAATATTACACGTATTCTTCCAGGTAAATTTTCATTATCTTGTTTCTTGTATTCCTGGTCATACATTTTCGTTTCCACTTTTCATTTCCTGAATGACATGGCCTTACACTGTCCCCAAAAATGTTCATAATCTAATTTTATTCACAGATTGTGGCCAAGTACCAAACATTACAAATGGTTCCATTGTACTAGTCCATGCTTATAACAGCTCGTTTGGAGCCTTGGCAAATGTAACATGCGAAGAAGGATTTACTGCAAATGTTCAAAATATTTCATGTCTTGAAACGGGAAACTGGGATGAAAATGTTACCTGTATTCCTTCAGGTAGCTTTTGATAATTTGTTGTTTTGTTATATGTTTCATTTACTTTTATGGTTTTCATTTTCTGCATATGAATGCCTAACAGTCAGATAAAAAACATTCACAATCTTGATTACATACATATTATTGTCGAATGCTCAACATAATGAATTGGGCCAGTAAAGCTGACCGATATTTATGACAGATTGTATGTTACTTAGGCGAATGTAATATACAACGAATTTTTAAGGGCAATTGTCCGAACCATTGCTTGTCTAGACAAAGTAAGCTGGGATTAAAATATTACATGTATTCTTCGAGGTAAATTTTCATTATCTTGTTACTTGTTTGCATGGTCATACATTTTCGTTTCCACTTTTCATTTCCTGAATGACATGGCCTAACTGTTTTCCCTAAAAAGTTCATAATCTTATTAATTCACAGTTTGTGGCCAAGTACCAAACATTACAAATGGTTCCATTGTACTAGTCGATGCTTATAACAGCTCGTATGGAGCCTTGGCAAATGTAACATGCGACGAAGGATTTACTGCAAATGTTCAAAATATTTCATGTCTTGAGACGGGAAACTGGGATGAAAATGTTACCTGTATTCCTTCAGGTAGGTTTTGATCATTTGTTCTTTTGTTGTTTACTTTTTTTTACTTTTCTGGTTTTCATTTTCTGCATATGAATGCCTAACAGTCAGATAAAAAATCATACACATTCTTGATTTCATATACATAATTGTCGAGCATTTAACATAATGATTCGGGCAAGTAAAGCTAACCGATATTTATGACAGTTGTATGCAACTAAGGCGAATGTAACATACAACGTAATATTAAGTGCAATTGTTCGAACCATTGCTTGTCTAGACAAAGTAAGCTGTTTTTTCAATAGTATATGTATTCTTCCATGTACATTTTCATTATCTTGTTACTTGTTTTCACGGTTATACGTGTTCGTTTCCACTTTTCAATTCATGAATAACATGGCCTTACATTTTTCCCCAAAATATTTATATTCTTATAAATTCACAGATTGTGGCCCAGTTCCAAACATTACAAATGGTTCCATTGTACTAGTCGATGCTTATAACAACTCGTATGGAGCCTTGGCAAATGTAACATGCGACGAAGGATTTACTGCAAATGTTCTAAATATTTCATGTCTTGAAACGGGAAACTGGGAAGAAAATGTTACCTGTATTCCTTCAGGTGAGTTTTGATCATTTGTTCTTTTGTTATATATTTTATTTACTTTTCTGGTTTTCATTTTCTGCATATGAATGCCTAACAGTCTGATCCAAAACATTCACAATCTTGATTTCATAAATATTCTTGTCGAGTACTCAATGAATTGGGCAATAAAGCAAACCGATATTTATGACAGTCTGTATGCAACTAAGGCGAATGTGAAATAAAACGAATTTTTAAGTGCAATAGTTGGAACTATTGCTTGTCTAGACATAGTAAGCTGGTTTTTTTAATAATACATGTATTCTTCCAGGTAAATTTTCATTATCTTGTTACTTGTTTTCATAGTTATACATGTTCGTTTCCACTTTTCAATTCCTGAATGACATGGCCTTACTGTTTTTCCCATAATATTCTTATTCTTATAAATTCACAGATTGTGGCCAAGTACCAAACATTACAAATGGTTCCATTGTACTAGTCGATGCTTATAACAGCTCGTTTGGAGCCTTGGCAAATGTAACATGCGAAGAAGGATTTACTGCAAATGTTCAAAATATTTCATGTCTTGAAACGGGAAACTGGGATGAAAATGTTACCTGTATTCCTTCAGGTAGGTTTTGATAATTTGTTGTTTTGTTATATGTTTCATTTACTTTTATGGTTTTCATTTTCTGCATATGAATGCCTAACAGTCAGATAAAAAATCACTCACAATCTTGATTTTGTACATATTGTTGTCGAATACTCAACATAATTAATTCGGCAAGTAAAGCTAACCGATATTTATTACAGCTTGTATGCAACTTAGGCGAATGTAACATACAACGAAATATTAAGTGCAATAGTTCAAACCATTGCTTGTTTTAGACAAAGTAAGATGTGATTAAAATAATACATGTGTTCTTCTTAGTAAATTTTCATTATCTTGTTACTTGTTTTCATGGTCATACATTTTTGTTTCCACTTTTCATTTTCTTAATGACATGGCCTAACTTTTTTGCACAGACTGTTCATAATCTTATTAATTTACAGATTGTGGCGAAATTCCAAACATTACAAATGGTTCCATTGTACTAGTCTATGCTTATAACAGCTCGTATGGAGCCTTGGCAAATGTAACATGCAACGAAGGATTTACTGCAAATGTTCAAAATATTTCATGCCTTGAAACGGGAAACTGGGATGAAAATGTTACCTGTTTACCTGCAGGTAGCTTTTGATATTTCTTCTTCTGTTTGATGTTTCATTTATTTTTGTTTTTGTTCATTTTCTGCATATGAATGCCTAACAGTGAGATCCAAAACATATACAATCTTGATTTCATACATATTTTTGTCGAGTACTCAACATAATGAATTGGGCAAGTAAAGCTAACCGATATTTATTACAGCTTGTACATGTTGTATGCTACTAAGGCGAATGTAACATACAACGAAATATTAAGTGCAATTGTTCGAACCATTGCTTGTTTTAGACAAAGTAAGCAGGGATTTAAATAATACATGTTTTCTTCCAGGAAAATTTTCATTATCTTGTTACTTGTTTTCATGGTTATACATTTTCGTTTCCACTTTTCATTTCCTGAATGACATGGCCTAACTTTTTTTCCCAATATGTTCATAATCTTATTTATTCACAGATTGTGGCCAAGTTCCAAACATTACAAAAGGTTCCATTGTACTTGTCGATGCTTATAACAGCTCGTATGGAGCCTTGGCAAATGTAACATGCGACGAAGGATTTACTGCAAATGTTCAAAATATTTCATGTCTTGAAACGGGAAACTGGGATGAAAATGTTACCTGTATTCCTTCAGGTAGCTTTTGATAATTTGTTCTTTTGTTATATGTTTCATTTACTTTTATGCTTTTCATTTTCTGCATATGAATGCCTAACAGTCAGATAAAAAATCATTCACAATCTTGAATTTATACATATTGTTGTCGAGTACTCAACATAATGCATTAGGCCAGTAACGCTAACCGATATTTATGACAGTCTGTATGCAACTAAGGCGAATGTAACATACAGCGAAATATTAAGTGCAATTGTTCGAACCATCGCTTGTCTAGACAAAGTAAGCAGGAATTAAAATATTACACGTATTCTTCCAGGTATATTTTCATTATCTTGTTTCTTGTATTTTTGGTCATACATTTTCGTTTCCACTTTTCATTTCCTGAATGACATGGCCTTACATTGTCCCCCAAAATGTTCATAATCTTATTAATTCACAGTTTGTGGCCAAGTACCAAACATTACAAATGGTTCCATTGTGCTAGTCGATGCTTATAACAGCTCGTTTGGAGCCTTGGCAAATGTAACTTGCGACGAAGGATTTACTGCAAATGTTCAAAATATTTCATGTCTTGAAACGGGAAACTGGGATGAAAATGCTACCTGTATTCCTTCAGGTAGCTTTTAATAATTTGTTCTTTTGTTTAACATTTCGTTTACTTTTCTGGTTTTCATTTTCTGCATATGAATGCCTAACAGTCAGATAAAAAAACATTCACAATCTTGATTACATACATATTATTGTCGAATACTCAACTTAATGAATTGGGCCAGTAAAGCTAACCGGTATTTATGACAGCTTGTATGATACTTAGGCGAATGTAATATACAAAGAATTTTTAAGAGCAATTGTCCGAACCATTGCTTGTCTAGACAAAGTAAGCTGGGATTAAAATATTACATGTATTCTTCTAGGTAAATTTTCATTATCTTGTTACTTGTTTTCATAGTCATTCATTTTCGTTTCCACTTTTCATTTCCTGAATGACATGGCCTAACTGTTTTCCCTAAAATGTTCATAATCTTATTAATTCACAGTTTGTGGCCAAGTACCAAACATTACGAATGGTTCCATTTTACTAGTCGATGCTTATAACAGCTCGTATGGAGCCTTGGCAACTGTAACTTGCGACGAAGGATTTACTGCAAATGTTCAAAATATTTCATGTCTTGAAACGGGAAACTGGGATGAAAATGTTACCTGTATTCCTTCAGGTAGGTTTTGATCATTTGTTCCTGTGTTATATATTTTATTTACTTTTCTAGTTTTCATTTTTTACATAAGAATGCCTAACAGTCAGATAAAAAATCATACACATTCTTGATTTCATACATATAATTGCCGAGCATTCAACATAATGAATTGGGCAAGTAAAGCTAACCGATATTTATGACAGTTTGTATGCAACTAAGGCGAATGTAACATACAACGTTATATTAAGTGCATTGTTCGAATCATTGCTTGTCTAGACAAAGTAAGCTGGCTTTTCAATAGTATATGTATTCTTCCATGTACATTTTCATTATCTTGTTACTTGTTTTCATGGTTATACATGTTCGTTTCTAATTTTTAATTCATGAATGACATGGCCTTACATTTTTCACCAAAATATTGATATTCTTATAAATTCACAGATTGTGGCCAAGTACCAAACATTACAAATGGTTCCATTGTACTAGTCGATGCTTATAACAGCTCGTATGGAGCCGTGGCAAATGTAACATGCGACGAAGGATTTACTGCAAATGTTCAAAATATTTCATGTCTTGAAACGGGAAACTGGGATGAAAATGTTACCTGTTTACCTGCAGGTAGCTTTTGATATTTCTTCTTTTGTTTGATGTTTCATTTATTTTTCTTTTGTTTTCATTTTCTGCATATGAATGCCTAACAGTAAGATGCAAAACATATACAATCTTGATTTCATAGATATTGTTGTCGAATACTCAACATAATGCATTAGGCCAGTAACGCTATCCGATATTTATGACAGTCTGTATGCAACTTACGCGAATGTAACATACAGCGAAATATTAAGTGCAATTGTTCGAACCATCGCTTGTCTTGACAAAGTAAGCAGGGATTAAAATATATCGTATATTCTTCCATGTAAATTTTCATTATCTTGTTTCTTGTATTCCTGTCCTTACATTTTTGTTTCCACTTTTTCATTTCCTGAATGACATGGCCTTACATTGCCCCCCAAAATGTACATAATCTTATTAATTCACAGATTGTGGCCAAGTACCAAACATTACAAATGGTTCCATTGTACTTGTCGATGCTGATAACAGCTCGTATGGAGCCTTGGCAAATGTAACATGCGACGAAGGATTTACTGCAAATGTTCATAACATTTCATGTCTTGAAACGGGAAACTGGGATGAAAATGTTACCTGTATTCCTTCAGGTAGCTTTTAATAATTTGTTCTTTTGTTATATATTTCTTTTACTTTTCTGGTTTTCATTTTCTGCATATGAATGCCTAACAGTCAGATAAAAAAAACATTCACAATCTTATTGTTAATTTCATGTTCTACAACTCTGGTTTAAGATAGAATACTCTTCTTTTAGAAACAACATTAAGTGACGTCTTTGTGACGTCATGACGTCGTGTACTTCCTTAGTGACGTCGTTGTTATTTTATCTGTTTGATTGCATATTGTGAGGTTATAATAAAGTGTAAATCATCCAGTGGTGTTGGCGTATAATATCTGGTGTTGGTGTTTACAAGTGGTAGCAGAGGCGTATCAAGATATCCTCGGTGGAAATCAGTGTGGTTCATTTTCAACAGATTTTCAACAGAGAATTTAGCTTCCAAGCAAGGAAATCAGCATGACAACCAGGATTAATCCTCCAGTATTAGGAAAAGGAAAGAACTATGAAAGATTTAAGCAAGAGCTTTTGGCATGGAAAGAAATCACTGACTTAAGCAAGGAAAAACAAGGCATTGCTGTGGCATTAACACTTCCTGAAAATGATGAATCACAAATTCGTGAAAAAGTTTTTGACCAACTTCATCTGGATGAGTTAAAAGGCTATGATGGTTTAAATGTTCTTATTCATTTCTTGGACCAGCATCTTGCTAAGGATGATCTAACTGACAGCCTGGAAAAATTTGAGGACTTTGAAGATTTTAAAAGGTTAGAAGGACAATCAATTGCTGAATTTGTGGCTATGTTTGACTCTAAGTATAGAAAGATAGAAAAGAAGAAAATGACACTTCCTAGTGAGATACTGGCTTTCAAGCTGCTGAGGAAGGCTAACATTTCAAGGGAAGAAAAGTTGTTAGTGCTTACTGGCATGAACTATGACAATAAGAAGACACTTTATGAGGAAGCCAAGAAGTCGCTGAAGAAATTCAAGGGAAATGATACTGAATCATCAAGCAGCCAGGCAAGTATCAAGCTAGAACCAGCATTTCTGGCAGCAAATGAAGAGGCTCTGCTTGCAGCTGGCTATTCAAAAACACGTAGCGGCTATCAAGGTAATTCCAGTAGTGAAAGAGGGGGGAGTTGGAAACGAGGAAAACTGGGGAAATCCATCGTGAGGGAGAACCATAGAGGGGAGTTTGCCACAGAAAATCGAAAGAAAGGATTGACAAAGAACATTAATCCCACAGGACCAGATGGTAGACCATTGACATGCAAATCATGTGGGTCTTTTCGACATCTGTTGCCTGCATGCCCAGATAGCTGGGAAAATATGAAGAGAGTCAATGCAGTTGAAGAACATGCTGTTCTTTTTACTGGGTATGATACAGATGAGATCAGACGGCTAGGGGTTGATGCTAGAAACTGTGCAGTCCTTGACAGTGCTTGTAGTAGTACAGTATGTGGAAGAAGTTGGATGGAAAATTACATAGAATCTTTGGACAATACAGACAGAGAGAAAGTTTTACGATCAGAAGGTCAGAGAGTGTTTAAATTCGGAGGGGGGACCTGTCTGATTTCGAAAGGTGAGTTTAGCATACCTGCTGTAGTTGCTGGAAAGGCAGTGACCATAAACACTGATGTGGTAGAGTCAGATATTCCTTTACTAATCTCTCGTACTGCAATGAAGAAAGCAGCAATAAAAATGGATCTTGAAAATGATACGGCAACCATTATGGGAACCGAGGTAGCACTGAACTTAACAACATCAGGCCATTATTGCATTCCGATAGACAAAACAGTGGAAGTTCCAGTAGAAAAGGTGTGTGCAGTTGACCTTGAGAATTTGAACACACAAGAGAGGCACAAAACTCTTCTGAAACTGCATCGATAATTTGCACATCCTCCAAAGAAAAGGCTGGCAGCACTTTTGAAGGATGCTGGAATATGGAAATCTGAGTATGAAGCAGATCTTGACCAAATTGAAAACGGGTGTGAACTTTGTAAACTTTATGCCAAGACTCCTTCAAGGCCAGTGATAGGTTTGCCAATGGCCTCCAGGTTCAACAAAAAGGTTGCAATGGACCTAAAACAATGGAATGGGCAATGGATTTTACACATCATAGACATGTGGTCAAGATACACTTTGTCAACTTTTATAAACAGAAAGAAGCCATGTAATGTCATAGATGCTTTAATGAAAGAATGGGTTGGAAGATTCGGAGTGATGGGATCTTTGATGACAGACAACGGAGGGGAGTTTAATTCGGATGAGGTAAGGGAAATTACATCCATACTGAACATTCAGTTATGTACAACTGCAGCTGAAAGTCCATTTCAAAATGGATTGTGTGAGAGAGTGCATGCAATTACTGATATGATGTTGACCAAACTCCATGCTGATTATGAAAAGGTAAACTTGGAGACACTTCTATCATGGGCAAATATGGCGAGGAATTCTTTGCAAATGTGGAATGGTTACAGCAGCCATCAACTTGTCTTTGGCCAGAACCCCAACATTCCAAACATCATGAATGAGAATTTGCCAGCTTTACAGGGATCAACAACCAGTGAAGTTTTTGCAAAGCATCTGAATGTACTGCATGCAACTCGAAGGGCTTTTATACAGTCTGAAGCTGATGAAAGAATAAGAAGAGCACTCAGAAATAAGGTAAGAGCTTCGGAACAAGTGTTTGAACATGGAGACCGTGTATTTTACAAGAGAGAGGGTCGAGAACGCTGGCTTGGACCAGGAGAGGTAGTTTTCCAAGATGGGAAAGTAGTGTTTGTGCGACATGGAGCAGTGTTTGTGCGTGTATCTCCCAATAGACTTCAAAAGGTTAACAATTTGTCAGACAAAGAAGACAGTGATCAGAGTTCAGATGCAGAAGGGGCCAACGTTCAGCAAGAAATGACAAACACAAATGATCAACAAATGATTTCTGAAGAACTACCTACCAGAAGTTTGAATGACGATTTGCAAACAAGGTTAGAAGAGATACCAATTGTAGTGTCAGATAGAGATAGACAGGCACAAGATAGCAAAATACTGAAACCCAATGATAATATTCAGTATAAAACACAAGACAATGATGTTTGGATCCATGCAAGAGTTCTTGGAAGGGCAGGAAAGGCAACAGGGAAGAACAAACACTGGTATAACGTTATGGAAGATATCAGTAAAGAGAAAAAGAGCATCAATCTGGATCAGGTTGAATGGGAACTTCTGACTAATAATGTGAACATAGTGTTGGAGAACAGTGAAATTAATGATAATGTCTCAGAGGCAAAACTTGCAGAGTTACAGAAATTGAAACAATTCGGCACATATGTGGAAGTAAAAGATTGTGGCCAAAATACCTTATCAACTAGGTGGGTCATAACTACAAAGAATGAACAGACAAAAGTCCGTCTTGTTGTTAGAGGCTTTGAAGAAGAATTCCCAATGCAAAGTGACAGTCCAACAGTGGGAAAAGGAACTATGAGAATGTTTCTTGCTTTTGCATCCATTAACAACTGGATTGTCAAGACCACCGACATTAAGTCTGCATTTTTACAAGGTCAAGAGATAAAGAGGGATGTGTACATAAAGCCACCAAATGAGTGTGAAACTGGTGAAGGAGTTGTCTGGAAGTTACGTCATGGACTGTATGGACTCAAGGATGGTGCAAGACAGTTTTATCTGAGTGTAAAGGAAGAATTGCTGAGACTTGGGTGTCAAATTTCTAAAATGGATCCTGCAATGTTCTTTTTGCATACAAATGGAAAATTAAGTGGCATAATATGTTGCCATGTTGATGATTTTCTACATGCTGGAAATGAATGCCTTGAGAGAATTATGATGAGTCTGCGAAGAAGATTTGTAGCGGGAAAAGTAGAGGAATGCAATTTTGATTATATTGGATTCAGAGTCATACAGTCCAGTGAAATTTTGCTAGATCAATCCAGGTATGTAGGAAATATAAAGAGCCAAAGTTTAGATACAAAGAGGATGCAACAGAAAGAAGACATACTTACAGATGAAGAACAATCTACCTACAGACAAATTATTGGCCAGATCAACTGGGCAGTACAGGGAACTAGACCGGACATGGCTTTTGAACTCATAGACCTGAGTACTAAGCTCAAACAAGCAACAGTAGGTGATCTGTCAAGGGCAGTGAAAACAGTCAACAGATTGAAAGATGTGAGATCTATGATCGCATTTCCAAGACTTAGCAGAAACGTCAGTGACTGGAGGATTGTGGTATTCACAGATGCCTCTTTGTGTAACATCAAGAACGGGACTGGAAGTACTGCTGCTTTTGTTGTGTGGTTAGCCAATAATCAGGGAAAATGTTGCCCACTTGCATGGCAAACAAACAAGATCAAAAGGGTCGTTCGTTCAACAATTGCTGCTGAGGCGCTTAGTTTACAAGAAGGCCTTGAATGTGGTTATTACTATAGACAGATGCTAGAGGATATTATGAAGCTTCTAAAGAACACCATACCAATAATTGCTTATGTTGACAACAAAAGTGTCATTGATGCTGTACATTCCACCAAGTTAGTTGATGACAAGCGCCTGCGGGTCGACATAGCAGCCATAAATGAATCTTTGTCTATGAACGAAGTAAAGGATATCCGTTGGTGTCCGGGTAAATACCACCTTGCAGACTGCATGACCAAACGAGGAACTCCTGGTTACAATCTGCTGGAAGTGTTCCATGGAGGGCGATTTTCGGAAGATTTTATATAGACTGTGTTCATATTAATTCAATTTTATTAACTAGAACTCGAAAAGACAAGAAAATATAATTAATGTTAATTTCATGTTCTACAACTCTGGTTTAAGATAGAATACTCTTCTTTTAGAAACAACATTAAGTGACGTCTTTGTGACGTCATGACGTCGTGTACTTCCTTAGAGACGTCGTTGTTATTTTATCTGTTTGATTGCATATTGTGAGGTTATAATAAAGTGTAAATTATCCAGTGGTGTTGGCGTATAATATCTGGTGTTGTGTTTACATGCCTAACAGTCAGATAAAAAAAACATTCACAATCTTGATAACATACATATTATTGTCGAATACTCAACTTAATGAATTGAGCCAGTAAAGCTAACCGATATTTATGACAGCTTGTATGTTATTTAGGCGAATGTAATATAAAACGAATTTTTAAGAGCAATTGTCCGAACCATTGCTTGTCTAAACAAAGTAACCTGGGATTAAAATATTACATGTATTCTTTTAGGTAAATTTTCATTATCTTGTTACTTGTTTTCATGGTCATACATTTTCGTTTCCACTTTTCATTTCCTGAATTACATGGCTAACTGTTTTCCCTAAAATGTTCATAATCTTATAAATTCACAGTTTGTGGCCAAGTACCAAACATTACAAATGGTTCCATTGTACTAGTCGATGCTTATAACAGCTCGTATGGAGCCTTGGCAAATGTAACATGCGACGAAGGATTTACTGCAAATGTTCAAAATATTTCATGTCTTGAGACGGGAAACTGGGATGAAAATGCTACCTGTATTCCTTCAGGTAGGTTTTGATCATTTGTTCTTTTGTTATATACTTTATTTACTTTTCTGGTTTTCATTTTCTACATATGAATGCCTAATAGTCAGATATAATTGTCGAGCATTCAACATAATGAATTGGGCAAGTAAAGCTAACCGATATTTATGACAGCTTGTATGCAACTATGGCGAATGTAATATACAACGAATTTTTAAGTGCAATTGTTGGAACTGTTGCTTGTCTAGACATAGTAAGCTGGGATTGAAATAATACTGGTATTCTTCTAGGTAAATTTTCATTATCTTGTTACTTGTTTTCATAGTTATACATGTTCGTTTCCACTTTTCATTTCCTGAATGGCATGGCCTTACTGTTTTCCCCAAAATGTTCATAATCTTATTAATTCACAGTTTGTGGCCAAGTACCAAACATTACAAATGGTTCCATTGTACTTGTCGATGCTTATAACAGCTTGTTTGGAGCCTTGGCAAATGTAACATGCGACGAAGGATTTACTGCAAATGTTAATAACATTTCATGTCTTGAGACGGGAAACTGGGATGAAAATGTTACCTGTATTCCTTCAGGTACCTTCTGATAATTTGTTCTTTTGTTATATATTTTATTTACTTTTCTGGTTTTCATTTTCTGCATATGAATGCCTAACAGTCAGATGCAAAACATTCACAATCTTGATTTCATACATATTGTTTTCGAGTACTAAACTTAATGAATTTGCCCGTAAAGCTAACCGATATTTATGACAGTTTGTATGCAACTTAGGCGAATGTAACATACAACGAAATATTAATTGCAATTGTTGGAACTATTGCTTGTCTAGACAAAGTAAGCTGGTTTTTAAATAATACATGTATTCTTCAAGGCAAATTTTCATTATCTTGTTACTTGTTTTCATAGTTATACATGTTCGTTTCCACTTTTCATTTCCTGAATGACATGGCCTTACTGTTTTCCCCATAATATTCTTATTCATATAAATTCACAGATTGTGGCCAAGTACCAAATATTACAAATGGTTCCATTGTACTAGTCGATGCTTATAACAGCTCTTATGGAGCTTTGGCAAATGTAACATGCGACGAAGGGTTTACTGCAAATGTTCAAAATATTTCATGTCTTGAAACGGGAAACTGGGATGAAAATGTTACCTGTATTCCTTCAGGTAGGTTTTTGGTAATTTTGTTGTTTTGTTTGATGTTTCATTTACTTCTCTCGTTTTCATTTTCTGCATATGAATGCCTAACAGTCAGATCCAAAACATTCACAATCTTGATTTCTTACATATTGTTTTCGAGTACTCAACATAATGAATTGGGCCAGTAAAGCTAACCGATATTAATGACAGCTTGTATGCTACTTAGGCGAATGTAACATACAACGAAATATTAGGTGTAATTGTTCGAACCATTGCTTGTTTTAGACAAAGTAAGCTGTGATTAAAATAATACATGTGTTCTTCTTGGTAAATTTCCATTATCTTGTTACTTGTTTTCATCGTCATACATTTTTGTTTCCACTTTTCATTTCCTAAATGACATGGCCTAACTTTTTTGCACAGACTGTTCATAATCTTATTAATTTACAGATTGTGGCCAAATTCCAAACATTACAAATGGTTCCATTGTACTAGTCGATGCTTATAACAGCTCGTATGGAGCCTTGGCAAATGTAACATGCGACGAAGGATTTACTGCAAATGTTCAAAATATTTCATGTCTTGAGACGGGAAACTGGGATGAAAATGCCACCTGTTTACCTGCAGGTAGCTTTTGATATTTCTTCTTTTGTTTGATGTTTCATTTACTTTTTTTTTCATTTTCTGCATATGAATGCCTAACAGTCAGATAAAAAATCATACACAATCTTGATTTCATACATATTGTTGTCGAGTACTCAACATAATGAATTGGGCAAGTAAAGCTAACCGATATTTATTAGAGCTTGTACATGTTGTATGCTACTTAGGCGAATGTAACATACAGCGAAATATTAAGTGCAATTGTTCGAAGAATTGCTTGTTTTAGACAAAATAAGCTTGGATTAAAATAATACATGTTTTTTCAAGGAAAATTTTCATCATCTTGTTACTTGTTTTCATGGTCATACATTTTCATTTCCACTTTTCATTTCCTGAATGACATGGCCTTACTGTTTTCCCTAAAATGTTCATAATCTTATTAATTCACAGTTTGTGGCCAAGTACCAAACATTACAAATGGTTCCATTGTACTAGTCGATGCTTATAACAGCTCGTATGGAGCCTTGGCAAATGTAACATGCGACGAAGGATTTACTGCAAATGTTCAAAATATTTCATGTCTTGAGACGGGAAACTGGGATGAAAATGCTACCTGTATTCCTTCAGGTAGGTTTTGATCATTTGTTCTTTTGTTATATACTTTATTTACTTTTCTGGTTTTCATTTTCTACATATGAATGCCTAATAGTCAGATATAATTGTCGAGCATTCAACATAATGAATTGGGCAAGTAAAGCTAACCGATATTTATGACAGCTTGTATGCAACTATGGCGAATGTAATATACAACGAATTTTTAAGTGCAATTGTTGGAACTGTTGCTTGTCTAGACATAGTAAGCTGGGATTGAAATAATACTGGTATTCTTCTAGGTAAATTTTCATTATCTTGTTACTTGTTTTCATAGTTATACATGTTCGTTTCCACTTTTCATTTCCTGAATGGCATGGCCTTACTGTTTTCCCCAAAATGTTCATAATCTTATTAATTCACAGTTTGTGGCCAAGTACCAAACATTACAAATGGTTCCATTGTACTTGTCGATGCTTATAACAGCTTGTTTGGAGCCTTGGCAAATGTAACATGCGACGAAGGATTTACTGCAAATGTTAATAACATTTCATGTCTTGAGACGGGAAACTGGGATGAAAATGTTACCTGTATTCCTTCAGGTACCTTCTGATAATTTGTTCTTTTGTTATATATTTTATTTACTTTTCTGGTTTTCATTTTCTGCATATGAATGCCTAACAGTCAGATGCAAAACATTCACAATCTTGATTTCATACATATTGTTTTCGAGTACTAAACTTAATGAATTTGCCCGTAAAGCTAACCGATATTTATGACAGTTTGTATGCAACTTAGGCGAATGTAACATACAACGAAATATTAATTGCAATTGTTGGAACTATTGCTTGTCTAGACAAAGTAAGCTGGTTTTTAAATAATACATGTATTCTTCAAGGCAAATTTTCATTATCTTGTTACTTGTTTTCATAGTTATACATGTTCGTTTCCACTTTTCATTTCCTGAATGACATGGCCTTACTGTTTTCCCCATAATATTCTTATTCTTATAAATTCACAGATTGTGGCCAAGTACCAAATATTACAAATGGTTCCATTGTACTAGTCGATGCTTATAACAGCTCTTATGGAGCTTTGGCAAATGTAACATGCGACGAAGGGTTTACTGCAAATGTTCAAAATATTTCATGTCTTGAAACGGGAAACTGGGATGAAAATGTTACCTGTATTCCTTCAGGTAGGTTTTTGGTAATTTTGTTGTTTTGTTTGATGTTTCATTTACTTCTCTCGTTTTCATTTTCTGCATATGAATGCCTAACAGTCAGATCCAAAACATTCACAATCTTGATTTCTTACATATTGTTTTCGAGTACTCAACATAATGAATTGGGCCAGTAAAGCTAACCGATATTAATGACAGCTTGTATGCTACTTAGGCGAATGTAACATACAACGAAATATTAGGTGTAATTGTTCGAACCATTGCTTGTTTTAGACAAAGTAAGCTGTGATTAAAATAATACATGTGTTCTTCTTGGTAAATTTCCATTATCTTGTTACTTGTTTTCATCGTCATACATTTTTGTTTCCACTTTTCATTTCCTAAATGACATGGCCTAACTTTTTTGCACAGACTGTTCATAATCTTATTAATTTACAGATTGTGGCCAAATTCCAAACATTACAAATGGTTCCATTGTACTAGTCGATGCTTATAACAGCTCGTATGGAGCCTTGGCAAATGTAACATGCGACGAAGGATTTACTGCAAATGTTCAAAATATTTCATGTCTTGAGACGGGAAACTGGGATGAAAATGCCACCTGTTTACCTGCAGGTAGCTTTTGATATTTCTTCTTTTGTTTGATGTTTCATTTACTTTTTTTTTCATTTTCTGCATATGAATGCCTAACAGTCAGATAAAAAATCATACACAATCTTGATTTCATACATATTGTTGTCGAGTACTCAACATAATGAATTGGGCAAGTAAAGCTAACCGATATTTATTAGAGCTTGTACATGTTGTATGCTACTTAGGCGAATGTAACATACAGCGAAATATTAAGTGCAATTGTTCGAAGAATTGCTTGTTTTAGACAAAATAAGCTTGGATTAAAATAATACATGTTTTTTCAAGGAAAATTTTCATCATCTTGTTACTTGTTTTCATGGTCATACATTTTCATTTCCACTTTTCATTTCCTGAATGACATGGCCTTACTGTTTTCCCTAAAATGTTCATAATCTTATTAATTCACAGTTTGTGGCCAAGTACCAAACATTACAAATGGTTCCATTGTACTAGTCGATGCTTATAACAGCTCGTATGGAGCCTTGGCAAATGTAACATGCGACGAAGGATTTACTGCAAATGTTCAAAATATTTCATGTCTTGAAACGGGAAACTGGGATGAAAATGTTACCTGTATTCGTTCAGGTAGCTTTTAATAATTTGTTCTTTTGTTATATATTTCGTTTACTTTTCTGGTTTTCATTTTCTGCATATGAATGCCTAACAGTCAGATCATAAAAAACATTCACAATCTTGATTACATACATATAATTGTCGAATACTCAACTTAATGAATTGGGCCAGTAAAGCTAACCGATATTTATTACAGCTTGTATGTTACTTAGGCGAATGTAATATACAACGAATTTTTAAGAGCAATTGTCCGAACCATTGCTTGTCTAGACAAAGTAAGCAGGGATTAAAATATTACATGTATTCTTCTAGGTAACTTTTCATTATCTTGTTACTTGTTTTCATGGTCATACATTTTCGTTTTCACTTTTCATTTCCTGAATGACATGGCCTAACTGTTTTCCCTAAAATGTTCATAATCTTATTAATTCACAGTTTGTGACCAAGTACCAAACATTACAAATGGTTCCATTGTACTAGTCGATGCTTATAACAGCTCGTATGGAGCCTTGGCAAATGTATCATGTGACGAAGGATTTACTGCAAATGTTCAAAATATTTCATGTCTTGAGACGGGAAACTGGGATGAAAATGCTACCTGTATTCCTTCAGGTAGGTTTTGGATATTTCTTCTTTTGTTTGATATTTCATTTACTTTTCTGGTTTTCATTTTCTACATATGAATGCCTAACAGTCAGATAAAAAATCATACACAATCTTGATTTCATACATATTGTTGTCGAGCACTCAACATTACGAATGGTTCAGTAAAGCTAACCGATATTGATGACAGTCTGTATGCAACTAAGGCGAATGTAACATACAACGTTATATTAAGCAATTGTTCGAACCATTGCTTGTCTAGAAAAAGTAAGTTGTTTTTTTAATAATACATGTATTCTTCCAGGTAAATTTTCATTATCTTGTTACTTGTTTTCATGGTTATACACGTTCGTTTCCACTTTTCAATTCATGAATGACATGGCCTTACATTTTTCCCCAAAATATTTATAATCTTATAAATTTACAGATTGTGGCCAAGTTCCAAACATTACAAATGGTTCCATTGTACTAGTCCATGCTTATAACAGCTCGTATGGAGCCTTGGCAAATGTAACATGCGACGAAGGATTTACTGCAAATGTTCAAAATATTTCATGTCTTGAGACGGGAAACTGGGATGAAAATGCTACCTGTATTTCTTCAGGTAGGTTTTGGATATTTCTTCTTTTGTTTCATGTTTCGTTTACTTTTCTGGTTTTCATTTTCTGCATATGAATGCCTAACAGTCAGATAAAAAATCATACACAATCTTGATTTCATACATATTGTTGTCGAGCACTCAACATAACGAATGGTCCAGTAAATCTAACCGATATTTATGACAGTTTGTATGCAACTAAGGCGAATGTAACATACAACGTTATATTAAGTGCAATTGTTCGAACCATTGCTTGTCTAGACAAAGTAAGCTGGTTTTTCAATATTATATGTATTCTTCCAGGTAAATTTTCATTATCTTGTTACTTGTTTTCATGGTTATACATGTTCGTTTCCACTTTTAAATTCATGAATAACATGGCCTTACATTTTTCCCCAAAATATTTATAATCTTATAAATTCACAGATTGTGGCCAAGTTCCAAACATTACAAATGGTTCCATTGTACTAGTCGATGCTTATAACAGCTCGTATGGAGCCTTGGCAAATGTAACATGCGACGAAGGATTTACTGCAAATGTTCAAAATATTTCATGTCTTGAGACGGGAAACTGGGATGAAAATGTTACCTGTATTTCTTCAGGTAGGTTTTGGATATTTCTTCTTTTGTTTCATGTTTCGTTTACTTTTCTGGTTTTCATTTTTTGCATATGAATGCCTAACAGTCAGATAAAAAATCATACACAATCTTGATTTCATACATATTGTTGTCGAGCACTCAACATAACGAATGGTCCAGTAAATCTAACCGATATTTATGACAGTTTGTATGCAACTAAGGCGAATGTAACATACAACGTTATATTAAGTGCAATTGTTCGAACCATTGCTTGTCTAGACAAAGTAAGCTGGTTTTTCAATATTATATGTATTCTTCCAGGTAAATTTTCATTATCTTGTTACTTGTTTTCATGGTTATACATGTTCGTTTCCACTTTTAAATTCATGAATGACATGGCCTTACATTTTTCCCCAAAATATTTATAATCTTATAAATTCACAGATTGTGGCCAAGTTCCAAACATTACAAATGGTTCCATTGTACTAGTCGATGCTTATTACAGCTCGTATGGAGCCTTGGCAAATGTAACATGCGACGAAGGATTTACTGCAAATGTTCTAAATATTTCATGTCTTGAAACGGGAATCTGGGATGAAAATGTTACCTGTTTACCTGCAGGTATCATTTGATATTTTTTCTCTTGTTTGATGTTTCATTTATTTTTGTTTTTTTCATTTTCTGCAAATGAATGCCTAACAGTCAGATCCAAGACATATACAATCTTGATTTCATACATATTTTTGTCGAATACTCAACATAATGAATAAGGCAAGTAAAGCTTACAGATATTTATTACAGCTTGTACATGTTGTATGCTACTAAGGGGATTGTAACATACAGCGAAATATTAAGTGCAATTGTTCGAACCATTGCTTGTTTTAGACAAAGTAAGCTTAGACTAAAATAATACATGTTTTCTTCCAGTAAAATTTTCATTATCTTGTTACTTGTTTTCATGGTTACACATTTTCGTTTCCTCTTTTCATTTCCTGAATGACATGGCCTAACTTTTTTCCCCAATATGTTCATAATCTTATTTATTCATAGATTGTGGCCAAGTACCAAACATTACAAATGGTTCCATTGTACTTGTCGATGCTTATAACAGCTCGTATGGAGCCTTGGCAAATGTAACATGCGACGAAGGATTTACTGCAAATGTTCAAAATATTTCATGTCTTGAAACGGGAAACTGGGATGAAAATGTTACCTGTATTCCTTCAGGTAGCTTTTGATAATTTGTTCTTTTGTTATATGTTTCATTTACTTTTATGATTTTCATTTTCTGCATATGAATGCCTTACAGTCAGATAAAAAAATCATTCACAATCTTGAATTTATACATATTGTTGTCGAGTACTCAACATAATGCATTAGGCCAGTAACGCTAACCGATATTTATGACAGTCTGTATGCAGCTAAGGCGAATGTAACATACAGCGAAATATTAAGTGCAATTGTTCGAACCATCGCTTGTACAGACAAAGTAAGCAGGGATTAAAATATTACACGTATTCTTCCAGGTAAATTTTCATTATCTTTTTTCTTGTGTTCCTGGTCATACATTTTCGTTTCCACTTTTCATTTCCTGAATGACATGGCCTTACATTGTCCCCCAAAATGTTCATAATCTAATTAATTCACAGATTGTGGCCCAGTACCAAACATTACAAATGGTTCCATTGTACTAGTCCATGCTTATAACAGCTCGTTTAGAGCCTTGGCAAATGTAACTTGCGACGAAGGATTTACTGCAAATGTTCAAAATATTTCATGTCTTGAAACGGGAAACTGGGATGAAAATGTTACCTGTATCCCTTCAGGTAGCTTTTGATAATTTGTTCTTTTGTTATATGTTTCATTTACTTTTATGGTTTTCATTTTCTGCATATGAATGCCTAACAGTCAGATAAAAAACATTCACAATCTTGATTACATACATATTATTGTCGAATGCTCAACATAATGAATTGGGCAAGTAAAGCTGACCGATATTTATGACAGATTGTATGTTACTTAGGCGAATGTAATATACAACGAATTTTTAAGGGCAATTGTCCGAACCATTGCTTGTCTAGACAAAGTAAGCTTAGACTAAAATAATACATGTTTTCTTCCAGTAAAATTTTCATTATCTTGTTACTTGTTTTCATGGTTACACATTTTCGTTTCCACTTTTCATTTCCTGAATGACATGGCCTAACTGTTTTCCCTAAAAAGTTCATAATCTTATTAATTTACAGATTGTGGCCAAGTACCAAACATTACAAATGGTTCCATTTTACTAGTCGATGCTTATAACAGCTCGTATGGAGCCTTGGCAAATGTAACATGTGACGAAGGATTTACTGCAAATGTTCAAAATATTTCATGTCTTGAGACGGGAAACTGGGATGAAAATGTTACCTGTATTCCTTCAGGTAGGTTTTGATCATTTGTTCTTTTGTTATTTACTTTTTTTTACTTTTCTGGTTTCCATTTTCTGCATATGAATGCCTAACAGTCAGATAAAAAATCATACACAATCTTGATTTCATATATATAATTGTCGAGCATTTAACATAATGATTCGGGCAAGTAAATCTAACCGATATTTATGACAGTTGTATGCAACCAAGGCGAATGTAACATACAACGTAATATTAAGTGCAATTGTTCGAACCATTGCTTGTCTAGACAAAGTAAGCTGTTTTTTCAATAGTATATGTATTCTTCCAGGTAAATTTTCATTATCTTGTTACTTGTTTTCATGGTTATACATGTTCGTTTCCACTTTTCAATTCATGAATGACATGGCCTTACATTTTTCACCAAAATATTTATAATCTTATAAATTCACAGATTGTGGCCAAGTTCCAAACATTACAAATGGTTCTATTGTACTAGTCGATGCTTATAACAGCTCGTATGGAGCCTTGGCAAATGTAACATGCGACGAAGGATTTACTGCAAATGTTCTAAATATTTCATGTCTTGAAACGGGAAACTGGGAAGAAAATGTTACCTGTATTCCTTCAGGTGGGTTTTGATCATTTGTTCTTTTGTTATATATTTTATTTACTTTTCTGGTTTTCATTTTCTGCATATGAATGCCTAACAGTCTGATCCAAAACATTCACAATCTTGATTTCATAAATATTGTTGTCGAGTACTCAATGAATTGGGCCAGTAAAGCTAACCGATATTTATGACAGTCTGTATGCAACTAAGGCGAATGTAACATACAACGAATTTTTAAGTGCAATAGTTGGAACTATTGCTTGTCTTGACATAGTAAGCTGTTTTTTTTTAATAGTACATGTATTCTTCCTGGGAAATTTTCATTACCTTGTTACTTGTTTTCATAGTTATACTTGTTCTTTTCCACTTTTCAATTCCTGAATGACATGGCCTTACTATTTCCCCATAATATTCTTATTCTTATAAATTCACAGATTGTGGCAAAGTACCAAACATTACAAATGGTTCCATTGTACTAGTTGATGTTTATAACAGCTCGTATGGAGCTTTGGCAAATGTAACATGCGACGAAGGGTTTACTGCAAATGTTCAAAATATTTCATGTCTTGAAACGGGAAACTGGGATGAAAATGTCACCTGTATTCCTTCAGGTAGGTTTTGGTTATTTGTTGTTTTGTTTGATGTTTCATTTACTTCTCTGGTGTCCATTTTCTGCATATGAATGCGTAACAGTCAGATAAAAAATCACTCACAATCTTGATTTTGTACATTTTATTGTCATATACTCAACATAATGAATTTGGCAAGTAAAGCTAACCGATATTTATTATAGCTTGTATGCAACTTAGGCGAATGTAACATACAACGAAATATTAAGTGCAATCGTTCGAACCATTGCTTGTTTTAGACAAAGTACGATGTGATTGAAATAATACATGTGTTCTTCTTAGCAAATTTTCATTATCTTGTTACTTGTTTTCATGGTCATACATTTTTGTTTCCACTTTTCATTTCCTAAATGACATGGCCTAACTTTTTTGCACCGACTGTTCATAATCTTATTAATTTACAGATTGTGGCCAAGTACCAAACATTACAAATGGTTCCATTGTACTTGTCGATGCTTATAACAGCTCGTATGGAGCCTTGGCAAATGTAACATGCGACGAAGGATTTACTGCAAATGTTCAAAATATTTCATGTCTTGAAACGGGAAACTGGGATGAAAATGTTACCTGTATTCCTTCAGGTAGCTTTTGATAATTTGTTCTTTTGTTATATGTTTCATTTACTTTTATGGTTTTCATTTTCTGCATATGAATGCCTAACAGTCTCATACATTTTTGTTTCCACTTTTCATTTTCTAAATGACATGGCCTAACTTTTTTGCTCCTTCAGGTAGGTTTTGATCATTTGTTCCTTTGTTATATATTTTATTTACTTTTCTAGTTTTCATTTTCTACATAAGAATGCCTAACAGTCAGATAAAAAATCATACACATTCTTGATTTCATACATATAATTGCCGAGCATTCAACATAATGAATTGGGCAAGTAAAGCTAACCGATATTTATGACAGTTTGTATGCAACTAAGGCGAATGTAACATACAACGTTATATTAAGTGCATTGTTCGAATCATTGCTTGTCTAGACAAAGTAAGCTGGCTTTTCAATAGTATATGTATTCTTCCAGGTACATTTTCATTATCTTGTTACTTGTTTTCATGGTTATACATGTTCGTTTCTAATTTTTAATTCATGAATGACATGGCCTTACATTTTTCACCAAAATATTTATATTCTTATAAATTCACAGATTGTGGCCAAGTACCAAACATTACAAATGGTTCCATTGTACTTGTCGATGCTTATAACAGCTCGTATGGAGCCGTGGCAAATGTAACATGCGACGAAGGATTTACCGCAAATGTTCAAAATATTTCATGTCTTGAAACGGGAAACTGGGATGAAAATGTTACCTGTTTACCTGCAGGTAGCTTTTGATATTTCTTCTTTTGTTTGATGTTTCATTTATTTTTCTTTTGTTTTCATTTTCTGCATATGAATGCCTAACAGTAAGATCCAAAACATATACAAACTTGATTTCATAGATATTGTTGTCGAATACTCAACATAATGCATTAGGCCAGTAACGCTATCCGATATTTATGACAGTCTGTATGCAACTTACGCGAATGTAACATACAGCGAAATATTAAGTGCAATTGTTCGAACCATCGCTTGTCTTGACAAAGTAAGCAGGGATAAAAATATTACATATATTCTCCCATGTAAATTTTCATTATCTTGTTTCTTGTATTCCTGTCCTTACATTTTTGTTTCCACTTTTTCATTTCCTGAATGACATGGCCTTACATTGCCCCCCAAAATGTACATAATCTTATTAATTCACAGATTGTGGCCAAGTACCAAACATTACAAATGGTTCCATTGTACTTGTCGATGCTTATAACAGCTCGTATGGAGCCTTGGCAAATGTAACATGCGACGAAGGATTTACTGCAAATGTTCATAACATTTCATGTCTTGGAACGGGAAACTGGGATGAAAATGTTACCTGTATTCCTTCAGGTAGCTTTTAATAATTTGTTCTTTTGTTATATATTTCGTTTACTTTTCTGGTTTTCATTTTCTGCATATGAATGCCTAACAGTCAGATAAAAAAAACATTCACAATCTTATTGTTAATTTCATGTTCTACAACTCTGGTTTAAGATAGAATACTCTTCTTTTAGAAACAACATTAAGTGACGTCTTGTGACGTCATGACGTCGTGTACTTCCTTAGTGACGTCGTTGTTATTTTATCTGTTTGATTGCATATTGTGAGGTTATAATAAAGTGTAAATCATCCAGTGGTGTTGGCGTATAATATCTGGTGTTGGTGTTTACAAGTGGTAGCAGAGGCGTATCAAGATATCCTAGGTGGAAATCAGTGTGGTGCATTTTCAACAGATTTTCAACAGAGAATTTAGCTTCCAAGCAAGGAAATCAGCATGACAACCAGGATTAATCCTCCAGTATTAGGAAAAGGAAAGAACTATGAAAGATTTAAGCAAGAGCTTTTGGCATGGAAAGAAATCACTGACTTAAGCAAGGAAAAACAAGGCATTGCTGTGGCATTAACACTTCCTGAAAATGATGAATCACAAATTCGTGAAAAAGTTTTTGACCAACTTCATCTGGATGAGTTAAAAGGCTATGATGGTTTAAATGTTCTTATTCATTTCTTGGACCAGCATCTAGCTAAGGATGATCTAACTGACAGCCTGGAAAAATTTGAGGACTTTGAAGATTTTAAAAGGTTAGAAGGACAATCAATTGCTGAATTTGTGGCTATGTTTGACTCTAAGTATAGAAAGATAGAAAAGAAGAAAATGACACTGCCTAGTGAGATACTGGCTTTCAAGCTGCTGAGGAAGGCTAACATTTCAAGGGAAGAAAAGTTGTTAGTGCTTACTGGCATGAACTATGACAATAAGAAGACACTTTATGAGGAAGCCAAGAAGTCGCTGAAGAAATTCAAGGGAAATGATACTGAATCATCAAGCAGCCAGGCAAGTATCAAGCTAGAACCAGCATTTCTGGCAGCAAATGAAGAGGCTCTGCTTGCAGCTGGCTATTCAAAAACACGTAGCGGCTATCAAGGTAATTACAGTAGTGAAAGAGGGGGGAGTTGGAAACGAGGAAAACTGGGGAAATCCATCGTGAGGGAGAACCATAGAGGGGAGTTTGCCACAGAAAATCGAAAGAAAGGATTGACAAAGAACATTAATCCCACAGGACCAGATGGTAGACCATTGACATGCAAATCATGTGGGTCTTTTCGACATCTGTTGCCTGCATGCCCAGATAGCTGGGAAAATATGAAGAGAGTCAATGCAGTTGAAGAACATGCTGTTCTTTTTACTGGGTATGATACAGATGAGATCAGACGGCTAGGGGTTGATGCTAGAAACTGTGCAGTCCTTGACAGTGCTTGTAGTAGTACAGTATGTGGAAGAAGTTGGATGGAAAATTACATAGAATCTTTGGACAATACAGACAGAGAGAAAGTTTTACGATCAGAAGGTCAGAGAGTGTTTAAATTCGGAGGGGGGACCTGTCTGAAATCGAAAGGTGAGTTTAGCATACCTGCTGTAGTTGCTGGAAAGGCAGTGACCATAAACACTGATGTGGTAGAGTCAGATATTCCTTTACTAATCTCTCGTACTGCAATGAAGAAAGCAGCAATAAAAATGGATCTTGAAAATGATACGGCAACCATTATGGGAACCGAGGTAGCACTGAACTTAACAACATCAGGCCATTATTGCATTCCGATAGACAAAACAGTGGAAGTTCCAGTAGAAAAGGTGTGTGCAGTTGACCTTGAGAATTTGAACACACAAGAGAGGCACAAAACTCTTCTGAAACTGCATCGACAATTTGCACATCCTCCAAAGAAAAGGCTGGCAGCACTTTTGAAGGATGCTGGAATATGGAAATCTGAGTATAAAGCAGATCTTGACCAAATTGAAAACGGGTGTGAACTTTGTAAACTTTATGCCAAGACTCCTTCAAGGCCAGTGATAGGTTTGCCAATGGCCTCCAGGTTCAACGAAAAGGTTGCAATGGACCTAAAACAATGGAATGGGCAATGGATTTTACACATCATAGACATGTGGTCAAGATACACTTTTTCAACTTTTATAAACAGAAAGAAGCCATGTAATGTCATAGATGCTTTAATGAAAGAATGGGTTGGAAGATTCGGAGTGATGGGATCTTTGATGACAGACAACGGAGGGGAGTTTAATTCGGATGAGGTTAGGGAAATTACATCCATACTGAACATTCAGTTATGTACAACTGCAGCTGAAAGTCCATTTCAAAATGGATTGTGTGAGAGAGTGCATGCAATTACTGATATGATGTTGACCAAACTCCATGCTGATTATGAAAAGGTAAACTTGGAGACACTTCTATCATGGGCAAATATGGCGAGGAATTCTTTGCAAATGTGGAATGGTTACAGCAGCCATCAACTTGTCTTTGGCCAGAACCCCAACATTCCAAACATCATGAATGAGAATTTGCCAGCTTTACAGGGATCAACAACCAGTGAAGTTTTTGCAAAGCATCTGAATGTACTGCATGCAACTCGAAGGGCTTTTATACAGTCTGAAGCTGATGAAAGAATAAGAAGAGCACTCAGAAATAAGGTAAGAGCTTCGGAACAAGTGTTTGAACATGGAGACCGTGTATTTTACAAGAGAGAGGGTCGAGAACGCTGGCTTGGACCAGGAAAGGTAGTTTTCCAAGATGGGAAAGTAGTGTTTGTGCGACATGGAGCAGTGTTTGTGCGTGTATCTCCCAATAGACTTCAAAAGGTTAACAATTTGTCAGACAAAGAAGACAGTGATCAGAGTTCAGATGCAGAAGGGGCCAACGTTCAGCAAGAAATGACAAACACAAATGATCAACAAATGATTTCTGAAGAACTACCTACCAGAAGTTTGAATGACGATTTGCAAACAAGGTTAGAAGAGATACCAGTTGTAGTGTCAGATAGAGATAGACAGGCACAAGATAGCAAAATACTGAAACCCAATGATAATATTCAGTATAAAACACAAGACAATGATGTTTGGATCCATGCAAGAGTTCTTGGAAGGGCAGGAAAGGCAACAGGGAAGAACAAACACTGGTATAACGTTATGGAAGATATCAGTAAAGAGAAAAAGAGCATCAATCTGGATCAGGTTGAATGGGAACTTCTGACTAATAATGTGAACATAGTGTTGGAGAACAGTGAAATTAATGATAATGTCTCAGAGGCAAAACTTGCAGAGTTACAGAAATTGAAACAATTCGGCACTAATGTGGAAGTAAAAGATTGTGGCCAAAATACCTTATCAACTAGGTGGGTCATAACTACAAAGAATGAACAGACAAAAGCCCGTCTTGTTGTTAGAGGCTTTGAAGAAGAATTCCCAATGCAAAGTGACAGTCCAACAGTGGGAAAAGGAACTGTGAGAATGTTTCTTGCTTTTGCATCCATTAACAACTGGATTGTCAAGACCACCGACATTAAGTCTGCATTTTTACAAGGTCAAGAGATAAAGAGGGATGTGTACATAAAGCCACCAAATGAGTGTGAAACTGGTGAAGGAGTTGTCTGGAAGTTACGTCATGGACTGTATGGACTCAAGGATGGTGCAAGACAGTTTTATCTGAGTGTAAAGGAAGAATTGCTGAGACTTGGGTGTCAAATTTCTAAAATGGATCCTGCAATGTTCTTTTTGCATACAAATGGAAAATTAAGTGGCATAATATGTTGCCATGTTGATGATTTTCTACATGCTTGAAATGAATGCCTTGAGAGAATTATGATGAGTCTGCGAAGAAGATTTGTAGCGGGAAAAGTAGAGGAATGCAATTTTGATTATATTGGATTCAGAGTCATACAGTCCAGTGAAATTTTGCTAGATCAATCCAGGTATGTAGGAAATATAAAGAGCCAAAGTTTAGATACAAAGAGGATGCAACAGAAAGAAGACATACTTACAGATGAAGAACAATCTACCTACAGACAAATTATTGGCCAGATCAACTGGGCAGTACAGGGAACTAGACCGGACATGGCTTTTGAACTCATAGACCTGAGTACTAAGCTCAAACAAGCAACAGTAGGTGATCTGTCAAGGGCAGTGAAAACAGTCAACAGATTGAAAGATGTGAGATCTATGATCGCATTTCCAAGACTTAGCAGAAACGTCAGTGACTGGAGGATTGTGGTATTCACAGATGCCTCTTTGTGTAACATCAAGAACGGGAACAAGAACTGCTTTTGTTGTGTGGTTAGCCGATAATCAGGGAAAATGTTGCCCACTTGCATGGCAAACAAACAAGATCAAAAGGGTCGTTCGTTCAACAATTGCTGCTGAGGCGCTTAGTTTACAAGAAGGCCTTGAATGTGGTTATTACTATAGACAGATGCTAGAGGATATTATGAAGCTTCTAAAGAACACCATACCAATAATTGCTTATGTTGACAACAAAAGTGTCATTGATGCTGTACACTCCACCAAGTTAGTTGATGACAAGCGCCTGCGGGTCGACATAGCAGCCATAAATGAATCTTTGTCTTTGAACGAAGTAAAGGATATCCGTTGGTGTCCGGGTAAATACCACCTTGCAGACTGCATGACCAAACGAGAACTCCTGGTTACAATCTGCTGGAAGTGTTCCATGGAGGGCGATTTTCGGAAGAGTTTATATAGACTGTGTTCATATTAATTCAATTTTATTAACTAGAACTCGAAAAGACAAGAAAATATAATTAATGTTAATTTCATGTTCTACAACTCTGGTTTAAGATAGAATACTCTTCTTTTAGAAACAACATTAAGTGACGTCTTTGTGACGTCATGACGTCGTGTACTTCCTTAGTGACGTCGTTGTTATTTTATCTGTTTGATTGCATATTGTGAGGTTATAATAAAGTGTAAATTATCCAGTGGTGTTGGCGTATAATATCTGGTGTTGTGTTTACATGCCTAACAGTCAGATAAAAAAAAACATTCACAATCTTGATAACATACATATTATTGTCGAATACTCAACTTTATGAATTGAGCCAGTAAAGCTAACCGATATTTATGACAGCTTGTATGTTATTTAGGCGAATGTAATATAAAACGAATTTTTAAGAGCAATTGTCCGAATTATTGCTTGTCTAAACAAAGTAACCTGGGATTAAAATATTACATGTATTCTTTTAGGTAAATTTTCATTATCTTGTTACTTGTTTTCATGGTCATACATTTTCGTTTCCACTTTTCATTTCTTGAATTACATGGCTAACTGTTTTCCCTAAAATGTTCATAATCTTATTAATTCACAGTTTGTGGCCAAGTACCAAACATTACAAATGGTTCCATTGTACTAGTAAATGCTTATAACAGCTCGTATGGAGCCTTGGCAAATGTAACATGCGACGAAGGATTTACTGCAAATGTTCAAAATATTTCATGTCTTGAGACGGGAAACTGGGATGAAAATGTTACCTGTATTCCTTCAGGTAGGTTTTGATCATTTGTTCTTTTGTTATATGTTTTATTTACTTTTCTGGTTTTCATTTTCTACATATGAATGCCTAATAGTCAGATAAAAAAGCATACACATTCTTGATTTCATATACATAATTGTCGAGCATTCAACATAATGAATTGGGCAAGTAAAGCTAACCGATATTTATGACAGTTTGTATGCAACTAAGGCGAATGTAACATACAACGTAATATTAAGTGCAATTGTTCCAACCATTGCTTGTCTAGACAAAGTAAGCTGGCTTTTCAATAGTATATGTATTCTTCCAGGTAAATTTTCATTATCTTGTTACTTGTTTTCATGGTTATACATGTTCGTTTCCACTTTTCAATTCATGAATGACATGGCCTTACATTTTTCCCCAAAATATTTATATTCTTATAAATTCACAGATTGTGGCCAAGTTCCAAACATTACAAATGGTTTCATTGTACTAGTCGATGCTTATAACAGCTCGTATGGAGTCTTGGCAAATGTAACATGCGACGAAGGATTTACTGCAAATGTTCCAAATATTTCATGTCTTGAAACGGGAAACTGGGAAGAAAATGTTACCTGTATTCCTTCAGGTGAGTTTTGATCATTTGTTCTTTTGTTATATATTTTATTTACTTTTCTGGTTTTCATTTTCTGCATATGAATGCCTAACAGTCTGATCCAAAACATTCACAATCTTGATTTCATAAATATTGTTGTCGAGTACTCAACTTAATGAATTGGGCCAGTAAAGCTAACCGATATTTATGACAGTTTGTATGCAACTAAGGCGAATGTAACATACAACGTAATATTAAGTGGAATTGTTCGAACCATTGCTTGTCTAGACAAAGTAAGCTGGTTTTTAAATAATACATGTATTCTTTCAGGTAAATTTTCATTATCTTGTTACTTGTTTTCATGGTTATACATGTTCGTTTCAACTTTTCAATTCCTGAATAACATGGCCTTACATTTTTCCCCAAAATGTTCATATTCTTGTAAATTCACAGATTGTGGCCAAGTACCAAACATTACAAATGGTTCCATTGTACTTGTCGATGCTTATAACAGCTCGTATGGAGCCTTGGCAAATGTAACATGCGACGAAGGATTTACTGCAAATGTTCTAAATATTTCATGTCTTGAAACGGGAAACTGGGAAGAAAATGTTACCTGTATTCCTTCAGGTGAGTTTTGATCATTGTTCTTTTGTTATATATTTTATTTACTTTTCTGGTTTTCATTTTCTGCATATGAATGCCTAACAGTCTGATCCAAAACATTCACAATCTTGATTTCATAAATATTGTTGTCGAGTACTCAACTTAATGAATTGGGCCAGTAAAGCTAACCGATATTTATGACAGTTTGTATGCAACTAAGGCGAATGTAACATACAACGTAATATTAAGTGGAATTGTTCGAACCATTGCTTGTCTAGACAAAGTAAGCTGGTTTTTAAATAATACATGTATTCTTTCAGGTAAATTTTTATTATCTTGTTACTTGTTTTCATGGTTATACATGTTCGTTTCAACTTTTCAATTCCTGAATAACATGGCCTTACATTTTCCCCAAAATGTTCATATTCGTGTAAATTCACAGATTGTGGCCAAGTACCAAACATTACAAATGGTTCCATTTTACTAGTCGATGCTTATAACAGCTCGTATGGAGCCTTGGCAAATGTAACATGCGACGAAGGATTTACTGCAAATGTTCAAAATATTTCGTGTCTTGAAACGGGAAACTGGGATGAAAATGTTACCTGTACGCCTTTGGGTACGTTTGATAATTTGTATTTTTATATGTTTTATTTGCTTTTTTCATTTTCTGCATATGAATGCATAACAGACAGATCTAGATCATTCACTACCTTGAGTTTATAGAGATTGTGGTGAGTACTGAACATAGCGTACTGTTCAGTAAAGGTTATAGCTATTTAAAAGACAGCTTGTCTGGAGCCTTGGTTTATGAAACATACAACGAAGTTTTAACTGCAATCGTTAGAACCAATGCTGGTCTAGAAACGGAAAACTCGGATTAAAATATTACATGTACACCTTTAAATAGATTTAATTATTGTGTCTGTTTTTGCTTTGTTAGATGCTCATTCATTTTCCTTTTCCCTTTTCATTTCCTGCTTGTGATAGCTTAACATTTTCCCCAAAATTTCATAACCTTATAAATTCCCAGATTGTGGTCAATTACCAAACATTACAATTGGTTCTATTGTAGTAGCCGATGCTTACAAGAGTTCGTATGGAACCTTGACTAATGTTACATGCAGCGAAGGATTGACTGCAAATGTTCAAGCCATTTAATGTCTAGAGAAAAAAACCGAGAAGAAAATATTAGCTGTACACCTTTTGATGTTTTATTAAATTGTTCATTTGTTTTTTTGCTACATCTGCTTTTCCTTTTCAATTTCTATTTGTTGAGGCCTAATAGTTGATCCGAAACACTCATTCATTTAAACACAAATCATGAACTTTAAACTCTCAGTTTCAAGTCCTCGTCAATCAATCAAAAACATTCCTTTATCATCACTGTTTTATATATGAAATGTAGGTTAGACATTAAAAAGTTTGCATCTAATATCAAAGGCCTGAAATCTTATTTCATATATCACATCAAAACCTATTCGGTATTTTTAGGGCCATCTTTTTCCAGTTAATTTCTAAATGATGTTTATTATCATATCAGGATGCGGACAGGTCCCCGGATTGGAACATGGAGAGCTTGTGTTATTTGTGAATGACGCAACCTCATACGGATCAATTGCATATGTGACGTGCCAGGAGGGTTATAAAGCCAGCTCAGTAAATATTACATGTCAAGAGTCTGGACACTGGGAAAATGTCACCTGTGATATTATCGGTATGTAATTATGAAACAAAATATCTTCGATCACATTATTATATAATATAGTCAAATTGAAAATAAATGTTATCATTACTGTATTATCACGATCATCATTTTTTATCATTATTATTATAATTTTTTATTGTTGTTATTATTATTATCATCATCATTATTATTTTTATTATTATTATTATTACTATTGATGATATCTTTTGTCAAAATGTTTCTAATTCGAGCTCAAACCCTCACTAAGCGAAACTTGAAATAGAATTTGGTACCTATTAACTTATGCTGTGAAAGGATTCTTCTTGGTCATATTTCAGACTGTGGTGTTATCACGGTCAATATTGTGAACGGAGCAACTGAACTTCTAGATCCTTACAACACCACCTACGGAGCGGTTGCCATGGTGCGATGTTACCCCGGATACGAGGCAATACCTCTAGAAGTGATATGTACGGAGACAGGGAGCTGGGCCAACGCCTCTTGTGAGACTATAGGTAATATTTGAAGATTTGAGCTCCCTTATAAGCATATGGTAACAGGTGGATAGCATTAAAACACATTCAGCAATTGATCCTGTTTAATCTGCTGTTCATCTAATATGATTCGAGTTGTTTGTCAGAAATAAATTTCGATTCGTAAAATTCGTATTAAAGCAGAGTTATTGATTTGAATCAGACTTGCAAACATTTCAGTTTTGATTTTTTTGACTTGTTAAATACAACCTTGGAGTTTTAGGAAAAACAAAAAATGTTTGATTAATTATACATTCTACAGAATGTGGAGATTTACCAAGTATTCCTTTTGGCATCGCTGTTTTGGTTAACCAAACAGACAAATCGTATGGAGCGGAAGCCGCGCTTCAGTGCACACAGGGTTTCGAAACAGACACTCCTGTCTTCGAGTGTTTAGAAACTGGACGTTGGGAAAACGTTTCATGTCTACCTAAAGGTACGTAAAACATAAAACGAGGAACATTTCGTTGATGGTGGAAAACCTTTTATCGTCAGTTATTTTGAAACTGAGGGAATGGTTGGAATTTCTTAATTTGTGGCCAAAATTATGTTTGATAGATTAAGTTGGATTAAGTGTATAAAACATACATATGCTTTCTGTCGTCGATGCATGATACAACAAATAAACGGACGACTGAATCTTTCTTTGAAAGTAAATATGTGTGGGCTAAATAATTTGCTTTCAAAATCAAGTTTTTAAATCCTGTTTAATTCTTGCATTCCCGTCATTTGATTCCTTGTTTCTTTATCAGGAAGTCATATATTTTCAAATGGTACCGTTACGGAATTAGCCTATCAAACAACGTTTACATATACCTTCGTGTTCAATTATGAAATTTCATTATTCTGTGACACATAATAATACAGAGACTTGATAACTAATGACAATTTTGGCGGCTTAAACGAGTAAATAACTTTTAAAAAATGTTGCTTATAGATTGCGGAGAGGTTCCAACCCTTGATCATGGTGTTTTAGTTCTTGTTGATACTCAAAACTCGAGTTATGGAGCTGGGGCCACTGTGCAGTGCGATCCCGGGTACAGCGCTGAGGTATCAAGTACCACTTGTCTCTCCTCTGGCATATGGGATGATAATATCACTTGTTCCATAAATGGTTAGTGTGTTACACTAAATGAAGTACTTGGACTGTATAGATCATGTGTAAACGTTGGCTATAGGTGTTGGTCATATGATTATGGCCTTTACCGAAGGTGAACAAACATGCAATCAGTAAGCTTTACTGGAACAGAAATGTAGTTCGGGATTAATAAACACATTCTCAGTGCTTCGATTTAAGGAGTTTTCAGATTTGAACCATACTGTGTCATACACAGCTTTACGATTTTCCGGATAAAACAATAACAATGTCCATGTACAACAGCTTTATTAAAGCTCCTCGTGTGTCTGTTAGATGGTATACCCAAAACCTAGCAGAGCTTAAATCTTTTGGTGACGTCAGTCCGTATCTCAGGTCTGAAAGTATGTTCGTGTTAAGCAATATTATCACGTTTGATTGTTGAGAGAATATTCCAAACGTCTGGAGATACAGATCTTCCATTAACGATGTTTGACCTAGTTAGACCTCCAAAAATATTCGAAAATATTAAGCATAAATAGCATACAAGTTTCCCTGTGGTTTATAACCAGTTTTGATTGACAAAGGGCGTCTTTGTAGTCTTAATCAATTCGTGGTTCAGCTATATGGCGAGCTCGCCTATTCTGTATTGCCTGCACTTTCCTTCTTATACTGTTTATTTCGTCTGCTTCTAATGTGTTTGCAGACTGTGACATAGATAATTTACCACACGTGGATAATGGTGATGTGACCGTGGACATTGCCGACAATCAAACCACAACGAACGTTGCTAACGTCAGCTGTAACGTCGGTTACGCTGCAACTTCACTAACCATTGGCTGTCTCGGAAATGGTATATGGCAAAACAATGTTTCCTGTGTATCGTTTGGTAAGATGATTTTATAGATTTCATGTACTTAAATAAAGTTCAAACAAATTATACGGTACTGCTTTTGAAAAAAAGGTCTCTGAGATTAGCCTACTGAAGGATTCGGCCATGATGTTTTCAGATGCCATTTTTATAGCGCTCTGGTGATATTTGCTAGGTCAGTTTCGGGATGTTTCTTCCGCGTTTTAGATTCATATAATAATACCATACATTCCCAATGAAGAATTATTTTTACCGCGAGCTTTTGTTTCTATAATGTGTAATGTTTATGACAACTTCTAGTGCTTTGGAGAGGAGACCTTGATACTAGGGCTGTATTTCATTGAAATTATTACTGACTCAATGTGTAAGATAAAGATTTTAGCATTAACTACATGCATATTTATTTTTAGCTCTTGGGATCGTTAAAGTAGAGACAGGACAGGAAATAACAAGTGACCAACATACTGCCTTCTTAAGATGCTCATTTACTATTATGGACGGCCTCAAGTACAGAATCAAATGGTAAAATGTACAGAATGAAATAAGAACTTACGTACAGATTTGATGGTATATGTTACTGATCTTGTTTTCTTAAGAACGTAGCACGATTTCTGTAAGGAAGAACTTCATGGAGCAAATTCAAAAGTGTTGTTTGTGATCTGAGGCGAGCACAAACAATGTTGGCAGTAGATTAAGAACTTCAGCGACGGAAGAAGCGGTACTTTTTACTGTTTCCTCTGCTGCTGAAGTTCCTGTCTGTTGTCTCTTCTGTTGGATACTTGAAGCTACTTAAAGATACCTAAAACTACTTAAAGATACTTGAAGCTACTTAAAGATACTTAAAACTACTTAAAGATACTTGAAGCTACTTAAAGATACTTAAAACTACTTAAAGATACTTGAAGCTACTTAAAGATACTTAAAACTACTTAAAGATACTTGAAGCTACTTAAAGATACTTAAAACTACTTAAAGATACTTGAAGCTACTTAAAGATACTTAAAACTACTTAAAGATACTTAAAACTACTTAAAGATACTTGAAGCTACTTAAAGATACTTAAAACTACTTAAAGATACTTAAAGCTACGAAGAATGCATACAAGAAACAGTCTTTGTGACGGAGTTATTAAGGCATCTTTATACAAGAATTTAGGTGTTTCTCATAGGGTGGTAACATTTTTGCAGACTTTGCTTACTACAAGCCTTGTTCTTCTATTATTGTCCCGGGCACTAAAACCCTCTTTTATTAAAACACTCTTTAACTAAAGTTTTTTGCAAAGAAAACAATGATGAAGAATAAATAAACTAGGGCTGATGTGTTTTTATTCAGTAAGTGAGTTGTTTAAGCTTTGAAATATGCTTTACACAACCGTCATATTCATATAGATATAATAATTCTTCATAACTATTCTACCATAACTATCATGGCTACCTAACCTGTCGATGCTACGGTTCAAATGAGGTGCACGTATGACTAAAAGATCAACGATTTGCTGATAGGTCATATGTTTCCATTATAAAAATAAAAAGACAGTTATTCCGAAAAAGTCAAAGCAAAGTTCGACCCTAATGTAGTGGAATGAACTTACAATCTAGAAAGTCGTTTTTTGTTAAATCGTCGGTCTTGCTGAAAGCTATATTAAGAATTAGTAATTTGACCAAAAGAAAAACACTTGTCCCTCCCTAGTTTAATGAATATTTCTTCATCTCAAACATCAGTTTATCAGAACTAGATAACATACCGATAAAATGATATTATCCTGATTGGAAACAACGTTGTCTTGGTGAATTCTGTCAAATCTTAATCGGTGCTGGAAGTCTGAGCACCAGATTGAATACTGACGTAGCTTTATTACGACACCAGCCAGTTAAACAGAACGAGGTTGATGCGTGAGGTGAATAAAGATACTTTTAGGTTTTAATGACTGTACAGTAGTAGTAACCAATTACTGGTAGCAGCTTTTTTTGGGATCGATTATCACACAATCGATCGAATGTCACGAAGGGCACCAGCTTACGAATCACTTATCAACAACCAGAATTTTCTACCTACCACCAAAACAAATAGTTCTATCGATTCAGACAATTAAAATAACATTTACCTAATGAGTTCAGTGATCATTAAGCCATTCAAAAATTACCTAATTCAATATGTTTCTAACTACCATGGTTTGATTTTCGTTTTTAGCTCAACTGGCGCAAAGTGCCAGAGTGAGCTTTTGTCATGCCCCAATGTCCGGTGTGCGTCGTGAGGCGTCAACAATTTCATTCAAACGACATCTCCTCTGAAACCACTGGGCCAAATTCAATGAAACTTGCATGGGATGTTTCTTGCATGAAGTTCTTCCAAATTTATTCAAAGAATTCAATTCCATGCAGAACTCTGGTTGCCATGGCAATCAAAAGAAAAAACTTTAAAAATCTTCTTCTCAAAAACCACAAGACCTGGAGCTTAGATATTTGGTATGAGGCATCATCTAGTGGACCTCTTCCAAGATTGTTCAAATTATGACCCTGGGGTCAGAACTAGCCCCGCCCTGGGGGTCACTTGATTTTACATAGAGTTACATAAGGAAGACTTCAAAAATCTTCTTGTCAGAAACCACAACACATGGAGCTTAGATATTTGGTATGCAGCATTGTCTAGTAGACCTCTACCAAGAAAATCATGGCCCCTGAAATTGGCCTCGCCCAAGGGGTCACATGTTTTACAAAGAGTTATATAGGAAAATCTTTAAAAATCTTCTAATCAGAAACCGCAAGGCCTGGACCTGAGATATTTTGTATGAGGCATCTTCTAGTGAGCCTCTACAAAGATTGTTCAAATTATGACCCTTGGGTCAGAACTGACCCCGCCCAGGGCTTACATGATTTACATAGAGTTATGTAGGAAAAAACTTTTAAAATCTTCTTATAAGAAACTACAACACATTGAGCTTAGATATTTGGTATGCAGCATTGTCTAGTAGACCTCTACCAAGATTGTTCAAATCATGGCCCCTGTGTCAAAACTCGCCCCGCTCAAGGGGTCACATGTTTTACATAGAGTTATATAGCAAAAAAATTTAAAAATCTTCTTGTCACAAACTGCAAGGCCTGGAGCTTAGATATTTGGTAGTATACACTGTGACCACAGTGGAGTCATCCCCCTCATGTTTTAAGTTTTTCGCTATGGCAATAACATTTGGACCATATGTACAGTTTTTCAAGATGATTTCTAAAACAACATTCCTTGACCTATAGTCTTGACCTACTGACCTACTTTTTTGTTTTTTAGCTACGGCAATGAAATTTGGACTGTGTGTTCAGCTTTTCGTTCCGATTTCAAAAATGTCGTCTCATGACCTATATTTTGACCTACTGACCTACTTTTTGTTTTTGGAGCTATGGCAATGAAATTGAATTGGTCCATTTCTGTGATATGCATCATTACATTCATAAAAATTTCTTTCATCTTTGAACCCAGGTGAGCGCTTTAGGGCCATTGGCCCTCTTGTTTTGTTGTTGTTTTTTTTTTAATTTTTTTTTACATTTTTCTGTTTAATGTTCTGTGCGCAGTGATACAAAGTCATTGCTTATTTTGAGTATTCGTTATTTATCGTATACTAGCCTACTCATGTGTCATGACCTGGTCAGTTACGGAACGATTTAGTTTGATCAGAAAGCAATAAGCGTTATAGTTTAATATTTTGGATGTAAAGAGCAGCGAGATTTTCGCCTTAATTAGTGATTTATCTTGTTATACTTACATAGTGTTTTTGTATTCTCTGGTTGCAGAGCAGGGAATACAATGTTGGCATTTTGAGAAACGCACAAACGAAAGTGGCCGACCTGACAACGCTTTCGGTAATGATATCGCTATAAAAAGTAGTTCCAAAAACAGCAAAAATACAGCAGCTTTAATAGCTTAAGCATGTAATTTATCTACAGTTTTAGACCTTTAATCTCTAGAGCAGACCTACAGTTTAGTGTAAGAGGATGAAATAAAAACAAAACATAAAATCCTTGCCAACAGTTGAAGGAAAGGTATTTGTTTCCCGTGTGATGGCAAATTACATTTATCACAGCAAATGATGAGAAAGCATCAAAACACATAAAACACAAAAAAGTTTTGTTTAACCATGGAATGATTTGAATTAACAAATATTGTGAATAACAAAATATTTGTTCATTGTTATTCGAGTACTTAGAACAACATCTCAACTTAACCATATACAAAACGAACATCGATATCGAGGTGGAAAAAAACATGAAATATCGTAACACTGCTAAATGTTCTGCCATTTCTTCCACATATGTAGTAAAGATGAAAATGAGTTAATCTTTGCAATTTATAACCGTAAAACAGTATGAACGACCAAACGGACGTACGGACGAACGAATAAATAAATGAATTTCATATCACGGCCAGTTTTGTATTAATCATATTTTTAGTTCTTTCAACTGACTTCAACTGAACTCTTGTCTAAAGACTTTCTTGTATCCAAAAAGGTCGATGAACCAGAGCCATAGCAAAATATGAGTCTCGGTATAAACCCTCGGCTCCTATCAAGCCGACAGTCTTTCCACGCTTTCAGCGCATTGATTAATAGTCATGATAGGAAAAAATATAGTTCCTTCGAATCCACACCTTTGTCACCTGAATACGCGCACCTCATTTGAACTGTAACACCGCCAGGAGAGGAGGCACGCGTTTAGTAGCTGTGATCATAATGAATGGCATATTATATCTTTATAACAGTTTCTAAGTGGCGGCATTTGAGAATGTTTATATATTTTATTTTAAGGAATTTCAGCAATCATGAAATCAACACAACTGGGCTGTTAAGTTCGGCACAAGCAAGGACGTTTGTCATGACTGATGATATGCTCTCGGGATATTTAGGCAACACTTTGCAATCGCAACTTTTTGGCTCAAAGGTTTGCTAGTTTGACTTTTATAATAGGCGATTAACACGATACTATTATCGGTTTTAATTCATTCAAGTACCCAGGTGTTAGTACTTACGAAATTAAGAAACCCTCTTACAATAAATGGATGATCAAGCAAACTGTAGCTAGCTACGTAATGTTGTTGTTGTTGTTGTTGTTCATTTCTGACAGTTACTCATGATTATGAAAATACTTCTCGTTTTTTCTATTATTTTTGATTTTGTAACAGGTCACCTGTTCTGCAACAGTTTTTGATGGTGCTGGTGATACGGAACACGAAACGATGATCAGCCAGGAATTTATTCCAGTTGAAGTAAGTCATAAGAAATCAAAAGTCATGTTAACTGAACTAAGATCATTCCAAACTTTAACGTTTACAGAACTGACTTGAATATTTTTGTTCGTACATAATGAGAATTTTGATTACTTCTATAATACGTGTTTGTAAACATTTTTGAACTGCTGTTAATAATTGTTCCGTGTATGTCAACATCTGATAGTATAAAAGTAAATGCGACCCAAGTTTTATGCAAATAGTGATGCAAATGAGATAAGGCTAGAGCCAGTAGATGAACATGTAAACATTGATCAAGAATAACTACAGACATATTTGTTTTCCCACAACATGACTCTACCCATTTTCTCATTCAGGTGTCACTGAACTATATTACAATGATGCGAGGAAAACAAGCGACGTTTACTGTAATTCTAAATGTACCATTTGGCTGTCCGACCCATTCTCCTGAATGCTTCTTGCGGTTTGTTTTGTACGATGAAAACGACTGGTACAACTGTTATGATTCGACAATTGCAGTCGTCAGTAGCGACACCTGTGGAGGAAAAGTAGAGGGCGCTACTCAAGGAACGATCGGTCACGTGACAACAATGGCGACATCGATCACAAATATAACGATAACAACGACAAATAACCGATGGTACCGCCTACGTTGGTACTTTCCACTTGTTCTGAAACTCTCTGCAGTTGGTAATGATAAGTTGCTCTGGAACACGCCATCGACAAGTATCACAGTAAATAATTTTCTGAAATCTACCGTTGATTTGATTCTCTTAAGTTATGGATATGATACTTAAAAATTCATAGTTAAACATGAATTAAACCTTTTAAAATGTACATATTAACACGTCAGAGAAGCAACAAAAGCAAAAAATAACAAAAGAGAGTAATACATAAAAGGAGAGTTCAACGGTACAAGTTTGAAAAAAAAGTTTTGCCTAAGTCTAGCTTAAGGCATTTTTTCCAGTCCAGACGAAACATCGGGATTTTCACTAAAGTATAAAACTTTCTTGTTTTGTGTATGTTTTACTTCAACATAACAATGGATGTAAAAAATCATACCCGCTATATTTTACTCTTTATGAGAATAGATAAATGCCAAGTCCAACGAGCGAAATGAAAACACCAAGATTACTTCGTTTTCCTGCAGAGGCAAAATTACTTTTGAATTCAAATTAAGTAGGTTTTAATTAAACCTACTCATCGAGTATAAACTCATTGCTCCAAATTATTTCAATTTATTTTCGACTGTAACTTCCTTACGTTCTGAAAAGCTCCTGTGAAGATCAAAGGAAATACGGCGAAATTCACAGAATAATAATTTTGATGGTTTACAAAATTTTTTCTTCTTTCTGTTTCTTGTCAAACAATAACTGATACTTTTTTCTTAATTTGATAGGTATATGTAACAGAGAACTACAACACTAGGTACCGGGGATGCTATTCGTATGTGGACCCATACATGTATACATTTGATCGCAGGTAACAGCTTATTAGATATTTGACAGAAGTAGACAAATTTGTGTCGTCAGTTTCGTTTGTTGTATTCTGTCTTTGAACATTAATTAATTATTTTGATCTAAAATTGGAGATAACTCGACACATTTTCATGAGAACTTGTACTGTAATTGGTCGCAACACAAACAGCTAGAAGGAAGTTGCTCCATAAATCAACTCATTTAGACTAACATATTCATACAAATATATTTATATGATAAATCGAATTGATTAATTTTAAATAAAAGCTACTTTTTCACTTAATAATATTTCAGATGGTACTCAAATCAGCTTATAGAGGAATTCGTTATGTTACGACACAAAAGTCTTCCGATTGAGGTATTGTAAATTTCACATTTGCGGATAATTTTAGATACTTTGGTCCTAATATGATATATACGAAAGCTAAAAGGGTCTCAAAAATGAGCCGCTTGAATTTTACAAGCTTGATCCAAGCTGAAAATATGCTGAACATTTTTATTATACTTGACAGATATACTTTTTTCTTAAATCTTGACTGCCTTGCGAGTTATTCCCACATAACATAAAGCTAGCATATTTTTTTTACGAAAAAGGGCATTTAAACGGTTGTCATTTGCTTTTTGTTCGGTAAACCAAGTGAATTCAAGAGTTCTTGCCCGAGAGCGGACTTTAAACCCAGACTGGTAAACCAGGACTTAGATTACTATGACTACTTTTACTCTAATATAGTTCGTCAAGAATATTACAATATTATTTTATATTCTTACTAAAAAACAAGGTTCAAACTATCACCGCTCCTTGTAATGGATGGTTAACGTGCTCCTGTGCTGTCACTGTTCGAGCGGGAGGTGATGTCTTTACCATCAACCACTGTTATGGTCATTACACTGGCTATCTTTCGTCCAAGGATAACATCATGAGAGTGTACAAACTGTGGTCAACTTACTACATGGTAGGTGAATAAGGACTTCTTGTCAGAATGGTTACAAATGTTTCTATAAATAGAATCGTGTTATTCGTTTTCCTTTAACTCGTTGCAATATTTTTGTACATGAACTAAGTTTGCTGTACATACGTAAGTATGACATTTTTTTATTTTTTGCGAACTCTAAAAGTACAAATTTTACAAACGTATCTGCTTTCTGATCGTTCCTCATTTGTTGCAAAGTTACGAGGTATTCAGCATTGCGACATTGTTTAACGTTTGAATCATTTGTAGATGTGTATGAGCAAATCAACACAAGACAGTTCCGAATTTCGTAGTTCTCTCTCTCTCTCTCTCTCTCTCTCTCTCTCTCTCTCTCTCTCTCTCTGAAGATGTCTTCAGTCAGAAATTATTTTGTGCACTTTGCAGATAATTCTTCCTACGGGTATGCGAGTGTATGTGTATGTCATGCCCTATCTGTATTATATGATGAACGTTTATGTAACACCCGCTCCATCCGACTTCGAACAAATGGAAGGCCTGTGCGGCAACTTTAATGGGGACAGATCAGACGACACCGTACTACGTGGAACAGACACCCCCAGTTCTACCGAAATATGGGGAGGGTGGTTGTGGTGGTGGTTTAACAGTTACTATGAATTTGCTTACTCATGGGGGTAAAAACTGTTTCTTCTTGTTTTATTCGGTTTTGTTTTAACAAAAACAGATTCGATTTCTTTCAAATCAGACCCAAAACAAAGATTTAAATGCAAACGTTTTCACAGCATGTGCACACATGTGGACGAAAACGGTCCAATTTGAGAAAACGGCAGGAAAGATTATGCAAAGTCAAACTATTCTTTGACAGAAGATTGGTCAGAAGAGCTTCTGTTTACATTTATAAAAGTATAAACCCAGACTGACTGACTCTTTCGTCAACATAGGGATTCGTTAGAAATTTTCAAAATATATATAACATTGCGTAGCAGTGATCACAAGTTTGCTTATTTGTAGAATAAAGTCATAGATTGATTTGTTGTTTACAATGTTCTGTTTTCAAATCACATATGATAAGGTTGTTCCGTTAGGTTGTTTCGCACGGGAAGGTACTATGAAAGTCTTATAAACCCTGCTGTATACCAAAACGTAGAAAGATGGGATAGTGACAAGAAGTTATGTGTGTGTCCGAACACGGGCTCTGGAAACTATGAATCATTATGTTCTGCAAACGAAGACGCGATTTGTACAAACTCATTTTGGAGATATTATGGAACTCTGATTGAGCCGAATTCACGTGACAAACGTGACGTCTCTGGAGACAAGGGAAGGAGTCACCAGTCTGACAAAACAATAGCCAACCGACTCGAAAAAATGAGGCAGAAGTGGAAAGACGCCATCAATGAAAACAAATTACGCAAGGCAATACACTATTTTCATTATCTTTACATTGTTTTCTATAAAACTGTTTTATCCAAATGAAATGTGGGAACTGTGTGTGCTGTAAGCTCTAAATAATGCTATTCGACATTGGACAAAGGCCGAAATGAATGTCGTGTTAGCTCAAAATACGGCATTTGACACTGACAGAGGAAACCATTGTGCTAGAGTATCATTTGAAATTTTTAATCATTTGAATGATTTGTATTTGAACGTTGTGTCACAACCACACAAATACTTTGTTTGAGTAGAATCGCATAAAAGAGAGATCTTGAAACGAATACTGGTACCATATGTATAAATTACATCCACTTGGTACAAAGGCCACGAGGTGCGCATCTAGCTAAAACTGCTAAATTCAGAGAAAGTTTTACTGTACCTAGATAATTATCTACAGTTATTGCTCGTTTTAAGTGACGTATAACTATCTACAGTTATTGCTTGTTAGAACTGACGTATAATTATTTGCAGTCATTGCTCGGAAGAACTCATGTATAACTATCTACAGTTATTTGTCGTAATAGCTGACGTATAACTATCTACAGTTATTGCTCGTAATAGCTATGTATAAATGTCTCCATTTATTTTTCGTAATTGCTGACGTATAACTATCTACAGTTATTTCTCGTAATAGCTAACGTATAACTATCTACAGTTATTATTCGTAATTGCTGACGTATAACTATCTACAGTTATTTCTCGTAATTGCTGCAAATAATTAAGCTTGTAATAATTGATTTATAACTATCTGCAGTTATTACTCGTAATAACTGGTGTTTAATTATTTGCAGTCATTACTTGTAATAACTGACTTATAACTATCTACAGTTATTGCTCGTAATAACTGACGTATAATTATCAACAGTTATTGCTCGTAATAGCTGACGTATAGCTATCTACAGTTATTACTCGTAATAGCTGACGTATAGCTATCTACAGTTATTGCTCATAATAGCTGACGTATAGCTTTCTGCAGTTATTCGTCGTAATAACTGACGTATAGCTATCTACAGTTATTGCTCGTAATAGCTGACGTATAGCTATCTACAGTTATTGCTCATAATAGCTGACGTATAGCTATCTACAGTTATTGCTCATAATAGCTGACGTATAGCTTTCTGCAGTTATTCATCGTAATAACTGACGTATAGCTATCTACAGTTATTGCTCGTAATAGATGACGTATAACTATCTACAGTTATTGCTCGTAATAGCTGGGGTAGCTATCTACAGTTATTGCTCGTAATAACTGATGTATAACTATCTACAGTTATTGCTTGTTATTGCTGACGTATAACTATCAACAGTTATTACTCGTAATAGCTGACGTATAGCTATCAACAGTTATTGCTCGTAATAGGTGACGTGTAATTATTCGCAGTCATTACTTTTAAAAACTGACGTATAACTATGTTCAGTTATTGCTCGTAATATCTGACGTTTAATTATTTGCAGTCACTACTTGTTATAACTGACGTATTACTATCTACAGTTGTTGCTTTTAATAACTGACGTTTAATTATTCGCAGTCATTACTTTTAATAACTGACGTATAACTATCTACATGCTTTTAATAACTGACGTTTAATTATTTGCAGTCATTAATTGAAATAACTGACGTGTAACTATCTACAGTTGTTGCTTTTAATAACTGACGTTTATTATTTGCAGTCATTGTTCGTAGTAACTGATGTTAAAGCTCTCTCAAAATAAAGATAGATCCAGTGCATCCTGGTGCTTGTAATAAAATATTTTGTTAACCTTGCTTAACAGAAACGGCAGGCTAATAATGACACATCAATCAGTTATGAGGAAGCCTTAAAATTGTGTGAAGACCAGCTCAACAATGATTGTGACGCATACACTAAGAAAGAAAACGTTAGTGACGTGTCAGACTCAACAGACAACCTTGACAACTGTGCCAGAGATGCCATGGTAAACCTGTTAGAATGTTTACAACTTTATTACCATCAAGTCGACCAGCGAACATTATAGTTATATAAGAAGTTTATGAGGATAGACCATCAAGTCGACCAGCGAACATTATAGTTATATAAGAAGTTTATGAGGATAGACCATCAAGATGGTCATAAACAGCAGAGAAAATATATTTCATTTTTTATTTTTTACTTTTATTTCTACGATAGCTTAAACCTAAAAAAAATTCATTTTATCAATTCAGTTTCATGATTGATTTTGAATCTGTATATATTACATACATGAACATTTCATGAATATTTGAAAATGTGTATAAGAGTTTTTAATATAGATGCGATATCTACGATCATTATTTATAATCTCTTCGTTTTTGAAATAATTATTTTGCTTTACTTCCCTTATTTTCATTGGCTCTAGCGGCACCCAGCGACCCCGCCACCCCTCCCGGGCCATACATGTTACAGTAGACACACGAAAATAAATTATGATATAAAGTTCTGATTGTTTTTTTGTCCAGCTGTCATATTGCATAGTGTGCGTGTACTTACTATAGAAAACGGAAGCAAATTCGGCCGAAATATTATATCCCCGCCCCAACAACACTAAATCAAGGCAAAATGGCCCTAACATGCGTTCGTATATCACACTAAATGCTATAATAATGTTTTTTTCGAAATCTGACTGAACGTTACCTAAAATTTGCAGGTAGGTAACACAACAGAGTGGGTACAGTCTCACTGCGATACCTTTACACAGGAGGTTACAGTCGAACTAGAAAAAGATGTCGAATTTGCAGAAAACAATACAGAACTCACCGAGGGCATCCGAAACAATTCGTGTCCGGGAAAATGTGGTGGAAATGGGGAATGTACTGAAGGTCAGTTGCATGATTTGGTTTATATCAAAATTTTATATTGCGTGAAATACTAACTGCGACGATAAAAACATCCATACATTTTCGAAAGAAAAAGGCTTATAAAATAGTTCTTTTTGCAAGTTTGACGGTAAGTGAATACTTTCAAATGCATGTTACAGGTTTTAACGTTCTTGATAAACATTTTTAATGCAAATCTTTGCACAGAAGAAATGTATTGCAACATCAAAAAAGGTATAGCAAGACTCTTAAGTAGAATTCACCCGTACATACTAGTACATCAACTTTTGCGTATTAGGAAAGGTTATCTAGAGCAGAAGTCTAACAACTGTAGGAATGCTTTTTGAGACTTTTATTTACAAGTTTGCATCCAAGTTTTAGTAATTAATACAGCTGTGTAATATAGTCGAAAAGGGGAATGAATCTTGAGTTTATTTCAATTTCCTTTGGTATTTATTTCGAACAAATCCGGCTGCAGACGACATCACGAATACATGACAATTTGAAAGTGAATTTATTAAAAACCAGAAGAGCAATGGTCATCTCTAAAGAAGTCCTTCGAGTAATATTTAACAATACTTTAATACAAAAATCTGTTTCAGGAAAGTGTGTGTGCCATCCAGACTTTGCAACCGATCTTTGTCTGTTGAATATCACAGCAAAGCCATTGTTAGAGGAGCTGGCTGATAGTGGTGTTTGTAACATCAATGAAGATGTATGTGACTACATTGTTCTTGTTGGGAATGGGTTCATCGAAGATGCCGTCTGCAATATTACAGTCTATGGTGTAAGTGCTAAAGAATCCCGTCTTTGATGAATTTTAGGCTTTTATTTTGATAAAGATGAAATTTGTTTACTTATTTCTTTTATATACATGGCATGTTATATATTAACGCTTAACCAAGAAGGAAGCACCGTGGTCCAGGGGTAAAGAGCAGGGCTCCGGATCCGGAGGTCGCGGGTTCGAATCCCGTCAGAGGTGAGATTCTCCCACGATCTTCACATTCCTCCACGCTGCGCGAATACTGGTATGAAACCCAGGAAGCAGTCGTCGAGCGTGATGAATCTAAGTTGTTAGAACTTGTGTCGCAATCGATGTAAAATAAATGAGTCTAAACTAATGCTTAGCCCTCTCTTCTCTAACAATGACATGCTTTTCTTCAAATGTGGACAATGCATAGTTTTCTTCAAATGGGTTTCCATTAAACATTTGTTTATTAGATACTAGACAGCCATGTCTACGGATGTGATAACTACTGACCTGTACTTGAAGCAAAGACAGACTTACTTGTTGTAAGTGGGCTAACAGCGTGAGTCAAATTTAATAATAAATGTTTATGGCTGTGAAGTTGTTTGCTTTTTTTTCCATTAGGCAGGAGAGAATGGAACGTTTATCATTACTGAAGAGTTTGAAACAAACTGTACATACCTAAACTACAACGAACTCCTTGCCCCTACGTCTGCTTCCGGTTCTGCGAGCCGTCGGCGGCGGGAGGTAACGGACACGTCGAACGAAACAACAGAGATTGCCAAGATGGTCGGTGTGTCAGTAAGCAATGACGGATCACATTTTAGCATTGTTCATTATGTCGTCATCCTTGACACAACTTGCCAACAAACTGAGACCAATGCTGAAAATGAGACAATAGTCACGCTACAGGTAATCTTTAGATTAGCGCTGTTTAAAATCATCACAACCTTACGTGTTTAGAGAAAAACAATTATATTACCTAAAATTATGTGATACCGCTACAAGTTTCTCTTTCAGTTAAAATACCTAAAGATCGTCTTGTTTAAAGATATATAAAAAAATAATGTTTCATCCTTTTACTTCGGTGACGTATTTGGCTTAAAGGGGTTTAATGACACAATTGCCTGTTGCTTAGACAGTAAAGGAATATAATTATGAGAATCTTAACTGTGAGGTTTTGTGGAAGAAAATTATAATGTTGTCTGGTTCAAAGACTATAAACAAGTATTTTTGTACCTGCTTCCAGACTGGCTATTGCTATATCGCTGGCACGTGTTACACATCTGGTACATACTTGATTGGAAGTACATGTGACAAATGCGACCCTTCCAGTAATCTCTTTTACTGGACAAATGGTATGTTTCTGACTCGTGAGAAAAAAATAGTTCATTAAGATGAAATTATGTTAGTTTTAAGTACTTTTTCTTTCAAAGCTGTGCGTAAACAGACTGTTTCAGTTTAAACATTGAAGGAACACTAATCCAAAACCCATCGTACGAATTCGTCCATCTTCGGACTCTGTTGTAAGAATAACTTCACACGGAATGATACATGACGTCAGAGTGAGGCACAAATTGGTTAATTGCAGCGAGGTGTTAAGGAATCATAACTCAGATAAGCAGGTGATATGGCGGGTGTGTGTGAAGCAGCCACCGAAATATCTCGTAATATTTAAAAGTGAAAGTTACAAAATAGAGTTATGTATAGGATAGAGGCTATGAGGCGAAATATTCAGATGAAACAGACGGAAGGGAGCGCAGCTGATAAATCTATAAAAAAAAAATTTAAATATCTTTGCTTTCTGATTGCCTAGAGAAGTATGACAAACACTAAATATGTAATGTTTACCTCTGTCTCTGAGACTAGGGTTAGAAAACTAACCCCTGATGTAACTGAACGAAAAATGTTGAAAAAAGCTGCAATCACGCATCTGTATTTTCAAACTAACGACTAGACTGAAGCAAATTAGTTACTGTCTAGCATTTTTCTGTTGCAAGTGTATCAGGAATTGATGCTCCCTGTATTTATTATAGGTTGCAACGAGACGGACAAGTCGGACAAGAAAACCTTAATCATCGTACTCTCCTGTGTTGGAGGTGTAGTTGTGATTGCGGCAATAATAATCGGCATCGCTGTATATTTCTACAAAAAAACAAAGAATGGGTAATTGTTTCTGTGATTACTATACTGGCTTCAATTGTTATTTAAGATACATTACTAAGTCTTGATAATAACATAATGTTTTATGGTAGAATCTTTCAACGTTTTTTTGAGAAATAAGTCGAATTTTTAACCGTGAAAAGGGTTATAACTGTTTGCATCTATGTTATTTTTTTGTACTTTTGTGTTGTGTTCTTTTTTTAACAAAACATGGAGCTAATTACATTGTATTTTATCTGTATTGTTATTGCTGTGAAATCTAAAACGTTCCTTTTTCATTAGACCTGTTTTATGCATTTTTATCATTTAAACACGTGATGTTGGTCTTGATAATCTTGCCTTTCAAACGTTGTAAGTTAAAAAGGTTTAAATTTGAAGGGGGAAAGTCAAAAGTTTTAAAATCGAAGGTTGAAACTTAAAAGTCTTTTTTTAATCTAATGGTAAAAGTTAAAAAAAGATTAAAATAGAAGGGTAAACGTTACAAGGCCTGAAATCAAAATTTGAAAATAAAAAGGTTTAAAATTGAAGGTTGAAAGTTAAAATGTGATAGTTAACAGGCTTTTCCTATATCTTCTTCTTTATTCAGTGTCAGATAGAACCTTTTCGATTTCACTCCCCGATATGTTTTCTTTATATGCTTCTTTTAATATATTTTATGAAAATAAGTACTAACAAATGTTACACTTAGATGTAAATTAAACTATTTTACCGTCAAAGTTTCTTTTCTTTTCACAAGTGTGGCACCCTTGGTAACGAGATCTCTGGGGCCTACAAAGATGAAGTTTTGGATGAGAAAGAACAGTAATGTAGCGGTAGTTGAACACCATTTAGAGCACGGGAAGAAGCGAGACGCCGCAGCTGCAGAATTTTTTCCCGAGGATGATGATGATGACATGCCGTAAAGGCAGACGCTTGTCAAAAAACTTGTTGCTATTTTGTCCTCTAGTGTAGTTGTTGAATTTGCCATCGCTTGGAGAGTGCAAAAAAGATAACAGCGAAACAATTTTGTTTTTATCAGTGTTTATGTTTTTGTTTTTATTTGTTCTACAAAGTTTACCCTCATAAATATGAAAAATTCACTTTTTTTGCCATTTTCGTAGGATTTTGATATAATTTGCCTCATATATTTATCACATTGAGACGACTGTCGCGAACATAACTAGGGTTTGCAAGGTCAAGGTCAGATATGGAATACTGCCTTTGTGTCCGCTGTTTAACTCTGTGGTATATAATTGTTTGTTCTACAGATGGAGGCAGCGACTCAAAATTGAGGCAATATGCAACCACTCCTGCTGCCCGTCTATCTTTTCTGTTCATATGTACCGCCAAATGATGTAGAATATTATACCTTATATGTTTGTGTCCGATTTTAAGAATAATGCTTATCTGTATGTTCGTGCCTGTGGTTTTGTACTAATGACAATAATTAAGGCGGAAAAAATAGGTCGAGTTACATAACTCACTACGCATAAAGCATTCTAGTTTGCTTTCACTTAAAGTTATATCAGAGTTCAAAATGTCTAAGATGTAAATCTATGATATACCTATGATGGATATAGATAAGAATATACTTCCCAGTATAGTTGTGCTTTTCATTTATGACTAGACCAGTCGCATAAGGTTTTTTTTACAATATTTAACTCTATTCAATGAGGATAAACATTTTTCATAGTGAATATATTTGTTTATAAAAAAAAGTTGTTTCACAATGGATACATATCACTGCAAATTTGATTATATGAAATATTGAGGGTCAAATTGATAATTTTTTATACCGTAAAAAAGCACTGCTTCGGACAAAACACTTTGCAGAGGTGGGGGGCGGGGCGGGGCGAGGGCATTTTTCACTTACAGTGACAGGTCTTGTTTTCTTCTTCGTTTTTGACTGACTTTTCACACCATATACGTCTTAGTGACAATAATGATGATTTTAAGAAATGTTTAGTGTATTTTAAATCAGGTTTTAGTATTTTTACTCAAATATGCCTAAAATTAATATTATCTTTTAAATGCATGTACATGTACACATAATTTGATCTAGTTTAGCTTTCGATCAAATCGAATTCGTATGGGAGGTTTATCATGGATATATTTGTGTTTTTGTACATTTTTATTGTTTTGTTATATATAGAATATAATAATTACGTAGGCTCTCACTAATAGATTCTAGCGGCTTAACGAAATTGTGATTGTATGTTTAAGGATTCGTTCCCCTGCTAAACGCTGACCACTGGTCACTGTTACTCAAGGCGATTTAACTTTTCTTTCTCAATAAACTTTAAAGTTGTCCGCATCAGTTGGTGTACAGTAGCGTTAGTACATATTATATAACCTTCCAACCTGCACTTTTTGTGTATTGCTATGTGTAATAATAAAATATTTTATTTCAGTGTATTGTAAATAGACTTGTAAGAGGCTACTTATGTGTTGATTACCTGCTCTGCTTTTTTTATATACAATGTGTTTCTAATTTTGAACAGCCGTTTATTCCAAATGAACACTTTCTGTCTTGATACCTACAAGAAATTAACATATGTTCTTTTTTTAGATATTTTAGAGCGAATGAACTAATAAAATACATGTAGATATAATATATATCATCAGTTAATTGTATGGTATATTCCTTTAAAGCGACTGACTCACAGATGGGCCGACGATAGAAAAAAAAAGAAAATGTTCTTACATCTTGAAATTTTTGCTGCAATTGCGAAGAACATATTTAAACTAAGTTACTGATTCAGTTTTTGATACAAAAAAACATCAAAATAAAAAGTTTTACACACTTTTATTGGTAAAAAATTTACCCCGTTAGTCACGGGGTAGATACTTTAGTTGTAAAATTAATTTTGAACCAACCTTAAAAGTAGGCGCTGTGACTCAGTGGTCTAGATCGTCGCTCAATATTTTACTGACCGAAAGGTCGTGGGTTCGAATCCTAGTTAAGTTAAAACTTTTTTTTTCAGTTTTCATGGTGTATAGAAGCATAATATTATGTTTGTTTCATAGTATATTAAATTCTCTTAAATTTTAAAGAAACAAAAATCAGCAAACTTTTGTGAGTCAGTCGCTTTAAAATTCCTAACGTTTTGTGTGTTAGAGTCACAGACATAATAAATTAGAATAATTTTTGCCTAGTCTAAGTTTTCTTTGTGTCCCTGTGGTAGTAGAACACGCCATCTTGTCACGTGACCATTTAGGTTGTGACGTGCTTAACTTTATCTAAATTGATAACGACTACAATAGGTAAGATTATCGGAAGAATGCCTGTTATTATTTATTGACAGAAAGCAAATTAACATCCTTTCAACATCTGAAATTAACTTGTGGGTGTGCGTGCGTGCGTGTGTGTGTGCGTGTGTGTCCATGAAACAACTCAAGGTCAGCCTGCGAGGACAGTGAACAAAAATCCTTCCCTCTCAGTATTCAGTACATATGCTGGAGAAAAAAGGCATTATTGACCCCAATGTTCAACTGACACAGTATTTTTCGTGTTTATTACACAATGTATATATATCACATGATATGAGAAAATTGTTTTTTTATAGGGTACATCGTTTGTAAACAAAAAATAAACAAACAAAAATTTATACAGGTGAGAGTGAATTTTACAGAAAGTGGCTATTCAGCACAGCCTGTTGAATTCCATTCAATTGCGACATTTACAAATTCTATTCAATTGCGACATTTAAAAATTCCGTTCAATTACGTCATTTACTAATTCCGTTCACTTGCGACATTTAGAAATTCCGTTCAACTGCGACATTTACAAAGATGATACATAATATATTCTAACATCTTCGAACAATTTCTCGTTTGAAATATCCATCTTAGTTTCTGAGACGTGCACTTGTTAAGACAGAATTATGTGTTAGATCATTAGTGAAGCAGTCCGTGTAACTTACAAGAAAATCGATATCCTCCTGATTCTATGGACCAATACTGGTTGAAAGAAATTTAGTGTCCCATATCTAGGGCGGGGCTCTACCAAATTAGTATCTTGTTTTGTAAGGCTGTTTGTGCCATACACAGGTATCACCAAAGTTTTAGTACCGTGTCACCTGTTTTCTTGGCTGATTATGAAAATTGACAGCTATTCACGAAGTGGTAACGTTACCTTGTATAGCTGGTGTCACGTGTGTGACGCTGTTACTGCAAAAGTTCAAATTACTTTTACAGAACTGAATAAAAATGTTTCTATTCATTTAATATTGATACAAAATTTTGATTTAAATTAAGACGATTTTTTTCCATAAGAAATATATATCGAAATTAGAATCTTCCTTGATTCTGTAACAGCATCGGTGTATATCAAACAACAACGTCCCTGGACTCTTCTGAAACATCACACCTGGGCGTTTATCTTCAATTTCCAGATTACAGTTTCACACAAAACACGCTTATAATATTTTCAAAACTGGTTAAATGCTGTGAAATCTACATGTCTAAATATGTTGTGCCAGGAAAGTTAATGATGTCACGATGAGAAATAAAGTACATATACAGTTATACACGTACATCATTTTCGGAGTCCAGTATTTGAAAATATTTATACTTTTTACATACGTATATTTTAAAACTATTTGTGATTATCTTACATTTTTTAAATTCAAGTATTGTAGTAGGGTCCTCAATTAAAGCCCTGATTATAGTTCAACATTTATTTTCCTATTCAAATTAAGATAGAACACATGGTGTCAGATTTAAACGATATACCGGATAAGCTTGCGTAGGCAATATTGACATCCTTAAGTTGACAAAATGTTCAACTTCATAAGTCGCGTGTTGTTCTCTTTTCGCTCTTTTTATAATCTTCATCATTTCGTTTATCCTTCGTAAAAATTTTTTAATTTTCATCAGCCAAAATGTGTGCACTTGCAGAATGTCCCCCTAATACATGATCTGGTATATTTAGTACCGGTTCGCTGTTGCGTCTTTCCGGCGTAAGGTTACCAGGTGTGGATCCAATCTCACTCCGTGTTGATGACGTATTAGATGACAACGTGTTTTCGTTCGTTGATCTAGCGGAAGCTGGCGGAAGACTTAGATTGTCCACGTGAATAAGTACACCACCATCACTATCGTCTGGTTTATTTCTCAGTATGTTTTTGTTTGGAGTAGTCTCTGGTTCCTGGCTCCGTTCATTGTCGTTATCCGACCAAGGGTCATAAATATCGTTCATTTTTGATAAATCCTCACTGGACGCGGGTTTTACTGTATCGGTTATAACAACAGGACCGCCATTCGTTTTATTTACATACACGGTTTTAGAAACAGGCCTTGCTTTTGAGGTTGGCACGCTATATAAGGGCTCTCGTTTGACTGCTTGAAGCGGGATCACATACGGTTTCACCGGCGGCGCTGGTTCCGGTCTGTACACAGAACCATTAGAAAGAATAGAGCGTGACCGTTTGGATGGCTCGGGAACAGAGATAAAAGTAGACATTGGCGGTTTCTCGGTGTCACCAGGACTGTTGGTTTCAACCCCTATGTCATTTATGAAATCGTCGAGGATCTTCGGGTTCTCCGGGTATTTGAATAAGTTGTATTGATTAACTGCTGACCGCGGGGTAATTTTCGTAAAGTCGAGTTTCTTTCTCCTTGGTGATGTTCTATAAAATATGTAATTGAACCAAATTAGTTCTAAAAATAACGTCCGAACGACAAGTGTTATAAGTGTGTCGTATTTTTTTCAATAATCTAATCTAAAAGGTTCATGTGTTATATTGTTAGCACCGAAGCCAACCTTCAGAACATTGACTAAAAAGCGGAACAGAAGCTATAACAGATCTCATATCTTAACCATACCAATATGCAAAAACAAACAAACACGTTAACTTCTACATAAAAAAAACTGTTGCTTAGAATAAAAACCAAATACTCTAAACGAGTTTTCTATAGAGTAGGAACGTCAGAATTATTTACCTCTTCCAGTAAATCCATAGCAAGAAGAACGTGATAAACAACAAGCAGACGATAATGGGAATACAAATGGCTAGATAAACTGCAGTGCGTTGTTTTATATCATCCTCTGAAAATATAGCATCAATTTGAGAAGTTCTTTAATTAAAAACACAAAGAGAATGGTACATCTAAATTTCTATTTGAGTTTTATCACATCTAGATCTGGTACCTGTTGCCCGTATGACATGTTGAAAAAAAAAAAAAGAATTCGAACGATTGTGATTCAGATAAGCTTAATATTTCTTACGTTTGCGCCATGTTAGTTTACGTCATTCAAACCTAAGAGCGTGTGCTTGGTATGGGGAATATTGTAAGAATCAGAACACGTCTCCGTTTATTTGACAAAGACGTACGTTGAACTGGAGATAGTTTTACATTATGGACTGCTTTTACGGTTCAATTACTAGAATTACGTTATAAGCTGTAATACGCCGGCCTTCATAGAAAAATCAAAACGCATTTACACGTGTTATCGTGCATCGTAATACTTCTAACTTCCTGCTGGGTCAATGCAAAGAGTTCAATTATCCAAATAATTAAAGAGAACAGACAGAATACAAATGTTCTCTTACATAATAACTGATTGTTATCCTCCCTGACTGAAACAAAAATATAAAATAAAACATAAAATAAATCTTACCTCCGTCTCCTCTTTTACCGATTATCGCTTCTGTGGTGCGCCGTACACGTGTCGTCTGCGTGGTTGATGTCCGAGTCGTAGGAGCAGGAGTAACGACTGGAGTCGTTGGACGTGGTGTGGTTGAAGTGGTTGTTGTCTTTGAAGTCGTAGTTGTTCTTTTCGTGGTGGTTAAGGGTGTGGGAGTGGTTTTTGTTGTGGAAGGGGTCGTAGAAGTAGTTGTAGATGTTTTTGTAGTTGTCGTCGGTTTACGAGTAGTAGTACTTGTTGTAGGTCTTGGTCCCGTTGTTGTTGGTCTACGAGTCGTTGTAGTCGTTGATGTTGTTGGTTTGCGTGTAGTACTCGTCGTCGTGCTTGTTGTTGTTGGTCTAGGGGTCGTTGTAGTAGTAGTTGTTGTTGTTGGTTTGCGTGTAGTACTAGTCGTCGTGCTTGTTGTTGTTGGTCTAGGTGTAGTTGTAGTCGTTGTTGTGGTCGTTGGTGTCGTAGTTGTACTAGTAGACGTCGTAGTTGAGGTTGTCGTTGTTGTGGTTGTCGTTGATGTCGTAGAAGGTGTTGTTGTTGTAGTTGTAAAATTTGCCGGTATTACTTCTCTGCAATTTATGCGAAAACCATTGTTTGCTGCAGCTGTAAAGAGAAGAATTTTTTTTTCAGCGTGTTCATAATTACAAATCGAAAGTAGTACTTCTTTCTTACCAGTTTAGTCAAAGGTTTACCTTTAAAAATATATATTGTACTTTTGAATCTTCACAGTAGAATTTGATCGTTTCTGATTCCCGTATGGTAAGAACTCTAAATAAAGTAAAAGAGAATGGTTCAACATTTGCAAGAAATTTCTATATGAAATTACAGAGGTTTAAAAATCAACGAATTCAAACTCGCAATGTTGGTTGTTACTGCAACATGTTGAAATTTTAGTAAAGTGAATTTTGGAAATCGCTTGTTTATTCATGACAAAAAAATAACTTACAATTTGTTTAGAATATTTGTACCTGTTCACGTCAATGGTTAGCTCTCTATTTATTTGGAATTAAGTTACACCCAACAATTCTTGGTATATGAGCCTGTTAGGGTGAGTGTGTTATGTCCGTAAAGCAAATCCACTGTTTTGTTATATAATGCGTAAATGTACAGGCTATTGTATTTGTTTAACTTAGTATTAAAATGACCACAGATGTTTATATTAACTTTTTTCTTATCGTGATAATCACTGGCAGCCTAAATTTTGTAAAGAATGAGCCATAGTGCCAAGCATAGGCGTCTGAACTCTGAACTTTTGGGTTCAAGTCCGTCAGTAGACTTTGTTTAAATTTGGTCCTGATGTCCGCATAACTTTCTTTAGTGCGAGGTCTGACGTGAACTCCAAGCAGATATTGAGGGTTTATAGATGTGATGCGATACAATTTGAAAAAAAAGTAAGATACGTATAGAAAGGTACAGTGAGCGACAATAAGGTTCAATCATTTACTGAAATGACGGGTCGCTACCTTGTAGGGAAATCCACACCATTGCTGGAGAATCTTTCACGCCATTTTTGTGTATATCCTTCAGGGAGATTTCTACAGTCTGGCCGGCAACAATCGGTAACTGAAGTTGTTTATTTACATGGAAATTTTCTTTATATGGTGTATTTGATTCTGTGCACAGCGTTCCAAACACAGGCGATTGGAAAAAAGCCGAGGAACAGTCGGCATATGTTTGATTTTCTCTTTTGTAATAAGTTTGTAATCGAATGTCTACTGTCTTTAAAACGACGTCCTGCTGCTGTCCAAGATTCGTAACAGAACACTGACATTCTTTACTGGCTTTCAGAGGGTCGAAGTTCTCTCTGGAGCCATCAAAGATGATCTCCTCATTGCTGCCAACGACAGAATATGATCCAGTGTGACCGCCACAAAAGGGAATTTTTTCTGAAACTAAAATAAGAATTTAAAATAATCTAGTCAAAAACTATGTGGAATTACTCGTTTATCGAGGCAATTAACGAGTTAGGTAATCCAGCAATCTTTGATAATTCATTTTTACTCGTATCTAATTCCAACTTCAACTTATTACTGCCAAAAGTCAATAATGACTATACTATACTATTCTAAGCCATTGGATTTGAAAGGGAATTATACATTTCTTGACATAAAACAAAATACACATTTAACCATCATAAATCTAATGGCTGAAATTCAAATGTCCATGAATTAACAAAAATATATATGAAATGTACCTTCTTCACAACCGTATTCCAGTTGTACGTATGATGAGAATAGCGATGGATTACTGCTCATTCGTTGCCAGGGAGCGTGCACGTCGGTACAGTTAGTTCTTCCAGAACAATTTGTATACGCTTTGTACGTATTTTCTCCGTTAAATATCTCAATTATATCACTAGTATAATTCGCTGTACAACATGTACTTGCGTTGTCGCATTGACTTGTCATGCATAACTGAAACATATAAAGAATTAGCATTACAATTTTATTATATATCTATACTGTTAAAAACACGGATTTGCCGACTGAAAGAAAACTGGAATTTTGAATAATTCCGTTGTATTTTACTGAGGCACCTATATATGGGCATATCATGTTGACATTTTTTTTCGGGGAGGAGGGGGGGAGCGGAAAGATAGTCTCTTGATTATTGAGTAAATCGGCAAAATCAACAAAATGGTGCTTTCTTCTAAAAATAGAAAACTATATTAGACACAAGAAAGTGCGAAAACTCTTAATGTAAAATTATCCTTACATTATAATTGAATGCAACTCTTTACTGATCTGGTAGTCTGGTAGATCATGAGTGTCACCCAGAAAACTGCCGTCTTACCCTATTTTTTTAAGCGTAATTGAAACAAACTAAAGCTTCATACGCAGTTATGGTCATCCGAGATCCAGCAGCTTTAACAAATACTTATTTCCTAGCAGTCATTTACCATTTAATACATGGAGACCTGGAACACACTTCCTATTATAACAGTAACCTTTTAAAATCGAGGACTTTTATTACTTATTTAAGCCCGTACTTGCACGGAATCCCATCAAGTTTGTTATAAATCAAAGCAGTGTAAAGCAAATCTGAAATCTGCGATAGTCTTCGCGGATCTCTGATTTTTGCGGGAGGGAAATATGGAGTACCACACAATTACATATTCAAATAAAAGAACATTTCAACAAATCAGACCGCAATAAGAGCTCAAGATTAAAGGCTGAAAATAACGTGCATCTTCTCCACGCAGTAATACCAGAAACATGTAAAAATACTACATCATATACACGGGCCTACATAAGTTGTGGTTAAATTTTTTCTTATGCATGGTTGATCTAGTTACCCTTAATCCAAGAAATGGCCTCATGTCAATTATTATGAAGGTTCGCCTTAATTTTCAATTTTCGATATTTCCCTCAGACAACTTCGGTGAGTGAATGAAACATTTACCGTAAATGTTTGTTTCAATTTTCAGTTTTTTTTTTCTGTCTTTTCTATCGATATTCTTTTAAGACATTTTAACATACCACTATTTCAAGGAAACGTTTATCATGTAAGGCTTCAGACATAATTTGACAATAAATACATACACAAATAGTCCCCTTTCCATTCAGTGCCGACTTACCGGGTATAGTGTTGTGTTCTTGTGCCCTGCATACAAATTGTACAACCGTATTATTTGGTTTGACGCACACTTCATTGAATAGAAGTCGCATATTGGGTCCGTTCCATAGCATGCGGATGCTGGTTCGCCGTTTACCACTTGAGTGACTGAAAATAGAAATCAAAACTAAATAACGCTGGCTCACGCCGTTCCTAACTTTAATGAAATTATCACACTAAAGTTCAGTTTAGCATAATGAACTGCTAGTTATTTTAGCTCAAAAGTTAAGGAAATGACCTCATATGTTCACAGGTGACAGTATCAGTGAGCATACAACATCTAGAATCGAAACAATTTTTTTTAACTTTTTACTTATATATCTACGTAGATATAGTAGTAAAAAGTTTTTTTTTTTCGTTTTTAGAGGTTTTATGCTCAGTGATACTGTCACCTATGCATATGTTACGACATCAAATACTCACGCCACCCTAGCAGATACAGAAAGTTATGAAAAAGGGCAGACAACTGGGTATTTCCTTTTTATTCATGTTTCGATCAAACTGGTTGGTTGCTATTTGCAGAGAAACTAGGAAGTTTAAATGGACAAAAAGATATATTCAAACAATTAAAATTCATATCGTATGCCTAAAGCTTAGAATGAATGCACTGTAAACCTTGAGCTGTTTGTGAAATCAACTTTATAATAACTACTCTCTATTTTTCAAAAGGTTCGGTCCATATCGAAAACCTTAAAGCAAATGATTAACTTACATTTATTCATTAGAGAATTTGCACCCATCAGAAATGATCATGTGTGTCGTTGCTGAGCGGCGTTTGTTTTGCATAGAAAGCTTGCTAACAGAGACTATATTGGGAAATTATTCTTCACGACTAGATTACAAGACAGGTGTACAATTTATAAGTTCAATAAAAAAATGCAAACTTCACATTCACAATAGCCTATTTGAGTGAATTATGAACAAGAACATACCTCAAATCTTTAGATCGGGATATTCTTTTTCGAACACTATTTAGTTTTTGAAAATGCATTTACTTAAAAATCTTAAGTGCTTCTGCAACAAGGCACACACTGGTGGTTAATTACAAGTAGTTTGCCCACGAAACTAGAAGTTGAAAGCTACAGACTTGACTTGGGCTTGTTCTGACATGACCGATGCATAAGCCACCAAGTAGTTGAATAGTGTACCCGCGTGTCTAACGGTCTCGTACTTGACATATAGGGCATGACTTTAAGAGATTTTGGTAATGAGTAGAGTACAGATATCTCATAAGCAAGGGAAGCTTTCAATAAGCGATTACTACTTTCTACCTTTACTCTTGATGATTTATGGTCATCAAATAAGTCTCTGTTCCCTAGATCCGGTAAAGTGAAATTAAAGAATGCACGTTTTATTTCATTCAATCTGAAATTTTACAGCAAGGATTAAGATTACAAAGTTACAAGGACATTGTATATCCATAAACCTCCGACTGTCAACTGCACAATGCATTTTGATGCATATGTCGTGAATCCGGTATAAGACACCACATGTTTGTATTTGCAAAAGATGGTTTATGTACCCAAGTGTATTAACAGGTATATAGAGCGTAACAAAATGATGCAAATATAGCTTATGCAGTAGATCTTCATGCAACAGCCAACCTACGTGACATATCAACATTAATCCTGGCATCTGATAACACACTGTCGTGATTCTAACCATGGGTGTTATGCTGTCAGATATGCCACTGTGCTCACTAAACCTCAAATCCTGTGTGTTAAGCTCAAGCGACGACAACCAAATACTAAAAACACGGTTTAAACTAACTACGCGTACACTTTAAAGTGAACGAGGTTACTTTTGAAATTAAAGCCACCTATCTTCAAATAAATTTTTGCGACAAGCTTTTGGCTGTAGACTGGCCGCTTGAAATTTTATCGCAAACTTACAATAAACCAGTCACAGTTTAACAAAGAGATCAACATTTGGTGTCCAAAGGGTATACAAAACTTATTCAAATGAACGCGCTGTCTCCTTTCACATTATTAAGATTGATTTATCAACAGTGATCGCTAATCCCATTGACCAAACATGGAGTCATGACCTCTCCACGCTGATTTAAACACTTCTGTCCGTTCTTTCAAACTGTCTGTGCCTAAGGCTAGCATTTCATTTTCAAAATATTTGCAGGCACAAAAAGTTAACTGTTAGTGTTTTTTTTTTTTTGAAAGAAACGGCGCCATAAACCTTAGCGAAAACCATAGTGACTGTGGGCGTGTGAAGTGTGCTGATTAAACATGCAGTCAAGGAATCATTATTAAGAAGCCATGCCTTTATCAACTACAATTTGTCAAGTCGATTTAACAGAAATTTTGGGCAATTTTGTCACATAGTTTCAAACCCTATTTTGAGATCTTATAAATATAACTTGACACTAAGATATTAAATTGGCAGAGAGGTGGATCATAGCCAGTGGTAACGCAAATGAGGTAATCCCAGACATCTTGAGAAATACAAGTTTATGCACTCTCAATACTATTGCTATGATTTAAGGGACAATTTCACTTAAAAAGATTAAATATACTGAAATAACAGTATTTTTGCATATGTGTTACGGTTATGCTTCTTAAGATCATCCTCATTATTCAAACAGCTGAATACAAGCCAATGTCTACATTATTCAAACAGCTGAATACAAGCCAATGTCTACATTATTCAAACAGCTGAATACAAGCCAATGTCTGCAGTATTCAAACAGCTGAATACAAGCCAATGTCTACAGTATTTAAACAGCTGAATACAAGCCAATGTCTACATTATTCAAACAGCTGAATACAAGCCAATGTCTTAAGATCATCTTCATTATTCGAACAGCTGTATACAAGCCAATGTCTTAAGATCATCCTCATTGTTCAAACAGCTGTATACAAGCCAATGTCTTAAGATCATCTTCATTATTCAAACAGCTGAATACAAGCCTATGTCTTAAGGTCATCCTCATTATTCAAACAGCTGTATACAAGCCAATGTCTTAAGATCATCTTCTTTATTCGAACAGCTGTATACAAGCCAATGTCTTAAGATCATCTTCATTATTCGAACAGCTGTATACAAGCCAATGTCTTAAGATCATCTTCATTATTCAAACAGCTGAATACAAGCCAATGTCTTAAGATCATCCTCATTGTTCAAACAGCTGTATACAAGCCAATGTCTTAAGATCATCTTCATTATTCAAACAGCTGAATACAAGCCTATGTCTTAAGGTCATCCTCATTATTCAAACAGCTGTATACAAGCCAATGTCTTAAGATCATCTTCATTATTCAAACAGCTGAATACAAGCCAATGTCTACATTATTCAAACAGCTGAATACAAGCCAATGTCTACATTATTCAAACAGTTGTATACAAGCCAATATCTTAAGATCATCCTCATTATTCAAACAGCTGTATACAAGCCTATGTCTTAAGATCATCCTCATTATTCAAACAGCTGAATACAAGCCTATGTCTTAAGATCATCTTCATTTTTCAAACACTGAATACAAGCCTATGTCTTAAGATCATCCTCATTATTCAAACAGCTGAATACAAGCCAATGTCTTAAGATCATACTCATTATTCAAACAGCTGAATACAAGCCTATGTCTACAAAACTACGGGACACAAAAACGGCTTCACTTACTGGATGATATATCAGCTTAATACAAATTAGCTATTGTCACGTGGGTAGTCACAAGACCCGCGGCAGATCTTTATTACAGACATGATGAATGTAGAAATCTCTGTTTAGATGCTTGTTAGAAGAATACAACACATATGTTGCTCCTGTTATTTTAGTAAAGTAAGTCTTAACGTGTGAAACTGTGTCTTTAAATCATGATTCATTGTCGCAAATCTCTTTATGATTAATCGACGTCGGTTCCAGTCCCTTCTATGGACTTCAGGTTGATTTCACTTAAACTCTTTGGTTAATTTTGGTTGCTCTTACACCAAAGGTGTAAAAATAATAGAGATGTTCCGAATATCAGTCACTATAGTAACTACAGATTTCAGTCAGAACGAAGTCGGCAGACATAGTTACACGATTTGACAATTATTCATAACATATTGTGTGCATAATTTGATATCATAAGGTGTCATGAGTGATTCATTACATGACGTTGTCATAGTGTCGCGTGTCTATTTAGTGTTTGCATATGCCTTTTCACCAGGTAACATATCATAAAAGTTTGCACAATGAAAAGAAAACAGAAATATGATCCATGGTTGCATATACAATACAAAATTACAGGACATGTAATGTGAACGTTTTCAAGAATTACTTAGTCTATGTGGTCGCACAATTTGAGGGTATAGAAATAGTCAATTATGTCCATAATCAAATGTCCAACAACGTCACGTTACTCTGTCTATTTGCTACGACGCACAAAGATAAAGATGAAGATTTCTTATAGTGTTTCTTACAGTATACTTGCCCTTTTCTTCGGAAAACGACCCAGTAAGCAGTAAATGCCACATTAGAAAAAAAAAAACAAGAAAAAAATACGACCGTGATCAGAGAAATGTTTTTTTTGGTACCGGTACTGCTCGTAACAGTTATTTCCCTTAAATACGAGTATTGTATATACTTAAAGTTTCATACATCTTTAAATTGGAAAGGTTAAACTAATTTCTATAATCACACGCCATTTGATATCCAAATACTTTTAAAATATGCAATAAAAAAGAGATCTCGTCGATAATTAATGTTCTAGATCTGAGTTTTTTTCCGTCTCTAACAAAAATATTGGTGTTGATTTTATCAGGTTTTATGCGTAGAACGTACGTGCGTGTTTTAACTTGGGCTCATAATGGTTTTAAATTTAAATGATAAAGCTTTATTTCCAGTCTCACAATGGCAAGTTATGGACAGCAGTTTCCGAAAACTAACATATATTAGGCGGCGTCACTTCCTGTGTTTCTTAAATAAATACGCATTTTATGACAAAATTAACAGACGGATCCACGCGGTTTTAAGTTTAGTTTAGTTTCATTTATTTTACATCGATTGCGATACATGTTCTTACAACTTAGATCCATCACACTCGATAACTGCTTCCTGGGTTCCATACCAGTATTCGCGCAGCGTGGATGAAATTGAAGATCGTGAGAGAATCTCGCCTATGACGGGATTGGAACCCGCGACCTCCGGATCTGGAGCCCTGCGCTCTACCCCTGGACCACGGTGCCTCCATAGTTTTAAGTACTAGTATTCCTAGAATAAACAGTTTTTTTTCTTTTGTTTATGAAGTATACTGCTGTGAATCCAAATGACCTATCCCAGGCTTGAGATGATGTGAGTGCCAAGTTCCGAGATTATATGCACAATTATTTTTGAAGGCCATCCTACTATTAAATATCACTACTGCTTAATACCTTAAATCTCTTGCATTGTATACTTAAGTTATAACAACTTGTAGGATCGGATCTTAACAATTATTATTTTCTCCTACCGTGGCATTCCACTGAACAATTACAACTTTAAATTTCAAATATCAGGTTTACAAAAGTTTGAAACTTCAGCCGTAAGAAAACTAAGGTCATGTTAACACAATAACTACTTTTGAATTTAAAGTTGACCTTTTTTCATCTTAACATCAGATCTAAAACAGAAGACAAAATTTGTCAAGTTCTTTCCAAAGATTCTGTGATATAGGGTTTTTTTTTTTTTGGTTGGAGTACTTCACAACTGGCTCTTCAAATTCCAAGATATATGTGCTTTCTGGAAGAAACTGTAATATTCATTCATCCGTTTCATGTAAACCATTCATCAATTACCCAATATAATTAAGCAAAAAAAAAAAAAAACACCAAACATATTCTATACCTTAAGCAGATCATCTCTGAAAGAACATAAGAGCAAATATTTTTCGAAGGCCACTGACAATAGAAAGGCTGTCAAGGTGTGAAAATTACTGCAAAAGCATACAAGGAATTACAAAGTTTGATCATGGCACGAAGTTTCAAGCGCAATTCAATCTACATGGTTGGTCTATAGAAACTAGAAATCTTTTGATGAATGGGTTGTGATACTTAAATGCATGGGTAGGCGACAATAAAATTACCCATTAATTTAAAATGAAAGGCCAGATTTTGTTAGATTTTCCTGCTTTTAAGGTTTTTTTTTCTGCTATTGTATGCATAAACTGTAAAACCAAATACCGTGACACGTTAAAATTGAATGTTTACTTTTTTGAATTTTTATTTTTGCTTTTAATCAACTATAGTCAGTGTGAGAGGCATTGAAACAATGATACCTTGATAGTTATAGACATATTTAATCATTTACTTGTGTTGCTTTATATTCTGTATTTATTTTGATATGTTATATGTATCATGCTCTTCTTATTCCGTTTATTGCCGCCTATTACTAGAAGGCGAAGAACATGTTTATGTTTATATGCCTAATAAAGAATTGAATTGAACTGAAAGTAAAACACATATTAAGCTTAATCGGACAGTACAGAATAGCTGACCTTTAACCCCCCTCCCCACCCCCACAAAAAAAGAGAGAACGGAACGGGACGGAACGAGACAGGACAGAAAGTAACAGAGCATGGCAGAGCAATGCGGAACGATAAAGGAAAATAACAGAACAGACAAGAAAACAAATCAGATAAATTAAAAACAACCAATCAGAGCAAACGAAACAAAACAAAAACGAACAAGAAACCTTCTTGTCTTTTATACTGGGATTACTTGTAAATATATTCTGAGGAAAGTTAAATGTAATCTTAAGGGAAAGGCTTCATATGTTACAGGGATTCACCAGGAGGTCGCAGGTTTTAAATCAGACGAACTCATCCACGTGTTCTTCAAGTACCTATTTTCATCGTCCAAAACTGAACGAAACTGTTGGAAAAACTCACAATATACTCCGAAAACTTCACTCCACATTAAATTTGAAATAAATACCTGCACATAATGCTCTGACGAGTGTGCTGCAATATGAATAGATAGATATAAGTATGTTTAAACGAGTGAGATTATGCAACACAGAATGAGCTTATTGGATTTTTATGCAGTAAATACAAGTTTTTTTAATGACAAGGTCGTAACAGTGCAATTTAAATAACATATTCATCCGAGCTTTTCAATAAAGTGGAAAATAAAACTACTTTATACATGCGTAAGCATATAAAGATTTTGTTACGATACGAACCACTTTTCATACTAAGGTAATAAAATGATCATTATTCCTTTTTAAGAATGGTTATAATGGTTCGACACAAAGTAATTTTAAACTTAAAACGTTTCAGGTTTAAAAAGCAGAGGATCAAATGTGTAAGCATGGTTTTAGGTCTTGTTTAAAAGAGAGTAGTATTACTTCTATTCATTATTTCTTTTTTGTGTGTGTATCATATTCAGCTTCCGTGTTTTTATATATTCCGGATGAGTTATTGTATTGTACCTCAGGTTTTCAGTATTTTGTGTGGTGGGTTGGGAGAGGTGCGAAATTCTATTGCAACATTCAGCTTTACTAGAAAGGTAGCTAATAAAATTAAAAGAATGGTCAATAAATGCTAACGTGAAACAATTAAGTGAGTCTAACCATATTTTACTGACACTGCATTTGTGAATACACAGCAACAATATGAAACGAAATGTATATTTGTCGGACACCAAGTTCTTTCAACCGTTATTAAACAGGCCTTCCTGGTTAAACAATAAGTTTGTCACAGATGGTACTGCTATGCTATTCGTTAATCATTAAATTTCTATCATTTATTGTTCATTAAAGCGTGACAACGTGACGAAACTGCCATTGGAATATGAATAAGTAAAATTATGTGCTATAAGGCTATAAAGAATATCAGTGTTAATATGTGTTTTTTTTGTTTTTGTTTCTTTCTTTAGAAAATTCGCCTATGTCAAGCAGTTCCATAATTTCTTATTGACGTTAAACAAATAATTCTGTTACTGGGTGAATACGGTGCGAAATATCAAAAATAATGGCTAAAATTACCCTTCCTAGATTAACTAATTATCAGAGAATGGGGATAAAGTGCATTCAAAGAAAAGTGAAAGACTTAATATGAAAAAAGGCTTACAATGATTAAAACGGACACCTCTCCAATCCTCCGAAAAATAAGTTTGTCAGGTACAACAAGCAACACATTAAAATAATCTAGTACTGTGAATAAAATCGTAGATATAGATATAAATTATTTTGAACAAGAAAATAAAGTAACCAACTGTATCCGTTAGCGGTTTCTTTGAATGGTCTAGAGCGTGCATTTCTGAGGATCAGAGTTTGATCCTCAATTAAGCACTGAAAGTCACTATGTAAGATACCTGGCGCTTTGTGTGCCTCAATTATTCAAGCTGTGTTTGTGTGTGTGGGGGGGGGGGAGGAGGCTTCTTATACCTAAGAAAATTAGCTTCATCGGGATTTGTTTCGGGCTAGGGCTGTGCATTGGGAGCAACTTTTAATCTTGCTCTTTACACAAAGCTAACTTAATGAGTATCTCAATCTTATAAAACGAAAACGGCTCATAGTAAATCAAGGTGGTGAATTCGAGACTTTGTTTTTACTAAAAATGATCTGGAGTTTTAAAGAAATATGTTTGACATTTGAATCGTGTTGATAATATGGGATTTTTTTTAAAGAAATGGCATTTTACATTCTTGAATGTCAAATTGTATGCTATATTATAATATTGTGAAAATGAATGTGAAGCTGCACGTGATTTGCAGCAGACCAGACTTATATGGAAGGAAAAAAAGTAAATGAAAGAAGGGAAGTCATCAAAAGAAAATAAACAAATAAATGATAATAAACAAATGAATTTATGAACAAATAAATGACAATAAACAAATTAATTTATAAACAAAAAAGGTAAATAAAAAGAAACATTACCTGTGAATAATAGGACAAATATTCCCAGATATCTGTAACCCATCGTTATTGTTATTTTTAATGATAGCCCGGCGATCGATTCCAATAATTTCACAAAAGATGTTTACAACAGATATAGATCGATTTTCAAGTATAGCGTCCTGAATGAGAAGTCAGTATATAAATATCCATTCTTCGATTTCTTGATTTCAGAATTTTATATTCAAACATATATAACACAGGGGCTTGATTCAACCTTATGTTCTCATTACAACAAACATACCGCCTTGGGCATAAAATACCTTGCCACGCCCAGTTTGAAATAAACTATTTTCTTTTACTCTTTTTTTTTTCAAAAAGAAAGGGAAAAAAGCAACTATCTACCCGCATGTATCACGTCATAATGCTACTTAAAGTTGGTATTAATTCACTTTACAGCGTTAAGTGATCTGTAACTTGAATATAACTTAACTCCTAATACTACAAATAAACGTTTTCTTTAATATTCACTGAAATATTATTATAAAGATATTCAACAATCTTTTATTATGATTATTCCAGGCGACTCGTTTAAAACTCAAAACACCTCTTTACTTTGGCTAACTCCAGTGAAATCCAGTGAGGTATTTATAGTTTTTTCGCGTTTAAACCTGATCATAAATGGTTTATTTCGCACGGTGCATTCATTCGAATAATAATAGCAAACATTTGACACAATGTGTTATTTTAGAAACATGTCAAACGGGTATGAAATAAGATCCCATGTCACGTGACTCGGGCAAGCAGGAAGTCGCAGAAATCTTTAGAAATCAATAAGGACGGCACGTACTCGTGCAATAGTCTCAGATATAACTGACTGGTCTAGACATTGCAGAAAGAACACATAATTGCCGATTCTTGTTCAACTGGAAGAAAATGCGTTTTTACTGCACTCTGTGCATGTGAATTCGTTTGAGTGGCAGACTATAACAAGGCAAATCCGTATTCGGGACGCAAATCCGTATTCTATACTTTTCAGTTTTGTTGGGTGAAGTTTCATACTGGGATACTGCAACTCTTGTAGTCTGAGAAATGTTAATAATGAAAATGAATCTATGAATAATGGTAAAGAAAATGGGTCTCAAGATTTTTTTTCTGAATGACAGACACGTGATGGACAAAAAAACTGACCGAAGTAGCCCAAATATAAAATTCAAAAATTATATATACTTGAAATTTGTGTATTGATTCAGATTCAGCTCTTCATTATAAGTAAGAAAGTCAAGGTCTCTGCACAAAGATGTTGAAATCTGTTTTCTTATTACAAAATTGTGTAAAAGATAGCCTAGCGACACTGCAGCTTCAGTATAGATTTACTTGACACCACTAGATACCATTAAATGCGCCCAGGTGATTTTATTGACCACTGTGATGCGAGATGCTTTCGTATTTACTTTACAAATATGTGATTCGTAAATTCTACACACAACTAGTTGATTTACAACTTAATCCGTCGTCTATCTATTTCGCCAGTAGTATATCATATTTCACCGTATCAAACAACCTTATTCATTATCAAATATAGTGTGAAGTTCTTCTTATGCATTATCCTCTAAATAAAAAAAAATGGTTTGCAAATAACATCGGTGGGCTGTTTCATGAGATAACTGTTTATCTAAATCTTGTTGTACCAATGATATCTCAAACTCCCCACAGCGGTTACTTCCCTTTCAGTCCAGTTCGCAGAAGTGTCTCTCACTCCACAACTAGGCAAAAAAGGTGGCTATGTTGCTGTGGAGCAGATATGAACTGTTTGAACTAACCGAAGAAATTTTAAAATTCTCCGCTTATATGGACCTGACAGACACTCGTCCGTGTATCCATGACGGTCCAACTGCCGGCTTTTCAATGGCTGTGTAATGAAAGAAATTGAAGAAATTAGGAATTTCATTTGACCCAAATTTCATGAGACACTTCTTCATCTTGACATTAGTTCTAAATGTACTCCTTTGCAGAGAAGTACAGTGTGTAAAACATGAAACAAACAAACAGAACATGATATATATTAAAAATAAGTTTAGCAAGTTCTTAGTTAGACGTGTATTTAAACAAATTACATGAAGTGTAATAGGTACAAGGGTGAACTTTTACTTCTCATGCAAAATTTCACTCATTTGTTCTATGTATACCCTAATTTATTGTGATTTTATAGATCTGATATTTTTCAGTTGTTCAACCTTTAAGCCTAATTTTTAACTGCATATACATGTTTAAGACTGACTTGATGTTTGGCCTATGTAAAGCATCGATTAAACTATAAACAGAAACGACCGACTCTATTCCAAATATTCCTTATTTCTAGAAAACAACAAATGTAATCTTAATTCCGTACCCCGAAAAATACACCACAGATCTACAGCTAAGCTCAGGTTCAACAGCTTTTGGCTACTGATATCGTCCAGGGAAGTCAATCTGTGCGTCGATATGGTACATCCGGTCAAAATTTGAAAAATCCTCTTTGGTCTGTTAATTCATCTTTTTTTGCTGTTTTCTTAGAGCATGAAGGTCGAACAAACAGGGAACAAGTACGGGTGATAAGTAAACTCAAATAAATAGACAAAATGCTGATACGATATGGGATGTAAGTCTGTTCCGAGTCTAAATTTTGTCTCGACCAAATACTAAATTTAATACCATTTTAGATATTCTTGTCAGAGTTACCTTTCTTGTTTTGAAATACAACCGGAATAGGGTGTACACCACCAAATCAGTGTTGTCGGAAACCAGTTAATTTTGTGCAGGGTTTGTGTTGTCTGGTCTCCAGAGTACTTACTAATACAGAGATGAAATGGAAGGTAATCCAGACTAAGGATTTGTGTGGAGCTATAAGATGAAAAAGCTGCTTGATTGGTCAGAAATGGAAAGGTTGTTCTGAAAATTATTTTACCTGAAAACAACACTTATGTTGAAGAACAAATTTAAATTATGTATAAGTGTGGCGGACAATTCTTGGCTATTTTTTTTTGTTTTAAAATGAACTGAAAATTTCGACAGATTGTAATAAAAAATACCGAATTGACTGGGGTGATCTCCTTCGAGACGATATACCGGAAAACATGATTGGTCATGCTATGAAAAAAACTGAATGAAATTGTTTTTCATAATTGATTCTTCCGAGAAATCGGTATAGGTAGCTTCTTTTGAAGATAATAAAGTGATATTGGGACTTGATGTTACATCTAAATACTGTAGGATTTGATTTAGTTGTGTGTAACCAATAGATTGGTTCAAGATACGCGGAATTCGGACTTCCTTGTCACTAAAGTGTGACCATTGTATAAGTATAAACTCAGTCCCTCAAGTACTTTCTGAGTTGTGGCGTACAGATTTGACGGGAGACACTATGGTCATTTGATACTCTAATAAGAGCATTGCATGCGGTGCCAATGCTCGTATGTTAAGGGCAACGATTTAATAAAATTAATTTCAAGAGTGTAATGGTGCTATTCAATAATTGCTGTTATGCACTTCACTTAAGATGAATAACTTTGTCACTGCGAATGTTCAAGTTATAAGTATTTATACAAATGTTTAATTATTTTCCATGTGAAAAGGGACATAACTCTAGAAGCACTGGTCATTTAGTAATATCCCTTGTGGTACAGATGTGCCTTGTCCCCAGTAGCTAGTATGTATCTCCAGTAGCACGTATGTCATTAATGAGTACAATATTTTTGACAGTTTACAAAAATTTCTATACCAATAACCAATTCCAACAAAAATTTGAAGTTGAAATATGGCAGAATTCTGAAAACGGCTTTCAGGGTAGTGTCCCTTGTCTTACAACTGTGCCCTGTCATAATAAGCAAATATTCCCCCAAGTTTCATATTGATACCTTTGATAGGTTTGATATCATTCCACTAAATAATCAATTTTGACAAAAATTCTAAGTAAAAAGCTTAACTCCAAAAATATATTACAGAATAATGCCCATTGTCTTACGACTGCACCTTTTCATTATAAGCAAGTATTCCAAGTTTTGTGGTGATACCTTTGTTTCAGTAACGGGCTACTTCAAAGTTTTTGCACGACAACGAAGACGACCTAGCGATCATAATAGCTAGAATTTTTCTTCGAAACAGATAAGCAAAAAATAGGGGAAATACCAATATGATCTCTATTAAACTGAAATACTTGACATTTGCTTATATCCAAATCAAGAGCAACACAGAAATCATATATATTTTTTATGTAAGTAAACTGTTCATAAAAAAGTAACAAAATCATGTGAGCAAATAATTAAGATGTGAAAACGTAGATAAATAACCTGAAATGCATAAAAAATAATATTGCAAATATATATTTCGGCCTAAAATGCAATTATACTGACAACACAGAAGTAAACAGAAACTAATTTCTTGACTCTATGACCATGTTCAAAACATTCAGTGCTGTTTAACTAGATGTATTTTGGATATCAATCTACTCAGATTTGTCCTAGACCTACATAATGACTATGTAGAATAACCTCTTGTGACAAGTTTATAATGTGACACATACATCCTACCTTACATGAAGTAAACTTGCATAAAGAGTCCTATTCTATTAGATTCTTTTAAAAAAAAAATAAAGGTTTCAGACTGGATCTTATCTTTTGTACAGGAAATGTGGCCTGAAATTAATTTAAGGCAAAACATTGTCACGATGAAACCCCAAACATTTTCATTGAAATGTTTTAATCCTTACATTCTTTATGACCAATATATTTGGAGATCTGTGCTCATCAATAATCAACTGAAGGTGTTTCAAGAAAAGCATTAAATATTATATACATTATAATATTTGATAAGGAAACTGCTGACTATTTAGATGAAGAAGGAAATTGTCCGCCTTCAAATCAGTCAGTAATTAATTTGATTTAAATATAAGACACGTTAAATATGCTGACCATATAAATAAAGAGGGAAACTGCTGACCATATAAATAAAGAGGGAAACTGCTGACCATATAAATAAAGAGGGAAACTGCTGACCATATAAATAAAGAGGGAAACTGCTGACCATAAAGATAAAGAAGAAAACTGCTGACAATATCGATAAAGAAGGGAATTGCTGACCATATTGATAAAGAAGAAAACTGCTGAGCATATAGATAAAGAAGAAAACTGCTGACCATACCGATAAAGAAGAAAACTGCTGACCATACCGATAAAGAAGAAAACTGCTGACCATACCGATAAAGAAGAAAACTGCTGAGCATACCGATAAAGAAGAAAACTGCTGAGCATACCGCTAAAGAAGAAAACTGCTGACCATACAGATAAATAAGGGAACATCGGACCATAAAGATAACGAAGGAAATTGTCCGTCTTTAAATCAGTCAGTAGTATGTTTAAGTTTAATTTGATTTATATAAGACACGTTAAATATGCTGACCATATAAATAAAGAGGGAAACTGCTGACCATATAGATAAAGAAGGGATCTGCTGACCATATTGATAAAGAGGAAAACTGCTGACCATATAAAGAAGAGATCTGCTGACCATAAAGATGAAGAAGGAAATTGTCTGCATTAAGTCATATCAGTAATACTTTAAGTTTAATCTTATCGTTAAATCTGCTGACCATATAGAAACAAATTAAACATATCAGATCTTCTTTTCATAAAATAAATTTTTAAAAAAACATTATTACTAATTTATAACAGATCCAAATTTTAAACGTTTTATTAATAATTTATGAGATGAATCTCTTTCAATTAATCCATATAACATGCATATTAGATTTCTTTTTCTCTCGAAAACCGTCAAAATTGAACATGATAAACATAATTAAGTCATGTGCGTCACACATTATACAACAAGTGGTCAAAAGGTATTGGTGGTCCGCCCGCTGAGCTCAATAGGTGGAGCAATAGGTAGAGCACTGGATTAGTAATCCATTGGTCGTTGGTTCGAACCCTGGGTAGGGCAAAATTTCTCCGTGACAATTGATCTCAGACAATGTGTCTAATGTTCATTTGTCTCTCACCGCTGATTCAGAGTAGATCATGTGGGAAAGTAGTCAGTCACTTCCGGAGAAATTGGCAATTACTGGTTAGTTATCCAGGAAAACCGGTTAGGTGGACTGACCGCCGAGATAAAACCTGTATGTTGAAATCGGCGTTACATCCCAAAACCAACCAACCAAGTATTGGTGATTATGGCACGTTTTTTAATTGAGTCGGTGATAGGTCCGAACAACCATTCTACACTGCTAAATGCTGGTTACACAAAGTGTCAAATAATTATGATTTTGATACCTGTTATGATAAGTAAAGAGTTCTTTATGAATTTACAGAAAAAAAATTAGACAATCTGTATATGGAAAAAACTAAGGTTATAAACTTAATATGTAATTTACAAATATACTTACCGACTTGCGTGGTAAATCTTTGTAAAGCTCAAAAGTTTCCTAAAAAAAGTCATGCACAGTAAATCCAGGGTAAGAAAACACGGGGCAAATGGCAAAATTGTCTAAGTACTTGGTCTGAGAATCTCACACTATCATAGCCATGATTAATATCACACAATACACAATTTCAAATTATAAATACAGTTGAGTAAAACTAAAAGGCGCAATATTCCAGAAATATAATACATCACTCTGCGGATGATCACGTGATCAAAGTCGTACAATGGCTCAAATAATGGCGGCCGGATCGCTCGGTTGAAGCACCAAAATCGAGGTAAGCATACAGTTAACGGTAGATTTACTTCTAAAACGTGGCCGCACGGAACCTCTGTATAAGAAACATGTACTGGCATCTTATTATTTACTTTGTAGCTCACCCTGTTTAGGCCTGAAAGTCGAGAAAGTTGTTTTGGATATTGAGTACAATGGGCGAACCGGTCCTTCTTCTCGTTGTTTTCAGCAAAAGAAACGCATGTATTGCAATATTTGCATCGACGTCTTGTGTACAATTCTAATTTTGCCTTTCATGAAAAGTTTCCATTGTTTGTGAAGTTGCATTACGAAGTTACACATCTATTTACGAAGCAAGTACAATGGTCGAACCAGATTAAATGAGTACAATGGTCGAACGATTCTATTGCCTACCACTACTCATCAAGTTTTACATTGAATTATTCTTGCTTTTCATACGCTGTTATTCAAACAAATACAATACTGAAGACAGAAGGGTAAAAGAAATGCTTCAATTTAATGGATATCGTTAATTTGAGTGTCATACACTATTATATGTAGCATACTGTCTCTATTAAACGAATTACCGAATGTAACTATAAATGTGAAAATAATTTAAAACATTATGGTTTACATCACACATAATGTAAATACTACAACATCTAACTGAAACAAAAACTCTTAATCGTGTACGTCACGTCAAATAAAACGTTTTAACGCTCTAGACTGAAAAATGTTTGCCCCTGACAAATTGTTGATCTCCTTATTGCGGACGGTAGTGACATCTAAGAGGGAGCTTTCTCAATGCTTAAGCTGTGTTGGTAATTTCGTGATGTTTGATTTACTCTTGATTTTGATGAAAAATATACCATTTAAGGAACGTAGATAATGAGTAATTAAGAAAACTAGAATTGTTAGAAAATACGTAACAGAGCATTCAATTGTCAAATTATTCATCTCATTGAAAGAATTTGGAAGGTATCTCCATATCCCATAATATATTTGCCTATGTTATTTGACATTATTGATAATACATACTTCTTTCAGTATGCAGCGCAAGAAATCTTTACTATGGCTTCATCGCCAGAAGAAACGATCGTCACTGAGCACTCTTGAGCTGCCTGAGTATCAAAAGAAAAACCTTTACACCTGAAAAATTACCACCATGTGTTAAGCTTGAGAATTGACACCAGTGCTTTCTCCGATGAAGTCCCCATTTCGTTCTCCACTATACAAAGTATCTCCACCCAAAAAGCGGGCTAAGAAAGTTTCTTCTGCGAGATCATTGTGCAGTCAAATGGCTGATAAAACAATTGTGAAAGATCCAAATATTTTAGTGTGCCTTGATAAATCAGAATATTATGACACAGATGAAGGGCTAGATTTTTCGAATTTTACGGATAGTTATCGCAGTCACGGACAAGCAGGGAAAAAAGTACACCAATAAACAAATGTGTTTCAACCGATGATTCAATTGAAAAAGAAAGTCTTATTCCCTCGAAGGGATATAGTAGTTTTGTGAATGAAATTGACTTTAGTAACTCGAGGGAATAAGACTGATTTATCAAGGCACACTAAAATATTTGGATCTTTCACAATTGTTTTATGAGCCATTTGACTGAACAATGATCTCGCAGAAGAAGTTTTTTGGGTGGAGATACTTTGTATAGTGGAGAACGAAATGGGGACTTCATCGGAGAAAGCACTGGTGTCAAATTCTCAAGCTTAACACATGGCGGTAATTTTTCAGGTGTAAAGGTTTTTCTTTTGATACTCAGGCAGCTCAAGAGTGCTCAGTGACGATCGTTTCTTCTGGCGATGAAGCCACAGTAAAGATTTCTTGCGCTGCATACTGAAAGAAGTATGTATTATCAATAATGTCAAATAACATAGGCAAATATATTATGGGATATGGAGATACCTTCCAAATTCTTTCAATGAGATGAATAATTTGACAATTGAATGCTCTGTTGCGTATTTTCTAACAATTCTAGTTTTCTTAAATGACTCATTATCTACGTTCCCTAAATGGTATATGTTTCATCAAAATCAAGTGTAAATCAAACATCAGGAAATTACCAACACAGGTTAAGCATTGAGAAAGCTCCCCTTACATGTCACTACCGTCCGCAATAAGGAGATCAACATTTTGTCAGGGGCAAACATTTTTTAGTCTAGAGCGTTAAAACGTTTTATTTGACGTGACGTACACGATTTAGAGTTTTTGTTTCAGTTAGATGTTGTAGTATTTACATTGTGTGTGATGTAAACCATAATGTTTTAAATTATTTTCACATTTATAGTTACATTCGGTAATTCGTTTAATAGAGACAGTATGCTACATATAATAGTGTATGACACTCAAATTAACGATATCCATTAAATTCCCTTCTGTCTTCAGTATTGTATTTGTTTGAATGACAGGGTATGAAAAGCAAGAATAATTCAATGTAAAACTTGATGGGTAGTGGTAGGCAATAGAATCGTTCGACCATTGTACTCATTTAATCTGGTTCGACCATTGTACTTGCGTCGTAAATAGATGTGTAACTTCGTAATGCAACTTCACAAACACTGGAAACTTTTCATGAAAGGCAAAATTAGAATTGTACACAAGACGTCGATGCAAATATTGCAATACATGCGTTTCTTTTGCTGAAAACAACGAGAAGAAGGACCGGTTCGCCCATTGTACTCAATATCCAAAACAACCTTTTCGACTTTCAGGCCTAAACAGGGTGAGCTACAAAGTAAACAATAAGATGCCAGTACATGTTTCTTATACAGGGGTTCCGTGCGGCCACGTTTTAGAAATAAATCTACCGTTAACTGTATGCTTACCTCGATTTTGGTGCTTCAACCGAGCGATCCAGCCGCCGTTATTTGAGCCATTGTACGATTTTGATCACGTGATCATCCGCAGACAATCTCACGAATAAATCACACAAGACACAATTTCATATTATAGGTCAATTTCAAGTACAATATTCCATAAATTTATTATACTAATGAACATACAATATTGAATTGATATATATCTATTTGAGTTTATCTATCGTCGCGCCCTCTCCTTATATTAGTTATTTTATGTTGTTGGGGTTAGTGCAAGATACAGTTCCAGAGACACCCCTGGTTCTTTTGCATGCTCAGTGTACAGCACTGATACATGGGACCTCGGTTTAATGTCTCATCCGAAAGACAATTAGTAATATTAGTGGATGGGCGGGGGATCGATCTCGGGACCCCTGGCCGGGTTATCAGTCCAGCGCGTTACCACTGAACCACTGATCCGCTCCTTGATATATATATATATATTTTCCCCCACAACTTTATATACCTTCAAATTTTACTCATATTTAACTGTGTAAGAAAACTTAAAATAATCAAAGACAAATTTCAATATTATTTAACTTAGTCCAAATAACTGTACTCAAAACGTTGACTATCGTGCTTTTTTTTTGAATGGTCGATATCCGCCCTTAAGAGTAGTAAAGGCAGCATCCTGCCGTCACATTTATCTGTTATGGTCAGCAATTTACTATTTATCCTATGTCGTCAGCTAATTCGTCAGCGTCTTAGCATATGCCGGAATGGGATTACTAGTTGCAGGCATTTGCCGATTACATGCATGTGTGGGGGAAATGACGCCTAACGACATTCTTATCTGCATAGACCTAAGAAAGGTATCGGCTCCAAGGTATCTTTTTCTATCAGGGTATACTGTTCTATGTGGCAATATCCTGGTTCTATGTTTAAAATTAAAGCACATTTTGGAAAGAGATTTGACGATACAGTCTAAAGTCTGCACCCATTATAAGGCGAGGGGAAAATCCCGGGATCGTCTTTAGAAAAGCCGGGATCCGGGATCGTATTAAACATATAGTAATACCGGAATACACCACCTGCCATAGGTGTCATCGATAAATTATCGATTATCGCTTGCCTTTTGTTATAGATAAGCATGTATAGTATAGGCGTGAAAATCTTTCTTTTTTTTCAGTAAATTAATTTTATCGTTGATGGATTTTATTTTTTATATTGGATAAAGTTGCAACACTCTTTTTATTATTATATTAGCATTTTAATATCGTATTGAAATTCTTTATAAAGCATTACCAAAAGTACGTGGTAATATCTAAGCAGAATAGGTTTTGAATAAACATTTGTTTATTTCATAATCACAAATATCAGATAATGTAACTTTTTTATTGCCACAATTTAAGACAAATATCAAAACCAACACTGTTTATTGTTTCCCTATATGTTTAATACGATCCCGGGTGTCCAGGATCCCGGGATTTTCCCCTCGCCCCATTATAAGTCAAAGTCTGTACCACAACCGAATTCAAAATAGAAAAGTCTCAGAAGTAATTGGACAGCATGTATTATCAATTATATAATTATTATATATAGTTGCTACCTAGCCTAATTCACTGTTCTTAAACAGTTAAACCGCTTTTTGTCGGTGTTCATGTATGGGCCGCGAATTCAGTTGATGCAATCTACTGTAAAAATATTTAGGGCTAGCTGATTTTGTCCACTTGCAGTGAAAGCCTGAATAAAAAGCATAGGCCCAGACCTAAAATTATACACAGTGGCATAGATGCCTATTTGCCGAATACGCACAATGCACAATATGTTATGGGAGGTAAAAAAAAGGAATTAAATTAATGCAAAAAAAATTCTATAAATGATAGAATACAGTACGTGCCAGGAGGAACTCTCGTTTTCCTTGAGGTCGTCGCGGACTACCCAGTCCTTAAAACGCGACCAAATCCGCCACATTTCCAGTGGACATGGTCACCAAATATCGCGGCTGAAGTCCGTTAAATGGTTCCGTGAACTATTTCACAGGTAAGAATTGACGTATCGAGGCTCAAAAAGTTCCTGATTACACGCATTTTGGCGAATATTACGCTTTAAAATATCATTTAAATGTATAAAACTCTCATTCTGATGCATTTGTTTACGTATGCTCATATTTGTTAACGGAAGGAATGACAATTCAAAACCAAAAGTAATTGCTTGTCGGAACAGCTGACCCTATTTTCAGAAAATAAATTGACTGGTTTTCGATTTACACCTGTTAAAACTGCTTTCCTATATTTAAGGAAAACATACAACATGTAAACCCTACTGTGACATCTGTATCGTCTATGCGCTTGACAAAATTATGGATTGATTTGCTATACAATAACGAGCGTTTTCAACGACGGAAGTACACATAAACCTACACAGCAAATGTATTAGAAATTTGGTTTTAATTTTACCAAATGTCACATAATTGGCAGACGTAAAATGAAAAGTTTCATTAAGGTCATTTTATTAAATGTTCAGCTTATCCAGGTGAGTTATGACTCTAATTATTTTTGCGCTGATCGTCAAATTTCACCGAAATATTTTGCGATGTCGAGACATCGAGGAAATCCGTTGTTTTCCTCGATGTCGCGGCGGGTATTTTTTTTCCACGTCCACGAAATAAAGCGGAAAATGTGAGTTCCTCCTGGCGCGTACTAGTACTAGTATGTGGGTGATCCTTATTCTGCGACTCTGTTTGTGGCCTCATTTGCGGCTGTAGTTTTAACACCTTTTGTTCTGTAATTGTCACAGTATATGTAACAACAAATAATAGCAATTTGATAATAACTTACTACATATATTTCATGTTTTAAAATATTAAATATATAATGGATGAAAGTAATATTTATTTAATCTAAAATCTAAATTTTTACAGGTAGTCAAAACAATGAACATAACTGCATTTCATGTATTGAATCTGATATATCTTTATCTTAGTGATAGGCGAATATTAATTAAATCCTGCAAGCATTATGTTTTGTAGATTTTACTTTCATCAATTATATATATAATATTTATATGATAAAAAAAGTAATAAATTATTATAAAATCGTTATTATTTGTTGATACATAAACTATCTATGATAATTACAGAACAAAAGTGTAAGAGCCGCAAATAGGGCAGCAATTAGGGCCGCAGAATAAGGATGTCTGAATCTGTGGAACTTCCAGGGGCTTTGCCCTCTAGATCCTCCATCAGGGATTCCCCTGAAGCTGCAAAGGGGCCTCACATGGCCCCAAGAAACCCATGAGGGTTTGTGCTTAGGCCAAAAAAATGAATGTAAATATGTTAGTGAAATAAATGAAATGGTGTATATTATGCAGATTTTCAGTTTTCATTTGACACTTCAGCATGCGTTTTTTTTTAATTTGGATACTTTTGCAATGCATTCCTGTCAACAAAAATATATAAAAAGTTGTGGCTTAAGCAAACTGTTGAATATTAAAATGTGATGTGAAATTTATTTGTTTGACATTTTTGTTTTTGTTTTTTCAGAAATGTTACAGCTGTGTTTCACACGCTAGTCTAACAAGAAGTGAACCAGTATGGATGGACATTTTAGCACAGAAATGTAAAATGCTAGGACTATACCATTGCTTTAGTGAACATAGAATGCCTGTAGAAAAATTACATTTGAGTTAAATGGCAGTGATAGAATGTGCATATGGCGACAATCTGTTTTGAGGTTACATGAATGTTTTATCACAAAGAGGTATTATGGAGGGATAAATTCAGTGTGCAAACTGGTTACCAAAATGAATTGCAGGGTACAGCGTCAGAGTAAGGTAGGACTGACAGGGTTCTCCCAGCTAATTAAAGAGACCTTATTAAAAATTTTACTCAGAACTTTCTAAAACTTTTGAAATCAACAACAGTCAGTAAAATATTTTGTTGTTTCGTCAAATACTAAAATTTTATTGGCCACATTTAAACGTAGGCCACATAATTTTCTTACTGACACATGGCAGCATTTGTCAGCTTCTGTGGGAACCCTTAGTTTGAGTTGATATTCTGTTCCTCTGAACAAGGATGCTGACTATTGATATTACATGCTGATAATCAGAATAACTAAGATTACACAAGAGTAGTTTGTGTGTATGAACTTGAAGTCAGTGTATTGTGGCTATCATTTCTGAAAAGTAAACGATTGTATTAGGCTTCTGTGTTTATTAGGAAAATGAAAAACAATAATCCTCTGCATTAAGAAAGAAACAGCCGATTTAAACTGGGGAATAACCATATTTATCTGAAATTTAGAAATGTGGCTTAATAAATGTGGCTAGAAGTGAGTAATCACAAAATAACATCCTTGTTCATTGGAAAAAGACTGAGTATTACTTTTTCGGTGCATGTTTGTAGATTAAATGTTATATTTTAGATTAGTATTGATAAAGTATGACCAGATGTGTAATATATAGGACTGTCAATGATGGAAAACTTATCAGTATGTCAAAAGGCAAGATTTGACGATAAAAACTGTCAAAGTCACCTTGAACAATTTGCTTTTCAATGAAGAATGCAAAGGCCAAAAAATACAAAGAAATGTTAATAAAGAGTGAACATTTATTCTTTTTGTGACATTCTACATTGTTTCAGTATTTAAAAAAATGAGTCAGTATTGAACTGACTGTTGAAAATCTGATATATCAGTATTGCAATTTTCAGTGAGGAATTACAGTAAATACCATCAAAGCATTAGACAATGCTGAAACTGAGAAACATCTGTTACTGTTATACAATGTTAATTCTATTCTTTTTGAACTAAATACATTCAATTTTGTGTTTACTGGTCTCCTGTCAGGGTCAAAGTGAGGGTTCAGCCAGTATCTCTTAATCTATGGAAGGGGATATCGGCCAGTGTATGTCTACTGCTAAATTACAATTTTATGTAATTTACTTTCATATGTGTCCTACTTATTGACAACTTCATTTAAGTTGCATATATTCTATTTATAAGTAATTTGTTTTTTCGTGTTTCCTATTGCTATTGTTATAATTCATTCCCATATTCAACTAACTCTTATTTGCACATTTAGAGCCCGTGGTTTGTAAAGTGACATAATGTGAAAACCATTTATGGAAAATTACTGTCGCTCAATGTTAAAGGTCATATCTTATATTTAGGAACCAATTAATGATTGAGACACAATATAGCATGCGTGTACAGATCATAGGTCATGAGACCAACACAAGATATCGTGTATTTTTAAGTCAGTTGTAAAAACATTGTATCGAATAAAAATATAAGGCATCTTAAAACGTGAAGATGAAAAGAGTAAGTAAATACGAAATTTCACTAGAAAATAAAAAATTCAGTCAACTGAATGCAAAAACAAATAGCGGAGATTCGTGGAGGATTGATTTAATGCAGTTTCAGAGTAAATACCGTCAGTTTTCAGACATAATTTGTCTCCGCGACACCTCCGTGATTTAGGGAGTTTCTCGGAGTTTCTCTGCGATTTTCCTCCTTAAGTCCGCGGAGTTAAAGAGAAAAATGTACATATCGCGGGAGCTGTACTGTATTCAGTGTTTCCCTTAGATCTGTATAGATGATAAGATATCATCCTTCAAAATCATAGTCAATGAAGTTCTCCATATTCAAAGATAAAGGAATTTTCAAATTCATTTCGTATATATCTTGAATTGAATCAAACTGTAAAATTGACATGCGTATTAGAGTGTCTGCTAATTCAATGTCTAACATTTCTGATTTCAGTTTGACTTTGTTAATATATTCATCTGTTTTATATTGAATTGTCTGTAACAGTTTCACAGTCTGTTGTTGGAAAAGTTTTACTTTGTACTCGGTTGTGTTCATCCCTTAATATGGATGATAACGGTTCCTCTGATGCTGGTATATAATCTCAGTTTTGGTAGAGCCCATCTGTTTGGCTTCGACTGGTAATTGAAGGATGGGACCTTATGTTGTCTCGCCTTCAGATGGTTGGCTAAAAGCAGCTTCTTGTTGAGTGTTAGGCAATCCGGTTAGCTATAAACAAAAAATAGATATATTTATTCCTTTTAAACAAATTTCAAAGTAAATACATATCTATACATTCTAAATTATTCATAGAGGAAAAAGCAATAAGAGTTTATAATAATAGTTTTTATGCCCTGAAAGGGAGGCATATAATTTTTTAACCATCTGTCACTCCATCCGAAAACTTTAAAATTGGCGGTAACTTCCTAACTAGTAAGTGGATTTACTTCATACTTGGACACAACACTCTTTTGGATTAGACCTTCCAACTGACCTATATTTATTTGACCTTTACCCCTGAATATCCAATTGTCCAAAACTACCCTGTCGATAATTTAATGAACAGTTCATGAATAGTTCATGAACTTTGTTCATGAATAGTTCATGAACTGTTCATGAACAGCAATTTGGACAAATTGAGTTCATGAACTGTTTTACAAGTTCATGAACTTGAAATACATGAACTTCACAAGTTCATGAACGTGAAGTTCATGAACTTCACACGTTCATGAACACATGAACCTCACAAGTTCATGAACACAAAGTTCATGAATCTGATTTGACCTAGTGACCTTGTTTTTGTTTGACCGATTATTCAAACTTTACGTAGAAGTCTGATGAACATTTGGACCAGACCTGATGAAGATTGGGTCAAAGCTCCAACATCAAGAATGTAAACTTGCTTTTTCTTTGACCTAGTGGTCTAGTTTTTACCCTAAGTAACATGACCCAGTGAGAATGAACATTCCAACCAAGCTGATGAAGACTGGATCAAAACTATGACCATTAGGTCGTTAAGGTCACCTTTGGGGGAGACATAATGAATGAGACACAGACTTTTTAAGTGTTTCAATATGGAGTTTGCATAATACATGACTTTAGTAAATTATGTCAGTAGACTAGTATACAAAGTGTGTAACTCCTCCTACTGCCTCCTGAGAACTTTTTGGATGTTCTGTATTTTTTCTATGATAATTTTTTTTTCTGTCCCTGGGAACTTTGCCCTTACACACTCGCACAATTTTTCAAACTTCCCTTGATCCAGTGGTGGTCTAGGCTGGCCAATGCATTTTGGAGATTTCTTGCCAGTGATTGAGCAAGACTTCAGTTCTTCATTGGTAAACAAAGTTTTCAATAATGTTGTAATTGCCTGGGAGACATTGTTACTGCCTTCAATTATTTGCACTACACTTGAAGTGGTTTCCTGGGGCTGACATGTTTTGGCTTCCTTGCTCTCCATCTTCTGAGTTTCCATCTTCTGAGTTTCCATCTTCTGTGTTTCAGGACTTCCAACATGTTCAAGCTTCTTCACTCTGCCTTTCAGCCTCTTCACTTCACCCATAAGATAGTCCACATCTCGCTCCAATTTGGTCCTGCTGCTGAAATAATAACAGACAATATTGCATCCAAGTACATGTATGGTTTTAGCTTTATCCAAAAATATCAGAAGTAAAACATTAATTTTAGTTCCTGTACAGTAGATATATAGAATCTTGTCAAAAGTCGGGACTTCAGTCTTAGTATCTTGTGTGAAGTTCATCAAATTTCAGGCGGTTTGTTTCGGAGAAATGTAGTTCAAGGAAAAAGTATATGCCAGACGCACAGACACACAGACAAAAACATGCTAACTATGATATAAACCATATGGTGCTTTGCATCAATAGTGCTAAGTCCAGTAAAAATTTTGTTTTGAAAGGCAAGTTTGAGCCCTGGTATGACCTCTGTGGTGATGTCAATAAAATCTTTCTGAGGTCATTCCATTCCACCACTAATTGGGTGTCAGTCACTTCCAGTAAAACCAAGAGTTAGACTTGTACTGGTTATGGAGCCCAGGCAGACTTTTCATAGGCTTACAAAGTTTTAATGACCAAAACTATTGCTAGAGTGCCCAAAGACAGTATGAAATTTTAATGCATACACAAAATCACAATGGTGAATTTTGCAGCTTTTGGTCATAAACATACAGGCTCCTATCAAATACCATTCCACCTTTTTTAGGGTCTTGATAACTCTTGGAGTTCAGCAGGTGGGTGGTTTTGCTTCAATGTGAAATGTTTCACATGTGTGAGTAGCCAAAATCAATTCCTTCCTGTTAGGCTCCATAATATGATCCAAGCTGTTGGTGCGATAGCGGTGGATTTATCAAATCGCTTAATGGTCATGGTCCCGAACTTCAACATGTAGTAAAACTTAAGCTTAACTTGCTGGCTTTCAGAAAATTGCCTAATTACCTCTTATGGCTGGACGATTCGTGTGCCCTTTTTTTTATGAAGGGGGATTCTGCTGCAGGTTGATTACGTTTGTCATCTGCATCAGAAGCCTTGGTGTTAGCAGAGCTCTCAGCAGTAACAGAATCTGAAAAACATCAGCAAATATTGTTTTCTAGCAAAATTTGTCCCGAACTACTAGTATATAGGTCAAACAATACTGCCATGCAAACTACATGAGGCTGTATAGTGCAAGAAATAATGGAGTGAAATTGTGAAAATCCATAAAACAGTCAGAAAGTTAATTGAATTCAAAAATTCCTATCCCATGTGTAAACATTGTAAATGCAACATTTGGTCACTGCCCACCAGATATATCCTCATTACCCGCGAGTGATGTAACGCAGAGATGGCTAATTATGTAGAATCATTTTTGTGTGTAGATTGATTTTCCAGTATTTCACGCATAGATCTATGCGCTTATTTAAAACAATGCAAATATTGCAATCTGGAATGTGTTAAGCGCCATCATCTGGATCAAAATGTGCAACTTTAAGACCACAAAAATGCAGTTTGTAGCCTTTTAGCAAAATTTCATGCAAGTGAAATTAAATGATACTACAGTGGTATATATTCAAATTACAAAAGACAAGGGTAGGAATCAATGTCAACATGATTACTCATGGAATACTAACCAGAAGTAGAAGAAACATTGGTTGCAACTTGAATGTCTACAGCTGCAGGTAATTTGGTGTCATCGGAGTTCTGGGTAGGTGCAGTTAATTTGGTGACATCGGAGTTCCGGGTAGGTGTGGTGTCATCTGAGTTCTGGGTAGGTGCGGTATCATCAGAGTTCTGGGTAGATGCAGTGTCATCGGAGTTCTGGGTAGGTGCATTGTCAGCAACTGAAGACTTCGACTCTGCAACTGAAAGTTTTCGGCATAAGTGTAAGTTTTTTTTCAATACTGAGAAAATATCATACATGGGAACTGCATAAAACATATCCCTATCCTCATTTAATATTAAAGAAAGCTTAAATATTATTGTTTTGATCTGAATCAAATTTATTGTGGTTTTTCATGTTTAATTTTAATAGCAGTTTTGTTACCAGTTAAAGACAAAGTTCTAAAACGAATTCATGCTTTAAGTTTAAGTTTCACCTTTCCCATAATCATTTCCTAAAAGTATGACGTCCGAGGATTGTTTCTCACAATAATATACATATATTGATTCGTTTTGAATTTTGACCTGCATTTTCAGTTTTGGTGCCATTTTTATTAAAAGTGCCCTTAATTGTTCTCATTACTTACGATTATACTCTTCCTTTACTCTTCTTATTATTGCTGCCTCATCTGTCTCCTCAAACAATATTTCGTTCAAGAATGTTTGGAACTTCTGTCCTTCAACATTTAGGATCTTGTCTGAACCCCCTGGAATGTAAATGACAGTTTAGTTTAGTGCACATTTTAATAAGTAAGGATTTTCCAGTCTATAATTTTTTAGTGTGTCTTAAAACCGCTGAAATTACATTTGCCCTCAATTATGAATATCACATTACAAAATTGATGTTTCAGTAAATAACAAGTTTGGTAAAAACATATCATATAGTGTTTTGTTTGGAACATTCAGGAATTGACACGAAAGTGTCATTCACACCTAAATACAAAAGATTGTCGCAACAAGGAGTCGGACCTGCCGGGCTCTGACCAGCGACCATCGGTTCACAAGCCTGTGGATCTACTAATTGAGCTAGCTGGGCCAGTCTAAATTCAAAAAACTAGAAATGTGTCCAAAGGACACGGATGCCCCCACTCATAATGCCTTCATACACATGGCCACTTAAATCCAGAAGTGAAAACAAAATTTGAAAAAATCTGAATTTTTACTACGTCAAGGGCAATAACTCTGCCAATACTAAATGATTCCACAAGCTATACCCCAGATGCACAACTACACATGCTGATCAACTTTCTTGTAATATTTCATGACTCTGAGTAAAATTTATACTTTTTGAGCTATGTGTGACAAGTTGAAAATTAAGAATTTTTACTAAGTCAAGGGAAATAACTCTTCCAATACTGAATAGATCCACACACAAAACACCAGGTGCACAGCTAAACATGCTGAACAACATTTCTGTAAAATTTGATGACTCTAGGTCAAATACTTTTGGAGTTATCCGCGACATAAAGTTGAATATTGCAAATTTTACTAATTCACCGTGCCAGCTTCCTTTGGTTCGAACTGTCTTGAGGTCGAATCGTGTTTGTGGCAAATATGTCACTTACTTGCAATAATAAGAGCCGGGTATAACTTTCCACCGTATTTGGCTGATGTCAGTGAACCAACATTGTTGTCAGAATCGCTGATAGCTGATTTCGAAACCACTGACCATGCATTTTCTTTCGGCCAAAACACCAAATTTCGTTCGGCGGCCATAATTCAAAACCGAGTTTTCTGCGCATGCTCGTAACCGAGAAAGTACGAGTTGTTTCGGCCATTGACGGATTACTATATTTTTTTTGCTATGCCTCTCTTCTGTGTTCTATCCTCTATATCGGAAACAAAACAAAAAATAATAACGGAAAATTTGTATCAAGAAGGACCAGAAATGCTGTGGTGAGTATGCTTTTTATGTTCGTACATGTTCGTGTTTTTCCGTTTTAAATACGTCATTTTCCGGGGATTACCTTACCTTCGCAGGGCGCTCTTCTGTGTATTGAAGTGAAAGTAGCAATGGAGCATAAAATAAACAAGTATCGTGTTGTTGAAGAAAATGGGAGGCAGAGATTTGAGTGTTTACTGTGTCATCGTAAATTATCTTCAAGACGCATTGTTTTGTATCACTTGAATTCTGCACATAAAATGAGTACGTAAAGATGAAATTTACGATTAAACATGGCTGCGCCCATTCTTAGAAAATTGTACATGTAGACAGACCGGAATAATATGCGGACACTACCAGTACGCGGACACCTCCAAAATAGGCGAGTTTAAAAACATCTGAACCGAACAAAAGGAGGGTGATATTAAATACATAGAAACGTGACAAAGTCATGTTACTTCCAGTCTTTTACACGTATGTTTACAGTTCTGTGTATTGTTTACAAGCAGACGAATACAAAATGATTGAATAGAAAACAAAATGCTAATTACCGTTAGAGTTGTATTGTTATTTGACTTAACATTTTTATGCCCCCGGCATATAGTAATCGTACTGTCTGTCTTACCAATCATTGGTGAAAGTACTGCTTATTGATAAAAATACCAATGATTTTTATGGTAGTTACAATTGAATATCACATTGAAAACAATCTGCTTACGTCAAAAACTATTAAAGTGTATCAATAATATGCAGTACGCCAGTAGATCATTTTTGCAAATGAATCAATAAATCCATCAATTACTATTTACATTACAAAATTCTAGGCCATTTACAATGCGGTTTTGTGTTTTAGTAGCAACTGCTGCCAAATTTTCAGAGTGTACCTACATTTAAGAAAATAACAAATAAAGAAAGAGCCTGAAAAGAGCTTTACAGAACAGTTTAAATTTTGAAAAAATCTTATCTAGAAGCAAAGTTATCGGAATTTTAAGATCGAAAAATTTGCAATCATTTTGGATTTTTCAGATGATACAAAACAGTGCGCACAACTCGATGTTCGTGGAACTCTTCTTGACAAAATTTCCACTTAATTTGCCATAACTTTTTCATTTTTTAATGTATTCCATTGAAATTTTGCAGTCTATTGTATTTTTTCATGCTCTTTCTGTTTCTGTCATTATTTTGTATGTGCAGATTATATTTAAAAAAATGTAAGCAAAAAGATGACTGAAATAAAACAACTTTTGATTTGAAATTTTTCAGACATTTTATTTCTTGCAATAAACCTCACATAATTCAAGATAAAAACATTTCATGAATAATCTTAACCTTCATCATTCTTTTGTACACATATACAGACATTTTGCACAAGAAAAGACACTGCATTTTAATATATATTTACAACAAATCTACAAATTATATATGGGTACTAAGTATTCCATTTGACCGAAGAAATCTCAATATGTATATAAAAATGACTACCAACATCAATTTATTGTGATTCAAAGTATCATGAAAATTGAAATATATACAAAAGGAAATTGTTTTAGGCATATTAGAAATGATAAATGTTCCACTTTCCAACCAACTCAATAAATTCTTAGATATGTACATGACCAGTGAATTCGAGTAAAACTTTAAAAGAAATGTTCCTGGTACTTTCTGAACAGTTCGTCAATGGATCTGTAATTTTGAAAGTACCATTGCCGTCCAGAGTTACAGCATTCTGGAACCATGCCTCGCTCAAGAACAAAATGTTTTTCCACAATTTGAATGTCTTTTCGGGACGGCCACATAAAGGTCCCAGGTTTCCGACACGGAGCCATAAATGAAACAGATGCTTTATCACTTGAAACAGTTTTAAGGACACAACCCGGATACCATGCATCCTGATACGCCACTGCTATGTACTCGTTGTCATTTAAACCATTCACCATATTTGGTAACATGTCTTTAACTGCAACAGCTTCATTCTCGTAATCGTCCTCTGTTTCACAATCTCTATCTACAACTTTACGCCTTTTTGCTTTTAGTCCATTTTCCATCATTTCAAGAATTTCTTGCTGCACATTTTCTTCTTGTTCACGATGTCTTTTCCTCAGACTGATTCCACCCTTTCGCGCTTTTTTCATCAACTCTTTCTGGTCGTCTGCAGGCATATCACTTAACCATCCTATTAACTGATGTCGGTTGCGTTTCAACATCTGAACTGAAGAGTGATGGTGAAATGTCGCATTTGGCCGTCTCCTTTGACTAGAGTCTAAATCACCAAAGTGATGTTCACAAGCAAGATTGTTCACCTGAGCGAATGATGTGCGCGAAAGATCTTCCTTTGATGGCATCTTGCTGTAACGCCCACCCTGAAGGAAGTCCACAAGCTGTTTACGTACGGTTCTTAGCAGGGCTTTGCAAATTAAAGTCAAAAGGTTAGCATATAGTTCACACTGATCAGACGGCACAGGATTTGATAATTTAGTCTGAAATTTGTCGAAGTGGGGCACAAGCAGATCTTCATCAGTAATCCAGGTATTGTCCTTATGAAGTATACCAGGATCTTCAACACATTCTTCAAGGAAGTTTTCCAGACTACGCACATGTGGATGAAGCTCAAGATAGGATGCTTTGCCTGAAGTGATGAGCCACCAATACGGACCTGTGATCTTCACATAGACTGTTGTAAAAGCTCTCAACATTGTATTTACTGTCTCTGATTGAAGATCGGCTTCAGTGGAAAGTATTTTCTGGTTTGGATTAGGAGCAGTTCGGATAACTTCTAGAAAATGGTCTCTGTGTAAAAACACTTCTGCAGAAGTCTGGAATAAAGAATTAAACCTATTGTCTCTGTAATTCCCAATGATAGACTTTATTCCATTGCTCGCACAGTATGCCTCCCATCTATCACGTAAACCAAGGTGATCACCCGATGGGCCAAAAATTTCAGATGCTGTGTAGGCAATTCGTTCAGGAACTGATTGTTTCTTTGACCAGAATTTGAAAAATGGAAGCCTGTCTCTTCCAATGGGACCTTCTGAAGCAGTAAACTCCTTCTCATACTTTTTCAGGTCATCAGCCACATATCTGTGGAATCCCAGTAAAACGTGTGCCATGCAATGAAACTGGAAGACTGCCTGCTTTTCACTTTCACTTTTACAGTTTTCAAGAACACTATCACGCCATTCATTTAATAATTTGTCTGCAAGTTTTTCGTTGCTTGCTCTGTCACTCATTGTAAATGACAGCTTTTCTAGGGAGTCTGCTATGAACTTGACTGTTATATCTCTGTGGTCCTCACTACAGTTTTCACTTTTAGCATCTGCAACAGTTTCAGCTAATTCTTGAATTTGACTTTTTGTCACCTTGTTAATATTCTCTGCTGTTTCTCGGGCAACTTTGGTAAACCCAAGGCTCATTATCTCCCCTGTGTTTAATGTGACGGATGTATCCACTATTTTTTCTTTCTTGCGCGTAGTCCCATCTCTACTCAACCCAATATTTTCTGCGCTTTCTATTTTATTTGCAATAAAACTTTTTGCTAAGTAGTGCCCTTCATCTACGATAGTTCTTACTGTTGTTAATGTAGGTAAATCTTGTTTCCTAAGGGAGTAATTAAATAAGTGCCTGCTGACTGTTTCAATAGCATGAGGAATTTTTTCCATACCAATTTCCAAGGCAAAAAGTTCCATAACACACAAACGCAGATTGTTGCTAAATGAACCGTCATCATTTTTTGTAACACACTGGTTTTGCTCTTCTTTCAGCATTTCATTCTCGATTGTTAGGTAATCAATTTCATCGTGCTTTTCCTTTAATACTTGTTTTATGTTTACAGTCTCGTCCGTACGGCGAAGTTTCTGTAAAACACTCCTGTAGTAGCTTAGTAACTTTTGAGCTTTTTTCTTCTTACAGCTATCTTCTTTTAAACGTTCATTATTCTCCACAAGCACTGAAATGTCAGACTGATATTTCTGTAACTTTGATCGAAGCTCAAAATTTTCAGAATTAAGTGTCTCTATTTGGTGTTCCTGTTTGATGTGTGTACTTTTAAGGGAATGAAGACTTTGGCGTGTTTTCCTAGCATTTTCATCTCTTTTGGTAACATTTCGAATGGAAAAATGACCTTTCACTGTTTTTAGATGTTGCAATGACTCTTTCTCTTTCTGTACAAGAGTTTTAAGTATTTTCAGTTTCTTCTGTTGTTTTGAAATTTCATATTTCTGTTGATTTAAAACTTTGTGCGTATCTGATGCCGGATGATGAAGACCATTCACACTCACAGGCAATAAGGGCACATAAAGCGGAGTCTTTTTTTCATGGATGGGACTGAGGCACTGATTTTTTTCATCTGGAGTCTCTTTTAGGGGATTTACTCTGGGGAGAAGTTTATTTTGAGTCTCTGTCTCTTGTATTGGGTTGGGACACTGGGGTAATATATTCTGAGTCTCTGTCTCTTGTACTGGGTTGGGGCACTGGGGCAATATATTCTGAGTCTCTGTCTCTTTTACTGGGTTGGGGCAATGGGGTAATATATTCTGAGTTTCTGTCTCTTGTATTGGGTTGGGGCACTGGGACAATATATTCTGAGTCTCTGTCTCTTGTATTGGGTTGGGGCACTGGGGCAATATATTCTGAGTCTCTGTCTCTTTTACAAGGTTGGGGCACTGTGGAAATATATTCTGAGTCTCTTTCAAGACACTGGGGCATAATTTTGTACGTTCACACTGATTTTCCGTAAGACTTTTGTTCAGTTTTAATTCACTGCCTTTGTTACTGTTTATCACAAACAGTGCACCCTGAAAATCTTCCAAAGTCTTAAATGTGGCATTCTTTTTCTTCTTTTTAAACTTCTTCTCCGTTTCAACTGTTCTGCTTATGCGTGACTCTAATGTTTTGATGCTGGACTCCAAACAATTTGGGAAAAGCGATTGCAACCAATTTGCAACTTTGCGGTTTGACCATTTATGTTTGGCTGCGAAATGTACAAGTTCTAGAATCAGTCCATTTTTTGGTGTTATGCCAGTCAGCTCATCTAAACTGGCATTTTTTTCAAGCAAAGCTGAAGTATGAATATGAAGTTCCTCACAGAAGGGACCGGGACATTTTTCTGTGGCTGCCATTTCAATGCATCAACTCTATCTATATACAGCATCACCTTCATTAACTCATACTGTGACCTAGAAAAAAAAAAGAGAAAATTTCAGATATCTTGACGTATAACTGATGTACATGTTAAGGAAATAAAAATAGATCAACAAGCATTGCGTCAGGAATTCTTGTGTTACTTTCGATTGTCCGAAGTCATAGCTATCCGAAATGCTGTTACTCGCGGCAGGTGCCCGATTCACTTCTGCTCAAATGGACTTCTGTCCTTGTTAATTAGCGTAAAAAAACGTGCTTCTATACCATTTAAACATTGAAGACTCTAAAATTCTATTTAGAAAGTATTTAGACAACTACAAATTGCCGACCTTTTTCCATATATTATCTTAAATACGACTGAAAATATAAGCAAAAGTATGGCTATCGGAAAACAGCTGTTCGAGCTCCCAACATTGTGTGGGGTTTCTCGCAATTTCTTCCTCTGTAAACAATACAACTTCATAAAACGTGGTCTTTACTCATTAAAAAAACTATGACTCTCATAAAAACTGTGAATATTTACCTGCATTTTGCAATAGTGAGCGTGAATGTACCGATTTCGTATCGTTTGGCTATTGAAATTTTTTTCCAATATGGCGGCATAGGCAAACAATTTCGGTCACGCGTAAAACTGCACGACCTGTGACCTTTGAACTCAGATGCGATCGTCGATTTTCCATCGAATTTGATGCTTTTACCATCAAATTAAAGGGCAAAAAATGTACTTTTTTACGATATATGCCGCTTACTGATCCCTCTTTTCATTTTTATGCCACAGCTCAACAACTTTGTGAATTTGTGTAGGGTTTATTTCTTGTTGTACAAATACGCGGCATACACCATTAGAAAGGTCATTTTATTCTCTCATTGGTTAAAACGAACTCATTTGCATAAATGACGAAACACCTGTCGCGTTTTGTTTTGAAGTCAGTGACCCCTACAAAACCGCGTCCTTCACTGCAACTTGGCCAGATCGATAACAAATTCCTGTACACATCAGGTTTAATAAATAATGGAGATAAGGATTTTTAAAGAAATAATAAATAACTTACACCATTTTAAAGAAAAAATTCTTAGCTTTTAAAACATGTAAAATTTAATGGGTTAGATGAACTGAAAAACACTTAAATATTGAATTAAAGACAACCACCCTCGAAAAATGTGAAAATTCCAAAAGGGCTTATCAGTTATCAGCAGTTGCTAGTTTTAGCTGAGTTACTGCTGAAAGCAATGCTAAAATAGCATTACAGACATGATGTAATGCAGTGAAACTGAAAGGCATCATTTGGCAAGGAGTCTGAACAAAATTTTATGAGAATATAGGTCAAAACATGAGCCTCGGCTTATGTCGAATCAGCCATGAACCAAATCGGCTGACAGTAAAAGAACTTTTACTCTGACTTTGTGATCAACTAAATATTCCAATGAAACTTTTGTTGCATATAACACAATGGTTGCAAGCATACCACAAGCTTGCTGCAAGTTTGGAAATAGAATTTTTGATGCCATAAATATATGAATACTTGACACATGAAATTAAGTATAAATGGTGTTGACATTTGTGCTATTGCCAGTCATGACAGTCTGCAGTTGAGCGACCCAGTGTTTTGGTGGTTCACAGCTGGCATCACACAAAAGCAAACTACTTTCCATCCAAAAAAAGACTTTGTCTTGACAGCCATGAAATAAATATACATGTACATAATTATGTTTCACTAAAATTTGATACTTCTTCTTATTCAGGTCCAGTACAGAAGCAGTATAAGAAGTATGAGATGGATGGCAGTATAGATATTCCTAAGAGTACAGCTTACTATCGAAAGCGAAAGTTGCAATTCAGTGATTCAAGGGTACCTGAAGGTATTATTTTTAGCTCAACTATTTGAAGAATACACGTTGCACAATGTTAAGATTTTGCGTACCAGTTTCTTTTAAAAAGTCAAATATTTTCAAAGTCCATATAGGTATTGCTTTGAAACTTTGTACACTTGTTTGCCACAATGACCCCAACATGTAGACAAGAGGAGGTAACTCTATCAAGCATTTTGTCAAAATTATGCCCCTTTTTTAACTTAGAAATTTTGGTAAAGATTTAACATGCAACTTATTAAGCTTATGTTATACTATCAAGCTTATGTTTTACTATCCAGCACTGAGAATAGTCGAGCGTGTGGTTCCTCTGACCGCTCTTGTTTAATTCCAATCTATTAAGCAAATATCATTTAGATTAATCATGATTCCAGGACCTGTGGCTGACCTCTTTGGCTCTTTTTATGCCCCTGCAAGATTCTCATCGGTGTCATAAAATGTTTCGTGTCAGGCCCATACCAGGATTATTAGTTTTATATAGACTTTGTATAAAGCGTTAAAATACCTTTCTTGTCAGAAACTAATGGGCCTTTATGATAATGAAAATAATTTACAAATGTTCTCAGGTCTCTTTTATATAAAGACTTTTGAAGAGGAAAAGTAAAGTATTTAAATAAATCTTCTTGTCTGAAACTTATTAACTAGTTTGAAACTTTTGTGCTCACAGGATGACCAAGATTGTTCAAATTAGGACTCTGGTGTCCAATGGGGCTTGGGTTTTTTCATTTTAAATTGAAAATACGTAGTTCTAGTTGAGAGTTTTACTTATTTTCAGATGAAGCCTCCAGGTTGGTAAACACTGACATGAGTGAGAACCTTAGCAAATCTAGTTCCTGTTTATATTCAGATGATAAAGAACTAAATGAAAACATGACTGTGGATGAAACTGAAAATGGACAAACATGTACACATTTTGAAAACTGTGACTCTGTCAGTACAAATGAAGCTGCTGAAGATCAGGATGACTGGAGAAAAAGTGATAGCTCTAGTACAACTACAAATGATGCAGACAGTTATAGTGAAATATTTGATACAGATGACTCAGACACTGAAAGCGAAGGATCGGGCACAAATAGTGACAGTGCAAGTAGTGACCAGTTTGATGACAGTTGTTCTTCAAATTACTCTGATATCACTGGAAGTGCTCCCTCAAAAGCAAGACTGAACATATTGTCTTGTTTTATAAGAAATAATTTGCCAGCCACTGCATGTAAAGATATACTTTCAACCTTCAAAAGGTGTTTCCCATATGATGTAGCCCTTAAGGAAATAAAATATGAGGCATTGTGGGCAGTCCTAGATTCTGATTATGCAAATGAAATACATTACTGCGAGAAATGTGGGGAACTATTTCCAAATGATCCTGAAATTTTTTCATGTGTGAAACCTGGATGTGATGGCATTCGATATTTAGGACCAAATCAGCATATTGTTGGAAAACCTAGAGCAAGTTTTGTACTTGCAAATATAAAGAAACAATTGACAAATCTTCTTCAAGCCCCAGGTATGTCATTCTAAATAACCTGAAATCTTTGTATATGTTTTTGTGTTGCCTGCTACAGAGTAGATGTGACATTTAGGAATCACTTTTCCATCGTCTGTCTGTCCATCTGTCTGTCCGTCCATCACAAAACTTGTCCGGACTACTCCTCAGAAACTACTTATGCAATTTCAACCAAACTTTACAGGAATGATCCGTACCAAGTCTAGTTGTGCATATTGCATATTGTTAGCATTTTCCATTTCAATGATGTTTGGAGAGTTATGGCCCTTTAATCATTTTTATTTTTAAAGCTTGTCGGGACTACTGCTCTTATACTTCTGGTGGAATTTAAATGAAATTTTACAGGATTGAACGATAGTTCAAGGGTTTGCGCATGCTTAACGGGTTTTTTGTTCGAATGATTTTAAACTGAGTTATGTCCCTTGAATAAAAATGTTCTTTTTTCATTATGTTCAAAACATGTTCGGACTACTCCTCAGAAACTACTTGTGCAATTTCATCCTGTACTGTACAGGAATGATCAGTACCAAGTCTAGTTGTGCATATTGTCAGCATTTTCCACTTCAATGATTTTCGGCAGAGTTATGGCCTTTGAATAAAAAATTTTTTTTCTTTAATTGGCTATCATCAGGGGACACAGGTGATCATTGATCGCTCTTGTTAAACTACCTGCCTGTATAGAACTGAAAAATGTAGAAAACGGGCGTTAAAACAAAAACAAACCTAACTAAACAATATAACTGAACTGTCTGTCCGTCTATCTCTCACTGGTTTCAGCCTGCTAGATATTTCTCAATTTCTACTTGTGACAGTGCTATTTATCACCTTCAGTCTTCCGGTTTCATGATTAATTAGAGTTTTATTTCTGTATATTTGTCTTTGATTTAACCTTGATTGTTATTCAGTGTTTTAGAGTAATTAATCAATTAATCTTTTGCATTTCAGGAATATGGGATAATATCAAGCTAAACAAGGCACTCAGACAAAGAAGGAAAGTTGAAATGCCCAATTTAATAACAGATATCACAGATGGTGCTTTTTATAAAGAACTAGAAGATAACTTTCTATTGAATGAAAATAACTTGACAGCTATCTTCAATACAGATGGAATGTGTCTGTATTCCTCCAGTCATATTCAGTTGTGGCCATTGTATATAGCTTTAAATGAACTGAGTCCTGCTGTGAGGTTTGCACGTGAAAACATGATAATTGCTGGCATTTGGCAAGGCAAAGGTAAACCAAATATGGGAACATATTTGAAAGCATTCGCTTCTACATTAAATGAACTTTATGATACTGGTTTGAACGTAAATGTTGACCTAGAGACAGTATGTGTCAAACTTTCTGTTATTTGTGGAACTGCTGACTTGCCAGCCAAGGCAGCAGTATTAAACATGAAACAGTACAATGGTTCTGATTCGTGCATTACTTGCGAAGATCCTGGGAAAACTGTGAAACAAGGAAAAGGTTACAGCAGATATTTTCCTTTCAGAGAAGAACAAGAAAAAAGCAGTTTAAGGACAGAGGCCAGAGTGAGACAACAAATGACCCAGTCTACTGAACGTCATCCAGTCAAAGGGTTTAAAGGTTTATCTGGTTTAACAGAACTTAAAGGTTTTCCACTTGTGAAAGGAATGGTGCCCGATTACATGCACTGTGTGCTTTTAGGGGTAACGAAATTACTTCTTTCTAAATGGTTTTCCCCAGTTAATGCCAAAGAAGCATACTTTGTAGGTAACAAATTGAATGAAATATCTGCAAGATTAAAGTCTATACAACCACCAGAATGCATGCAGAGACTACCAAGAGACATGGAAAAAAACTATTCGTCTCTGAAGGCAACAGAGCTACAGGCATGGCTGTTGTACTATGGACTTCCATGTTTGAAAGGAATTTTGCCACAGCTCTATCTAGATCATTTTGCGTTGTTGTCTGAAGGGATTTACCTACTTCTAGGAGATTCCATTACATTCCATGAATTACAAAGAGCAGATGTTCTGCTGCAAAAATTTCACTCCCAGTTCCCAGCATTATATGGTGAAGGGTCTTGTGGGCTAAATATTCATAACATTGGATGTCATATGGTTTATTATGTGAAGTTGTTTGGCCCACTTTGGAGTTGGAGCTGTTTTCCATTTGAAGACATTAACTCTATGGTTACAAAAACTGTGCATGGGACTGGAAATGTTACAAAGCAGATAATGAAGTTGAAACAAGCCCAGTCATTACTCAGAAACCATCTTCAGCTTGAATCAAATGATAAGACTTGGAAGAAATTACAGGAGGCCCAAAATTGCCAGTTAGCAGGAACTATATCTGTGCTGCATGAGGATACATATACCCCTGTAGTGTTAAATAATTTTAACGTTGAAAGTGTATTTCATATTAGAAAAGCACTGCGAATTGTTAGAAATGGAAAACGTTTTTACTCCAGAAGTTACAACAGAATGCAGAAAAAGAACTGTTACACAGTGTTGACAAAAACTGGTGAAGTTGTGGTAGTTTTATACTACGTTTTCCATCCAGATGTGAAGGAAGTGTTTGCAGTAACCCTTACAGTAGAAACAAATGACAATTACATGGTGAATGATTCAGGGAAACATCTTGTTCCTGGAAAAATTGGAAATGAATGTCAGTTGTTTTCAGCACAAAACTTGGATGAAAATATATGGTTTATAAATGTTTCTGGTGGTAACTGCATCATTGCAAGACCACCAAATATTCATGGTCATGCAGTGTTTAAGTAAACTTATAGTTAAAACAGAAATTGGTGGTTTGGTTATTATGTCTCCCACCACAAATTGATTTGCTTCAGTTTGTCTGTCTGTCACAAACCTTGTCTGCACTCTAGTTCAAACAGTTTTCATCCAATCTTCACCAAACTTGGTCAGAATTTGTATCTAGATGAGTCAGGTTGAAATATGGCTCATTTTGGGTCAAAAACTAGGTCACTGGGTCACTTATTATTTCACATTGTCTGGACTCTAATACATTCTGCTACAGTTCATAATTTTGTCTTTCCTTCAAAGATTTTCAGTTATTTTTGCCATCAGAATGACATATACAATGTATACAGAATCAAGTGAGATAACTCTGGAGCTAAAATTTTCATCTAAATTACCTCCCTTTATTAAAAATAAAAATGTTTGTCATCACATCTTTTGAATCATGTTACACGGTTCATCAGATCCATTAGTTCATGAACTAACAATTTAATTATAAAGATTTCAAATGGCTGGTGACAGTGACGTTTAGGTTCGTGAACAGTAACTAAATGTTTTGATGAACTGATTATGGAGAGTTCATGAACTTTAAATGGCACAAGGTTCATGAATTTGTTTTGATGAACTTTTGATGAACAGTTCATGAAATATTCATGAACTTTGGTTGATGAACTACTTTGATGAATTTTTGAAGAACTGTGACAGACAGTTCATGAATGTTCATGAACAGTTCATGAATGTTCATCAACAGTTCATCAGTTCATGAACCGATTCTCGACAGGGTAACATTTGGCCAAAACTTCCATATTAGTAAGTGGATATACTTCATAATTAAACACAACACCCCTTTGAATAAGACCTTCCCGTTGACCTATATTCATTTGACCTTGACTCCTGAATGACTGGTCCTCAGCTCAAAGGACAAAACACCACTTTCAGGGGCGTTGTCATCTTACAGTGACAGTTCTTGTTTTCATACTGCAAAAACTCACGAGTTCAGCTTCAGTTTGAGACGCATAAGCCTCCAGTTCCTCGAGACAACTTTTTAAACTGTTTGCTTGACTCCAATTAATGAAAGACTTTTTGCATTCATCTTGTCGAATGAATCGTTGTCCCAACACTTAGAATTTAGTTAATGTGCACAAAAGTTTTTCATTCCATTGACAAGGCATCAATTAATCTTGGTTGTCTCTCCTGACCAGTGTTTTTCAGAAAATCCCAAGAAGGTATTGTGCTTAAAAACCAAGTTTTGCCATTTGACTTTATGTTATCTTTCTTATGAATGTCGCACAGCAGGTGTATAGCATTTTGGTCAGAGTCTACTAATTGTGGTAGCTGGGCCCTCGTGATTGGCACATTTTGTTTAGGGAATAACGGGCTAACTTAGATGTCTTGTAAGCTGTATTTTGATTGGTAGTTATTCTTTTGGTGATATTTGTTATTAATATTGAAGGACTATGCTTATTTAATAAAACAAACATTTTTATAAAGACTTCAAAGCATATTCAAGGTATTTTTGATGGACTTTATTGAATGAGGTATCATAACAAAATTTGCTGCTGTATTTTTAGCATTTTAGAGGGTGAAGGTCATTGAGGCCGGATAGCTCTCTTAAATGCTGGTCAACCCCATATAAAAAGTGCATGGAAGTTTTGTGTCTAGGATTGTTCTATGCAAGCAAGTGGGTCTTGGTACTGAATGAATTTTAGGGAATTAGTGGCAGAGCAAAAGGTTACAATGAAACCCTATGGGAAAATAATTAGTAGTCTCTGACCTAAAGTGAAAGTATTTTTTTGAAAAAGTCCGGGAATTTTTTTTTTTCTGTCATCTGCTTTACTTTTTTGACTGAAATTGTTTTGATACACAAATTACAATGTCTTCAAGTGATAAAACCAAGAAATTTTTTTGAGAAGCTAGGGAGAACTGTAGAAAAACTTAGTGTACATACCCCATCTGGGGATCCTGTAGAAGAAGATTGTTTAGATTGGACCGGTGCAAAGGACCGCTATGGATATGGAGTTAAACGTGTCAGTTGGCCCAATGGTTCCCAGTCTCTGGAACGGGTCCACAGGCTGGCGTACATGTTTCATCATAAACTGTTGAGAGATGACATCCCGAGATGGCATACAAATGGGTCTAGTTTAGATGTTAGCCATCAGTGTCATAACAAATCTCGAATTCAAATAAACAATCTAGTTCTAGAGACACATACTCAGAACATGATGAAACGTCACTGCGTGTTACGAGGGTTGTGTGTTTGCCCAGAGCCACCAGCATGTATATTAAGGTTTAATTACTTTGAATAGTTATGATCAATGGAAGATCTTGAAGCTTGCGGAGTACGGGTTAGCACTTTTTGGGCCCGTTTCGTATACTGTTTACTTCTTAGGAGCAAACCCTTGATATAATTCCTCTTTTCCTGGTGTCTTCTGTACAAATAGAATAATTTTAGCCGTCTCATTTTGCGTTTGCATTTGCTGACAATTGATTTTTTGCTTCTGAGAAACGTTGTTCACTGGCGAGTGCTCAACAAACCTGGCCTTCCCAAGGAATTGAACAACCAGCCTTATCGAGAAGTGTGATTAGTAATTTCCCTTGTTCTGGTGTCTTCTGTACAAATAGAATAATTTTAGCCGTCTCATTTTGCGTTTGCATTTGCTGACAATTGATTTTTTGCTTCTGAGAAACGTTGTTCACTGGCGAGTGCTCGACAAACCTGGCCTTCCCGAGGAATTGAACAACCAGCCTTATGGAGAAGTGTGATTAGTAATTCCCCTTGTTTTGGTGTCTTCTGTACAAATAGAATAATTTTAGCCGTCTCATTTTGCGTTTGCATTTGCTGACAATTGATTTTTTCGCGTCTCTTTTTTGCTTCTGAGAAACGTTGTTCACTGGCGAGTGCTTGACAAACCTGGCCTTCCCGAGGAATTGAACAACCAGCCTTATGGAGAAGTGTGTTTGTAATTCCTCTTTTCCTGGTGTCTTCTGTACAAATAGAATAATTTTAGCCGTCTCATTTTGCGTTTGCATTTGCTGACAATTGATTTTTCGCGTCTCTTTTTTGCTTCTGAGAAACATTGTTCACTGGCGAGTGCTCGACAAACCTGGCCTTCCCAAGGAATTGAACAACCAGCCTTATCGAGAAGTGTGATTAGTAATTCCCCTTGTTCTGGTGTCTTCTGTACAAATAGAATAATTTTAGCCGTCTCATTTTGCGTTTGCATTTGCTGACAATTGATTTTTCGCGTCTCTTTTTTGCTTCTGAGAAACATTGTTCACTGGCGAGTGCTCGACAAACCTGGCCTTCCCGAGGAATTGAACAACCAGCCTTATGGAGAAGTGTGATTAGTAATTCCCCTTGTTTTGGTGTCTTCTGTACAAATAGAATAATTTTAGCCGTCTCATTTTGCGTTTGCATTTGCTGACAATTGATTTTTTCGCGTCTCTTTTTTGCTTCTGAGAAAAGTTGTTCACTGGCGAGTGCTTGACAAACCTGGCCTTCCCGAGGAATTGAACAACCAGCCTTATGGAGAAGTGTGTTTGTAATTCCTCTTTTCCTGGTGTCTTCTGTACAAATAGAATAATTTTAGCCGTCTCATTTTGCGTTTGCATTTGCTGACAATTGATTTTTCGCGTCTCTTTTTTGCTTCTGAGAAAGTTGTTCACTGGCAAGTGCTCGACAAACCTGGCCTTCCCGAGGAATTGAACAACCAGCCTTATCGAGAAGTGTGATTAGTAATTCCCCTTGTTCTGGTGTCTTCTGTACAAATAGAATAATTTTAGCCGTCTCATTTTGCGTTTGCATTTGCTGACAATTGATTTTTCGCGTCTCTTTTTTGCTTCTGAGAAACATTGTTCACTGGCGAGTGCTCGACAAACCTGGCCTTCCCGAGGAATTGAACAACCAGCCTTATGGAGAAGTGTGATTAGTAATTCCCCTTGTTTTGGTGTCTTCTGTACAAATAGAATAATTTTAGCTGTCTCATTTTGCGTTTGCATTTGCTGACAATTGATTTTTTCGCGTCTCTTTTTTGCTTCTGAGAAACGTTGTTCACTGGCGAGTGCTTGACAAACCTGGCCTTCCCGAGGAATTGAACAACCAGCCTTATGGAGAAGTGTGTTTGTAATTCCTCTTTTCCTGGTGTCTTCTGTACAAATAGAATAATTTTAGCCGTCTCATTTTGCGTTTGCATTTGCTGACAATTGATTTTTTCGCGTCTCTTTTTTGCTTCTGAGAAACGTTGTTCACTGGCGAGTGCTTGACAAACCTGGCCTTCCCGAGGAATTGAACAACCAGCCTTATGGAGAAGTGTGTTTGTAATTCCTCTTTTCCTGGTGTCTTCTGTACAAATAGAATAATTTTAGCCGTCTCATTTTGCGTTTGCATTTGCTGACAATTGATTTTTCGCGTCTCTTTTTTGCTTCTGAGAAACATTGTTCACTGGCGAGTGCTCGACAAACCTGGCCTTCCCAAGGAATTGAACAACCAGCCTTATCGAGAAGTGTGATTAGTAATTCCCCTTGTTCTGGTGTCTTCTGTACAAATAGAATAATTTTAGCCGTCTCATTTTGCGTTTGCATTTGCTGACAATTGATTTTTCGCGTCTCTTTTTTGCTTCTGAGAAACATTGTTCACTGGCGAGTGCTCGACAAACCTGGCCTTCCCGAGGAATTGAACAACCAGCCTTATGGAGAAGTGTGATTAGTAATTCCCCTTGTTTTGGTGTCTTCTGTACAAATAGAATAATTTTAGCCGTCTCATTTTGCGTTTGCATTTGCTGACAATTGATTTTTTCGCGTCTCTTTTTTGCTTCTGAGAAACGTTGTTCACTGGCGAGTGCTTGACAAACCTGGCCTTCCCGAGGAATTGAACAACCAGCCTTATGGAGAAGTGTGTTTGTAATTCCTCTTTTCCTGGTGTCTTCTGTACAAATAGAATAATTTTAGCCGTCTCATTTTGCGTTTGCATTTGCTGACAATTGATTTTTCGCGTCTCTTTTTTGCTTCTGAGAAAGTTGTTCACTGGCAAGTGCTCGACAAACCTGGCCTTCCCGAGGAATTGAACAACCAGCCTTATCGAGAAGTGTGATTAGTAATTCCCCTTGTTCTGGTGTCTTCTGTACAAATAGAATAATTTTAGCCGTCTCATTTTGCGTTTGCATTTGCTGACAATTGATTTTTCGCGTCTCTTTTTTGCTTCTGAGAAACATTGTTCACTGGCGAGTGCTCGACAAACCTGGCCTTCCCGAGGAATTGAACAACCAGCCTTATGGAGAAGTGTGATTAGTAATTCCCCTTGTTTTGGTGTCTTCTGTACAAATAGAATAATTTTAGCTGTCTCATTTTGCGTTTGCATTTGCTGACAATTGATTTTTTCGCGTCTCTTTTTTGCTTCTGAGAAACGTTGTTCACTGGCGAGTGCTTGACAAACCTGGCCTTCCCGAGGAATTGAACAACCAGCCTTATGGAGAAGTGTGTTTGTAATTCCTCTTTTCCTGGTGTCTTCTGTACAAATAGAATAATTTTAGCCGTCTCATTTTGCGTTTGCATTTGCTGACAATTGATTTTTCGCGTCTCTTTTTTGCTTCTGAGAAAGTTGTTCACTGGCAAGTGCTCGACAAACCTGGCCTTCCCGAGGAATTGAACAACCAGCCTTATGGAGAAGTGTGTTTGTAATTCCTCTTTTCCTGGTGTCTTCTGTACAAATAGAATAATTTTAGCCGTCTCATTTTGCGTTTGCATTTGCTGACAATTGATTTTTCGCGTCTCTTTTTTGCTTCTGAGAAACGTTGTTCACTGGTGAGTGTTCGACAAACCTGGCCTTCCCGAGGAATTGAACAACCAGCCTTATCAAGAAGTGTGATTAGTGACTGACCAGGACCATTGTTGACATTGTGAATTGCACTGTGTGCTCTGCCTTCAAAGTTACGAGTGTACGTGACATCTTCAGGTAAGCGTCGTTTAATAGCACGATTAGTTCCTTCCACTTTTTGACTGTTGGTATTGAGTTGTGTGAGCTTAAGCCTTTCTGGTCCGAGGCTTTAGTTAATACAATCCTGCAGAGTCTCTTCATGTTTTGAAATGTCTATTTTAAAATTACTTTGCAAATAGACATTTTTAACTAGCCAGTTGTCAGTTGATGTACCATGGCACATTGTTGAATTGGCAGCCCAGCAACCATGATCCCCACCGTAACACTTCACCATAACATCTATACACTTGGCTATGCTTGCTGGAATTTTTGAAAATACACCGCGTTCTTCCAAGTGAATTTTTTGAATTTCAGCATGGCATCTATGACTATCTAGTGCAAAACTGGTTCTTAACTTTACTCGAACAGATTAAGGCCTAGCAGGCATCATTTGTAGAACTTTCTCACTTTGCCGAACAAACTTCCTATGGTTTCGTGACAAATGGCTTGTGTCAACTTGCTACTCGGGCTTAAATGTTTTAGTTACACCACTAGAGTAAATTTCTTCCAATGCTCTATGGGCTGATGTATCTGGATCAGTAGTTATATAATTAACCTCAAGGCCATCCTCTTTCAGTGATTCAAAGGCATACTTGGCCCATCTTTGATCATCTCCTGTATTTACTTCCATGCAAGCAGTGGAAGAGCATGGTGCGCACTTCATGTCACACTCTTCATCTTCCTGCTCATGAAAGCCATATTTGGAGCAGCATTTGTTAACTGTTTCTACTGCCAGAATCTCATGCTGGAGGGTCTCATTTTCAGCTACAGTGTAACCTCTTTGTGTTACTGGCTGAAATGGATTTCTTGTCGCTGCAGAGTTTAATGCGTTATTATATATGCCGTCTGACTGGATGGCTATTTCGTGCTCAGGACTGTTTCGCAGATGCTCAATCCGTTTTTATTTTTCTCGTCTTTACTTCATACCATCCGTATTTGCCTGGACCAGAATCTTTGAGACTTTTCTTGCTACTTTTTAGATATTTCAGCACTGTTTTTCAACAACGATTTTATCATCAAGCTTAAAACAAATTTACATGAATTTGTTACTTAATTTTTGTACCCAAATTTATTCGAACACAAAAAATTTGTACCCAAAATATGAAAAAAAAGAGTTTAAGGTCAGCAGCAAAAAATAAAGGTTGTCAGGTCCCCTGAACCATATATATTTTTTTGGTCTGTTTAAACAGGGTTCGTACAGACTTGCTGACCTAAAATTCCATGATTTTTCCATGACTTTTCCATGATAAATTTCAATTTTCCATGATATCAAATTTATCTGTTTAACAACACCAGTCCTCAATATGGTAAAGAAAAAACATATAAAAATGATTTCATTCATTTATTTAGTAGAATGCATTTAAATGAATTCTCTTTTAAATTAATACTCAAATGCACTTTTAATTTTTTCGTCAATTTTTTCTATTTCCATCTTTTTGTCTTTGGCTGTCCTCCTTAAAGAGTTTGCTTGGGTAACAAATGAGACTTTTCCAGTCTCCTCTGCCTTGTCACTTAGCTTTTCACTAGCATTCATCAGATCTTTTACTTCCTCTTCCAGCTTTAGTTTTTTCTTCTTCAAGACTGTCACTTCATCATGCACTTTCTTTCTTTTTCCTAGTTCAGCTTCAGTTTTTTCTGCCTCTCTCTTTTGCTGTAAATATATTTCATACTTGTGCCTGGATGCCTTACAAGACTGCAGTAACTCTTTACTTAAGTCAACATTTTGAATGCCTCCTACTTTGTTCACATGGTCACAAATCAGTCTGTGAGCTATGATGCTTTCATGTTTCAGATTCTCAACCTCTACCTTTTTGTTGATACTGAACCCTCTCTCCACTGCCGCCTGTCCATGTGACATAGTTAATAGCAATTGTATCAATTCAAGCAATGCTTGGTACTTTGAATTTTGTGACATACATTCATAGAACAGTTCATCCACTGAAGACATGTTTTTATTAAAATCTTTGAATCTATCTGAACCATACCTAGGAATTTCCTCCAAAAAGAAGGAGTACAAGTTAATCAAACCATCACAATCTTGTTCCTTAACCAGTGAGTTTTAATAATTTAATAAATATTCTGGGAAGTATAATAGCTTAAACTTAATGGTTTTTCAGAAAAACTGTTTAAAAAAATACATTAAATTTTGATTAAACACATTAAATTTTGATTAAACAACAATTGATATGGATGAATAATTGCACTCAACAACTAAAGCTATTTGTTGGTAATGAGTCAACTATGTAGAGTCAATAAGAAGAGAAAGTAACTCACAGTACACTTCGATTTCGCTGTCTTCTTCTCTATCACCTGAACGGGCCACATGCACGATACCCCTGCTGAACTTGCCCATACAATGTTCCTTTCCTCCAACTTTCTTCCCCATTATCTAAGATTGAAAATAAAACATCAGAATACTCTTCTGAAATCTGCTGACTGTAGTACCTAAAACAATTGGGAAAAATACTTGAAATATGTCTTTATAAGTTTAATTATTTATAATCAAGATACCACAGGGTAGGGTAAATTTTTACCCCTGGAGCATTTAGCATAAGCTGATAAAACTTTGGAGTGGAAATTAAGATGATCTTTTCACCTAACATCTACACCAAAGGCCTATTAGCTTCTGGCATTATTAAGCGGGTTATTATAAGACATGCTTTAAGTCTGTTATTACAGACATGTTAACTCTCAATGGATGGTCAGTTTAAGCCCATAATGTTGAACTATAAGTAACAAGAGACAGTCAGTAGACAGCGCGCTCAACTATTCTTAGTGCTTGTCGGTGGAATTGGAATATATTTGAGGTGGAACGCAAAATTTAAAGTCCAAAAACAGGCATAATTTTGTCAATATACTTGATACAGTGAACACCTCCTGTGTACAGATTGGGGGCATGATGGTAAACAAGTGTGCAAAGTTTCAAACCCATATGTCAATGGACTTTGAAAATAATTGAGGTGGTACACAAACTTTAACATAAGTTCTAATTCGAAAAAGGGACATAATTTTGTCAAAATGCTTGATACGGTTACCTCCTCCTGTGAACAGGTTCAGGGCATGATTGTGAACAAGTGTGCAAAGTTTCAAAAGCCATATGTCAATGGACTTGGAAAATATTTGAGGTGGTACACAAACTTTATCGTAAATTCCAAGTCAAAAAGGGCATAATTTTGTCTAAATGCTTGATAGAGTTACCTCCTCCTGTGAACAGATTGCAGGCAGAATGGTTAACAAGTGTGCAAAGTTTCCAAGCTATATGTCAATGGACTTTGAAAATATTTGAGGTGGTACACAAGGTAAATTCTAATTCAAAAAGGGGCATAATTTTGTCAAAATGCTTGATAGAGTTACCTCCTCCTGTGTACAGCTTGGAGGCATGATGGTGAACAAGTGTGAAAGTTTCAAAGTCATATGTCAATGGACTTTGAAAATATTTGAGGTGGTACGCAAACACCGTCTTGCCGAGGTTGACATTCATGCTAAATATAAACTAGACTGCTCGATGCATTTTAAAGAAATGGGGACAATTCCATACAGACGTATGCATGCATATACTAACAGCGAACTGTCATCATGACAACTTACGTTGAGCTCACTGCAAGGGGGGTGATAAAATGAACCTTTTAACAACAGGAATATGTTATTTAAATTCCCCATTCTGAGCATACAGACTTTATTCTCATAGGAAAGACAGAGGACCCTGCTGTAAGATATATTTACAACAAAATCAAATTCACTACACAAAATTTTATTCAATTTACGGGTTTAGTAATTTAAATGTCCAAAACAGTCATCTGAAGTACACAAAAATATCAGGTATGGATGGATGTTCCAGCAAGTATGTACATAACAACAGGACCCAGAGATGCTCACCTGAGCCTTAGAGGCACATAATTTTAGGAAGATCCTACTAATATATATGAATAGCTTTTTAAAGATCTAACCTGGTGCCCTAGTACTTGGCCCATTTTACCAAGTTTCATTAACATCTGACTAAAATTTGACTTCTAGTGTTTCAAAGGTTTGGAACATTGGAAGTCACATTTTAGTCAGATGAACATCTAACATCCATTTGTCACATTAGCTTACTTTGTTAGGTAGTGCTCAGGTGAGCTAGAAATAATAACTACAGGAACAGATGGCTAATAACTTTGATTAATATCATTAAACGAGAAAGTACATGTAATATGCACATATACTCCTGACAGCAGAGTTCCCCTAAATTGCATGAATTTCTGACAAATAGTGTGAAAATAATTGTTTTCTCTATACTCAGATTAACAAAGGAAAAGTAATTAGATTTTATGTAATAGGTTCCATACTGTTAATACAAAAATGCTTATCTGAGATGCATGAAAACTAGCATAGGTTTATGGTTTAAATATGCTGTACTTGCAAATTATTTCACTAAAGACAACAAGAAACAAAGCCGTATGGCCCTCTATCTTCCACCTAAGTGAAAGGATAAAGAGGCATTGAAAGGAAGAATTTAATGTGCCAACTTTGACCAGAGAGGCTATAATCATGAAGAATATTTCAAGCACTCGTACTAGCCATTGTCATACTTTACATAAAGTTTCATTGGAATCGCATTTGGAATCGAAGTATTTTTACAAACTTTCATACAACAATTATGTATCCAGAAAACAGACTACTTGGTAGCTTTATTCTGTTTCCTTTTCATCGAGAGTTTTGCATTTTTAATAAAGCTCTTTATCTGAATCCATGGCCTATTCATTAGAAGTGGCTCTCTCTTCCTTGCCTCTTTGATTTCATGTTTTCTCCGTAGTTTCTCTAAGTAGAAATATCTATCCAACTGTCTCATAAAAGCCGCATGTTCATCTGCTGACCACAGTTTTCTTTTTGTGGTTGCTTTCTGTGATTTTTTGGCAGACTTTTTCTTTAACCTTTTTGGTGGTTTATCATAGATTTCTGGCAGTTCATCACTGGTTTCTGGACGTCTCTCGGCATCTAAGAGGTAATACATCTAATACATTTTCTCAAAACTTAAGAAATTGAACAGCCTTTTACAGGTTATCATACCTGCAAAGACAATTAGCAAACTGGTTTTAGCAGGAATAAATTGACAAAAAAACTTGAGCTAACAAGTACAGGATAGCTAGGGATAAATCCCCAAGCATGTTTCATGAAATAAAATACAATAAAAATAACAAACAATAACTAATAATGCTAAAAACTATAGTAAAATATTAATAAGCATCCTTGTGCTGAACTTGTGAATGAATATGGCATATAATTATGTCTTCTATAGACATATTATATGAATTCAAACCATGACATACGAAAGCGCACCAATTATAACAGGCAGCCTTCTGCTGAACTTGTGACTGAATATGGCATATAACTATGTCTAAACTCTTATAAAGTTATATTATATGAATTCCAACCCTGTACTAATAAAGTAAAACAATTGTAACAAGCAGCCTTGTGCTGAACTTGTGATGTGGCACACAATCATGTATCATAAAGTCATATTATACTAATTCAACCAAGTAATACTGAAGTGCAACAATTATAAAAGCAGCTTTTTGCTGACCTTGTGACTGACTATGGCATACAATCATGTCTCTTAAAGTCCTCTTTAGTTAATACAAACAATGTAATAATAAAGTGAAACAATAATAACAAGCAGTCTTGTGCTGTACTTGCATGTTAAATATGTTTAATTATCATACTATGCAATAACAGTTTAAATCAGTGTAATACATAGTACAAGTCTTTTGATATTATCAAGCAGCCTTGTGCTGAACTTGTGATGTAATATTGCAGACATATTCATACAATACTAATTAAGACTGTGTGGTAATAAAGCAAGTATAACAATTTTAACAAGAGCCTTGTGCTGAACTGGCATGTTGAAGACATGTACAAAGATGAGGTAGCTAATGGCAGACATATATCATACAATTCTTATTAAGATTGCGTGTTAATAAAGCAAGTATAACAATTTTAACGAGCAGCCTTGTGCTGAACTGGCATGTTGAAGACATGTACAAAGATGAGGTAGCTAATGGCAGACATATATCATACAATTCTTATTAAGATTGCGTGTTAATAAAGCAAGTATAACAATTTTAACAAGCAGCCTTGTGCTGAACTGGCATGTTGAAGACATGTACAAAGATGAGGTACCAAATGGCAGACATATATCATACAATTCTAATTAAGACTGTGTGTTAATAAAGCAAGTATAACCATTTTAACGAGCAGCCTTGTGCTGAACTGGCATGTTGAAGACATGTACAAAGATGAGGTACCTAATAGCAGACATATATCATACAATTCTAATTAAGACTGTGTGTTAATAAAGCAAGTATAACAATTTTAACGAGCAGCCTTGTGCTGAACTGGCATGTTGAAGACATGTACAAAGATGAGGTACCTAAAACATATTGATAGAGCAAGAAGCCTTATACTGAACTTGTCTGATGAATAATTAACTTTCTTGTAGCAACTTTTTACTTCCAAATGGAGTAAGGAACAAGCATTATCTAACAGTTCTGTGTTGAATCTGTATCCTCGAAGACCTTAGGACTAACATAATAATGAGATCGGTGTAAATCTTTAAAAGTCACTATCTTACTAATACAAATTGTCTTTTTGAAAGTCAGCATGACCAGAATTATGACCAGTTGTTAACTTTTCAGGATGGATGGTGGAGGAAGTTCTAGTTTTCATTAGCAAGTGTTTTTTTCTCCAAAATTTGATAAAATTATCACAATATTATGAATGAGCCCATGAATGGGAAGTTATTCCAAAGCAGACTATATACATTATTTAACAGTGCAAGTTTAGTTGTTAAAATATAAAGTTTTTTTTATAAGCCTTGAACACAAAATGCCATGAATTGATGACTATGTTGAGCAACCAGCATGTTTTGGTTACAACAAAATACTATAACTCAGTATAAAAACAATGGAATTTCATGTCTCATAAATTCAAACAACATCCATTTTTGATTGCTATAAGGTTTTTACCAACCTTGATTTTTATGCCCGTATGATATAGGAATGGAACTTCATCTGTTAATATTTAAATACTGTAGTCTTCAATTTATATGAATATTCATTCTCAGTTTGAATCAGTTATATTCACATTTCAATTTCAGTATTGTTTGTTTAATTTCAAATTCAATATATATATATACTATAAATTATACTAAATACAAATATACAATATATAATAAATATCTATATTTTACTAATGCACAGTGTCTTTTCAAGAAGTCAGCATGACATTTTCAATTTTGTAAGAATTATAACCCTTTGTTATAATTTTAGCATCTCTGATTACCTCCTCAGTTTTAATCAGTTATTTACACATTTCAATTCAAATGTTGTTTGTTTCCATTTAAAGTCACTCTATACGGATCTTACTAACCCACAGTGTCTTTTCCAAATTCGGCATGACGTTGTTTTTTCCAAATTCGGCATGACGTTGTTTTTATGCCTCTAGCATATAGGAATTGAACCTTTCCTGTTATTTAACTACTGTTATCTCCAAGATATAAAAATATCCATCCTCTGAATCAGTTTTTTACATATAAATTTCCAACTGTCTGTTCCTATATTGTTTGTTTTCTTTAAAAGTTACTATCTTACTATTACAAATTGTCTTCTTGAAAGTCAGCATGACATTTCAAATTGTGTAAGAATTATGACCAGTTGTTAACTTTTCAGCATGGGTGGGTGGAGGGAGTTCTAGTTTTCATTGCCAAGTGTTTTTTTCTCTCCAAAATTTGATGAGAGCCAGCCTTCAAATTAGATAAAATTATCACAATATTATGAATGAGCCCATGAATGGGAAGTTATTCCAAAGCAGACTATATACATTATTTAACAGTGCAAGTTAAGTTGTTAAAATATAAAGTTTTTTTATAAGCCTTGAACACAAAATGCCATGAATTAATGACCATGTTGAGCAACCAGCATGTTTTGGTTACAAACAAAATACTATAACTCAGTATAAAAACAATGGAATTTCATGTCTCATAAATTCAAACAACATCCATTTTTGATTGCTATAAATTTTTTACCATCCTTGATTTTTTTGCCCGTATGATATAGGAATGGAACTTCATCTGTTAATATTTAAATACTGTAGTCTTCAAGTTATATGAATATTCATCCTCAGTTTGAATCAGTTATATTCACATTTCAATTTCAGTATTGTTTGTTTACTTTTAAATTCAGTATATATATATACAATATATTATACTAAATACAAATATACAATATATAATAAATATCTATATTTTACTAATGCACAGTGTCTTTTCAAAAAGTCAGCATGACATTTTCAATTTTGTAAGAATTATAAGCCTTTGTTATAATTTTAGCATCTCTGATTACATCCCCAGTTTTAATCAGTTATTTACACATTTCAATTCAAATGTTGTTTGTTTCAATTTAAAGTCACTCTATACGGATCTTACTAACCCACAGTGTCTTTTCCAAAGTCGGCATGACGTCGTTTTTATGCCTCTATCATATAGGAATTGAATCTTTCCTGTTATTTAACTACTGTTATCTCCAAGATATAAAAATATCCATCCTCTGAATCAGTTGTTTACATATAACTTTCCAACTGTCTATTCCAATATTGTTTGTTTTGTTTAAAAGTCACTATCTAACTTATACAAATTGTCTTTTTGAAAGTCAGCGTGACATTTCAAATTGTGTAAGAATTATGACCAGTTGTAAACTTTTCAGCATGGGTGTGTGGAAGGAGTTCTAGTTTTCATTGCCAAGTGTTTTTTTTCTACAAAATTTGATGAGAGCCAGCCAGGAAATATTTTTTCCACACTTAGAAATAGTTTTCTTTACTCATAAATCTATTTTTGACCTATTCCTATAATATTGAAAATAGTCAGTACACTATAGAAATACTGGCACTTTGTGATGCAATATAGACCCTTTTGGGGCTAAATGTCATTTTTGGGTTAAAGGTCGCACAAAGGGTATAAGTTTTTCCTAATTTGTATTTGTATATTTTTTTTTCTAACTTTCTAAGCTTAAAAATTAATTGTAAAGGAATTACATTTGCAAAGAAGGTATATTTCAACAAGAACACTGTCTTCATCTCTTTACAAGGACTATGTAATTTAACACCATTCCGAGTGGCAGCTAATCATCGAAGGCCGGCATTGCTGGTTGTTCTCGTTTTAATAATTTCCAGTCAGTAAGTGATAAAACACAACAATAAAAATGTATAAATTCTACTAATGTTAGATAATTTATATTTCTGTGAAGTTAAAGCCTAACCCTAGGTCAAAAGCTACACAAGTTATTGAGTGGAAGCCATTTTCAAATTAATGAAAACAGTGACCTTGACCATTGAGAGCTAATGAACACCAAAATTGATAGCCTTCATCTGCGTAATAAATTCAAACAGTCTGTGAAGTTTGAAGACTGTGGGACAAATCGTACTAAAGTTATTGAGCAGACACCAATTGCAAACCATTGTGACCTTGGCCTTCTGATCGAAAAGCAAAAGGGCTCATCTGCTTTATAACAAGAGCTGTCAGTAGCACGCCTTGATAATGTTTTTTTTTCTAATTTCACAAAGGGCCATAATACAGTCATATTCGAGAGCAGAGTTATGGCTCATGGTCAGTGGCCTACAATAATGACCCTGAAGACTGGTGAGAAGTTTCAATTTAATATCTTTAGTGGTTTCGGAGATATACAAAATTTGCATTCAAAGCCTTAACCTATGCCAACGCCCAGTTGAGTACAACAGTTCCGACTACATGATGTATTTGTTGAATAGTCAAACTAAAAACAAGCGTTCTATGAAGACTGAATGCTGTGGGTCAAATGGTACATGAATTATTGAGAGGAAACAATTTTCAAACTGAAAAGGTCATATTTACCTAGATCTTTGTCCCCAAACAATAAAGCTCTTTTACCCATTAAAGAAACAGAACAGTACAGTTTCTCATCCATTAAAAAAAATGCCAGAAATTCTAAGTAAAAATGTGATATAAATTAAATATATATGTGAAGAACTGGTGTCAAGAGTTATGCACCTTGTGTCATTTGATGCTGTTGTTGAAGAGGAACAGCTATTCCAAGTTCGAAGCAATGCCTTCTAGAATTAAAAAAACCAAAAAAAAACCAAGACTATTGCCTAGCAATAAAAGTCCCCTACCGGAAAGAGCCTTTGTCACACTAAACAAAAAAAAAGAAAAAAAATAGTGGTCTTTAGCCTAATTCGTACTCAACCTATGTTTCATGCTGTTACACCTGTGTACTAAAAATTATTTCAATCCATTAACTCAGTCAGGAGTTATCATCTGAAAACCATAAATGTTTTGCAAAATTTTAGTCAAAAGGGACCATATCTATGTGAAAAATTAGTGGTCTGTAACCAATGTGGAACTCAACCTGTGTTTCAAAATGTTTCACCTTTTTCCCAAAAAATTCTTTTAATTCATCTATTCAGTCAGGAGTTATCATCTGGAAATCATGAATTTCTGCAAAAAGTGAGTCAAAAAGGGGTCATAACTCTAGGAAAAATTAGTGGTCTGTAGCCAGATTCAAACTAAACCTGTATTTGATGGTGTTATTCATGTGTACAACATATTATTTCAATCTATCTACTCGATCAGGAGTTATCATCTGGAAATCATGAATTTCTGCAAAAAGTGAGTCAAAAAGGGGTCATAACTCTGTGAAAAATTAGTGGTCTGTAGCCAGATTCAAACTAAACCTGTATTTGATGATGTTATTCATGTGTACAAAATACACACGAGTGAAAATATAATTTCTGGTGTTCACGAGTTGAAATAAATTTCAATCTTCCATCGAATCAAACAAATTTTCTTTTTATTTTATGCTGTTTTTTGTAGTTTTGTCTTTGAAAAGCAAGAATATCAGTCACGCCTTTCTTAAAATAGCGCCAAACTTCGTGCATTATAATGACATCATTGTGACGTCGCAAATGCCTGGTACTGTAACTCGTTACGTTAGTTGATTTCTTTAATGAAGTGGCCGGGAACCAAAATTTGATAATTTCACTGTTATTTTTCACTGTAGATACAGTGTATTATCATTTTTATTTTCACTGATAAATTTCTATATTTCATTGTAAGCATTAAATAAAAGCTTATAATCTTGAGACTCTGTAAACAGTCTAGAAACATTACCTCCTGGAATATTTAAGAGGCACAAAATGAAAACTGCCCAACTAAAAATCATGTAATGTAAAACACTTACAGTGGGTGTCCCTGTAGCTACATGGCTAGATGCTGATTGCCCTGACATCACCTGTAGCAAATATAATCATTTGAAATGAGGTATGATATATTAGTAACTCTACACACAAAGGTACAGTACACGCAGCGCGGACTTTGACAACGAACACCCGTCCCCGCGATTTTACTGTCCGCGTTGAGGACCAAAATGACCACCGCGTCGAGTGTTCAATCGTATAAAACGCGGTGGTCAGCGCGGCCGTTCGCGGTGTTCAATACCGCGGCGTGTCGCGGGGTTCGCAGTGTCCGATAAAATGAAGCCACAACTTAATTTTACTTTCCCAAATTTTTTTGTTTTCAAAATAGTTACAAAGTACACGTAATTATTACCAGTTGAAGTTGTTTCTTTTTTTTTAATACCCCATCCGGTTTAATTTTTGTTTGTTGACGATCGATGTTTGGTTGTATAATTGAGGGTATTTGTAGAAAAGTCACAGCCGATAATGAATAGATTTACACACCTACATGACATCTTGTTAATGAACTTTAATTGCTGCAATTAATAAATTTCAAGTCTTTAATCGGTGCCGTGTTTGCGTTAATCCACTCGCAATTAAATTACAAATGATAACCAAACTGCGAAAAGTTAATAGATCTAATTTAAACAGTCAAAATTCGAACAAATCCTCTCTTATTCCGATTCATTTGTGTACAAACGCTCCTATCTGTTACACAAAAAAAACCCAACAATTAAAAGCAGTTATTTCCGGAAAAAGTTGATCGTATTTTCAGAAAATGAATCAACACGTGTTTAACTGCTTTCAACTTCTGTATCGTCTAGGCGCCTAGCAAAATAATTGATCGATTTGGCTATATAATAACAAGCGTTTTTCAATTCCAAAAACGAAAGTACTCAATAAACATACACCGGAAATGTATTTGAAATTTGGTTTTAATTTGACCACAAAATAGATGTAAGTAAAATAATTATGAGAAAAAATGAAAACCACGTACAAATACTGTACGCACAGTATGTTTAAATGCAGTAATCTCCAAGTCAAAACATCGCGGGGACGCGCGGCGTTCTGTCACCGCGACACGCGGTGTTCATACCCCTCGGCGGTTGTCGCGGTGGTCATTTTAGCGGACACCCGAAATTTCGGGTGTTCAGTCCACCGCGACTGACCACCCGGAGACGATACCGGCCCCCGCGACAATGTTAACAACGTCAAAGTCCGCGCTGCGTGTACTGTACCCTGAACAATATTATCCCTTACTGATAAAACTGATGAACATATCTAGGTTCGAAAAAATGCTATTCACCCATTGTGACCTTGACTTTTGACCCCATGACCTCTAAGTGGGTCTGGCTGCATCTGTTGAGTGGCTGTAAGCAGAAGGACCTCCATGTTATGGTCAATGTTAAAAGTTTTGGGACAAGAAAACAGGCAGAACCAAAAAACAATTTGCCTCCCAATCCATCAACCTGAGAACATAAAAATTCTTTTTAGACTAGCCCAAACCAAAATCGCAAGCTATTATTTAAGCTTGCAGCAAGCATGCAGCTAGCTTGCAAATAAAACTTGCGCAAGCTCGTATTTGGAACCATTGCACAAGCTTGCGCAAGCATGCACAAGCTGAAACTGCAAGCATGTGCAAGCTAGTGCAATCTAGAATGGAAGAATTACATTGTTAAGAATCCTTGCAAGCTTGCGCAAGCTTGCAAAATTCTTGCAAGCTTGCGCAAGCTTGCAAAAGCTAGTACAAACCATTTTTTCCCTAACAATGATTGCAAGCATGCGCAAGCTAGTAGCACATTTGGTCACTCAATTAATTCTCCGATTTTTACCAGAAGACAGACAGTGAGTGGTCCCAATAGCTTATATCCAGAGCACAAATGCTGATACATTTGTCTGTATAAAAAGCATTTGATTTCAATGAACTTTAGATGCAAAATGATAATAATTTACAATTTTTCTATAGATAGAAAATAGAATGTTTAAATTTAAAAGATTTTTTATTTTCTCAGCAAAATACACAATTGATAGTGAAGAGTCCATTCTAAGAGCAATATTTCTTTAAACAAATTGAAGAAAAATTTGATAAAAAGGCCAAACAAATATTAGCATAGAGGATATTTTCTTCAGTTTGCATGATATTGAAATAACTTGTCACCAATAAAATTAAGGCCGACAACCCAGATTTTCCATAAAAAGGAATATAAGGAATACCTCCCCAATACTGGACAGATTATCAATTGAGTGTATCACTTGATACGCATTTCTAGAAAGAAGCATGTTACTATGAATTTGTTTTGTAAACATTTAATTGAAGCAGATTATTCAAAAGTTCACAGAAATGCTGCAACATTTATTGTTTTCAAATTAATCTTTACCTCTTTTACGGTATTTACATGAAAAAAGGCTTAGAAAAATGTTTTGGTACGAACGTATCACGAGTCATTTAAGAAAGTTATTACAAATAAATACAACTTTTTCCTAAATGCAAGATACAAGTACTGAAAAGTTGGAATCAATATCAAGGTAAAAAAGCCAGCCTCGGACATTTTGAAAACATCAATTAAAACTTGCATGCATAAAAAGTCGATTTTAAATCGAAATGGTGTTCGATTTTCCATGATGGATTATATCTTTCATGATTGATAAAAAACCCCCATTATTTTGAAGTAAAAAATTACATTCCATTTTATCACAAAAGTAAGTTTATAGGTACTTTGCCAAACTAAAAAAAAAAACTTTATTATCAAAATTTACATGTACATTTCATGAAAACAATGTTTTTTTCACAGGAAGAGGTATTATTGTTCTATAAAAATTAAATATCTTCTAGTCTACAGATGCATTTAATTCACAACAGTTTTATTTAATTATCAATAAATGATTGAAAGAGGTTCTCTGGTTAATTTCGGTAATTTATTATAAAAATTTGCCAATTTTGAAAGCGTGTGAAAAACTTGATTGACCATTTAAAATAATAAAAATATTTTACAAATACATGTATATACGACTCCCACTACCATTACTACTTTAAAGATCTCCGCGCTGTTGCACATTTACTGTTGATCACAGTGTTGAACATTGCATCTGTCAAACACGGTTCACCACTGTCCTTCTTAAACTGATTTAGAACAAAAGTTTTGATTGCTTTAACAGCATTGCTGGGCAGTCCCACAGTCTTCAGAGAGTATGCAGCATTGACAGCAGATCTGGCACCAGTACAGCTGGACCTGGCAAGCTGTTCTCTAGAGAACAGAATATCAAGAAGAGCAATCACCAACTTCCTTGGTTGACTTCCGATGTGTAGTGCATGAGACATTTGCTGCTGTGTAATAAAGCATGCAATATTACTTGCAAGCTGAATTTTCTTCTGTCCAGTACTCTGAAATAATGATGTGAAAAAATTATGTTACAAAAAGAACATATTTAGCAAGTAAGCAAAACTGTCAAATGGAGGCAAATACTGTTATCAGTTGTACATACTGATTTATGTACATCATATGTAATAAAAGTGTTATAATTCAGTGTGTGCATTTCAGTTTATTTATACACACCACCAGATAGTTAACATTGGCAAGTGCTCCAGAAGAAATTATTCATCATAGGTTTTTGGTGGATAGTGTCAGATATAGGGAGATGCCCCAGTTTCAAAGGCTTCCCCTGATTCTTTTGACATGCCAAGTGTATAGCACTCAGTACCTTGGTTTTAAGTCTCATGCTAAAGACTGTTAGTCATTTAAGTTGGTCAGTCAGGGGATCAAACCCACAATATGACAATTACCAGTCTCATGCCCTTACCAATTGAGCTATTTGGGCTTGCTTTGACTTCAGTGTAAGTGAAAAGTACTATACATACAGTAATTACAGAAGGAAATGAAGAATTAAGTAGAAAGTAAAATTGTTTGTTGCAGTGAAAGATCATGATATATTTCACTGAATGAGTACCAAAAGCGATATTTTCTTGAGTGGCAGAGCCATGAGTGAAAATAATTGCTTTTGGTGTTCACAAATGAAATATACTTGATTGTTCAACAAACAATTATTCTATTTATTTTATGCTACAAAGGTGAATTTTCAATCAAAATAGTGTAACAGAGTGTGAAAAAGTGCAAAATAATGTGCTATGACGTCAAATTTATGACACAACGATTTTGAACTCGTTTCATTTACGTTGACGTTCTCATACTTGGATAATGTTGATGCTGGAACAAGCCAACCAGAAAAGTGAAAATTATATTCTGATAATTTCACAAGTGAATTTTACACACTTTTTACACAAAGAAAAACCTTGTTTATGTTACTGTAAGTATTTAATTCAAAGCAGTAAACATACCGTAACATTGTCTTCCCAGGGGTATGTTGTATCTACATTTACAGTTGACTGTGGCGTTGACTGTTGTAGCGCTTGAGTAGCAGTTGACCTGTGTGGTGTACCATCAGCTGGAGTGGCAGTTGACCGGTGTGGTGTACCGTCAGCTGGAGTGGCAGTTGACCGGTGTGGTGTACCATCAGCTGGAGTGACAGTTGATTGGTGTGTAGCATTGTAATCTTGAGAAGTAGTTGATTGGTGCGGAGAACTGTAAGCTGGAGAATGAATTGATTGGTGTGTAGGATCGTAAGGTTGAGAAGCAGGTGACTGTTGTGTAGGAATAGAAGCTGGAGTAGCAGGTAATTGTTGTGCCGGAGATGCAGTTGAATGCTGAAACAGCTGTCTACTTGACATGGACAATCTTTGTGATTTCTGCGTAACCTAATTGCAAAACAAAAAAAATCCATTAAATTGACCCTTTATCATTCTTAAATGATCTTATTTCAAATGCATGTTAACTTCAATATATTAAGGGCAATTTCAATAGCCTTTGTTAACAGCTTAAAACAATCCACCATGGTGCATAAAGACATTGGGACCCTGTTACGTTTTGACCCTATTTTCTGAATAATAAGAAAGTTATTAACTATTGAAAATTAACCAAAACTGGATTTTAAGCAGAATACTAATTTTCTAGTTTAACCAAGCCTGTGTAAATTTCAATTTAAATAAGTGGTGGTGTGGCCAAGTGACCGACTAGTGATCAATGGATTGTTGTCCATCCAGGTTCGAATCCAATCAGGGTTGGCTGTTGTTTCCTTGAGCAACTTGACACTCCTTGTTCAGTACTACAGATTTGAGAATGTGTTTATAAGCTTGAAGCTTCCTTCACAATCAAACTAAAATAAATTCTGTATATACTTAAAACAGGTTATAAAATCTTTAAAATGGAAGTGATTCCAATTGATTGTGCCACTATACGGTGACATTTAACACAGAAAAAATATTGTGAACAAATGAAGACAATTTATAATACTCCATACTGCTTAATACTATGGTGGGAAAAATGAAATAATACATCCATCAACAGTGCAGGCACTGAAAATATTTTTTTTCAATAAATAAAATGGTTTACTTGCCTCTAATGTCTGAGTAAGCCTTTTGAAAAACTCAATCTTTCTCGGAGTAACTTCCAAACCTGCAAAACAAATACATGTACATGTATGAGCTTTAAAGATAGGGTTACCCCTCTGATACTACTAAAATTAAACAAGAACCACCCCCACGGACATTTTAGCCTGACTTTTCTAAGAATGAGAGCTATCCTACTACCCGGGTGTCAGCGTAATTCTAAGTTTATGTACCACCTCAAGTATTTTCTAAGTCCATAAAGATATTGCTTTGAAACTTTGCACACTTGCTTACCATCATGACCCCAAGTACAAGACTGGAGTAAGCAACTCTGTCAAGCATTTTGACCAAAAAATGGCCCCTTATGGACTTAGAAAACCACAAAATCAGCGTTAAAGTTTACGTACCACCTTAAATATTTCTAAGTCCATCAACATATAGCTTTGAAATTTGCACACTTGTTTACCATCATGACCCCAACTACTAGACAGGAGTAGGCAACCCTGTCAAGCATTTTGACCAAATTATGGCCCTCACGAACTCAGAAAACCACAAAATCAACGTTAAAAGTTTACGTACCACCTTTTTCATACAACAAAAATCAGGTTCTATTATGACCCCCTATTTCTATTTAGTTTTCTGTTTAATAGACATGATCCCAAATCAACACAAAAAATGTTTAAAATTCTAGATACTTTCAATCTTTGGCCTTTCAGTACAAAGAAAAAATCTGTAGTTATTGTCTTTGAAACTCTGGCCATGTAGGTGACCCACACTAAAAATCTTGGGTTGCGTTACTGCAAACAACCAATTTTTAAAATGTGGCCTAAATTAAAGCAAAACTTGCATTATATACCTGGTATTAAACTCTGGGTGGGGTTTCTTGATTCCAGCTGCTCCTTCAGCTCTTTCACTTCCTCTCTCAGGTTAAAGTTTTCTGCCACCAGGTCTCGATTCTGTTCTAGCAATTCCTGGTAAGACAGAAGTGATTGGAAGCTTGTCCCAACCTGAATGTCTGTCTGTCTCAGATCTTCCATATACGAGTATTCATGGGAAGAACTGTTCCCAAACAACATTCTTTTTGGTTGCGTGTTGAATATCTCACTCCCAATGGGGTCAATCTGGAACCCTTGACCTTGTTGCTCAACTGGTTCAACAGCTGCTTCGCCTGCTGGTCTGATTTCAGATGTGGTGCCCTCCTCGATAATGTTTTGGTTGAGACTGGAACCTATTTGTCTTCTTTCTGCAATGATATCTTCATACTCTTTCGTCTTTGTTTCTAGTCTCACCTTTTCTAACACCTTCCTTTTCTGTTTTTCTTCTTTGTTTTTTCTTTGATTTTCTGAAATGGATAATTGTTCACTGCTAAGCTTACCTGATATAGGACTTTCCAGATTACTACACTTTTGTTTTTTCCTTTAAGTATATTGTTACCATACTTGTAGCTGCATATTGATTTTCTGTACAGAAAATTTGTATTTGAATCTGTGTTATATTGAAACCAAATGTGTAGGATTTTAATGCTTTGTTTTACTATTTTAGCTCTAATGGGACATTTTTTATTTAAGCAGAACAATTTAAGCCTTCGGCCAAGGCTGTAAATAGCAAAATATTGGTTGAACATTTTGTTCCTTCAGCTTGGAATTTTTTTCTGGCCTTGCAAACAACCTAGAAAAGGCCAAGCTTAAAATAACATAAATCAATGTTGATAAACTATTGCAATATCAGCTCTCAATTTTTTTTCAAGAAGTGTAGAATTGGAGATAGATATATCTAAAGGTACCTGTGTCTACCATTTTCCCATCAGTGTTTTTTTTCTCAGTTGTTTTTACTTTTTTCTTTGGCCTGCTGCTGTCACCTTCACACTCTGGTTCATCATCATTAGTTCCTAAAAACAAAGCATGAAAGCTTTCCCTTAAAACTGTAATAGTCATTTGACTTCAATTGAAAGTATCGCCTTTTATGAAGTTTCAATATCATAATAAATTAATGTGTTAGCTCAATAGGTAGAGCACATGTCTCGGATCTGAAGATATTAGGGTCGCAGGTTAGATCCTAGGGTGCTGCGTATGTTCTCTGTGGCGTTTGATAGATTACATTGAGTTTGATGTCACTCGCCTTCCACCTTTGAACAGATTCAAGTGGGAAAGTTGGCAGTTACTTGCAGAGAACAGGCTAGTACTGGTGCAGAATGATCCAGGAACACTGGTTAGGTTAACAGAATAATGTGTTGTTAAGTTTTAAACAATTATATTTTGGATGAAAGGTTAAAAATATATTAAGTTACTAGTCACTTATAGATAAAGCATACTGGAAGCCAAATTATGGTAGAATATTTACATTGAAACTTTCGGCTGAATTTCTTTCTTTACTGACACTGAATAAAAACAACCTACCAGAGTTAACCACCTTGTCAACCTTGGCATTCCCTTTTTTTCTGCCAAACACTGGTCCAGACAGAGTTGCACTACCAGTGCTACCATCATCACAACCTGATGCTAAAATACAGAAATGTTAAGATTGAAGTAGAAGTAGAATGAGTGCCCAGGTTTCTCAGTTTCGTTTAATAACATACCTGGAATCTAGAAACTAAAAGTAACAATGTTCAACTTAAGTAACTACTATTATAATTTACTCAAATATTACAAATTTCAAACACATTTCACCTCAACAACTTTATCAGCAGCATATAGCTTCCACAGCCCGTGCCATCGAGTGATAGTCAAATTGCAGCATATTTTACAAAAAAAAGTAGACCATTATATATAAATATAACTAATGTTCAGGAGGATTATATAAATTGTAATCTAAAGGAACATAATTATTAATATGTCTATGACTTTCAATGGTAAAAATTTCAAACATTAATTTACTAAACATTGGATGTTAAAGTTTCTTACCTTTTGTGAAGTCAGTGTACACTGGAAATGCTTGTCTTTCATTCATATGTCTGACTAACTCCTCCTTAGATTCTGAAAATGGAATAATTTATAACTTGAAAATTAAGCCTACAGCCAACACCTACGTCAACACTGGATAAAAAAGTGTGATAATCAACAAACATGGTTTTTATATGGAAATTTATACTAGTGTATAAAGCTTCAAGAGTATCGTATTCAAAACCACTGTGTCAAGAGATTTTTTATGACAGGTTAAATCCTTGGCTAGCGCTAACGAAAATTTATAGTTGCCAATTTTCGTGATTTTTAATAGATCTATATTAGAATTTCCAATAAAAAAGTGGTTCCGTACGGGGTACGAATTTTCGCTGCATCGAATTCGAAATAAAATTCTAAGAAACTTTTCATGAATTATTTGTTGGAATTAGCTCTGCTTCTTTGTTCTCGTCAATATTGTACACAATACTACACAAATAAAAATATAAATGATAAAAGTACCGCTTATTTCAACGATAACGCCTCCCCATCTTCCATACTTAGGGAGCTTGGCAACTATTCTTTCACCAACTTCGTACTCGTTCCAGGGTTTCCTTGGCTGTTGAATCACGCTTATTGAATTCACTGTCGTAGTGTCGTCTTCCCAGTCAAACCAACAGTAAACAGAGGCCATTTTTACCGCTTTTCTAATTAATCAGATGACTTTTGAACAAAGCGACTTCTTTATGATCTTAATCTTACTTTTTCAATTTGCAATATGGCGGTCTCAGAATACGATAGCCAATCGGCGGTCACGTTTCTTCGAAAGTCTGTGAAATATCCAATCAAGGCTGCTGATGCTGAGCTTTTTGGCGGAATTTACCTTATTAGGGTTCGCACATTTCCGTATAATAATAACAATGTAAATTTTTTAACTTAGGTTTTAATTTTCCTTTAAAGGGACGTGACAAGAATATAATTAAATGTATGCGAGTTCTTTAACTTGCTATTTTCATCAATTCATTTACATGAAAGTAACATCGCGTAATTCCGGCGATTCTGCCGGACACAGGCGAACACATAAATCGATGACGTAACGGACAATTCGCAGCAGCAAAACAAAGATGGTATCGGACGAAAGAAAACGTGGTACATACAAGAAATATTTGAATGTTGAAAATCCTGAGCAACTTATGCCAAAAACATCTAAATGGCGAAGAAACAAGCGCTTGAAAATAGCTGAGGAATCAAAATTATCATCAGAAAATTCCGAACTTACGAGCGATTGTGCAATTATTCATGAAGAAATATCCGAGATTCCTGCAGAGCCCGAGGGCGAATACGTGATGACCACTGAAAATAATCCACAATTTGTGTACGTATAGTTTGATGACAACTAAGATGTCTGTTGCAAAGTTATCATATTGAAATAAAATACAGACCGAGATCTTCATGTGTCAGGCTTATTTATTCCACTGAATTTATTAAATGGCATTGTGCTTGCCATTTCTTCAGCAATCATAAAGGCATAATCACTATCATTTCCAAAGTAAATGATGCAGCCAGTATACGATTTCTTTCCTGTCAATGCCTTTCCATAAAATATTCCCACATGTACACTCGCTAAAATCTAGCAATTATGAACACATTCACAGGTGTTAAATGATGTTTGTTTCACTGGCAGTGACATGACGTCACCCACACTGCTGCATCGAGAGATCAAAGGGGCAGACAAGTAATGATTTTTTGACACTTGTGGTTGTTTACTGCCTAAAATTTCTGATAAGGTATTTTTATACTGACTCATAAAAATACTACAGGTTACTTAGTTTGTTATACTTTTTAAAGCTATTTGAATACTTTACATGATATTTTTTGTTACCAGCAAAACAATAAATTGCCAAAATTAACTTAAGTGAAATTAACAGAGAATCCAGGTGTCAGATTTCACCCTAACACAAGTTACAGCACTTGGCTTTGATTGCATTGGGTTTTGTATTTATTGCATGTTATTTTTCTGAATATTTTCATTTCAGATCTGATAGTTCACAACTGGATAAAATGCATGACCAGCAATGGTTTTCACCAGCATCATCAGATGAGAATTGGTTCCAGATAAATGAAGAGTCAGTTTGGTTTGATGAATCAGATATACAACCACAGGAGAACACCAATGAAAAAACTAACAATGAGGACTGTGGCAATGCAGACGACAGTTCAGTGTATGCCGGTGCTCGCTTAAGTGTTGCGCAGAGTGCTATTCTAATTTTAACATTTGCCCTTCGCCACAACATAACTGGGGAATGCTTTTCAGATTTATTAACACTGATATCACTGCATTGTATCACTACAGCGTTTATACATCAGTCACTGTACAAGTTTCGAACATACTTCAGTTCACTGAAATCTCCAATTGTATTTCATAAGTTCTGTGTAAAATGTGAACGAATTGTGGATGACAGAGATGATAAATGTACAATCTGCAACTCTGATTTCACCGACAAAAATAACATATCATACTTCATAGAGATTCCTTTGTTATTTCAACTGCAGCAACTTTTCAGCAGGCTCGATTTTCATTTAAGCTTACTGAATAGATTTTCAAGAAAGAAAAAGCACCAAAGTAACATTGAAGACATATATGATGGAGATTTGTATAAAAGGTTTTCAAAAGAAGGAGGATTTTTGGATTCACAGAATAATATTAGTTTCATGTGGTATACGGATGGAGTTCCATTATTCAAATCATCTAAAGTTAGTGTCTGGCCGCTATTTTTGTCAGTGAATGAATTGCCAATTCAAGAGAGATTTAAACAGGAAAATATGCTGTTTGCAGGATTGTGGTTTGGCAGATCAAAACCAGCTATGTCATGCTTTTTAAGACCTTTTCACCACAGTTTGAAAAAATTTCAAGATATTGGATGTGATGTATATTGTTCACATTGTGAAGAAAACATAAATGTTAAAGGAATATTACTTTGTGGAACCTGTGACCTTCCAGCCAAAGCTATGGTCATGAACATGACCCAGTTCAATGGCAAGTTTGGTTGCCCAAAATGTAAACAAGAAGGGACAGTTATTCAGTCCGGAAAAGGTCACACAAGAGTATTTCCATTTGACACTTCTTGTTTTAATGGACCAAAGCGCACACATGAAGAATTTGTTAGGCATGGTGATGAAGCTCATGAATCCTCTGAAATAGTTTATGGAGTCAAGGGACCATCGTGGTGGGCTAATGTTTGTCCCGATATTATCAATGGAACAGCTATTGATTATATGCATTCTGTTTTACTAGGGCTGGTACGCCGCTTGCTTCAATTGTGGTTCGATCCTAAATACTCAAATGAATCATTTTCAGTGTCGAGTTTAGTTAATCTAGCAGATAAGAGATTGTCAGCAATTAGACCCCCACACTTCATCCAGAGACACCCTAGAGACATCAAGGAGCAGTCCAAATACTGGAAGGCGTCTGAGTGTAGAGCATGGCTCTTCTTCTATTCAGTTCCAGTTTTATTTGGAATACTTAAGGAACAGTTTTTTCAACACTTCTTGTTACTTGTTGAATCAATATACATACTTAACTTGGACTCAATATCTATTCAAGAGCTGAATCATTGTGAGGAAATGTTGATAAAATATTGTTGTATGTTTTCTGCTTTATATGGTGATCAACATATGTCTGCAAATTTGCATCAGATGGTACATTTAACTGACACTGTTAAACATCTTGGACCTCTCTGGGTATACTCCTGTTTTTCCTTTGAGAGCTTGAATGGTAAACTTGTAAGTCTGTTCCATGGGACACAAAATCCTATTGTACAGATTGCAAATGCAGTCTCATGTATGTTGAAACTACCTGCTCTTTCAACCTCAAAGATAGTAAATGGAACAGAAATACACAGTTTTTACAGCAAACTAAATTCAAGAAATTACCATAACAAAATTACTGAAACTATATTTAATGGTGTATACATTCTTGGGAGAAAACATTTGGAACAACTTAACATGAGACATATAAATGCATTAGGCAATGTTGTTGATTTTGCCATAGGTAATTGCTATGTGTTTTATAGGCTTTTGTTAAATGGAGAAGTATATCATTGCATCAGATATAACACTCATTCTAGAAACTCATGTACAGTTGTTTACTTAGAAAATGGTAGAAAATGTTGTGGACAAGTACTGTTTTATGTGAATGTGAATCAACTTTGCCACTGTATGGAACAATGTAGGTGCAAATCTTCATATTTTGCAATAGTTAAACACTTCATTACAGATAACAACTGCTTTTTCTTAGATGAAACTGACATGGTACATGCAAATTTAAACCATATTAAGACTGGAAAATTAACAGAAACCTGTATTGCAATACCTGTTGAATGTATACAGGGGCTTGGGGTATTTATTGAATTTGCAAACAATAAGAGTTGTGTGATTTTGAGACCAAATTCTGTTGAAAGTGACTAGTTTTATTATATTTATAACGTAACAAGTATCTGTTTTTATGGTCTAACTACCTAAAAATGTACCTACTTATATGTCAAAATTTATTTCAAATATTCTTTGTTAATTGAATATTTTTAAAATATTTGTATTTTGCTGAAAAAACTCATATGAATACATTATTTGTACTGTATAGGTCATTTTGAATGGTTAAACACCATGATTTAATTAAAAAATGTATAAGTTACAAATTTTTATAATTTTTTCCATGTTTTTGGACTTAGATTTTTTTCCAATTGCAATCTGACTGGAAATTTCTAAGTGTTGATATATGTATTTGAAGAAACTCAGAGCATTAGCTAGTGCATGCATGCAACCATCCTGCTAGCTTGCGCAAGCTTGCGCAAACTAGAAAGACTTCAGCTATATCCTTGCACATGCTTGCACAATCTATATTACTACCTAGCACCACCTTATTCAGGAAGGTGCTAGCTTGCGCAAGCTTGCCGCAAGCATTGCGCAAGCTTGCTGCAAGCTAACATTTTGGTTTGGGTTGTGAAAAAGTAAATGGGGTTATGATAGCATATAGCATTGCATTGCATGACCAATCATCACAGTGAACAAGTTTGTGTAGTTTCCCTTTAGTGCTTACAAAGATACCAGCTTACATATAAATACTTTAACAAAAGTTGTCAAGTACTAACAAGAATTTCAAGTTCCCTTAATGAATGTCACAATATATGCTTGTCAAAGAAATTACACTAGCACCTCTCATTGGATTATTTTTTGCATCTGTACCCAAATTTACAACATGGGACATAATTCTTGACATATTGGCACAAGAATTTTGAAACAATTTAGGTTTCAATCAAATTTAGATATCACAAACAAATACAGAATGTTGTATTGAAGCTTTAACCCAAAAATCCAAGTTAAAAGGGGCATAATTATATTTTAATATATGAGCTATTAGTTACGATCCCTGTTCCATATGACATGGGTGATGACTTGGGACAACTACTTTATGTCTGAATAAAATTCATTTAGTTAATAACAGATATAAATGTGTATTGTACTTTTTATGTGGAATTCAATGTGAGAAGGGGCATACTTTATGTAATAAGCCAAAGTTGTGTCAGAAGTGAGTGGTGACAGGGTTCAACTATTCTAAGTTATTTTTACCGGTACTTAACAATTAACAAAGAGCTAAAGACAGCTCATTCGGTTATTATCAGTGCTTGACAGTACAATACAAGCCATCTTGGGAATTTTTTTCATATCCAATAAGGTGAAGGTAATATATCAGCAGGACGAGAGATAAAGTAAATCCCTAATAATTGATAGATTCATTCTACTGCTTCTTTACAAAATTTTCATACCCAGCTTATTTTTCAAAATTATTAGCACTACTATGCCTCAACAGATAGCATCACAAATTGTAACACAATTAACCATGCACTATGGCCCTTATTTTGTGCATTACAAAACATATCTAACATAAGCACAAACTAAATTTTGTTTCAGTTATTTCATATACATCGTCACATTGTTGATTTTATTTCAGTATATGGTTATGTCGTAATACCACATGAATTCTTCAGGGCACAGATTCATTCAGAGGAGTACATCCTGCATGCTGATTTGACATTGTACCAAACAGAATGTACTTGGTCACAAATCTACCTTTTGGTTTGGTGATTCACCTATCCATTCCTTAATGAAACCCTAAATTCTTTTGATGGGGCCCATATCAGGATGGTTAATTGGCCATATGAGAACTTTGACATTACTATTTTCTAGAAATGTCATCATGACACCCGTATGGCGTATACAGTATAGGAGCAAATTGAACGTTTTACCAACAATAACGGTTTACTTGTGTGAATTTTGGCTGGCAGCTCGAATTTAAGTGTGGTCTAACAAGGACCGCTGATCTTTATTACTGATCTATACCAGATACAAATGAACTGAATTCGAATAAAATTATCTATAACCCGTGATTAATTTGTTTGTTTGTTTTGGTGCTTAATGCCGCTTTTCAAACAGTATTTCAGTCATGTAACGGCGGGCAGTTAACCTAACCAACTTTCCTGGATTCTGTACCAGTACTTACCCTGTTCTCTGCAAGTAACTACCAACTTCTCCACATGAACCAGATGTGGAGGACGAATGATGTGAGACAATGGCTACTATCCAATCGTACGGAGAACATACGCCGCGCTCTCCCTATTGAGCTAAGCAGGCAGGCTCCCGTGATTAATAGCTGCTCTAAAAAACATGCATACCAACATTGTTAAAATATGTCATTACATAAAGTTAAAGCTGTGACTAACAAAGCTTTGTACTTACACTTTTATGCTTAAAAGCACACCATTAAAATGCATGATTTGGAAACCTCAGAATAACCTTTGAGCATTAAACAATGTTTTTACTATACAAGGACATATATATATATTCATAAGTATATCTGAATTTCCGGAACTTCTTATATTGTTGAGTAGACACAAGTGCAAAAGAAAGATAGAGGTGCTAATAATTTTGAAAATAAACAGGGGTACAAAACTTTTGTAAAGGACAAGTACATGGAACAATAATAATCAAAATAATACCATCTATGTTTATATCCTCTAGGCCTTTTCCCTTGAATTTTGCTGCCTTTTCAGCATCTATTGCAAGCAATAAACGGCTCACTTTAGCCATCTCAGTGGTTGAGTCATGCAGTCGGTAAAAGTCCTTGTGTATTTTGATATCATGACCCATGTGATTTGCTAACCATTCCATTTCACCACTGTTGAGATCAAAAAGCTGAAACAGGAAAACAAAATGTTTTTTCTTTCAAAAACTACAACCTCCAACTGTGATCTTGACCTTAGAGCTATGGGTCTGGATCTTGCATATGACACACCATCTCATTATGGGAAACACTTATGCCAAGTAATTTTAACTTCTTATACTATAAAATATATAAAAAATATTTAACTATTAGTGTGACCTGGAGCTAGGGGTCCGGTCTTGTCATTGGACACATCATCTCGTTATGTTAAATACAATTTACTTCAAAATCTCTTTCATAGATGGCAAAGGGATGGACCGGGCCCAAAACAGACTCTGTTCAAATTTGACCTCTATGGGTAATATTGACCTTGAAGCTGGGGGTCTGGGTCTTGCTCGTGACAAGTTGTCTCATAATAGTGATCAGACTAGTATTTACACAGACATACAGACGCACAGTGAGATCTTAACATGCCCACCAACGGGGAATAAAACAGGTTTGGAGGAACCAAATGGTGCTCACAAGTAGGGATTTATCAAGTTCTTGTGTGACAGGAAAATTAAACAAGTGGGCCATGATGGCCCTGAATCACTCACCCTGACACCTTGATATTGCAAGGAATTATGAAATTTGTAAATTTCACTGCAGTCATTTCATACATGGGAAAAAAGGTCAATTATTCAAGGACAATGTAAGGATTCAAATCTTCCTATAAGACTGAACATACAGCTCAATGGCATAACTGTAGCTTATAAAATAGCAAAGTAAGTCACTAGGTCAAGTTAAATGCCAAATAAAGTGGTGAATAAATTAAAATTCTACATGCACAACCCTAAACATGACTTAAATTTCATATAAGTAGGTCCAGTAATAAGAAAGTAGGACAATAGGTCAAGGGCAACCTAGTTCAATGATAAATTCTGTACATCAAGTAATTCTGCCTGGTTTCATTTAAGTCAAAGAAGTTTTTTTCACTCTTTACTTTATATCTCTATGAAACGCCCTGGGGCGTGGCCAATTTTACTCCGGGGTCATGCTTTAAACAGACCTGGAATCCCAAACCAAAATTGCAAGCTTTTTAATATGCTTGCCACAAGCTTGCGGCAAGCTTGCAGATGAAGCTCGCCACAAGTTTAGAATTGGAACCTCGCGGCAAGCTTGCGCAAGCTTGTGTCCCTTTTCAGTTTGCAAGCTTGCGGTTCATGAAGCTTGCGCAAGCTTAGAATTGGAACCTCGCGGCAAGCTTTCGTATCTTTTCAGTTTGCAAGCTTGCGGTTCATGAAACTGGAACCTTTTAGAATTTGAACCTCCCAGAAAGCTTGCGCAAGCTTGCGGCAAGCTTGCGATGGTAGTAGTTTTCTTCCTACAAACTTGCAAACTGCATGAAAAGGGAAAAACAAATATGTATATCAAAATCATATGATATATATATATATATATATATATATATATATATATATATATATATATATATATACCCCTTTAAAAGGTTTAAGACTTCTTACAAATATGAAAAAACAAACAGCTGACAAGCATTTTATACTTATATGATATGGACAGACAAAACTTGATCACAACTATGCATGAAGTTTAAATCACGCAGTAAGATATGTAAGAAATCAAGGATAACAGAATGCAATTTATTTTCTAGTACATGATGTAGTTGTTTTCAACACTAAAAATCTGGTTTTGCAGTTTTACTTCAAAAGATTTATTTTGTTTTTTGTAATATGTTTTTTGTAATAGTAAAGACTTTTAGTAAATGTCAATGTTTCAACGATCTTCTTGCTGTTGCACATTTACTGTTTATAATATCATTAAAAACTGCATCTGAGAGACATGGGTCTCCAACTGTTTAAAACAAATTCCTTTACAGCTTGTACTGCAATATTAGGCAAAGGCAATGTTGTCGTTGTGGCATTATGTGCCTTCTTTGATCCCTTTGCACTAGACCATGCAAGCTGTTCCTTGTTGAATAGGGCATCCAACAAAGCGATTGTCATTTTTCTTGGGTTGTTACCAACATGTTTGACTTGGGACAGCTGCCCCTGGGTCAGGTAAACTTCACACTCAGGATACAGTCTGACCTTTTCATGCCACAATTCTGCAAAATAGAAAAAAATACAACTTTTACATTCGATTTGAAGATGGATTCACACCAGAATTTCTACATTGAACCAGGATAACTGCAATTTTTTCCAGAAACAAACGACAAGAGGGCCAAAATGCCCTATATCGCTCACCTCGGTACAAGTCCACTTGTCTGGTGGAAGATCACTAGGCCTTGTGGATTCAGAGAAGAAGTTTTTCCTATATAAGCCTATGTAAAACTAAGTGACCCACCCCTCCTCCCCTGGCAAGTTCAATTTTGATCTCGGAGTCATAATTTGAACACTCTTGGTAGAGGTCTACTAGACAATGCTACACACTGGCCTAGTAGTTTCAGAGATGTCATTTGAATCAAAATGTTGACGGAAGACGGACAATCATCTGTTAGAAAAGCTCACCCAGGCAAAGCCAGATGAGCTAAATCCTGGTGAAAAGACTTATTATGTAATAATGTGAACACAAAAGCAATTTGTAGAAACTTCAACATACTGAAATCTACTTATAAGCTACTTCATATGCAAATGAAGACCCTTTAGGACTTAAACATCCTTCAGTACAAAGTTTCCTGTTTCTTATAATATTTGAAGGATTTAATTTTAAAATCAATGGTTTACCAAAAATATATGAAATCAGTAAACAACTTTTTTTCTGGGCAGGATGTACTGTAATCTCTGTATATTACTACTCAAGATATAAGGAACACATTTAATAGTCCCTAAGAGTTCCTCATAAACAGAGTTTACTGTAGTCCTAAGCAGTTGACTTATATATGATATATTGGAATTCTCAGCCACACAGGTCATACATAAATGTAGAGGCATGTTTGATTCTATGCAAGAATATATATTACCGTAACGCATTCCTCCCAAGGCTACTCCCTTGCAGTGCCGATACTTCCACATCAAATTGATCTGACATACTGAAATCTACTTATAAGCTACTTCATATGCAAATGAAGACCCTTTAGGACTTAAACATCCTTCAGTACAAAGTTTCCTGTTTCTTATAATATTTGAAGGATTTAATTTTAAAATCAATGGTTTACCAAAAATATATGAAATCAGTAAACAACTTTTTTTCTGGGCAGGATGTACTGTAATCTCTGTATATTACTACTCAAGATATAAGGAACACATTTAATAGTCCCTAAGAGTTCCTCATAAACAGAGTTTACTGTAGTCCTAAGCAGTTGACTTATATATGATATATTGGAATTCTCAGCCACACAGGTCATACATAAATGTAGAGGCATGTTTGATTCTATGCAAGAATATATATTACCGTAACGCATTCCTCCCAAGGCTACTCCCTTGCAGTGCCGATACTTCCACATCAAATTGATCTGACTCCATGGTTTTAGAAGCACTAGGTGGAGTAGAGTCTTCTGCACCATAAGTCAATCTCACTGGTGTAGGTGTATACACCTTTTGCTTTACTGCTGGCTGTGTTTTTTTCTATGAATAAAAATGAAATAATTACATATCGTCTTAATGTTCTCTTCATCATGACATACCTGCTAAATTGCAACTAGCTACACTCCTGTTTTTGGTTTGGTTTGGTCTGTATCAATGCACCATGCCAAGTAACATACAGAGAAAAAGTTGGGTTTGATTGAAATAAACAAGAGCTGTCCGTAAGACAGCGCGCTCGACTTTTCTCAGTTCCTTGGACTCAGGGTTATGGGTTTTGATTGTAAGATACATATAGAGACGGAGATGATTAAAATGTATTCCTATTCAGACAAACTGAATATATTTGACAGTTATTAATCTTTGTAAAAACTTTAACCTTAATTTTGGCTGTTGTCTAAGTATAAAAGGGGCATAACTCCAACACTAGGTTATGGGCCTTGATAGTAAGGTAGAGGTGGTGATTGTGAATAAGTATTCCAAGTCTGAGTTGAATATCTTTGATAGTATTGAAGTAATGTAACTTTGTAAAAACTTTAACCTTGATTTTGGCTGTTTTCTAAGTATAAAAGGGACATAACTCCAACACTAGGTTATGGGCCTTGATAGTAAGGTAGAGGTGGTGATTGTGAATAAGTATTCCAAGTCTGAGTTGAATATCTTTGATAGTATTGAAGTAATGTAACTTTGTAAAAACTTTAACCTTGATTTTGGCTGTTTTCTAAGTATAAAAGGGACATTACTCCAACACTAGGTTATGGGCCTTAATAGTAAGGTAGAGGTGGTGATGGTGAATAAGTATTCCAAGTTTGAGTTGAATATCTCTGATAGTATTGAGTATCTAAACTTTGTAAAAACTTTAACCTTGATTTTGGCTGTTTTCTAAGTATAAAAGGGGCATTACTCCAACAACAGGGGAGCCAGGGTTATGGGCCTTGATACTAAGGTAGTGGTAGTGATGATGAATAAGTATTTCAAGTTTGAGTTGAATATCTTTGATAGTATTGAAGTTATTCAAATTTGTAAAAACTTTAACCTTGATTTGCAACGCCAACGCCGACTTCAAAAAGTCGAGCTAAAAACTGAAAGATTTTCATTCCAATAAAAATATGATTTTATTCTTTTTAGCCAGTTTTGCATTTTGATAGTGCTTATTTAAAACAAGAGGTCCATGACGGCTCTATATCGCTCACCTGAAGCTACAACTTTAATATTATATAAGTAGGAGAAGTTCTAGTGAAGGTCATGTAACTACAGTTCACAAGAAGACGTTCAAATTTTTTTTTCTATTTTTAGTTCTGGCAGACCTTAAAAGGGGCCAAACATTATTTGAACAAATTTGAGTCAATGCCAGAATGCTTCAAATCAAATTTAGTGAAGATCCATCAAGTGGTTCACAAGATGAAGATGTTAAAAAGTTTTGTTATTAATTTTAGCTCTGATCGCCCCTAAGAGGCCAAACAAAACCAGGTAAAGCAAAAGGGCCATAATGGCCTTGAATTGCTCATCTGTCATATTGAAACATAATAAAGTAAGTAATTAGGTGAACGTCAAGGTTCAAACTACATGTATAAAAACTAGATTGCTTATGAAAAAAGAACATATATCCTTATAGCGCAATATTATACGGCAGGACAATGGGTGGGTCCCTTTTGACTTCAGGGTCATAATTTAAAATGTTGACTTCAAGTTTGCTTGCAATTTTGCAAGAGAGTTATTAAAAATAAATAAGTCAATGTGTACAAAATGTTTTTTTAATGTTTTTTGTTCACATGCTGCTTGCATTTCAATAACAAAAATAACATAAACTTAAAATTTATGAAAATAATAATAATAAACTAGAGCTGCTTTGAGAAAAGTTAAGTTTCCCCATACTCTTAATCATATGTATGGTAAGTACATTCTATACACTCACAGAAATATATACATTTGAAATATTTTGAGTCAGCTTTAGAGTAAAGTGCTTTTTTATTTTGTGCTATTTTGTGCAGCTGTGCATAGCAAGTTGGCAATTATGCACAACTAGGATTGGTACTGATTACTTGTATGACGGTAAGTGGAAATCCAGCCTGTAGTATGATATGTGGAAGTTGGACAAGATTGGAATGTGCTGGTGATATGCACAACTATGGTTGAAACTGATGACTTTTACAAGAGAAGCACTATGCAGTTTAAGAAACACTATAAAGTGTCACAAGCACAATACAGTGTCACAAGCACTTTTAAGTGTCACGAGCACTATTAAGTGTCACGAGCACTATAAGGTGTCACAAGCACTATGTAGAATCACAAATGTAGAATCACAAACACTATTAAGTGTCATGAGCACTATTAGGTGTCACAAGCACTATGTAGAATCACAAATGTTGAATCACAAGCACTATTAAGTGTCACGAGGACTATTAGGTGTCACAAGCACTATGTAGAATCACAAATGTAGAGTTACATATAACAATGTAGTTTCACAAAAAGTCTTGTCAATAAATATTGTATATCTATTTTTAAAAAAGTCTCTTCTATAAATATTTGTGTCCATTGGGGCGATACTATGAAAAATATCATGTATTAAAGAAACCTACCTGGTACAGAGAACACCCGAGATTCTTGTTTTAGATATACAATTTATGTTCTGTTTAACTTTACTTAAATAATATCTATCACAATTGTTCCTGCAAGCACCTTCATACATGTATGTAAAACTCTTTTTATTCTAAAACATGTGCAAAAACAATAAATACTTCTTTTATTTTACATTTTTACTTTAATCAGAAAGTAAATGATATATAATGACAAAATAAGCACAAGCAACGCTGATCAGCCAGGAGGTGACATGCCCAGGTGTAAGAGGCCCTTTTATTTCACTGATGAAATAATTTAGAATCAAATCTGATCAACTAAACATGAAAGGAATAAATATCAACTATTAATGTAACAATGAATTTATGATTATTAAAATGAAATTTATAATTATCAAATAGGTTTTCATCAGTGGCACATTTTTGATGAGGCTGCTCACTTTTTTTTTACTCAATTTAGCTCTGGTGGCCCTTAAAAGGGCCAAACAAAATTATTTGAACAGACCTGACAGAGGCCCATGCTAGGATGCTTCAGACTTGAAGATCCACTAAGCAGTTAATAAGATCAAGTTGTTTAAAGGTTTTTCTATTTTTAGCTCTGATGGCCCCTAAAAGGGGCCAAAGAAAACCATTTGAAAAAATTTGAGAGAGGACCATGTAAGGATGCTACATATCAAGTATGGAGTTATTCTGATCTTTTCTTTCAGAGGAAAAGATGTTTAAGTGACAAGACAATGTAAAAACATATGACCCCTCAGCGGGGCCAATTTGACCCCCCCTGCAATAATTTTAATACCTTTGGTGTAGGTCCACTAGGTTACACTATATACCAAATATCTAAGCTCTAGGTCTTATGTTTTTGAAAAGAAGATTTTTAAAGTTTTATCATATAAGACTATATAAAAACAAATAACTTTCGGGGCAGGGCCAATTTTGTCCCTGTGGTAATAATTTGAACAACTTTGATAGAGGACCACTACATGATGACACATACCAAATACCAAGGTTCGAGGCCTTGTGGTTTTAGAGAACAAGATTTTTTAAGTTTTCCCTATATAAGTCTATGTAAAACAAGTGGACGACGGAGGGACGGCGGACTAATTGCGATCACAAAAGCTCACCTTGTCACTATGTGATAGGTGAGCTAAAAATAAAATCATTATGTATCAGTTTTACTTTTTTAATTTCTGGCATTTTTGCTTATGCCTACTTAGCCCTGAATGGTATCTACAGGACTTCCCACAGCTGCAAAGAAAGTTCTTTTCTCCAGTATGCTTATCTAAATGTTCATTTAAATCCCCACGGCGATGAAAGGAGCTACCACACACGTCACATTTATAAATGCCATTGCATTCTTGCCTTCTTTCATGCCTATTGAGATCTCCCTCAATGGCGAACTCTTTCTTGCATGTTTTACATTTGTATTTCTTCACTAGTTCGTGGAAACTGCATCTGTAAAATGGATCACACTCATAAGATTTATTTACTTTTTATTAAACTGTAAGATAAAGGTCTACATGTATACATACACAGCTTTGGCATCTCTCAATCATATGTAACTCATCTTTAAATGATAGAAAGCGCCAATATGTCATTTCAAATAAAAAGTGAATGTTAAATTGTTTCGTTGCATATTGCTATCAAACTAAGAGAAATATTAATAGATATCATACAACATAGCCATGGCAGTTTCCACAGTTGCCGTTTGTGTATCCTTTAATCAAAACGAATTAAAACGGGATGCAAACAACATAATTAAGACCATCCCGTGCAATTTACATAACATATTATAACTGATTGAAATGAACGAGAAATTGGTAAAAATGGAAACCTCGGGTGTCAATATATATACCTGTGCCTGACGAAATGAGTCCTGCTGTAAAAATTATGCCCACAACATTTTTACGGGGCCTTCCCGTTATGACGTCGCTCATGGTCTGATAGTCCCGACCAGCTGGAGAAGTTTTTCCCACAAACTTTACACAAGTGCGCCATTCTGAAATGATATAAAGAATTTTAGCGTGTTACCTTCTTAATTAATGATTGCAACGCGTCCAGACAATCTTGAGAACTGAAAACCACGTTTGAAATAGTTCAATACACTTAACACGATCCACACTTGAAGTTAATCACCGTCGATAGGATATGCACGTGTTGCGTAACAGACTACCAACAGTTAGTACGTGTTGCGTATCATTGTACGTGTTGCTTACCATTTCAACATTTTGTCAAGTTTTTGTAGGAATTCGCTAAAAATTCATAAGCAGTCACTGTGCATGGTTACTATATGATACATACCTAGCAGTTGCAGATTAAAACAAATATGAAAACCTGCAATATACATAGATTTTTGGGCACGAAGAGTGATTACGTGTATCGTACCATTACGTTTTTCCAGAAAATTGTCTCTGGTTCGGCCAAAACCTCGAAGGTAACTCAAAGACTAGAAGGAATGTAGACACGGTACATACATTGCTGGAAAGAGCATTAAAATACCCATAGACTGCGCTATAATACGAGTGAAATATATACTGTAGCTTTTACTAGCCTTTGAAAAACGGTGAAAAAATCACAATGCTGCCATATTGGATTCTGTGTTTCGTACCATTTCTGGTCACCTGATTCTCCACACTGAGACCAATCAAAGAAAGCCATTTGAGTGTTTACTTGAGAATTAAGAGATTCCTATATAAGTATTTAGATTTTATGTTTAAAATAGATAGAGATATGGATATAGAGATAGATATATGACTGGACATCCACAGTGTTAACATTTAAGACATTACAAGTTTAATTATAGGAATTCCTACTGCTACATTGTGTTAGAAACTGTTTGTATTATTGTGGATTACCTGTGTTGTTGAAAAAAGTAAAAAGGAAAATATAGTAGCATGTACTATTACCTTAGCTCTGTGATGGCTAGATGATGATAGTATCTTCTATCTTCTTACGCTGATATGCGTGAATTTCCTTAGACGATCATTTATCCTTGCAATCGGCGGGATTCTATACGGTGTCATAGTCTAATAACACTCCGTGATTTCTTAGGTCCAAGACCACCAAATCTGACCACACTCCTCCCAATTTTATTCTTTTAGTCCAAAATTTCACTTAAAATTTCACATAACTTTTATAATACTAGCACTATGTCTTCCCTCCCCTTCTAAAATATATTGTCCAGTTGATTTACTTCTCCATAGTAGGTCGGTTTGAATCCGACTTCCATCTCCAAATGATATTGTCCACCTTGGACACTGCGACAAAAAACATTTGATTCTTCAAAATAAATAATTACATGTCTTAGATTAAAACAACAAAAACTGACAGTTTGTGACTATGAACCCGGGGGTTAATCCGAGAGCACTATCTATATTTTCTACCACTGATACAGAAGTTCGGCATTGGCTGTTGTCTCTCGCAAGATCTCTGCCACTGTACATTGCCTCAATTCAGCGACCAAAGCAGCCACATCGCCCAAAAAACTTGGATGGTTCGTACGGATGTTGTGTGGTGGCAGGTAGGGGGAATCTGTCTCCAAAAGAAGTCTGTTGGAAGGAATCCGCACAACAGCCTCTCGTTGTAGCTGATCAAAGTCTTTAGCTTTACCCGTAATCCCAAAATGGCAGTTGGGGTACATATCTAACCATTCCAGTAAAACATCCAAATTTCCAACAAAACAATGAAGATGGATTTTCTGTTCGGGAGAAATCCGATTGGCTAAAATCTGTCTGCATTCCCTGCTCACCTCCACACCATATCTACATGAACCTCCTTCTTTTTCATTGCCTCTCAAATGCAGCACCAATGGTCTGTTAGACACTGCATTCACCAATATCCTCTTGAATACCTGAGCTTGCAGTGCCCATTCATCCTTTGGAACAGTATGATCAAGCCCGATTTCCCCAAGCGCAACAAAGTCCGGCCTCCAATACAGCTTCCTAAAATTGCTTTCCGTATCTTGATTCCATTGATTTGCATGTTTCGGGTGTAAACCGATGGCGTATACGAAACCTTGGATCTGAGTCAGTGGGCTGGGACAAGGGTAGCTATCGGGATCACAGTAAACAACTACCCCCTTGTTCACATTGACGTTAAAATTCGGTTCCCTGTCACACTTATGGGACATGTATCTTTCAAGAGAAGTACTGCTTGGTAAACCTAAAGATCTACAACCTCTGTCCAAATGAAAATGGCTGTCAAATCCTTCAAGATTGGCTCTGATGGGGAGGTTGACTTGGATTTGTTCCGAGGGATCTTCTTGGTCAGCCCACCTAACATGCCTTACATCCCCAACAGGAAGAGGGATTATCTCGTCGAAGGGTTGAATAACACTGCTTGGCTGGTCGACAGATAAGCTGTGGTCCACTCTGTCAGGGGACTGAGTTACACTCGATAGGCTTTCTTTCCTTCCATCTGAAAAACTCTTACTCATCTGGTCAACCGAAAATCCCTCATTCTCTTTATCCGAAGACTCTCCTATCGATTGGCTAACCGATTGTCTGTTGGTTATTGGGATCTCTAAAGGTAAAGTTGCACTAATCGGGTTGACCGATAGGCTCTCGTTCTCAATTTCCATGGACTCTCCTTCATTTGTCGGCTGGTTCACCGATTGTCTGTTGGCCGCTAGGATTTGTCTACTGGCTTTCCCAAGGAGACGAAACTCATCTCTTTCCTCGCTCGTCATACATGTCACAACCCATAACAGCACCCTCCAATGTAACAGTAGGGCTGTACTATTCAAATTGAAGAGGTCAAACTCTCTTGGTATTGCCCAGCCCTCACGGATACAGATGTCTGTCATTCTGTCTCTTTCCTCTAATGACACATATGACTCTGCTGGCAAGTAGAAATGACTTCGTACATATTGCAACAGTTTATGCAAAGTGGGGCGTCTGTCAACATATAAGCCAAAATACTCGCTCACATTATACAGAATTGCAATTCTTTCCGAATGCCACTTTGGGTCCGAAGCATTTGCTGGCCACAAGCATGCTGGCATGTGTGCTTTAAGGACATGTCTCTTTAAGTTACGGTTCACTTTGCATCCCAAAGGGCAAATCTTCTTCCGCAACATCAGATCTTTTGCTATTGTTGGTACCTTACCCTTGTTTCCATATGAGCGGTGATGGCAAGATTCCAGGTGCCTCTCTTGTCTTCTTGGTGAAGGAGATCTGTCGGTGGATATTCGACTAGCTTCACCCTGTGCACGCTCCTGTTGTTGTACTGTTGCTCCTGACATTGAAGTTGTGTCGGAGATGGCCCGACTAACTGCTATACCCTGTACATCCTCCTGTCCCTGCACTGATGCTTCAGATTGAGTACTTGTAATGTCGGGGATGATCCGACTGGTGGACAAGTCTTTGTCATCTGAGAGTCTAGCAGCCTTCGGAGACACTGTTGGAGAAGTCTCCGCATGCCTCTTTGGTCTTGCCCCCAGGGGGGAGTCCTCCTGAAGATGTGCCTCAATTTGGGCAATAACTGCATCCACCTCCATGTCATCAGGTTCTCCTACCTCATCCAGCACCCACGTTTCACCAGGCGCTTCAAGTACACACGTCTCCTGATCACATGAATATTCCTGCAGCGTAGAAGGTAACTCTTGTGCAGTTTCAAGAGGGGGAAATCATTACTTCGGCTTTCAAATGACCGAAAGACTGGCATTTGTTCGTCCTCTCTTGTGCGTATATCAGACACGGTCCCATAGCTTGTATAAGCAACTGTGCTGATGGGTTTATACCTCCTGCTGGATCTGTAGCCCACATTCTGCTCTAACCAATCCGTCGGTTGGTTTCCGACTAATGCGTGCCTCAACTCTTGCATAAACCTTTTTCGTTTCTTCACCTCAGCTAACTTATATTGTCCAATAAGTGCGGACTGAATTAAGGCGTTACCATTTGGGCAATAGGTAGCTCCAAAATGTAGATCATACACAAGATCATTAGCTGAGGTCCAGAGGCGCCCTGCTTTGGTCTCTTTTTCAACCTGATCCACAACTGTCGGGAGTGGTACCGACGGAGGTCCTGTAATGCGCATAGGCTTGTCTGACTGTTGTTCATGGTGTGGTCTCCATGCACGGCGGGGAGACGTAGAAGGCGAAGACCCAGAGCTTGACATCTATTGTAACAAAATAAACAACATACATAAACATACATACCTTACAGCTAACAAGGTACCAAACAATGATAGGATAATATTAAGTGATCCAGTCTCAGCAAATTATAATACAACTTAAATGCATATAAGCTATAGAAATAGAATGTTATGCATGGAAATAAGTGAATATCTACAAAAGCAAAGGACAATTACATGTTATAGTGTTCTGATCAGATAAAAATAATATAATTACAGTAAAAGCATACAAGAAATAGATAACCAGAATATCTGAATACGCAAATGGTAACTATATAAAAAGAATATCATCATGGTAACAAATATACGAAGGATACATAGCCATAATATCTGAATACATAATTGGCAACTGCACGGAACAGATAAGAATATAGTTATAGTAAAAAGCATACAAATGATGCATAGTCTGAATATGTAATTGGCCAGTATATCGGACAGATAAGCTATTTCAAAATAATGTTCGGGCTTAATCCGAACAGGCTTTATTGCATTCTGATACTCGGTGGACTTATCCGAGAATAATTTGTCTGTTTAAACTTTACATTGAGGGCACTCATACACGTTCAACTCTTCAGCTTCTTCCTCTGTGATACCCACACAGTGTCCGTGAAACCAGTTATCACAGCGGTCACAGGCTATCATAAAACCATAATCTGGCCCTTTGCAGACACAGTAAGTCTCACTATCTTCTTCAGACCTGTTCTGAGTAATACTTTCATCAGACAGAACTTCCCTTTTCACTTTTATGGCCCAAGCTGGAATGAATCGATCATTGCAAGGTTTCAACCGATCATGATTCACTGTAGACAGCCGTTTATGTTGCTGAACTTTATACAAGTAGGGGGTTAATCGTTTTGTGATAACTGCTGGACCTTCCCATGGTTTTTTAAGCTTAGAGCTCTGTCCTTTTACTGCCGGTCGACTCCTTATATATACAAAGTCCCCAACCCCATACTGGCGTGTATATAAACGTAGGTCATAATCACGCTTCATAATCTGAACACTTTCCTTCAACTTATCTCTTGCGGCTGCATGTGCAGCGGTCATAGATGCTTCAAGCTGCTCTACATAATCATCGGTGTCTGGATCCGACTGACCTGGAGTCATAGGAAAAACAAGTTCTGCGGGAGAGTTTACTTCCCTACCAAGCATCATTCTATTTGGAGTATATCCGGTATGCCTATTCACGGAAGCTCGCAGGGCTCCAGCTATCTGAGGCAGAACCAGATCCCAAGCATCAGTATTCTTGCTAATAAAGCATCTAACTGCATCCATGAGCACACGATTGCACCGCTCCACTTGTCCATTTGCAGATGGCCTATAAGCAGTGGTTCTAGACTTGTGAATGTGCAACAATTCACAAATTGCATTAAACAAGTGACTTTCAAAATTTGTACCTCTGTCGGTAATAATCTGGAAAGGGCAACCAAACCGACTGAAAAACTGATCCACTGCTGCTCGCGCTGTGACCTCAGCAGTTTGATTAGGCAAAGGTAAGCACTCCACCCACTTTGTGAACTGGTCAACTATCATTAATACTGATTCATTACCCCTCTTAGTCTTGGGCAATGGACCCAAAAAATCAAGGTGTACTTTTTCAAGTGGGGCACCTGCATGAAATTTGGTAAGCTCACACCTTGCCTTCCTAAGTGGTTTCTTTGATTGACTACAAGCACAACAAGATTTAACGTATGCCTTAACATCTCTTGACATACCCCTCCAGTAATATTTCTGCTGTAATCGGTGTAAAGTCCGATCAACTCCTTGATGTCCCCCAGCAGGAATATTATGATAAAGATGAAGTAACTCCATAGTCAATATTTTTGGTATTACAAGCTTAATACCTCTTTCACCCCCTTCTTTGGGAATTTGCCAAACAAGACCATCATAAAAACGAAAAAGACCTCTATTAACCCAATAAAACTTAGCCTCTACACTTCCAAGAAACAGATCACCTTCATCGGGCTCCTCGCCAGATGTGAAATATGCTACTAGTGATCTTAAATCTGGATCATCCGCTTGTTCTTTCGCAACCCTTTCACGCTTCAAATCCCATATTGACATTTCAGTTTGTGGGTTTACCTTTTTGTCGTCCTCATTCACAAGCAGATCCCCTGATGCACTGTCACTGTCTACAGATACTTGCCTTAGCACAAGTTCAGAGTTAGACTCCAACATAGGGTCACCATTTTTTTTATCAGCCTCTTCACAATCAACCGTTACCTTCTCAGCAAGGTTGCTGAGGTTCTGGGTATATCCACTGATTATCATTACATCATCTACATCTTCAATAAATTTGGCCCAATTTGCATGAGCCCTTTTACAATACTTACAACCCCCACAAGGAAGAAGGTCGGGATTGATTCCGACAGAAAACTCTTTGCATGATTCGTCAACAGGGGCTCTTGATAAAGCATCTGCATTGCCATGCTTTTTGCCTGGACGATGCTTTACTGTCATGTTGTATTGCGATAACTCTTCCAGCCATCTCGCAAGCTGACCCTCTGGATTTTTGAAATTCAAGAGCCATGTGAGGCTACTGTGGTCAGTCCTTACAACAAAATGGCGGCCTAAAAGGTAATGTCTATACTGGCGGGTAAACTTTACAACAGCGAGCAATTCCTTTCGTGTTGTACAATAGTTCCTTTGCTCAGGGATCAAAGCCAATGAAGCGAATGAAACAACTCTCTCCACACCCTCCTGAACCTGAACCAATTCCGCCCCTATCGCAATATCGCTTGCATCAGTGTCTAAAATAAACGGGTCTACATTATTGGGAAGAGCTAATATCGGAGGTTCCGAAAGGAGTTTCTTAAGAAGATTAAAGGCGTCTTCCTGTTCTTCATCCCAATGAAAATCATTCTTACCCGTGAGTCTGTATAGAGGAGCGGCTACATCTGCCAATCGGGGTATGAAGTCCCGATGGTAATTTACTAAGCCAAGGAATTTCTCAACCTGCTTTTTGTTACTCGGTCTCTTCCAATCTTGTACAGCCTGGATATCAGAGTTACTGACCATCAAACCATCTGGACCCACAACACGCCCTAAGAATTCAACCTGTGTTTGGAAAAGAACACACTTTCTTGGTTTAAGGCGCAATTGGTACAGGCGAAACCGATCAAACACATTTCTCAAAACAGTCAAATGCTCTGCAAAAGTTTTAGCCATTGCCAGGATGTCATCCAAAAAAGCAAGTACTTGCCGCCAAGTCAAACCTCTGAGCACTAAATTGATGGCCCTAGCATAGGTTGCGGGAGCATTACATAACCCAAAAGCAAGTTTAACAAATTCAAAAAGCCCATACTTTGTAACAAAAGCAGTCTTTTTCCTATCTTCTGGCTTTACATTTATCTGCCAGTAAGCTGAATTGGCATCAAGTTTAGAGAACCAAACCTGGCCCACCAAATGGTCAATACAATCTTCTACTAATGGCAAAGGAAAATTGTCCTTAACAGTCACCGAATTAAGAGAACGGTAGTCCACACACCATCTAACATTGCCATCTCTTTTCCTTACCAAGACTGGTGCAGACGACCACTCGGAATTCGAGGGTTGAATGACCTTTGCGTCGAGCATCTTCTGAAGATGCGCTTCTTCCTCTGCCGCAAATCCAAGAGGTGTTTTCCTTAGTCTCTGTTTAACGGGTTTGGCCTTCCCAGTATCAATGGAATGCTCAATCTCTGAGAAGCTTCCAAGGTCAAAATCATCCTTGGCGAACACATCTTGGTATTCAATTAAAAGCTTCTTAACTTCAAATCTCTGCCCTTCATCAAGATTCTCTGAAGACCTATCTAAAAGATCCACAAGGTGACTCGGTAGTATCTCCGAGTGTTCAGATACCTGCTGTATTTTAAGATTTGCATATTGTATAGGAACTGGAGGTATCACCACTCCTGGTACAGCCATAGCCAGACATTGACCCTTTACTAGTGTTATGTGAGAATCTGATGTATTTACAACCATCAACTCTGGAGTGGTGTCACCAGAACAAAGAACTTGAGGCACAAAGACTTTAGAAGTATCCAAATGCTCTATGACATAGCTATTCCCATTTCCCTCAATCACTGCCGGAACATGCATAAGTGATGAAGGGGGTACAACAACAGTTTGTCTTAACCGAACATTGCAAGTTTCTCCCGCAGGCGTAGAATCAATCATGGGCACAGAAGTGTTGCCAACCCAAATCTGGCAGTCTGGAATACTAATAAGAACATTGTTTTCCCTCAAAAAATCGATCCCCAAAAGCATTTCATCATGTATAGGAGCCACATAAACTTCCTGTGAGAAATATAGACCTCCGATTGAAATATTAACTGGCCCTACAACCTTCCCAGGCATTACCAGATCTTTCCCAGCTGTATTCATTTTGACAACTCTTACTGTTGGTGGTACGGGATTTAATAACTTGTATACCTCCTCAGAAATAAGAGTAACTTCCGCAGCCGTGTCAACCACTGCCTTAACACTTACAGACTGCACAATTACAGGGACATAGAAAGTAGACTTAGAAATCTGTCTTATTGATATTTCTGCGATTTCCTCGTGCCCTGAATCTTCTGTTACGTCTTGTCTTTGAACCTTGTTTTCTGGTGTATCAGGGTTAATCTGATCGACTTCGTTCTTTATGTTCAAATTAGTATTGTTACTTCTCAAATCATTAGTGGGACCTTGATTACTCATTAATTGTTCATCAGACAAAATGTCTGATTGTCCAATACTTCGAGAATGTAATAATGCTTTCCTATTGTCCTTACGCGCACCGGTTATTATATCCGATTGCATCAGGGTGTCAGCAGAACTAACTAAGAAGCAGTCTTGTTTATCTGGGACACTGTTCTTACACACATCGGTTATTGTATCCGATTGCATTAGAGTGTCTTGGGAATTACTTAAGATGTGGCCTAGTTTATCCGGGGACGGACTTTGGCCTGATGTTCGACCCCTTAATAGTTTAAAGCAACATCCTCAACACCCACATTATCAAAATCATCATCCTCCTCTTTATCTTCCTCATCCTGTTCGCTAACAAATGCTACCTTTTTCCTACTACTTGCTTCCTGTCCCTTAGCTTCTTTCTTCACCCTAGTTTCTTTTTCTGTTGGTGGTAACGGGCAATCCCTTATGAAATGGTCCCCCTGACAACGCCAACATCCACTTTCTCTGGGTCTAGGTGACTGAGATCTTGTCCTCGGTGTTCTCTTTAAGTGTTCCGAGATCATCGTTTCAAACTTATCCAATTTGCTGGTCATGGATATGGCTAGATTTTTTACATCAGCCTTTAATGCAGATATATCGCTCTCAATACTTGTTAATCGTTCTTTGTCTTTCTCATCTTTAACCTCAGCTTTGACCTTTTGTACACTTAATACAGGCTCTGCTTCTCTGACCTCTCTAACATCTCTCCTAGCTGTTTTACCATGAACCCCTATGTGGACTAATGTTGACCATTTCACCTTATCAATTGCCTCCTGGATATCCCTAGGCCTTTGATTAGCAACCCTCTCTCCTGCTTCTCGATCATGACAGCCTAGGCAGAACCGAAGGACAACCTGCTTGAACATATAATCTTCAGGCAAATCCTTAAATGCCTTTGTGCCCAAGTCGAGCACACGGTCAGCCCATTCCTCCAAGGTCTCTTCTGGCTTTTGCTTAGCGTTATTGAAAGTGATTGTGGCAGTTTCAGGCAGATCCTTAAAGCCAAAGCGCTTCTCAAGCTTCCTCATGAGTTCAGAATAACTAATAGCTGGCGATGTTTGCAATACCATGGCATAATAGTCTGCAGCTATGCCTTCAAAAAACCAGCATAAATTCTCACGCCTTGTTGCCTCTGACCATTCATGAGCCTGAGCATACTTAAGAAATTTTGTTTTGAAAGATGACCATTTAGTTTTACCATCAAAGACTAGAGTTTTGGGGATAACTGGGACTTTACCATAACTAGATCTATTTGTAAATCTAGGATAGTCGGGAGAATGCCTGCGTCCTGCTCTCCGGCCAATTTGCCTGTTGTCATCATATCTTCCGTCGTCATATTGACGACTGACCTGCCTCTCCCCTTCCTCAAAACGGTCTTGTTTTCTTTCATCTGGTCTGTAACTTACATGTTTATTGTTGTCTTTGCGACGACTGTCCATTCTAGGGTAAGATGGTCTCCCTACTCTAGACTGATACGTGTTAGAACCTGTAGGTTTTGAATCTGGAGAGTATTCACGACGAGAGTAATCAGTTACTTTGGGATAATCGTCAACAAAATTAGGGCAACGATTGCTGAAATAATCTCTTTGAAGGGTATTAACTCTAGAATCCCTATATGTTCTCCTAGGGGGATCAGTGCGTCTCGTATCCCTAGCCTCTCTCCCCGTATAAAACGAAGCTGCACTACTATACGATGCATCTCCCCAACTATCATATTCCTCTGAATCATCCTCTGGACTATCTAGTGCCGGGTTTTGTTCATAATCTATTAAAGTCCAAACGTCGGGGGGTAAATGTGTTCCGACAAATGTGTCTAAGGACTTTTGAGAATAGTTTCTACCATTTGATTCCCTGAATTCCACTATGTCAAGTGAGAGATCCCGGGGTATTTCAAGTGCCTCAAATAACTCTCTAGATGATGCAACATTTATTCGAACAAGGTCTATCCGAGACATAGTGATATTTTAATATAAAGTAATCAGATAGGAAGAAATATATATATACAGAGATAGTACAGAATAAAACAGGAATACCAATATTCAAGTGACAATATTTAATATTAATGAGCTGATAATATTCTGGAACATTGAAGATACGTAAAGCTTATAAAATGCTGATACAGAATATGATAAAGTTGTTTCAGCTAACTGAAAACAGATAACACAAAAAAAAAAAAAAAAATAATAATAATAATAATAATATTCAATATTGAGCTAAAAAATAAAGCAAATAGTATGCCTTAAAGGTTATATCCTTATACAGTAATATTGAATATATACATAAAGGATATAAACTTCTGAGACTGGACACAATAAAGTTGAAAAAATACCTTTAATGTATTATTATAAAATTGAAATAATACCTTTAATATATTATTATTAAGTTGAAATAGTACCTTTAATATATTAAGTTGAAATAGTACCTTTAAAAATAATTTTAATACATATTCAAGTGGTACAGATACTTATCGGTGGAAAACCGACACACTTTCAGCAAGTAATTTCTTTATAAATCAAGCAAAAAGTGATCAAAAGATTTATTAGCAAAGATTTGTAGGAATAAATGTCAAGTAACTTATCGGTGAGAAACCGATATACTTTTGACAACTGATTTCACTGTACGCAAATCAGTAAACTATTAAATAAAATAATTGATAAGTAGGTTATCGGTGATAAACCGATACAAATAATCAATGAGTACAAATTATCAATAATAACTTATCCGTGGGAAACCGATATGTTTCACCATTCAATAAACTCACAAGGCAATAATCAATAAGTAACTTATCTATAGGAAACTGATATTCATGAAAATAAATAAGAAATCAATTAAAAAAACCTATATACTTTTACAAAGTATTATTGCGAAAAATAGTAAAAACACTAATCAAAAATAATACTTATACCTAAAGACCTTAAGAACCAGGTATCAAGCCGAAAGATTTAGTTCAGTACTAACCTTCCTTAGAAAATACCTTACGATAACTTGTTCCTAAAAGTTGTAGATGTCGCTGTTACACGACAGACTGGCTTCACACAACACACAGCTAGCTTGCACAAAGGCACCTGGACAGACACCGATGAACAGTATTCGGCTGGAAACCGAATATCACACTCTGCTGGCAATCAAAATGACAGCAATAAACCTGCAAATTATCTAAAAAATCACAAGTAAATTTGCTGTAGCAACAAGGTAACGAAATAATGCAAATGGTGTGAGATCTACACCAAGGACTTGGTGTTTAATATCTAAATATCTGAGCTTCTACAAGCTACGTCAGATTGCGTTAAAATATTGCTTTAATGAAATACTCGATACAACCTATGTAAAAAGGAAAAAAAAAAAAAAAAAAAAAAAAAAAAATGAGGAAAAACTATGGTTCGAAACTGCCCCAGGCACCGCTTCAACACCATAAAAATTCGGCACCCCGTGTCGAAATACTCTCTGTCCCGGACAGAAAATTTTGTTTTTAAGCCTAATACAGACCCAATTCTTTGCCTCGAGTTTCCAAAACTCCAAAAACCAGAGGTCCCAGACAATAGTTTTTGTTGGCGGCCAAGAAATTTTCACTGTTTTAAACTCAAAAAATATGGCCTACGCAGACGTGCCGCGGCGCAGCGCCAATATAGTAGCATGTACTATTACCTTAGCTCTGTGATGGCTAGATGATGATAGTATCTTCTATCTTCTTACGCTGATATGCGTGAATTTCCTTAGACGATCATTTATCCTTGCAATCGGCGGGATTCTATACGGTGTCATAGTCTAATAACACTCCGTGATTTCTTAGGTCCAAGACCACCAAATCTGACCACAAAAACCTTAAATCAAAGAACTTTGTCCATCTTTGCAACCTGCACAGACACAATCCAAAAGGAACTTGGCTGAAAAATTCAAAACAAACTTCTGGGGTAAGTTAAATCAGCAGTATATTCAACCATATGAATAAACACATACAACTTAACCATCCTGCAAAAAACTCGCCAGAATACAAACACTACCTGCAGAGGACAAGCAAATCTGTGCCAAGTAAAAAAACAATTTGATTATACTCCAATTATTAATTGCTAAAGAAAAAACATACAAACTTATACTGAACAACATGTAATGTCTATGGTAGTTATCAGTGGTACAATGTTTAATCAAAATCCCACAAATATTTGCCAAGACAAAGCACACTAGCATTGAATGGCCTCATTGTGAAGAATAAACACCAGAGAGTCAGACTGGCAGAGGAATGACATGAATTCAATTTACCTCCTAAAAATTCTATTCAGGGGTACAATAAAATCTGACATACATATATAGTTGCTGATAAACAGCATGGACAAACGTTTTATCCTTTACATGTAAGAAAAATAAAAGGGCCATAACACAGTGAAAATTCATTTGACTAGAACACAAAAATGACATGCACAAGTAGGTTTAGTTCTTATGACTCTTATGAAGTATTATCAAAATCTGACATACAGTTGCTAAAAAAAAATCATGGACAAATTTATGTATTAATAAAAAAAACCATAAAAGGCCCATACCTCAGTGAAAAATCATAGCAGTGGTATGCCGCAACAAGTATGCTTAGTACTTATGATTCTTGCAAATTATTATTAAAACCTGAATTATAGTTGATGAGAAATAGTCTGTACAAACTGGTGTGTAAATATGACCATAACTTAGTGAAAAATAATAAGAATGGAACATGACAATGATATGCACAAAATTTCATACTTATGACCCTTGCAAAGTGTTAACAAAATCTGAGAAATAGTAGCTGAGAAACAGTCCAGACAAATTTTGTGTACAGACAGTTGGATGGATGGAGGGACGGACCAACCAACTGACCAAAACATGTGAATAAAATATAGCCCCCATATCTAGGTGCGTATAAATGACAAAAACAATTATCAAATTTAATCTATCAGAAAATGAGCATTAAAAACTACATAAAAACCACTTTCCTAAAATTTACACTGTGCTTGTACTAAGGCTAAACTCTTATGACAGTGTCTCTTTCTATAAATGTTATGCACAGGGATGTCAGACAACTTATTCTGATTAATCTGAAAAAAAAAAGATTTAAGCATAACTTCTAAACAAATGACTGTATCTTTTAAGATGGTCCATTGATGTAACTGGTTGGTCACCTGATACACCAACTCCTATCAGGATGAAGTGAATTAACCTCTGGTCTTCTTTCCAACAGCTAGACAAGCCTGTTGCTTATACCCCTTCTCATACAATATAAAGTTCACAATCACAGATAATCAGGGTAGTTTTGCATTCTCCTTTTGCCAAACTGCACTCAATTCACTGGAAAAACAATATGACATGAAAGTAAATTAGAAACAGTTCATCAACCATTAATTTTCTATTATAGATAAAAACTTAAATTTAAAGTGCTTTAACAGCTTCCATTGTGTTTGATCATTTCCACGTGATCAAGTTGTAAGTTTCTACAACTTTTTCAGATTTTTTTTATTTCAACAAAGTTTCAAGAAATAGTGTCTTTAACAAGTATTTGTTAAAGCTTGTACTATATAACTGCATACGCTATGTCTTAAAAAATACTTTGTTAAACATAAACCAAATTGTTGTGGTATAATATCAATGCTTTTTAACAATTATATGTTAAGATCGCTTTTGCTTTGACTATCATTACTTGGACATTGAAGTTTAACAAATCTTTGTTAAACTATTCTCGTCACTTAACAGAGATGTGGAAAGAAAATCGGCCATATTGTTAACAATTATTTAACATCTCTGTAAGCTGTTACTGAATCTACCGTCAGTCAGAGGAGTTTAACAAATCTTTGTTAAAGCTTATACTATTCTCGTTGACAGAGATGCAGAAAGAAAATAGGCCGAATTGTTAACAAAAATTTGCTAATGAGTTTAACAAATCTTTGTTAAAGCTTATACTATTCACGTTGACAGAGATGCAGACAGAAAATATGCCGAATTGTTAACAATAATTTAACATCTCTGTTCTCTGTTACTGAATCTACCGTCAGTCAGATTTCAGAACATAACAAATATTTGTTAACGATTATATGAGAATCGTCAGTTGGCAAAGATATTCAATGGGCATCGGCTGCATATCAATTATTTTAACAATATCTGTTAAGATGTTTAATCTTTAGTATATTATCAGTCTGATGTCAAAAATAAACAAATCTTTTATATAAAAAATAAGTATATCATGATGATTATTAGTTTTTAAAGATCGGGAATGAACATCGAAGTGATGCATATTTCCCGTCAACATACTTGTCAAAAAGAAGCTAACATGCTCTGTGAATCAATCTTGAAAAAAACCTTATATAGCATTTATAGAAACCATTATTAATATTATTGGTTTTAAGCCTTTACAAATATACTGTCATCAATTAATGAAAAATAATACATACGCTCATTTCTTTACATGGTTGTTTTTCACTCGAGGCGTTATCACTGTGTCTTGAGTCTGTTAATTTCTAAATATTCAAGTAAATAAAAAAAAGTCTATTAACTCATTAAAATCTTTGATTTAATAGGCTGAGGTGTTTATATTGGCATTGTTATTTATTAACAATATTTTTTATGCCCCCACAAAGTGGGGAGCATATAGCGTTGCACTTGTCTGTCCGTCCTTCCGTCCGTACGTCTGTCCGTCCGTACGTCCCGAAATCTTGTGAACGCAACTCCTCTTAAACCGGATGGCAGATTTTGCTTAGACTTCCAGGGATGAACATCCTTAATGTGTAGATGGTAGTAAAGGAAGGAATTTTAGCTGCGACCAAATATAACAGATTTATGGCCCTTTGTTGATTTTTTCACTAGAAATTTTGTGAACGCAACTCCTCTTAAACCGGATGGCAGATTTTGCTTAAACTTCCAGGGATGAACAACCTTAATGTGTAGATGGTAGTAAAGGAAAGAATTTTTGCTGCGACCAAATTTAACAGAATTATGGCCCTTTGTTGATTTTTTCACTATATACATGTACCATATAGAAATTTTGTGAACGCAACTGCTCTTAAACCGGATGGCAGATTTTGCTTAAACTTCCAGGGATGAACAACCTTAATGTGTAGATGGAAGTAAAGGAAGGAATTTTTGCTGCAACCAAATTTAACAGAATTATGGCCCTTTGTTGATTTTTTCACTATATACCATATTGAAATTTTGTGAACGCAACTCCTCTTAAACCGGATGGCAGATTTTGCTTAAACTTCCAGGGATGAACAGCTTTAATGTGTAGATGGCAGTAAAGGAAGGAATTTTTTGCTGTGACCATATTTAACAGAATTATGGCCCTTTGTTGATTTTTTCACTATATACCATATAAATAATTGAACATATAAATTTTACATTTGTAATTTAATTTAACATGTACATAAGGTTACCTGTAGATCATTTTAGGTATATGTACAGAAAAAATCTTACATACAGGATATACATGCTCTTGTTTATGAGCACTTACGCATAGTGGGGGCATCCGTGTCCTATGGACACAGTTCTAGTTTAACATGAATTTCTGTGGAAAGTATTTATAAAAACAGATTTCTCAGGCGTTGTTTGTAATTAGCAATTAAATCTGTATTTCTGAGATTTTGAGATGTTTTTAATTACCACTTTTTTTAGAAAAAAGACAACTTCTATAAAGGTTCTGATATAACCGAGTGTTTGAGAAGTCTTTGTCATTTTTAAAAAAGATTTTGTCTACTGACATGCGTGTTTCGTAGTTACAAAATGTTTGAACAGGTTGATGGTCTTTTATAGAAACTAAACATTCTACCTTATTTCTTTTGATTCATTGAAATACCAAGTCTTCAGAAATATTCTGGACATTTTCAATTTTTTTTGCGTGTTCTTTGATGTCGGATAACTTAATTTCTCTTTGTTCCACAATAACTTAATTTCTCTTTGTTCCACTTTCTGGAGAATACATGTTGCTTGCGTAATATTGAGACATCCTACGTCATGGAAAGCTAGCATGCTGGTCTTTGGTCTCTTTAAAAGTATTCTCTCGATTATTTGCCAGCATGAATCATCCATCGTCGAGATTCGTATTAAATGCTGCAAATTGTTTTTCCTTCTAGTTTCTTCTTTGGGGTCCTTTGGACTTTGGAAATATTAAAAAAATAAACTTTTTTCGAAATATCACTCACTTAAGTTAAAATGTTACAATTGAAATTGCAATTTACTTATGTTAATCAATGGCTGGTTTTTAATTATTGAACAGAACAGAACATCTCTTTATTAAACTGAAACAAAGTTACATGGTTAATGAGTTTACGATGCACATATAACAAAAGATATAAGTCACTTGACATGGTGATGGCAATAGCATATGCAACTGTGCCGGAAAACACTGTAAGTGATTTTTACACTGGCAATCTGACAGGTGGTGTACGCAAAGGCCATAAATTTTTGGAGCTCGAATTGTTACTAGTTTACAGTAATTTATACAGTATTGATCAATTTTGAAATAGGCTTTAGTCTAGACGCGTAGTTAAGGGGTATGTTAATTATTCTTACTTTGATTGGTCAAATGTTAATCGCCTTGACAAGGATCGCTAAACAGCGCGCAGTGATAGTGTGTATTGTAGTAAATGATTATGAAAGTTGGAAGTAAGTGCTTAGTTTTTACTTAATGTTTTAGCGCTCAGCTACAAAGCCATCTTCACAAGTCTACCATTAGCACACTTCATGTCATGTAGCGCTGGGATATGCTGTCACCAGAGTGCAGATAACGACAATATACGACGTTACTCTGTGTTTGCATTGTGGTGACGATGTATTTTTGTGTCGCCCTTTCGAAGAAACGGCGAAACATAGGGATCGCTTTGTCCATAGGTCGGTCACAAAAACTTAACGTTGGCTATAACTTTGCCATTTCTAAATATTATCTTATCAAACTTTCAAATTGTATTGCTTATGACAACAGGGTCGGGATGATGCCAAAATTTCTAGGTCAAGGTCACATTTAACAGAGTTATGCCCCTTTTTTTTATACTTGGATTTTGTCATGAAAACTTAACATTGGGAATAACTTTGCCATTTCTTAACATTTCAACATCAAACTTTCAAATTATATTGCTTATGGCAACAGGGTCGTGATGATGCCAAAATGTGTAGGTCAAGGTCACAATTGACAGAGTTATGCCCCTTTTTGCACTTGGATTTTGTCATGAAAACTTAACATTGACTATAACTATGCCATGTCTTAATGTTTCTTCATCAAACTTTCCAGTTGTAATGCTTACAATTGTATCACTTAAGACAACACCATTTCTCAAGGGCAGATAACCCTCAAATTTATTTTTGCAATGTTATGCCCTTTTTTCAAGTTAAAACTTCTTGGTTAACCTTTTTCTTTATGTCCAGGTCTCAAAAAGTGTCAAAGATATTCCATTCAAACTTGGAATACTTGATCACCAGCAAGACCCCTGCAAAGATTGTTGGTACCCATGTCCCTGAGGTCACAGTTAGCCCCATCCCCAGGGGTCACTTGATTTTGCTTATACTTATATATAGGAAAAAAACTTCTTAAGCCTAGAAATAAAATATTAACTGACGGGCCCTATTTTTTTTTTTTTTTTTTTTGAATTTCAGTATATACATGTAGGATGTAGGTACTTGACTCCCCATCCACCTTCAAACCCCCCCCCCCCCCCCCGCGGGCCCAATTTTTTTTTTTTTTTTTAGAAACATAGGTACTTGACTCCCCATCCTACTCCCACCCACCCACACACACACACCCCACTATCGGGGCCCCGAATTTTTTTTTTTAAATACATAACTACTTGACCCAAATTTTTTTTCCCATCTTGTATGGCTAGGTACTTGCCCTGCCCCAGTCAATTTTTTTTCACTTGGGCCTCTTGTTTAACTTGGCTTATAATTAATTATCCAGGACTGAGAAAAGTGGAGCATGCTGTCTGTGGACAGGTCTTACTGTACTTTGACTAGCATGCTGTCTTTTCCAGCAGGCTCTTGTTTACCTTTTTAGTTATTCTAACAGAGTACCGGTACCCAAGGGCGACACAAGTGTTCCACTGAACACCCATCTAGTAGTGTATATATATATAAATATCTACAGGACATATCATAATAGAAAACGTAGTTTATAGTTCGTGGTATGCTCATTCTCTGAGGTAAAATGCAGTAACAATATAGCACAGTTCATGATAAAGTAAGTGCTACAAAAGATAACTACATGTAAATTCATCATATCCTTTTACAACGCTCGTTATCTTATCAATTAACATAGGCATGCAAGATGTTTTGTTCAACATATTACCTTTTTACGTCATTAATTAGAGTTCTTATAAATGTACATAATTGCGTAAGTTGTTTTGAGGGTTTTATTGTCATAAGCTCTTTGAACTTTAATATATTTGGATTAACATAGTAGTATCTCTGAATAAACTGTTTTCTTATATAGGTCATTGAAGAATGGGCATTTGAGAAAATAATTCAAAACTATGTTGAAAATATATTATGGCAAACTCACCACAGCATTAAACAATTGATATATGTGGTCTTGAAATTCATTGCACAATTTGCCACCGAAATTCCATTTTATTTCTTTTCTCATTACACAGACTTTGTCATACACCGATGTCTTCAGGCTGTTGCAAGATTCTTCGTTACAAATCATTGCTAACATATGCACCTCTGTTTCATTCAAATTCCTGTATACATGTACTTTGACCTTTCTGAAAATAGAGCGTAAGTCATAAAATTATTGTTTTAACTAACGAAGAACAAATTTTAAATGAATAGTTTTAGTAACAATATGTGAACAAAGCTTAACAATTCTTCTACGATTTACGCAACTAATTATCAGTTATAATTATAGGTTGCGGTCGATTTGTTTTACCTTTCCTTGAAGCACTCCTCTTCGGGATAAATGTCACTCAGCTGCTTCATCACCATGTCTGTATGGTTTCAGTCCACTAGCTCAACTTCAGTCTGTCCAGCTTCTATCAACTCTATTTCAGCATTGGATTTTACAAATCCAACGGCAGTTGGAAATGTAATATTATGGCCATTGTCATATTCAGTCTTGAAGTTGGCCAGAAGCTCTTTTAAGTGGTTTTGACATACTTTTCGTAAGGCAAGAGACTCGGTTGATGGCTTCAAATGTGAATGCTTCTTGGATATTGAAAGAAAGTCCTATCCACGCCTGGGAATCGACCAATTACCGCACCACCGGTGCTACCACAAAATCTGACAGATCGTCTTCCGGTCAGGCTCATAGACAAAAGTACTGTGAAAAAATGTAAGTGGTCGTATATTCTTGATAACTATTTTAGCTCTGGAGGATTAATCAATATGAAACCAGGTGGATTCAGCCCGTTACACATTTAGTCTTGCATGCCCTAAATGGTCCAGCAATTGGTTGTTTAAATTTATTTATTTCGCAGTTCTCCTTTGTAGACAAGACGCAAAACTAACGTGATGTCGTATTCAAGGTGGCAAAATATATTTATTGTAGTTCAAAATTCGGAAAAGAAACAAATATAACTCTCTAAACATAGGATTATCATCTTATGTTGAGGAATCGACCCTCTTACATATGTTTAGTAAATCTAGACGGAATTCTGCTAAAAGAGTGCTGGTGCGGTGCCACATCTGCCAGTCCGGTGATGCGTGAAGAAACTGTTTTAATTTTCTGAATTTGTGTTTTAACATTGACTTTAACTCATTAAAATTCTTGATCCAAAAATTTCTGATGCTTTTGTAACTGCCTCCCAAACTCTGCTGAATTTTTCAATTTCCTTGTCCTCTCACTAGGGACCCGTAAGGGGCCTAGGCAGTCCCCCAGCCGGTCAGGTTTCTTTTATTTGCCATTCTTATCCCTGATAATGGGCACCATGTACTAGAGTGAGTGAGAAATATAATTGACTTCCAATCTTCATAATTTTCTTTCGGAGGTTTTTTTAGCAACATGCCAAGCATCAGATGAATGCTTAATTTGTGGATCTTTTCTTGCTGACATTGTTACGTCACATGTGGACGCTCAGACCTAGGTCTGTCAGCAACCCCCCCTCCTCCCTTAGACGTCTAACAAGACGTTTTATAGTGCAAACCAAAATGTCTGGAAACTTGTATTTTCTTTTGACCTAGGATAATTATAACAACAGTGTGACCCCTGCGAACTTCCGTCAGCCATGCCATTGTTTATTGCTATCAAAAATAATCAAAATATCAGAAAATGATGTGTCTCTATGAAGACTACCCACAGGTGTGATGAACTTGGGTTTTTCCAGTTTCATGCTTTGTTGCAACCATTTTTGTAATAAAACCAGAATTGTAATAATTATAACAATTCTGGATTTTATTACAAAAATGGTTGCCAAGTGAAACCACTTTTGTAATAACCACTTTTGTAATAAAAAATGGAAATGATGTTATCGCTCTAATTTGTTAATCAAAAACCGCCAATACCTCGACCTATATTATGAACCCTATATGCAACTAGTTTGTTTGTTGAATAAAAACTCTGAACAATAATTCTTGTTACATATCTGCGGTTTTATTACAAAAATGGTTGCAAAGCAAAACCACTTTTGTAATCACCACTTTTGTAATAAAAAATTGGAAATGATGTCATCGCTCTAATTTGTCAACCAAAAGCCGCCAAAACCTTGGGCTGTGGTAATAAGCCTATATACAATAAGGCTCATGTAGTGAAAATCTGAACAATAATTCTTGTTACATATCTGGGATTTATTACAAAAATGGTTGCAAAGTGAAACCACTTTTGTAATAACCACTTTTGTAATAAAAAATCGAAATGATATCATCGCTCTAATTTGTCAACCAAAAGCCGCCAAAACCTTGGGCTGTGGTAATGAGCCTATATACAACAAGTCTGATGTATTGAAAATCTGAACAATAATTCTTGTTACATATCTGGGGTTTATTACAAAAATGGTTGCAAAGTGAAACCACTTTTGTAATAACCACTTTTGTAATAAAAAATGGAAATGATGTCATCGCTCTAATTTGTCAACCAAAAGCCGCCAAAACCTTGGGCTGTGGTAATAAGCCTATATACAACAAGTCTGATGTATTGAAAATCTGAAATATAATTCTTGTTACATATCTGGGGTTTATTACAAAAATGGTTACAATGTGAAACCACTTTTGTAATAACCACTTTTGTAATAAACAAGAGCTGTCTCAATGACAGCACGCTCGACTATTCGAAAGCCTTTGTCAATAGAAGTGTAAATAAGAGGAAAAGATCCAGGATTTTTTTTTTTTCGGGGGGTGGGGGGTTGGGGGGGGGAAAGTTGGAAGTGGTCATGTTCAAGGTCAGGATGATGCTGTAAAAGGAATAAGAAATTTTTTATTTTTAATTTTTTTTTTTTTTTTTGGGGGGGGGGGGGGGCTTGGGGGGGGGAAGTTGGAAGTGGTCAAGTTCAAGGTTGGGATGATGCTGTAAAAGGAATAATAATTTTTTTTTTTTTTTTGTGGGGGGAGGGGTGGGGGTTGGGGGGTTGGGGGTGGGGGGCAAGCGGGATGATGCTGTAAAAGTAATAAGGGAAAAAAAATATTTCAAGTTTCAGTTGCATAACTTTGATAGTGTTGAAGAAATTTGACTTTGAAAAAACTTGAACATTTTGTTTAACATTTTCTCTAAGTCGAACAAGGGCCTATAACTCTAAAATACAGTAACCCAGGTGCATGCACTTTGACAGGAAGGTATAAGACGTGATAGTTTATAAGTATTTCAAGTATCAGTTGAATAACTTTGATAATGTTGAAGATATTTGACTTTGAAAAAACTTGAACATTTTGTTTAACATTTTTCTCTAAGTCGAACGAGGGCCTTTAACTCTAAAATACAGTAACTCAGGTGTATGTGCTTTGACAGAATGGTATAAGATGTAATACTATATAAGTATTTCAAGTATCAGTTGAATAACTTTGATAATGTTGAAGATATTTGACTTTGAAAAAACTTGAACATTTTGTTTAACATTTTCTCTAAGTCGAACAAGGGCCTATAACTCTAAAATACAGTAACTCAGGTGTATGTGCTTTGACAGGATGGTATAAGATGTAATACTATATAAGTATTTCAAGTATCAGTTGAATAACTTTGATAATGTTGGAGATATTTGACTTTGAAAAAACTTGAACATTTTGTTTAACATTTTCTCTAAGTCGAACAAGGGCCCATAACTCTAAAATACAGTAACCCAGGTGTATGTGCTTTGACAGGATGGTAATGGTTGTGATAGTGTATAAGTATTTCAAGTTTCAATTGAATAACTTTGATAGTTTTGAAGATATTGCACTTTGAAAAAAACTTGAACATTTAGTTTAACATTTTGTGCAACGCGGACGCAGACGCGGACGCCGACGCCGACGCCGGGGTGAGTACAATAGCCCTCCTTATTCTTCGAATAGTCGAGCTAAAAATGGAAATGATATCATCGCTCTAATTTGTTAACCAAAAGCCGCCAAAACCTTGACCAATATTAAGAAGACTATATAGAACTAGTTTGTTGTATTAAAACTCTGAACAATAATTCTTGTTACATATCTGGGGTTTATTACAAAAATTGTTGCAAAGTGAAACCACTTTTGTAATAACCACTTTTGTAATAAAAAATCGAAATGATGTCATCGCTCTAATTTGTCAACCAAAAGCCGCCAAAACCTTGGGCTGTGGTAATAAGCCTATATACAACAAGTCTGATGTATTGAAAATCTGAACAATAATTCTTGTTACATATCTGGGGTTTATTACAAAAATGGTTACAAAGTGAAACCACTTATGTTATAACCACTTTTGTAATAAAAAATGGAAATGATGTCATCGCTCTAATTTGTTAACCAAAAGCCCCCAATACCTTGGGCTGTGGTAATAAGCCTATATACAACAAGTCTGGTGTATTGAAAATCTTAACTATAATTCTTGTTAAATATCTGGGGTTTATTACAAAAATGGTTGCAAAGTGAAACCACTTGTATTCACCACTTTTGTAATAAAAAATTGGAAATGATGTCATCGCTCTAATTTGTCAACCAAAAGCCGCCAAAACTTTGGGCTGTGGTAATAAGCCTATATACAACAAGTCTGATGTAGTGAAAATCTGAACAATAATTCTTGTTACATATCTGGGGTTTATTACAAAAATGGTTGCAAAGTGAAACCACTTTTGTAATAACCACTTTTGTAATAAAAAATGGAAATGATGTCATCGCTCTAATTTGTTAACAAAAAGCCGCCAATACCTTGACCTATATTAAGAACCCTATATGCAACTAGTTTGTTTGTTGTATAAAAACTCTGAACAATAATTCTTGTTACATATCTGGGGTTTATTACAAAAATGGTTGCAAAGTGAAACCCCTTTTGTAATAACCACATTTGTAATAAAAAATGGAAATGATTTTATCGCTCTTATTTTTTTTACCAAAAGCCGCCAAAACCTTGATCTATATTAAGAGGCCTATATACAACTAGTCTGTTGTTTTAATACTCTGAACAAGAATTCTTGTCACATATCTGGGGTTTATTACAAAAATGGTTGCTAACAGAAACTTCTTTGTAATAACCACTTTTGTAATAAAAAATGGATATGATGTCATCGCCCAAATTTGTTTTTGAAAAGCCGCCAATACCTTGACCAATAATAATAAGTCTATATTCAACTAGTCTGTTTGTTTCAAAATCTAAACTCTAATTCTTGTTACATTTCTGATTTTTATTACATGAATTGTTGCAAAGTGAAACCATTTTTGTAATAAAAATGGGAAATCATGTCATCGCTCTAATTTGTTATTCAAAAGTCTCCAATATCTTGACCTATATAAATAAGTCCTTATACAACTAGTCTGTTGGTTTCAAAACCTAAACTTTAATACTTGTTACATTTATGATTTTTATTACATGAATGTTTGAAGAGTGAAACAACTTTTGTGATAACCACATTTATAATAACAGATGTAAATGATGTCCTTGCTCTAATGTGTTAACCAAAAAGCCACAGTAATAAAGAAAAATCTATAGCTTATGCAATGAGTAATGGTTTTAAATCGAAATAACTTATCAATAACAGAGCAGCAACATAAATTATGAAGAAGCATGTGAAAAAAAAAAACAAACAAATACAAGAAAAGAATACAAAGCATTTACATGACAACAGCTTTAAAGAATACTGTTCAAATGCATGTCAAATTCCCCTTAGCCGATGATGACAGGGGTATCAAATTTCCCCACATCATTAACAGTCCGATGACTAGCATTAGTTAATCGGAAACAAGAAACAGACAACTTCAAATAAACACAGGAAAAAGTGTACTTTTTACACAAACAAAAGTTATCCGCAAGTCAGCATGCAAGACTTTTCTTAGTGCTTAACAACGATTTGAAGTTTTAATAGTAAAAAAGACATTTATACTCTAAAAAATATAGCTTTGTCAAAGTTCAAAGAGGACTTATGGCCTTTTTTCGCTTGATGCAGATTTTGATAGTAGATGTTTTAAGTTTTTCAAGTGACAATAATAGAGATACACTGGCACAAGACTAAAACGAAAATGTCATAAGAAAAAACATTTTGTATATGTCATACCATAACCCTATGTATAATTTAGAGACATGGTTATGAATGAAATACGCACAAGCACAATTATACCTAGCATATACTTAATCATATATATATATATATATATATCGTCAATGCAAGGAAGATGAAATTCTAATTGACGGTCTATGTTGCTTAAAGTAATTATTGACGACGCCGACGGACTTAGGTTTTTCACATTAGTTCATCTTGTCACTCCGTGACAGGTGAGGTTACTAGATGTTTTACTAAACTTCAAATTAAGAACATATGCAAGACTACAATAGAACACGATTTTTTTTAAAATAGAGAAAAAAATACAATTTCTCCGGCTGGCATTCGTAGAAAACTTTACAAAATTAAGCTACCTGAGCATTGTCCAGAACAGAGGTGTACATTATAAGCCTAATACCTTAATGATGTGTCAATAATGTTTAATAACATTTCATCTGGTTCCTCGCCAGTAAACATCTCTGATTTCAAACCATCCAAGTCCTCTATAATGAATTTCAAGCCATGCACTGAACCAGCGTGCAACTGCTGGTGCCAGCAACCTCTGTATGGCCAAAATCAATCCACTATACCTTCCGTATTGTCTGCAAAGTCGTGCAACACTAACAATTCTAGGCATTCTTATGTTTCCTTGCAGATTCATATATATAGCTGGATATCCATTAGGATAGCCATATTCTTCAACAACACGGGCAAAGTACGTTGAAACATTTCTTAAGATATATCTCATTGCAGGGGTTCTTTGTATCGAACAAACGATTATCTGCCTTAAGACAAGATCAGGAAGAAAAGGAGTGTCTATATTGTTGTCCTCTTGGAGATTTTCATTATGTGAAGCCATTTCATTATGTTCATTTTCAGTATTATCACTTTCGGAGGACTCGTCATTCTTGTCACTTTCGGGATTATCATATTCTGAAGACTCGTCAATCTTTTTACTTTCAGAACGATCCCTTTGAGATGACTCGTCCTTCCCATTACTTTCAGGGTGTTCACTATCGGACGACTCGTCACCTTTGTTACTTTCAGGATGTTCACTGTCGGAAGACTCGTCATTCCCGTTACTTGGAAAATTGTCCATACCATTATTGTTTTCAGATACGCCTGTGTGTCTGTCGGAGACAAAAAAGTATATAACTTATGTTGGATATATCTATTGTTATTAGGTCATAACAATGCAAATTGTTCAACTGTGCAATAATTGCGTCATAGTTGCTTTAGTGAATTGTATGCATTCAGCTTAGACTGCGGTAACGTCACAGTGCAGAATATTAAAGCTATTGAACTCTTAGATTTTAGCTCAAAAATATTTTTATTTAAAATTAACGGTTTTTTTTTTTTTGTGTAACATAAGAAAGACAATTATGTATTTCTATGATGCTTAAAACCACGGTCCAAAAATTGTTATAAATAAAAGCAAAACTTTACACATGGTCTAACGGCTTATTAGTATGAAAATAGTTCACAAGGTCATGGTCAATATTATTTAAGAAGATAATTTAAAACTATATACGGTCAAATAACATTGCAATAGATCATGTAATAAGAAAGTAGGTCAGTAGGTCAAGGTCAAGGTCAATTAGGAGGCTGATTAAATTCTAAAAGCGAAACTATACACATAGTTCAAATGTCATTACTAAAAGTGTAGTAAAAGGAAAGTAGGTCACTAGGTAATGGTTAAGGTCATTTGAGAAGGAAATAAAATTTCAAAAACCAAACGTAAATTTTTCAACGAATTCCATTCCATGCAGAACTCTGATTGCCATGCCAACCGGAAGGAAACATTTAAAGATCTTCTTCTCTAGACTATGAGGCGTAGAACTTAGATATATTGCATGTACCATTTGCCTTCTAAAGTTGTTCAAGTCATATTCAAATTGGCCCTGCCCAGGGGCTTATCAGTTTTTACATAGAAACATTTCGTAAAAAAACTTTACAAATCTTCTTCTCTGGAACTATGAGACTTAGAGTTTAGATATTTTGCATGTAGCATTGCCAAGTGGACTTCTATCATAATTGTTAAAATTTCAACACCCAAGGTCAAACTGGCCCAGCCCTGGGTTCACTTGACCAAAGTCTTACTATTACAGCTACTGCAATGACATTTCAACCATGTGTATAGTTTTGCTATTTAAATTTAATTCGCACCTAAAATGACATTGACCTTGACCTACTGACCTTTTTTTAAGTTAATGAAGCTACATTGGTGAAATTTTGACAATGTTTTATTTGTGATAAAGGTGAGCGATTCAGGACCACAATGGTCCTCTTGTTTGACTAAATTATATCTCATTATTAGAACAGGATGGCGCGTTAGTGCAGCGTTTAACGCTGTGGAAAACTGATCAGAGGGTCGTGAGTTCGATTCAAGACCACAGCACGGATTTTCCGAGATGCTTTCAAGCATCTACTATCCGACTAGCCCTTCAGATGAGGCTTAAAACCGAGGTCCTGTCTCCTGTATAACCTTTGCTGTTGGGGGGATGTAAAACACTATTCACTCACTCACTCATCATAGAACATAAAACAGATTTAAGATCCGTGGCCGAGTGGATAACGTCACTGACTTACAACCACTTGCCCCTCACCGCTTTGGGTTCGAATCCCGGACGGGTCGGATTCTTTCATTAAGATTGTGGCAACGGAACGCATTCCTCTAATAGAAGTTAACCATTTATAAACTAGATGTTATTCATATAATCTCAATTATATGTTAATTCTTACCCATCTGATTCCTGATGAGCGTTCAATTGAGCAATCACATTTCCCAAAGCTTGTCGGTTTCGCATTGTTACAGAAACATAATGAAGTTCAGGATAATGTCCAATTACATGCAGGGGAATCGATGCATCATATACTCCAGTATTAGAAATCAATCTCGTGTGATCTGAACCTTCAGAACTGATCAGAAGGAACTGGCAGTTCAATTCCCTAGAAAGGGAAATCAGTGTCAGATTGTCTCCAAACTTCGATGATTTTATCATGTTCCTCAGATATACCTCAAAATTTTGGTTAACAAACTCTTTATAATTGTCTCCGAATGTTCTAATGTGATTCACAGCCATTGTCCTTAAAGCATCAGCGGATATGTGAAGGCCTTGTTGGCGTAACTTGAAACTTACAACCTGGAACTGGCAGCTACCACTTCCTTCAGGATCATAATCAATTATGACATCATCCATATTGCAAAATCTCCTTTCATTTATACTTTCCTGTCTGTCTTCCTCATAATCTTCTGCAGCACTTACGTCTGTTTCAGACTCGTTTACTATATAGAACCTTTTTCTATGGTTTTCTTTCCTTTCCTTTGCTCGAAATATCTCTTTACTTCTATTTCTCCTGGCACGTTCCTCTTCCAGTGTTCTACTTGTGATATGATCAACTGCCACCCATGATTGTGTTAATGTCCTTTCTCTATCGGGATTAAAGTAAGCAACCTTATACTTGCCATACCCCTTCCCTCGCTTGATTATCTTGCCTTTTAAGATGTGCCGTTTGTACGGTACCCTCCTGGAAAAGGGATACCTTACAAATACTTTATCACCTCTTCTGTATATGGAACAAGCAGCTTTCTTTAAATGACTAGAGAATGTTCTCCTATTCACTCGTTCAGATGCTGACCTGGCTTTTTCTCTGATTACATCTGCAGAGTTAACGCCACGCCCAAAATATACCGAGAACGGGCTTTGATAACCAAGTACTTCCTTCGGTTGTTGATTAATAGCGCAACAAACTGCTTTCAGCTCAGTTGCCCAGTTCAGTCCCCTTCTCCCTCTCTTTTGGGTTTCATATATTAGCTTTTTCTTTAAAATACGGTTTTGACGTTCCACTTTACCTTGACTTTGGGGATGATATGGTCGTCCTTTAATTAGTCTTACTTTGTGTTTCTCTAAAAGAATATGGACTTCTCCTCTAAATTCCGGACCATTGTCGCATTGGACGATTTTTGGCCACCCATTGTCTACAAATATTTCTTTCAAAGCCTTTGCTACCTCGTGTGCGGATTTTTTTTCTAAAGCTTTGCAGAACAGATACCTGGAGAAAACATCTACTACGGTTAAAATATAGTTATATGTCTTTTCGCCCTCCAGTACTGGTGACCTTTTAATGAGATCTATCTGAACCCGCTCAAAGACAGATGAAGCTTTCACTGATTGAGGGGGAGGCTTGTTAGTGAATTTGGCCTCTGTGTGTCCATGTAAAATATCCTGATCAAGAATCTCTTTAACGAGTCTTTCACTTACGCCAGAGTATTTGTCTCTGAGTTTGCGAGCCACAGATCTGGCACCCCCTCCAGATATAATTTTCACCTGTCTTTTAATTTTCTCCTGCATACTTCCAATTTTAGTAACTTTCTTTTCCTTATGAAATAACACATCATTTCTAAGCCTGAGAGATTCGTGGTGTCTCCAGAAAAGAACAACAGCATTCTTTTCCAATCTCGATCTTTCTCTTACAGGTTTCTTGAACGTCTTCTTAATCAATGAAACAAGAATGTCATATGTTTGGGCCGACACTGGATGCATTATTTGTTCTGAAGTAAAAACAAATGAAATGATTATTCTGACATGGTTTCGGAGAGTATTTATGTAAAAATTGCATGTTGCTTTCTTACAAGTTCATGCCGCTTTCTTACAAATCCACGCGTATTTGAAAAGTTTTTATTGCTTTGTTAGAAGTGTACGATGCATTCTTAAAGAACCATGTTGCTATCTTACAAATTAATTCAGCTTTACAAAGTATTCCATTTGTATAGCTAATACCTGGTAAGTTTAATCCTACTTAGCATTTAACATTGTTAAAACTTTTACTGTCCATTTTAACGGGAGTTTTCGTGTTGCATGTTATCAAATAAAAAACAACATCAAACATTAACAAGATAGACATGATGGCCCTGTATCGCTCACCTGAGTCGCCAAGAAAGTAGGTCACTATAGGTCATTTGAGAAGCTAATTAATTTTCAACAGCAAAAATATTACCCATTGGTCGAATTTCATTGCAGTCGGTATATTAATCAGAAAGTAGGTCATATGGTCATGGTAAAGGTCATTTAAGGTGCTGATTAAATTTTTTAAAGCAAAACTATACAGTTCAAATTTTATTGCCACAGTTCTACTAATAAGAAAATAGGTCAGTATGTCAAGGTCAAGGTGATTTAGGATGCTGATAAAATTTTAAAAGCAAAATCATATTGTTCAAATGTCATTGCAGTAGCTCTTATAATAAGAAAGTAGGTCAGTAGGTCAAGGTCAAGGTCATTTAAGGTGCTGATTAAACTATACATATGGTTCAAATTTCATTGCTGATTAAATTTTAGAAGCAAAACTTTACAATTGGTTCAGATTTCATTGCAATAGGTCTAGTAATAAGAAAGTAGGTCAGTAGGTCAAGGACAAGGTCATTTAAGGTGCTGATTAAATTTCAAACAAAACTATACACATGGTTCAAATTTCAATGTAGTAGCTCTAATAATTAGAAAATAGGTCAAATGACCGCTGGGGTGGGGCCAGTTTGGCCCTGGGGGTCATGATTTGAACAACTTTGGTAGAGGTCAACTAGACAATGCTAGTTTCAGATTATCCAACCTCTTGGCCTAATGGTTCTGCGGAAGAAGAATTTTCAAAAATTTTCAATGTGGCGGGGCCAGTCTGACCCCTGGGATCATGATATGAACAACTTCGGTAGAGGTCCAGTAGGTTATGCTACATGCAAATATCTTAGCTCTGAGTCTTGTGGTTCTTGAAAAGAAGATTTTTCAAAGTTTTACTATATAATTCTATATAAAACTAATAAGCCCCGGGGAGGGGCCATTTTGACCCAGGGGTAATGATTTGAACAACTGTGGTACAGGTCTGTTACACAATGCTACATGTAAAATATCTAAGCTCTGGGTCTTGTGGATCTCGGAAAGAAGATATTTAAAGATTTCATTGTGTAAAAATAATAGGCCCTGGGGCGGAGCCAATTTGACCCTGGGGGTCATGATCTGAACAACTTTGGTAAAGGTCCACTAGGCTATGCCACACGCAAAATATCTAAGCTCTAGGCCTCATGGTTCTAGAGAAGAAGATTTTTTAAAAAAAATCCTATATAAGTCTATATAAAATCAAGTGACCACCGGGGCGTGGCCAATATTGACCCTGGGGCCATAATTTGAACAAACTTGGTAGAGGTCCATTAGAGGATGCTACACACCAAATATCTAAGCTGTATGCCTTGTGGTGTCTGAAAAGAAGATTTTTGAAGTTTTTTCCTATATAAGTCTATGTAAAATCAAGAAACCCCCAGGGCGTGGCCAATATTGACCCCCGCGCAATAATTTGAACAATCTTGGTAGGGGACCGTTAGTTGATACTACATATTAAATATCAAAGCTTTAGGCCTTATGGTTTCTGACAAGAAGAATTTCTAAGGTTTTCCTTTAATTAACTATTTGTAAAACTGGTGACCTCCCGGGGCGAAGCCAATTTTGACCCCAGGAGCATAATTGAACAAACTTGGTAGAAGAGTTTTGAAGATTAAAAAAAAACTCTTTTGGTTGCCATGGCAACCAAAGTTCTGCATGGAATTTAATTCTATGAACAATTTTGGTAGAGCTTCATGCAAGGAACATCCCTGCAAAGTTTCATCAAATTTGGCCAAGAGGTTTAGGAGGAGAAGTTTTTTTAAAGAAAAAGTTGACGACGGACGGACGGACGTACCAACGACAGAAGGTTGTGGAGGTACTATGTTTATGAGCTACAATTAGTCCGAATTAAAGAGATACTTAAAAAAGAACCAACAAATGGCGATTTTGAGGTAGGAGTCAAGTGTCCATTTTAAGAGCCCTATTTTGGGTGGTTAATTTTTAGGATATTCAATTTAAAGAATTAACTTCGCTAATTTTAGTTTAAAGCAACCCATGTAGGGGTAAATATGATGACACACAGGTTTTAGAGTAAATAGAATATCGCAAGGCATCTTTTACGCGGGCAATGGATGCAGCGGTATTAAATGTGTGACGACGATATTCCGGGTCATGCTAGTACTTATACTTGTATGTTGCAATTAAGCAATATTGTTCCAATATAGCACAAGCGAATTCAATAAATCTAGTACATCAGTAGAAATCTTTAATATTTTTTTTTTCTTACTTTTATGGCTCTATAGGAATTACTTTGTTGTACACAATATCGCCAGCGTGAAACAAATCCAGTGTAACAGTATATACATGTATATGGTATTGGATTTGTGTGCACATCATCACGTGGTGGCTCATTACCACTGCGGACCCGTCCTCAGGTAAAAACGGATAAGGGCCGAAATGTGCTGAGGGTCAAGTCGATGTTTTGGCTACATGTCGGCTAAGTTGCGCTCTGTTATATATGATATGGTGTCAGGCTACTGACCGTAGTTTCCATACATTTAACTATTTAATTAAAGGAATGTCTGTGGTTTGTCAAGTGAAGCGAGCGGAAAAACTCTACTGATTGGTGTACTTAACAGAAGTACTTAGTACGCAATTGTTGTTACAGGAGTACCATGAGCAATACTTTGTACAAGTGAATAAGTTACCTTTTAGTAAGCCGACGAAATGGTGTTATGGAGGTATCTTTATTAGGACCAAATTAATGAGTTACTTTAGTAAGCTGACGAAATGGTGTTATGGAGGTATCATGATTAGGAGCTACAATGCGTCCAAATTAATGAGCTACTTAAAGTCCCTATATCCGCCTCGGCTGTTAGGAATTCATACAAATATTTTCAGAAATGACTATGATCTTATTTATTGCCAATTAATAATATTTCCCTTACTTAATTATTGGTTTATAATTGAAGGCCGCTTTAGTTGTGTTAACCGAGATAAAATTTATAAAAACTTATAAAATATTGTTTACATTCGTTAATTGGGCGCCCAATCTGTTTACTTCTGCAATATTTGTATTGAAATTATGGATGAACAGAAAAATTAACTGAAACAATTTTATTGTAAATCTTATTTTTCAATAAGTAAATATTCCCCTGTTGTATCTTTTTACCGTGATTATAAAGGTGAAAATGGCGGCTATAGGGCCTTTAAGTAAGCCGACGAAATGATATTATGGAAGTATCATGATTATGATATACAATATGTCCAAATTAACGAGTTACTTTAGTGTGCCGACGAAATGATGTTATGGAGGTATCATGATTATGATATACAATGAGTCCAAATTAATGAGTTACTCAAGTAAGCCGACAGAATGATGTTATGGAGGTATCATGATTATGAGCTACAACGCGTCCAAATTAATGAGTTACTTAAATAAGCCGTCGAAACGATATTATGGAGGTATCATGATTATGATATACAACATTTCCAAATTTATGAGTTACTTCAGTATTTATTTTATTTTAATTTTGTTGGGTTTTGTCACACCGACAGTGTAGGTCATATGGCGACTTTCCAGCTTTTAATGGTGGAGGGAGACCTCGGGTGCTTACTGAGTAAGCCGACGAAGTGATGTTATGGAGATATCAAGATTATGAGCTACAATATGTCCACATTAACGAGTTACTTTAGTAAGCCGACGATTTTCAAGTGTTTCAAATGATGTTATGGAGGTGATTATGAGCTACAATGTGTCCTACTCAATGAGCTATATAACAAGCAAACAAAAGATGGATATGGTGGTGTCATGAGCATGTATTTATTAGCTACACAAAATTAAGTCATCACTTCATTATTTAGAAAATTATGAATGAAATGGTTATGTATCCGGACAAAGGGGTAGTGTTACCAATTTATTTTTAAAGCATTTTACACACCGACATCAGTTGTATGCATGTATTGTTGGCTACGTTTATTTTACTCTCAAATATACAATATGGAGGCATTGAGAAAGAAAATACCGAATTTGCCCCAGTCGACTTGTTTATATCTGTCTTCCTCCTAAAGAACTTCTTTTTGGTGAATGATGGACCAAGTCTGTGTATCATTCTTGACATTGTTTATCTAAATGTCATGTCTCACAACTTGAAATCAACATTTTGAATAAATCATTTACAACCTACGTTATCAAGAACCTGATTTCTGTCATAAAGCATGAAGTAATAACAGTAATCAATTTTATACACATCTATTTATTTTTTATTTATAAGCTGGTTGACGCCTGAAGTTTTAATTTCAAAATAGTAGAACGGTTTTCTGATTTCAAAAAATACAATGGCTTTTGAGGCTTTAGTCTGCATATAAATAAAAACAACTGAAATGAAATGTACATAAAATTGATTACTGTTATTGCTTGGTGCGCATCGTCAAACGTTTTGCAGATGTAAAGATTTCTAACAGAAAATTTGAATTCTCTTTTCAAGGGGGGATATTTTTTAAAAAAAAAGACTGCGATAGATCACTTTAACAAGTGCCTGATGATGTAGTGTCCTCCCATTGATTTATTTTTATTCCACACTCAAGTGATTATAAGGCAACATATACTAGACAAGGACGTGGACATTTCGAACTACGCAAACGTCTGTTTTTTTTTATGCATAACTTTATTTCACAAAAGTTTTGTCAAATATTTTCAAAAGTGTAAGGAAATTCAAATTTAACATTGTAATAAGTGTTAAATTAATATACATGTACAGTCAAACCTGTGTACAAAGACCACTATTGGGAGAGCCAAAAAGTGGTCTTTGTTCACATGTGGTCTTTATTCACAGGTTAAATGTTTCTTTAACCCTAGAAGCAATGGTGACAGCAACGCCAGGGTGAGTACAATAGCCCTCCTTATTCTTTGAATAGTCGAGCTAATTATTCAAAGGATTATAAGTGAGGATAAATAGCCATTTTCAGTCAAAATATAATAATATTGAAACCAGATCCTTTGCATGTACTGTGTAAATGTTTTTATGTAAACACATACAAATAATAACAAATACATTTAGTCTCACAAAAATATTCATAATTTTACTAGAATTTTATTATATGAAAAATATTTGAATTCATGAAGCAGAGGAAACTTTTGATTATTGCAGTAATTCACACGACACAATACGTAACACACTTTATATAGGAAACACCAACAAAGATGGTGGTGGCAATGAGAATAATTACAACTCATCATATAATACTTCTCTAAATATAATTCTTTCAGTTCTATATATAATTGTTAGTAACATTTTGCAAACACAACTATTACAAATTTCAAAAATTTAATTGTCTTCATTTCCGGGAAGTTTTCAGCAATAGATCTGGTAAAGCATTTTGCAAGCTGTTCATAACTACCTATAACTACCTATATTAGGAAGATTATATATCATTCAGTAAAATTTGACATCATTTTTGCTGCTTCATGTTCTGTCTGTTGAGCAGTTGTTGTTTTTTAAACAACTGTCAATTATTGGAATGTCACACTGGTCATCTCTTATCACTACACTTAACAAAACTTATAAACCGCCACTTTTTAAACCAATTTTTTAGTTCGATTTTAATGATACCTTTTTTATTTTTTTCACATGTGTATTATATAATATAACCTTGCATTTTACACGGTAACACTGATTATAAACCATTTAAGTTATAACCATACATGAAATGCTACTTGAAATTCTTTCCAAAATATACCCACATAAACCAAAAATATCGAGTGGCTGTTTATAAGTTTTGCCTAGTGTATTCTTAATTATTATCTTGCATAGACATTATGTTACCCAACAGCCTGCAATCAGTCTAATATCTACTGACGACGCTTTGCCTTGTTTACTAAGTAGGAAACTTTCTTTTTGATAGTTTCCCAATTTCGTCTATATATTTTTCCACCAGCAGCTTTGCTCTTTGCCATTATTTTCAGTATTTCTTTCATCCTGGGACATGGTTGGTCAGCTTCCAAATCAATATAATGCTTGAAGTACATATTGATCTGTTTGAGTTCCTCTTCCGTCCATGGGACTCTGGTACCTTTAATGAAACCAATTATACAATGTATGTTTCTCGAAATCTTTGAAATTAAACATTCTACAGTCTGCCTGATCTGTTGGCAATATATATAATTGAAACATTTAAAATTAAAATTATCTATTTAGAGAAACTATTGATTTTATGTTTATCACAGAACATTCGTACAACGACGAGAATGCTAGTAGTAAAAATATATTCTGTTGGTTTAATATTTGGATAATTTACTTCCGTTATTTAGGCAGCAATTTGCTGTCATATTTATCATTCAAGGTTACATTATTTCAATTATAAAATTAGGATAAAACATGGGGAGATCTTTAACAATATGATGTACGCGTACCTGTATTTTGTTTTGTTTTCGGGGGGGTCGAAAGTTGCAGATCGTTTTCTGAAAAACAAGAAATTTATTATTAAACATAACTGACGTAGACAATTGGCTTGTGTACCACAAGAAATAGTCATTAAATAAACTTAGCGTTTTTCTAAGCAACTGTTGCATTCTTATTCACACAGCAGTACAAATCTTAAGAATGGGGCATAGGACTTTATATCTGAATGATCTTTATTTCTGAGAACAATAAAATAATTTTTCAGAGTCTCATTTCTCAATTTTGTAACTAACTAACTGGCGTCCGGCTGTCTTTTGGTCGAATTGATACCGATGATGATTACTCGTGAGCACTTCTGCCTTTCAGCATGCCTTCAATTTGAAATATGCTTGTATTTTTGTGTTAAATAAAAAAGTACATAAAACAACTTTGGCCTCAATATTTTCTTTGCAATTACTAGTATACTGACATGCCCCAACATGCCTGACGCATATCTGTCTTCGGTATTGTTTGAACATGACAGCTTATGATTACAATGATCTTACTATTGTGCCACATAAGAATTGTTCTCTGGCAAAATTAATTGTTTGTAAATGTTCATTCTCTTTTCTCATCAAATTCTCTCTCTCTCTCTCTCTCTCTCTCTCTCTTTCTATCTATCTCTCTCTCTCGTATGTTGAAGGGAATATAAAGGTAGAATTACCTTCGTATTCTTCTATATCCTGATATGACTGATCAGGTTCAATTTCTTTTGTTCTTTCGTCTAAATCTGAAAATTAATAAAAGCCACATAAACAATTAAAGTAAAACAAGGGGGCCATTAGCCCCAAAGCGCTCATATGAAGACTGAGTTTGATTGGTGTATCTTTCTGCCAGTCAAGAGGGCAATGAAAAGACAACATGATCTAATTGTGCAAACAACCTAAACCAATTGAACCAACATTGGTAGGGACCACCCATTACTTAGGACCAGTCCTGTGCAGGTGGGTCATAATCAAGTGACTGGTTTCTGAGGAGGAGTTTTGAAGTTTTTCCTAAATACAATTAAGTCTATGTGAAACTGAAGGCAAACTTTGGCACCAGGGGCATAATTTGAACAACTCTTAGATAAAGAGGATCCCCAAATACACACCAAATATAAAAGCTCTTGGTCTTACAGCTAAAGGAGTGAAGGTTTCTGAAACTAGCAAATTTGAAAACTGCTTTTTGACCCTGTGACCTACTTATACAACCAACTGGAACATTCAAACAAATTTGGTAGGAGACTACCCAAGTACCATTCCTATGCAGTTTGGTCAAAATCCAATTGCTGGTGTTTAGAGAAGAGTTTTAAGTATTTCCTATACAAGTCTATATAAAATTGAAGGCTCAGGGGCAGGGCCAATGTTGACCCCAGCAACATAATTTGAACAATTTTGGTAGCGGACCTCTAGGTGAGGCTACATCTCGAGACCTCGTGGTTTCAGGAGAAGATTTTTGAAAATTGCATTTTTTGAAACCTAATTTTTTGGACCGCAGAACCTACTTATGCAACTAACCAGAACCATTTGAACAAATTTGATAGGGGACCACCAAAGGACCATTCCTATGCAGTTTGGTCAAAATCCAACGACTGGTTTTAGAGGAGAGGAGTTTTGAAGTTTTTCCTGCAAGTCTTTGTAACAAAATGTCATGCAAAAAAAAGATCTACAGTGACCAACAAAAATAGAAACAAGAGGGCCATGGTGGCCCTGAATCGCTCACCTGTCTAACATCAACATAAGACAATTACTTGCAAAAGTTGTCTGTCTTAATAGCTGTGGCCTAGATTAACTCTAGGTCAAAATGTAGGTCAGCTGTTTTCAACATTCAAAATTGTATCTAAAACTGTGCCAATATTCCAAATTTCAAGTCTGCAAGTCTAAAAAAAAAAGAAAGTAGGTCACTAGGTCAAAATTAAGGTAAGCTGATGTCAAATTTCAAAACTGTAGCTAAAACTGTGCAAAATATTTAAGGTCTAGGCCCTGCCATTGCAGAGAAGAAATTTTTTCAAAGTTTTACTATATAATTTAACATGAAAAGCCCCAATATGGGTCATTATGACCCTGGTAATTTTGATTAAAACAATGTCGGTAGATATTATGTGTTAAGTGATGTCTCATGCCAAATACCTTATCTAAAGGTCTTCTTGTTCTAGAGAAGAAGATTTTTTAATGTTTATTCTATATATCCTTTAGTAAAACTAAGTTCACCCCGTTGCAGGGTCATTTTGACCCTGGGGACCATGATTTGTATAATCTTGGTAAAGGTCGAATAGATGATGCTTCATGCCAAATATCTAAGCTGTTGGCCTTATGGTTCCAGAGAAGAAGATTTTTGAATATTTTTCCTATATATCCCTATGTAAAACTAAGTTCGCCCCGGGGCCAGGTCATTTTGACCCCGGGGACCATGATTTGAACAACCTTGGTAAAGGTCCACTAGATGATGCTTCATGCCAAATATCTAAGCTGTTGGCCTTATGGTTCTAGAGAAGAAGATTTTTGAATGTTTTTCATATATATCCCTATGTGAAACTAAGTTCGCCCCAGGGCAGGGTCATTTTGACCCCGGGGACCATGATTTATACAACCTTGGTAAAGGCCCACTAGATGATGCTTCATGCGAAATATCTTAGCTGTTGGCCTTATGGTTCTAGAGAAGAAGATTTTTGAATATTTTTCCTATATATCCCTATGTGAAACTAAGTTCGCCCCGGGGCCAGGTCATTTTGACCCCGGGGACCATGATTTGGACAATCTTGGTAGAGGTCCACTAGATGATGCTTCATGCGAAATATCTTAGCTTTTGGCCTTATGGTTCTAGAGAAGAAGATTTTTGAATGTTTTTCATATATATCCCTATGTAAAACTAAGTTCACCCCGGGGCGGGGTAATTTTGACCCCGGGGACCATGATTTGTACAACCTTGGTAAAGGCCCACTAGATGATGCTTCATGCCAAATATCTAAGCTGTTGGCCTTATGGTTCTAGAGAAGAAGATTTTTGAATGTTTTTCATATATATCCCTATGTAAAACTAAGTTCGCCCCGGGGTGGGGTCATTTTGACCCCGGGGACCATGATTTGAACAATCTTGGTAGAGGTCCACTAGATGATGCTTCATGCCAAATATCTAAGCTTTTGGCCTTATGGTTCTAGAGAAAAATTTTTAAATGTTTTTCCTATATATCCCTATGTGAAACTAAGTTCGCCCCGGGGCGGGGTCATTTTGACCCCGGGGACCATGATTTGAACAATCTTGGTAGAGGTCCACTAGATGATGCTTCATGCCAAATATCTAAGCTTTTGGCCTGATGGTTATGGAGAAGAAGATTTTTGAAAAGTTGCACTTTGAAAACCCCAATTTGGGCCTTACAGCCATACTGTGCAACAGACCGGAACCATTTGAACAACTTTGGTAGACCTTCACCCAAGGATCATTCCTGTGAAATTTGGATAGATTCCATCAAGTGGTTTAGGAGGAGATGTTGTTTGAAGCAATTGTTGACGCACGCACGCACGCACGCACTCACGACGGACAAAATACGGTCACAAAAGCTCACCTTGTCACTGTGTGACAGGTGAGCTAAAAACAGCAAAATACTTGTGTACTTTATCTAGCATTTAGGGCCAGACTAAGGAAGGCATATGCTACTATCAAATATCACCTATAAACAGATATCTGGTGGTAGGCAACTTTGCGAAACGATCCAAAATATAACTACATTGAAAAAGTACCAGGTGAACTTTTACGAGTCAAATACACATAACTTAAGAACTGTGTTAAAATGCTGATCATACCTTCAAAATCAATGTCGTTTAATGCCATTCCAGCGTATCTAGAATAGTTCCCCTTCTCTTGCATAAGCATTAGTTTTGCTATATCAATACGCTCAATTAGACCAGATGTAGCTCTATAATGTTGAAGATGAACTTTTTCCGTGTGCCCAAGATGGTTAGTCAGCCAACGGAGTTCGTTGTCTTTCAAACCCATAACCTATTTCATAACAAATGGAAGTGATAAATATTAGTAATAATACACATAAGTAATTATATTATACTGTTATTTTCAATCCGTGCCCCAGTTTTTAACCTCTATGAATTCTAAGTATCACAGATTGAATTATCATATTCAGCAATTTACCTTTATAAAAAAATACAAAAACACCTGTTTTACAACTTAAAATCTGTTTATCCCATATTGATGAAAGTCAAAAGTAGCATATACCCAAACTTAAATTTGTTAAAAAATCTCAAACCCTTTAATTAAATCCAACACAGGTTGGAGGTACAATGTAGTATATAATATTTACTTTGAGTTAGATCTTGTTTATGTTAAACATTAAATGATGTAGTGTTTGGACTTTGCTGAAACAGAATTATATCAAATCAAGCCAACTGTTTTTGTCTATAGGATTATTATTGAATATGTGTTGTTTCTTTATACACCTAAAGTAAAAAATTTCATGATGGAAACATAGTAATACAGGAAAGATATTCAAATGATTAGCTAATACAAAAGTACAATGTACTCAGTGAAAGGAACACTTGAGGATAAAAGCCTACAAAAGAAAAGTTGTATTGCACTTTCCGCAAAACACGAACTGAAATTGTATTAAGCTTGAATCTATAAAGGCAGTAAATTCAAAAACAAATACAAATAGGGTACCTGTGATATTGTGGCTGTATGTTTTCTGAGATTGGTGGCCAATATCCTTTGTGGAAATCTTAACCCAGCCTCAAACTTTACAACATCAAGAGCGGACCCAGCACGAATTGGTTCCATACCTGTTTAATATAATGAAACATAAATTTTATTAGAATATATAAAAATGACACATCTGTAACTTATACTCTGAATACCTCAAAATGAATGCTGAGCTCTCCCTTTGTGGAGGTATATCTATTTGAATTCCTTGTTTACCGGTAGTTTGTATAAAATGAAGGTTTAACTAATTATGCAATAAATATGCAAAAAACTAGAATCACTCACTTCAACAACCCTCAAAATTCAAATACGTAAGAAACAAATGATTAAAATCTGCATTTTTGGTGAGTTTTAGCCCAAAATGTGTACAATACACAATATCAAACTGAAGTAATGCAACAATGTAAAATTTTCTTGCTTATACATATAATCTGTTTTATAGCTCACCTGTTGAACCAAATATGTATTTGTTTTCTTTGTTCACCCCACCGGTTTTTCTAACTTCACGGTGTGCCAGCAGTTCCATAGGTACTAACACCTCCTGTGGCAGTATAACAGGTACCTTTCTATTTCCCTATAAAACATATAAAAATAGTATACAATGTATATTACTCACTTAAATTAATTTTATGAATAAATTGTTACTCCATGAAAAATACATGTGCTTTACCTTTTCCGGAACCCAAAGAGGTGTTTCCTGACAGTAATATGTTTTTTTTATTCTAAAAGGAAGTACAAAACTTTTCTCTATTGAATGCAACATAGTTTGCATTTTTAATTGTTCATTACATCGGCATTTACATGCCTAATCAGCCCTATCTTTTTAACAAACCAATTCCAAAACACACATAAAACTGAACAATGATGAAACAGTTAAAACTTGAAGCAACTGTTCACTTACACAACAACACGAAGTTACAATACTGAAAATCAGTCATCCAATAAATGTTATTGAAGAACTCGATTAAAAGAAGATGCATACACATGTACAAGCATTTTTATATACGGTATGATTATGCTGGATTTATTGATAATGTTACTCAACTATTTATGTCACCGAGTCTGTTTTTTCCTCGTATTTTATTTAAGTAACTGTACATGCCAGGTTATCAATCACAAAATCTATGTTACCAAATTGGTATTTGGTGAAAATTTATCAATAAATGTCTTGTCAGTTTTGGTAATATTCATTGCCCGCCACTTATTTTCTATATGTTTGATCCATCTCGTTCTTGAAAAGGTCATGTCCCGTAAAAAGTAAATCAGCTGTACTAAATATAGAAACTGAATCTTAATATATATATAAGAAATGGTTTACGTAAGACTGAAGAAATTTAGATCTACTACATGTATATTTCATGCAAAATAACTTCGAATATTTTCATTATAAAATGTCTATATGTATTAATTAAGAATAGAGGTGACAAAGCCTGACCCCTTTACAAGCATGCTATCCTCAAGTTTCTGGCCATTTGAAAACAAGTTACTGTCTGTCTATGATATATAATTTGTAATGAAAAATAAAAACAACCCGTATAGCTAGAGTGTTTTTATAGAAATTTAAATATTAAAGTAAAATTCTTTAAAGGCTTACTTTTCCAATTTCTATATACGGATTTTTCTTAATACTGTTTTGCATTGTGCATGACATTGAATGTGTTTGACTAATAAACAAGGGAGGTAATTTTATATTCTGATAACCTCCGTTTTCCAATAAAAAGCCATATTATCTGAATTTAGATACCAGGAAATGTTACTTATTTTAAAATAGAATTATTTAAGTGGGTCAACTTAGAAAAAAACATCATATGAGGAACTTCTGTTTTTGTCATAAAACAAATGTTTATATATTCCTATGCTGACCATGCTATGTACTGATATTCTCTGCCTTTAACTTTACCTTTCCTCTAATTTCTAGAAGCTCTTGGGTTTCCAGAAGTTTTCTTTCCAGATTAGATAAGTCAGCTCGTAAACTTAAGTCGGTTTCACTCACATTTTGGGATCTTCTTCGGTATGTGTCGATTCTAAAAGAAGTTCAAGAACATTCTTTTTATTAAATATAGATATGAAATTAGTGAGTGAATTCTGTATTGTTAATAGATTAATAGCTGTCAGGGGGACAAAGAGCTAAATTTTTGAGCCCTAATGAAAATGCTATGTTTCAATTGAAGACCTTCAGCTGTTTTGGAGATCTTGTTGAGTGAGCTAACAATCTGACCACGAACATATGTATGAAATTTCAACTAAATATCTTTAGTGAGTTAAGAGTTAAGATATTGAAATGAAAAACCTTAACCTGAAATTTTGTCAGACCAAAAGGGGGATAATTCAGTCAAAATACAATGTAGCAAAAGTTACAGGGAACTTACGTGATTGATTCTAATTCACCAGGACGTCGTCTGTTATAAAGCAGCAGTCGTGCTTCTGTTACTATTGCCAACCGTCGGTATTCTTCAGAGTTACTAATTGGCCCACGATTTTTTGTTAATTCCCTTAGTTCAGTTACAAGGTACTTTGCAAGTTTAGCGATATCCTCCGGATCAGGCAGCTCTGTTGTTTGATTAAATCTTCGTTCGTCTAGAAGGAAGGCAGCTTGTTTTCTAACCTTTAACTTCCACTCTCTTGCTAAAAGACTCTGAAAGCGCTTTGCTTCCTTGTATTCTTTCTCGTTGCGCTCTTTTGCCGCGAATCCAATTTTTGCAGCAATCAGCTTAGCGATGTCAAAGCCAATTTTTATTGCTACAGATGGATGTTCCATTTCGTCATCCACATTTGTGCCACAAGCTAGAATGGCGCATTTAGCCAATATATCAAAATATTGCACACTTAATGCCTGTGACATTGACATACTGTGACCAGTTTGATTTCTGACTTCCAGAAGGAGCCTTGCTCCTAACCTCATTCTATAACTTGAATAGTTTTTCCTTTTAAGTCTATTCCCGATAGCACTCATAAAATGGACCTCTCCTAATGCTACGATCAGTGGGTCTGATACTGCAATAGATGTGATATCGTCATTTTTCATTATTCTAAATACCTCGGATTGCATCAGAAAACTAGCTGTGGTATGAATTTTATCTTGAAAGATTAGGTTTTGGACTACTGCTTCCTGAGTGGTCGTTATTGTGTTGCATGGGCATATTTTTCGATGTTGGTTGTAATTTTCACGTAACACTATCCACTGTAAACACTCTGGACAACTTCCGTAGACTTCTGAATTGAAAGACCCCTTTCTCCTCCTTGAAAGAAGTAACTCCCCTTCCTTGTTCTTCATTACATTTAAATTATGTCTGTGGTCCCCTTTATTCCTGATTATGGCTTTCTTTCTTGAAATTTCATCTTTAATTTGTTTCTTTGTGACAGGATCATTGGTCAATGACCATTCATTTTTCAATTTATCGATGTCTTTTATATCTGCCTCAGTTTTATGTACACTTTCCAGATGTTTTTGAATATTTGTAAACAGTTTATGGCAGTATGTGCAAGCATGAACCAAGTCATACATTCTGCCAGATTTGGAGTAAGCCGATTTACTTTGCTTTTTAATATATATACCCGGATTCTTATCACAAAATATTTTCTCATCTTTCCCAATTGGTCTACTTCTCTTTTCTGTGCATTGCACCCGGGAGTATATCACTGTTTCCTTGTCATTTTCATCTTTTTGGTAATTTCCTTCTGAAATTTCTTCTTCGTCATCATTTTTATTTTCTTGGGAACATCCTTCTGAAATTGTCCGCTCTGAATCCTGTCGGGGCTCAAACTCATGACCACTGCATTCATCCTCAGATAATTCGCTATTACTTTCCCCTGAATCTGTTAATCTGTCAGACATTGTCCACTCAGATCCCGATGACACAAACTCTTCATCAACTGTAATATTAATAAATAAATAAATAGTATGCATTTAATTTCTAAAGACTCAGTAGTGCTCCCTGAATATATATGACCGAGGATTGCTCAATGACCCTTACTGACTTGAATAGTTCTCCCTGACCATTACTGACTTGAGTAGTTCTCCCAAACCATTACTGACAGAGTAGTGCTCCCCGACCACTACTGACTGAGTAGTGCTCCCTAACTTTTACTGACTGAGTAGTGCTCCCTGACCATAACTGAATGAGTATTGTTCCATGAAAATGTAAGATTTTGAAACTGCATGTTTATGTGATATCGACCACAGTGAAACTCGAATCATGCGAAGCTGGTTATAACCTACTCTTCCATAAAATATGACATACCTATATTGGCATTGATGTATTTTACTCGAAACCCTGCAGGTTCTGTATTATTCAAACATGCTGAAGCGGCTAAATTCGTCTGTTCCTGTCTTGAATTTCTATGAAAAGAAAACAAAATATGTTTTTAAAAAATGCATCATTTCGTTTCATCTTATTGGCAAATCGGCATATCAATGCCTTGACCATTTATACAACAAAACAAATATGGTCAAGACAAATAGAATGAGCATTCATATCACTAAAAACATAAATACATGTTACCAAGCATAACATATATTATCAATGAGAAATTAAACATAATACAGTCACGAAGCAGTAATACCTTCCAAGGTTTAAAAAATACAATATACGAGTATATGATAAATATCATCGATGTTAACATATATGACCGCGAGTAATTGAGTAGTATTTTCTTTATCTTAATAAATAATGCTATTTTTCATTTTAACTTGGAACTGCATGGTAATTAAAATCAAATATACCTTTCTACAGTTCTCGCTGACCGCCGTAAATCCGCCATGGTGTGTGTTCAGATTCCAACCGGCTTATGCGGTGTGGCAACAACAACGTACTGTTTTATAGTCAGTATGACTCTTCTGACAGAAAAATTTATAGCTTTTACAAGCCCTTAAGACCACACAAAGTGGTCATTAGGCGAAACCACGGTTGCAGGAAATGGCCATTAGCTAACGCTAAAATAATAGTTCTTGTAACAGCCCAGATTGAATGATTCACACACCAATGTTGATATTAATCCTCCGAGTATTGATCTGACCGAACAATTATGTGGCATGCTACATGTACGTACTACTCCTTAAAAAAACGTAAAATTCTTCTAATATTCTTGCACTTTTCAGACAGACACTACCCACCAAAGGTTCCACATTGTTTCGTCAAACATTTTCGTTATTTTTTTATCCGGACTAATCTTCGGCAATATCAACAATAGTGAAGTTATCATAATCTAACCACCATTTTCTTAACTTTAGTAAATTTTTGATAACGCCGTCGCCGGTTATAATCCGGTCTTTCTGTCTTTTGTACCGCTCTTTAAAAACTTAAAATTCTAACATTTCTTGCACTTTTTAGATAGACACTACCCCCAAAAGTATGTTTAAGCCCCATTTTTAATAAATTTATCTCCCAAAGAAAACGGCATTAGAATGATAGTGTTGTTGAAATCATCGCTCTCTCTCTATATATACTCAGGTCTTTTGTACCACGACAAATATATTTTTTTTTCACAATGTTTAGTCGCATTAATATGTAAAATTAAGGTTTATAATGTTTCCTACAACATAGCAATGCATTTTGTGACCTCTTAGGTACCTGTTCAACAGCCAGGAGTACTTAGAATCTTTATATTTTTTCCAAAATTCACATAACTGTAAGGTCAGCAATGACGTCAATGAAAATTTAAGATACATTGACGGATTAATGTGAACCGGTCAAAAAAATATCCACACGGGTACAAATAAGCTGATAATGCAAAGAATACATGATTTTTATAATTATATTATTATGATATTTTCATTTTCTTCCATTTTCACAGCTTGCTTTTATATAAGTTATCAGTAAAGCTTTACAATGAAGTGCCTGTACTTTGTGTGCCCTGGCTAAAACATATCACAACTGAAATAGAATCAAACTTAAGAATTTTTTTTCTACTTGAAAACAAACTGTCATTGAATAAGTACTTCAGACAAACCCGCACCCATTCCGTTTTGATTCTGAAACATTTTATGTATATGCCTACATGTACATGTAGTGCTAACTCATAGAAAATGCCATAAAAGTATATTGTTCAAGTTGATAGACCCGAACGCACATATGATGTCTCCAAGACAGAGATAGGTAAACTCTAACTTTTGCAATATGTATCTTTAAGTGTTTTTTGGCCGTAAGAGGGCCCGGGTCCATACTATTACTTAGTGGCTTCGTGCCGGGTAGTCCTTTATAAATGCGAATAAGTAAGAGACGCATATGTACCACTTTAGTTATGATCTGGTCAGCTTGGTATCACAGACTTAAACGCACATGACCGAAGAACACCCAGACAAAATGGGAGTACGTCTCTATGCAAATTACATGCAAACTTCATAAAAAGTATATCCTTTCATCAGCCGTAGCTTTATATCAGCATTGATACATACGCATGCCAGACTATACAAAAATTGGATAAGCCTTACGAAATAGAAAAAAAAAAGCTTTTCTTGCGCAATGTGCGATATCCATGGTGTCACGTGCCAAAGTATGATAACTGCCCTGGTCAGGTCATAAACCACTAGATCGCAGACCCATGGTGCGCGCACGTCAGTCCAGAGATTCAGAGATAGAAGGTAAAGAAAAAATGTGCTGAAAAAGCGTTCATCGTTCGAAGGATATCAAATATCGGTTGCTATGAGATTTAATGTGACGGAAACACTAAAGTTAGCAATTCTTTGTTTTTAGCAGCAATGACCATTCAGATTATAATGTCCTCAATAAAATCCCAATCATGACCAAGTTACGACCCTGGTATCATTTTTGTATGGATCGAAAGAACAACCAAAAGAACAACCTATTTAATCAATGAGAATATCACTTTTAGTTTGTATGCAGTATTCGGGCGAATGTTTGAGCAGTATTCAGTAATGAGATCTGTTGAAATACTGACTTTAAACAATTTTCATGCTTTTAGTCTTCATGTATAAAATTAAGCCATATACAGTTTCCAGATATCAATTTTATTAGGTTTTCATTACTCAGGGGGATGGACAGGACACGGTGTCAAGAGAACGCAGAAAAGACAGTATTTCTGTGTTATTTAATAGTCTGTTTTGGAATGTGTTCTTGTTTTGGAATGTCATTAATGAATTTTGCATTATCTTTGTGAGTAGACCAGACTCGTCGATAGGTGAAAAGAACGCATATAAAATAATTTACGATTTTCCTTAATGCATCACTCCTTTTTTGCTTTGAACATCCCAGAGTAAACGGAATTGGCCCGTGGCGGTATGCGGTGTAACAGATCTATTGTAAAACACAACACTGAAATTATAAGGGTAACATAGTTTTATTTGAAATCAGAAACATATACGTGTACATAGAAGGACTTTACACATTTTGTTTTGAAAAGTTCTAAAACAACTTTTAAAAATATAGACATAGAAAAAAACTGAAATACAAAAAAAGGAATAGACTGGCTTACAGGAACACTGGAACTTTAGTAGTTCACATTGTAGCAGGTTTTCAGCCTACAACCCCATGGATGTGACAATGAGTTGAGGTTATCCCTATATCCGCCTCGGCTGTTAGGAATTCATACAAATATTTTCAGAAATGACTATAATCTTATTTATTGCCAATTAATAATATTTCCCTTACTTAATTATTGGTTTATAATTGAAGGCCGCTTTAGTTGTGTTAACTGAGATAAAATTTATAAAAACTTATAAAATATTGTTTACATTCGTTAATTGGGCGTCCAATCTGTTTACATCTGTAATATTTGTATTGAAATTATGGATGAACAGAAAAATTAACTGAAACAATTTTATTGTAAAAGTAAATATTCCCCTGTTGTATCTTTTTACCATGATTATAAAGGTGAAAATGGCGGCTATAGAGCCTATAAATAAAAAGTCTGAATTTAGTTCTAGTCTGATACAAGTTACCTCGACCATTGTGACATGCATAGGGTTGTAGGCTGGACATAATATGTCCCGGTGTGACATTCTTAAGGTACTTCTGCACTGAAGTTGACGGCGTCATTCATTATCCGTAAAACGTAGAACTATAATGACGGTTAGCCAGTATACGGACGGGTATATTATCACAGCCATTTCATTATATTCATTGTGTTATGTGTTCAAATATTTCGATATTGTAAATATTAAGGTAAATTTTGAATTGAAATGTTTTTGAAATGAAATAATTGAAAATAATAGCAAAAAAAGCAGAAATATAAGCGTCCAAATCTGTACTTTGCGAATTGTGAAATATCAAGCACACGGACCTATAGGTTTTATCTGGTCATAATGTTGAAAGTAGTTTTATCTACAACCATGGAAAGTTTCATTAAAATCTACAATGTGAAAACATCGCCAAAAGTGCGATTTACCCATAGGCTCCCACTATAAAAATCGGCCAAATGACTACTATTTTCAAATCACTGTAAGAAAAAATCTAGCATATGACTCTTTACTTTTTATGGACTAAATTTTCTTCGGATACAATGATTGTTCGAAAAACTACAGTTTCATAAAATTCTACATTGTCGAAAAATATTTGTTTCAGACGTGCAGAAATACCCTATGTCACTGTTTTACAGAGATTTGCGTTTCTTTATCTACTGTAAAGCTATCAAACGCACAAGCGCCCATACATCTTTATTACTGCTGTTCGATCCATCTTTTCCGTAACAACGTTTTTCTTGATTTGTGTTTTTATTTTACACAGTAATAACATAAATTATACATCATTTTAAAGATCTTCACGGGCGGTAATAGGAACTTTTTGAGTTTTTAAGATATCTTAAAATTTGTAAATTTTATGGCCAAAAATGTATTTTTCCCATTATAAAATTCTGCCCCAACAAGAATTTTGAAAAAAAAAAAAACTTTTAGAAATAAAAAAATGACGTGAATATGTTCCTATTATGCTAACTGAGACAAAGTGAATGCTTTTGAACAATTCATTTACAAATAAAGTCGAAATTGGAAATTTTTTTGGTGTCAATAATATGGAAAATATCCTATCAAAATTTTTTTTCGGGATAAATTGAAAACCAGTCAAGATATTTTGAAATTTTTAAAAGTTTCTATTACCACATCCGGAGATCTTGGGAGTGGAATATAGCCGTGGCGTATTTTTGATATTACACTAGTGTCATTGACGTCGATATCGTTAAACTGAGCAGACGTCACTGATTTTACCGAGTTTATAGTGAACAAAAACAGTAATATCTCGTAGTTCTAGCATAATAAACCAAAATGTGATAAAAAGAAAATTACATTTGTGTCTCTTTCATATTGAATTTATCAAACTACATGTATTTATTTAGGCATACCTGTTAACAAATTCCAGATGTTTTTTGACATTGTAATAAGAAAAACTGTACCATATGCAAGCCGTGATAAAGATGTTTGTTACACGACGTTTTCGAAGTAAAGGTGTTACATTAGAAAATAAGCAAATAATGGCTTTTGTACATCACCGCTACTCCGAATTTGCTACAGACGGCAACTCTGTGTGTCATAAAAACAGTGGTTTCAAGCCTTCTCAACAATCACCATTTGTGATAAATTTCGCAAAGAGAAATACCAGTTGAACAAATTACATATTTTTTCCAGGCACCTGCTGGAGAACTATAGAAAACTTATGTAACATTAGCAATTTGTAGAAGTCCATCCTGAAATTCTGCATATATGATCTGTAAAAATATATACTTTGAACCACAGGATTACATGTTTACGTATTTGAATTTGCTCATAATAAAGGTATTTCCAGTTTCTGGTTGGTAGGGGAGCGTGCGCGTTTGGTGGCCGTGTACATATATTCATAGACATCATTTTCTACAAAAAAGCTATACTTGAACATTTATTGACTTCATGCATAGTCGGGTTACATGTTACAATAATGGAAGAAAAATAGAAACGACAAAAATTCTGTCCATGACATCTATAATAATCATATTATATCGACAAATTAAAGTAATAACAATACTAGTCTTAAAGGAAAACGACACTGAAAACAGAGATAAAAAGTGCTTACGTCGTGGAAACAAATGATACAGATATTCATCGTATTTCAATAAAGGTTTATAGTAACTCCTTATTGTTGATCAAACTTGAGTTGACATGGTTTATTTTAGCATTCAGGTTCAATTCTTTACTCGCATTAATGGAAACTACACAAATCACAAACACAGACATTACAAGTAACGCTGTAAGTACAACTGCCATAGAAAAATTTGCTGTAGCCATGTTTTCCCTTCGAATATTTTGTGATCTTATACAACTTATAACAACTGGTTTTCTGGCTTGATCATCTCCTTTCGTTATATCAATATCCAGTGCATTTGTTTCGGTTTGTGTGAGCTTCACAATTGTGTATTTCCTGTCACTGTATGTGATTTTAAGTTCTTTATCGTGCCATTCAAAGCTTTCTACATGTGAGTGTTCAGTCTCATCGCACTGATTGTCGGTTAAATCTTCCATTGTTTTGTAAACACAATACTTTTATTTTATGAAAGTTTGAGTGACAACAGCTTCGTTACTAAATGTTACTGGTATCATCATTACGTTAGTTGTCGATATCGCATTCTGAAATATATATATAAAAAACATTATGCGTGATCGAAAGAAAACATTTTTATTTTTTATTTTTACCATCTTTCTGCATACTAGGGTGCTTGATAGGATGGAAAAATGTTCCACAAGGTCAGAAAATCCCCTAACCCAGTAAGTTAGTAAGCCATTATCACTACTATTAGGTTTAGCTGACTCAGCAACAATATACTCTAGGTAAAACGAAAAGTCTTAATTATTATGGGTAGTGGACAATGGCGGACGTGTTTTGATTTTGCTCCATTTGAAAATTTATGATATATATTGGATTGATCGATTATTGAGTTTGAATTTGGACTGTGTTTTGTGTTCGAAAATGATTTCTGGCCAATACATACGAAAATATGCTCAACTGAGTGAGGACTTTATACCGCAAAATGCAAGAAAGAGAGCTCGACGCTCGTCTAGCCCCACGTCAGCGTCAGCGTCGGACATATCCCACCCACATGGAAAATAGATACTTTACGCCTATCTAAAGAGCAGTTCATAAACATGTCTATGTATGAGAAAATGACAAGTATATTTGACATGATGGTGAATTTTTGCCCAATTACTCAAAAACTTGACTTGATTAATAGAAATTTGTATTATTCTCTGCCGCCCAAGATGTAAACGAGGCCAGACTACGATTACTTGAGTACAAACGTATTGATAATGAGGCCCGTATGTTGAAAAACAATTTGCTGTTCACAGGCCACCCTGAAATGATGTCTGGAGACGGCTGTATATAGACTGTTAGTAACCTACTGAAAAATCGCCTTCAACTGGATATGAGCAACATACATATTACGTGTAAGATACTCTTTTTAATAGAAAGGCGAAGAGAAAATGAAATTACTGGAAAGATGAGGGAAACAAAAAAAGGTCATTGATGAAGTATATAGAATAACCTCCCGTGTTAGTGCGCTGTGCAATAAGAGAAACGATAACCTACTTGTTGCTATAATGACTTTCAGTGACAGCTAATTAGATTGGACCTTTCACCTCTAAAATTTTGTCTTTTCCAGGTGCCTGTTATCTTTGTTTGTCTTCTTCTCTGGTATGTTAAACTTAACCTGCTACACAGTTTTGTGGTTGATTTTATGACTAAAGTAATCAAGTTACAAAAGTAAGAATTAAACATAAAAGAAGAATTTATAAATCACTAAATTCAAAATTAAAAAGAAAAGAAGAATTTATAAATCACTAAAATCAATGTTTTATAAAGCTTAAATTTATCATTTGCAAATAAATTACTTATTAACGTGATTTGTTATTGTACATAATTACTGTATGTCAGGAACTTCCTCGTCAACAAAAGCTGTGACTACGAAAACACTTATTTAGCTTATTTTAGTCTTAGCCAAAAGTGGAAGTATAATAATTATAACATTCCCTGTATACTGTGATTCAATTTCGCCAATAATTTTAGTAACCTTGTCAGTGATAGATAAAGGTCTGGCAAAGATTTCTCTCTCCTTGCTGTCAGAAGAGATTTAAGTTTGAAGTGTTTATGGTGTCAAATGTGTCTAGCCAGCAGGCACGGAGATGCGATTACAATGTAATTTATTTCTTCGCAAACAGAAAAATTCAAGACAAGTGGAACAAATTGACCCCGTAAGACCGGTCATTTGTTACAGAATCCACCGTAATAATGGCCATTATTTCTGAGTTCGACTGACAAGTCTATCTTTCTGGTTTCAATAAATGAAACTTTTACAACATCTCTCTGCGAAAGAAGTCGTTTCTAAAAATAAGTAAAATTATTTAATCAATTCTGTAATTCAACTACTCAACAGTGTAACACCGGCTTTACAATTATGAATACTCTTCTACGGTGGGAAATGCAACAACACCAATATCAAACTTAAGATCTACCATTTTCGAAGTATACATCTAATAAAATCTGATCTGCAATAGTTTTATGAGTATAGAGGCTGCATTCTTTAGCTTCAGAGAATAATGAATTTCATATTCGTATTTTATAATATACTCTTCAAGCTTCTAAACTCTTGAGTCTTTGATCTTTATTGAATAATAAAATATGCATGAAAAAAATCTATCAGCTTTTTAATGTCACAATATCCATAGGCAATAAACATTAATTTCTCATTTTTGTTAATATTTCTTGACAATTATTGCTGGAATTCAGTTCACTTAGCCCATTATCAAGTCATAATTTACCAATATTTGAGGCTTATCAGTGTGGGATGGTAAGGCGAAAATTACAAAATAGAACCTGCTTTAAATAATAAGACATGATGTGGAGAAATAGAAGCATACAGACGCTAAAATGTTTGTTGTACCTCTTAAATTTAGCTGGTGTTGTAAAGGCAAAAATCCACTTGAACAATTGCATAATTAATATAAACCATCCTTAAAGCTACTCGTTCACACTTCGGGTGAAAATTTTCAACACACTAATTTCAGTAAAGTTTGGAAAAGATTATACGAATGAGATTAAAAAATGAAAAATCAAGCAAAAATAAGCGTAAGATATTTGTAAAAAACCAGAAGTATTGTTGATTTTCTAATATAAAATAAAGAGTCCAAAGACGGTTTACTCCACACTGCATGACATTTTTGGCAGTTAGATAAGGTATCATGCAAACAAATATACTGTGATGTTTCTTTCAGCAATTCACTTCACAATACCCAAATTTCATTGTTTCTTAAGAGGAAAAATATTTCACTCAAAAACTGTGAACGAGTAACTTTAAGTTCAAGATGGTCTGTAGCCGTTCAGATTTTATAACCCTTACAACAGATTTGAAAAGTTAATTATTATTATTATTATTATTACTCGTATTATTATTTTTATTATTATTATTACTGTTATTATTCCTATTATCATTTTACTATTATATAGATAATAATGATAATAAAATTATTATTCTTATAATCATCATTATTATTATTTATTATTATTATTATTATTATTATTATTATTATTATTATTTTGTAAATATTTACTTTGAGTTACTGAAGACGTAAATATACTTAAATATCAAAGAATTCATTCTTTGCATGTTCTATGGACCACTGAAATGAAAAAAAGTCTTGATGCCTCTGTTAATGTTAAAATGATATAATTGAATTAAATTTGTAAACATGTATTTTGATTTATTCATTTAACGTTATCCTGTAATTTATGTATTGTTATTTGAAGAGAGTTAAGTCGTTCTTAACATTGGTATACATTAAGAGAAACTATGTCAACATTTGGTTTTCTGAATGTATATAGTAATGTTGTTTTTTTTTTCATCTATTTCAACAGGAAGTTATTTACCTATATAACCTATATCATTTCAGTCATAATTGCTTGATAATTTCATTAAGATCCCTGTTAAACCTTTACAGTACTATCAGTTGATCAATGTTTACCCTCTATTTACTACTTCCGTTCTTGATATGGGGTCACTGATGTTCCCTATTATCTGTACTACACTTTGCACATGCATGTACAAAACAGCTCTTAGGATTTTGCTCGCTATTGTCAGAAAATTAATGAAATATATATGCTATAAATACATATTTAAAAACTGGAAAAACATATCTGCTGAAAAGCATATCTACTTTTACATAACTGCAAATAACATATAGTGTAAACAGCCCTTTATCAAGCCTATGCTTTACTTACTAGTACAGAGTTTGTAATAACTTAATTTCTTTTGAATTTAATTTTAATTTGAATCCAGTAAGTTTCATTCAAGTATTACTTCGTTTTTTAGAATTCAAGATTTATGTTAGATCATATTCAAAACTTAAAACAATAATTCGATTCTTCCGATAGTTTTGCAGGCCATGGAAAAAATACTGTTCACGTTGAAGACGATATTTATGGAGCAACATGATTTCCACCTGGTTTTAGCTAACCTAACAGTCTGCAGCATAGTGACGGTCAAGTTTTTGGACAAAATGATTTTTTAAATATACGCTATGAAGTGTACCTTTAATTATCACTTGTCTAGCAGATTGAGCTTACTGTATGCTACAATTAAGTTACAGATAAAAATCAATCTTTTTAGGTAAATGTAAAGCTGTCAGATGGAATAGAACCTAAATTTCTATACAAATGCGATCCTACATCAAAGAGTTCTTAGAACATTCATTACACTGTCTTTGTTTATCAAGATGGCTTATAAATAAAATCAACTGCATGATAGAAACTTATATATTAAAACTTTAGCCAGTATGCTACTGTATATGAATTTAGATTATGTTAGTCAAAGAATTTATCTTAAGCAGGTCAAAACTTTCCTTTAAAATATCTTTCTATGGCTTTAATAATTTTAAACAATTTTGTCCACATTGTAAATATTTTCTCTAATTAAATGATTAAACCAGACAGTCTAGTCGTTTTTCCGTAGTTTATGTGATAAACCCCTGCGAAGCCTGGGCACAAGAAGAACTTTCGACTTACTATAATTATAGGCGTCCGCTCATTCATTCCATCTTAAATGTTATGTTATTCATCTCACACCATTGCTGCATCCTCTTCAACTCATCTGCATTAGTGAACGTCATTTTGGTGTCTTCACACGTGAAGTGTATCATCTTTTCCTTCACGGCCTAAAAAGACGTGCATGAATTATTGATAATATCATTATTATATGGAACTATTTACATACTAGTATTTCAAAAACGTGAAGAGGTCCGAAAACTTTAAAAGCATCATTTTTTATATATAATATTATATATATATTACATGTATTTGTTTGCCAGTTTATAGGCCACTTAAATTTGATAAGAACTTTGGAATTGGCACTGGTATGCGAAACCGTTTGTTTATATTAAATATACCCAAACTGTTGCAAAGCTGGAAAGAATGGCCTCATTCCTTACTTTCAGCAAGTTACCCTGACAGCAAAACTCGATCATTGCTCAAGTACTCAAATTTTAATTCCGTACTATCTTGTTTTGAAATATCAAAGTGCTATAAGGTTTCCCTTCAGTTCGTAAAGTGCCATCTTAAAGCTCCTACCCCTTTCATAGCTGAACAGAATCCTCAAATCTATGAAAATAAATATTTAATCAAGAAATACATGTCCATGAAAACGGTCATTTTTTACATGCCGTTTTTTTATCATATTTGCTCGCTGTTTGATCTGCCCGACATTTCTGGTTTTAGAATATATGATGACAATGTATTAAAAATTTAATAACTTTTCTTTTCAAACCTGTCAAGCATGGTTTCGTTCGTTTCACAATCACATATTGTACAAATTGCTGGTATCTCTGTTGTATTGAATTGTCCTAAATTTTAAGTCTAATTCAAGTTAGAAAAAATTGGAAAAATTTCCTTCTACGCTTTTTGTGAAATTTCGAAAAATTTACCCCTTTATACGATTAAAGAACGCAGATTCTAGTAAGAGATTTGTTCATCTTTATCTTAGATCAGCAAAGCATCGGGACGCCAATATTCAACTTTAAATTATTCAAAATAAATAATATGAAAACTTACGTGTTCTTCGGCGTTTTTGAGGTCCTGAAGGGTGCTAAAGACTACGGTGTATCCAGGCATTTCGCAAAAATTTGCAATACCAAAAACGACTGAAAGAAGATAGCTTTTTCCGGCTGAATCCTGGATAGATGTGAGCTTGTTCTAGTTTCATCTGTCTGATATAGCTAGCTGACAGGGCGTTGACATTGCGGCCTTTTAACGAGTAATGTGATATAGATATATTGTTTAGTAAACATACGAGGGAAAATCCGAAAGTACGTGGAAAATGCTTATAACTTCTAGAACTTTTGCTGATTTTTCTGCAGTATTTTATAAGATCATAATTTCAAGTGTTTCAAGATTGTGCGCAAAGTGGGTAAGAGTCTTTGAAAATCAACGGGATTCTTGGACCTCTTTGCACACATCTGAGACTCAGCTTAGAATATAGCCTTACATTACAGTCAAATTAGTTGTTATTGCATTGATGAAGTCGGACTTCCTATGATATCGGCATACATGGTGAAGCAAAGAGACCTGAATTTTTCCTTGTTGAAAATCTTAAACTAGTAAGTGATATGATTATGATTGACCACTATGTGACCACTGACTTTTTACTTTATAAATCGGTATTGCTTGGCATTTTCTACAATAAAGTGCAACTCGTATTTGTCGGTTACATAATTATCGAGCAGCTGCTCGTTGAACTATTTTTTTTACCTCGTCCGAGTGTTTTAGTCATGGAAACATTTTTGTATTAATCTATACTACTTCACGTGTGGTCTTACGTTTATTTGTACGTTTTTTTTTTCTTTTTTTCTTTTATTTTTCAGTTATTAGATTGGGCCTTTCCATGAATCTCAAATGATATTTTTTTAAGGAGAAGAATTCTATAAGACTTCTTTCATTCTTATCCTTTTCCTACATCTATAAATTATTATTTATGTATGGATACATGTATATATATTTGGGAATAAATATGTTTAAATTAAATGGTATTTTTGGCTTTTCACGATACCGAGTTTTTAAAATAACTAAGATTTTTACCGAGGGTAATCCGAAGGTATTATGCGTTTTTGTTGATTACAGCATCGTAAATGCCGAATTCCACTTTACAAAGGTTCATAAATCTAGAAGTACATATACTGCTGCTAATGCTAATGCTAACTAGATTTCATTCGTTTAAATCCAGAAGTTTTACAATTTGAGTGCATATACTTATGCACTTGCTTGTTAGCTTTCACGTTGTTGAAAGGTATCCGTTTGAATATGAATGGCTGAATAAGTACACGTGAAAGATAAAAAAAAATCACCGCTGTTGATTGTTGTCATAGTTTCGAGACGAAAAATCCCCCAATCCTCTAATATATACATTTCAGTAAATAGCCAGTAAATGACTCTGTGGGCTTACAAATAATTTACAAAACATCTGCGTATATATTTTTGGATCATCCCTCGTATACTTACCGTCATTATCTGATATAATAAATTAACGCAAAGCTGTGCTTGAACTGAAAAACATAAATGTTATGTGGTCTTCGTTGGAACAGGTCAGTGAGAGTGTCGACTGAAACAACATAAAACTTTAATGGGCTATTGTTGACACCTGGTCATGTAAACATTTTTTTGGGGAATTCGATCTGGGTCAACTTCTCAATAACTGGAACCAGACAACAGCGCATATATTGTTAGTATGTGACAGACGCCTGTGTCGTACTAAATTTAAAATATTATAAAAAATACTTTTGAAAAACTCCATCTCTACTCTCTGCCACAAGGACCGGCAATAAATTTCCCCGATAAAAGTCACTATACCTTGTATTGAAACCTCTCTCTTGACCCAATCTTGTAAAAACGCAGGTGGCTATAATGTTTCAGTGCAATATGCTCTCTGGTATTTATTGCTATATCTTGAAGACTTCATTTTTTTTCTTTCTATATTTGAAATTGCAAAAAAATAGTATTTTTAAGATGATGATTGCGTCACCATAAAAGAATGCATTCAGTTACATGTCGACCGATGCGCAGGAGAGTCAGGATCGAAAAGAAGGGGTTCTGCTATGTGCTGATTAAAATAAGGAACAATATATCTGATTATAATGGCGTAATTTTATGCGTATTCCCTCATTTACAACATTTTTTTTACATTAACTTTTCATTTTGTTACCTTAGTTGCCCAAATAAATGAACCAGACCTGCAGAGGGAAAGATGTATTGTTTTGTTCCCTGACTGTAAGCGGGAACTTTTTAAACTTTAATTCGTATTGAGCTTTGTCAAAAAAAAAGAAGATTATTCCAAAAATTAGGTGCCGCAAAAATATTTGTTTCAATACGATAATCGGGAAGTTAGGAAATATCTCTTCAAGCTAAGTGATTGCGAGCTATATATCTATTAAAGTGTAAATATCTATTTCAAACATTCCATTATAATATTTCCTATTACTTACTACAGTTTCCCAGGGTATTATTGCATATCTCTTTATCTTTCGAAAATTATAGCTCAAAAACCTCGCGAGGGTGTTAACACAAGCCAAAATGCCTAGAACGATAATTACGCTCAAAAACCTCGCAAGGGTGTTAAAACACAAGCCAAAATGCCTAGAACGAAAATTATCGCTCAAAAACCTCGCGAAGGTGTTAAAACACAAGCCAAAATGCCTACAACGATAATTATCGCTCAAAAACCTTCGATACTATATGTGTCCGTTTCCCCTAAATTAGGCGATAATCATCGCATGATAGTCGCGTTATACTTGCGACATGCGATGATTATCGCATGTTTATCGCGCTGCACTAGCGACACTTACACTAGCGAATTTTGGACGATAATTAATTATCGTGTAAATTCCGCATGTTGTGCGTTTCAGAAAAGCCAAAAGAGACTAGCGAATTTAACAACATGCGAAATTTTATCTTAAATTTCGCCTTTCAGAATTTGGCGGGAAATGTCAGTGCCTCCTAACACCGGTGCAGGACTGACTGCGCCATATTAAACAAGTAATATTTTCAAAAAAATAGTCGACGTAGTTACCAGTATTAATGTTGAGTTTTTCATTTAGTATTTTAGCAGAGTCACCGTTCCGTTTATTCAATTAATTGATGACATCTACTTTTATTGTGGTTGTTCAAAGTGAACCACGTGCAGAGATATTATAACCCGAAAAAACCTTTATGTTATGAACTGTGTGTGTCGTTGTTAATTTAGAATATTTTATAAAAGATGCAGGCAGATCTTGGTACTATATATATACTTGGAATTGCCATTGAAATACATTTCATGACTCTACTGATCAACTATTCTTTTAAGCATAATCCATTGTATACTTATGTGTCACGTAAACAGAGTAAAAGAAATATTCCTTGTTTCGGACAGTGTAAATCGTGCACAGTCACTGAATTAAAGGTTTAAGTTGATCCTCTTTCTCTTTTTAACCCCGATATACTACAATGTTTTTTCTCTCAATTTTTACAATATACATTAGTTGTGTAAACATTTTTACAAAGAAGTCAATCCTATTTCATGTTTTTAAAGGTTTTGTGTATTTCACATTTATACTGATGTTACGTAAACAGAGTATAAAATCTATTCTCGGATGACCAAACTCCGCGCACCGGTTTACGCAAGGGTTTTAGTCATACCCAGTTAGGGGAGATCACTGCGTTGGTGATTATCGGATGACATGTACCACAGGAGCTCGGGATCTAGGTCGCAGATTTTCCGAGCTATTTAACTCGACCGTCATTTGTTATCAGAACTTAAGGTCTATTTTTGTAAATGACCTGAATTTTCCCTATCCTGACTGTTTAAAATTTGGTCACAAACTCTCGGAATGATTTTTTTTTTTGTAAATCCTTCACTAGATCCCAAGCTCCTGTGCCTCGTTTGCCGCCATGAAATTATCTGTTCTGATTGGTTAGAATTTTACGATTTTCGTTAGCAACGCGTCCCATACCAACGGAAGTTCAAACCAAAAGTAATCGACTACGTCGAAAAAAACGTAGGATTAAAACACGACAAATTTAAGAACTTAAATTTCGCTAGTGTCTAAATTTCGTTAGTCTCTTCTGGCTTTTTAAAACGCACAACATGCGAAAATTACAACATAATTATCGTCCCAATGTATCCATGTAGGTGATAATCATCGCATGATTATCGCGTTGTACTAAATACAACGTGGCCCGTTTAGGATTCCGTATATTTCAGTGTCAAAACCAACTCATACTGACACTAAATTAACGACAACTTAATCTTTCAACGTTTAAACTAAGGGCACCATGTAATATTTGAAGTGGACTCTGTATGGAGTTCGTGGAGTATTATGCTCAGTTTGGAATCTGACTGGAAATTACAATTTGGTTAAATATTGAGTGTGATAAAGCCCCCAGACTCCACTCCAAGACACCACTCCACTTTTTACACACGGTGCCGTACCAGAGAGACTCAACCTTCATTTTTTTCTCTTGTTGATGAAGCAAACAATCCCTGTGATGAAAACGTTAGTTGTCGTTTAAAGCAGAGCACGAAAAAGCACAACTAGATCTAGAAAATGTTACCAAAATATTCTGAACGATTTATAGCCTACATCTATGATTATAACGAGGGGCAATGTCACAAGCTTTGATAGATCTAAAGGTCAAATCCTTCAACATAGCAGACTAACATACATGTAAGTAAAGGTTGTACAGCGTAAAAAAGCCATACAAAAATATCAATTAGTATCCAAAACCTATCATGGTTCGAGATCAGCACAATAAAATTCAAACCGGGACTGACTTTTATGATTATTTTAAAGTTTATTTTCGCCCAAAACCTTTTGCTCCACAACTCCTATACAAAAGCAGCAATTCCTTAGATCCTATGACCACATGCAAATCTGATCAAATCTTTATACTTTGTACATTTAAGAAACGAAAATCTTGGAAATTCATTCCTACAGAAACGATTTATGATTTATATTTTCTATTTTGTTGCCAAAAGTGTGAAGAGGTCAAAGACGAAACTATGAATCTCTAATTTTAGAAATTTGCAGTTTCATTACATTTAGTCCTAAATTCTCAACATTCCAAGATCTGACTGATAAGAATTTATGGGAAGTTCCATGAGATCTATAAAAGAAGCTATATACACAAAAAAGCCTTTTCAAACACATTTGCGTTTTATTTCCTCCCAGAAGTGTTAAAAATGTCTGAAAAAGAAAAAAGAGTTTGTTTCCAGAACCCCAGGGTAATTTTTTTCGGATTTTGTTTTTCTTCACAATTTTAGCCCAAAACCCACATATTTACAAAGACATTTTATATTCGTTCCTCGTTGAAACTCTGGAAAAGAAGGGCGATTTTTTTTACAAGTTCTCGTGGAGCTAGAAAATTAAGTTTTGAAGGATATGTTTATGGGAAGGATAAAAAAAATGAAAACACGGGAGTTACATACTGGAAGTGTGAAAGACGGTACTGTAGAGGTCGACTAAAAACATCCTCAGATGACAGAATCCAAAGTGAAACTGCTCACAACAACGGTCTAGACATGGCCAAAGTGGAATACAGATGTCCATGGCTCGATTAAAAGAGGCAGCATCGGCATCAGCAGACTGTCCACAGCTTCTTAACAAAGAACTGATGACTTCGCTTCCTGCTGAGTTCCGTGGTTATTGGCCTAATGAGTCAAGTGTGAAAAGAACTATTCAGCGACATCGTCGCAAGAAATTACCAGCAATCCCAAAGTCCCTCGATGAGGTTCAGCTCAGTGGTGAATGACTTCATAATAAATCAAGTACATCCGTATCATTTCTGCTACTTTCGTTTTTAATCTATAAAGTGATTCGACATTCTGTCGAATACTTTCGACGTAATTCGACACATAATCAGTTTCTACCAAATATATAGTCTATTGAATGTCGCATTCTACAAATTTTCCATTCTATATTTGTTTCATTCTGTCCATTGTCTTTCGACGTAATGTCGTGCACCGTGGTCCAATATATAAGAATGGAAGAGTACACTATGCATTAATTGGTTTAAACCCACTCACACGGTTGATGGGCAGCCTAGCCGACCTGGGCAGTGTATCAGTACTAAATGAAATCATTCCCGCAAGTTATTAGCAACTTCCCTTCTTAAAAGAGCGAAAGGGATCAAATTTTCATGACTGATTGCTGGAAGAATGTGTGACTGCGCCGAGGTCTTTTGCTAATACCGCAACTTCATGGGGCCTGGCTATATATTTTATAAGCAAATAAAACTTTCATCATCTGTCTGCAACAGTTCATAATTACAGTAGAGGTGGTACCCTGTGGTTTACTTAGGCTTGAACGAACTAAAAATTTGTTATTGGTATTCACTACCCGTGAAAACGATACCTGACAAATGTTTCTTCTTTAAATATTTTCATTTAAAATGATGCAGAATAACAATGAAAGTTTTCATTGCTTGAAAAATATGCAACAACAACGTCCAAGATAAAGGGGTATCCTTCTTTATTATATTTTTTTGTTATATTAAGTTGATATTTAAAGCATAAATTAAGTATAACACTCGTATCCTGAAAATCTATAACATTAAGACAGAAAGATCTATGTCCACATGAAAATAACACATGGAAATGCAAACTATTATACGGATATGAAAATTCCAAATTATGATTTTTTAGTTAAGCAATATTATTTCAATTCAGAGCGAAGCAAATTTACTTGATGGTTTATAACATTGTTAACTTCATCCAAAGCACAATATTATTCAAATTGAAAGTACTGTAAGATTATGGTTGGTTCAAGATATTTTGTCGTCTGCATGATTTTTAAGATACACTTCATTTTCCGATAACGTTCAGTGAACCATCGAAAGCGCGCGAGCTCGCGCGCGGCGCTGTTTTTAACTCCCTGATGCGCAATGTCTGCGTTAACTGATGAAAGGGAGGCAAACGCTACAAAAGTGTCTAATTAATTGGACAAAAGTTAGAGTCCATTTTAAAGTTGAATATAAAAGACAGGCTCAACAGATTTCAAACCTCATAAACGATCTTTGGACAAATTCTTAGAAATGTTTAAGTGGTAAACCACATAAACCTAAAGTGCCCCATAAACCTGTTTCAGACGACCATAGTTAAACATAAACGTTCACCGGTGGCGACAGACTAACGACGGACGCCGGACAGTGAGTGATCACAAAAGTTCACATTGTCACTATGTGGCAGGTGAGCTAACAAGCGGGCCATGGTGCTCCTGTATCGCTCACCTGAGCCACTAAGAAAGTAGTTCACTAGGTCATGGTTAAGGTTATTTGAGAAGCTAATAAATTTTATAAATAAATCAACAGCATATCTATACACTTGGATTTAATTCCATTGCGGTAGGTCTACTATTAAACAACTTTGGTACAGGTCCGCTAGGCAATGCTACATGCAAATTATCTAAGCTCTCGGCATTATGGTTCTTGAAAAGAAGATTTTCAAAATTTTACTATATTATTCCATAGAAAATTTATAAGCCTTGGGGTGGGGCCAATTTGATCCCGGGGGTCATGATTTGAGCAAACTTGGTAGAGATCTACTAGACAATGCTACATGCAAAATATCTTAGTTCTGGGCTTAATGGTTCTGGAGAAGAAGATTTTCAAAGATTCCACTAAGAAAAACTAATAAGCCCTGGGGCGGGGCTAGTTTGAACCCGGGGGTCATGATAGAGGTTTACTAGACAAAGCTATATGCAAAATATCTTAGCTCTAGGCTTTGTGGTTCTGGAGAAGAAAATTCTATGTAAAACTTATAAGCCATGGGGCGGGACCAATTTAACCCCGGGGGTCATGATTTGAGCAAACTTGGTAGATGTCCCCTAGATGATCCAATATACCAAATATAAAAGCTCCGGGCCTTGTCGTTTTTGCACTTTAAAAACATAAAAATCCAGCAAGTGGTTAAGGTGGAGATGTTGTTTAAAGAATTTGTTGACGATGGCCGGGAGGAGATGTTGTTTAAGGAAATTGTTGACGACGGACAGCGGCGGACGGACGGACGACGGACGCCAGACACAGGGGTATCCTAAAAGCTCACCCTGTCACTCTGTGACAGCTGAGCTAAAAACTAGAGGTCCATGATGGCCCTGTATCGCTCGACTCAATATCTCCGGTTCAGGACATAATAAACTAAGACAGAACAGAAGATTGGTCAGGGCTCATAGAAAAGCAAATGCAAACTTATCTCAAAGGGTCATAATTTTCCTCTTAATAATAACAAGAAATATCTTTTTAAAAAAAGACGGTCGGCGCAGTAGGGAGTTATAACCCTTTTGCTGTATATATTAAGGTAAAATTTGAATTTAATCGGCTTAGAAATGAAATAATTGAAAATAATAGCAAAAATAGGCAGAATTGTTAGCGTCCGAATCTGTATTTTGCGAATTGTGAAATATCAAGCACACGGACCTGTACATTTTATCTGGTCACATGGTTGAAATTACTTTTATCTACAATTGGGGAAAGTTTCATGAAAATCTAAATTGTGGAACTTTTTCTACGAGCGAAAATGTCGCCAAAAGTGCAATTTTCTCATAGGCTCCCATTGAAAAAAAATGGCAAGATGACTACTATTTTCAACTCACTGTAAGAAAAAATCTAGCACACGACCCTTTACTTTTTATTGGCTAAATTCTTCGGATACAATGATTGTTTGAAAGAAAACATAGTTTCATAAAATTCTACATTGTACAAAAAAATTTTTTAAATGTGCAGAACTACATCAATCAAGTTTAAGTTATTTTCAATATTTAAGTTAAGTTTCATGTTAAATTTAAGCCGAATTATTCTTCCAAATTAAAAAAAATTAATACATGTTCATATATTTGTACATTAAAAAAATTCATTATCATGTCAAAATCAACATTTCACAATTTGAACCAAGATCAAGAGGTAAATCAGATTGATTTACCGATACATAGTATTTTTGCTTAAATGTATCGTTTTTCGAAATATAAAATAAAAGTAAACCTTTTATTTAGTTAAATCTAAAATTTAATTTGAATATAAAATTTAGTAAATATTTCAATAAAAATTTTGCTTAAATGTTTCGGTTTTGTGAAATCCGAAATAAAAGTAAATAATAAAATATTATTTGTGCTTGTTTCCCGATCAGGAAAGCAAAAGATCCTTCCCCCACCCCTTCCCCATTTCACGAACGTGATTATGATTATACGTAATTGTAAGATTATCAGTTTCAAGCAGATGGATATCTTGATTAAGACATCCCTGTGCATATAATTAAGTAGCTCCCATCAAATAGAATGTTTGTAATTATTCCACGTACAGGATGAAAATGAGCCTTCATTTAATCTCGCAGTTCAATACATTGTTTGCAATTTGCCCTACAGGACTATAAAAATAGTAGAACACTAGGAGTACCGAATGCTTCAAACTATGCCGACCCTTTCGAAGATCTGGAGACTTCTGATCTGCTTCGGTTCTGTATAATGTGTTTCTGTGACCGAATACTTGGACATTAAAGTTTATAACTCAGTGTTAATTTGACCTGAAGGTCGAAATAACTTTGTAAGAAACTACTACTTTTGATACACCAGTTTCTAAGTAACCAAGCAAATTCGTTGAATTTATATCCCCTGCCGAATACTGGTTATTACTAACCACAGCAACTGCACACGTAAGGCAAACTATGCAGGGGTCATAATTCCATGTTAAATGGTCAGATCAGGACATGCCCATATTCTCTTGGTGTTGAAGATTCCCACAAAGTTTCGTTGAAATCCAGTCAGTAGTCAGTGCAACTATGTAAACATAGTGTATAACTAATCAGGGACCACAATTCTGTGTAAAATATTCCGACCAGGACACGCCGACAATATGCACATCTCCTACAAGTATTGAACGTTCCCTTAAAGTTGCATTTAAGGTGGCTCCATACCTTAGGAGGCAAAAATCTAAAACGTACAATAATGAAATTTGGCCAGAGTGGATATTAAAGTCATGTGTTTTTGCACAGTTATCGGTTAACACTATTTAAAATAGCGCCCCCTAGCGGTACCTGTTTTTTATACTGAAAAGTTAGTTTTTGCACCGTCATTTATTCAAATTTGGTCCAAAATGAAAAGTTTTTTCTCCTGCTGTTAGCAAAACCATTTTCCAAGTTTTCTGTAATGTTCAACTAGAATTTTAAGCAAGAATTAAACAAATAACTTGTGAAGATGCCCGATAGACGCGTCGCAATTTAGGCTAAAAAATACGGTATAATTCGCATTTATAGTCTCATATCATTTTTTTGCGACGATAAAAAATTTTGATTTTTTGATATCTTACACTTTGATGGATGCGCTTTAAATTTATAAAATAAAAAAAAGGTATGTGTTCACGTTGGATTTTTTGTTAAAAAACTTTGAAAAACATATCGCATCAATAAAAACACGACGTTCTACGGGTCGGAAAACGCAACGTTATGGCGCAAGTGTGAACGTTTTTGTAATTCATGATTAGTTCGTAAATTATTACTAATAATAAACAATTTTTAGGAGCGGCAGTTATCCCAGCGCACAAAAAAAAGAACGAAAAAAATAAACGAGAAAATAAGTTCATGGAATATTTTTAAACCTGCTGAAGAATATGCATTGCAGCTTGGCGAAAATGAAGTTTTTGCCTGAATTATAACTATAACGAAAAAAATTGGTACACAACAAAATTACCACCATTTGATTTTGATATTGCGGGTCTACTGTGGTAAGTTTGACTGGCAGTGTCACATAGAATGTGCTATTTTATTACAACAAAAATAGTGTTTATTGTCGGGTATATCCTTGGTACTTTATTTAGACCATCAATCCATCTTTTCCAGATTGCTGGTAATATATAACCTTTTTTCCCGTCAGTGTTAATACTATGTATTGCATTAAAATTTTAATGTTCTGTTCTCATCTGCATTTTTAAATTTTCTTATTTTGTTTTAATAAAGGGAGATAATTTCAGGGATCAGTTTTAATCATAATCAGTGTTATCGATTTTAAAATTTTAATTACTGACTGATATTTTCATTTATATTAATGTTATAATGTGATACATTTATAGTATTTTTTTAAAGACATTTTTGTCGTTCTCAATTCCAACTTTATAGGTTTACGTCAGAGACGAATGATAGTGAAAAAAAAGGCGGGACGCTCTAGTTGATTCTTCTGGAATTGGAGAATCTTTTATATCTTGCACTTTCCTCCAAAAATTCAAAATAACATTCTTCTGGAGGAGCCGCCTATATGGGTTACCGGTGGCGACTATAAATAAACGCGATTACAAACAAACAAATAACAGCACTATATCTCAGCGGTTTAACAATGGTTTTAGCAGTGTTTTTGTCTGAAGAGACTGGGGAAAATGACTCCTGGCAATTTTAGCGATTTTTCTCAGATTAGAAATTTATTGAAAATTGTGTAAAACACAAAAATTTTCTTGGACATGAAATTAATCGTTTGTGGTATAATTTTTATATTTAGATAGGAAAATATAAAGCTTAAACTCAATTGGTCTGGACTGGGAGTTTTTATCAGTAATGTTTGGAAAAAACACACTTTTTTTCAATTGGGAATATCACCCCTAAACGGCTTATAGAATCAAGTTAACAAAAAAATCATTCAACAGTTTTACTTAAAAAATAACTTGATAAATTAATTTTGATTGGTTTCTTTTTATCGTAATTATCATATATGTTATAACTAAAAGGATATATACATACACCCCAACCCCATCCCACCACCAAAAAATCCACCAAGTGTAATAAAAATTGTAAGGTACATTTAAATATTTTAATATAACTAAATTACAGTGAATGTTTGCACAGGGCATCATATGAAGGTTTTTTTACAACAGTCGACGAGAGAGCGCCTACACCCCCCCCCCCCCCCCCTCCACACACGCCCAACAAAATCTTGTGCCCGCCTCTGAACTCTGAAATAGAACTTACATGCACGAAATAAGTGTTTTTTTTCCTCCTTTCAAAAGGGAAGATATTACTTATGGTAAAGAATTAACTCTAAGTTAATCACAAAATATCGTTCTTTTTCAGACTTTGTATGCCCACGCCTTGTAATGGCAAGGTGCATATAGTGTTACCCCTGTCCGTTCGTGCGTGCGTCCGTGTGTTCGAAGACATTGTCCGGGTCATAAGTCTGTCATGTATCATGGGATTTTGAAATAACTTGGCACAAATATTTAGCATGATGAGACGTTGTGTCATGCGCAAGACCTAGACCCCTAGCTCCAAGGTCAAAGTCACACTTAGAGGTCAAAGGTCAACATTTCAAATATCTTGTCTTCTCCATGAACCTCTCATACAACAAGGGATATTTAAAACAAATTAATAATGAGATTGTGTGTCATGTGCAAGACCTGGGTCCCTACCTACAAGGTCAATGTCACACTTAAAGGTCAAAGGTTAACAGTTACATAAAAAAGCACATAGCGGGGGCGTCCGTGTCCGGTGGACACATTTCTAGTTTAATAATGATTTATTAGTTAAACATGGATCCTGTAAAATAAAGCTGAAGTTTGTGAAAAATCATGATACGCATTTTGTCAATTAATTTGCCAACCAAAATAAAAAAATATCTGATTCCCATCTGCTCTTCCGTATTGATATAAATTTGATTTCGCGAAATGTCTCCTGTTTTATTATCAGTATTTGAATAAAAAAATAAATAAAGTGATAAAGCTTTCCACATTTATTGTTTTTCCGCTGGGATAACTGCCGCTTAAATTGTTTTTATTATTAATGATTTGCAAACACAACATAAAATACAAAAACGTTCACACTTGCGCCATAACGTTGCGTTCTCCGACCCGTAGAACGTCGTGTTTTTATTGATGCGATAAGTTTTTCAAAGTTTTTTAACAAAAAATCCAACAAAACAAAAACCTTCTTTATTTCATAAATTTAAAGCGCATCCATCAAAGTTTCAGATAATAAAAGATCAAAATTTTTCACCGTCGCAAAAAAATGATATGAGACGATAAATGCGAATTATAGCGTACATTTTAGCCTAAATTGCGACGCGTCTATCGGGTTTTTTTACAAGTAATTTGTTTAATTCTTGCTTAAAATTCTAGTTGAACATTACGGAAAACTTGGAAAATGTTTTTGATAACATCAGGAGAAAAAAACTTTTCATTTTGGACCAAATTTGAATAAATGACGGTGCAAAAACTAACTTTTCAGTATAAAAAACAGGTACCGCTAGGGGGCGCTATTTTAAATAGTGAAAACCGATAACTGTGCAAAAACACATAGATTTTCCAAAACCAAAGACTTTAATATCCACTCTGACCAAATTTCATTATTGTACGTTGATTTTTAGATTTTGCCTCCTAAGGTATGGAGCCACCTTAAATAACTGATCAGGGACCATAACTCTGTGTTAAACGTTCCGACCGGGACAGTTCAACAATTTGCACATCTCATCTTGGTATTGAATGTTCTCATAAAGATTCATTGAATGACAGTCAGTAGTTGCCGAGAAATAGCGTGGAAATGCATGTTACTCTGTAAATACACAGTAAAAAACTAATCATGGCCATAATTTTGTGTTTAAAGGTCAGACCGGGACAGACAGAAGATATGAGTATCTCCTCTTAGTGCTGAAGGTTCTTACAAAGTTCCACTGAATTCCATTCAGTAGTTGCTGAGAAATAGCGCGGAAACAAATGTTCCTCAATATACACAGTACATAACTGATCAAAGCCAGAACTCTGCGACAAAATGTCCGACCGGGACAGTCAGACGACATGCGCATTTCCTCTTGGTAGTGAAGCTTCTCACAAAGTTTTGTTGAAATCCAGTCAGTAGTTTCTAAAAAAAAGGGCGGAAACGAAATGCGGACGGACGGATGGAATGACGGATGGACGGACAACGCCAAAACAATATCCCCCTCCTGATTTCATCGACGGGGGGTAATAACTGTTTATTTATCTTTGACTGTTTACTGTTTTTAAACAGTTTATTGTTTACTATTTACTGTTTACAAAAATGAAAATAATACTGAGACAGAACTCAGAACTGAGTTTGTATGCTTACGGAAAATTTCGGAAGATTATGAAATGAAAACCTACCTCTATAGCTCTAGTTCAGACTCCATACTAAGTAAAGGAAATTGAGACACTGCAAACGGCATATGTGTACACTACTGTCGCCAACTCTCAATAACTCCTGCCCTTCAAACTCGCATTGCACAGTGTTGCAGGAAAACTAGCCCACGAGATTCTCATCCCTTTGATATGTTACCTCTTTCTGTCTTTACGCTTTACGACTGCAGCGTTATGTATAATAATTTATTCAATCACTCAGATATGCGCACTTGTTGCATGATCAGCCTAAAAGATTTACCTTATGTGGCTCGAAAAAAATACAAGCAGTAGTAAATGGCTAATCAAAATAAGGGGAAACAACTCTACCTATTTGAAATAATTATCCGTATCCTTCCAATTTTTAGTTTAAACTATACATTGTAATTTACATTGAAAAACAACACATGTTGATGTTACAGCATAATTCTATCCGATACGGTTTAGAGAATCTGTCCACAAGTTCTCTCAACATTAGAAAACAGATTTTCTGTGATATACATAAACATGTCGTTATTTCCTTCAAGAAAAGAAGACTGGGTTTAAACAATCAGTTAAAACTAATCTTATCTTGTCTTGTCTTGTTGGGCTTTACGTTGCACCGGAACATGCTGGTCATATGGCGACTTCCAGCTTTTGATGGTGGCGGAAGATCCCAGATGCCCTTTCATGCATTTTCAGGCACTAGCGGGCCCCTAGGAAGAACCGCCGACCTTTCACAAGCTTGCTGGATAGCTTCCTCACATGGAAGATATCACCTAGAGCTAACAGTGAACCTATACATCGGTGAGGGGCAAGTGATTAGAACTCCTCGACGTTAACCAATCACGGAGCCCCAATACCTTTAATAGAAAGCGGGATATGTTCCCTATGGTGTTTGCATTCTCTGCATGGTCTATTGATGAAAACTGAAGTATTAGCAGACCGATCTCTGCTTAACATAATCAGCTTATGAATTGTCAGTAGAATTGACATAACACTATCAAGAGTATATAATCTGACTTCCGATGTTTTCTTCTTATTCTTCTTCTTCGACTCAAATCAAACAGTTTGATTGTAACAGATATATTTCATCTTAACCCAAAACATTTAACCAAACAGTCAAAGTTGAAAAGGGGCGTAATCATAATTCAAATCAGAGAACTGAGGATTGACTGTATGGTATAGACTTTGATCATGAATAGCTATTTTGAGTTTCAATGCAAAAGCTGTAACAGTTACAGGGATATTTGACATTAATCAAAACTTCTAAGCTGAAAAGGGGACATAACTCTGTCCAAAGTCAATCAGACTTACGGGAATTAAATCTCCTGGTGTAGACTTGGATAGTGATAAAACTATTTTGAGTTTCAGCTTGCTAAGCCGGCTAGGGTTGTGGTAATTCAAATATCACACAAGAAACATCAAAGAGAACAATCTGGACGATGATACAACTCGATGTACAATTTCACACATATTTTTAAATGCTTAGTCTATATTCGATGAAGTCTCTACTTTTTATGATAGCCAAAACATGTACTTCACTTAAATGAGAAACATTTAAGCTGATACTTCTTTATTACTTTTTGCTCCAATGACAAATATAATCTTCGGTCTTCAACACACCGAGATATTTCTCTGTTGCGGCACAGAACAAATTACTTCAAACAAACATTCACATATAAAGCCACGCATTACTGAATAACTTATCAACATTTAAACAGAAAATGAAAACGTATTTTATACAGGAGTAACACAAGTGAACACTTAAATTTATTTTTATCACATATTATTCTACAGAATATATATTATAGCGTTTTGAGATGTAATTTTGCTATACACATTATGGGAGAATGAGCAAGTAGTCAATCTAATGAATATAATTGCTGCTTATTGTTTTACCTTGATTTCTTGAAACCTAAATATTTTCAAATCATAAAATGTTTTTAGTGTGTTTGTCGTGGTATATGCCTGTTTTCATGTTTTATACTGTTGTTTTACATTTTACATAGGCCATTCTGGAAATAAGTTGTATGTATTTCATGTACTCTTAGTATGTCACATTCTGAAAATAAAGATATTATTATTATTATTATTATTATTATTGTTATTATTATTATTATTATTATTGTTATTATTATTATTATTATTATTACGAGTTCCGCTATGTTTTGCTTTTTTTTTCTAATGGCGTTTGCCAACGTGCAAATTTATTTTTAGAACTCATATAAAGTAGTATTCGAAATGTAGCATCGCCGTTGGTTTTTTCCCTTAGAACATTATTTTTGAGCAGAATCTGTCCATATTTTCGCCAATAATGTGAAATGGATAATACAAACGCGGAGAATAACAAAAAAATCTGTCGTTATCGAATTATTATCACCATTTCAGGAATTGTGGCTTTAATGAATTTAAAAGTTGGGGTAGTGGGGTTACTTATAAAGGTGTTTTCAATAAACCATTTCACAAACTCTATGTCCATGTGCCCGTCAAATATCGCAAATCCGCAAAATTAACGAGATTAAATGATAAGAACATAACAGAATAAAACAGAAATTTTAGTAAAGACTTGTACATGGTACATCAGCTTAGACATATTCAATATAAAAAAACAAACAAAAAAACTTCACAACATAGTCACATCAAATACGCGTACTAAGTAAGCAATGAAAACAAAATCAAATACGGTGTACAATATCAATATTATAATATCAATACAGGATAAGGCAATATTAATTGTGAGTTACAGAAGTTCTACGAGACATAGCTGAGTCAACAACTCTTTGTTTGAACTCAGAAATAACATTTTGTCTATACACAAAAATTATTGTTCAGAGTTTTAATACAACAGACTAATTGTGTATAGGTTTATTAATATAATGTCAAGGTATTGGCGGCTTTTGGTTAACAAATTAGAGCGATGACATCATTTCCATTCTTTTATTACAAAAGTGGTTATTACAAAAGTGGTTTCTCTTTGCAACCATTTTTGTAATAAACCCCAGATATGTAACAAGAATTAATGTTCAGAGTTTTAATACAACAAACTAGTTCTATATAGTCTTCTTAATATAGGTCAAGGTTTTGGCGGGTTTTGGTTAACAAATTAGAGCGATGACATCATTTCCATTTTTTATTACAAAAGTGGTTATTACAAAAGTGGTTTCATTTTGCAACCATTTTTGTAATAAACCCCAGATATGTAGCAAGAATTAATGTTCAGAGTTTTAATACAACAAACTAGTTCTATATAGTCTTCTTAATATTGGTCAAGGTTTTGGCGGCTTTTGGTTAACAAATTAGAGCGATGACATCATTTCCAATTTTTTATTACAAAAGTGGTGATTACAAAAGTGGTTTCACTTTGCAACCATTTTTGTAATAAACCGCAGATATGTAACAAGAATTATTGTTCAGAGTTTTAATACAACAAACAAACTAGTTGCATATAGGGTTCTTAATATAGGTCGAGGTATTGGCGGCTTTTGGTTAACAAATTAGAGCGATAACATCATTTCCATTTTTTATTACAAAAGTGGTTATTACAAAAGTGGTTTCACTTTGCAACCATTTTTGTAATAAACCCAAGATATGTAAAAAGAATTATTGTTCAGATTTTCACTACATCAGACTTGTTGTATATAGGCTTATTACCACTGCCCAAGGTTTTGGCGGCTTTCGGTTGACAAATTAGAGCGATGACATCATTCCAAATTTTTTATTACAAAAGTGGTTATAACAAAAGTGGTTTCACTTTGCAACCATTTTTGTAATAAACCCCAGATATGTAACAAGAATTATATTTCAGATTTTCAATACATCAGACTTGTTGTATATAGGCTTATTACCACAGCCCAAGGTTTTGGCGGCTTTTGGTTGACAAATTAGACCGACGACATCATTTCCATTTTTTATTACAAAAGTGGTTATTACAAAAGTGGTTTCACTTTGCAACCATTTTTGTAATAAACCCCAGATATGTAGCAAGAATTAATGTTCAGAGTTTTAATACAACAAACTAGTTCTATATAGTCTTCTTAATATTGGTCAAGGTTTTGGCGGCTTTTGGTTAACAAATTAGAGCGATGACATCATTTCTATTTTTTTGTTACAAAAGTGGTTATTACAAAAGTGGTTTCACTTTGCAACCATTTTTGTAATAAAACACAGATATGTAACAAGAATTGTTAAGAGTTTATATACAACAAACTAGTTGTATATAGGCTTCTTAATATAGGTCAAGGTATTGGCGACTTTTGGTCAACAAATTAGAGCGATGACATTATTTCCAATTTTTTATTACAAAAGTGGTGATTACAAAAGTGGTTTCACTTTGCAACCATTTTTGTAATAAACCCCAGATATGTAACAAGAATTAATGTTAAGAGTTTTAATACAACAAATTAGTTGTATATAGGCTTCTTAATATAGGTGTAGGTATTGGCGTCTTTTGGTAAACAAATTAGAGCGATGACATCATTTCAATTTTTTATTACAAAAGTGGTTATTACAAGAGTGGTTTCACTTTGTAACCATTTTTGAAATAAACCCCAGATATGTAACAAGAATTATATTTCAGATTTTCAATACATCAGACTTGTTGTATATAGGCTTATTACCACAGCCCAAGGTTTTGGCGGCTTTTGGTTGACAAATTAGAGCGATGACATCATTTCCATTTTTTATTACAAAAGTGGTTATTACAAAAGTGGTTTCACTTTGCAACCATTTTTGTAATAAACCCCAGATATGTAACAAGAATTATTGTTCAGATTTTCAATACATCAGACTTGTTCTATAAAGTCTTCTTAATATAGGTCAAGGTTTTGGCGGCTTTTGGTTAACAAATTAGAGCGATGACATCATTTCGATTTTTTATTACAAAAGTGGTTATTACAAAAGTGGTTTCACTTTGCAACCATTTTTGTAATTAACCCCAGATATGTAACAAGAATTTATGTTCAGAGTTTTAATACAACAAACTAGTTCTATAAAGTCTTCTTAATATAGGTCAAGGTTTTGGCGGGTTTTGGTTAACAAATTAGAGCGATGACATCATTTCCATTTTTTATTACAAAAGTGGTTATTACAAAAGTGGTTTCACTTTGCAACCATTTTTGTAATAAACCCAAGATATGTAACAAGAATTAATGTTCAGAGTTTTAATACAACAAACTAGTTCTATATAGTCTTCTTAATATTGGTCAAGGTTTTGGCGGCTTTTGGTTAACAAATTAGAGCGATGATATCATTTCCATTTTTTATTACAAAAGTGGTTATTACAAAAGTGGTTTCACTTTGTAACCATTTTTGTAATAAACCCCAGATATGTAACAAGAATTATTGTTCAGATTTTCAATACATCAGACTTGTTGTATATAGGCTTATTACCACAGCCCAAGGTTTTGGCGGCTTTTGGTTGACAAATTAGAGCGATGACATCATTTCGATTTTTTATTACAAAAGTGGTTATTACAAAAGTGGTTTCACTTTGCAACAGTTTTTGTAATAAACCCCAGATATGTAACAAGAATTATTGTTCAGAGTTTTAATACAACAAACTAGTTCTATATAGTCTTCTTAATATTGGTCAAGGTTTTGGCGGCTTTTGGTTAACAAATTAGAGCGATGATATCATTTCCATTTTTAGCTCGACTATTCGAAGAATAAGGAGGGCTATTGTACTCACCCCGGCGTCGGCGTCCGCGTCCGCGTTGCACAAAATGTTAAACTAAATGTTCAAGTTTTTTTCAAAGTGCAATATCTTCAAAACTATCAAAGTTATTCAATTGAAACTTGAAATACTTATACACTATCACAACCATTACCATCCTGTCAAAGCACATACACCTGGGTTACTGTATTTTAGAGTTATGGGCCCTTGTTCGACTTAGAGAAAATGTTAAACAAAATGTTCAAGTTTTTTCAAAGTCAAATATCTCCAACATTATCAAAGTTATTCAACTGATACTTGAAATACTTATATAGTATTACATCTTATACCATCCTGTCAAAGCACATACACCTGAGTTACTGTATTTTAGAGTTATAGGCCCTTGTTCGACTTAGAGAAAATGTTAAACAAAATGTTCAAGTTTTTTCAAAGTCAAATATCTTCAACATTATCAAAGTTATTCAACTGATACTTGAAATACTTATATAGTATTACATCTTATACCATCCTGTCAAAGCACATACACCTGAGTTACTGTATTTTAGAGTTAAAGGCCCTCGTTCGACTTAGAGAAAAATGTTAAACAAAATGTTCAAGTTTTTTCAAAGTCAAATATCTTCAACATTATCAAAGTTATTCAACTGATACTTGAAATACTTATAAACTATCACGTCTTATACCTTCCTGTCAAAGTGCATGCACCTGGGTTACTGTATTTTAGAGTTATAGGCCCTTGTTCGACTTAGAGAAAATGTTAAACAAAATGTTCAAGTTTTTTCAAAGTCAAATTTCTTCAACACTATCAAAGTTATGCAACTGAAACTTGAAATATTTTTTTCCCTTATTACTTTTACAGCATCATCCCGCTTGCCCCCCCCCCCCCCCAACCCCCCAACCCCCACCCCTCCCCCCACAAAAAAAAAAAAAAAAAATTATTATTCCTTTTACAGCATCATCCCAACCTTGAACTTGACCACTTCCAACTTCCCCCCCCCCAACCCCCCCCCCCCCAAAAAAAAAAAAATTAAAAATAAAAAATTTCTTATTCCTTTTACAGCATTATCCTGACCTTGAACATGACCACTTCCAACTTCCCCCACCCCAACCCCCCACCCCCCGAAAAAAAAAAAAATCCTGGATCTTTTCCTCTTATTTACACTTCTATTGACAAAGGCTTTCGAATAGTCGAGCGTGCTGTCATTGAGACAGCTCTTGTTTATTACAAAAGTGGTTATTACAAAAGTGGTTTCACATTGTAACCATTTTTGTAATAAACCCCAGATATGTAACAAGAATTATATTTCAGATTTTCAATACATCAGACTTGTTGTATATAGGCTTATTACCACAGCCCAAGGTTTTGGCGGCTTTTGGTTGACAAATTAGAGCGATGACATCATTTCCATTTTTTATTACAAAAGTGGTTATTACAAAAGTGGTTTCACTTTGCAACCATTTTTGTAATAAACCCCAGATATGTAACAAGAATTATTGTTCAGATTTTCAATACATCAGACTTGTTGTATATAGGCTCATTACCACAGCCCAAGGTTTTGGCGGCTTTTGGTTGACAAATTAGAGCGATGACATCATTTCCAATTTTTTATTACAAAAGTGGTTATTACAAAAGTGGTTTCACTTTGCAACCATTTTTGTAATAAATCCCAGATATGTAACAAGAATTATTGTTCAGATTTTCACTACATGAGCCTTATTGTATATAGGCTTATTACCACAGCCCAAGGTTTTGGCGGCTTTTGGTTGACAAATTAGAGCGATGACATCATTTCCAATTTTTTATTACAAAAGTGGTGATTACAAAAGTGGTTTTGCTTTGCAACCATTTTTGTAATAAAACCGCAGATATGTAACAAGAATTATTGTTCAGAGTTTTTATTCAACAAACAAACTAGTTGCATATAGGGTTCATAATATAGGTCGAGGTATTGGCGGTTTTTGATTAACAAATTAGAGCGATAACATCATTTCCATTTTTTATTACAAAAGTGGTTATTACAAAAGTGGTTTCACTTGGCAACCATTTTTGTAATAAAATCCAGAATTGTTATAATTATTACAATTCTGGTTTTATTACAAAAATGGTTGCAACAATGCTTTCCCGAAGAGACATCATTACACAATTTTCTTATGTGACATTCGATACAGGACCACGTGCACTGTAACCTAGAGAGTTGCCTGACTGATTTTCATTGTTTTTGGACAACGCGTTCGCAAGATATTGCAAATAATGTCTCCCTGCATTTCTTCATCCTTTGAGTGTAGTTGAAATAAATACAGACCAGTTTAAAATTGCTTCACTATTTTATACAGTTGATGATTTGGGCAATAAAATATTTTTAGTTATACTGATTCCTACAGTATCTCATTCATTGATCTGAAGAAAATTTTTTGTTGAAATATTAGCTGATGTAAATTTTTTGTTTGATGATGTGAACATAAAATGCAGAGTTAAGTGGAAATGATATTTAATGGAGAAAAACGATAAAGCAGTTTAAACGAAGAATGCATGAAGTGAAGACAAAAATTACTTTAATCTGGAAAACAAAATGAAGAACACACAAGTCTGCATCCTGGAAAAAAATAAAAACAGCTTATATACTAGGCACACAGTCACTGAGTACTTACATAGCCTCCATTTCAACTGAGTATAGAAGAATTCAGAATGAAATGGCAGAACAAAGGCATTTTGAATGACTTAACAGAAGAAAATATATATGTTTCAAGTATAGAACAACAAGCACATAGAAATAAGGAATGTTTCAACAAAATGGAAGAGATATTTAGTATGACTTGTCCCACACACACTAAAAAAATGTAGGAACAAAACCTTTTGTCAAGTCTCGAAAATCTCATTGGAATGACTAGATATTTAAAAGGCTAGAAGATGTCAGTGTATTTTGATCAAAAGAAGTTGATGAAATGTGCAGCGTGTCTCATGTCCCAGATAGGGCATGAGGTTACGATAGCTGGGAGACAAGATACAGAAAGACTCCCAGTCTCCAGGCAGGTGTATAAGCAGGGAGCTTCCAGGATTGCTAATGTGTTCAGTTTAAACAACAAATTTTGATCTGATTTGTGTCAGTTTTAAGAATATGAAACTATTTCATTTAGAAAATATTAAGAACTTAAAACATTTTAATTATTTCAGACTGTCTTCACAATTCAGAAAATGGTTTAGGAACTTTTAGACAATCTATAGGTATTTTCTTTATTAATTCTAGAGCAAGAGAAGACCAATTATTAATTTACGTCAGTTTGTAAGTAGATAACACCATATACCTGATTCTTCAGTTTAATGGATGAGTTAGTTTTTTCCTGAATAATCATGAGTTACTGAAAGATCAATCACTTCATTTAATTGCATTTAGAACAAAAATTAAAACTGCATCTGTAACAGCTAGTTCAGTTGGGCATTTCAGAGACAATACCAGGCTAGTTACAGTGCTCAACCTCCTGGTACAGTCACACCTCCACCCCAGCAAGTGAACGTTCCATTGCATTCACAGAATGTTCATCCTTCTTTCAATATAAACTATTTTAGTACAATTCCCATTATATATTTGTAGCTATAAACTTTCCTTTTGAAATCAACCTGAGCAGGTTAAAAATCTGGTAAAAATAAGCTTACATTAAAAAGACCTTTTTCAACGGACGTACAGACAAACAACTGGGCCTTTTCCAGCTATTTTGTCAAAAGGCTCCTGGTTTAAACTCGGGAAAAAATATGTGGCATTTTGAGAAATTTGTGAAATTTTAAATATTTCAGCCCATCTTACTCATTGACTTAAAGGGACTGCACTCCAGACTGATGCCGATGCAAAAATAAATAATTCAAATAAACTGGAATTCTTGTTGAGTTATTTTAAGATCACCAAGTTCATACCAACCTTCTGAAATTTCTACAGACAAAATACACTGATCTATACTATAGTATAGCATACACGTATTGTACTTACATTTTTGCAACAATTCTTCGTAAGAAGTAGCAACAACGCCTTTTCTAACTTTCCTGTCTGCTGTATAGACTTTCAATGGAATTTCTTTCATCTTTATCTGTCAATAAAGGATACGTATTGTATTTTTTTTTTTACATGAAATTTTCATCTCGCGCAAGATCTTGGGTCAATTACGTCATCAAATCAAGGTCAGTGATGTCATCAAATAATTTATGTGAGGCTCGACATAGGGAAAAATAGATGAGATAGAGTATCGGTTCGAGTCTGCAACATTTTCATTCTTGTCGTGCTAGGCGACCTTTTTGCTTCCCATTTTGTTGTTTATTCTTGCATATACATCACGTCATCATTTAACAATTCAATGCTAAAACTCAACACAATTACATAATGTAAAATTAGATAATATTTACTGACAATGAGCATAAAACATAGACAATGTCTTAAAAACTAGACTTTTTAGCTCACCTGAGCATGCTCATGTGAGCTTTTAGGATCCTTGATTGTCCGGCGTCCGTCCGTCCGTCCGTCCGTCGTCCACAATTCATTCAAACGACATCTCCTCTGAAACCACTGGGCAAAATTTAATGAAACTTGCCTAGAATGTTCCTTGCATGAAGCTCTACCAAGTTTGTTCAAATGGTTCCGGTTCATTGCATTTCTGGGTCACAGGAGCTAAAAACAGATTTTACAAGTTGGATCTTTAAAAATCTTCTTGTCAGAAACCACAAGGCCTGGAGCTTTGATATTTGGTATAAAGCATCATCTAGTGGATCTCTACCAAGTTTGTTCAAATCATGATCCTGGGGTCAAAAATGGCCCCGCCCCAGGGGTAACTTGTTTTACATAGAGTTATATAGGAAAAACTTTAAAAATCTTCTTGTCAGAAACCGTAAGGCATAGAGCTAAGATATTTGGTATAAAGCATCATCTAGTTGACCTCTACCAAATTTGTTCAAATCATGGCCTCTGGGTAAAAAATGGCCCCGCCCCAGGGATAACTTGTTTTACATAGAGTTATATAGGAAAAACTTTAAAAATCTTCTTGTCAGAAACTGTAAGGCATAGAGCTTAGATATTTGGTATAAAGCATCATCTAATGGACCTCTACCAAGTTTGTTCAAACCATGGCCTCTTGGTCAAAAATGGCCCCGCCCCAGGGGTAACTTGTTTTACATAGAGTTATATAGGAAAAACTTTAAAAATCTTCTTGTCAGAAACCGTAAGGCATAGAGCTAAGATATTTGGTATAAAGCATCATCTAGTGGACCTCTACCAAGTTTGTTCAAATCATGGCCTCTGGGTCAAAAATGGCCCCGCCCCAGGGGTAACTTGTTTTACATAGAGTTATATAGGAAAAACTTTAAAAATCTTCTTGTCAGAAACCGTAAGGAATAGAGCTTAGATATTTGGTATGTAGCATTGTCTAGTGGACTTCTACCAAGTTTGTTCAAATTATACCTCTGGGGTCAAATTTTGCCCCACCCTGGGGTCATTGGTTTTACATAGGCTTATATAGGAAAATCTTAAAAAATCTTCTTGTCTGAAACCACAAGGCCCTGAGCCTTAAGATTTGGTATGTAGCATTGTCTAGTGGACCTCTACCAAGTTTGTTCCAATTATACCCCTGGGGTCAAATTTGGCCCCAACCCGGGGTCATTAATTTTACATAGGCTTATATAGTGAAAACTTTGAAAATCTTCTTGTAGAAGGAGAAGTAACATTTTCAGTCCAAATAATCTGGAAATTTGTCAGACAGGTTGTTTCTATGATTTCTAGCTCAAGTTCGAATATGGGTCATCTGGGTTCAAAAACTAGGTCACAGAGCCCAAAAATAGAAAAACCTTGTTAACACTCTAGAGGTTACATTTTCAGTCCAAATATCCTGGAAATTAGTCAGAAAGGTTGTTTGAATGATTTTTAGCTCAAGTTCAAAATTGGGTCACCTAGGGTCAAAAACTATGTCACAGAGCCCAAATATGGAAAAACCTTGTTAACACTCTAGAGGTAACATTTTCAGTCCAAATATCCTGGAAATTTGTCAGAAAGGTTGTTTCAATGATTTCTAGGTTAAATTTGAATATGTGTCATCTGAAATCAAAAACTAGGTCACAGAGCCCAAAAATAGAAAAAAAACTTGTTAACACTCTAGAAGCTACTTTTCTGTCCAAATATTCTCAAAATTTGTTAGAAAAAATGTTTTAATGATTTCTAGCTCAGATTCGAACAAAGGTCATCTGGGGTCAAAAACTAAGTCACAGACCCCAAGTATGGAAAAAGGGTGTTAACACGCATTGAGTTAACATTTTCAGTTCAAATAACCTTGAAATTTGTCAGAAAGATTGTTTTAATGATTTCTAGCTCAGTTTTGAATATGGGTTATGTGGGGTCAAAAACTAGGACACAGGGCCAAAAAGTAGAAAATCCTTGTTAATGCTCTAGAGGTTACATTTTCAGTCCAAATGTCCTTGAAATTTGTCAGAAAGGTTGTTTCAATGTTTTCTAGCCCAGATTAGGATATGGGTCATCTGGGATCAAAAACAAGGTCACAGAGCCCTAAAATGTAAAAACCATTTTAACACTCCAGAGGTTACATTTTCAGTCCAAATATCCTGGAAATTTGTCAGACAGGTTGTTTTGATGATTTCTAGCTCAAGTACTAATATGGGTCATCTTTGGTCAAAAACTAGGTCACAGAGACCAAATATGGAAAAACCTTGTTAACAATCTAGAGTTAAGATTTTAATTCCAAATAACCTGAAAATTTGTCAGAAAAGTTGCTTCTATGATTTCCAGCTCAGCTTTGAATATGGGTCATCTGGATTAAAAAACTAGGTCACAGAGCCTAAATATCGAAAAACTTTGTAAACACTCTAGAGGCTACATTTTCAGTTCAAATAACTTGAAATTTGTCAGAAAGATTGTTTCAATAATTTCTAGGCCAAGTTTGAATATGGGTCATCTGGGGTCAATTAACCAGGTCCATAGCAACTTTGTTAAAAGCAGTCATATTCAGGTGAGCGATTTAGGGCCATCATGGTCCTCTTGTTTTGTTTATGTTCATAAATGTGTTTTCTTATAATACTTGAAGACTAAGAAGCTTCATTTCCAAGTTCCAACCAAAAAATAAATTACAAATCTTTAGGACAAAAAAAGACATGATATACACAGGATATAGCCCATAAAGTTTTAAAAATTATTTCCGATGGGGTCCTATTCTTGTAATAAATTAAGAAAACAAATTTAAAAACAATAAATAATTATAGTACATATATATAAAAATATAAGCGTTCATCTGTCTGTGCGAGTTGTAAAACCTATCAAATATGTCAAAAAAGCACTTTATTAGGTAAATTAGGTAAATTTCATTATTTTCATACACTTATAAATTATTCATCGTTATAGAAATATTATTTTTACATCAACGTAAATTGTTCTTCAAGCCATTTTTCCACATGAATGGAGTGTACATCTGTACGCAAAAGATGTCCGAACTATATTCTAATTTTTTAATATTAGCTATGATACAAAGTTACAAACCTAAACGTACATGTAAAATGAATAAGTGGTTCTTTCTTCTGTACGAGCCGAAAAGCATTTGATTTACGGCGAAAATGTCTGCTTGAAATATAGAAATTACATTAATTTCATACAGTCATTCGGACCATTCTAGATTAATTAGGTATTTGAAAAACTGTTAATTTGTAAGTGTCCGAATTTAACACTTGAAAGGATTGATCACTTTGCACAGGATGTCATGTCCAATTTACAGTCATCCGAATTTATCTCCTTTATCTCCCACCACATCGCCTTCTTAAATGTAAAAAAAGTCGGTAGTTAACTTTAATAAAGAAAAAAAAACATAGTAGAATTGATTACGTGAATGATATCTTATTTAGATCTTGTACTTACCAAAACTTGCCTTTGGCTAATTTTAGAAGTTCGCCGCTCCAGTCTAGATTCAGTCTCCAGATTTAAATATGGCTGAATAATAACTGACAAAATTCAAGTAACAGGCAGAATTGTCATGTTAAGATATTATGTGGCAAAAATGCTTGTTATCCAGTTACCTTAACTAACTAACTTGCAAAAAAGCAAGATAGCCAGTTACCGTAAGTGAATATGTGGATGGCAGTATTGGGCAGTAACTGACAGTTTTTCCAGTTAAGATACGTAAGTGACAACGCAAAAATTTTCTACTTGCCACATAATAAGTGGAAAATTGCCAGTTAGTAACTGAAATATTCTAGATAGCTAAGTGGCTAAGTGGCTGGCAGAAGAATGCCACCATAGTAATTAGATCAGTGCAAATAACTTAACTAGAAATTCACAAAATACACATCTAGGTGGCACTGCTTAAACAGTTTGACACATTACTAAAAAAAAAAAATAGTCAAGGAAGTTCCAAAATTGCTCTAAAATAAAAGTTAACAAAACCAGCCGAATGAACAAAAATTTAAGAGATTTCAACAACTGAAGACCCGAAAATGTGACATTTGCTTTTAAATGTCAAAATTGAAATTCTTGACACTAGAAAAAAAATATAAAAAAGGAAGAAAAAAATCTACATACAGCATATAAAACACAAGGAGTAGAAAATATCCATACATACAAATAATGTCCTGTAAAGAAAAAAAAAAATTTTCTCCTCCAATGAGTCCAACGAATTCCTGTGATGGGATCCTTAGCTAAGTGGTACCATTTCACAGAGTCCACAATGTTTATTTCACTTTCCAGTAAAATAACACTTCAAAATTTGAAGTTACACTATGAATTCGCGAATGCTTGCACGCTTAAATACACTTGGCCACTTATTCAGCAGTTTCACTGAAAATAATGAGGCAACTGAGTGGAAGCCTCTCCTCTATTCCTTAGGTTTTCCCCAAACATTAGAACTGGGCATGCCTCTGATTGATGTGGTCAAGCCCTGACCTCAGCTGGTGATATTGAGAGATGGACATCTAAATCGACTCCAGACTCCACCCGGTTAACAACAAATGCCGGGATCGCCACTGTTACCGGGGTCATATATCTTTATGGAATTTAAGATAACTTAGCCGGTGCAGGTTCAATACAGTTTATTGGTTGTGTAGTAAAAACCTATAAAAGAAATATCACATAATAAAGATTTACAATATTAATATTTCATCAATTTCAAAAGAAATATGAATATTCCAAACATTTCAGAAATACAATAAATTGACTATTAAATACAGAACACTTCCAGGAAATAACTTTAGATAAATATCTTACCGGGTGGAGCTTCACAAAATTTAACATGAAATTAACTTGATTACATACATGTGATATCCCGGCGGGATTTTAACAAGTCCCGTTATTCCACATCAATTCCAGCTGTCCCGGTATTAATTAAAAATTCCCGTTATTAAAATCCAGAAGAAAAAAAACCTTTCATCTGCCGACGTCAATAACTTGCTCAGCTCCGATTATGGGCGGAGCTTATACTCGGAAACGGCGATCAATACATACTACCTTCAAAGCATTGACCAATCAGAGCGCATTTTACTACTTTCATTGAATTAATCCTGTGTTGACACTCGATACACAATTAACACATTTAGCCATCAACGGGTGTTGAATTGGGTCAATATAATTCGATTGGGGATGTACACCGAGTAGAAAATTGTTGTGCACAACTAAACAAATTAAGCGAATGCTTAATTTTAAAGGCAAACGGTTAAACATCAATGCATTACTAATGTTACTCCTAGTTCTAACCTTTTAAACAGTGTAAGGAAATGACTAAAATACATTTTGGTATTTTTGTTTTAATTCTCGGATTTATTTATAAGAAAGGGTCAAGTGGTTTTAAGACAAGCTTAACAAATTGTAGGAAACCAATTTCGGCAAATATTGAGTTCATTAAACATGAAGCAGCGAGTGAAAATCTCGGATAAATTCCGTTTGTCATATATTTCCGCGACCCCGCCGTATTTTAAAATTTATAGAAAACAGTGTCTTAGAGACTCTTTATATGGCAAACATACAACATTCAATTGATTGATTAAGATAAGTGGTCACTATTTAATTATAAGTACCAGTTTTTCATTGAAAAAATTTCCTTTTCTCTAAGACTTTAATATTTGTTACTTTTGAAAGCAACATTTATAATGAATTAACATAATTTACATCTTAAAATCGTTTGTAATCTTGTTAAAAAAATTCTGGTGAAACTGGAGACACATCCCAGACTTTTCACAAAAAGGGATATGTGTAAGGACTCGGGGTCCAAAAGCTAAAATTCAAAAGACAAACAAATAATTCAGTCATCAGTGGGAATCTGAATATAAATGGATAGGAAAGTGTGCTAAGGGAACAGATTATGCCTTTTGCATGTGGTGCAACCTTTATGCATTAAATAAGAACAAAAAACACTTCATTAGTTTTCTTTTCTGTTCTTCTTGTCTTTCTTTTTGCGAAAACAAGTCGAAAAAAAATTCCAGTTATCAAGCTAAAAATCCAGCTGAAAATCCAGTTATTAGTTACCAAAGTTATCACATGTAAGTAAGTCTGCACTGTGATGTGCACAGAATGACTTCAGTGCAGTTGGAATGAGCTCGTGTTAAGAAAAAGTGGGAAATGATACAGTTGATTAGTTATTTAAATATAGACACAACCAAACCAGTTTTTTTGTATTTTCATACCAGATCTCTTTTACACTAAACAAACAAGTATACAGTGGACAATAACTGGACAATGACTGGACACAATGTTACACAAGACTGCACACACAAGTATATAAATCACAGCACTGAAGGCACTTACAAAACACTCATAAAATAAGGAATTACTAGTATAATAAATGAAACCTGGGTAACAGAACCTTTCCTGTTATTTAACTACTGTTATCTCCAAGATATAAAAATATCCATCCTCTGAATGAGTTGTTTACATATAAATTTCCAGCTGTCTATTCCAATATTGTTTGTTTTCTTTAAAAGTCACTATCTTACTAATACAAATTGTCTTTTTGAAAGTCAGCATGACATTTCAAATTGTGTAAGAATTATGATCAGTTGTTAACTTTTGAGCATGGGTGGGTGGAGGGAGTTCTAGTTTTCATTTCTAAGTGTTTTGCTCCAAAATTTGATGAGAGCTAGCCTTCTAATTAGATAAAATTATCACATTATTATAAATGAGCCCATGAATGTGAAGTTATTCCAAAGCAGACTATATACATTATTTAACAGTGCAAGTTAAGTTGTTAAAACATAAAGTTTTTATAAGCCTTGAACACAAAATGCCATGAATGAATGCCTATGATAAGCAACCAGTATGTTTTGGTTACAAACAAAATACTGTTACTCAGTATAAAAACAATGGAATTTCATGTCTCATAAATGCAAACAACATCCCTTTTTCATTGCTATAAGTTTTTTACCAACCTTGATTTTTATGCCCCTAAGGTATAGGAATGGAACTATATCTGTTAATATTTAAATACTGTAGTCTTCAAGTTATATGAATATTCATCCTCTGTTTGAATCAGTTATATTCACATTTCAATTTCAGTATGCAGTCATTCTGTGCACATCACAGTGCAGACTTAAAGTCTGCACTGTGATGTGCACAGAATGACTTCAGTGCAGTTGGAATGAGCTCGTGTTAAGAAAAAGTGGGAAATGATACAGTTGATTAGTTATTTAAATATAGACACAACCAAACCAGTTTTTTTGTATTTTCATACCAGATCTCTTTTACACTAAACAAACAAGTATACAGTGGACAATAACTGGACAATGACTGGACACAATGTTACACAAGACTGCACACACAAGTATATAAATCACAGCACTGAAGGCACTTACAAAACACTCATAAAATAAGGAATTACTAGTATAATAAATGAAACCTGGGTAACAGAACCTTTCCTGTTATTTAACTACTGTTATCTCAAAGATATAAAAATATCCAACCTCTGAATGAGTTGTTTACATATAAATTTCCAGCTGTCTATTCCAATATTGTTTGTTTTCTTTAAAAGTCACTATCTTACTAATACAAATTGTCTTTTTGAAAGTCAGCATGACATTTCAAATTGTGTAAGAATTATGATCAGTTGTTAACTTTTGAGCATGGGTGGGTGGAGGGAGTTCTAGTTTTCATTTCTAAGTGTTTTGCTCCAAAATTTGATGAGAGCTAGCCTTCTAATTAGATAAAATTATCACATTATTATAAATGAGCCCATGAATGTGAAGTTATTCCAAAGCAGACTATATACATTATTTAACAGTGCAAGTTAAGTTGTTAAAACATAAAGTTTTTATAAGCCTTGAACACAAAATGCCATGAATGAATGCCTATGATAAGCAACCAGTATGTTTTGGTTACAAACAAAATACTGTTACTCAGTATAAAAACAATGGAATTTCATGTCTCATAAATGCAAACAACATCCCTTTTTCATTGCTATAAGTTTTTTACCAACCTTGATTTTTATGCCCCTAAGGTATAGGAATGGAACTATATCTGTTAATTTTTGAATACTGTAGTCTTCAAGTTATATGAATATTCATCCTCTGTTTGAATCAGTTATATTCACATTTCAATTTCAGTATTGTTTGTATCCCCCCGCCAAAGGCGAAGGGGATATTAGAAATGCCCTTCGTGCGTCCGTGCGTCCGTCCACCCAAAACAATTTTGTCCGGAGCATAACTCCAAAACTACTTGAGGGATTTTATTCAAACTTCATACACTGACAGAGCACATTGGTAGGTAGTGCAGTGTGCAAGTGCAATAACTCTACCTTGCCATCTTTTAGAGTTATTCCGTTTTATCAGATTTACTTGATAAATTTTGTCCGGAGCATAACTCCAAAACTGCTAGAGGGATTTTATTCAAACTTCATACACTGAAAGAGCACATTATTAGGCAGTGCAGTGTGCAAGTCCAAGATCTCTACCTTGCCTATTTTTAGAGTTATTCCTCTTTATCAGAATTACTTGATAAAATTTGTCCGGAGCATAACTCCAAAACTACTTTAGGGATTTTATTCAAACTTCATACACTGACATAGCACATTGGTAGGTAGTGCAGTAAGCAAGAACAATAACTCTACCTTGCCTATTTTTAGAGTTATTCCCCTTTATCAGAATTACTTGATAATTTTTTTCCGGAGCATAACTCCAAAAATACTTAAGGGATTTTATTCAAATTTCTTACACTGACAGAGCACATTGGTAGGTAGTGCAATGTGCAAGTTCAATAACTCTACCTTGCCTATTTTTAGAGTTATTCCTTTTTATCAGATTTACTTGTTTACATTTTAAAAATCCCAGCATATACATGTATATCTAATTCTTGAATTCTTGAACTTATTATCCCCCTGCCAAAGGCAGAGAGGATATTAGAAATGGTCTCTGTCCGTCCGTGCGTGCGTCCGTTTCAATTTTGTCCGGAGCATAACTCCAAAAGTACTTGAGTGATTTTCTTCAAGCTTCATATACTGAAAGAGCACATTTGGAGGAGGTACAGTGTGTAAGAATAATAACTCTACCTTGCCTACTTTTAGAAGAATTCCCCTTTATCAGATTTAATTGGAAAACTTTGTCCGAAGCATAACTCCAAAAGTGCTTGAGCGATTTTCTGCAAACTTAATACACTGACATAGCACATTTGTAGGAAGTGCAGTTTGCAAGAACAATAACTCTACCTTGCCTATTTTTTGTGGGATTTTCTTCAAACATTATTACATTGAGTGTTTGAAAGTACAACCTTCAGGTAGCTTCTTCCCGGCAAGGGGATTAACCATGTGTAACATGGCTCTTGTTTACTTTTTAATTCAATATATATATACAATATATTATACTAAATACAAATATACAATATATAATAAATATCTATATTTCACTAATGCAATGTCTTTTCAAAAAGTCAGCATGACATTTCCAATTTTGTAAGAATTATAACCCTTTGTTATAATTTTAGCATCTCTGATTACATCCTCAGTTTTAACCAGTTATTTACACATTTCAATTCAAATGTTGTTTGTTTACGATAGACCTTTCTAACGGAATCGGGATCGGAATTGAAATTGGAATTGGATTATGATATAGCGAGGGTCATTTCAAAACAACCGATGTATATAGGTATAAAAAAACAAAACTTACACAGGGTGTTGTTTTTTAATAAAACAACGTAAAAGTTAACAATATAGTCCAGCATGATGCTATTGAATCTGTTTACGCCTTCGTAACAGACAGGCGCATATTTTGACGACTCTGGGAAGTAAGCGTCTTGAATGACGCCATTTGGACTTGACAACAGAGTAACCCTTAAGATTTCCAATAGCATGTTCTACACTAACTCTATGACTGTTTATCAATCTATTCAGTTTGCTGCATTTTCGTTGTTGTATAACATCAGGCCGTCTTGCAATTTGTTGATTCGTGTAAGGAGTCATGAGGGGATATCTGTTAGGATAAATTTTGTCAGCAAGCAGAACGCATTCGTCTGGGAATGGAAGCAGCTCTCCCCCTATCTACTGCATCAAGTTGAATTGCTGTGCATCGTTGAGATGTCCAGGAAACCCAGAGGACACAAAACAGATATTGCCAGCCGTGTCTACCACAATTTGAGTGTGAATTGCATGGAATTTCTTGTATCCGGAGTCGGGAACAATAAGACAGCTAAGAGACAGGGTTTCGTCCAAATTCACCCGCATCATTTACAGCAACCTAGATGTGGTACTTCATGGGGAGTTTTTTCGTCTACTTTTACATTTTTAGTTCAGTTTGTCAATCCTACTCCACTGTCTAAGAAAATAAGCTTACAAAACCAATTTTTCTTCACTCTTGTTAAACTGCGACATAACATGGCTTTTGAAGTGCTAGCAGACATGAACAGCATTGCAAAATCTACAATGAGTACTGTATTTTGGACTTGGATAAATGTTATAAATTCAAAGCTAGGTTTTTTGATTAAATGGCCAGAGAGAGAAACAATTAAGGACACACTTCCAGGTATTTTCAAAGCAAAATTTCCAAGACTTACAAGCATAATTGATTGTTTTGAACTTTTCATTGATAGGCCTAAACAACTGAAAGCAAGGGCTAAGTGCTACTCTAACTATAAAAAGCATAGTACAGTAAAGGTTTTTATATCATGTACACCAAATGGTGTTGTATCATTTCTTTCATCATGTTGGGGAGGTAGAGTGTCAGATGTTGAACTAGTAAGACAGTCAGGCTTCATCAGCACAAAATACCACTTGCCAGGTGATCAGATTCTTGCTGATAGAGGCTTCACTCTGCAGGAGGAGTTTGCTTCAGCTTGTAGTGCGGAATTAATAATTCCAGCTTTTACAAAAGGCAAAAACAACTTTCTGCACAAGAAGTAGAAGTGTCAAGAAAAATAAGTTGTAGCCGCATCCATATTGAACGTGTGATTGGACTGATGAAAAATAGATTTCAAATTTTACAAGGAACTTTGCCTATCACTGTGATAAAATCTGTAAATGATGAAGCTGATGAAAATGATCTTGCAAGAATTGATAAACTTCTTAGGTCTTGTGCTATTCTTGTAAATCTTGGAGACAGTATTGTTTACAATGAAGATGAATAAGTATTGACATTCGTTTAAACACAAATATGAAGCACAATCAACACCTCTTTTTCTTGCAGTGTTATGGGATTAATAATATTTCAACAAAAAGGTGTTAGCAGTATACATTATTCATTTATTCTTACATTTGTAATGATCTGTTTTGTTAGCTTTTCAGTGAGAAAAGTTTTAGTAAGAATCCTTTACACTAATGGTTCAAATACTGAATAAGAGATTTTTTTTTCTGCAGAAATTTAAGTGCTTATACTTGTAGATATAACTATGAAATGGATACAGAAATTGTTTGAGTATTATACTAGTGTAGTAAGAACAATATTAAGTTTATTCCACTTAAATATTTTATTATATAGAAACAATGTTTCAGAGAATAAAGACATAATATACTTTTCCATGCATATATTTTTATCCTTTTATTATAACTTTTTCCTTGGCCTGAGTCATTTGACAAATTAGTCTGTTATAAAAGCATGATCACTTAACAATAACACATAATCAGTTTGTATTGAACTTAACTGAGCTTAATGCAAAAGCTGAGTATATCAAACTCCTGAGATTGCATGACAGAGTGTTTTCACTGCATTTGTATATTAAACTCTCAAAGCAACTTTAAAATTGAATTATGAAATAGGGCCTGATATGACAAAGAAAGTACGCAAACAGCAATGTGACATATTTGTCTTTGTACTGAACTAATTTAGTGTCTCTAAAAATGCCCTCAACACTTTCTGCACCTTGGACATAGCCAAGTACCCTTTGGTTCACGTTTCAATTTCAAACAATCTAAGTGGTACCATTGCACTTTGCATTTGGCATTGTCACATCCAATGTATTTTCTGTGATCTTCGGGTTCCTGACATAAGCAGTAAACGTTTTCCTTGTTACTTCTTTCAGATGTTACCATAGGTTTCGGACTTGAATGTGCTTTTCTTCTTGCTAACAACTCTGGCAGAATGTGCTTTAAAAACATAGATTCGCATTTCTTGATCATTTCACTGATTAACTCTTCATCTCTGGTAACATGTATGACTATCAGAAACTTGGGTGCCCATACAAAAAAATCACACTCTTTAACGTTGTATACAAACATCTGAAGCTGCACCTGACTGTAATACTTGTGTGTCTTTTTTAACTTGTTCTCTTTTACATAACAGTCCGTTTTTTGAAGAAAGGTCTGCATGTCACTATTTCTGGCTGAAAAAGGACATTTCACTTCCACAACTCTCTTACCATGGCAGTCACAGGTCACTATAGCATCAGCACTTGCCCCAATAAAGGGTTTCTCTTTATGTAGGTAAAGTCCATCTTGCTGAATAGAGAAGTTTCTGTGAGATGAAATGGAGCTTTTCATTAATTCCTCATATGCTTTAAGGGCTTTTACCTCATTATCATTTCCCCAGTTTATTGCCTCAGACTTTGGAATATGTTTTCTTGGGTAACAAATACTTTCAAGTGCAGATCTAGATAGGTTGGTGGGATCAGTTCGGAACACTGAATGAACTGTTGAGGATGTAATCCTACCAACTCTCTGTTGATGCCACAATAAATTGTCTTTTTGACCCTTAGTACTCATTGCTAAGAACTCCACTTCCTCCTCTGACAGTTTCAATGTTTTTAATACACTTTCACATTTTTTGTGTAAGTCTTCATCGGTTAAATTTTCATTATCTGCCTGATATAGAGATGACAGTGGTTGTGGAATTTTAGGATTTCTCTTTGGAGCTTTCTTCCAGTGGAACATTTCTGAGTACCCATTAAAGCAGCTGAGAACTACTGGTTTCTTCTCAAGTTGGTTTAAGGATGTCAAAAACTGTTGTTGTTCCTCAGCTGTTGCTTCGCTTAATGCCTGTTTCCTTTTGTTGGCTCTATTTTCTGCCTTTCGTTTGCGTTTTTCACTGAAGAAATTAATTTTTGCTACTGGTTCTGGATGAACCTTTTTCACGAAATCATTGTTCCAAGCGCATGGTAACTCTGTGCAGGCTTTCTCTGTGTAACCAAGTTTCACAGCTGCCTCCACCTTAAACAGGACAGCAGCAATATGTGAACAGCACTCTGCAAGTCTGAAATTTATCCAAAAATAATACTTAAGTTCATTTAAAAAAAATCTACTTAAACATAGATTTCTTTGATGCTAAATGTTTTAGCCTTCATAAACACAAATACTAGTTAGTTTGAAGAGCTCAGAAAGGAGCTGAAATATTGTACAGATATAGATCTACAGTCATACCTGAGCCAGTAGTCACCTGTATCAGGCAGTATCCTGGCTCAAGCTGCCAAGTCAACATATTTCTTAACTAAACTTTTATTCTGATTTTGTATTAGGCAACCACTTGCTTAAGCATATAATTGTATGCTTTTCATGTCTGACTGCTTAACGCAGGTTTTGCTATAAGTTGTGAAAAGTTTAAACAAGAATAATATCATTTTTACCCTGCCATGCAATCACAATGTGCAGCAGCTACCCGTCCATCTTTACATAGAGCAACCCATGGTTTATGTTTGTTACCATTCAGTCTTTGTGAAGGCCGGACTTGAGCTTTTAGTAATATGTGTAAACTTTCAGTAGGAATGATGTGCAGAACTGTTTCAACCCAACCAGAGACAAAATAATTGTATGCCTCTAGACTCTTGTAGTTATCCATTGCCTCTCCAGTAAATACACCTGCAAAAAGTTTTTTATTTATAAATCTGTTCTCACAATTTCACTCTATTTGTTTTCATTACCATTTTGCTATTTGATATATCAGAACCTGGCTATCAATCACTCTCATGAATGGGACGGTTTTTAAGTAGTTTATGGTGTATTTGACTAGGAAATAAATCAGTTAATTTTGATAAAAGTATGAGTGTTCTATTCATTACAATGGTCTTAAGATGGGGTTCCACTATATTCTCGCCATTTATTTACCAACTATTGCGTCTTTCATTTACTGACAATTATATCAACACTGCCTGTCACTGTCTGCATCTGATCTCAATAAATCACAGAGCCTTACCAATTTGGTGATACATGCCCAATAAACAACAAGTACATAAATTGACAGACTTGCAAGTGTCATAAATTAACGATTACGTAATCAGTCTGTTAACACTAATCCCTATTCATTAATATATACCCCTTGAATTTGCAGCCTGTGGGCTATAATTAAGTTTGACATGTTGGCAATTAACAGGTTCTCACAGCATAGACTACAAATAATTTACCAAACATATTTGGTCAGAAGTGTAAAAGTTTAATATTAATGTCCTTTTATTATAAAGTCATTTCCTTCCTCATTGTTAACTAAGTACTGTAAAAGAAACTGTATTTATTTAAATCATAAAGCACATTCAAAAACTATTCATTGATTGACCACATCTAGATTTTTTTTCAAAAGTGTAAGAGCTAAAATAATACATTTATTTGTAAACAGTATGTAGATCTATTTTCATTTACTGAGCATAATCTCTATGAGATACATAAAGATCTTCGGTAAATATAAATATAAATAAAAGGAACTTGCCTGGCGTTTCCAGAAGATATGTGAAAACATTTCCCAAATGCAATTTCGGCCATCTCAACGTATTATTTTCCCAACTGCCTTCCGGCAGCTTGTACGGACATTCATTCAATCCAATTAAAGTCAGTTTTGCATCATATCTTGCTCTTGACACGTTATCAAGGCCCTCATAATAATTAAAAGACATTTGTCACTTTAAGCACACGACTGTGACAACTAAACGTGCTAAAACGACACTGTTGAGTGATCGCTACGGATTACTCGTAATGCGTTACTAAGGAGGTGCTTACCTGTATCTAGGCGGCCATTTTGTTTGTGACGTCATCACGAATCGGAGAATTGTAACGAGTACTTTCATTGGCTGAGATTGCGCAAGGGAAATCTTTCGAAAACCAGTGAAAGTAGGAAAGAATTATTCATGAAATTTTTACCAACCAATTGTCCCACGGTAGATAAATAGAGTGAAATGGAATGGATCGAACGTGGGTTATGATGAGCAACCAGCATGTAACTCAGTATAATCAAAGCGCTGAGAGCACTGGAGTTGTTAGGGATCTGTAATCTAGGTGCTTGAAAGCCTACTGTATTCCCTGAGAACTGTAATATTCTCAGTTAATCTGGAACAAGAGCTTAACTTTCAAAGCCAGTTAACCCTGTAAGGTATTGAAAACACTGTTTTGCGCTTTAAGCACCACTTTGTGATATCATTTCATCTGTGAAGAATATCTAGTCAAGTTACATCAAAATCCTGTGAAAAATGGTTGAATTACAGAGTGCATGTAACTGTTTTTTCATAACTGAACTGTTTTTCTGAAACATTATCATTCATAATTGATACAGGCCACAGAAAGAAAAGAAAAACGAACATTAGATTTAATTCTTTTATTTATTAAACATTACAGTCAATACAATTCGTTGAATTATAATAATTATCAGGTTGAAAAACTAGGTCATAGAGCCCAAATATGGAAAAACCTTTAACACTCTAGTGGTAACATTTTTAGTCCAAACAACCTGAAAATTTGTCAGAAAGATTGTTTCAATAATTTCTAGGTCAAGTTCGAAAATGGGTCATCTGGGGTCAGTTAACAAGGTCCATAACCACTTTTGTAAAAAGCAGTCATACTCAGGTGAGCGATACAGGGCCATCATGGCCCTCTTGTTTAGAATAACCACAGCATCCGCATACATTTGGTTTGCTGGTACTTTGGAAATTGGTCTTTTGCACGCCCTGGTTTGATGATTTATGCTGTTTTTCTTTTTGTTTTGTTTAAGTGCAGTCGCATCGATGGGACTCGAATTCACCATGGTGTTCATTTGCATCTTACAGTATTTAATATTTTCTACAATTGATACAGTTTTGTCCAAGATCAGGCGATCCCCGTCATTTATTAACTCTTGTCGAATTCTTTGTGTGTTGATTCCAAAAACGATGTGATCACGGATCATTTCGTCTGGCTTGTCGTATTTGCAATCACGTACCCTTATTCTTAATCTTGTCAAACAGGAATCCAAGTTATCAGTTCCTTGGATTTCATTGTGAAATTTATATCTAGCAAAAAGCGAGTTTAGTTTTTGGCTGAACATACTGGAAATTTTGTATAATAATTTTATAGCTTTTCACATCGTCTGCTGAAATGTCTTTCCACGAGTCTCTTATTTCTCTGCCACGATATCCTACCCATAATAACAATATGATACTTTCTGTTCTTCATCTGTCTTTTTCAAAGGTCTGTCAAAAATTAATTTAATGTGTCTTTCAAACTTTTCCCATTCGTCTACAAGATTTGAGCTGTCCCAATTAATCCTTGCAGCAGGGATACCCTCCATTTTCATAATAAACAAATTCAGTCACAAAAGAAACTTTTTAATCCAAGGTGTAACATTATATGTGTTTTATAAATTCCAGTTAGTTTCGTCTGACACCATGTGGTATCTTAATGTCTTATATGAATAACGCTATATTATAATATACAGTTTAACATATTTATTATTTACATATATACATTAACAGTGTAACAGTACAGTTGTAAAGTATACTGCTGGAAAATCCACTAGTGCAGGATTTGCATGTCATTATATATAAGGCTTATGATAAACAGTATAGTACCGGAGTTATAACACCATTAATAAATAATTCTACAAATATTGTAGATACCCCCTTTGTCTACTTCTTATTCTTGCAAGAATCATGAGAATGAAAAGGTTGTATATGTTAAGTGAATAAGTGTTCATTTGTACAAGGTAATATTTGACAAATACTACCCTTTATTCTCAACAAATAGACAGAACATACACACATGTAGGGTAGCATATGACACATGTAACCTTTTACCATTCACATAAATTTCAAATCTTGCACATTCACCTTAAAGCTTTTAACAGTCTTTTCTTTTTGATTACAATGAATTTTACTCAAATATTTATATGATAATGTGCCACACTTACTAACACCTACAGAAAAACAGTCCAATAAGCAAATGAAATTAAAAAAAAAAATGTTCATCTAGAATATGTGTTCAAATGTTAAGTGATATGTGTAAGTGACTCACTTGTATTCTTGAAATGCTATCTATCAGCTTAACATAATTGTTTATTTGTTTTTTTGTGGTTGTTGTTTTTTTTAATGTTCACTTTGAAAAGATTTTAAGTCCCGAACATAAAGGTTCGATTTCCTGTACAAATTAATGACAGTACTCAACTGAGAAGGGACATAGATTGATGTTTTCTTCTTTGCATGTTCATTAGTGGACTGGACAGCATCACATTCCATTTGACTGTGGCCGGACTGTAAAAACTTGTGGTTGACAGCTTTCAATTGATGTAGTTTAGCAATAGTATATAAGTATTATGCTACAACAAACCTATTTCTGTTCTGGCCCCCACATTTGTCTGATTAGTCAGGAACTTCAGAAGCTCCCAACAAACAAATCTGATCTACACGAACAGGAAATGGGTGTTCCTCAATGTTGTATCCTTTCTGTAACTCTTTTTAGTGTTTAAATTAACAACATTATCAAAGCCGTCAAGCCTGGTATTGAGTGTTTTCTTTATGTTGACAACTTTGGTATTTGTTACAGATCAAAACACATGTGAACCATTGAAAGACAATTATAACAAGTTTTAAATAATTTTACACAAATGGTCAAATGAGAATGGTTTTAAATTTTCAAAAACCAAAACCAAGTGTATGCATGTTTGTAAACTTCGCAAACTACATCTAGATCCTGATCTAACCCTTGATGGCACACCTATTGAGGTAGTGAAAGAATTTAAATTTCTTGGTCTTATATTTGATTCAAAGCTATCTTTTATTCCCCACATCAAATATATTTCAGATAAATGCCTAATCTGTTAAAAGTGGTTTCCAGTATGGATTGGGGCGCAGATCTTAAAGTTCTTCTGAGACTTTACAGATCTCTTATACGATCTAAACTAGACTATGAATGTATAGTGTATGGTTCAGCAAGAAACTCTTACATAAACAATTAGACACTATTCACCATCAGGGGCTTCGACTGGCACTTGGTGCTTTCAGAACTTCTCCGGTTACTAGCTTATATGCTGAAGCAAATGAACCATCTTTATCTTTGAGAAGACAGAAACTTGGTCTGCAATATTTTCTTAAACTCAAATCAAATCCAAATAATCACACTTACAAAACTGTTTTCCATCCTCTGTAGTCAGTATACAGATCTTTTCCAGACAAGAGACAAAATCATTCCTCCATTTAGCTTACGAAGAAGTCCATTCCTCGAATGTCTATACATATACTTCGATGACATAGCAATAACTAAAATACCAAGCATTCCACCATGAACTTGGAAATCTCCACAATTTATTTATGATCTTGCTAAAGATAAGAAAGATACAACCAGTCCTGAAATATTCAAAATTAAATACAATGAAATCAAACAACAATATTATAATTATGAATATATTTACACAGATGGCTCCAGACAAAACAGCAGTGTCGCTGCTGCAGCTGTAAAGTGCTCAGAGTGAGCTTTTCTGATCAGTCTTTGTTCGTCGTCCGTCCATCGTCAACTTTTCATTCAAACGACACCTCCTCTGAAACCAAAGGGGCAAATTCTATGACACTTGCCTGGGATGTTCCTTGCATGAAGCTCTACCAAGTTTGTTCAAATGGTTTTAGTCCATTGCATTTCTGGTTCACTGGAGCTAAAAAAAGATTTTAGAAGTTGGATCTTTAAAAATCTTCTTCTCCGAAACCTCAAGGGCTTGAGTTTAGATATTAGGTGTGAAGTATCAACTAATGGACCTCTACCAGGTTTGTTCAAATTATGACCCTGGGGTCAAAATTGACCCCACCCCATGGGTCAGTTGATTTAACATAGATTTATGTAAGGAAAACTTAAAAATCTTCTTGTCAGAAACCACAAGGCCTAGAGTTTAGATATTTGGTGTGCAGCATTGTCCAGTAGACCTCTACCAAATTTGTTCAAATCATGGCCCCTGGTTAAAAATGGCCCCGCCCCAGGGGTCATATGTTTTACATAGAGTAATATAGGAAAAACTTTAAAATCTTCTTGTCAGAAACCACAAGGCCTAGAGTTTAGATAGTTGGTATGTAGCATTTTCTAGGGGACCTCTACTAAGTTTGTTCAAATCATAGCCACTGGGTCAAAACAGGCCCTACCCTGGAAGTCATTTGTTATTAGATAGAGTTATATAGGAAAAAGTTTAACAAATCTTCACACCAGAAACCAAAATTCGTAGAGCTTAGATATTTTGTATGAAGCATTGTCTGGAGGACCTCTACCAATTTTGTTCAAATCATGGTCTCTGGATCAAAAATGGCCCCGCCCCAGGGGTCACATGTTTTACATAGAGTTATATAGGAAAAACTTTAAAAATCTAATGTGGTGGTGATCAAGCACCACTCTCTGGTTCTCTACAAAAGGATCCCCACATGTATGACAGTTATCAATTGAACTTCGGTGTTTCTGATGCCATAATCACAGTACACCATCGGTTTGACTGTTTTTATGATTTCCATAGCCTCTGCCTGTTCTCGCTGCATACATCACAGAAACTCGTTCATCACTGTCTCCGGACAGTCATCCGTGAAAAAAACTGGACTGGATGGACGACTGTCATCAACACTGACTCTGTAGCAAAGGCACATGGTTCGTGAAACCTTTCCCTTACGGTCACTCCTTCTGTAGGTTCAGTATTGTTCGACGGCAGCATTCAAATCTGGCAACAATTAAGAATGGCATTTCGAGCTGTCTGCTGTAATTCTTGAACTCTACAAATCACGCCCATGGCTCTGGCATTTTCATCTTGAGCGGATCGACCAACGTGCATAGCTCTTTGTGTTTTTGTAGATCACACTTGGAGTACTTGATGGTCAGGCATCTTGGGCATACGTAAGTTTTATGTGTTTTTTCTTGCTGCCTCCTCACAAGTCGCCCAAGGTCAGTGATGGCACAAAAATGCTTTAAACTCTCACCAGTCTCTTCATCTAGTACTGTAATCAACAGTAGGTCGGCGTGACCCCTATCGCTCTTAAATGTTGAGACATAGAGTGGAAATATTACATTCTCATCGTACTCAAAAACATTAACCGAGACCTTGTTTAATTTTTGAAAGTCTGGTATTTTCACTATTGTGACCGTCTCATCAGCCTTCTTGTACTCGGGCATTCTGTAAAGTGTTCGCTGTTCTTCGAAGCAGGTCCAATGGACTGATCCAGTGTGTTGTACTGGGTCATGATGCAGAGCAACAACTATAGACCACACAAAACAGTCCTTTGTGTATGCAAGCCTCCCCGTAACTGTTATAAGGGCCCTTGTATTTGATAGGCGCGCAGGTTGTGATAAGTCGCCACAATTGCCGCCTAGCGGAACATATCGAAAAATAAAGTGTTCCATAAAAAGAATTTCTTCTACCGTCCATCCGCTTGCTGATGAGCAGAACGTTTCCAGCAACAACTTCACTTTAAAAAAAGCCTGATCAATCTGAAACTCGATCCTGTCTCTGTCAAGCAGTATCTGTGCTGACGAGCGAAATGTCGGGCGCTCCTCGTCCCTGTTAAAAAGCAAAATATATAGATTTGTTTATAGACTATAGTAGCAGTCACGATAATCATATGCTTTAATGCTAGTGGAATGATAGTGTTTTTTCTAGCAAGACCCTCTGAAAAAAGTCGCGATCAGAACAAGAAACGATTGAAATGTATAAAATTACTTTCAAAACATTTTGTCATTGTATTATCAAGAAATAAGCCGTATAAAAGGTGTTTGACTTGACAAACAATTTGCCACAGGAAAATAAAAGATCGTGACCAGATTAAAATCTCTGTTGTCTTGAAACCTTCTAGTGTATCACTTATACTTAAAGACTTAAACGCTTTTTATCAACAAAGAAAAAACTTAAGTACTTTATTTATACCAAGTATTATACGTTGAACTAATCAACCGCGATAGCTCAGTGGAGTAGCCCGTCGCTCTATATTTCACTATTCGAATGGCCCAGTATAACGATTTCATTTAAAGAAACACAGTGTTATGTTTTTCAATAGAATTTTAATAGAGGACGGTAACGCTTAGGTATATTCGTCAGTGTCATTTGCAATCACTCGTCAAGATTTTCCTCGAACTTCGGTTTAAATCTGATTTTTGAGTAGACTAGTCTGTGTCTGATTCCGAAATGAAACAGACTGGTCGGTGTTCTAAGAAAACGAACTGAATGGAACATCTCTGTTATTTAATCGTTTCTTATTAACATGTTGTTTTCAATGATAAGTCTCCGAAGTACGCAATGCATTAGTTCATATTAATTTTTTAACACACGAATTTCTTGTAAGCTGATTTATTCAAGTAATAATTATAGCTCATTTCTGTAGTTAGTGGTTCCGCATATCTCCTTTAAACTAGTTCAGTATTACTGTTTTTTTTTAACTTTAAGTAACATAGGTCAGTGTAATCAATGTTAATCTTATAGCATTGATGTGAGTAAATGATTTATCATTTTAAGAAACAGGGTTTGTACTAAATTTCCTACAAGAAATGGATGATTAATATAAATATGCCGGTATTATCAAAATTGGCGTACCTTTCAATCGCCGTATTAAGGTTCCAGATAAGATTTTCTCTCTTTTCTGAAAACAAGTTTAGCATAGTTTGTCTCGCTAATCCTGTCGGATTTATACTATACAGGATGCCGGCATTTCCGTGTATCGGTCTCGACGTCTGGTCAAACACATCCTGCCTCACATGTTCGGATTCAGGGGAAATTCGTCCAGAGGCTGGGACTGTAGTATTTTGATTTGTGCGGTCCCAGGTTACTGATTTGTTTTGCCCGTTTTTGATATAAGTACAGATCGCCCAGTTAGTTTCCTTAATTTTTGTACTTGGGTAACGGTTAAAAAGTCATTGGATAGGTGGGTTCGAGCCGGTTTGCTGTCGAAAACCTGTCTGCAAACGGGACAGTTTAATGAGTGTCTAAGTAGCACATGCCTGTTTAAACACTGTTTGTCTTTGAACAACTTTCCACACACATGACACGTTTCTGCCTTTTTTCCTTTACACTTCTTTTCATGTCTATTTAAATTGAATTTTTTAGTGAAACTCTTTTCACATTTTCCGCAAGTTAAATTGGCATTTGCAATCGTTTGTCCTGGAGAAACGCGGTGGAGTTTTGTAGTATGCCTTTTTAAATTGCTTTTGTTCGAAAAAACCTTGTTACAGTGCGGGCATTGATAATTATCCACAATCATCTCCAGCCTCTGTATCTCTCGACGAATGTTGTCGGGAGCCGGTGAAAAGTTAGATGTTTCATTTTGAAACAATAATGAGGCGATAAACTTGCCATTGTCAGCCATCACTATAATAACAATTTATTTTGTTTGTTGGAAATTCCGTAATAATATGTCCGTCTTTGTCCAGTACTACACGGCACGAGTATCTTTGGTATTCGCATTCAAAGCCAATAGGCCGGTTAAAGGTGCTCTCTATTATGAAACGATCACCATTTAATTTTATTTCCCCTGAACAAAGTGTCGCGTGAATAGCACAATCCGCAGATTGGACATCATAAAATGTAGATTTTTTGTCTTTAGAATAATATGGTTTCGGTAAATCATTAATTCTTGAATTCATTTTAACAATGGTGCATTCCAATTTCATTTGAATGATATATAAGTATTTTCCTGTAACTTAGCATCTTGGGAAGGTTGAATGTGGTTGAGTGTGATTATGTACCAAGACAATCTTGTATGAACAGTTTCTATTAAGAAAGAGTTTTGATCTTTTGGTTATCAACGCGTAATTAAAGTAATCGTTTGGCATACATCGTGTGTATGTGGCCTTTTTCCCGAACAAACTGTGTGTTTTAGTATTTTTCAGTGAATAAGATTGGAACCAAAAAGAAATATGTCTTACTAAAAGTCCAAAGTAATCAGTTGGCTTACAGTGTGGTCCCTTAGTATTTGTTCTAGAAGAAATTTGGAACAAAAAGCGTTTTCCATTGTGTTCGATATCTAAACAGTAAATGCAGTAATAATAGACATTACGAGCCTTTACTGATCGATTAACAAATAGTAGTGTTTCAGACGCGTTTGATTGGTTACTTAGATCGGAGCACCACCCCTCCACTTCAAGGTTTTCAGTTTGAAATGAAGCGTTACTGCGACTGAATAATCACTTAATGCATCTAATCTCCTCCCACTTCTGTCAGTTACGTATATCCGAATATGTTTTATTTCTTTGCTATTAACACGTTTGTAGAAACAACTGTTATCTGACGAGTCGACAGAAAACACACAACCACCTCCGGCAGTTCTAATGCCGTTTCCCAAACACAACTTCCTTAAAAGACTAACTTTTTTTCCCACCAACCACTGAATAATCAATAATATTTGAGCACAGGTACAGTTCTTTGCCACGGAGTTCCAAACCCCCGCCCGTAGTTTCGGCTTTAAAACCTACTAGTGCTACATGCCAGTGCCCGCTCGTTAAGACTAATGTTTTATCTAGCACGACGTGAAAGTCTGAACCGTTGTTGAGAGGATAAAGACCGAGGCAGTTCGTATTGCTGACATCAGCGTGCACTTGATCCATCATCATTTAATACTGTCTATAGCTATAACTTATTTTCTGTTGTCTATTGAAGATTTTGATATCCAGCGGTCAAACTTTGGTCCTAGTCCCCTATAACGCACCAAAGCTTCCTGGTTATGCCTCACCTTTCTAGTTCTGATAATTTTCTCGATTTCCCACTGGCTCGGATCGTCAAGATTTTTTTGGACACGCTGCAGTTCTGCCTCATAGAAGGACGGTTTTATTGGTTCTTCTTTAAGATCCATAAGAAAGTAGACCGGTACGTTTTCTCGGTAGACACGCACCCCACCCAAATTTTGTAAATGTTGTCCGTGCACTTTTGAGAGAACGATCGCTCAAAAGTTTTCTAGGCCAAACTTATCCTTACTAAATCTCCCGCGTTGTATTTAAACAAGCGGATCCTTTGTCACCGCTTAACACCCTTCCTACTCCCGACGTACATTAGATTCCAAAGTCTCGCCTGATTCGATTCGTTCACCTCGGTGGGACTCAGACCGAAGAGTGCCGAATGCACTCGGTGATTATAGCCGTTCACTAGTTCTTCCAGAACTGTGATATAGGCGAAAGATTTGTTCTCGTAGCACCACTTGTAAATCGCACATTTTAGAGTTTGATTAAGTCTCTCTACAGGTTGGCATTTCAGGTCAGAGGTTGTAAGTAGTGTTTTATTCCGAGAAGCAGGTCTTGTACGTTTTTTGACTTGAACTCTGCACCTCTGTCTGACTTGCAGCGAACATGGTTGCCTCCCTCTACTAGAATATCTTCCAGTGCATCGGAAACAACTTTGCCGCTTTTGTTTTTCAATGGACGGACACAGGCGAATCTGCTAAACACGTCTGTCACCACCAGGAGGTAGCTGGTCCCTTAGTTGCCACGGTAACGTCTCAGTTTTGACATGTCACATAGATTCATGTCATTCTGTTGGCGGACCCAACCTACTACGATTCTGTTCCTCTTAAAACGACGATGGATAGGTTTGTTTATGCTGTATGTGTCTTGAGATTCAAAAAAACCTTAATTTCGCGAGTGCTTATATCATATTTGCCCTCTCTGTCGACTTTCCTTTTCAACCTCTCGGGTCCACTAAAACTGGCGGGATGGGAGGGGTCCGCGTAGATCCGCTTCAAATAGTCTCCTTTTGCTTCCGTAGCTTCCTTGTTACTGAGGCCCATCTCTTGTCGCGTCTCTGTGATTCGGTCTTCTAAACTTCAGCGTGGGACTGGGCAACACGTAGCCAACGGCGGAACTTAGCAGCGCTATCTACAGTTCCTGTCTCGATCCCCTGTCGATGGAAAGATGGATAGCCGAAACTATTATTATTATTATATATTGCAATAATCTGAGCAATAAACTTCACTTTGTTCTTTGGCACTCTCTCACCACAAACTACATAGCTACTAGAAAAACTGCGTCTATCCGCGGTGAAGTCGCCGTGCAAATCGGTTCCCTAATCCAGCATCTGATCCCCTGAACCTTTTCCATTCTCAACAGTGTCCATTTTAGAAATAAATGAAATAGCCTACCTTGTGTGTATCGATGTGTGTATCGCCTGGCAGACAGACAATTAGCGTGAATGTTAATACTAAAAATAATCCATTGGTCATTGTTGTTTGGATGTCTTGAAAAAACATTTCAATACATACCGTCTAATGCCTCTATTCCATCTCGGCCGAACTGTTTGCTTATTAAACACTCCGCCATCTTTGATGGCACTTTAAAGCTATACTTATTTTTATAAGGAATAATCATCTCCCTTTCAAATGGGATTAGCAAATGGGATTAAAAAGGATTAACTAGGATTAAGTTGTGTAATCGATTACGTAATTAATCCCCGATCCTGATCCTGCTCAGGCTCATAAACAGCTTCGCAGTCATTTTCATACTACTCTCATCAATTGACATTTCCTCATCAGACGCCTCAGAATTACCAATTTTATCAACATTATTAGATTTTGAACTACCTGAAGTATCTGACTTCATTGATTCATTATCAGAATTATTTTCTATTGATTCTGAATCAGTCCGAGATTCTGTACTATCCTGAGAGTCATCATATCCTTGTTCTCTTGACTTTAATCTTTTAGACAATTCTAATAAAGGAATATTGTCCTCATTATCTGAGTCCTGTCTTTCTTTACGGTTTCTTTTAACAAGTTTAGCCAGTGGAATGTTGTCTTCAGAATCAGTCAAAGAATCTGACTCAGAAGTTTCTGGTGGCACTACATACTGAGATTTCCTAAAAGGTTTACCATCTACCTGTCTTGGAATTTCCCATTAATCAACATTAGCAACTCTTAGCATTTCTGCATGTACACGACTTGTTGATCCATCCAACTGATTTTTTTATAACATATGATGTCGGTCCAGTATTTTCTATAATCCGACAAAATGGTTGCCACTTGACATCCAAGTTACCTTTTCGCCGATTGTTTTTGTAGTATACAGGGTCATAGATTTCAACATCAGTTGCCTTTGTACCTCTTTCTGCATACTTTGCCTGTCTTTTCTTAGATTTCTTAAGATGTTTTCGGACCAATTGAAAAGTTTTATGTTGTTCTTGTAAAGCTAATTGATGTAATTCCTCACTCTGATACTTTCTCCGAGGTTTCATAAGATTATCAACAGGTAAAACTGCATCCTTGTTGTACAATAAAAAATAAGGAGAAAATTTTGAAGATTCACTTACACTGAATCGTATTGCTAATATATCAAGCAGGGTTCTGTGAAATCTTTCTTCTTTTGCATTGCTTTGAGGATGATATACACTAGTAAGAACATGACTAATGTTTAACCTCTCCATTGTTTCTCTAACTACCTTATTTACATTTTCTGTACCATTATCTGTTACTATTTGCAGAGGACAACCAAATCTAGGAAATATTTCTTCTATGTGCAAGTGAGGTCCAGTATCTGCTGTCTTGTCCGAAACAGCAAATGCTTCAGGCCATCCACTAAACCAGTCTACAAAAGCTATAATGTACTTATTTCCACAAAGAGATGTTGGGTAAGGTCCTGAAACATCAAGACTAAGTTTAGCCATTGGAAATGGTGGAATGTCAGTCTCTTGTAAAGGTTGACGAACTTTTTGTAATGATCTAGTATGACATAGAGTACATGTTGACACATTATTGTATATTTCTTTGAAAAGATTTGGCCAGAAGTATTTCTGCCTAATAGAATCAAAAGTTTTCTGAACTCCCATGTGACCATTGTCATCATGATACTGTTTAACAACCATTATAAATGACCAGGTACATATAACCTAAGTAGTGTTTCACCATGTGGGTCTGTAATGTAATAGAGTACATCAACTATTACAAGACATTTGTTTTGAACATCTTTGGAGGGGTTGCCATTCAGCAAATTACGTTTTAAGTTACTAATCACATCATCCTTGCTTTGTTCAAAGCTCATATTAAAACCTGGTAAAATATCTGAAGGTAATTTTACAGAATCATCATCAGGAAGATTACAACTAGCAAATTCCTTACTCAACATTTATAACCTGACATGCTTAAGGCCCATAATTGGATCTTTTTATTCTGCATTGGTGACTCAAGCAGATATTTCAAAGGTTTATGGTCTGACCTAATTACAAACTCTGCATTGTGGAGATAGTAATCCAACTTCTGGAGTGCAAGATGTATAGCATAGGCCTCTTTTTCAACTGTAGACCATTTACACTGTGACTAACTGAGCTTATGAGACAAGACATAGATAGGTTTTTCATTGACAACATTTGGCGGAAATGACTCATCTGGTGACTCATCTGAGTCAATAGCTTGAGTAAGGCACGCACCAATACAACTATCACTAGCATCTGTGTAGAGTGTATAAGGCTTGTTTATGTCTGGATACGACAACAAAGGAAGTACAGTAAGACTACTCTTAAGTTAGTCGAATGTCTTTTGGTGTTCATTTGCCCACTTGAAACGAGCATTTTTCTTTGTGAGTGAAATGATTGGCTCAGCAAATTGAGAAAAGTTTGGAATAAACTTTCGATAGTACGAACATATTCCAATTAAAGATCTTACTTAACGGACACATGTTTGTGCAGGTAAAGACTCAATTGCTTTAACCGTTTAACCGTATTGACTACAAAACTAAGGTAGTGTTCTCAGTTTGCAAGAAACTACACTTCTTTTACTTAAGTTTCAGTCCATGTTGTCTTAGTCTACCGAAAATCTTGTCTATATGACTAAGATGTTCATCTAAATTAGAACTAAATATCAAACTATCGTCCAAGTATGCTGTTGAAAACTCACTACAGTCCTGCAAAACTACAGACACCAGTTCCCAAATATAGCTGGGGCATTCGAAAGACCGAAGGGCATTTTAAGAAAATGAAACAAACCTTTATGGCATGCAAATGCCGTCTTCTCCTTGTCATTTTCGTCCATAAGTACCTGCCAGTACCCACTTTTCAAATTGAGAGATGTGAACAATTTAGCCTTACCTAATAAAGCTAGGATGTTATCTATCAAAGGTAGTGGATATGATTTCTTCTTTGTTATTTTGTTAAGTTTCCTAAAGTCAACAAAGGAACGTTTAGTAGCATCTTTTTTATCTACTATAACTACTTGAAAACTCCAAGGTGACCTAGATTTTTCTATGATTTTTGCATCGAGCATTCCTTTTATAGCCTGATCAACTACTTGCCTACTTTGAATAGGAGTCCTGTAAGGGCGTAGTTTAATAGGAGGTTGTTCACCTGTTTCAATTTTCATTTTAACTGTTTCCGTATGTCCTAACTCTGAGTCTTTATTTGCAAACAAATCTTTGTTCTTTAGTATTATATTTTTAACTTTGTCCCTGAGCTCATTTGGCACAGTAAGGTCATTAAAATTGATTTCTGTTTCGCATTCCAGTTTGTTAAGAACATGAACAGAGTTTACATTTTTCAAGCTGTTACCTTTTCTGTCTTTGCCACTTCTGCATGCCTAAAGATTTTCAATGTTTTGTTAGTGTTATTAACTATGAAAAATGACAAACTTCTATCATTTGACAATTTACTAATTGAGTTTACTACACTTAAGCCACTTTCATACACTATAAAAAAACTTCTCTCAGTACATGAAACTTGATAGTTTGTATTCCTTTCTAAATCTGGACTATTTCTTACTTTACCATAACAAATTTTGGCAGTCTGTGGTTTATGAGTTACTGCATATTTAATTCTAACTACGGAAGAAATAAGAATATCTACTTCTAAATTAACATATGTTTTCTCACCTACCTTTAAAGAACCAAGGTCAAAGTAAATTCTAACACCATTTTTAGTTAACCAGTCAGTTCCTAAAATTAAACTTCTGTTGAGGTTATGCACATTATAAAACATTTGTGACATCTCGGTACCACCGATCTTGAAAGTAACATTAACGCAACCATCGACCTTCAGTTTATTACCACATGCAGACTGAAGGCTTATCCTTTTATACTGCAACTTAGGTTTTTGCTTCAGCATCTCATAAACTTTACAATGCATTAATGACACTTCTGCTCCTGTGTCCACAAGTGTTCTAAATGTATGCTTACCTATATTAATTAAACATGAACTTGGATTTCCTGCTAAACTTATCTTAAATGAAGGTATTTCTGATTTGTTATTTTCCTTCTTCACATCGACTTCGGTATGTGAAGAAGTTTTAAGTTTAAATTTTGATTTGGCATTCTTCTGCCATGACACATGTTTGGTTTCTTTTCACTATCAAAGTGTTTGCAGAATTTTATAGTATGTCCCTCTTTGCCACAGTTCCAACATTTAATTCGTTTTTGAAGCTCGTTTACAGTTTTGCAAGATTTGGATGTATGCCCAAATTTTTGACATTTGAAAAATTTCAATGGACGTGCATGGTCAAAGTCCATTGGTTCACTTTCTAAACTAAAATCTTGTTTTCCTTCCCCTAATCCTGAAACTTTTTGCTTTAAATTAAACTCTTTTGTTGTTATCCCTATAGCTCCTTGCAGAGTGTCAGGTGACTTACGTAGTATAGTCAGTTTTAAATTTTCACTACGCAGCCCACAAACAAACAAACAATCAACTGGCTCTCAATAACATCACCCCCTTGGCCATTAAAAGCTATTTTAGCCAGACTCAAAAGCTTTTCAGCATATGTCTGAATGTTTTCGGCCGGCTTTTGCCTAATATTCCTTAATAAGTACATGGTGTGATGTGAATCTGTCAAGTCAGAAAATTTTATTTTCAAAAATTCATTTTTAAGTCGGACCCAAGTATGGCGAGGATTCGCGGCCTGAGCTATCACAGCTGTCGAATCATTTCCTTATTCAGTAGCTACCAACCTCATTGTATGTGCAAAGTTTTCTTCTAAGTTTTCAGCCATTATTAAACAATGTTTCTAAATTTTGTTGTTGTTGTTGTTGTATTTCTAAGTAAAAGATAATCAAAAATATTTAAATAATCAAAAACAAAAATTTACTTTAAATTGAACAAATTATTCTAAGTTCATGACTACATCTTAATACGTATTAAGTATTGCTAAGGTTGACCCGGCATTGTAAAAAGAGAAACCTAGAAAAGACACTAACCTTCGGCAGTAGTGTTGATATCCTCAATCGTTGACGAAAGTTTTTTTGTTGACCAATGTCCAACCAAATGTTATCCTGGGATGCGGCTCCAAATAAAACTCTGTAACATAGCCAATCAATCAGAAGGTCATCTTAATTACAACTGACCCCAGCTGACTGACTAGCCACGTTGTTACCTTGAGTTCCAAGTCAAAGTTGAAACAGCAAAAAGACGTGATCGTAAAGTTTTAATATTCATTTTTTTAAGTTCCATTAATTTCAATTTCATTTCCAAAATGAACATTTTATTTTCATAAAATATTTCAAGCAAATTAATATTTAATATAATTTTAAATTCTTACATTTCGTACCTAAACCGAGTCCTCAACTGCTACAGAAAAAAAAATGAATTTTGTATATATGAAAATGACAACATGTTTTTGACAGATATGGGGCGTCTAAAGTTGACTAGTAATAATTTTGTTTTACAGTTTTCTAAAAATTATGATTAGCCAATTTAAACATCAATTAGATATTAAGATTTGACATTTGACTAAAATGTGATGTTGATTCAGTATTCTAAAATTGAACCAAGAGAATGTTTAAACTGTCCAAATTTGATTAAAGTACTTAAACAAATCTATAAAAATAGCTAATTATAATAAACAACACCTGATATATTATCTACTGTACTTGCTTCAGTGCCAGTTATACATGAAAGTAAAATACGGTCATTTCGCAATTTAGAATATAAAACGTGCCTTAACAAAATGCATCTCTTATATGATGATTAAAAAAATAATTCAATAATTCAGTTTAAATGAAACAAATAAAGTATCAATTTAAACGAGTCCCCATCATTAAAGATATTTTATACACAAATGAGTCTAAATAAAATCTGCCATTAAACACCATATGATTAGTTAATGATAATCAATAATTATAATTAATAATGAGAGTCACTATGTTACAAGGCTAAGTCAAACATAACCTTCACTCAGAAGAGACAGTTTGCATCAATGGTCAGCACAGAACTCTTACAATGGACCTAGATCTACTTCAAATCTTCACTCAGATGTGTCAGTATGCTCACTGGTCAACCTGTAACACTCAAAAAGGACCTTGTAAATTATTATTAATGACAAATATATAAATATCAAGGTGGCCATACCACGTGGTATATGATGTCATTTAGGCTATCCCGAGCAGCATTATTTTGACTCGATTCGGAGGAGAAAACTGCTGTATTTTATTTCTTCATCAATTTTAATGGTATATAGCGCATGCGAAGCGGACTATTATGTCCTACAATTAGTACTGATGATTCTTTTGTCAGATGTACAGACTTTTACAACATTCGGGAAAACTGATGCGCTTTTCGCGATAGCAAACATATTGTTACGAACTCTTTATTTCCCGAATGTTCAGAAAAACTGTACATCTAGCAAAAGAATCATTAGGACCTGTACGCACAAATTTCCGCTGTGCATGCACTATGCCCCCTATAAATTGATGTAGAAATAAAATACAGCATTTTTCTCTTCTGAATCGAGTCAAAATAATGCTGCTCGCGATAGCCTAAATGGCATCATATACCACGTGAAATGGCCACCCAGCATATATATAGGTTTAAAAATCAAGGTACTAGATATAATACAATATCACACTACTAGCTATGAAGGGAAGGAAATTGTAATGATTTTAACAAGTAATTAGTGCTCGTATACACGTAACTACAGAAGTGACAAAGCATTAACTGTATTTAAATTATCTTCATAAACATGTTTTTCAACTAGGATTCAAATGTTCTTACAAAATTTGCCAATTTTTTTATGTGTTCCCGTAACATATGTTGTTGTACTTTTAATTTCATGCGTATGAATGGTATCGAAAACTTCCTACAATCTTTTAAAGTATGATACCGCAATCTTTTTTTCCTGGGCAAATACGGACAATATTGCAGTTCAACATATCCGATTTTTCATATAGTGTCAATTGTACTGCCATTAACTTATATTGATACTGCCTGTATAGCGTTCGTGTCCGCCATGCTGTCCATGAAATTTACCGCGATTTTGCTCAAATCGATTATCGGTGTTTTCATTGTTTGAAAGTCAAATATAAGACCAATGAATAACATCGTTGCTGTGATCAGCAGACAAGATTGTTTTCTCCTGATCCGTTCAGGTTACACACCACCAGTTCTTATCTCTGTTTTATGTTTTACTGCCAGTTCCAGTCTGTTTATATATACGGCTGCTGTGCAGAAAGAATGGGATCCAAAGTTGATGTAGTGCAACACATTTAAATCGGGTTTAAATAGCATGAATTTCAGTGGAATTTCCAAGGCACTTGGACGTGTAAGAAAAAAAATCGCCACCGGGGGAGTGTGGTTTTCATATAATGAGTTCATTCTGTCATAATAAATGAGCCCCATTTTATTTGATTTTCTTGAAGTGCAATGATAGATCTTTCCAGTGATATATGTCGATCGACAAAGGTATTTAAAAGCGTATTCGCATGCAAGACATAGGTAAAAATAATTGGTGGTACGTAGCCTATATATTGGCCGTTTTAAACGACTGCCTTCACAAACTCCTACAGTCCTACATACAAACCCTGAATTCTCTCTTCTACAAGAAATCTCCTGTTATTGAAAATTACCCGATGTTTAATTACCATGAAGTCCAGATAGCACTTGGCACACCATGAGCAATAAATAATCCAGGAAAATCTCCTTTAATTAGATACGGCCAGTTTAAACGCATTTATCTCTGCATTGTATGATGGCTCAGATTGGGTTTCTTATGTATAACCCCTAACAATGATTTTGACCCATTTTGCATAATTTCAAATGAGTCCAATCATTATAAAACAGTGAAAAGGTTTCTGATCTCACATTTGTTTGCACTTTTAAGTTATATTTTAGCGAATGTACTTGATTACTCAGCTGAGTCAGACAAATGTATGTGTAATGCTCTTAGTCTGTTTTTATTTTTGTTTTGTTTTTTAAAAGATAATTATAATTCTTTCTTAATGATAACCTCTGTTGAATTCTCAACCACTTATGTATTGTTTCATAACAAGTATCAGGTACATATTGTATTACTGATAAATATACATGCTTTAAATATAAATGTTATTTTGAAACATAAAAAGCTATACGTTATATTTAAAAATGAAATGATTTGAATAGTAATAATATTGATAAATATTCATCAATATAACAAAAATAACAAACAACATTAATAATAATAAAAAATAATTTGATAATAATAATGATGTAAGAAGAAGATGAGGAAAAAGGAGATTGACCAGCAGAAGAAAAATATGAAGAACATCTGTATATCACAATACATTTTATAGCATTTAACTATTAATGGCATTACTGTAGCAAACTACAAATGTTATTATTATTGCAAAACATATATGGCAATTTTGGCCGAACTGGTCCTTGTAATTCAAATACATCAAATAAGCAAGTAAACTGAAGGAAGGTTACCTTGGTGTTGATGTTAAGGGTCTAAGTTTTCTCCGACGCCCCTTCTGTGGTGTCTTAGTTAGCCTTCTCTTGCGTAAGTTAAACCGAGTGAGCTTTTCAGTCAACACTTGTTCGTCTACCTTTAGCAGAGGTACCAGGCCACTAAAATGAGCCTCTGGTCCTAAGTCGTATTCTACCAGTCCGTTATCAAGCTTCACAAGACAACCATCTCTCAGGAAATTGGAACCGGGGCTGAATGTTTACCAGCAGTTAAATAGTATGCTATTAAGCAGTTTATGTTCCTTTCAAGATGTGTAAGGGCATTCTTTGGAGGCATCCTTGACTGAGAGTTCCTTGGTATTTGTACCGAAGGTAGTTGGATGAAAGGTTGCCTGATTTCATTAAAAGTAAATGAACTGGATATCAGCCATGTTGGTATGTAGAGTGCTTTTACAAACTCTATGAAAACTTCTTCATTTAAGTTGATTTCAAGTTCCTCGTCACTATTGTATTTAAACTGAAACAAATCGTTCATAAAGTGTGCACTTTAAAATAATTTGTCCAGTGTTGTCAGATGAGAAATAACGTGGAATTTATTCAAAAAGTCGTTCCCTCCTAAACTTAACATCAAAGCTAATTTTTGTCCAATGCATGTATCCGCGAAACTTTCCTCTAGCAGCGACAGAATTCCTGTAATGTTTAACACATCAAATTGGTTTCCAGGCTTTTGAAGAATATTAAACACATCATTTTTGAAACCGTTTCTTATGTCACTGAAGCGAGGCCACAGTATGCAATGTAGTACAACAGAATCAATGTCTCACGATGTAACAATGCTGGCACATGTTTCTAATCCCTCCAGATACTGTTGGTATTCGACCAGCCAGTTGATCTGTGACATTTCAGCTTCTCCCTTCTTTTGCTGTATATTGGTTAGACTTTGCTATGTTCTCTTCTTGGGAATTCCACGTATAGGATTGGTATATAGGTTACAACTACAGGGCTGTCTTTGGCATGTGCACTCACTTATAACACATTCACAGTCAATGTCAATGGTAATTTTGGTACCTATTTGTATCTGACTGATATTCCTAGCTAGGTATGTGCTTATTATCTGCTTACCTTCGCATGTGGTGACAATCGAGGATTTGTCAATTTTTTCTAAGGACAACATCTCTTGTGGCGTTTTTAAATGTGTTACAGGAAATTGTTTCTTCTGTTGCTGCCTTAAAATCGTCAGGTGTGAAGCTATATTTTTCCTCACATACAGCCAGCCGCTTCAGTTGTGGCAGCTGTAGCTTTGTCTTCCAAATAATGCAGCTTTCCACATATTTTAGATACTGTGATCCTGAAGTTGACCGCGTCTTGAATTTTCCCCCTGCAAACTCGATAGTGACCACGGTGACGGAATCTGTAATGTTTTAGGAAGGGTTTTAGTGGGGGAGTATACCAAGTGCTTTTCTTCCAACAACATGGCATCACCCAATTCAACATCACGGTGCTGAAGATATATCTTGAGTAGCTCCAACAAAGCCTTTTTCATTCCTACTGACTAGCTTTTTGTTTGAAACAATCCGGCTTCACTATTGCTTGCCATGCATTCATATCTGAACTTAAACAGTCTATTTTCTTTGCCTCACGCTTTACTTTACATACTTGCTTCGCTTTTCTTCCATAACTTCTCGCTTATTTCATGCTTTTTTTTTAAAAAGTCAAGGTGACCTTGACCAGGTTGACCTTGACCTTTGATCTTGTGACATGAAAGAGGGTGTGATGGGTACATATACAACTGAAGTTTGAAGATTTAAGGTGCAGGCATTTTCAATTAAGAGCCAATGTTTAAGTTGTTGCAGTGACCTTGACCTTTGACAGTGTGACCAGAAAGAGGGTGTGGCAGGTAGTACTCATTGAAGTACATCTACAAATAAAGTTTGAAGGTAAAAGGTGGAAGCACTTCCATTTTAGAGCCAATGTTTAAATTTTTCTTTAAGAGGTCATGGTGACCTTGACCTTTGACCTTGTGACCCAAGAGGTTTTAGGAACAGATCTCATACAGGTACGTGTCCATTATGAAGTCTGAAGGTTGTAGGTAGAAGCATTTTCATTTTAGAGCCAATGTTAGGTTTTTCTATCAGAGCTTACAGTGTCCTTGTCCTTTGACCTGTTGACCCCCACAAATGGACGTGGCTGGTAGTACTCATCAAGGTGCATCTACATATGAAGTTTTAAGGTTCTAAGTGAAAGCCATTTCATTTAAGAGCCAATGTTTAGTTTTTTGCACGACGGCGTAGGGCGGAAGACGACCTGGCTATGATAAAACCTAGGTTTTTTTCCGCAAACAGCCGAGATAACAATGGTTGTACATAATCTTGACATTGCCCTTTACATGTGTACAAAGTTCCATGAAGATATCTCAAATACTATTTGGGTTATCGCAGGATACCTAAAAAGTTTGACGGACTGACAGACTAATTGACGGGGGCCAAACAATAACTCCCCTCTAGTTTTACCAGTAGGGGACTATTAAATGTTAATTCCTATAAACATAATCCCTGAAATTCACTGTAAACATCAACTATAAGTTACTGCATATTTTAACAGATTCTCAGTAATTGGTAAGAGTGCTTTCTGATTAAATTTTCGCTCCCTCATTGTTTGGCGAGCCACAGAAGAGACTGTCTTGAAATCCGCTTTATATAAATAAATAAATTCTCCAACATCACCTCTGCTGGCAACGTCCCTTCTTCTGACTGCATGTCCCCTTTTAAGTCCAGCCACTCTTATCAAGAATTCTCCTAATTTCAAAGCAAGAGTTGGTTTGTTGTATGTTTTGGTTCAACTCAAAGACGGTTCATCTGATATACCACCCAACTGTCAAATGACTGTGATACACATTATCAAAAGATTCCACTGTTATATAGTCACCAATTGAGGCAGACTTTTTTCCTGATACTGTTCTTAATAAAAGTTTCAGTCTTCTCAAAATTCTCAGCTTTTCCTCTCACCTGGCCAGCTCTAAGTGTCCGTAGTTTGCAAAATTCAACTTTTCCATTTCTTCAGTCTTCCCAAAATTCTCAGCTTTTCCTCTCATCTGGCCAGCTCTGAGTGTCCGTAGTTTGCAAAATTCAACTTTTCCAAATAGTAACAATAACTCATCACTTTAAATACACCTGCTCACGTCATCTTTCCGCAGTCCATCTAATACTGATTCTCTTAACTGTTCGGATTCCTGTTAAGAGCTGAACATTTCTGAGCCTAATGCACCCTGAAGCAGGGATTCTCCAGCTTTAAAATTTGACCTTTTCTCAACTTCTGACATTTCATAACTGATTTTATTGCTACGAAATTGGCAGTGTTTAATGTGTCGCCATAATTTGTTTCTTACGTAGAACACCAAACAATATTGACATAGTAGATATTCAGAACCTGTATACTCATTTCCATTTCTTGACCGTCGTCCAACATGCAAAATCCCTGACTTCTCACGCAAAACCTTTATATTCATGTTTAAGTTACCTAAATTTCTATACTTAAAAAATACTGTATTCCTTTTTGCTTTAGTTTGTTTGTTGTTTTTGTCATATTTAGGAAGGGTGCTTATTTCATAAACATTAGAATGCTCCATTTCAAGATGTCTTGCCATTTTAAGTACTTTTTTATCAGGGCAGATGTAGCAAGCAATATTCTTGTCATAGTCTCTTTTATCTGATGAAGTAACTTCCTGAATTTTGATGCCATCTGAAATGGAACAGTTAGACATCAATAAACACTCAAAAATACAGTCATACTGTTTGATCAACATTTTCTGAAGATTATGGTCCAGTTTTTGACATCCAAACATTCAGAGACCACAAAATCATTGAAAGACAATGTTGTTTTAAAGGCACATTGGACAGCATAATAACACATGTATATTACTCTACACAGAAGTCGTCAATCAAAAATATATGCAATCAGTTCAATATTAGGGGTCACTAAAGGGGACCACACTTCTTGGATGGTGTGACGTTACGGCGGTGATCGTTTAAATTTTTTTAAGTAATAAATGAGTCCATCCAATTTTTTATAAGTTTTAATTACGACATATGCGAATGTGCTGATGAGCCGAACTGGACTGATTATCTACTGGCGGGTCCTGCTTTTATAAGAAATTGATCTTGGCAAGTCTCTAGTGAGTCTGGCAGACTCCCATGTGAAACAATGCATTGTTTAGAAAAATGTTACTAATTTCAGTAACATGTTTTAACAAAGTGTCACCCAGACTACTACTTATTGAGGACACAAATAAGTTGACCGGCCAAGAATCCTTGTTAACATTAAATTAATTAAGTGCATTTTCTGATGCAACACCATGAAATTAGATGAACGATTTTCAGGTGCCAAATATGCATGTAAGTGAACGATTTTCACTGCCAAATCTACTTGCTTAATTGCCAATATAAATAGTAAGTACATTTCACATGTATAATTAACTTTTATAGAAAGCTGATGCTGCATAATAAAGAAAACCAATACACAGTAAACATCAACTTAAACAATTAAAACAAGCGTAGTATTTAATCGATGAAAAGATAACATAGATACTTGCAATGCTAAGAAATGTTTCAAATACTGCAACAGTAAATTAAGCAATTTATTAACAATAATGATATAATTAATTAACCTCGATAACCCCTATTATGTTACAATGGCTAAAAAGCCTGTTATTAATCTACATTTGCAAAGAAATGTTACATAGTTACCATTGTTTTGATTCATTTGCAATTATGTCCAAGTGTTTAATTTTTATGTAACACAGTACAAAAGTGTTTTCAATAGGGCCGGATTTGATTCGAAATGCTCCGTTCAACCCAGGAGTATACGGAGTACTCCGAGTAAAAGGAACGAATCAAATAAATTGAGAGTAAAAAGATGGCTACTTCTGTAAGAAATATTGTAGTTGCTGCTACTTTAGAATTGTTTAATGAGACTAGCAGCAGTTCGTCGGACGAAGGTGATGACATTCAACCTCTTCTCGCTCTTGCTATGTACGTGATATTTCATATAGTCTTTTTAGACGGGTGTCGGACAATTCGACCCCTAGACAATTCAACCCCTGGACAATTCGACCCCTCAATAAGCTTAGACAATTCGACCCCTGTGATAAAAGTAAAGGAAAATTAATGAAAGGCAAATATTATTGGTAAAACTTTAATCTTGAGGACAAAAATTATCTTTAAAGAAATATTAATGACTGATTTTATTGACATTAAAAAATACTGCTGAGACTTCCTGATCTACACATTTTAAATACTAAGTGCATTAACTTAAAATATATTGTTTCTTATGATTTATTAATTCACATACGCTGTATATGATTTTATTTGTTTCTTTCAGAATTCGTCGCAAAAAAGCAAAAGTTGAAAATTATGTTGAAGAAGTGGTTCCTCGTTACACTTAAGACGTCTTTAGGCGTTTCTTTAGAATGACAAGAGATACATTTGAAGTGATTTGTCAACAACTTGGAACAGTATTGCCGAGGTACCAAACAGCCCGTCCATCTGGACGACCTGCCATACCTCTTCAAAACCAGCTGATGATATTTCTTTGGTATATTGGCAGTCTTGAGCCTCTGTGTAGAATCGGAGATCGATTCAATGTGACTGAGTTCTCAGTGTTACGCATTCGTCGAAGGATTTGTAAAATGTTGTTAAGACATTTCAAGTCTAAATACATAAAATGGCCAGATGGACAAGATCAACAAACTGTCTTGAATGCATTTAGAGAGAAAAAGGAGTTTCCATTTGTAATTGGAGCTTTAGACAGTACCCATATACAAATTAGACCTCCTAAGGAGCATCCACAAACCTACGTAAAGCGTAAAGGCTACCATTCAATAGTTCTCCAGTGTGTATGTAGAGAAGATAGGAGGTTTACACATTGTTTTGCTGGATGGCCTGGAAGTTGCCATGACTCTGGTGTGTTAAAGAACACAGACTTGTTTCAGAATGCAAAGAATTTATGTCAGGATGGACACTTAATAGGAGACGGTGGGTTTCCATTGAAGGAATGGTTGATGACCCCATTTCGAGATAATGGACATCTGACAGACCGACAAAAACATTATAATTACTGTCTTTCTTCAACACGCCAAGTTATTGAAAGATCTTTTGGTCTTTCAAAAGGACATTTTCGACGTCTGCAGAACATTGATGTGTGCACTGTTCAAGCAGCTGTGGAAGTATGCATTTCAGGCTGCATATTGCACAATATATGTATACTTCAAGCAGATAAACTAGATGATTATTTTAATGATAATCAGGGACAGATGCAGAACAGACACGTTGTGTTTCAGGACAATGATGCTGCGGGCATTCTTAAGCGAGATCGTATTAGTCAGCATCTCCCTTAAGGACATGATAGTATGGTTGCTGAAAATGTAGCAATCCATGTCACTTTTGTATACTGCAATGCAAGCTATTTGGTACTATATGTACTGTAAACTACACTATTAAAAAAACTGGACTTTGTATGAAATAAAATGATGTTATAATATAATATAATATGGAATGTTTTATATGCGTCACTAGGAGATCAAGCATCCATGGTTTACAATTTAAATACACTAGGCAGAGATCCACTAGGCTATGCTACATGCTCAATATCTATTCTCTTGGTCTTATGGTTTATTTTAACATTTTAAACACATTTTGTAAATCAAAGGCCCATAACTCTAAACATATTGATCTTTAGCTGGTCTGGCTCAAAACTGAACTCATCCAAGAAGTTATTGCTTAAAATCTGAAACTAGGTCAAGAGGTCATGGCCAAGCTCATCCAAGATCAAAGGTCAATTCTGAGTACAATGACCCAATGTGAAGTTTCTGTGTGGAAATAAAAGGGAGATTGAGCAGCTGAGCTAAAATAGGGATAAAAAAAATGGTGCATATCTAAAACCAGTACCTTGTAGAGCCTTATATCCCTGTACAAAGTCATACTGCACTTTAAATTCAATGCTGCAGTATTTTGTTTACAAAAGTTAGATGTTAATCAATGAACTAAATGTAACTGAGGATCGTAATCACATAAACTCACAACTGAGCACTTTGTGCGTAGGTAAGACAGATAATGAAACAAATGAATAATTCTGATAAATCTATATTTTTAATTTGCTAAAACAATAACTTTGTTCATGTAATAACTCAAAATCCTATCACAACAGTCATTCAATAATGCATTGAATAATTTAAGAACTTTACACAGATATGCCAGACTGCACTTTTAAGATATGCCTTTGGTCTTCACAAGGCCAATATTATGCCATAATAAATCTAAATACTTCTTTTGTTGTGAGCTGTCTGTTCAAAAGTTTGACTAGAATATCTCAAACAAAGTTATTAGGCAGAAAGTATTTCTTTGTCTCTTTCAAAGCACAATATCATTACAACAGCAGTAGAACTTTGAACTAATGACTAGTAATGAGACATGTCATGCAAAAACCAACATGAAATGGCTACGTGACAAGTATAGAGCCAGACTTTATCAGTATTGCAGATGTTATAAGCAAGCAGTATGGGTTTTGATCAGACTTTGCGACATTGCGCAGATGCACAGGTTGGCCTGGATCCATATTTGTATAGCCATTATGTTGGTTTTCCCATGACATGGCTCAATTATGTTTCTTGCAAAAAGAATATAACATGAATCCAACTGCTACTTGCAGAGTGTTGAAAAATCTGTTAAACAACACGTTATAACAAGGTGCAGCAAAACATATTTATAAACAAAAAGAAAAGCTGAACACAATATCAAACTATGTTAACATAAAACAAATTTATGTTTGTATGGTATCATTCTGTGCTCTGGTATTTCTTGCTCACTTTTCTACCATTGTTAACATAAGAATCACAGAAAACAAACTCAAGTTCACAATACTCAGACATACTTCTGCTCAAATAAGAGGACCATGATGGTCCTATATCGCTCACCTGTTCATCTGACCCATATACAATCCCTACCAAGATTTCATCAAGATAAACATTCTGACCAAATTTCATAAAGATTTGATGAACAAGAAGTTATTTTAAGGTTTTACTATATACATTTAGAGAAAACAACTGACCCCTGGGGTGTGGCCATTTTTGACCCCCCTGTGCATAATTGTAACAATTTTTATAGAGGACCACTAGATGATGCTATATACCAAAATTCATTGCTCTAGGCCTTGTGGTTTTTGACAAGAAGATTTTTAAAGATTTTCATTTTGGTTGCCATGGCAACCAGAGTTCTGCATGGAATGAATTTCTCTGAACAATTTTGGAAAGGCTTCATGCAAGGAACATTCCTGCCAAGTTTCATTAACTTTGGCCATGTGGTTCAGGAGAAGAAGTTGTTTGAAATTGTTGACGGACGGACGATGGACATCAGACGATCACAAAAGCTCACCTTGTCACTTCGTGGCAGGTGAGCTAAAAACAAACTGAACACATTATTTGAAAGAACGTGGTATGAACTGTACGAGAAAGCTACTTGCTACAGTATATAATTGCTAAATGCTACTAAATGCTCCAACATCGTACAATTTTTCTAGATCTAACAAAAGTAATCAAAATTTACACACATTTGAAAGAACATGGTATAACTGGCAGAGACAACTGCTAAGTGAACTAACATATAGTTTAAACTGTACTATTTTTAAGTACATGTACATAAAAATCAAACTGAACACACATTTGAAAGAACATGGTATAACTGCCCCAAACAGCTGCTTGCTAAACTGGCACAAACAAAAAAAAAGATAATGAATTATGAAGACAATCTCATTTTTGGAGTCTCTGTTGAATGAGTCCAGACTATGCTTTGTAGACCTTGATCCAGGATTTGTTTTTTCTCCTACATATTGGACAGATATTCAACATCTCACAGCATGTTGTACAACATACCATGTGACCACAATCTGCAAACACTGTGTTGACTGTACGATCCCTGCAGATTTTGCATAAATCTTCATCTGAAATTTTAAAGCTGTTAAATTAAACTATTACTACAATAGACACATAATAGATTTGCTCTGTTGTCAATAAATTCCTGGCATCAAATGTTACACACTTGCTGAACAAGTCAATGATTAAAAAGTAAATGAAATTTATATACTGGTTCAAGTGATAGTACTATAAGATAGCTTGAATAATGAGATGCGTTTGATTACATGTGCTTTATATGTCTATACCAGGAGTATAACAGCTGCATAAATTCTTTATTTTTTTTTAAGACATTGATCAGCTCTTGAAACATTTTCATTTTATCTTCATGTCTTCTCTCCTTTTTTTCCTCTCTTTCTTCGCGCCTCTTTTCCTGTTCACTTGCACTGATTTTCATGAAATCTATTACTTCTGAAACTTGTGTTTTCGTTATTTTGGGACTGCTACCTTTTTCATCAGCAATATCTTCTATCTTTCTCTTACTATTATCAGCTCTTGTCCCTGCACCTTCATCATCCAATTCATCTCCATCTTCATCTGACATATGAGTAGCAGTAGCACTACTCATTACAAAATCTGGTCTGATGCTTGGTGACCCTTTGAACAGTGAGTCCAACTCATTCTCGTATATGAAGGATTTACGCTTGCTTCCTGAAGTATTATTATTATCTTTAACAGTCTTGTATTGTCGTATTAGAGTTTTCATCCTGGATGTACACTGTGCATCAGTAAATGGATACTGATGCTCTTTAAGAACCTGTGCAATTTCTTCAAATGCCTTCTTCTTTTTCAAACGCCCCGTATCAATACGGTTCTGTCTTTCTTTGTAACTAGCAATTAGCAGTAAAGTTGGTGCCTGGCTCCACTTACAACTTTCTTCCTCTTCCTCCTGCTTCTTAATGTCTCTATCAATTTCTTCCTCTGTTCTATCTTGTGAAAGATTCACACCAGTTACACCACTTGCTGCTGAAACAAGAAAATAACATGTCATAAGACCTTCATTAGGTTCCACATATAATACTAGGGATTTTCTACTGAATAACTGGACTGCTGGGAGTATATTTTTTAGGTTTTATATTACCGAGCTGTCAAATATGTTCTTGAAATGATAAATAATAATTAATAATTAATTTAATGTTAGATGATGTTGGTTTCAAAAAAGGAATAAAAAATGTATTATAAACTTTATACTTTGTTTTATATATATGTATATAATTTTTATGTTCCAAAGTCCCTCCAAAATTATTAAGGGCGAAAAGTCTTGGGTCGAAATGTTGGATCAATTCACGGCTTTAGAGGAAAATGATACCTTCTAAATTTATTTTGGTAATTAGGAATAAAATTAAATACCTGAAGCTACACATGGATGGTGGTAAAAAACCTCCAAAGACAGGAAAACATCTGACAGTCTTCACATTGAAACATGGTTCGTCTTTCTTTAGAAGCCGCCATGTTGGTTTGTGACGTCACACTCCAAAGTTCCCTGCCCATACGGTGGAGAGATTGGAGTACACTCCGAGTGACTACTCTACATCACTTGATTTAGATTTGGAGTAAAAGTCGTAAAAAGAGTAAAAAGAGTTGCCCAATCAAGTCCGAACCAGGTGATATGTCAAGTTTTTTATTACAAAGGGCACTCTTATTTAAAAGGGAGAGAACTTTCAATGACCAGATGCAATGGATAGTATACAGTTAACACATATTGGTCAGATAGGCTGTTGATATAAATGTGACTTGTTAAACAAATATTTCTTAAATTTGTTGATGTACGTCAAACCTTAAACAGGTTTTTTTGCGAATTGCAGCTTTTTTTCAAGCTACATACATCTATACATCATTTTAAAGATCTTAAAAGGTTTTAGTTGGATCTCTTTTACTCTCCTGCGCATCGGTCGAATGTTTCACTTTTGTACTTCTGCTAAAAATCAATTTTCGGAACGATATTTCTATTTTTAGATAGGGAAATCCACAGTTACTTTTCAGCCAATCAGTGACTAGCTTACAACTAATCGTCACATACATACATTTTACAACCCAAAATGTAAACAAACGATGCATGTTCGCATATTACTTTTGTATTTTACTGATCAAAGTGTTTTTTAAATGTATACGTAAATAAACCAATAATAATAACAAAAAAGGTTAAAATCAAGATTGTTAGATAGTTTGCGGGTATCTATTGCTGTCTTCAAACGTTGCGGGTAAAGTAAACGCGCCAGAGACGCCATTACGTTTACAAAATTGTGAGAAATCACCTGTCTATTTATAATGTTTTCAGTCACGTGATCGTTTCAACCAATGAAAATTGGTTTTAAAATTTTTCGGTTTTTGAGATATTGGTACATTTTTATTGGTCGTTTTTAAAGTTCATTGTAAAGGTCAATATCATAAATCTACACTTGTTAGAGCAGCGGTTTGAAGTAACGGTAGTGTATTCACATAGCTGCTGAGGGAGCGTAGATCTTTTTGAATTTTTAAGATATCTTGATATTGTTGTTGTTTTTTACGAATAAAATGCATTTTTCCCATTATGAAAATTGGGCAAAATCAAAATTTCTATTTTTTTTTTAGATATTTGGTAAATGTTTTACATAGAAATGTTGCTTTTAATGCTAACTAAGATATCCTGAAAGTTTTTTTTAAGAATTTGTCGACTGATAAAGCCAGAATTTAAATTTTTCAATTTTTTGAGTGAAAAATGGCAGAAATTTACAATTGAAAATACCCCACCAAAATCGTTTTTTGACAATAACTTCAAAAGTAGTCAAAATATTTCAAAAAATTAAAAAGTTACTATAACCACTAATTAAGTTCTTCGTAACAATGTATTACATTAATGCCTCTGTCTTATATTTCGAGAGAAATTAGTGAAAAACTCAGAAAAGGTGGATCAAACAGCAGAGACAGTTTTCTTAGCAAGTCATAATATTGTAAAGTCAGTTAGATGTTAAAATAAAGTGTGAGATTTTACTTGTACTGAAAACCATTGGATAATTTCATGAATTTCAGAGGAAAAAGCAAGAAGAATATTCTATCTTTAAACCGTTTTTATCATAATGTCTATAAAAACGTTAAACGTAGGTTTTGTACTTAGCAAGTTTCACTTGGACAATAATTAGTAAAATAATGGCCATCAGAGCAACTATCTAGTTAAAAAGGCACTACCTTTATTACCTTGATACATTTCAGACTAAAAGTTCTCCTAAATGTTTTCAAAGTACCCTTTGCTAATTATGTGAAGAAACACTGATCAGATTGGATTGCCAAGAATAGTTTTGTTGAGCTTTGTGCCATTTTTCATCTGTATTTCAGTAATGAAAGACCAAAAGTCAATATAACCAGTACTTCTGGATTATATACTCGTACTAACCTTTCTCCACAATGAACATTACTGCCAATCATGCACATAAAATGCCTTCAATCAAATCTTCAGTTAAAACACATTTCTCAGATGGGGATTAAATTAATTACATTTATCTCTGAAGATTTGGGTTCTTCCTACTGAGCTGAAGGTAAGATACTCGGCACATAGATTAGGAAAATATGCCATAGTGAGACAACTTGTGTATACCTGTGTACAAGTCTTTTCCTTTGGTTTCTTTTTACTGCTACAGCACAAGAAGAGTCAGCAGCAGCAATCAGGGCTTTTCCCAAAGGTATTGCAGTCTGAAAGAAGAGATTTATTATGTGCTGTACACATGTGCTATGTCTGCTATACATTGAGAAGTCCCTGGTAAAGGAAACCTTATTTTGGTTATGAAAACATGCAAAATAGCGGGGACTTAATCTCTTTTATACAGTGTGGACATAGTAAAACAAGAATATGATAGTTTACTATCTTTTCTACACAATGCAGCCATAAACAGAGGATAATGGGGACAAAGGACTTCGGTCGATTTGTGTATAAAATCTCCTAACCTATACTACACTTACTATCTACATGTATAAACGGAGGGTTTAGTTATAAATGTAGGTATACACATGTAAAGGTTTAAGAGTCAAAACTTGATGCTTTTCTGTTATAAATTCAATAAAAACTTGGTAAACATACTTTGCACTCCCCCTCCCGCGTCCCTTGTGCCCGGAAGCTATTTACCTGCATCAAAAATTCATATGAAGAACATTTCCTGAAAGTTTGGTTCAGGCACACGAGTGGCAATGATAGTCTATAACCAAAAAGCCCTACTTTCTTACGTTCAGTGGGAGGGGTACGGATATATTTTCATGCTTTAAAGCAGTAGCTTTTCCCTGATTCAGATAGATAAATGAACAGAAACATTTACCTAAATATATTTACCACCGTGTTATCAATTCAACTGTGGAAAGTTATATTTTTTCATATTTGTTGGCCAACTAAAAATTATTGTTTTGTTGCGGACGTTCACGACTAGTCAACTAACACTTTTTTGTACATTTATCATTGATTAACACTTTAAAAACCATGAACAACAATTTTCAACCAAAAAAAAAAACTAATCCGTAGCTTAAAAAATGCCTTCAACATTTTTTATCTCACCTGAGCACAACGTGGTCATGGTGAGCTATTGCGATCCCCCTGTGTCCGGCGTCCGTCGTCGTGCGTCCGTGCGTCGTCCGTCGTCAACAATTATATAAAAATAACATATCCTCTGAAACTACGGACTGCACATTAACCAAACTACACAGGAATGATCCTTGGATGGTCCCCTTTCAGAGTTGTTCAAATGGTTCCGGTCTGTTGCATAAGTAGGTCACAAGGCCAAAAAAGAAGTTTCAAAAATGCAAATTAAAAAATTCTTCTTGTCAGAAAGTTCAAGGCCCAGAGCTTTGATATTTAGTATATGACATCATCTATAGGTCCTCTACCAAAGTTGTTCAAATTATGCCCCTAATAGTAAAATTGTCTCCGCCGCAGGGGGTCATAAGTTTTCCTTATATTTATATAGTAAAAACTTAAAAAATCTTCTCCTCTGAAATGACAAAGGCTAGAGCATTGGTATTTGGTATATGACATCATCTATAGGTCCTCTACCAAAGTTGTTCAAATTAAGCGCCTAGTGCCAAAATTGGCCCCGCCCCAGGGGGTCATAGGTTTTCCTTATATGTATATAGTAAAAATTTAAAAAATCTTTTCCTCTGAAATGACAAAGGCTAGAGATTTGATATTTGGTATATGATATCATCTACAGGTTCTCTACCAAAGTTGTTCAAATTGTGCCCCTAGTGCCAAAATTGGCCCCGCCCCAGGGGGACAGGTTTTCCTTAAATGTATATAGTAAAAAATTTAAAAATCTTCTTCTCTGAAATGACAAAGGCTAGAGATTTGGTATATGATATCATCAATAGGTCCTCGACCAGAGTTGTTCAAATTATGCCCCTAGTGCCAAAATTAGCCCAGCCCGTGGGGGACAGGTTTTCCTTATATGTATATAGTAAAAAATTAAAAAATCTTCAACTCTGAAATGACAAAGGCGAGAGCATTGAATTTTGGTAAATAACATCTTCTATAGGACATCTACGAAAGTTGTTCAAATTATGCCCCTAGTGCCAAAAATGGCCCAGCCCCAGTGGGACAGGTTTTCCTTATATTTGTATAGTAAAAACTTAGAAATACTTCTCCTTTAAAATGACAAAGCCTTAAGCTTAGATATTTGACATGAAATATTGTCTAGTGAACCTGTTCCAAGTTTGTTCAAATTATATCCCTGGGGTTAAAATTGGGCCTGCCCGGGGGTCATAGATATTCTGTTTGTGCATATAGTAAAAACTAAGAAAATTATCCTCTGAAGCTTCAAAGGCTAGAGCTTAGATATTTGGCATGAAGCATTTTGGACCTCTACAAACATTGTTCAAATTATTGCCCTAAGGTCAAAATTGGCCCTGCCTTTCGGGACATGGGTTTTCTTTATATACATATAAAAAAGTGATCTCTGAAACCGTGAAAGCTAGACCTGAGACATTGTCTGGTGGAACTATATCAAGATTGTTTAAATTAAAGCTTGGGGTCACATTTGGCCCTGACCTAGGGGACTTATTGACCTACTTTTTTGTAATTTGATATACAGTTATGAAATTTGGACCATGTGCACAGTTTCAGATGAAGACTTGAACTTTGATGTTAAATGACCTAAATTTTGACCTAGTGACCTATTTTCTTTTTTTTTTATGTACAGCTATGAAATTTGGACCATTTGCACAGTTTCTGATGTAGCATTGAACTTTGATGTTAGATGACCTAGATTCTCACCTAGTGACCTACTTTCTTGCTTTTTTATCTACAGCTATGAAATTCGAACCCTGTGCACAGCTTCAGGTGTCGAAATTGATCTCTGACATTAGATGACATTTTGACCTAGTGACCTCCTTTTTGTTGTTTTATGTACAGGTTTGAAATTTGGACCATATATATAGTAAAAATTGTTCAAATGCTTGTAATAAACACTAGCCTTGTCCATTTTCACACAAATGACAGTCCTCAGGTGAGCGCTTTGGGGCCAATGGCCCCCTTGTAGGAATATACAATAGGAAACCAACCGAGGTCCTTGATGACTTACTCTCTTTTATACACTGTGTGGACATAATAAGGCAAGAAAAATATTATTATTTTCTCTCTTGTACACCATGCAGTCATAAGAGGATAACGGGGACATTTTGATGACTTACTCTCTTTAATACACTGTGTGGACAAACTATAAACCAGACGCAAATTCAGTTTACACCATTAATTCTGCAATGGTTAAATGTACATAATGCGCGGCACATGTACAAAAACAACCTAATATATTAAGGTGTAACATCAAATGAAGCAAAACTACAGATAACAGTGTCTAGTTGACTGAACTTCAAAATTATTTAAGCCATGCTCAACACACCTAAAAATATATTAAGAACAATGTGTTTCTCACTCTTTTTATACTTTTTAAAACTAGCAAAAATGTATATGGAACATCTTAAATAAATTGGAAATATATTTGAGCAATCTGAGTCTGAAACATATTCTTCTGTTCGAAGATTTCCATCTTTTCTTTTGATGAGGACACTGAGTCATCTATAAAAACGGTATATGGCTCAACCACTGATCATGTTAATCAAAATCGTTTTCTAAATATTTTCACAATTGCCTGATAAAACATGTTTAAATTTTTAACCTAAAGATGCACTTACATTTAAAATGAATGTGGTTATTTTGCAAGTTTGGAACTTTGACAGAAGTTTCAACAATATGTTATTTTCTGACCATAAAGTAACATTTGAGCTATTTGCTAATTTCAATGTAACTGACTTCAAAAAAACTGTGACCTTGACCATGGCCCCAGTAAAGGTGGCAGTCCAGGCAAGGAAATTATATATTGAATACCAAATATGTAATACATTAGTGAATAAATTATGACTCCATGAGGAAAAGTAAAAAAAATCAATCTATTTTTAGCCTTGGTGGCCTTTACCTTTACCTCAGTAAGAGTATAGGTCCATGCAAGGTACATAAATACCAATTATTTTAGATATCACTTGTGTACTTTTCGAGTGCAGCATCAAGGTTTTTTTATATTTTTAGTAATGGCGGTATGACCTTTAAGAAAAAAAGATGGTATTGCATAATCCTAACTTTGTACATGTGTACAAAGTTTTATGAAGATATCTCAAGAACTTTTTGAGTTATCGCAGGATCCAGTTTTTGCAAACAGACGGAAACATATAGTCCCCCAACCCCAGGTAGGGGATTAATTACTTATATTCTGTTTAAAAATTAAATACTTTTTCAAATAAAAGTAAGCCCCTTCCTATTAAAATCTGAGTCTGAATCTGTAATGACTTAGATAATTTAATTAAACAATCTGAACCACTTAAACACTAAGACCTTATAAAACTAGGCTTCAGTACTAAATATTTTGAGGTCGGTTCACTAAGGAATCCCTACTTTTCCAATCTCATGACTTTGTTGATGAATCCCGCAGTCACTTTTATTTCCAAATATCTGTCTTACTTTTTATTCTATATGCTAGTTCTACTTCAACATAAGCCACATCCTCATAATCAACTATATCACCAATTTCACCTTACACCACCGGATCCAAACTTTTGTCTGTTGCCTCGGTCACCGCTTCTGTAACTACTTTATCAACAGTGGGCTCCTCCATGGCTTTGCCTGTTTCTGCCACTACATCACTTACTACAATAGATTAATACAGACATTTTCAAACATTCATGTTTTAAGATTGACTTTGATCTCAGATTACCTGGAATCAGACTGATACAGTGCACGCTATCAGACATTCTTGAAAGTGCATGACTATTTAATTACTGTGCTTATCTGTGAAAATTTCAGTAAAAAATTCATTGACATGATTTAGGTCTAGTGAAACGGATCCTGGCCAGCTTTCATTCAAAATGAAATGTGCTCAAACATGGCCTCTGTCTTACTTTTTATTCCATATGTTAGGGCTACATCATCACTTGTCCTCCATTTCTACAGCTGTCTCAGCACCCTGTTGCTCAATCTCATCTGTTGTATTTGCAACTTTATCACCAACTCACCCTAAGACCACTGGATTCAAACTTTTCTCTGTTACATCTGTGACCGCTTCTGTAACTACATTATCAACAGTGTGCTCCTCCATGTCTTTACCTGTTTCTGTCACTACATCACTTACTACAATAGATAAATACAAATATTTTTAAAAGCGCATGTATATGAGATTTCTGTTGAAAAGAACAAAATCAGACCAAGTTTCATTTAGCAATAATTGTGAACTGTGGAGTATAACCACTTCATCGCTGACAAAACACAGGACTTCACATTAAAACATGACTGGTTTCTAAAGCGATTATTTAAAATATAGAATTAGCCTCATTAAGCATCTTAAAACAATAATTTTGTATTGGTGCACTGATCTTTGACGATTTCAGTAACAGATTCGTGGACATGGACAATAAAAGATTTATTCTACTATTAATGTTTTAGGCATAGTGAATTTGTCCCTCATCAGCTTTAAATAAAAATGAAATGTGTTCAAGCATGGCCTTTGTCTTACTTTTCATACCATGTGTAAGGGCTACATCATCATTTACCATGCCCCCCATTTGTACAGCTGTCTCAGCACCCTGTCGCTCAACCACATCTGTTGTATTTTCAAATATATCACCAATTCAACCTAAGACCACTGGATCCAAACTGTTCTCTGTTGCCTCGGTCACCGCTTCTGTAATTTCATTATCAACAGTGTGCTCCTCCAAGTCTTTGCCTGTTTCTGTCACTACATCACTTACTACAATAGATAAATACAAATATTTTCAAACTTTCATTTTTAAGATTGACTTTGATCTCAAATGACCTTGCATTAGACTGATATGAGATTCTTTTTGAACAGTACAAAATCATTTAGCAAAATATTGTGAACTGTACAGTATAACCACTTCATTGCTGACAAAACACAGGACTTCACATTGAAACATGACTTACAAAAGTAATAATTACAGATCTAAAATTAATCTCATGAAGCATCTTACAACAACAAATTTCTTTCATGAAGAGCAGATCTGATAATCTCTGACAGGACATGCTTGAAAGTGCAGAACAATAAGGCATTCTTAAAGGTGCAGGGCCATTTTGTTATCAGTATGCAGATCTGAAAAAAAAATTCTGTGTCAGTTTTATTTTACTATCAATGTTTTAAGTCTAGTAAAACTTATGCTGCTCAGCTTTGAATCACTAGATGCCAAAAGGAAGAATTCTAACCCACTTCTCTCAAGGAATGAAAATTATACAGTCATTTAGTTATGTTGCATAAAACTGACGTCCATTGTTAAAAGGTTTGTTCCAAGTTATTCCAATATGCTTCTACTACTTATCCAGAAAAGCTGTTTTTGACTAATTTTGACATTTGATTTTCTATGTGTAACCTTGACTTTTCAGCTACACCTATTGGGGATGCATTATACAAAGACTGTCCGAGGACACAAACACATACACGGAATTGCCGCAGGGGTTCCGAAATCCGTTGCCCGACTCGTACATTTTTAGCTCCGGACAACCAATTAGTCAGAACTGACAAGTGACTTTTTGGACAATTTCAGAACCCCTGTGATCTTGTCGTGACTATGTCAAACTCAATATTAGCTGACTCTTCAAAAATCATATGTGCTCAAAGATGACCTACTCCTTTTCAGAGTGTACTAAACAGAAAAATAAAATAACTAAATTCTAATTCAACCGTCAACAGTAACAACTGAAACTAATTTTAAACAAAATACATCTCTGTACTGTTGCTCTACGTTTCTAATAAAAGAAGCAATTGCATTATAAAATTTAGCAACAAGTTGTACAATTATACGACGATTATATACAACTATATATCAATGAGCCCAACTTTTTCTACTTGTACCTAAAAGCTACTTGTTCACATTTTGAAATTTTTCAACATGTTCATTTTCACCAAGTCTTGAATTGAATATGTGTTATGCACTCATATATAATAAATGCAAAAGGCAGAATAATTTTCAATTTGATGAGATAGCACCTAGGGACAGTTGATTCCTTTCTGCATAACAGATTAATAGTTATCTTGCATGAATCATATACTGTAATATTCATACTTCATGACTTTTTGAAAGAGTATAATACTTAACAAGAGGGCCATGACCACTCTGGATCGCTGACCTGTGTAACTTGACCCCAGCACCATGATTTATATAACATTTGTAAAGTTCCACAACTATGGAAAACATTATTCAGCAAGAATGATCGGTGATCACATGTGTCGCCTGGTTGGAAGCGATTAACAATAGTAAAGATATGAAAGTAGGTATGTAACACGGCTTTGTCGGAGTAAACAAAATAAACAAAGACGCTGGGTTCGATTTCCATTCTTTACTGTAATCTCCTATGCATCAAGGTGTAGAGACTCTAATTTGTGAGGCATTAAAAACTGTAACACTTCAAGCTGTGAACCAGATACATCACACTGAGTGCACATGAACTGTGGACTATCATTACTGAGAGCACATCAAGCCGAAATCGCCATAACAAAGTGGGCTAGATCTATGGGACCTCTGCCCTAAACACCAAGTTACGTCACTGAATAAAACTGCATTCCACACAGGCACAATCCACACTGGCTCACTGTGATGTTAAATGCAAACACGGATGAAAACCTTCAGCGAAAACCCAAACTGACCACTGAACAAAGAACGGCAGAATAACCCGCCAACATACAAATTTGTGTTTTATACACATTGCTGATGACGTCGACAATAACTGAGTAAACCCGTGACTGATCATGTGATAACAAAATGGATGACAAGTGTGGATAAAACCCAGTCAGCACGGTAATAAACTGTACAAAGTTATAGGAAAGAAGCAAAAGTAGATATATGTGCACTAAACTAAAATTTGGTCAAAAATGACCCTGTTACAGGTAGTTGTAATAATACAGAAGTGGGAAAACACCTCTCCTCAATGAGATCTATCCATCTATGAAGTTTCAAGTTCACATATAATATATTATTGGAGTTACGCTCTGGACAAAAAATATGAAAATTAACAATGGGCAATAACTGCAAAATTAAGAAAGATAGGGTTACAGATCTTGTGCACTGCACCTCTCCACTACCCAGCAATGAAGTTTCCTGTTCACATTCTATTATAGTTTTAAAGTTATGTTCTGGACAAAAGTTAAATATGAAAATTAACAAAGGGCAATAACTCAAAAATTAAGAAAGATAGGTAGGGCTTCCATAATTACCGGTTTATCTGTTCTTGACTGATTTTTGACTTTTGAGACCGATTTGTGAAACAAAATATTTAAAAAAATCGGTCCGATAAAAACATGAGAAATGTAAAATTTAAAGAGGCTGTACTCCAGATTTGACATAAACATTTTTTTTTCATAAATTATATATTCAGATGCCGTGAGATTGTAACAACATAATATTTTACTTCAAAACTGATTATAAATGTCAAAAAAGAATAAAAAAAATATTTTCGCTCTAGCCTGATTTGAACTCTGGACCCTCATGTTAACAAAATATTTCCACCGCTTTTACTGTCACCACCATCGCCGCATGTGATATTACGGATATTTACTTTAAATCTTATACGATATAGTTATACCGTCGCGTTACGGTATAGCACTTTGAAAGGGAAAAAATCAATTTATAATATAATTATTCGATTTATTTTTTGTCAGTAAGTTATTTTTTAAGCAGTAGTCATAAATATTACAAGAAATTTATAATACAAGAAAACTTCCTTTTTTTGTCATGTGGAGCACAGCCCCTTTAAAGTCTGATAAGTTCAATAAACGACGACCTGTCAGCCAGACATTGTTGATCACACCTCCAAGACTAACCACTGTTCAAATGGCAAGGGCACACAAAGGGGCAGACATGCATATTGCTACATCCCTTTCAATCATCATCGCACGGGGCATAAAGTATACTTAAACGTTTCTTGAATGGCAGTCTTTCAATGTGAAATTTTCAAAAAGTGCCACATTTCCATATGGCAGTTAATACTTTTGTCATGTCATTCTGAACAAGACAAATTCATAATGTAACAAAAATATAAAAACCTTTTTCCTCCAAGGATAATCTCCATAACCATAATTGTAACGAATTTCTTCATCTGGTTTGATAGACTTTAAGGCAGTGAATACAATGTATGGCTCTCCGTTCATTTCAATTACTTTGGGAACACTGTTTGGTGACTTGTGATCATTATTTGTCATACGCCCTAAACTGTCATCATCCTTTGTTGCATCAATGCTTAAAAGAAAAAGGAAATGATGTAATTGTTTGGTGTACAACTATTCCACATAATAAGCAAAATAAATAAGAAATCTATATCATTGACTGTCTTTGTCACATTGGTGTCAAGCTGCTGAGTAAAATTAGTGTACATGTATTAGACAATTATGGAAAAGAGAACAGGTCTTCAAATTTACATTTCTGTCAATCATTTTACATAATTGTAACGCTGCATTTAGCTGCAGTTGTCAGCTTCACTAAACAAGTATTTCAGCATGTATTTTTTGTAATTGCTAACATATCACACTTATACACCTGCTTCTAAAGCATCTAAAGCGAGAAATGTAAGAAATGTTTACTAATGATATAAATAAAGTAATAGTAAAATACCAAATAATCCTCATAATAATAATCATACCAATACACTATCCCTTTGTGCTTGAATTCAAAGATAAAATCATCCTCAACAGTTTCTAATACTACTTTAACCCGGTTCCCTCTGTACGAAAACAGGGTATCTCCTTTCTCAAACATCTTTTTAGAGAAAACGCCATATCCTTAAAAAAACCATGTTAACATGTTAACAAAGAAATCTTTTGACATGGCATGTGCAAGACAGAAAACAAGAGGGCCATGATCGCCCTAAATTGTTCACCTGATAAAAGTTGCTTTTCAAAGGAAATTTTAAAATTCAATGGACATTTGGAGAAGATTGTGTCTACATAAAATAAACAAGATTAACATTTTTCGGACGATGGATGACGACGACGGACACAGAGCGATCACAAAAGCTCATTAAGATTGGGCCAAAATTGTGACCTCTAGAGTGTTAACAGTCAAAATGTTGACGACGGACGACGGATTACAACGACGGACACAGGGCGATCACAATAGCTCACACTTCGTGCTCAGGTGAGCTAAAAATATGTATTATCAAACAACATCGTAAAATGAACCAGACTCTACTTAACTATATTTACACGTACACAATGGCAATACTTACCTAAGCATGATATACAGAGCAACAGTAATAATAAAATAAGTTTACATAACACACGTAAATAACAAGATACAGGGTTTGTAACACACTCATGTACAAATACAGATGTACAATCATGTGTAAATTATTAACATTATTTAAGGATGTGAGAATAATTCATCTCCTAGGGATAATGGTTGGTATATTAAATAAAGCACAGTGTATTTTCTGAATAAAAATAGGAAATGTCAGAAGTTCTGAACTGTACAATTTAACTTACTGCCTAAATTAATTTCATGATCCATCAAACTAGCTTACAAGTAAAGCACATGCTTCGAAATTAAAGCAAAACAATTTCAACTGCCAAACATTTTTTGTTTGGGAGGGGATGGGGGGGTTTAACCAAAAATAAAACGTGGTAAGCTTACCTGTAACTGCATCCACTTTTCCCACATAAAAATCTGGCGGATCTAGATCATTCCCTCTTATGTGCAATACTTCACTGTCACATACTTTATGTCTTTGTCTCATTCTGCCTATAAAATAAATATACACATACATATATTTATTTATTTTGTTGGGTTTAACATCGCACTAACACAATGAAGGTCATATGGCGACTTTCCAGCTTTTGTGATGGAGGAAGACCTCAGGTGCCCCTCCCTACATTTTACGCGCACAAGTGGACACATGGGTAGAACCACGGACCTTCCGTAAGCTAGCTGGATAGCTTCCTCAGATTGCTGAGGGGCAGGTGGTTGGAAATCAGTAACCTTTACCACTCTGCTAGGTAGGCCCCCTACATACTATATATATATAATTTTTGCTCATTTTTAGCTCACCTGAGCTGGCGAAGGGTGAGCTATTAGGATCGATGAATGTCCGTCGTCTGTCGTCCGTCGTCCGTTCACACTTAGTTTGTTAACACTCTACTGGTCAGATTTTTGCTCGAATTGTCACGAAACTTGGTCAGGATGTTTGTCCCAGTAAGTACTCGGACGAGTTAGAATATGGGTCATCTGGGGTTATTCAAGTTTGACATTTAACCTTAAAATGATCAAAAGTGTCAAGGTCAAATTATTGAATTTTGCTTAAATTGTCAAAACTTTGTTGTTTATGGTTGGATTTAATTCAAACTTAAACAAAACAACAGTTATGACAAAACCGACATGCTGAATATCTTAGGTGTGACTATAAACTAAAAATAACCTTGTCCATCAAGGTCAGATAATTGAATTTTGCTTAAATTGTCATAACTTTCTCATTTATTTTTTGATTTGATTCATGTTTGGACAAAACAATACAAACGACACATCTGACATTTTGATTCTTTCAAGTATGACCTTGACCTTTAAATGACCTTAACAGTCAAGGCCAAATTATTGAATTTTGCTAAAACTGGCCATAACATTGTTATTTGTGGTTGGATTTCAATCATACTTGGACAAAACAACACTTATCACAAAGCCGACATGATAAATTATTCAGTTTTGACCTTAACCTTTAAATGACCGTGACCATCAAGGTCAAACTATTGAATTTTGCTCAAATTGTCATAACTTTGTTATTAATTTATGGATTTGATTCATACTTGGACAAAACAACATTTATGACAAATCCAGCATTATGATTCTTTCTTGTTTGACCTTAACCTTAAAATGACCTTGACAGTCAAGGTCAAATTATTGAATTTTGCTAAAATGTTCCATAACTTTGTTAATTGTTGCTGGATTTATACTTTGACAAAACAACATTTATGACAAAACCGACATGTTGAATAACTCAAATGTGACCATGACCTAATAATGACCTTGACAACAACTTTTTTGTGTCGAACACAATACAACAAGAAATACACTGCTACACTCTTGACTCAGGATAGCGATGGCATTCAATAATGTGCCTCTTAAGACTTGATGGATGAGAATAATATGTTTGATCCCAGCATGTTGGAACTAAACAACATGTTCCCTGTGGTGGAAACGCTAACTCAGCCCGGAAGAACTGGTTTTCCTCTTCCGGGTTAACCTGTATTTCCAAGATATCACTAAAAGAAATATGTAATATTTAATTAAGAAATATTAAATATAATGAATTGAATTGAAATATAACCAAAGAATTTGTTTTTATATTATCTTACTTCGGAATCTAACAAAGAAACCCAGCCATGTTTCGTAAAAACTCCAAGCAACCCTGACACAAAAACTGGTTTATTTTACTACTGTAATAAATTAAACAGAATTCTGAAGTTATATGAGTGAAGTAATAATTACAGATTTCGAGCCAGTAATAAGTATAGTAAATGGAAAATGCATGCAATTGTTTCAATGAAAATGAGACGAACTCGCTACCGTGATCGTGATGAGAAATGACTTTGAATGAGCGATAGTATAAATTTTAGACGTAACTGCATGTACGTCATAACTATTCTTACGTCACGTACTTAACAGCCATCAGATGAACGCAATATGTTTTAGTCTAATGCCATAGACTATTCTTCATTACTAATTATATTCTCAAACGTAATAACCGTTTCATAAAATACATAATGTGCCCTTTTACACGCTGTAGCTATACTTAAGGTTAAAAGTACATAACATCCGCGTTTGCTTTTCAATAAAGCGGTATGAAAACAAATATCGTAAACTTCCGTCACAGACACGCAGTATATATATATAAACAAGGAAAATTTAAATGGACTTGAGTCCATTTGAGTGTACGGTTTTTACTGCATTTTTAAGGAACCTTTAGCTACAGCATTCTATTTTGTTTTCAGACGCCAGTAAAAAGAAATTTAATATTTATCTTAGAATTGATTACCTGTCTTGTTCAGACATATTATAAGTAATGTAATGCACAGTTTTTAACGAACAACAACATATTTGTTCAACCGTTTATTTTCATATATCTCTTTACGTTAGTGGTGATAATTATGATTATTCTGAAACAGTGTTTGTTTTGTTAAGTAACAAAATAACGTGAATTTCATGGAATAACATGCTTGAACAGAATAACAAACTTGCTTGAATAGAATAACAAATATACTTGTAATATCAATTATGATAATAAACTATGACCATGCTTTGATTACTTCAAACTTACTAATTCAACATATTAAAGACCAGGTGAGGAACAGTCACTGTCGTAGCAAAGTACTTCCAGGAACCAGACAGAATTTTTAACTTTAGATGTCTTTTTTCTTTGTGAGCCGAATTTTATTATTTGAAAACATTAAACATAAACATTGTATCATTTTACATCTTTGAAAGCTCTTTAAATTCATATTTTGAAAATATAAGCAGATTTTGAATTTTTGCTTTTAAAAAAGAGAACTAATTTATACCTGTCTTTTCAGCATTTTTTCAGCATTTTTCTAGCAGCTTAGATCCGCTAAGTTTAACCATTTACAAACAAGAAAGTGAACAGTTTTGAAAATTATTATTTATATATGTAAAATATGAGTTTACAGACCTTTTAAATGATATAAAATATTGAATTGTTTGATGAAAAATGACTTTGTAACTGTAATTACAAAATTACTATGTTTTGCATTTTTTACAACCGCCATATTTTTGCCAGCCTTCAAAAAGTTACCATATCTCTTATCAGTTACTTGTTACTATTAATAGATTTCAAAACGATAACATATGTTCCTACACAATATTACCAGACAGTCAGGTGATTCTGTTCGTAATTCTGTCCGAGGATTTCCGGAATAACACAACTTCGCAAATTGATTCAACACGTAGTACATCGTAAAAATACGTAATGCTTCGGCAGTAATCGGATCTTCTAACAGCCAATCAAAACATAGAATTACATAATATTGGATAACACTAACCCCGCTCCAATTGTACATATAGGAATATAATACTGGCAATTTTCCGTACAGAAAAATGTATATCGTGCACATTATTACAAAATTTGCACTGAAAGTCCAGATCCATACCTCAATCTTTTGAAATATCACAGTTTTGTGCTTCATGTAAAACTTCCCTAAGGCGGGGTACGTTGGTAACTCTGTTACAAATTCTAGTTATAGTAGTCTGTTACAAAGAAAACATGTTCCCTCCTCAAAACAAAATACATGGACCTTCACAATCAGACTAACACATGGTTTCATGTATAGGGCTTGTTTGTGTCTGGATACGACAACAAAGGAAGTACAGTAAGAAAATCGTGTGACTTTTGGTGTTCATTTGCCCACTTGAAACGAGCATGTTTCTTTGTGAGTGCAATTATTGTTCAGCAATTTGAGAAAAGTTTGGAATAAACCTTCGATATTAGGAACACATTCCAATAAAAAATCTTACTTTACGGACACATGTTGGTGCAGGTAAAGATTCAATTGCATTAACCTTTACAGGATCCGGTTTAATACCACTAGTATTGACTACAAAACCAAGGTAATGTGTCTCAGTTTGCAAGAAACTACACTTCTTTAACTTAAGTTTCAGTCCATGTTGTCTAAGTCTGCTGAAAATCTTGTCTATATGACTAAGATGTTCTTTTAAACTAGAACTAAATATCAAAATATCATCCAAGTATGCTGTTTTAAAACTCACTACAGTCCTGCAAAACTACAGACATCAGTTCCTGAAATATAGCTGGGGCATTCGAAAGACCGAAGGGCATTTTCATAAAATGAAACAAACCTTTATGACATGTTATGCCGTCTTCTCCTTGTCATTTTCGTCCATAAGTACCTGCCAGTACCCACTTTTCAAATCGAGGGATGTGAAAATTTTAGCCTTACTAATAAAGCTAGGATGTCATCTATCAAAGGTAGTGGAAATGATTTTTTTGTTCTTTTGTTGAGTTTCCTAAAGTCAACACAGAAACGTTTAGTACCATCTTTTTTTATCTACTATAACTACTGGAAAACTCCAAGGTGACCTAGATTTTTCTATGATTTTGGCATCGAGCATTTCTTTTATAGCCTGATCAACTACTTGCCTACTTTGAATAGGAGTCCTATACGGGCGTAGTTTAATAGGAAGTTGTTCACCTGTTTCAATTTTCATTTCAACTGTTTCCGTATGTCCTAACTTTGAGTCTTTATTTGCAAACAAATCTTTGTTCTTTAGTATTATATTTTTAACTTTGACCCTGAACTCATTTGGCACAGTAAGGTCATTAAAATTTCGCATTCCGGTTTGTTAAGAACAGAGTTTACATTTTTCAAGTTGTTATCTGTTACCTTTTCTATCTTTGCCACTACTGCATGCCTAAAGATTTTTATTGTTTTGTTTGTGTAGTTAACTATGAAAAATGGCAAAATTCTATCATTTGATTTACTAATTGAGTTTACTACACTTAAGCCACTTTATTAGCTATAAATCTTCTCTCAGTACATGAAACTTGATAGTTTGTATTACTCTCTAAATCTGGACTATTTCTTACTTTACCATAACAAATTTTGTCTGTGGTTTAAGAGTTACTGCATATTTAATTATAACTACGGAAGATATATGAATATCTTCTTCTAAATTAAGATATGTTTTCTCACCTACCCTTAAACAACCAAGGTCAAAGTAAATTCTAACACCATTTTTAGCTCACCTGTCACGTAGTGACAGAGTGAGCTTTTCTGATCACCTTTTGTCCATAGTCTGTCCGTCCGTCCACAATTAGTTTGCTAATACACTGGTGGTCACATTTTTGCCTCAATTGTCATGAAACTTGGTCAGGATGTTTGTCTCATTAATATCTCGGACGAGTTCGAACATGGGTTATCACGGTTGGAAAATTAGGTCACAGAGCCCAAATATAGAAAATCATTGTTAACACTCTAGAGGCTACTTTTTCAGTCCAAATATCCTGGAAATTTGACCGAAAGGTTCTATCGATGATTAGTTGAAGTTTAAATATTGGTCATCTGGGTTCAAAAACTAGGTCACGGAGCACAAAAATAGAAAAATCTTGTTTACACTCTAGAGGTAACATTTTCAGCCCAAATAATCTGGAAATTTGTCAGAAAGGTTGCTTTGAAGATTTCAAGCTCAAGTTGGAGTATGGGTCATATGGTGTCAAAAACTAAGTCACAGAGCCCAAATATTGAAAAACCTTGTTTACACTCTAGAGGTAATATTTTTAGACCAAATAATCTGGAAATTTGTCAGGAAGGTTGCTTCCATGATTTATAGCTCAAGTTCGAATATGGGTCATCTGGGTTCAAAATCTAGGTCACAGAGCCCAAAAATAGAAAAATCTTGTTAACACTCTATGGTTACATTTTCAGTCCAAATAATCTGTAAATTTGTCAGAAAGGTTGCTTCCCAGATTTCTAGCACAAGTTCAAATATGGGTCATCTGGGTTCAAAAACTAGGTCACAGAGCCCAAATTTAGAAAAATCTTAACACTTCAGATGTTACTTTTTCAGCCCAAATAATCTGGAAATTTGTCAGAAAGGTTGCTTCTATGATTTATAGCTCAAGTTCAAATATTGGTCATCTGGGTTCAAAAACTAGGTCACAGAGCCCAAAAATAGAAAAATCCTGTTAACACTCTAGTGGTTACATTTTCAGCCCAAATAATCCGGAAATTTGTCAGAAAGGTTGCTTCTAAGATTTCTAGCACAAGATAGAGTATGGGTCATCTGGGTTCAAAAACTAGGTCACAGAGCCCAAAAATAGAAAAATCTTGTTAACACTCTAGATGTTATATTTTCAGCCCAAATAATCTAGAAATTTTCTCAGAAAGGTTGCCTTGAGGATTTCTAGATCAAGTTTGAATATGGGTCATCTGGGGTCACAAACTAGGTCACAGAGTCCAAATATGGAAAAACTTTGTAAACACTCAAGAGGCTACACTTTCAGTCCAAATTTCCTGGAAATTTGTCAGAAAGGTTGTTTTGATGATTTGTAGCCCAAGTTTAGATATGGGACATCTAAGTTAAAAAACTAGGTCAAAGAGCCCAAATATGGAAAAACCTTGTTAACACTCTAGCGGTAACATTTTCAGTACAAATAACCTTGATATTTGTCAAAGAGATTGTTTCAATAATTTCTATGTCAAGTTCGAATATGGGTCATCTGGGGTCAATTAACCAGGTCCATAGCAACTTTGTTAAAAGCAGTCATACTCAGGTAAGCGATACAGGGCCATCATGGCCCTCTTGTTAGTTAACCAGTTAGTTCCTAAAATTAAATTTCTGTTGAGGTTATGCACAACATAAAACATTTGTGACATCTCGGCACCACCGATCTTGAAAGTAACATTAACGCAACCATCGACCTTCAATTTATTACAACCTGCAGACTGAAGGCTTATCCTTTTATACTGCAACTTAGGTTTTTGCTTCAACATCTCATAAACTCTTCGATGCATTAATGAAACTTCCGCTCTCGTGTCCACAAGTGTTCTAAATTTATGCTTGCCTATATCAATTAAACATGAACTTGGATTTCCTGCTAAACTTATCTTAAATGAAGGTATTTCTGATTTGTTATTTTCCTTCTTCACATTGACTTCGGTATGTGAAGAAGTTTTTAGTTTAAATATTGATTTGGTATTCTTCTGCCATGACCAATGATTGCTTTCTTTTCACTATCAAAATGTCTGCAGAATTTAATAGTATGTCCCTCTTTGCCACAGTTCCAACATTTAATGCGTTTTGAAGCTCGTTTACAGTTCTGCAAGATTTGGATGTATGCCCAAATTTTTTACATTTGAAACATTTCAATGGACTTGCATGGTCAACGTCCATTGGTTCACTTTCTAAACTAAAATCTTGTTTTCCTTCCCCTTAATCCTGAAACTCTTTGCTTTAAATTTAACTCTTTTGTTGCAATCCCTATAGCTCCTTGCAGAGTATCAGGTGACTTACGTAGTATAGTCAATTTTAAATTTTCACTACGCAGCCCACAAACAGACATATCGATCAACTGGCTCTCAATAACATCACTCCCTTGGCCATTAAAAGCTATTTCAGCCAGACTCAAAAGCCTTTCAGCATATGACTGAATGTTTTCAGTCGGCTTTTGCCTAATATTCCTTAATAAGGACATGCCGTGATGAGAATCAGTCACGTCAGAAAATTTCTCGACAAGTTCATTTTAAAGTTGGACCCATGTATGGCGAGTATTTGCAGCCATAAATCTTTGTATATACCCTGAAACAGCACCCTTGCTTGTTTGAAAAGCAATTAGTGATTTCCTATTATCAGGTAAGTTAAGTAGCTGGGCATATTTTTCTATCGATTAAATCCATTCCCTACAATTTTTTGGTTAACAATCAAAAGTATTAATTGTCTGTGAAATACCCTGAGCTATCACAGCTGTCGAAACATTTCCTAATTCAGTAGCTACCAACCTCATTGTATGTGCAAAGCTTTGTTCTAAGTTCTCAGCCATTATTAAAAAATAAATTCTAAAGTTTTGTTGTTGTAGTTTTATTTTTAAGTAAAAAAAAAGAAAAAAACTAAATAATCAAAGATATTTAAATAATCAAAAACAAAAATTTACTTTAAATTGAATTAAATTATTCTTACTTCATGACTACACCTTAATACGTATTAAGTATTGCTAAGGTTGACCCGACATTGAAAAAGAGAAACCTAGAAAAGACACTAACCTTTGGCAGAAGTGTTGATATCCTCAATCGTTGAGGAAAGTTATTTTGTTGACCAATGTCCAACCGAAAGTTATCCTGGTCACGGCACTAAATAAAACCAAGTAACATAGCCAATCAATCAGCAGTTCATCTTAATTACAAATGACCCCAGCTGACTGACTAGCCACGTTGTTACCTTGAGTTCCATTATAAAGTTGAAACAGAAAAAAGACATGATCGTAAAGTTTTAATTTTTAATTTTTAAAGTTCCATTAACTTCAATTTTATTTCCAAAATGAACATTTTATTTTCATAAAATATTTCAAGCAAACTAATATTTAATATAATTTTAAATTTTTACATTTCGTACCTGAACCGAGTCCTCAACTGCTACGGAAAAGAATGAATATTGTATATATGAAAATGCCAACAAGTTTTTGACAGTGAAGGGGCGTCCACTATTGACTAGTAATATTTTGTTTTACAATTTCTAAAAATTATAAATAGCCAATTAAAAGATCAATTACATTTTAAAATTTGACATTTGACTAAAATGTTATGTTGATTCAGCATCATTAAGTTTTGCCAAGAAAATGTTTAAACTATCTCAATTTGAAAAAAGACTTAAACAAATCTATAAAAATAGCTAATTATAATAAACAACATCTGATTTATTATCTACTGCCAATGTACTTGCTTCAGTGCCAGTTACATATGAAAGTAAAATACGGTCATTTTGCAATTTAGAATATAAAACATTCCTTAACAAAATGCATCTCTTATATGATGATTAAAACAAAAAGAAGTGTACAACAACACTGTAAGATGACAATGCCCCCGAACGTGGTGCTTTGACCTTTAAAAAATTGTTTGTTTGCGGTAACGCGACCCAGAATTTTTAGTGTGGGTAGGTAGGTCGATCTTTTTTTTTTTTAAACTCTTACGTACAAACAGGGCACCCTGCAGAATGATAATGCTCAACGTATACCTGGGCATCAGCCTACCTTATACTCAACTGATATACTTTTCAGCAATAAACTTTATTTCTGGACATATTCATTAACTACATGTAAGTAACTGTGAGAATCAGAAAATGATCTGTTTGGTAGTCCCCCTGGGCACATTTCCAAACAATTCATTAAAAACAACTTTGGAACAGTGTTCAGCTTTTTTTCTGGTAATCTTCTTGTTCTTTCCTCAGTTTTTACACCTGTCACATAATGATAACACCACTCTGTATGACATAAGTGATTCCTCATCTCTCAGACCGTCTTCAGCACAGTAACAACAGATGTCCTGTCACCCAACAACCGATGTAGCAGAATAGTATTGCAGCTGTATTGGAACGCGCCATGAAAGTACAACCTTTCCTAGACCTGCCCCAGGATCATAAGAGAGGACGTCCACAGGATGGGTGATGGACAGACCTTCAGTGTATCTTATTCTACTCATACTCATAAATGTTTCACACAAGTATGGAGATATTCATCAAAGAGCACTGGTACATAGTCTTCAGATTCTGACATAACTTGATCTAATATACTATAACATGGTTTTACAAGACCAATACACTTTGGATATTGTTGAACAACAGCATTACCTCCAACTGGTCTTGCTGGATGAAGTAAAGACTGTCTGAATTTTTGTTTTGTGTTACTTTGATCTAGATAGGTTTCATACTGATGTAAGCACACAGACAATGTATTCAGGTTTTCTTTAAAAGCTGCCCAGGATAGAGCATATGTTGATGAGGACAACCGATATACAAGATTAGCATGTTGTTTAAGCTCATGAGATGACAACTGTGGAGCCGCCTTGCATTTCTTCTTGAAATGGTTGTACCCAGTGTATTTAGCAAACCTAGAAAAAGATACAGTACATATATGTTTCATCTTATTAAGTACATCTGAGGGCAGACAAAGCAGAAAACCTGACAGTTTATACTAAAGCATGATCTCATTAAAATAAGAATTACATCCAATTTGAAAGTATCAAAACTTTGGTTCTCATCTGACAGGCTGATATTGAAAAGTCTTCTGTTTTCATAAAAATGACTTGGCATGTGTTGGAGCTCTGTCATGCACTCTCATCTCATTTACCTTGTATGCCATTAGAATTTTCACGACTTTGAATAAGAATTTGAAAAAAATGAGGTCATTAAATATGAATGAGTAAACAAATTATATACTTTATAGCTTGCTTGTTAAAACATGGAAAATGAAGGACTTCGTTTTTAACATGGCATACACTCCTTGGAGAAATTCTGGATGTTGCTTATTACAAATTGAAAAACTAAAGATGCAAAGTTGGAAAAACAAATGTTAACTCAGGTTAAGTGTTAGTGATCAGACACCTTGCAGGAGGCCCCATTTGCTTGACTGAGAATGACAATTTCTCATTTCTGATATTGATATATTATTTCATGCAATACCTGAAAACCTTGGTTTATCTAATGGAATTTTTTATGTGGCTTTATCCTCCAAGCAGAGCCCTGTGAAGAAGAACACTGGAGGCATCTTTCGTTTGTCATGGGCTTTCATCTTCACAGGCATTACCCAGAGCGTTCAAACTAATAGTGACATATTTCAAGCTTGAATCCAAATCTGTCAGAGTTTTAACAGCATCACACATATCAGCATCAAACAGTTCCGTTGACGAAATCGTACTCGAAACTTTTACTTTCGCTTTCTCTTCAAAATTTTCATCCAGTTCAATTTTCATGCATTTTGGCAATTCAGTCCCTTCGCAAGTCTAATTTAGTACAAATCGAACCACGTATGATCAGGACTAAGTTAAAGTTTGGCATATTTTTGCTAAAGTCTTGCAAGAATCGTCGCATTTATGACATTGACGGTTACAGAAAATTTACGACGGGCTCCGCCATATTTCTTCTACAGCTGATTAATGAACGCAAAGGAACAAAAGTACCGGAAATAACGGAAAGGATAAAAACCATCGGAATTTCGTTGGGACAAAAAAAAGGTTTGCCGGAGCCAATAAAAAAGTTTGATTCGGGCCAATCTTCGTGAGTCGGTCGCGTTACTGCAAACAAACAATTTTTTAAGGATGGCCCAATGTTAAAGTTTTTGGACAACTGGATCTTCAAGGAAAAGGTCATTCAGGGGTCAAGGTCAATTAAATATAGGTCAGTGGGAAGGCCTTGTCCAAAGTTGTGTTGTGTCCAAGAATGAAGTAAATCCACTTACTAATAAGAAAGTTATTGCCAATGTTAAAGTTTTCGGACGGACGGACGGACGGATCCCCTCAGATGACGTTGTGGGGTTTGTTGCATGTGGGGTGTGCAGTACAAACAACAGTCCTGGGTTGCAGTTTTGTCCGTGTATATGGGGAAATATTAGACAGATATACTAGATGGGGTTATTAAGCCTATTGCACATGGGGTTTATCAGTCACAATGTTGTCGATACACTACGGCCATGCTTATGGGGTAAATCACGCAAAATGATTATATGATTTTCTAGAAGAGTACTAGAGTTAGATCTAAGTCGACAAATACTGAGGGGGGAGAGCGGTGGAAGCAATTGCCTGGTGAGTTAAACTGTCACATTGTCGACACGATTGTTTGTTAAAACTGTTTATACAACACTTAGACAATAGAGTAGCTAAACTCATTTTGTAATCTGGATTAGCTTGGGAAGCCAGCCAGTAGTCTTGATGCTATACTGAAACAAAAAAGTTAGGTCAGTATTTTGATATATGAAAAGAATCTTTAAATCTTTATATATTCATACAAAAGATTAAAACATTGTTTTATTATCGACTTTCTTCAATAAAGTACCATATTAAAAACTGTTTTCACTATTAATTTAGCAACACGTGTCATTTTGTTAAAAGCACGTGCACCACGTGCTCAGGGAAAACGAGTCACCCAAACATTAGTCAAGTGTCTGAATCGGTTACACATTTACACATTCATAAAAAGTCCACAGAAACAATAACAGATTATTGCAATTCTTAAGAGTGGAACGTTGTCCAAGTTTGACGTTTTATAACAAAACCATGGCTTTGGGTATGGCGCTTAAGCATTTGACGCCACTCGTCGTTTAGGCATCCAAGAAAGACAATTTATTGTCTGTAGAGTCCCTACAGACAAACTGAAAGTTTAAAAGACAGACACCTCGTTTGAGGTCGCGAAAAATGTTTGCGTAAGGGGGGACCGTAGATAGTGACGTCATCACGACGTTACAGTTTTCTAAAATGTCGGAAACTGCTTCTTATGTCCAGCATGCATCTGTGACTAGGATAATGCAATGAAATGCAAAGAATCGTCTCGTGGCCACAGGTCCAAGAGCAAGGTGCCCTTACGTTGACGTTCCTTTAAACGCCACGTCACAGGCATGCGCGTCTAAATCGAGGAGGCCAATATTCTAAGTTTTACAAAACGCAAATGTTATTTGAAAAAATTTTGAAAGAAAAACTGATTCCACAAACCCTTGTTTAAATAAATATGTATATTCTTAAAATACTTCCAAATAGTGTTCTACCGACTAAACTTTTTTGTATCAGTATATCTTGCAAATATTGTTTGATGATTACAGCAGCTGGGGTCTAGTGCTTGTGTGGAGACCGTAAAAAGGTTCCCGTACTACTCTATTGTACTGTCATATTCAACACTTTGTGTTGCTACCCTTGGAGGCAGTGATCCCTCGTTTCAACATTTTTCCGTAAATCTCTTGGTGTATTGAAATCAACATTATGTAACCTTTTTGTGTTGGTGCGCCGTTAAATTGAATAATAAAAGATCTCATTTCCTTTATAATGCTTTGGATAAAGAAACACTTGCTCCTCTTAGGTTTTGGTGAGGATGTTCAATTTTTTTTTTTGCTCTTCTATATTGACCAGTTATGCTCCGGACACTATGTGGCGAATGGTTGCTGTTCTGCAAACCGTTTCGGGGTCAGTAAATTGCATTTCTGTGTGTTCATTGTTTCTTTGGGCTATGTCGCAAATATTGTTTGATATGCCTTGTATTTGCCCGGACAGCATGCCCTGCTTTTCTGAATGCTAGAATGTGATAAAGCACATGTGTGTTTGGTTCGACTTTTTAGTCATTTCAAGACAATTTTCCATGTGTTCTTATACAAACCACAACTTAAATCACCAGATATCGTAACGGTGAATGATCGAAAAACAACCTTCCGATCACGAGGCCAACACTACCACTACGCCACCATGAGACCCATTTTCAACTGGAGTAGATCTACAATGACAATGGTACCACAAATTCTGATAAAGTTTAGAATCCAAATAAGAATGAAAATCATTATCATTTATTAATCATGGGTCACAGATATGACAATAAATCAATAAAACAGTACATTTTTACAGTAAACAAAAGAAGTAAAATGTCAATTGGCTATAATTCAGGGTTCCCACGCTGAACAGTTATCTAACAATTTTTGTGGATTTTTTTTAAAAAAGCATTATGTTTGTCAGTGCACAAAATTTGAACTAAGCACAAATAAGATAACATAAGATAGAAGAACATCAATCTTTCAAAATAAAACATACTTAAGCATTTCATCAGTACATATTTCGTATGTTTTGGACATTTTTCATAAAAATTGTCAAACTTTTTCTGAGTATTACCTACAAAAGTTTTTTTCAGGAAAAAATGAATGTTAATATGCAGATTTCAGTTTCAGTAAGTTAAAATAGAATAAACAAGCTTTCCAAAAAACCTAAGATACTTGAAAAATTTCTGTTTTTGAAAAAGTTATGAGTGTCTTGTTTGAGGCAATATTTTAAGAGATTGTTCGCACACTTGGGACAATATGTTGTTTTTTGATATTACCAAGTATGCAATGTAAAAATAATTTCATTGTAGATATTTATATAACATTAAAATATAGACAGTTTAACAAGAAATTATGCTTTTCTTTCAGAAAAATAACTCTAAAGTATGATACCATTAAATTAATGTAATGAACACACACATAACAGTTTGACATTCCTACAAGGCTCATGTTGAATGTTAAAATTGTTAAGCACTGCCCTACTTTGATAGATCATATAGCAAAATATACTTCATGTACACTCTTCAAACAAATGGTTTTATAAAAATTAATGATACAACTTTGCACCAAAGAAAGATTTTTGTAGATTCTCTTAAAGCAATTTTTGTTATTTCAAATTAGAAAAAAAAAATTTTCAAATGCCATGCTAAAACTGTTACACTTTGGACAATTTTTTATGGTTTTTGGAACATAACTTTCTTACAAGTCATCAGAATGCAACCAAATTTGGCTGAAATATTAATTGCATTAAAGTACATAGTCTAAACCATTCAACACATTCATTTTTAGATTTTCTACTTTCTTATGGCCACAAATGTCTTTGGCTTCATTTTTTTGAAAAACACCCTGATCCATCCTATTTTTCTAAATTGTCTATCATCCTATAGACCTTTTTTTTCAAAACATCCTTTTTACGCAATTGTATCACACCCCCATTTTTTTGCTTATTCTTATTGCTTTAAGACATTGTGCAGGGGTTGGTCTCTTTCTTTCTTCAAAGTTTTTGTTAAATAATTGTCTTATCTCTTCTTCTTCCTCAGTAGTCCATATCTTTCGTGTCACCGCACTGTTGGTTTTCTTGGCTGTCTGACCAGTTTCTGTTGGATCCTGAGAGTCATGGATGTCCTCATCCATCTCCTCGGAGGCATTGAAGAGTTCCTCCATGGGGACATCCTCAGGAGTAGATTCCTCTGCCAAATCTGAATATAAGTAGTTTCGATATTTCATAATTAACATGATAAATGTTCACTTTACATCAAAAATGATGTTTTCATAAAATAATTTTAGATCGAGACAGCTACCAATGTTCATGGTATGCTAGTAGTATCAGACGTTTTTATGGGACATATTTTTCATATCAAACCCTTAAAATCCAAGTGCTTTTGAATTTTGTTCCCGAAGGATTATCAAGTCTAAACTCTGTTTCATTTTGTTGCCCGATCAGGCATTTGACTGGGCTGAAATAGGAATCATAACCGTCAGGAAAAACCCGCTTTAAGAGGTTTTTGTGTAGATGGCTGAAATGTGAATCTGAAAGAATCCTAACCTGACAACTGAATATCTTCAAGAGACTGATTGGCAAATTCATCCAGTCTTCCAGTGTCCTGCAGCAGTAGTATCTTAGCTACTTGCGTTCTCTCAATGATGTCGGATGTACTACGGCAGTAGATCTTGTGTACATCTAGGCTGTGCCCCATATGTCTCATCACCCATTCTATCTGGTGGGGCTTTAGATCCAATGCCTATAACATAGTACAATATAATCTTATTATAAAGAGTGAGATTTCTTGTAAAAGTTCATGTAAATTCAAAATTTACTTTTTTTAGTTCAAAAATGTCATATTTTTTCTTATTTTGACTTTATCCCACATTACATAAACAAGAAAATAAACAGTATTTTCATCATATTATTGCTTAATGTATAAATTCAATTGTATTATGTAACAGTCCCATAAAATGATTTGCAAAATACCATGCTTTGGGCGAATGGCAATTTGACAAATTGTGCAGAGAGTGGCTAATTTTCTTTTTATTTTTAATAAAGGTTATAAAGAATGACATACTTGTGTTATTGTTGCCATGTATTTACGAAGAGTGGTAGCTGTAACACGCTGCGGATATGGAAGGTCAGCTTCTTCACAATGTTGCGCAAGACATTCATAAAGTCTAAAGTCACTTCCTGAAAAAGTACTAATGATTTGAATGCCACACAATCGTACATCACATACACATAATCATAAAATTTACTAAATATAAGATATTGTTAAAAAATACAACTGCACAAATGGTACCATGGCCATTTTTTGTGGGGTGCTCCCCACAAATCAGAAAGAAGCAAAAAAACAACTGACGTCCATTACATGTGGGTTTTTTAGCTGTTGAAAATTTCTGGGGTTTTTAGTCCAACCCAGCTAACCATGGCTATCTTTTTTATGTGGTGCACCCCACAAATCAGCAAGAAGCAAAAACAACTGACGTCCATTGCATGTGAGTTTTTTAGCTGTTGAAAATTTCTGGGGTTTTTAGTCCAACCCAGCTAACCATGGCTATCTTTTTTATGGGGTGCACCCCACAAATCAGAAAGAAGCAAAAAACTACTGACGTCCATTGCATGTGGGTTTTTTAGCTGTTGAAAATTTCTGGGGTTTTTAGTCCAACCCAGCTAACCATGGCTATCTTTTTTATGGGGTGCACCCCACAAATCAGCAAGAAGCAAAAACAACTGACGTCCATTGCATGTGGGTTTTTTAGTTGTTGAAAATTTCTGGGGTTTTTAGTCCAACCCAGCTAACCATGGCTATCTTTTTTATGGGGTGCACCCCACAAATCAGAAAGAAGCAAAAAACAACTGACGTCCATTGCATGTGGGTTTTTTAGCTGTTGAAAATTTCTGGGGTTTTTAGTGTTTTAGTCCAACCCAGCTAACCATGGCTATCTTTTTTATGGGGTGCACCCCAGAAATCAGCAAGAAGCAAAAACAACTGACGTCCATTGCATGTGGGTTTTTTAGCTGTTGAAAATTTCTGGGGTTTTTAGTCCAACCACCACACTTAAAAAAGTCACAAACCATAAAGAAACATGGTGCAAGGAATTTACTCAAATGACGAAACATACTTACCAACAGTAGCGAAAAGGTATCTACTGCTTACACCAACAGATTCCCTGACCTGGCTGCTAGCTACATATGCAATTCCTGCTTTTGCAACGTCAGGAATCAGTATCGGAACACCTCTGTGGCCCTATCCGGAACAATGATTAAGATTAGATTAGTTGATAATCTTTAGTCATTAACAGTCTTTGAAATTAGGGGATTTGAAATTTACGTATCCTTTAGGCAAGAAAGGGCAAGTATGAAAATGAACAGAATTTTGAAATTGCTTGCCTGAATAGATAAATGACCAAATTTTACTTGTCCCAGACAAGTGCCAATTTCAAAGACTGTATTAAGATATAACAAGATTATCTAACCAATAACATATAAATATAATAGTGATTGCATGCCAAACATTAACCATTCGCATAATCTGTGATGTGTTCTTTCCTCTTTTCAATTTATTACCTATATTCTTTTCCATCCAAATATTGCCAAGTCTTACAATTAGGTTATTTTCCCTAGCAATCATTCCTATGTCGTCTTGATTCATTTTCCTGAAAACCTCGTTGACAAGTGCTGATGTTGCAGCTTCTGGGATCCTGTCCGCAATGGTGTCAGACCTTGTGAATATCTCAGATTTGTTCATAGCCAGTTCACTTTTCGCAATGCAACTGCTTTGGTGTCTCGGTAGCATTTTTTTAGAAATCCAGAGTAAACATGCAGGGCAAGGTCCAAATGAGTCAAACTGAAAGTCAGTGTGTGGTCTTTTGTGTAGCAGAATTTCTCCCTCTTCATTTTTTTTCGTTTTCATGTTATGGACATGGTCCATTTCCGCTCTCAACAGTGCTATCTGTCTCTTCCTTTCCTTTTCATAATTGATCTCATAAATCTTTTTCACATCTGCGCTGTTAGGGTGATTTCTCTGCATGTGCTGCGAATAATTGGAGACCAACCTTTCACAATATGTGCAATTGTGGTAACTATTGTAACATCTTTCTTCTTCTTACCTAGTTTTGTAGTGGCCGATGTCAATACTTTTCTGATGTACAATTTTGGTGTTCGTTTGTCTCTCATTATTTCATCTTCATCCAAATCACCATCTTTATTATCATCATCATCATCATCGACATCATGATCCAATTGAGAATGAGGTCGTTTTTCTCCTTGACTGTGGACAAGTTTCAATTTATCAGCACTTAATTGTGGATAACTTACAGGAATAGTGTCACTTTCATACTCACTGTCCGATATATACTCAGTATCTTTGGTTGATTTTGGGTCCTTACTTTGCGACAATACAGCTGCTCCATCAGTCATGGACCTGCGTTTAACAGCTACGAATGTGATGGACTCCTCTTGGACATCAACTAGGTCTAGGACCAATCTATCAGCCATCTTCTCATCTTGGGTGGATCTGTTTCCGTCATCCATGGACTCAATTTGGACGTCACTGTTTATGTCAGCCATGGACTCAACTGGGTCTACATCACCATCTGTGAATTCAAGTTGACTTAAGAGATTAGCAGCAAATACCAAAATTTATACGACACTCTATTGTGTGGACATTGAATTTTATTTACTGAAAGAAAAATCCAATTAGATCAAAACCAAATTAGCGTTAAGACTGCATTACAGAGCCCTTCAGTCTTGTAAATTCTGTATAATAATTCATAACACACAGCAATATCGTTGTTGTGAACATTGAAATCTCTACAAAAATACAAGTATTTACATTGCTCCTCAGCCGATACAGCTACTCTGCCATCCATATTCTCATCTTGGGTGGATCTGTTTCCGTCATCCATGGACTAAAGTTTAACAGCTATGTATGGGATGGACTCCTCTTGGACATCATTTACGTCTAGGACCAATCCATCAGCCATCTTCTCATCTTGGGTGGATCTGTTTCCGTCATCCACGGACTCAATTTGGACGTCACTGTTTATGTCAGCCATGGACTCAACTGGGTCTACATCACCATCTGTGAATTCAAGTTGACTTAAGAGATTAGCAGCAAATACCAAAATTTATCAGACACTCTTTTGTGTGGATTTTGAATTTTATTTACTGAAAGAAAAATCCAATTAGATCAAAACCAAATTAGCGTTAAGACTGCATTACAGAGCCCTTCAGTCTTGTAAATTCTGTATAATAATTCATAACACACAGCAATATCATTGTTGTGAACATTGAAATCTCTACAAAAATACAAGTATTTACATTGCTCCTCAGCCGATACAGCTACTCTGCCATCCATATTCTCATCTTGGGTGGATCTGTTTCCGTCAAAATCTGTGAATTCATGTTGACTTAAGAGATAAGCAGAAATCTATCAGAACATTGTGACACTAGTAAATGGTCTTTTAACGAGAAATCAAATTATGCACAATACAAATGTAATGTATCAGCAAATATCTGCATTTAGTGTCACTGTATCAGTCCTGTAAAGCATTTAAATTTGAAAACATGAGGTTTGATCAATGTCATGATAACATACATGTAGATAAATAGATTACAGACATTATGAAAGTTGGAAAATTCAAGCCGGACATTTGGTCCAACGCCTTTTGAGGTCTCATAGGACAAGAAAAAATTGCCGGACCGAAAAAGTGATTTTAATGATTTCTTAAGCTATAAACATATATAATATGTGGAATTGACTCCATTTTCCCTACGATTGATTTTGTGAAATCATTTGTCACCTTTCTTTTCGATATACTGGGTTCTGCCAACAGTTTTACCAAGAAATATAGCACAAACTTGTCAATTTTTGCAATAAAAGGCACCGGACATTTAGTCCGGCTAGAGAGAAACTCTCATAGGACCAGAGGTAAAATGTCTGGTAGGACCAACGAGCTTTCACAATGTAAGAAAGTACAAATATTTGTCAAACATGTTAAAAATCTTCGCAAACATTTTGAACAGCAGACATTAAAATTGAGTAAACATCCATAAATAATGAATTAAAAATTATATACTGTTCTATGTAATATTTACAATTAAATCCCTTAAGACTACTTACAGAGTGATCTTGCCCAAGTTACATCGTCTACAAAAGCTTTCAATGTATCCTGTTGTCGTTTTTTCTTCAAGTGGTCTGAAACAATACAAAACAGTGCTCTTAGCCTGTTTCAAGATCAGTGTGGTCTATTTTCTCAGTTTGACAACTGTAAACTAAGGTCAATTAAAGGAGTTAAATGTTTTTAACAATCTTACGCTTGATTGTATTATTTGTCCTTTACTAATGGTTGGGGTCATTGCCCATATAGACTAATCATATAATTACTTACCAACAGTGAAATTAAAGGAACTTCCTATGACAAAAGCAGAGGAAACAGGTTACATTATATTATTCCAAGAGGACTATGCAATTTTCAATAACCCTGTGACCTTGATCTTGGTGTGACATGACCCATTTTCAAACTTGACCAAGATTTCATTGAGATACAATCTTATTTTTAAAATTGAAGCAAAATTTAAGTGTCTAGAGTGTTGGCAAGCCAATTGTTGACAACAAAAAATGTCGGTGAAAACTATTGGTGATACACATTGACCAAATGAATAAAGTTAAACACGATTAAAATGGTTTACCACATAAAATATTGATTCATACTTTGCTTTGTGATAGAAATGGTGGTCACTTGAATTTTCACAAATATCTCAACTAGGCATCACATCATGGAAGTTTGGGGGTTTTTTTTAGATAAAATTATAGGTACTCCACATTGATGAAAGAATTCAGCTTTGTCAAAGGCATTTCTGAAGTTGATCAAGCCATTTATCTTTGCAAAAAAATGTTTTCCCGAACATTTGATAACAATGACAATATAATCTAGTTTTAATAATAAGGTTAAATTGGAGGGTCAACAAAGTTACCAGAAACAAACATACATTTTTTAAGGCCTGAATACCAACAATAACATACTTGTAGACTTGTATTAGGCTTCAAAGATAGGACAGGTCGATTAAATTTGTAAACTAGAGGTAGGTTGTTGGAAGGACAACATTGTCGAGCCCGCGTTTGACCCCAAATAGGGGTGAAATTCATCCATCCATGGTAGAGTATTTGCTTGGACAAGCCTAATTTCAACCAAATTTGACCTTTGACCACATATAGAGGCCAAGCTCTTTGAGGTATCAATACAGTTCTAACATGCAACACACGGTACCATCGAGGTCATAATTTGTACCAAGATTTTTTGAAATGCATCTATCCATGGTAGAGTTAGTGCCCAGACAAGCCTAATTTCGACACAATTTAACCTTTGACCCCATATAGGAGGCACGCCCTTTGAGGTATCGAAGCACGTGACACACCGTCTCATCGAGGTGATCATTTGTACCTAGTATTTTTTAAATCCATCCATCCATGGTAGAGTTATGACCCGGACAAGCCAAATCCGGACGCACGCACGAACGAGCTAACCTTCGAATGCACGCACTAACTCACGCACAAACACCGACAAAAAAAGTGACAACTATGTCTCGCTATGCGCAAGCGGGCTCGACAAAAACTCTAGTTGGAACAGAGCTGCAAGCACTTATTGCATCAAAAGATATCATAATAAGCTATCATAAACTGAATTTCACAGGAGCTGGTTATTAAATATTTTGGTTAAACAGCACTACAAAATCATATTAGGCAAAATCAGTCGGTCAGTTCGGTAGGTCTGACAGAGTTTGGTATAGTAAGTATGTGCTCAAATGAGCAAATGAGATAAACAACTAAAACAAACAGATCTGGACCTTAAATGTACCAAAGTTCTCAGTAGAATCCGAAGTATGCTTTTTTGGACTACTATTTTCGGCCCAAGACCACTTTCATTATAATATTTCCCAAAGTGAAATCATGCTAGTGACATGTTTACTTATGTACTACTAAAGCATTATGATAAAACAATCAAATTACCTTACCGAGAAGTGAGAATGTAGCACATGTAATTTCCGAACCCCTAGACCTCTCGGCCATACTGACAGATCCATGTTTTGACAGGCGTCGTGACGCAACGTTACGGCGCCCAATGCTGCGTCGTAGAGAGACTATTGTCAATTCAACCTAAGACATTTTTACGAAAACAAAATCGAACTGTATATTACAGTATTTAACTCTCCTTTTCATTTTCTTAAACTTTGATATTACTGATTTCTAATCTTCACCTAATAAGTGTTTTATGATTATTCAGACCTTCACCTAATAGCCCATTCATGCACAAGGGCAATTAAATTTGGCCAACGGCTCGTGAGGGGAAGACAATTTACTTTCCCTATGTATTTGAAACTGACAGACTCCCTGAAATGATGTTGTGGTGTTTTGCGTTTGTGGGGTGCAAAGTGACTTATGGGACACATGCCAAAACCCCACAAACATAGCCTGTACTCCCGAAAACCCCACAAGCATGTCTCATGCTCATGGACGGACAAGTTTTGAGGGGTGCATAAATATTTTCTAGGCTTTTCAGAGACTGAAGAATACACTCAGAAAGTTGCATATTGTGTGAACCCCATAAGCAAACAAAAACCCCATAAAAATCCGTGGTACTCCCAAAAACCTAGTAATGCATCTCAAGGAGAGCCAGAGTTCTTCTCAAACAGATGATTTATATAACTTTTGAAACCCTTGCCTAAGGATCATGGCTGAACTTAAGACTGAATTTCAACTAAATCGGGACAGCCATTTAAGAGGAGCAGACTTTTGAAAAATTTCTTTATTATTATATATTGCCATGGCCACCAGAATTCAACATGGAATTTGATGATTTATTTAATTTTGAAGGCCTTTAACCAAGTAAACAATGTGGCTGATTTGCTTTCAATTTGGAACATTGGTTTCAGAGAAGATTATTTTCAAAAAGTGTGACAGACAAACAGACAGGCCAAACTCTATAAGTCGCTGGCATAAATAATTATGGAAAAGTTCTTAACTGCAACTGTTTTCTGAAAGCAAATATTTGGGATTCATTCACTCTAATGAGAACCCTAGCCATGTTGGTCCAAAATCATATTGTAGTATTTTATGCAATGAAACAACAGAACTGGTCAATGAACTTGGCAGTAATAAAAAGTTGAAATTCTACTTTCTTTACCATTGCCTAAAGCTTTTAGTCTTTCAAAATTTTCATAGAATGGCAGGATGTTTTTATCTTGCCTTTTAACTTCAAACCTGAAAATTTACAGGCAACTGACTCAGAATATAGCGGCAACAGTTCATGTCTAATGGTAATTTAAGGTTGAATCACTCTGAAGTTTGCTACGTCAAAACAATATTTTTGGCAGAACTTGGTAATTTTAAAATGACTCATAGACATGTTTACAGCAAGAAACAGTCTGCAACAGAACTGACAAAATTTTGGGGTTCAACTAAATACACTAACACATTACAATGACCTTTATACAGCAATGTATAACTTTTCTTTTTCAAAGATTGCCACAGGAATAAAAATGAAGGGGTCAGTGAATTACATGTTTGTGAGTTCATTGTTTCTTTGGGCTAAGTCACAAATATTGTTTAATATTATGATGTTTTGCTAATGCTGTATCTGTTATAACTTATTATAAGTACAAAATTGTTTTGCTACCCGAATAACGGAAAGCCTGCAATACATTTAGCTTATAACTCCATTGTTGTAGAGGTACACTGTTCTAGTCAAATACCCAAGTAACTTACTGTGCATTGTCTGACTGAACGAAGATCTCCACCATCTTCTCAGTCTGGTTAACAACTTGGACAGGCCAAAATTTGCCGCAACTGCCATTGAACTTCATCCAAACGACTTCCTAAAATGTCAAACACTAATTAAGTAATTTTACTACCTTAAAGGGGTAAGTGCATTAAGATCATTCTACAATGAACTGCTATAAAGTTTTAAGTTTTAAAAAACACTGTGGGTCCAAATATAGGGGAAGGTGTAAAGTACTCTACAGGATTGAAAATAAATGAGGCCATGATCAATAGAAGCTGACTTAAAATGTTGCATATTACGTCATAGTTTTCGTCTGCTGGCCAGTCATAAATCAAATTATAATATTTCTGTTCTGCAATAAGACAGGACTTAAAAGTAGTGTTTTAGTAGTGCTATCGCAAATTATTTTCATTGAAATAATCAATAACCAGATAATGTTACAGTGATAATTTTAGGGTTTTAACGAATGGGTTCCTGGGACTCCAAGGTTTTGAAACAATGGGTCCAAAACAAATTTTATGGGTCCTATGGAAACTGCGAGAACCAAACATATCTTATGCAAACTGTTCTTTATACTGTCAGGTATAACTGGTTAAGTGATTTATCCATTATCATATCTCACAAAGTTAATAAATAAACAATTATTTAGATTTCTGACCGATCTTTGATTTCAATACATCAACTGAAATACGGGTAGGCAATTCAGGCAACAGTAGTTGTACTGCAGATAATGCCACACTTTTTTGATTTTCTGGTTTACGAGACTGCTGACTGTAAATTTTCCGAAAGTGGAAAAAAATAAAAATCTTATTTGTCGCACAGTTGGATCGTCAGAAGCATCCTACGCATCCAAACATTTTGCCCAAAGAGCTAAGCCTAAGGAGCATTTTTTAAATGTATGATTTGCCACTTGCTCAATGCATCTTAAGGGATGCATATGAACCAAAGCAATGTGTCCTTGGCAAAAAAATATGCATCAGAGATGCAGGATGCAGAGCTAAAATTATCACTGCATATTATACAATCATACTAACCTGACAAGGCTGTCCTAGGCTTTTGTGCAGCGGTGGCTGCAGTTTTTTTTTTTCTCCTACCCATGGTTCGACTGAAATATAATAAAAAAACAATAGTCTTTCGTGTTAATCTGGATACATTGATCCACAAAAAAGAGATTTTCTTGACCTGGACAGTTTTGAAAGACCTTAACATGTAAAGAAAACCGAGGCAAAGTGCTGTGTTTCTCTTGGTAGTTTTTGTCTTTGTTTGAGATTTATAAGGCTGACCTTAAATTTTTTTCTGTTTGGAGTTACCCGAACGACTCACAAAATTGGCGTGACCCAACTTTTTTTGGCTTCCAGGAAGGGCAAAATTTTTTTTCGCCAAAATCAGACAGTAAAAACAATTGCGCTTAAAATAAGGTATTTGTGTAAATACTTGTGAAAAGTCTTAATGTTGTTCTTAGGATATAAACACCTTTCTACATAAGTAAGGAAGTACATGAACTGGAACTTGATCATAGTACGAGCATGTATTATTTAATGTAGGCCTTCATTAAAATTTATACCCTCGACCGAAAAAAAATAGATAAAAAAATTAATTCCCTACCTACCTATTAGTCCAAATAATCAGACTCCTGAGAGCCTTTGATGATTTTTGCTATGGCGGCTCTTTGGAGTCCAAAGTCAAGTAAGCGTTTTTAATGGTGGATATTGTTATAATGGGAGCGACTAAATTTTCGTCGCTTGATTATGCCTGCCTTTAAACGCATGAAACTTCACAGGAAGAGAGAAAAAATGTATATTGAAAGGATAATATGCAAAATAAAATTTAAAAAAAAAGACTTACCATGTAAATGTTACATTTGCAATTTGTTTCTTCACTATGCAAACGAGTACATTTACACAATAATCGCCATTTGTAAACAACTTATAATGAAAACATCGTTAGAGCTGTCATTGATTCAGTAAAATGCGTATCAACGATACATCGATATCGGATGTCAAATATCGACGATACTTCGATATGTCGATTTTTTTCTCATCTTTATTTCACTTGAATACCAGTTTTCTTTATTTTGAGTAAAACAAATGACCAATGCCTAAAATTAGGATCTGTACAGTTTGTAAAATGCCCTCTGATAGTTTTTTGACCTTTTCTTGTCATCACTGTCATGAAATATGTAAATAAACATAGCTAAAGACAGTGTCCTTTGGAACAGGCCTCAGATTCTATTTATGTTTTGAATGGATTTTATTCAGAAATAGACAATTAATTAATTATTAAAAATATCGATTTTTTTCAAATCAGTATCGATAATCGATCGACAAATAAATATCGACGATACATCGATATCACTCGATATCAATGACAGCTCTAAACATCGTTATCGGTATTGATTTTGGGTTACATCAAACTAAAAAATAAAAACATGTTACAAGCGATGTAGCCTCGTGCCGATGATGACGGAAAATCCGATATTATCACACACTATGTCGGCTTTCAATAAACTGTTATGCAGGATTATAGAAATAAGATAAGTCAGATTATTTGTTCGAATTTCGAAAATTAAACGACTAGACTAAAACTATTTGAATTTATTTCGTCAAATATAACGCAAACTCGATTTATTATGTGAAAAAAATGTCCACCATTAAAATTTCAAAATGAGTTTCAGCGTTTAGGTATAGCAATGAATGCGAATTATTTCAGCTACCTACCTACCCACCTCTAAAAATCTGTGTCGGGTAACTCCAAACAAAGAATTGTTTAAGGTTGGCCAAAGATTTTTTTGTCTATTTCGTTAGTCTCTTTCTAAAATTTCGGCACAATACAATCATCCATTACTAACACCCATCTGTAATACATTAGTACAAATTTTCTTTTGCGTAAAGCCCCAAAAATGACATAAATCCATGAATAAAGTCTCATGTGAGAGAGAGTGGCCACCATATTTGAAATGCTGTCAACAAAGAACACAAAGAAAAAGTGGCAGAAAGAAAGATTACATTACACTAATAAAATTTTGATGAGAGCACTAAATTTGTCTTACGGGAAAAACCAAGTTATTAAAAAATGGCCTTACGAGGACAAAAAGTGCTAAGTTCATTCTTCAATGTTTTCGCATGGGGGCAGCCATCTTGGTTGCTGTTTCATGCGCAGCTAATGTGCGCGTACGATTAAACGCATTTTGAGTGGGTAGGGTATTGTTTAAAAACTTCAAGTCCCGATATTCCAATAAATATACAATTTTTGCACTTTTTACTTAACTCTATTGTAATAATGTCACAAGATCAAAATCAACTGGTGTGAACAAGTTATTTCACTTAGAGCTAGTTAATAAATAATTCGTAAACTTCGGGAGCATAGTCAGGTCACATAAATTATGATAACGGACCCTAAACGTATTTTGCTGGTGGTTGCGAAAATTAACGCCCTCGGAGAGATGTTTTATCTCTATATTTATATATCAAACAAAACTGATGAAATATATAAATATTTAAATACCGATACAGTAGGAAAAAATACACGTACCCTTGAAGAATCTCGCCGGTTAAAAAAAATGGCATCCAGCAGATTTCGGAACACAACGTGGGGTGCGCGTGCATCCGATGCGCAGGCGCAAAATCCGATCTATAAATAGTACGAAATAAGAAGGAAATGAAAAATTTATGATTTCATCCGTAAAACAACGGACGGCAATGATTGTCCGTGACATATGGGGTGCGGAATTATTTTTTTTGTTTCTGGGGTTTTTTCGTCCATCCAATGCGTCTGAGAGAGTTGCTTGTGGGGTGCACCCCACAAGCAACCAAAAACCCCACAAACACCCGTGGTACGCCCCAAAAACCCCACAACGTCATCTGAGGGAGAGCGGACAGACGGACAGTTCAAAAACTATATGCCTCCCTTCGGGGGCATAATAATTCAATAATTCAGTTTAAATGAATCAAATAAAGTATCAATTTAAAAAAGTCTTCAGCATTAAAGATATTATATACACAAACGGGACTAAATAAAATCTGCAATAAAACACAATTATGATTAGTTAATGATAATCAATAATTATAATTAATAATGCATGAAAGTCACTATGTTACAATCTCATTTCATGCGCATTTTGCCAAAAAAGGCCCGTCTGGAACTTTGTCAGAAATAATTGGATTGTAATATCTAGTTTGACCAGTGTTTTAATAATATATACCATCATTTTATGTATGAATTCAATCAATGAAGTCTTCCAAAAGTTATTTTGCAGAAACCAGATTTTGTGACTGACAGAAGTTTGAACAGACAGGAATAGCACTAAATGCTCAAACACCATACATCAAATGTTGGGGACAGGAAAGCAACAGACAGGAATAGCACTAAATGCTCAAACACCATACATCAAATGTTGGGGACAGGAAAGCCACAGACAGGAATAGCACTAAATGATCAAACACCATATACAAATGTTGGGGACAGGCAAGCAACAGACAGGAATAGCACTAAATGCTCAAACCCCATACACCAAATGTTGGGGACAGGAAAACAAAGTTAATGGAAAAGAAGAATAGAGATCAGTAAGCACTAGATTTAATATGTATACCAAAAGTGATTTACCAAATTTATAATAGGAACCTATAACTTGAAAATGAACAAGTAACTTTAAAAACAGCTGTCCCAAGACTGTGTGCTAAACTATTATTAGTTCCAGATAGTATAAGTCATTAAGTTGAAACATAAGTAAAATTCAACAAGAAAAGACTTCAACAAATTATGACCCTGAAATATACATGGGTGAAATTTCAATTACCGTATAACTAGAAGATGCTTTTGACAAAAGCGCATGTCTCCCCTGACCCAAAAAGCAGAAAAGGCATCATTTACTCAATGAGACCAATCATCCTATGAAGTTTGAAGACTGTAGGTCATAAGGTACTGTAGTTATTGAGCAGAAAGGTTTTTCAGATTTTAGGTACTTGTGACCTTGACATTTGACTGCAAAAGTAGGGATCATTTATTACTCAATGAGACCAATCATCCTGTGAAGTTTGATAACTGTAGGTCTAGAGGAACTGTAGTTATTGAGTAGAAACGGTTTTCACACTGCAAGCCCCTGTGACCTTGACCTTTGAGCTATTGACTTCAAAAAACAATAGGGATCATCTACTTAATGTGACCAATCATCCTATGAAGTTTGAAGACTGTAGGTTTGAAGGAACTGCAGATACTGAGCTTAAACGATTTTCACATATCAGGCCCCTGTGACCTTTGACCTACTGATCCCAAAAACAATAGGGATCACCGATTCAATGATGCAATCATCCTATGAAGTTTAATGATTGTGGGTTGTTTAGTTATAATGAGTGGGAACGAAGTGTGACAGACGCACAGGGCAAAAAAATGTCTCCTCCAGGGTGACATAATAACTCTGAAACTGTTAGGTAAAGAGTTGGCTCCTCAGTGTACTGTAAATTCTCATATATCAATGTATAACGTTTCTCGTTGATAGCTTAAATAAGTTATCATGGTAAAGACTAAGTGTAAGTTTGAAGAAAAAGCTATATTAAGGGAAATGAATAAAAAATTATGAAGTACAGAGTTATGATTTATGAATACTGAGCTTTCCCTCATTGGGATGTACTGGTACCAACATTGTGAAGATTCATATTGATTAGATTTATAGTCTTAAGAGAGTAATCAGCAATATTAAAGTTTTTGCACAAGAATAACTCCAAAATTATGAAGTACAGTAATGGTTCTCGAGGGCTAAACTTGCCATTAATGGGATTATTAACATATTAAGTTTCTTATTGATACTTATGTCTTATAGTCTTTGAGTAATGAGAAGGGTTAAAGTTTTTATACAACAATGCCGAAGCTGAAAACAGCCAAACTAAAACTTTTGGAAATTGCAAACTGAATTTTTTTCTGGTCTATTTGCTAGTACAAGAAATAACATCATCACCCATTGCTCGGTATTTTGGTTTTCCTTTGGTCAATTTGCTAGTCTAAAAAAAGCGAAGTCAAAATGCATTGCTCCATCGGTATTTTATCAGAGATTTTCCAGCCTTTTCTGTAATCAAGACGTTTTCTGACAACAAGGTATGCTTTCCTTACAGACTTTGAACACAGGACCCAATTTTTACTCCATAAACAAGTGTTTTTCACAGCCTTTTAAATCTTTTTTTTTTTTAAACTGTTGGCCAAAACGCAGGGATTGAATTCGCAGGAACGGTCATATTATTTCATTTGTATAGCAATGCAGTGTGAACGTAAAAAATGGATCGATGGGTAAAACCAACATATGCTCACAGAAGCAGCTGCCTTAGTGGCTCCCCTTCACTGCCCTAAATATACGAAATATCAACAAAGTTCTTTACGTGTATTTTTATCAGTACAGCTAAAATTATACATAGTGGCAATTTTTTTTAATTTGCTACATTAGCGTGTATCTGATTTAGCAGTTTATCTGGTGATTTTTATTCTTAACAACCAAACATTTTAAATCTCTGAAGGACCCGGAGTAATTCACTTTCTTAACTCACCTTCATATTTGGACTGATCAGTTCACTTAGTTTTTTTTGTGGCGAATCTTCTGGTATTCTCGATTTCAAGCTGAAATCCAGTTTCTTGCAACATATTTGAATGGTAGAAATTCTGCTTATCGTAATTTCTTTATTTCCAGCTGTTGGACTGACTTATATTACTCAGTGTCACAGGCGATTTCATTGCTTGTGCCGAGACGAAGGCATCATGTTTCTCAGGACTGAAAAAAGAAAAGCATTTCTATGTAAAACCTAGCCTTTTTTAAAACACGAGCTGTCACTAGGAGATGACAAATTTATGTCCTAAACTGTGATTCTGTTTATGGAACCATGGTCATGACCCTCGACCTTTTGACACTGAATAGATTGTGACGGGCAGTACACAAGAAGGTGCATAAGAGTTGGACTAATTAAGTTGAGTTTTAGATCTTATGTTAAGAGAAAAATTTAAGGGCTACATCTCCAAAAGTTGGGCTCAAGAAAACACGTCAGGGTTTCTAACACACATTCTGGAAGCCGGGGAAAACTTTCTTTTTTCTACTCCTCATACTATGCGCTCTGTCGGCGGCAAAACTATGGAATGATCATTGGGCTATGTACTTTACATGTTCGGGAAATTCCTAGCAAATCTTCCGAGAAACCGAGTACTCGATCGGAAGAATAACCGAGTACTCGAGTATTAAAATCGGTACTCGTTGCCATCCCTACTAGTAAACTGATGGTCGTTCCATAAAGTTATGGAATAGATCTTTAACCTTATTTAACCCAGTTAGATTGTACTAGATTGAAGAAAAATGTGCAATTTAAAACATACAAATTGAACTAAAAATTACTTATCTATATGATCTACTAAATGAAACATTAAAAGTAGGTCAATGTGAACAGAAAATAAAAGATATAATGGAGTGTGAGATAATATAGTCGTGCTTCTGGTAGGGTTGTATATATATAGGCACTGACTTTAGCGTTCGAAGGACATATTTGTTTTTGACAGTAATAATAATGTTCATGGTGCAGCTGGCACAGATTTCAAGAAGCGGCAGAGCAGGTTCTTGTTTATAGCTGGGTGTGCTTGAACTGAATAGGCCCTTCCGGCCGCTAATGCAAGTGCCTACCAAAACTTTTTAAACAGATAAAAATCTGGCAACAGAGGGATTCAAAAATATTATTTTGCACACCCTGTTGCAAACAAGTAGCTAGATGATCTGTCGCTTATTTCCGGAAAAAAAGCGCCAAGAAACAAGTCAGACGGTACCACCATATCCCAACAGGCTTCATATTTTTTGTGTTTGTCGAAGTTCTTTAGCTAGAAGCCATGACTTTTGATGATTTACAATTAAGCAGTGCCAGCTATTTCTAATTAAACAAAGGCCAGAGTTCTTTAAATTTAAAAGGCTGCACAAAAAAACATATTTTTTTCATTAAATCTTCAAATACTTGGAAAGCAAATACTACATATCATCTAAATGAAACCTGAAGGAGGAAAACCACACTCCTCTCCTCTTTACTTGTCAGAGCTAACCAGCTCTCGAAAATGACACTACATGCTACTGCAAGAGTCGGTCAAACATCCTCGTCACCATTAAAGTCATTCTGGCGGAGAAAAACCCAAGCACCCTGTCCAGGAATCGAAACCGCATCTCCCGGGCGTTAAGCAGACACTCAACCATGTTGCTAAAGGGTTAACCAAACAGCAAGGCTGTTGGAAGTGACATACCAGATCAAATTCTGTTAAATGTTTAGCAGAGTACTGCTTTAATGAATTAATTTTTCTTCTAATTTGACAATTACCATTACCTGAAACTTATGTAACGAAGTAAGCCCAAATCGGATGTCTGAATGACTCCGTCGAAGTTTCTTGTAGAACTCTTGTCGATTGTTTCAATTCGTTTGTAGACAGTATGTTTCCACTCATTTCTGTGCCATGGTCTTCATTTATTTTGTCAAACTTGCGTTTCGACACGGTGGCTGTGTGTTGCACAATTTAATGATGCTGCAATGGTGCCAGTGGTGGTTGACAAAGCGCGGGAAATATTTAATGAGCTTCCGGTGCAATCGGTATACTTTTGCAATTTTCGTATAAAATATACAGTATAGGTGTCAGAAGTATAAATTGTTTTCACAGTTATAGTTTACAATGTAGTAAATATGGGCACAAATAACACTGACGGCAAGTAGGAAAATGAGGAAAAATTAACAGAAAAGAAAAAATATCTAATAATATTGATATGCGTTTATACAGATCAATAATGTTTTCAATATATCCAACATAATACTATATATAGCATGTCTCTGATGTTCCATTTTCAAACTTGATTAAGATAATACCTTAAAGTAAATCTTGACCAAGCTTAGGTCAGTGAGATTTAACAATTTTTTAAGTGACAGCTCAAATACTAGATAAGGCAAGACTCAATAGTAAACATTGATACATATACTATCATCTAAGTATACATGTTACTTCCGATCAATCAATTCTGACTATAACTGGGAGGCGCTTGTCAGGAAAACTGTGTTAAAAATAATATTAACTGCTAGTTAAAAGATAAAAAGATTGCAGATAAAAGACTGCAAGGTTAAAAACATAATGGGGGTTGGTGCTAAAAGGTGACCGTCGCCAGCCTATCCTTGAAGACATCTATGCTGGGTCTGAATTTGGCCTGGTACGGAAGGCTATTCCAATACCTGAGGGTTCTACTTAAGTAGGAATAAAGATGATACTGGGTAAAGGACTGGAGGGATCAGAAAGTTCACATTTCTAGTTGGAGTGAGGTGTTTGTAGTCAACATATACACATCATTACTATTGTCGTGGGGCAATTTTAACCTCGTCATGTTCTTACAACGGACATTTCTTTTTCTGCCTTTGAGAGAACTATAAATAGCTTATACAGGTATCCTTTAAACTAGATATTGTCTGGTAGATATCACTTCTTATTATATGTAGCAGAGATTTTTCTTTTCACAGTTTTATTTGTAAAAGACATTTCCTAAACTTTTTCACTGCTACAAATATTTAGAAGTAAAACTAAACACACTCAATACTTATACTATAACACAACGTTTTTTATCCAAATATATTGTCATCCAAGAACATATTGTTGCAAGGGCCTAAAAGTAACAACTAAAACCCATGGTAAATAATTTGTCTTTATATACCAGAGCAAAAAAGCGGGAAAAATCACGAGCTCAAAAGAAAAAAACATGAATCAATCTGGCACCGTCAAACTCGGTAACACCGTTGTCCCATCGGGCCGTTGACCTTAAAGACACCGATGGCAATAGCACCGTTCTTACAATAAAACTATAAAAACAACGTCAGTATTTCACATAAATATATACTCGTATACTCTACCTTGCAATATCTAAGCTTCACCATACACTTACACTTTAATCCTTTTACTTTAACACTTTAAACCTTTAACTTTAACAATTTAAACCTTTAATAGATTACACATTTCACGATCTTTGCGACATACCCGGCGCCAGAAACTAATTAAATGAATGAACTAGTGAACAAAATGACAACAAAACAAGTAGAAGTACCTAAGAAATAAATTCCCCCTATATGTATAAACTTGTTATGTAAACATCTGATATGTACAATATCATCACTATTTCCCTAATAGCATTCAGTTTACGTGATGTACCTTGTATCATAAACAAAATAACAACATAATGACAATAATTAGAAATTAGAAATACCAGAAAATAAATCTCTGTAAATATATAAGCTTACATCTGATATCATCAATTATTCTATTTCCTAAACAGAATACAGTTTATTTAAAGTCTTTTGTATCATGCGTAATAATATCCAGACATTTTTTTTTTTTTTACATTATGATAAAATTTTTGTATTGTGTCAAATAAATTTGGTAAGTTATCCACTATTTCTCCCTGAGATAAATTTTCAGAGTGGCCAATAGATGCTGAACGTGTAACTGATACTGTTTGATTGTTTTTAATTTTCTCCTTTTTATTGATAGTTAAGTTTATCGACGTAACAATGATCTCGTCATAAGTCAGTTCATCTTCAACACTTAAAATGATAACATCATCTTCATCAATGTTATTTTCTTTTACATGCGGGTTATCATCATCACCGTTTCTCTCAAATAAATCATCATTTACAGACAAGTTATTTTCACCACACTGCTTAGTAGCGTTATAATTTTCATCTTCATTAATGTTATTTTCATATACATCAGGGTTATCAACACTTTCTCTCACACTTAAATCATCATCCACAGATAGGTTATCATCACCACACTGCAGAAAAGCGCTATCATCATCATACAAAGAAATATTATCATTAAGCTGCCCGGTACCAATATCCTCAACCTGCACACCAGAATCATCATGCTGCACAAATACATCATTTTCACTCTGCAAAGACACAGTATCATCAGTTTGCACATTCACAGCATCATCAGTCAGCACATATACAGGATCATCAGTTTTCACATTCACAGCATCATCAGTCATTGTAGATTCATCATCAGCATTTTGCATACGTACAACATTGTCAGTCTGTTGCATAGATTCAACATCATCAGCTAGCACAGATATAACACGCTCTGTCTGCACAAAATTATCACTCTGCAATAAATCGTCGACAATATCCTGTCCGATGTAATCGCTGTCAGCGTTAATCAAATTGATACTTTGTTGAATTAATCCAAAAAAATTGTCTTCATTATCTGAAATGTCTTCACTGGCGTATAAGTTGGTTGTTTACTGTGAGAAATGTCACTGGTTTCTTCAACTTTTGTTGACTTTTTACTCTTCTTGGGAATTTTTGAATTACCGCTGTAACTTAAATTCTGAACTTCGGCTAATGATATTTTATGCGTGTTTCTTAGATGAGTAACAAAATAACTCCTTCTTCTGAATTTAACTTTGCATCCTGTAATAACACACTCAAACACTTGCTTTTCAGTGCTATGAGTTTCACGCTCATGTCTTTTTAGTGATTTATGGTGTAAATACACCTTGTTGCATAGTCTGCAATGATACATATTCCTTTTTAATTGACAGATAATCGGAATGTGTATGCACTTTATCAAATTTCAGTTCATTTACCTTTTCGACACCGTTACACGAAATTTTCGAGGATGATTTTAGGTTGCTTGTCACCGTTGCACGGAATTTTCGAGGATGATTTCACGGAATGAATAGTAGCTGAACATTCGGGTTTACTTTTCGATTATCAAGTTGTAGATGTTTAATAATATTCCAAATCTAAGTTATCCATTTCTAGTAGCCACTTGCAATTTCTTTTTGAAATATATAAATAATAATATTAAATTACTAAATGTCAGCCTCTGTCTCGTTTTTCATTATCTGTTTAATAACTTTGTTGGCTTTAATTGCCGCCTGTCGCTTAAACCTATGACTTTTCAAAGTTTTTTTTTGACTCTGTATTATCCTTTGTTTTCCCGTGAGGTTGTTCCGATGAATTGTTAAATTCAGGCCCCCGTTCCGAGACTTCCAATGGATAAAGTAGGTTATTTGGTTTGCCTATCTCATTACCAGCAGGAGTCAGTACTTTAGCTGAACGTATTTTTTGTTATCTCGGCTGCTGACCAATTCTACTATTTTACCAAATTTCCAATTACCTTTAGACGTGTCGTCTTTAATTAATACAATGTCACCTATTTGTGGTTGATAACTAGCTTGTATTCGACCTGTTATAAATTAGTTTGAGTTCGTTCTCTTAAGCTCAATAAATATTCGTGTTTCCAAACTTTCCAAGATATGTCCAATAATCTTTGACTGTTTGTCCACAACTTGATTAGTTTATCGGCAGTGCTTTCAACTGATAAATAATCACTGTCTACTACGATTTCTGTTTCCGGTATTCCGATTTTTGAGTTGTATGTGAGAAAATTGGCTGGGGTCAGGGGTATATTTGAGTTAATGTCATCTCCAACATAAACAAGCGGTCTCGAATTAATTACTGATTCTATTTCTTTAACTAGTGTTTGAAGTTGAACCACCGTTAACAACCGTCTTCCTATTGTTTTCTTCATTTATCTTTTAACTAGACCTATAAGTCTTTTGTAGAACCCTCCCATCCAAGGAGAAAGCTCTACATTGAATATCCAGGTTATTCCGGAAGTAGAAACGTAGCTCATGATGTCATCAATTTTGTGAATCTGATTCCAAATGCGATTTAACACAGTACTTGCTGCGCGAAATTGGGTAGCACAATCACTTATCATCATGGTCGGCGTACCTCGTTGTGCGATGAACCGCCTGAAACACATAAGAAATTCTACAGTACTCATATCATAAACCTGTTCCAGGTGAATCGCACGTGCCACAAGGCACGTGAATATACATATCCACACTTTCTTATCACTACAGTCGGTATAGTGTTAATTGGATCCAAGTAAGTAAGCCCAACTCGGAAAAATGGAATACCTTCGGTTACACGGGATTCTTGTAATTAACACATGGGTGACACATTTTGCCACCTTCATAGCGACGACACATCATACATGACTTGAGAACTGACTTGACTACAGCACGCCCATGAGGAATCCAAAAACGACTTCTGATTGTCGACAGTGTTTGAGATACACCTCTGTGAAGTATATTCCTGTGTGTTTTATTAATGACTAGACGCGTGTACCAATTATATTTTGGCAACAATATCGGACATCTTGCGCTTTCACTGACACATGCGTTTTCAAGACGACCTTTGCATCGTAAAATTCCATTGGCATCCATGTATACTCCTAACTGTTGTTTAGTTGTGTTTTTCTTTCCTGTAGTTACATCCTCCATTAAATCAGCAAAGTTCGAACTTTGGACATAGCGTAACCACAAGAGTTCAGCTTCTTTGATCTAAGCACTTGTAAGGTATCCGGTTTTCGTACTACGTTTCTTAAGTTTCTTGATGAAGCCAATGCGGTAACTCTTAGAATTTTTTTCACAGATGAGAAAGCAGTGCTTTTGATACCCATTGGACTCGACACAGAATATGAGTGGCGAATTTCGTCGTTCCGAGCATCATGCGGTGCTTGTAAGAAACACGTTTCTTTTTTTTTTTGCTTTTGTTTGACACACTTCAGATAAATACTTCATTTAGCTGAACCTGTACAACTCGTTTTGGGGTTTATCAAGCCACTCTGGACCGTTCCGCCATAGTTCGTTTATCATTAGTTCTTTTGCACTTGTACCACGCGAAGCAATATCTGCGGGATTTTCCTTTGTTGGGACATATGATAATGACACGTCAGTTAATTCCTTAATTTCATTCACACGATTTTTCACAAATACTGACAGTTTTTTTGGCGAAACTATCCAATTGAGCACACACTGAGAGTCTGTCCATGCGTATAATTCAAGAATTGGTTTGTTCAATTGTTTCTGAACAAATGTCAAACATTGCAGACCAACTACAACAGCTAATAGTTCAAGTCTTGGTATTGAAAACGTTTTCACTGGAGCTAATCTGGTTTTTGTAAACACGAGGCTATTGTAAGACTTTTCTCCGGATTTCTGGTGTAGGTATATTACCACTGCATAAGCTCTTTGTCAAGCGTCACAGAAACATAGTAGACGATATTCTACAGGTTTCTCAGACTGAATGGCAATAGATCGTGGGGCACAGCACATTTTTATATCATTGAGTTGTTCTTCAAGGAATAGCCATTTTTCTTGATCTATATCACTAAGAGGTTCATCCCAATTGACCTATTTGCTCCATATTTCTTGTAGAAACATTTTAACTGCAAGAATCACGGGACTGATTAGACGTAATGGATCAAATATCGAGGCAATGCGTTTCAGGACTAGACGTTTGGTCATGTTGTGATTATCATAACACTTCCCTGTAGATTTGAAAGACAATGTGTCTTTTCTGACATCCCACACGTGACCTAATACTATCATTGATTCAACTTCTGATCTATCTTTATCTGAGAAGAAGGCGTTTACTTCTTTATTGTTTGAAATCCATTTCCTACGATTCATTGAAGCATTATTGAAGACTTCTTTCGCCTCGCTGTACAAACTTTTTGCATCAGATACGTTAGCTGTCCCTGTTATTAAGTTATCTACATATATGTCATTTTTTATCTTGTTTGAAACCTCGTTGTTATAAGTATCAGGGTGGTATTCAATTGTAGCACCTAGTAAAAACGAACTAGAAACTACACCAAACGGCACTCGACAAAATCTGTATTCTTCAATGTTATTTGCTTCAGTTGAAGGATTTTTAATATCTTTCAGCAACATGAATCTTGTGACGTCTCGTTGATCTCTTTGAAGACCTACTTGAAGGAAAGCTTTTTCAATGTCTGATACAATCGCAATGGAGTGCATTCGAAATCGTATTAATATTCCACATAAATCATGTATCATCACAGGGACTCTTTAGAGACAGTCATTTAGACTCTGGTTTTCTTTTCTTGTTTTCGCTGAGGCATCGTAAACTAATCTCAGTTTAGTTGATGTCTTCTGTGGTGTTATCACGCCGTGGTGAGGTAGATAATGCACAATACCATCTGGTTCATTTTTACTAATCCTTTCTATTACACCTTTTTTCAACTGATCTTGAATCACATCGTTATACTTTTCCTTGATTTTTGGTTTGTTTTTCATTCGATTTACCGAAGATCTTAATCTACCTAAAGCCAGTTCTCTATTTATAGGTAAAAAAGGATTCTGACTTTTCCATGACCACGTCACTTGGTATCTATTTTCTTGAAATTTCAGATTTTCTATAACTGTTCCATAGCAAGTGTATCTTCGGCTTTAGGTTGTTTATCCATAATTCCAATTGATTCTACATTTCAGAAGTCCTGCAACTCACATGTTGGTGGTAGAGACGAATCAATTGTAGAAAATGCGTTACTATTATTGTTTTCACTACTTAATGTTAATACGAGCATGTTTGTTTCACTTTCCTCATTGCATTTCTGTTTTGCTCTTCCACTTAATATCCATCCGAATTTAGATGACAATAGGTATAACCCATCTTGTATCTCTATTTTCTCTTCATTTACAAAATCCAGGTAATAATCGTTGCCAATTAACATTTCAATTGGCGAAGTTTCATTTTCTATCGGAAGTACATCAGCCAGTTGAACACTTGATATAATTTCATTTACGTTATCTTTAGACAGAATGTCAACTGGCTTTCTATGTAGTTCACCACTAATCAAGGGCACAATATTCACTGTTATCTGCATATACTTGTCATTCTTCAGTTTTACGTCTACGTTTGAGTACTTGGTTTTGATCTTTTGCGCCTTTTGATTCTCAAATGTAACAACATGATTGTCTTGTTCACCTACGTCTTGCAGACCCAATAGACGCGCTGCCTTTTCCGTTTTATAACTCCTATGAGAACCGGAATCAAGTAATAAACGAACTCGCTCAGCTTCCGTTGTTTCTGGATTTCTTATCTCAGTCAAAGCTGTTTGCATTAGCACCATTTCATTAATTGACATAAGTCCATTTTCAACTGTTGATAAATAAGATTCATTACTCTCTGTGGATAAATTTGACATTGTCTGTTGGTCAATTAACTATTTTGGGCATAGACTTCGATGGTGTACATTCAGTTTGCCGCAATAAACACACTCTTTATTTGATTTACATTCTCTAATTAAATGTTTATTCTTTAAACACTTAAAACAACTACCTTTGATGCATCTTTGTCTTGCACTGATCGTTTTATATTTATTACACTCGTCACTCCAATAATTCTGTTGACAATATCGACACTTTTTTCCGAAGATCCCGTTGACCCAGTCGACAAACTCGTAGCTGCCATAGGTCTTTGTAATAATGATGTTTGGTGTGGACCTCTTGAATACCTAGAAACACTTCTGTTAGGTCCTTTCTTGTCGTATCGACTCGTGGCTACGAGCGCTTACGTTGGCGATCTTTGTGTAGAATATGCGGGTTTTCTGTAAGCTGAGTTGTTATATGTTCCTTTCGCTGCAGGTGTCGGGTATGCTCGAAGACTGATCAGCTGGTTGTAATGCTTGTCGATTATCTCTTGAGGATTTCCGAAACGCTTTTTTAGCTCACCTGAGCACAAAGTGCTCAGGTTGAGCTTTTCTGATCGGTCTTTTTCCGTCGTCCGTGCGTCGTGAACTTTTCATTCAAACGACATCTCCTCTGAAACCAATGGGGCAAATTTAATGAAACTTGCCTGGGATGTTCCTTGCATGAACTCTACCAAGATTGTTCAAATGGTTCTGGTCCGTTGCATTTCTGGTTCACTGGAGCTAAAAAAGGATTTTATAAGTTGGATCTTTAAAAATCTTCTTCTCCGAAACCACAAGGCCTGGAGCTTTGATATTTGGTATGAAGCATCATCTAGTTGACCTCTACCAAGTTTGTTCAAATTATTTCCCTGGGGTCAAAACTGACCCCACTCCAGGGGTCAGTTGATTTTACATAGAGTTATATAGGAAAATCTTAAAAAATCTTCTTGTCAGAAACTGTAAGGCATAGAGCTTAGATATTTGGTGTGTAGCATTGTCTAGTAGACCTCTACCAAGATTGCTCAAATCATGGCCTCTGTGTCAAAACTGGCCCCGCCCCAGGAGTCACTTATTTTACATAGAGTTATATAGGAAAATCTTTAAAAATCTTCTTGTCAGAAACCGTAAGTCATAGAGCTTAGATATTTGGTGTGTAGCATTGTCTCGTAGACCTCTACCAAGTTTGTTCAAATCATGGCCACTTGGTCAAAAATGGCCCCGCCCCAGGGGTCACTTGTTCTACATAGGGTTATATAGGAAAATCTTAAAAAATATTCTTGTCAGAAACCGTAAGGCATATAGCTTAGATATTTGGTGTGTAGCATTGTCTAGTGGACCTCTACCAAGTTTGCTTAAATCATGGCCTCTGGGTCAAAAATGGCCCCATCCCAGGGGTCACTTGTTTAACATAGAGTTATATAGGAAAAACTTTAAAAATCTTCTTGTCAGAAACCGTAAGTTATAGAGCTAATATATTTGGTGTGTAGCATAGTCTAGTGGACCTCTACTAAGTTTGTTCAAATCATAGCCACTGGGTCAAAACAGGCCCAGCCCTGGGGGTCACATATTTACATGGAGTTATATAGGAAAAGGTTTTAAAAATCTTCACAGAAGAAACCATAAGGCTTAGAGTTAAGATATTTTGTATGAAGCATTGTCTAGAGGACCTCTACCAAGTATATTTAAGTCATGGACCCTAGGGCAAAAATGGCACTACCCCAGGGGTCACATGTTTTACAGAGAGTTATAGAAGAAAAATCTTCTTGTCATAAACAACAAGGCCTAGAGTTAAGATATTTGGTGTGCAGCATTATCTAATGGACCTCTATCAAGTTTGTTCAAATCATGGGCCCTTGGTCAAAATAGGCCCCGCCCTAGGGGGTCACATGTTTTACATAGAATTATATAGGAAAAACTTGAAAAATCATCTTGTCAGAAACCAAAAGGCCTAGAGTTAAGATATTTGGTATGCAGCATTGTCTAGTGGACCTCTACCAAGTTTGTCAGAAAAAATGTCCCTGGGGTCAGTATTGGCCCCGCCCGAGGGGTCACAAGTTTTAAATAACAATACAGAAGAAAATCTTTAAAAATCTTCTTATCTGAAACCACAAGGCCTAGAATTTTAAAATTTGGCACGAAGCAGGCTTTATCAAGCTTTTTCAAATTATTAGATTAGGTAAAAGGTCACGGAGGCTAAAAGTAGATTTATCTACTGTACCTCATAGAACCTTCATTTATAGACCAATATCTTTGATATTCAGTATAGAAGTTCTTTGCATGGACCTCTACCCATGGGTAGGGTATGAGGTCACTGGGTCAAGGTCAAGGTCACCATAGCTTATAATAGATATTTATACTTTCTGTCATAGAGCCTTTATTTATTGACTGATATTTTACATATTTGGTGTGTAGGCACTTACGTATTTTCAATTAAAAAATGAAATACTGCTTAACAGCAAACCTAGAGCCAAAGTACTCAGGTGAGCGATCCAGGGCCATCATGGCCCTCTTGTCAATATATCCAAAGCAATGGGATAATTATCAGCAGATAAAGCTAATCCAGCTTTTGCACTTCTAGCTTTACCAAAAAGTTTACTTTTCAGGTAATTGAACTTTTCGACATCTGATATATCTTTATTGTTATGCACAGGACTTTGATAACAATCCCAGAATTCAATTCATCTTGTTTTATCTCCGTTAAAGGTGACCATTTCCATCTGAGGCAACTTTACTGACGAAAATCTTTCTATTTTCTTTTTGGAACTTAGTTCTTGTTGCTTTAATTGTTATGAAAGAATTTGTTGAATGTTCTTTTGAATATGAATCAACTGCTGTGTTTCTGACATAACGTCTTTGTTTTCTTTTGTTTCTAATTCATGTTGTGATTTTTTTATGCAATTGTTCCAACTCGACACACTTTTCTACAGCATCTATACACAATATGTAATCTTCATCTATTATTTTGTCAATTTGTTCTTCATCGTGTATCAAAGCTATTGCTAATTTCTCACTTTGCTTCTCAACTTTATCTATATATATTTTCACTTTATCGAGACAAGTAAAGGCCCGACTCAATCGAACATCCAAATCCAATTCGGCATCATCATCTGCTAATATCGTTGTTGTTTTCTTGATTTCGTTGACAATAGTGTTTCGAAGCCGGGTTATCACTCCTTTGATGTACGTTATTCCCGACATATTTATAAGCAATACCCTTTAAGCTTTTAACTTCACTTTACGATAACCCTTTACAATTTGCACTTACTTTTCAATTATTACATTATTTCTACTTTAATACTTCCATTTCGAATAATTCCACATTATCACATTTTATTCGATTCTTTCATTGCTATCACACACTTTTAATCTTTTTGTCGTTTCACAACCTATACAGCTGCTACCACATGTGCATTCTTTTCCTCTCTCATTTTTTCAAACAAGCACCTCTTTTAAACACGAATTATTTTATTCCTTTGTCTGCCTTTTCACAAAGCGAAGCTTTGAATTCCAAATTTAATCAACATTCCGTTATCCGGCTGCGGGACCATTTTGTAGCAGAGATTGTTCTTTTCACAGTTTCATTTAGAAAAGACATTTCCTACACTTTTCACTGCTACAAATAAAACTTAACACACGCAATACTTTAACTATTTAATTTTCACAACGTTTTTTTTATCCAAATATTATATTGTAATCCAACAACATATTGTTGCAAGGGCCTAAATTTAACAACTCAAACCCATGATAAAAAAATTGTCTTTATATACCATAACAAAAAGAGCGGGAAAAATCAACACTGGATCAAAATTTATCTTGCGATTCAATGGCTTCCTCAGTTATTAAAAAGGCCAACTCAAAGTTAAAATTTCCATATAGGAAACGTGAATAGCTCACGCAACATACTAAAAAGCTGTTGGTTATGTCTCTTATTCAGTGTCATTTTGACTATGCCTGTTCCTTTTGGTATTATGGTTTAAATAAGATGTGGATGAATAAGTTACAGGTAACTCAAAATAAGTTGATAAGGTTTGTCTTGAACCTTGACCCAAGACCTCATATTGGTCATGAAGAATTTAATTCTTTAAACTGGTTACCCGTGTCAAAACGAGTCGATCAAATTATTCTGACTCATGTATTTAAAATTGTAGCAGGCACAGCCCCTGATTATATGGGTGAACATTTTATTCCAACCAGGGATATCCACAGTCACAATACTAGGTTTCGTGAAAAAGGGTCATTTGCAATCCCAAAAGTCAATGGTTTCGGTAAAACATCCTTCGCTTATATTGGTTGTAAACTATGGAACGGGTTACCATCTTCAATAACTAGTATTTCACAGTCCCATATGTTTAAGGTTGTGTCAAAAACCATTTTTTAAGTCAAGCTTTATAATCTTTTTATTTAAGTAATCGGTATAATGTGTGTACCTTTTTAAATGCATTCCACTTATCGGTATCTTCACCTGTTTTTTTTATCGTAAAACGCTAGTAAGAAATGGTGCTTTTTCATATAATTTTTTATTACACACTTGTGATAATTTTTTACTGGATAATTTTTTTTTACTCTCATGTCATTAATTATTAATATGTGCTAAATACTTGTGATATTCAAAAATTATTTTTAAGCCAGGTCATTTTAATATCTTGATATTCCATGATTAGTTCTCCTCCAAGACATTTAATATATTTTTAGTATGTGCTTGCTTAAATCTGTGATATTCTGTAATACATGTCTCTCTATGTCATACCGCCAGTAACAAGGACCACAATAGAAATAAGGGATCACTTTTTTGTGCTATCCTTGGTACTGTGTTGCATGGTATTGTTCATACTCATGCTTGTATCTTATTTAATCAGTTAATATTTTATTGATACAACATGTTTGTACATAACCATTGTATGCACTGTGATACCGAAATAAATCTATCTATCTATCTATCTATCTATCTATCACTTCATTATTAAGTAAATGAGGTTTGAAGCCCAACTGTGACCTTGACCTTTGAGCTACAGATCCAGGTCTTGCGCATGACATGTCGTCATAATGCGCCACACATTAACGCCAAGTTATTTTAAAAACCATCAAAGAATGACAAAGATACAGACCGGACACGACCATCACTGCATTATCTTGAAAAATGAACTTTGAAGTCTTTTTGTGACCTTGACATCTGGGCTACAGACCCAGGTCTTCCGCATGACACGTCGACTTAATGTGCTACACATTTATGCCAAGTTATTTTAAAATCCACCTTATAATAACAAAATTATTGACCGGACAAGAAATATTGACAGACGAACAGAAGGACAGAGGGAAGGACGGTTTAAAAACTTTATGCCACCCTTCGGGGGCATAAAAATACAAGATGGGGTCCGCGTATTTGTTATGAGATACGCATGGTGGGATGTATAACTGGGGATGTAACAATTTAGGAAATATCGGTTCTTAATACACAAGAACATCAAAAATACAAAACAACTACACAAAAACTATTCCTACATACATACAGTACATACATCAGTATGCTAGCAAAATACAGAAAAAAGCACTTAATATTCAGAACATTATTAGTGACAAGAAGTAATTAGAATAATAACATACTTCTGCTAAAGTGGTGCCCAATGGAAATTAAGAAAAAGCACCTTGTAATATTTACTTCACCACTCCATAAGTTGTGAAGTAAGTATTGTATTTACCTCAGTGTGGGTGATTTCATTATAATAATGCTTTATTGCAAATTTGCAATCATTGTCAACTGCAAATATGTTTGCCCATTGAAACTGTTAAGATTAGATGCCAAGGCATACCATGTCAATCTATAATATCAAAGTTCTAGAGAGTAATCACCATCAAAAACAATGATCAAGACTGGAAGAATACTATTTTATGATCTGACCAATACGTTTCTATTGTACCTGACCTACCAGAACAGTTTGAAAATATCAGATCTAATGTTGATCCTGTATCAGTTGTTTGGTCCTTCATTAATTGTGAGCATCCCAGTGTTTTAAACATGTAAGATTCTATGTCAGTTTAAGACTGCTTCTGAAATGCATCAATATTAAAATCCCCAACAATGACCATAGGCTGTGTCTGATCAATATGTGGAAGAAGATTCTTCTCAATTGACTGAATAAGTTTACCCTGTACTTGAGTTTCTTGGTCATTTCTATAAAGATGATATCCCTCCATAACATATTTGTCATATTGGTCTATTTGACAAAGTTTTGTTTCTGCTAAACCTATAACATGAGCTGATGAGATATTTGGATCAGCTTTAATGTCTTTGAAATGTTTGTGTAATGACCTGCAATTGTTAAAATGTTTTTCTGAATCCATCATGTCCAAAGGAGTAAAACAGAGCTCTATCTTTGCTCTCTTTGTCAACCTCTCCACTTCTTCTTCAACATTTCCATCTACTTTTAAAGCCTTTTCATTGAAATTCAAAATGTAAAGGTTCTGGATAGACCTTACTCTGCTCAAAGCAACTTAATGAATATGTGACCACTTTCCTACTGTTCTCTGAGACAAGTCTATAACCACCTCATTTAGAGTACATCCCTGTGTTCTATGAACTGTTCTACCAGCAGCTGGTTGTAAAGGGAACTGTATTCGCTGAATGGTTTTTCTATTGTACAAAAATGTCCTCTCTACATTAAATATAGGCATCCAATCCGCACTGATTTGTTCATGATAAAATCCTCTTTTCTTATATTTTTGTCTCTGTTTTATTTCTATTTTAGAATCATCAAATTGAACCCAAATTATGCTTGGTCTATCTGTTTCCACTTGTTTATATTCCATGAATATAATGGCACAAGATGCTTCATTTGTGAGTCCATCCTTTGTAATCAGATTGACAGTAATATCATATACCATATCTTCAACAATGAGCAAGAGTCTGAATAGCATCCCAGTTTTGTTATGATCATCTGGTAGTGCCCTTAGTATTTTCTCCTGTTTATCCTTTGAAAGTTTAGGAGACAAAACCACATCCAGAGACTGTACAGTTACAGGTTGGCTGTGCTCACTCCTGATGATTTCCTCATTGTGCATGTTCATAAATGCTGAGTCTTCAAATATATGTGGAGCAAACTCAGGATGTTGTTCAGAAAATCGTTCAACTTCACGGTTCTTTAATTCAGCTTTATCAGAATCCGTAAGTGCAATATGTCTTAGTCTGTTCAGTAATTTTCAAGTGACAAGTATCTTTTTGTCTCATTATTTCAGTCAACTCAAAACATTGTAAAGTGATCTTTTCATAAATTTCTGGCCAAAGCAGAAGCATCTTTATCAAGGTCTTTGACCTGTAACATGTTGTAACTGGAACAGATCACCAACTGCAATAATACTCAACCCACCAAATGCTTTATTTATACCTGTTAACTGTTGAAGTTTCTCTGATCTATGAAAGCTAGTTTGACCTTTGACACCATAGATATTTCATCAATTATTATAACAGATATTTCCTTGAACTAAGACCTAAATGTATTTAGGCGATCACATGTTAAGTGCTGATTATTCTGCATGTAACTTTCAAAGAAAGCTTTTGATATTGTACAGCCATTTATATTAAATGCTGCCTTTCCTGTAAATGCACATAATAAAACTCTAATTTCGTCTGTTTTTTCACCTTCTCTGAGATTCAGATATCTTTTTTTTGAGGCCCCGTACGGGTAACCCCGTTTATTCCACAATACACATAATACATATAAGTATATACTAGTATACATTATTCTATTTAAAGAAAAAACAACAACAACAACAAACAAAAACATTATAATTTATAATTAGCTACATTGGTTATTGTTAACATGTGCATACTTGAATTTTTTTTATACTTTCAGTGTTTTCGTCTGTTTTAGAAAAATATATATATGTATATTTGGTGGATTTTATAATAAATTGAAAAGGGGGGGAGTGGAATGATGTCAAATATTTAAATTTAGATGCTCGTTCGAGAAAAAAGAATAGAAAAGGGGGTGGTAAGATCGCTTCCAAAAACAAAGAAAACTTTTTTTTTCTGTACATTAGGTATGTTTATGCTCTAATGGATTTTACCCTTTTCAGATTAGATATGTTATACTCTAATGAATTTTAACCATTTCAAATTATGTTTATCTAGCTTATTTTTAAATATTGCTATTTCTCTCTCTGTTGTAATCCTTTGATTTAAATAATTTTTAAATTGTTCTATATGCGGAATAATATTTTTTAGTTTCATCTTGAAAATAAAGTATTTAGCTATCATGATTATAAAGTTAGTTGCTAAGGTATCATTTTGTAAAAAGTTATCCATTATTCCAAAAGATATATCCTTAAAATTAATTGTGTAATTTATATTTTTTGAATTTAAAAATTGATTACATTCTGTCCAGAAATTCTGTACATACTGGCATTCCCAGAATAAGTGTTTTGTCGTTTCTATATTCATGTTGCAGAAATCACAAAGATTGGATGAAGATAATTTACACTTTAGGAGGTATTTGTAAGTAGGGATAAGAGGCATCAAAAATTTATATTGAAAATTTCTAAGAATGGTATCGATTGATGTAAGATATATCATTTGATATATTTTTTGCCATTCTAACTGGTTATCGTTAAACTGTTGATTCCATTTGTTTTCTGAAGGAGGTTGATCAGATTTCTTACTATTCATTCTAATTTTGTAAAGGTATTGGTTTGTATTTGTTATCTTTTTTATTTTGTATAGTAATGTATGTTTCCTGGCATTGGTGTTAGTAATAAAATTTTGATCCATATTATTTCTATACTTTAAAGGTATCGAATTGATCAAAGAGTTATATTTCAAGAATTCTTTTTCATGTAGACCATATATATCTTAAAAAACATGAAATTTATAAAAATTGCCAGTTCTAAAGTCAAATAAATGTTCAATAAAGTTTATACCTTCATCATGCCATTCTTTCCAAAATAATGTTTTACCCAATACATTTATATCTGCATTATTCTATATTATATGAGAGAAACCAATCTTTTTTTTCTGTTATATAACAATTATTTATTGAAAACCAAGATTTTTAGAAATCTTTAAAGAATACATTGTCTTTTATTATTTGATCAATAATTTTGCTGTTAAGATTACAGTTAAATATAATTTCCTTTCCTAAATTATTTTAAATCCTATCATAGAACAGTTTCCAATTACCTTTATTTTGGGTAGATGTTAGTCTTTTAAGGGTGTTACTATTCTATTGACCAAACATCATTGACCAATTGACCAAACTGTCTATTCTATTGACTACTAAATCATTGACCAATATGTAATATACAGGTAATTGGAGAGGTCATCAGACCTCTCCACAGTGTTGGCTTTAATTGCTGGCGGCATCCATTTTTGCGTATCAAATTTTAGTTAATGATCTCATATTAAGCCTAAAATCATGAAAACCAGTCTACAAAGATAGTTATGCGCATGCTCAGAATCAAAATACGAATTCATTTAAACGAAACCAAAATTTAACATCGGGTCAAAACGGCCCATGGTTAAAACGGCCCATTATGAACAAAACGTACAGAATACTTTTGTATTCCCTTAAAGCGACTGACTTACAGATGGGCCGACGATGAAAAAAGAAAATGTTCTTACATCTTGAAATTTTTGCTGCAATTGCAAAGAACATATTTAAACTAAGTTACTGATTCATTTACATCAAAATATAAAGTTTTACACACTTTTATCGATAAAAAATTTACCCTGTTAGTCACGGGGTAGATACTTTAGTTATAAGATTAATTTTGACGTTTACTTACAATGCTCAGTGGTCTAGATCGTCGTTCCCTATTTTACTGACCGAAAGGTCGTGGGTTCGAATCCGGGTTAAGTCAAAACTTTTTTTTTTCAGTTTTCATGGCGTATAGAAGCATAATATTATGTTTTTCCGTAGTATATTAAATTCTCTTAAATTTTAAAGAAAAAAAAATTAGCAAAATTCTGTGAGTCAGTCAGTCAGCTTTAACTAAACACAAAAAATACAATAATAGGGATGCATTTCTTATAATGCATGCTACTTTTTAAAAACTACAAATTCTAAAATGCATTTTTTTTTCTGAGAAACTCACCAGCCTGCTGAACAAATTAATTTTTAGCCATGGTCATGAAAAAATGGTAAATATTTTTTACGAATTTAGGAGGATTTTTGACAAGTCCATTGCCTCGATTTGGATCAAATTTACGCCCTTTTAATATTTAGTCCAGCTTAACAGATACTATCGCTGATTATTTTGTAAAATATTTGGACTAAGAAAGGTGTAATTAAAGCTTGAAAGGGAAAACAAAACTTAATGAGCCTAAAAAAGTAGCTGTTAAACACGGGAGTTCTGGCTTCAACAACTACATGCATTGTTGTAAAAGAGGGGGGAGTAAAGCCTTAGGGGCTTATAGGAAGATCCCCAAGATTCTACAAGGTATGAAATACATGAGGTTATGTTAATTTGTTTCATTTATTTAAATGATAGATACGCCACTATAAAAACATTTGAAATAACTAAATTACAGCCAGTTTCGGTCATTTTGCATAATAAGGTATTAACTATAAATAATAGTTAGGTTACTAGTTTTTATAATTATTTAAGTCACATAACGTTTAAAAAATTTAAAATGATCTTGGAAACAAGTAGATTCATTCTTTCATTGACGACAGCTGCTGACCTCTCTTTGGCTTACTTTTTAAAGGAAGCCAACTTGTTGTATCCACTGAAGGTGTCAAATTGAACTGTTATAAAGAGATTATCCACAGTTCTTCTCATTCATCTCGTTGCTTGACCAATAGCTTATAAAGTTAGAATCCCCTGGCATTATCCAGTTAATGTACTGACACAAGTTTCTGTCCTTCTATCTTCCTATACTTTAGCGATAACTCGCTAAGAGGTGCATGTATGTTTAACAAGCATCTCTTGTTTCTACCACTGTTGATGTTTAGCAGAATAAGACGATTTGTCCCCATCTTTACATAAAAAAATGTATGCCAAACCGTTCACGACAAATTAATAAGGCTACATTTGAATATGCTTTTAAAACACAATTGGCAAAACTAAGTTTTGTCCAATAAAACATACATTTGTAACCGTTTTGTTATCTGGGCATTTAAGTTCCAATTTATGGGCTTTTAACGCAATTTAATGCATCCCTCAAGTTCAACTAGGAAAACACAAAGTTAAGACTGATGTGTACTGTTCGAATTAGAAGCCAAATGAAAGACTGGCCAAATTATGCTTGCCGTGGTAACTGACCCCCTAGTCTAGGTATATCTGTTTAACAATAAAGAAAACGACACACAAATTAGCAGTTTCTAGTGTTTTCTATACTTGAAATATTCCGTAATTAATTCATAAAGTAAAATAATATCTTTGAATGACTGTCAGAAAGCCGTAGCATCTACGTTTCTGCTAATGAATAGAAAAGTAATACTTGCAGACCCTGGGCACTGGTCGGAATATCGCCACCTGTGTCCCCTTAATATACTAAATAATTGAATGATACAGCAACAACAAATTGATATAGTAATTTCTCGAGTCCAGTGTTCTGCAAGGAGAATAGCAATCCGAACCATGCGGTTTTCTTCCAAATTTAGGCATCCAAGAAGTCTGGGATGGAAACGGTCCGCACATGAACAAATAAAGACTGCTACTAGACGTTGACCGATGACGAAACACATAACATATTAGAAAAGGTTTTTAGACCTTACAATTTACACTAATCTAATCTAATACAGAATAAGGTTGGTGAAATTTATATTTCTGTAAAAGTTCAAAGTGAAATCAGCTCTAATTAGTGAGAATTAATTATGATGGGCTGCCTATAATTAAAAAAAAAATAAATTCAAAACCGCTACACATTGAAAAATTTGTCTGTCACCTTTAAGAAGGGTATTGTTGAGGGATCAATTATTATAAGTGGACTAGCTTCGATTTATCGTTCTTCAATGACATAAAAATGGACGAGCTAACCAAATGTGAAAGCATGATGTTATAATACATATGTTAACGCCTCAGATATCGTTATACATCTTGACACAACACAAAAAAAACTAACCATTTTCGCTGTTAACGAAACAGAAAAGCTGTTATCACTTGGCATTTGGTTTTAAAATAAATTACATGTACTTTAAACATTATCGTGAAGGTTATCCTAAAACACTAAGAATTTGTTGTAATGTCATTCTGATGGGCCTAATCTCGTTATATATAATTGGTTTCTTTATGTCAGTATCGTGAGTTTAAATCGAACTGCATGGGTGAAATTGTCCCATTGTCCCCTCTGTTCTGTTCAGCTGTAATACTAAATAGTCTGTTTATCTTTTCATTCCGTTCACCTGCTATGCTGGTGTTTGCAACACCTCAAACTCATCTTTTATTACACCCAGTTATTCAGAATACAACATGGGGTTATGTCATACACAAGTCAACAGAGTAAAATGGTATATTCCGGTTTACCGTTATGCATAAAACTAATCAGAACGAAAGTTTATATGAATATTTGGAGAAGGTGGGAGACGGGAGATTCTAGTCACGTATTTTAACACTAACTTCAAAAACAGGAAAAGAGAAAAATAAATAAATTTATGAAACAAGGATAGGAACATTCGTACATTCTAGAGGGTAGATTCTAAAGAGAGTGGTCCAGTAAATCGTAAACGAGTTTGGGTATTAAGTAATTTTGTACATGTATATCTATTTTAATATTATTTAAATTCAGTACCAGGCCAGTGATATACTAAAGGTTTATTTTTTGACATATTACATCGATGTATTTATGGCAATTGCTGTCCTGTTCTGTTCAACTGCCTAAGCGACGAGTTGTGTCTCCATTATCTCTGTAAAATTGAAAACAATTGCCGGCCAATGTGTCCATCTGTTTCCTTTATTTTACAAACTTGATGACCGCTTGATTCGATTCGCATACTTTCACTAACTTGCTGGCATATACGATTGTGTGATGCTCCGTTGATTGCTGGATAGTTACATCGCCATGATCTGATGTTGTCTCCTTCGGATGAAGCCTGAAATGTTGCACTTCATTATAAAATAAAGTGTGTTCGATTAAAGATGACGATAACTCAGAGAAATCATCGACAAAATGCCCGACCCTCATTTGAAATAGAGAATATAATCATTGACAATATATCAACAAGAAAAACATTGATGCACAGCATCAAGTCAGTGCAGATGATTCTGAAGACGCAATAATGTCGAATACATTTAATTTCACACATACAGAATATTTCTATATATAACCGTAGGAACGTAAGTGTATTTAAATAGACCATCTGTGCGTGCAATCCGTACTCATGCAGCCTCGATTACAAGCAGTATGCTCTAACTATTGAGCAAAAGAATCGATTCCCTAACGCGTCTGTCAGAGGTTGTATCTATTGCAAACACAGGCATGTACTAAATTGTAATACACTTGCTCTTTAGATCATTTTGAAGTAACTTCAGGGGCTGATAATTTTGTCATATGTAACGCCACACCAGGCAGCAGTTACTTCCCCGAATGAATGGGAGATAACTGCGTATGGCAAGATCGAACTCGCAGTATTAATATTAAGGGATCGACTGCTAAGAAAATGTAAAATATGATATTTTCACTTTCATAACGATGAAATCGTTGCTTCAGGCTAATATCTCTTTCAAATTTCAATATTTTTTTTTTAGAATAACAAAATAATAAAAAAAATATTCGTCTATAACAATTTGTCCACAACTTATGCTATAACTTGGAAAATATCAAATACAGTCAACGCTCACATGAGCCGTCGGTAACTGCTTATGCGATTAAAATGTCATTAGTACAGTGAAATATATGCATATGCTACAATTTATAACAATACATTCTGAGACTGTTGCTTTGTACTGGCCGTTGGTAAAGTATACTAAAATTGTCTTCTTTTCATTTTAGAGATGCCGGTCCAGCAGTTGGCGCGAATCTTAAAATTCTAGGGGTATCTGAACTTGATTTTAACAGGACATTTATGTGTTTTCCAGCTTCTCCACAAGTTGTGAAAGGGCAAACTAGGATATTTGTAAATCTTAAAAAAGATATAATAATAAAGAAAAAAGATATCTTCTAGACCACTTTTTTTTTAAATTGTTCTTGCTGTTAATGCAGTTAGGTGAAACAGCCTTTATTTTTTAAATGGGACTGCGCGATTTCTGAAAACAAAGGGACTTATATTCGCTTATCACTGAATGTCGCTTATGTAAAATATATTGATTTTGATGTACATTTTACAGTTTTTATCTTTTAGACGTGACTTAGTTTATTGAGCAAACGATAAAGCGAACTCGAACTAACCTGGGAGCGCGAACCTAGACCACCTTTATTGTGTATATGCCACTTTCTTTGTAATAACATTTTTCAAACGTATTTACATTTTTTTCAGGTTGTTCGACAGTGGTTTTAAAAGCGTTAGTTTCAAAAGTTGAGGTTATATTTTTGGTCAGCACCGTGCCTGTTCTTTTGCTAGTTATTAATGTCTTTATGTCAGTGGTAATGATCTATCGAAATATTACGAGACATAAAAGGACAATCAAAAGAACATCTGACCAGGAATGGATACCAGTTGCTTCAGGGGATATCTACACCGCCAATAGTTCGAATACGAAGTAGCTCTGCCACATAGCCAACCAGAGACTATTTGTGAATTACAACGATTCTGCACCGCACAGCTATCTAGAAATTTATTTCAAATTACAAAGATACTTCATCACACATTTATCTCAAAATTCGTTTTCGAAAATATCCATTTTTCCTCTATGGTTGTTTAATAGTTGATTACCTCACGTTGTTATCTATTACCTCAGCACACATGGCTTAATCGAAACTTAGTGTGTCATAATACTTATTTTTAGAAAACTGTTAACATATTTGATTCAGCTTACGTGTCATTCTATGAAATACTAACCAGCCCATGGTTTAACTATTGAATACTAATCAGGACATTTTGTAATTAAATACAGATTATGACTTAACAGGTATATCATTCCACTGGTATGGTTTAATTGAATAAACCGAACATAACCTGTGATTTTTTTTTTTTAAGAACGAAACTACCTTCTGTTCCAGGAAGAAGACTTATATACATAACCTGTGATTTTTTAAGAACGAATTCGAAGAAACTGTTCATAAAAGAAAATATGATAATCTGGCACGCACGTTGAAACTATTTTTAACAACGAAACTACCTTCTGTTCCAGGAAAACGTTACATTACACTGAAAGGTGCATAAAGATCTTTGTTCAGTTTATGCATTCCTAGTATGTTGGTGCTACTGAATAAATTGCACGTGTTTTACTGAAAGAAAAAAAAAACATAATCAGTCTAACTGAACAAATTATGCACTTCGTCAGAAAAACAACAACAACAACAACATGATGCGTGACATTTGCGTGTCAATCAATGATATATTATATTATTCTGCTTAAACATGTTGTCTCATCTTTGTTTTAAGTAGATTGTATACAAAATATTTCAATGTTTCTTTACAAGTTATAATAAATAAGCTTGATATACAATTATTAAAACAAATTCTGGTTTTTGAAGTATTTTAACTTTAAATTAATGCCATATAACATTATTGTAAAGTTCCTTCCAGTTTAATATCTATTAGAAGATTCAATGAAAACTTGAGAAACAGTTGATGCAAACATTCTGTGGAATCAGCACACAACTATATGTTCGTTACATATACGAAGCAGATACAATAGTTTGCATTGACACCTCGAATTATTATTTATATTTAGTTTTTGTTTAGCACTTACTGCAATAATACTATATTCGCAACGAACTGTTAAATGCTTAAGTATTGCTAGTCTTGTAAAAAGTTGGTCAGTAAACGAATCTTTGCATCTGGAATAGTTTTATTTATTTATTTATTTATTTATTTATTTATTTATTTATTTATTTATCTATCTATTTATTTATTTATTTATTTATCTATTTATTTATTTATTTATTTTTATTTATTTATTTATTTATTTATTTATTTATTTATTTATTTATTTATATTTTTATTTATTCATTTATATCTGTACGTTCGTTAATTATCTTCAAACATCAGCACTCATAAACATGGGAGTAGTTTCCTGTATCAGATTGTAAATTATTATTAAATGATGAATAGATAATTGCAATCTGATAGAAGTTGAGGGCATCTGTTTTCCAGAATGTAATGTCATATTTCATGTTTTTGTTTTGTTTTGTTTGTTTGTTTGTTAATTGCAATTGCTTCTGATTTTCCCTCAGAAAATATGGTGTTGAACTTATTACACACTATGTGAGAAGGACATAAACAAACAAAAAATGTTTGGGTTTTTTTCTATGACATGAAAGATGTCAAAAATATAAAAAAATTCAGAAGTAACAATAATTATTTTCACATTGAGATAAGTAAAAATGTCGATGAAAATTAATAAATGTCTTGGCTGATAAGAATTAATGAAGCTCCAATCACTAACACATGCAACATGTATATGGTTTTTAGAAATTGTATTTATAGAAAGTGTTAATCAAAAGCCAATGTCTCAGGAAGCTTTCATGAGAGCGACTAACACACATGCACACACACACGCACACGCACACGCACGCACACACACACACACGCACGCACAGACAAGAAAAAAATACTGTCGTCCATTATTGTTTAATTTAGTTTATCTTTAGTTTATATTCGATCTCGCGAGATATCGATTTCCCCACGTGCTCGTAGCAAAATACAAGGTCACAGACAGCTACTACAACATAATATTCCCTATATACAACGTAATATTTAGCAAATGGGTTACAAGTTCTTACAATTTAGCTTAACGCCCTTCCCAAAATTTTAGTTCATAACAAATGATAAGTCGGTGTGGAAGGAAGAAAGAAGTGTACATGTATGATAAAACAGTGCATGTGAAGTAAAAATAGAAAAAAAATGAAGAATGAACACACAGTTAATGTTTACTAATCGTGTGTTAAGTATGTGATATCATTTTTGATATCATAACTGATATCGTATCTCAGATCCCATTCTTTTGGAATAACATACCCACAGAAGAACCCCCAAGGAAGGTATGGTACAGGGTTTCGAGCCGTTTAAATTAATTAAAGTTGAACCGGTTACTCTGCTTACAGCGCACACAACAGAAAACGCGCCATAGGCAAATAATGGTTATATTTAGTCATCAAGCTGAGGTTAATTGCCTTATGGAAAATGCTTTTAGGCTTAAAGGTACAAGTGTAGGGTTTTCCCGCGATTTTCCAAGAGAAATAAACGATGCCCGCAAAGAGTTATGGCCTTTGTTTAAGGATAGTCGTAACAAGTACGGTCCTAAGAAAGTGCATATTATTTTTCCTGCTGCTTTGAAGGTCAACGGAAAGATAGTTAAAGATATGTTTCCAGATTGGGCTGAAGTTTTGAGAGGATCGCGTTGCACCAACGTAAACCAGAGAGTGGCCGACAGAGTGAAAACAAATACCGATAGTATAAAACAGGCATTTAATACGCAACTCACTGAAACAACGAAGGTAAATTCACAGTCTAATGATGTAGTGAAAAATAGTGTACCAAGTGAGTTGTCTGCGTCGAACGCGCAGCAGTCAGAATATACTGTGTCAGAATCTACCACTAATTCGTCCAAGTCTGCTGAAACTTCAGATAGTGATGAAACTGAGGCAAAAGAAGATGATATTCCTGTAAATTTGGCGCCTGAGTCAAAACTCAACTTACCTCTACGTACTGGTCCTCTAGCGTCTGCACGGCGCAGGAAGCACGCACCAAATAAAAAATCGACTAATGATACACCTGCGCGTGGAAAAGGTAAAGGCACAGGCCCCTTCAAGTCGAGTAGTGTAATCCAAAATAAACTGTACGCAGACGTAGTTTCCAGTGATCAACAATATATTCCGCCAGTGAAACCCAATGGTAACACAGACGGATAGGTACCTTCGGGGACAGTTCAAAATAATAATAATTTGAAAGAGTCTGAAGAATTTTTATCAAATACCCCTTACAGGACAGTGAATCATGAAAATCTGTGTGAGGAAAGTATTGTGAAAGACTCCTTTAATTATTGTAAAAGTGCTGATTCTAAAGAATCAAATTCTGTTAACAATGCATTTTTTACACATTTATGTTCTAATTGTATGAATAAGCCGAGTTCATCAAAAGTAGTAAATTGTCCACACTTTATTAATACTGTACCAAACCATGTATCTTCCAGCAACTTTTTTTCTTGTCCTGATTGTAAATACTTATCAAGTAGCCCAATTCAAAATGAATGTTTTCATTTTTCAAATATACAGAATTTTCAAAATGAAAATGTCACCATAGATTCTAAACTTACTTTTTCAAAGTTTAAAGAGTTCAAAATTGGTAGTCTAAATACTTGCGGTCTCAAAAGTAAATGTCAGTACCTTGATTTTATTGAGAAGGTACAATTTTATGATATTTTTTGCGTACAAGAAACAAAATTAGATAGATTCGATATAATAAATGTCCCTGGATATAAATTCTTTTCGAAGCCTAGAAGAGAAACATATTATAGAAAATCTGGTGGAATTGGGTTTTTCATAAAATTGTCACTTGTGAATGATATAGAGGTTATTGATACAGACTCAGAATACGTGTACTGGTTAAAAATGACCAAACTATGTACAAATGATCTAGAAAGTTGTTTTATCATAGGATCTGTATATGTTCCACCTTTACAGTCACGTTTTTTCAGTGAAGATGAGTTTGCAATTTTTGAAGATGAAGTTTCTTCTATGTGTTCAAAGTATAGTTACTGTATTATACTAGGAGATGTCAACGGCCATACAGCAAAGTTGTCTGATTACATTGAAATTGATGATTTTCTAGCTGAACAATTTAGTTTTGATGAAGATTTTTTGTACAGATTTAACTCTGTAAATAACATAATAAATCAACGATTCCAGTTGACAAGAGAGTCGAAAGATGTGAAGACAAATAGCATAGGTCTTAAGTTTTTAGATATATGTAAAAATAATAACCTGTTGATCTTAAATGGTCGTTTTGGCAAAGACAAAGGTATTGGTGATTTTACTTTTAAAAGTGTATCTGTCATTGACTACGCTGTTTCATCAGTAAATTGTTTCAATTTTTTAAAAGATTTTGAAATTATTGACCTAGACCCATTATTTTCTGATGGGCATTCTCTTCTTGAATTGTGTTTAGATTTTAGTGCTTTTAAACTTGAACGAAATTCTGCCAAGCAATATAGACAAACAAACTTTGGAAAACCACCAAAATGGCAAAATAGACTTAAAGATAATTATGTTTCTAATTTAAACCTATCAAAACTAAATGAGATACAGCACAAAATATCTAAACCCCGAAGACCGTTTACTAAAAATGATATAAATTCAATTGCATGTGATTTATCAAGTTTATTCACCGACTCGGCGCGCTTAACTTTTCCAACCCCTTATACATTTGAAAAAAAAGGGAACAGTAAACAATCTAAACCTTATTTCGGGCCTCATTGCCACAAGGCAAGAAAAAGATATCATAGGGCGCGGAAGAAATATAATTTGCATAAGAATATGGTAAACAAGTCCGAGTTAAATAGGGCGAGTCGGTTGTATAAACAAACCATGAACAAATACGTACGTAAACATCGATTGTTGAATGAGAAAAAAATCCGTGATCTTCATTCAAATAAGCCAAAAGAATTTTGGAATATTATTAATAATTTCAATAGAAATACTGATAGTAATAAAATGCCAAATATTGACGAATTTTATCGTTATTTCAAAAGAGTAAACGAAGACAACTTGAGTAACCCTATGGAGGAGATTGACATAAATATTAACTTGCCATATGACACAGAAGTTTTAAATAGCGAAATTTCAATAAACGAAGTTTTAAAAATGATAAATAAAAGTAAAAATTCCAAGGCGGCCTCTCCAGAGGACTTTATATATAATGAATATTTGAAAACTACTAAACACTTAGTATCACCAGTTTTAACTGATTATTTTAACGAAATATTTAAATCTGGAATAATGCCCGATAGTTGGCTTGTGGGAACAATAATGCCTATTTATAAAAAGAAGGGCTCACCTCTAGACCCCCGAAATTATCGACCAATAACAATTCTCAGTTGTTTAGGTAAAATTTTTACTGCAATTATTAACGAAAGAATTAACAAATTCCTTACTCAGAATAAACTTCTTAATGAAAATCAAGCTGGATTTCGTTCAAACTACTCAACTACAGATCACGTTTTCGCTCTTAAATTTCTTATTGATAAGTTTCGTTCAAAAAATAAGAAACTGTTTTGCTGTTATATTGATTTTTCCTCCGCATTCGATGGAATTTGGAGGGCTGGTCTCTGGAGTAAACTTATTCAAAGTGGTATAAATGGAAACTGTATTCGATTAATCTATAATATGTATTTGGATATCAAATCTTGTGTATCTGCAAATGGAAGTAAATCGGCTTTCTTTAAAAGCACGTGTGGCGTGCGTCAAGGTGAAAATTTGTCTCCGATCATGTTTTCTCTTTACCTGAATGATTTACAAGATTATCTTGAGAAAAACAATGCTGTGATAACTATACCTACATACAATGAGGATGCTGAGTTTTATCTCAAGCTGTTTATTCTTTTATATGCTGATGATACTGTACTTATAAGTGATAGCAAAGAAAATTTTCAACATTTACTTAATGATTTCAGTGTATATTGTAAATTGTGGAAATTATCGATTAACTTAAGCAAAACAAAAATAATGATTTTTGGTACTAACAAACCAGAAAATTTCAGTTTTTCATTAAACGGGGAGCCAGTAGAAAGTGTAAAAGAATATAAGTATTTAGGTGTATTATTTTCTAGCAGTGGATCTTTTCTCAATGCTAGAAAATATATAGCTTCTCAAGCAAATAAAGCCATGCATATCCTTTATTCAAGAATCTTTAACTTAGATTTACCAATTGATATTCAGTTAAAATTGTTTGACCAGACCATTGTCCCAATACTGACATATAACTGTGAGGTATGGGGAACAGAAAACTTAAATTTAATTGAAAAGATACACACCGATTTTTTACGTAAAATTTCCAAAAGTAAGAAAACTACACCATTGTATATGTTGTATGGTGAATTAGGCAGATATCCCATAGAAATCACCATTAAAACTAGAATTATAAGTTTTTGGAGTAAGCTATTGATGGGTAACGAAAATAAAATTTCATACATATGCTATAAAAATATGCTATTTTCCAACACTGAATTTAAATGGATAGAATATGTAAAAAGTATCCTTAATCATACAGGTTTTACTTACATCTGGGATAATCAAAGACAAATGAATCTTAAAAACGTACATACTTTAGTAAATGAAACACTAAAAAACCAATTTCTACAGAATTGGAAAAGCCAAATGTCAAACTCATCAAAAGGAGCGAACTACAAATTACTTAAGGACGAGCTAAAGCTCGAACCATATTTAAAGATTCTACCATCTTATTTAAGATTTATTTTATTTCAATTTAGATGTGCAAACCATAGATTTCCTGTCGAAACTGGACGTTGGCGGTCTAGACACGTGGCTTATCTTAACCGCACGTGTAGCCTATGTACATTTAATACAGTGGGTGATGAATATCACTATCTCTTAGAATGTCCTTATTTTAGTGAGCAGAGAAAGCGGTACATTTCTCCTTACTTCATTCAAAATCCAAACTTACGGAAATTTCGAGAACTCTTTTCTTTAGAGGCAGAAAATAAGCTTAAGAAGCTTACCGTTTTTCTTCGTGTTCTTATAAACCATTTTAAATACACTTAGTGTTAAACCAATTTTGCACTTTCATATTTCCAGTGAATCTGTTCTTCATGAAACATGTTAAGGCACGTTGTAGTAAAAATAAGGTATAGTTGTAAAACCATACTTGTGAATGAAAAACATTTTATAAATAAGATTATCTGCTATCTCGCAGTCTTATTAAGACGACCCACGAGTTGCACGGGCTCATTTATTTACTTATTTATACCTTACATTAATCTACTGAATAGTACTAGATAAACACTGTTTATGCTTAGATGATTTTTTTTTCAAATAATATTATATTTAGATCATCTAATATGTACTTTTATAATCTGCACGAGTTGCACGGATCCATTTATCTACTCATATCTTACTTCAACTTACTATATAGTACTGCTTAGATGTTTTTTTTTTTTTTTTTTTTTTTTTTTTTTTTTTTTTTTTTTCTTAAAATGACATTATTTTTAGATCTTCAAATATGTACTATTATGATTTGCTTTTGAAACAAAAACTTATCCACTGTCCCCATAGCAATTTTGAATTGTTGTCTTTAGAGACATGTATGTGTCTGTGTATGTGTGTTTTTCTTTCCTATAACAGTTCGATTACCAAATGTTAAAGAATATAATTTAAAATTATTGACCATGTTGTTACCAAAATTGTAACCTGGTTTCAATAAAAGATTGTTGTTGTTGTTGTTGTTGTTTAATGAATTTGTGAACGGCTTCAAAAATGATTGTGTTTTGGTCGTAATTTAGAAAATCACTTCCGAATAGTAATAAGTTAACATTAAGCGGATGAAAAGCTCTCGTTTCGTGGAAAAGCGTTATTCAAAAAATAGTTTTCAAAGTCCATTATGTATTACCTTAATGTGATTGCAATCGTTAACCGTCATTTTAAAAGTTTTTTCTTCTCCTCAATTTCTCTCTATATATTGTCATTTTTAACATGCATTTCTTAAAACTATAAAACAAGTCCACAAAGGCAACACTTTTCCTTCCTTACTACAATTTTCTCCTTAATATCATTACAATGAGAAGCACAAATCTTTAAGTTACAATTGTCTGGTTAGTATTTTAATCTTATTTGTTATTTCTTATACTGCGAGAAGAGAATTTCTTGTATGGTTCCGTATTGTCTAAATAAAACACGTTTTACCGGGGTTTTTTTCTTCAAAATTTGGTTTAAATGAAGCAGATTAAAACTTTTTTTACCAAAACTAGTTCTAAATGAATTTGTTAAAACGTGTAACCAGAATGAATGGATTCAAAATGAATCTGTTTAAATTGTTTAGCACGAAATATTTTGTTTAAAGAAATAAATTATATCATTTAATTTGGATTTTAAGTCCTATCTGAAATACTTTAGTTGTATATCAAATCAAACGCACCTGACCTGAATGTTTATTTACGAACTTAAACAATTTTATTCTATTTATCAATCTTCTTCCTGGTTACTTGGTTGAGAAAAAAAAAGAATAACATAATTGTGTCATATGGAGATTCGTACGTTCGCTCTCCGAAAATGAGTTGCAAGAGTTAGTACAAAAAAAACACATACGAACAACATTACACGTACGTTGCGGAAAATGCAAAATAAATAAATAAGTAAATAAATAAATAAGTAAATAAATAAATAAATAAGTAAATAAATAAGTAAGTAAATAAGTAAATAAATAAGTAAATAAGTAAATAAATAAGTAAATAAATCAGTAAATAAATAAGTAAATAAGTAAATAAATAAGTAAATAAATAAATAAGTAAATAAATAAATAAATAAGCAAATAAATAAATAAATTAGTAAATACATAAATCCGCGTATTTTAGGACTGACGCCGGAGAAACTGAAATGATGCATAATTTCCTCCTGTAGGGAAATTTTCAAAACAGTTTCACAACAAACATATAAAGAGAGACACACACATATATAAATAAATACTTGCACAATTACAAATAACGTTTAATTACATACAACAAATACAAATGATATGTTACAGCATTCATAACTTGTACAACGCTACAAAGATCATTATATCATTTTTTTCAAAATCTGTACTGTTTATTTCATCGGTAAGAGACAGTCGATAATGAAGTCATTAGTTTTAAGAACAGGATATTTTCTCTGTGGAAATCTGGAAATCTGAAAATCCCTTCATTAAAGTAAAGAAGAATAGTTTGTCATCCATAGATTTTACACGTAAAGTCGCTATAAAAACGGTTTCTTCTCGCGGTTTTCACCCACGCACTGGACACGATTCAACACATGAATAATTTAGTCACAATATTCAACATTACAAACTATAGATTTTTCTGGTACCAGTGATACTGACCACAAGGAAGCGATGATCTTAATGTTTAACAAATGAAAAGGACTTTCATCTCCCTTGTACCAAACTTACCTGTACCTTAAAAGAAGATTACAGTCATTATTCTGGTTATTTTATTAACATTAATCGTCAGTATATTAGCATTACCTTCTCAAGTGTCTTTCGCATTTTTCGTGGAAACCAGGCGGGGTTTCACCACGTTGCTTTTATGAAGAGACGAAAGCATTGCTCATGTAATAGTATATGATGTATTTTTAAACAAAATTTGAATACCAGTTTGCAAACTCAGAGTAGAGCTTTATTGTATAAAAATGTACCGTTCGGGCAAATTTGAGCAAAATTATTCTTTAAATATTCTTTGAATATTACATGCTCAATCCTTTCGACTCTTCATAAAAGCAACGTGGTGAACCCCCGTCTGGGTTCCACGAAAAATGTAAAACACACTTGAGAATCATATTCACATTCACAAAATTATGACTTCCGTCATACAGATTACTTGCAGAAACAGGAAGATGGGGAAAACCGACAAGCATATATAGTATTACCCTTAGATGGGAGAAAATTTTGCTACATTTTTCTAGAAAATTCCTAGAAACTTTCGCGGATAAAATATTTCGCGTTTTTTAAAATGTGGGCATTTTCGCGGGGACAAACCCTCGCGCATTCATAACGACCGCGAATTTCGCGAATATCTAACCGTTTAGGTAAAGCACAATTTTACGAGTTAGGCTTCACTGCCTCAGACCACGTCATACCTGTTTTGTGAACACTTTTTACTAATTTCCTTACATTTTATCATGATGGATTTTTTTAAGAATTAATCACAAATCCCCAAGTTTTAATGCTAATTTGAATCATTGCTAAAATGTCGATACGTAAAGTATTTGCAAAGAATTTGAAGACAAAAATCATTTTGTATGTCAATGTGTATTATACATGTATTCTGATCTTCGTACGCAGTAAAAAAGATATTTTTTGATATACTTTTTTTTAAAACTAGTCTCTGCCGAAAACTAATCAATCATAAAAATAATATTTATGTTTTTACAATTAAAGCTTTTAAAAGAAGACGATTAGTTTTACTGTTACAATTTCATGTTGTTAAACTTACATGGTAAATCTAATTATTGTTATCACTAAAGTTAGATATTGTTTATTTTTTGTCTGTATTTCGGGCTCTGTGTATCAAGTATGTTTGCAATTTTATCATTGCGTCATTTGTGGTGTTAATATAAGGTATGTCCATGCACCATAAATGGCTCATTGCTAAATAAGAAATAATTGCTATTCATGATTCACGCCTCTTCCAGGTGTGATAGCGCTTGTTTCGTAAATAAAGTCGGCATCTCTAGAAGTAGGCATGTACCTGTACATATGATCCTTCACAAAACTTTAAGGCTTATTAGGGCTAGTATCCTGAACTAAACTTATATTGCTAGGATTGGACTAAACGGAACTACACACTCGCATTCGCTGGCTGTTATTCGTATGCGCACTTTAAACGCTGGAGTGGCGTTTGACCACAAAATTCGGTCGCCTGGAGTTGACTCTCTGACAACGCCAAGCTCAAGTTTGCTGTCGCTTTTATTATGACAACACGTGCGAGCAAGGAGCATAAAATGTTTATAATTGTTATTTGCGAATAATAACTCATTCTTCAAGCTTTTGATCCCTTTTTCCTGACCACCAGATCGTTTATTCTGGGAACAGGTTAATTCGTCTTTCCTGTTCTTTTGAGTTAATATTCCTTTCTGCCACTGCCTTCCAAGAAAAAAGGTCTCTCCGCTGACATATCTTCATGGAAAATATGGCTGCCAAAACTATGAATCTCTGATTTCGGTCCAATTACAGTTGCTGCTATACTTCTTGTTAGAACTAGCATTGGTTCCTTTGGTCTTTTTTCATGGTATACAGGTCATTCAAAGGACACAAACACCAAAAACACCGTATGAGGACAGATGCAGAATTTGCGTTTAACACGGTCAGTAATTTTGGAAGATGCTTTATGTCAATGTGAATTCTCTAGGTGCAAGGCCAATTTCTCTGTTAACACAGAAAACATTAAAACACTTGTGAAAGGGGAACTTACTAACCTAAACTACTTTCGAGATTGCAGTAACATTTGTTTGCCTTAAGCATAACTAAGGCATCTTTTCATTTTCTTTGAATTTGTTTTCAGAGTCTTTTGCTGTGCATTTTCGTCTCTTTTAAGAAAACCCAAGATGCACAAAACTCATTATGGCAAACATTTTTTGAAGGTTTCGTGATTCCATTTCAAATACTTTAGGACCAAACACAGACTTTAAAATGCCAATTTTTACTATTTCAAGGGCCGTAGCTGTATTCATATTGAGACGAGCTGCAAACAAAACCCTAGGTGAAAAACATTTCAGTGTGGTGAACATTAATGGAATGTATCGTGATTTCATTTCAAATCTTTTAGGAGCTTTGCGCGACACAAGCTTTAAATTGCCTATTTTTACTATTTCAAGGGCCGTAATTGTTGCCATACTGGAATGAGCTGCAAACAAAACCCGAGTGAAGTCAACATTCATGGAAGGTTTCGTGATTTCATTTCAAATAGTTCTGGAGCTACGCGCGACAGAAACTTAAAAATACCTTTATTATTTAGAGTCCCATAACTGTGGCCATACTGGGATGAGCTGCAAACAAAACAGCAGGTGCACCAAAACTCATCATGGCAACATTCACGGAAGGTTTCGTGTTTCCAGTTCAAACACTTTTGAAACGAACTTTTCCAACTGACACACAGACTCACGGAAGGACGGACAAGGGTAAAACTTAGTGCCTACCCTACACGGTAGTGGCACAAAACACTCCATTACTGTGATGAACATGCGATTAAACTGATCAACTTTGACCAAGGTTAAGGCGTAGTTCTTGTTGTAGATATATTGAAACCTATTACGTAAGCGACTTAAGAATATATTTTGAACTTACATAAGTAGACTATTATTAAAATCATGTCTATTTTGAAAAGGGCATAAAAACCTTCGCATATGTACCTACTTATTTATCTATTTGCCTTCTCACGGATTTTAACATAGGAAACTGAGTCATTTTGATGACAATATGAAAATTGTAATTGAATATGTAGATGTACCAGAAGTAAACAGTGCTCTTAGTGACACGCTAAATGAGACTAATATTGGCATATCTACACACTTATGTTGCTGTTGACAATGACTTTGAAAGAAAGAAAAAAAACTGGAAAGCATGAACATATTATTCTAAATCCGTTCATATTTGTTCATGAAAAATCGTCAACTTGGCCAAACCTTAACTTATTGTAAATTGAATATCCGACGAATTGGTTATACTAATGTAATTACAACAAAACGAAGTACGTTTAATCCGTAAACTGACGATTGAGTAAGATTTGGACTTGAAAAAATGTTTAACATCCATTACAAAAACAATGGTTACAACCATTGGCGCCTTTCCTTAAGAAAATACATTTCATTTAAAGGCCCAGTTTTACTTACAACGATAAAATATGCTAAAATACGAGGACACAACTTTGCTTCTTATGAATACCCGTTATTCAAACGGCTACTTACAAACAGATATATCAAATGTTCTACTGAACAGTCTCCAGTAATTTTCCGTATTTCTCACTTCCGGTGGGAGGACTGGTTTGAACAGAGGAAGCAGTCATCGAGAAGGATAAATGTAATTATTGCAAGAACATGTTTCTGCATCAATGTAAAATAAATAAGTTATAACTAATGCCCTTTGCTTTGTGTAGCCAGTTTGTTTTCTGAATGAATGCTGAAAAAAAATTCACCCGTTTTCTGGCCTAAACTAGAATTTTACATTATAAAAATTCTTTACGTAAATACAAAGTACACCAGCCAGTCGTCGGTGCACAACATGATTTTTTGCAACTCTACAGATTTCTTATTGAAAAAGACCATTTTACATTTCAAGCGACAGATTGTTGACAAAAAAGTGGTCTGCGTACGAGTATAAAACAGGTGCGCGATGACGTAGTATCCTACCATTGAAATAAACTATGAATGCGATTTATGAAGGATTTGAATACAGTCCATTCTTCAAATTTTGCCAAGTCTTCAAGCAGAAGCAGTGATAAAAAAAAGAAATCAACAGCAGTTATGCTAGATCCTTTATTTTTCAAAAAACAATATATACAAAAAAATGGTAATCTGTTAGATTGGAATGTACTTATCAAAATCACAGATTGTTTGATTTTTAATTATCATAATCACAGATTATTTGTTTTTTAATTAGCATAATCATAATCACGGATTATTTTATTTTTAATTATCATAATCATAATCACAGATTATTTGATTTTTATTTCATTGGATATAAGGGTTACTATGAACATAAACAGACATTTGTATTGGCTAATTTCAATTAAGCACAAATGTTAAAAAAGATCTGACCGCGGACAGCACGCTCCACCAGGGCTAAATAATAAATAGCAAGCTAAGTCAAACAAGAGGCAGAGAAAAAATGAGTGTGGAGTGGGGTAGGGCAATTACCTACTCATGAAGGATATTTTTGGGGGAGTACTTATGCAAGAAGAAAAATTGGGGTGGGACAGGTGGGAAAGGGGTTTGTCAAACCTATGTATTAAAAATAATGAAAGAAAAATTCATGGGGTTGGGGAGCCTATCCATCCCATGTAAGTCAATAGTTTAGTTCAAGGCTTTGTGCTTTGCCATAAGAGGTTTTTCCTACATAAGTCTTAGCAAAAAACTGACCCCCGGTTTAGGGCTAACTGTGACCACAGGGATATGGGTACAAAGTACCATGGAAGGGGTCTTAATGGTGATCAAGTATTCTAAGTTTGAAGAGAATATCTTTTAAACTTTTTGAGAAATGGACCTTAAAAAAAAGGTTAACCAAGAAATTCTAAGTCGAAAAAGCGACAAAGCTTTGCAAAAATAAATTAGAGGGTTATCTACCCTTTTACAAATGATGTCACATTTTGATAACAAAGAGATATTCCAAATTCGAAGTGAATAGCTTTGACAGTTTCTGAGAAATGGACCTTCACAAAAAGGTTAACTAACGCAGACGCCGACAAGAGAGTCACGACACTACCTCACTCACCTGAGTGTAACTGCTTTCAAACTCCACCTGTCAAAAATTCAACTGTCATTCTGTGTACGAAATGGAAAAGCTGTTTGGAAAAAAAATATATTTAGTGAAGATTTCCGGTAGGAATGCAGTGACAATTACAACACAGCAACTTTGGCGCCGCCCAGGCACATTTTCCTGATTACGGGTAGATTGCAAGATGCAGTTTTATTGATGGGTATACCTGAGAAAACTGACTCCCTGTGATTGGATGATCAGTAAAGTGACAGTTTAAGCTACTGAAATAAACATTGTAACGTCACTTTTTACCGCGTTCAGAATGCGTGAAACTCTAATCAGTTTTGCAAGCGGTAGTATTTGAAGTAATCTTATAGTGTAAGTTCATAGTACAATCTCTACTCGCGACATACATTCAAAAGACCAAAGCAATGGACTGTCCCAACAAGAATTTTGTTGTATCATTTATAATACAATTTTTACACAAGATATTATCATTTTTATAAAAACTAAAACATATCAAAATAAGAAATTGTTTATCCATTAAGCACCTAATAATCATGTTTCAGAACCGAACAATATTGATTTTCTTGTTATCTTAACTCTCTTTAACCAATGAAATTTTGCATGTTTGTTATAAATGCTGAGTGACTTAAAAGACAAAAGAAATTAGTTGTGAAACTTCTGACAATTTGTGGATCCTATTAGTTTCTAAAGGTAACAGATTTTGCCTAAATCATAACCATAGATACCTAATTTTGTTGGTTTATATCAGCTAAACGCACGATAGAAAACAGATGCTGCAAATACTTTAAATAAACCAAGTTGCTCGATTTCATCCTTCTCAAACAAAATTTCCTTAGCCTTAAACAAAGAACATCTTCCATTATTCAGTCTTTTGGAGTGAGCAATAATGACGTCGTTTTGTGTGCTTTAAAGAAAATTGTATTCGAAATTACTTGTTATGGCACTGTCTTTATGCAGAATATTTGACATCATACCATGAACAACTTAATCCTTCGAATCACTGAATTTTCTTTGGCTCGTTTTTAACAAAACTATACTATAAATAATCTGATACTGTAACGGCTTTGTACACATTTCATTTCTCCTCTTGTTCTTTTTCTGTTCTGTTCTGTTCTGTTCTTATATTAACAGCATGTTACACTTATAAACTTAACAAGAGCCATGTTACACATGGTTAATCCCCCTGCCGGGAAGAAGCTACCTGAAGGTTGTACTTTCAAACACTCAATGTAATAATGTTTGAAGAAAATCCCACAAAAAATAGGCAAGGTAGAGTTATTGTTCTTGCAAACTGCACTTCCTACCAATGTGCTATGTCAGTGTATTAAGTTTGAAGAAAATCGCTCAAGCACTTTTGGAGTTATGCTTCGGACTAAGTTTTTCAATTAAATCTGATAAAGGGGAATAATTCTAAAAGTAGGCAAGGTAGAGTTATTATTCTTTCACACTGCACCTCCTCCAAATGTGCTCTTTCAGTATATGAAGTTTGAAGAAAATCACTCAAGTACTTTTGGAGTTATGCTCCGGACAAAACTGGAATGAACAGACACACGGACGGACAGAGACCATTTCTAATATCCCCTCCGCCTTTGGCGGGGGGAAAATAAGTTCAAGAATTCAAGAATTAGATATACATGTATATGCTGGGATTTTTAAAATGTAAACAAGTAAATCTGATAAAGGGGAATAACTCTAAAAAATAGGCAAGGTAGAGTTATTGGACTTGCACACTGCACTACCTACCAATGTGCTCTGTCAGTGTATGAAGTTTGAATAAAATCCCTCATGTAGTTTTGGAGTTATGCTCCGGACAAAATTTATCAAGTAATTCTGATAAAGGGGAGTTACTCTAAAAATAGGCAAGGTAGAGTTATTGGACTTGCACACTGCACTACCTACCAATGTGCTCTGTCAGTGTATGAAGTTTGAATAAAATCCCTCAAGTAGTTTTAGAGTTATGCTCCAGACAAAATTTATCAAGTAATTCTGATAAAGGGGAGTTACTCTAAAAATAGGCAAGGTAGAGTTATTGCACTTGCACACTGCACTCCCTACCAATTTGCTCTGTCAGTGTATGAAGTTTGAATAAAATCCCTCAAGTAGTTTTGAAGTTATGCTCCGGACAAAATTTATTAAGTAATTCTGATAAAGGGGAGTTACTCTAAAAATAGGCAAGGTAGAGTTATTGGACTTGCACACTGCACTACCTACCAATGTGCTCTGTCAGTGTATGAAGTTTGAATAAAATCCCTCTGGCAGTTTTGGAGTTATGCTCCGGACAAAATTTATCAAGTAAATTTGATAAAGCTGAATAACTCTAAAAAAAGGCAAGGAAGAGTTATTGCACTTTCACACTGCACTACCTACCAATGTGCTCTGTCAGTGTATGAAGTTTGAATAAAATCCATCAAGTAGTTTTGGAGTTATGCTCCGGACAAAATTGTTTCGGACGGATGCACGGACGCACAGATGGACGAAGGGCATTCCTAATATCCCCTCCGCCTTTGGCGGGGGGATAACAAAATAATCATTAATGATAATAATAACTGAAATAATCTTATAAGAAAACGACTTTAAACAAATGAAACATAAACACGAAGAATACAAACAGAAGCAAGTTAAACTATGGCCATTATCAAAAGTTACAGGAAAGATAAAAAACGAAAAATCTGAAATATTTATATCAAAAGAAAAAGCAAGAAAAATATGATAACATTAACCTATATACTGCAATAATAAGTGTAAAAATGAATATAATTTAATACATCATAAAAATCAAAACAAGCTTTCTAAATATCGAAGTGTCATATATATATATATATAGATATATTAACTTTAAAAAAGGTAAGGTAAATCAAAACAGTTTGTGAAACATGAATTCTTGCAGCTAAAAATTAAAAACATTTAAAACAGTAATGAGGATCAAATAATAGTTTTGCCATAATTAAAGTCATAATAGTTTTTACAGAGCACTGGTTAAGATTCTGACTGAAACAGTTAAGGAACATTTATAAAGTACACTATTTCAAGCAATAATGCTTTTGCATCAAGCATGCAACATAAAATATAAATATCAATACTTGAGCAATATAATTGCTGCATTTTTACCTGATGGTTTCAACATTGCATTTCATGTTTACTGCAAAACTACATCATCTAAATAATTTTCATGACAGTATTGTGTCAGATATTGTGATATCTCTTCTTTTACAATATACATTGTACACATTTATTTATAATCGCAATATACAATAGTGTAACAGTAAAATAAAGCTAAAACTGAATGCGAATTATACCCCCACCAGTGCTTAGACTGAATCTGGGTAAATGGGTGGAATGGAAATAAGTGTTAGCGAAAAATGTTACTAAAATTATATAAGTATATATAATACTGATGACAATAGGTAACTCTAAGTTAACTTGATAAATGAAAAAAACAATCCATATAAGTAAAGTAAGTCTTCCGCTAGAACAGCCGAAAAGAGAAACTACATGTATACCCAAAAAAGCGGGCAGGAAAAAATTCCCAACGAAATTTCTGACTTCTTGTCAATGCATGCAGAAAAACATAAAAATTAAGTGAAGTTTAAATTCAAGGCAATAGTATTTTGAACAATTAGAATATGTCATTTTCTAAAAGAAGGGGCATAATTGTCAAAAAAAAAGCATAAATATAACATCAATGGTTTTAAGGCCATTCTTGAAAATCATTAGACGCAACCATCTAATTTGCATTTGCACTGCAGAAGCTGAGTAAGAGGGCAGATGTGGCTTTAATTTGTATAAATTACACTTAATTCATCCATTAACTATGCCTACACAATCTTCTTCAATTCATACTACATCTTTTAAGAGAGTCAATGCAAAAAGTACAGAGTTTTTACCCATAATTAGGGATGCGTCTTATAAGCCAGGGCTCCTTATAAGGGGAAACGGACAGCAAGTGAAAAGGGGGCATAATTACATCAAATTACAAGTCAGGATTATCAAAGTTGGAGACTGCCTTTCTTTCTTCGTATATACTTTAAGTTTCAAAGTAATTATATACTGGTTCCACAGATATTCCGGAAAAATGTAAATTTTTGCACATTTTCTCTAAGTGAAACAGGGGCATAATTACGTCAAAATACAACTCAGAGTAATCGAACTTGGCACATGGAGTTGCATTGTGGTCTTTCATATAAATTTTAAGTTTTGAGTTAATGTAAGGCTTCTAAGACAACCAAGAAAAATTCAATTCTGGGACATTATGAAAGTGAAACAGGGAAATAATTACACCAAAGTACAAGTCACAGTGATTAAACTTGGTGCTTGCAGTTGGATTGTGATCTTTCAACTACATTTTAATTTTCAAGTTAATAACAATACTGTTTCAATAGGTATTCAAGAATAATGTAAATTTTGGGACATTTTTTAAGTGAAAAATGGACATGATTAAGTCAAAATACAATTCTTTGTGATCAAACTTGGACATGGAGTTCCATTGTGATTTTCCATATATATTTCAAGTTTCAATAAAAAAACTATACTGGTTTAAGAGATATTCAAGAGAAAATATCGAGATGAGGTCGGACAAAGTGATTCCTATATAGCTCCCCGCTCCCAAACAAACTATGTTTGATGGGAGTATAATAAAACTTTATATGATGACATGACATAAATTAAAATGCTTTCCTTTCTATCATATACTGATAAAACAAGGCGAGATTTTACACTATAGCAATTCGTATTTGCTCTTTTAAGTGTGACGCTTTAATGCTATCTGAAAGTTTAAAACTAAAAACACTTAACACTTATCTATCCATAGTATGAATGGGTATTTCTCTCGACAGGTACTCTGAAATAGATATCTGTGAAGTATTTTTGCATTTACTTTTATGAATGAGTAAGTTTTCTCTCCATGGTAACAGTGACAAGTATTTCTGTAAATTATGCCTCTTCTGCTATGGCTTCTATTTTCCTTTCAGTTTGTTGGAGAAACCCATCTGTGCTTAAAGTCCTTTCTGAAGGGCTTGTGATGTAACCACTTTCAGGTGTGCTGCTAGAAGAATTTCTTACAACTGGTTTACATTTCAAACTCAAGTTACCATTTACTTTCTTTCTTGATGAGTCATAATTTTCTGTATTCTGATATCCATCTGATCTGCCCATTGTTTGGTTAACTGTTTCTACTCTGTTCATTTGCTCTGGAAATTGCGAGATATCAGTGGCATGTACGTTTGTAAAATCAGGACTTTGTTGCTGTTGTGGAGACTGGAAGCCTTCAGATGTAGCATCACTGTAGCCAGACGAGGAATTGTAAGAATGTAACTCATGGTGTGGACTGCTACCACTTTCATACGTGTGGTCTGTAGCTGGTGAACTTCCTTCACCATAACCTGATTCAGCCTTAGGCTCTTCATCTGACATTGTAAACATCTCTTCTCTAATCTTTAGCCGACTTGTTTCTTCATTTTCACTGTAGGACTGAACATTATCCATTAGACTTTTTGGTACAGTAATGCTGTTTTTTACATCTTGGAGTTCACTGTTCTTTAAATTATGAACATCTACTGCACAACTTAATTCCATACCTCCAGCTGCCATAGAATCATCTGAAACTTTATCTCTCACCACATCATTTCTGCAAAGTTCATTAGACCTATTTTCTGGTGCTTTGTTTTCCTTGTAAGCAGGCCAAGTATCAGGTACTCTAACGACAGTTTCATCTATTGAGCTTACTAATGTTTGAACTGTCTCCTCTTTGTTTATTCTCCTAGGTAAAAGCTCATTCTCACAGGAGCCTCCAAATTCAAAAACATCATCTGTGTTTGGACTGAACTCTCTTGGACTACCAGGCAGATTTTGTGGTGTCAGTGGCTCACTCTCTCTATAGCTATTGAGTAATGGTTTATTCAATGATCCTGGTCTGTCTTTCAAATTCCTCTTCCTTTTCATTATGTACTTTTGATCTTTGAACTTTGGAATTTTATTCTGAAGTGAGCACCAAAAGTTGAACTTCTTTCGCTTGCTTTTCTCATCAAAAGGCCATTTAATCCTTGGTAAAACTTTCCAAAACTTGAGATCATCAACAATTTCTGTTTTCTTTTCTGCCTGGGCAACACTGTTCACTTCTTCTTCAATATTCTCAACTCCATCTTGTTCTTCAATGGATCTATCATTTTCAAATCCTGTATTTGCACTATTGTCTTCATTATTTTCTGGTAGATTTCTTCCCTGTTGCTCATCATTGGCTTTAGCATGAAGGGTCCAATCCCTCACTTCCTCTGGTTTGTATGCTGTGGCTTCAAGAAACATTATGTCTTTTCCTTTCCTTTCAATTATCACAGACTGCAGTATGAAATTGGCAAGGCCATCTTTTCTTAATTCATCAGAATATAAAAATAAAACCATAGCACTTTGGTGACATTTTTCAAAAGGTGTAAGCATCAGATCTGAAATTAAAGTGAACAAGAACTGTCACTGTAAGATGACAATGCCCCTGAAGTTGTGCTTTGACCTTTGAGCTGAGGACCAGCCATTCAAGGGTCAAGGCAAAGTAAATATAGGTCAACGGGAAGGTCTTGTCCATAGAGGTTTTGCGTACAAGTATAAAGTATACCTACTGACTAATTAGGAAGTTATGGTCAATGTTAAAGTTTTTGGACAGTAGGATCTTTGAGGTGAAGGGATTGTGTGTACAAGTATGAAGTATATCCACTTACTAATTAGGAAGTTATGGTCAATGTTAAAGTTTTTGGACAATTGGATCTTTGAAGTGAAGGCCATTCAGAGGTCAAGGTCAAATAAATATAGGTCAGTAGGAAGGTACTGTCCATAGTGGTGTTGTGTCCAAGTATGAGGTAAATCCACTTACAAATCAGAAAGTAATTGCCAATGTTAAAGTTTTCAGACAGACGGACTGACGGACGAACTGACTGATGGACAGACAGACCTGAAAAATTAACCCATGACCTTAAAGGTCAATACTGAATATGGGTCAGGGTCATATTATACAAGTCAAATGAATTACAAGTGTTCATAATTATGTACACCATTTCCAAATATGAAGGCCAAAGCTTAAACAATAATAAAGTTATGAAGGTTTAGAAATTTGAACTTTAACCTTAATGGTGAAGGTCAAATTGGGCTCAAGGTCAAATATCGGCATTTCAAATGATAAACAATGTTCAGATGATTTCAATGCCTGAATACCAATGAAGTTAAAAAGGTTTAAATGTTTGAAGCCTTGGGACTAGGCCAATTTGAACCCAGGGGTCATCCTTTGAATAAACTTGATAAAGGTCTACTAGAGAATGTTTCATACAAAATATCAAAGCTCTAGGCCTTGTGGTTCTGGAGGAGGAGATTTTTAAGTGTTCCCTTTATATCTCTATATAAAAATATGTGCCCCTAGGGTGGGGCCAATTTGACCCCTGAGGTCATGATTCGAACAAACTTGGTACAGGCCCACTAGGTAATGCTTCTTGCAAAATGTCAAAGCTCTAGGCCTTGCAGTTCTGAAATTAAAGATTTTTAAAGTTCTCCCTATATGTGCCCCTGGGGCGAGGCCGATTTGACCCAACAATTTTTTAACATTAAAACTCCAGACACTTGAAACAACTGAACATTAAAATACAAATAAATTATTTCCCCACAATGATTAATTTCTTATTGTCAGTTTGCACCTACTCATTAAAAGTTTTAGCGACGTTAATTAACTGTTAATAACATCACACACTGACTGAATATTTCGCTTACCCCGTCAACCTTCACAAATGAAAGGAGGTGTGAAAGATTATATATTTTCCTTTAATTAACAGATTAATGATCAGCTGCACATTGTTCTGAAGTTACATTGCTTAAGGTCAAGGGCGCTCTCATGTCTCGAGAGATAAGACGTGACCGATTAAATTTACATTACAATTCACTGTAGCTTGTCAGATTAAGCCTAACCTTGATTATTGTTGCCGCAGGTCATACATGAAGTGTGGGTCATAAAAATGCCAAAAAGTACAATAAACAACTAACCATTTGCAGACTTTTATTCACTTAGGTTTTTGAAACCCGGCCGGGTGAAACAGGTTTTATGTTCAAGAACGTGCTTGCCAAACCTGGAGGGTTGGTAAGCATGCCATAAAAAATCTATTGTTTCAAGCATAAGCAGGCTCGTATATAATTAAAGTTAGATGTGATAAATCAAGACACACTTCCAACTTTATCAAAACAAAAGTGTCCCATTTTCAGAAATGAACCAATTAAAATCAATGTACTGACTGAGTATTTTCCAGAGTCTCAAAGGCTCTGAGTAAATAAAGCTCTAAACTTACTTCGATTGCCGCCCATATCCGCATTGATGTATACATCATAACCCTGATCCTCCAGATATTTTTTGATCTCCTGAGCCATTCTTGCATCTTCCTCTGCATGGTATAAATACAAATTGTAAAGAAGTTGTTCTCCTGCAAAATATGAAAAAAGGAACTGATATTGCAGGACCCCTTTATCTGGGAAACACTACAGAATTTTTATAAAACATATTTTGTAAACTGAATTCAAGTCTCATTTACACCTTAACACTCTCCCTCTCTTAACAGTTCAGTTAAACTGCACAAAATTAAAAACTACAATGCCCATGGGCAGCATGTCGAGCCCGCCAATGGAAAGCAGCCTATGGGAATGGGACAGTGAAATGGAAACTGTGAGAAGATGATGATGGAAGGACAACGCAGGCCTACATGATGTCTCTTTCAGGGAGCATAACAAATGTATCACGGTATTTCAAAATCCTTCCATGCAAATGTGACGACTATTTTGAGCTTTCTGCTTTGAAGCAGGCTCGACAATAAAAAGAGGACCATGATGGCCTTTAATCGCTAAACTGTGTGCAATTGCTATGGGCCGTAACTCTGGAACCCATGATGGGATGAGGCTGGTTCGGGAAATGAGATGATCATGACCCATATTTGAACTCAACCTAGAGATCATCAAGAGATTTTCATGCCATCTGGACAAAAATTTGCCTCCTGAATGTTAACAAGGTAAATCTGTTTTGACCTGATGAAATTTCATGATATTTGGAAAGGAAATATAGCCTCTAAAGTGTTAATGAGGTTTTCCTATGTTTTGACCCTATGACATTGTTTTGACCCCAGATAACCCATATTTGAACTTGACCTATATATCATCAAGACAAAAGATTCTGACAAATATTTATCACATTTGGAAAAGAAAATGAGTTAAAAACACAAACTTTAAGAATAAAACAAACACAAAAACAGGAGGTGTCAGAATTACACCAACGTCCCCTAATGTGCATCATAAATCCCTAAGATCATTCTGTATGGCTTAAAAATCAATCAAGAGCTGTCAGAATGACACTGATGCTTTTCTTAAGTACAGCAGGAATACCAAAGATCCATCTAGAACGTTCACTCAGCATGGACTGGATGCATAGTTTACAATTCCTGGATCAGCCCATTTTCAGGTGATTGACTGAAGATAATTTGGTAAATACTTTCTTTCAACTTTCAATGTTTATTGTACAAAAGGCGTCTGTGCAGTTCACAAATAAACAACAACATGTAAACAATAAACTATGGTAAGAAACTGTCACACATGTTTCACTGTAATATACCTATGTAGATGTAAATATACAAAACAGACATGTAATAAGTAGAGAGAGTGTCAGGCATGTTTATTTCTGTCCGAAAACAGTTACTAGAAGGAGTAGTACAGCCCCCTGTGAACTTTACATTTGAAACACTTGAGCATAAATTAACAGGATTTTATTTAAACATGCCCAACCATCCTGTAAAGAGATCTTGAAGGTCCATGAAGTAGTCATTTAAGAGTTATTGAATGGCGACTGTTTTCAAACTGTGGGCTCCTGTGAAATGAATGTTGTTTCTGAGTTCTTCTGTTTAAGGATTTATTTTATACTTTAGGCGGCAGCTGCCAGAACTGCATAATTTAAGGGCCCCCTGATCACTATGTATGCTAACTTCGTATTGATGTTTTAAGGCCAAGTTTGATTTATGGTCCTTTTAAAGCCAATGCCAAAATTTAGGAACTTTTACAGGCCTGTACAAACCATGCAGAAATGCAGTTGTATTTTGTGCCACAAGATTTGCTATGACAAGCCATAAAACCTAAAGGAGGCACTGACATGCATATCAACACTTAACAGTGATTATGCACACTTAGTTTGAAACTGACAGCCCTAGAAATGTGGAAACAGCTCGAATCTCAAATTTCTGCAAAGGACCGACTGACTGACCAACTGGTCAACCAACTATAAGATGAGTCCTATATACCCCCCAACAAAGTTTGGTGGGGGTATAATTACATGCAGTTACAGTCTTTGTTTTATTATTATACACTGGGTCAAGAGATAATCTTGAATTGCTAACAGCTACATATCTTTTTCCCTTGATGCATAAGAAAACAACAATAAGTCTCAATTTTAGTCATAAATTTGTAATTTTCTACTCATACCTTCTGTACTTAAACTGTTCCTGAATGTGTCTTGGATGAAAACCAGAACACTTTGCGAATAAATGAACTATAATAATAAACTAATAACAAGAGCCACCGCAAGCGGGGGCCACGCTCGACTTTTTTCTATTTCCAAAGGCAAACACATGAAACATCATTTGGATATATAATTATACATAACAAAGTTAAGGCCAATTTTAGCAACATTCAGAAATTTGACCTTAAAGGTCTAGGTCAAGTTCAGTTTAACCTTCTCTGGAGGTATTGTCTAAAAAGTAGTTATGTCCAAACACGAAGACACTACATCCATTAACAACAAAGATATAGCCAAGTTAAGTAATGTCAAGGTCATTTAAAGGTCAAGGTAATGCTTGAATTGTTTAACAGGTTTCTTTTATTCTCAGTGTTGTTTTGTCCCTGTATAGATCAAATCTGTCCATAAAACCAGAAGTTTGGCTATTTTAGCAAAATGCAATAATTAGAAATTTGACTGTAAAGGTCATTTAAAGGTTAAGGTCATACTTGAATAATTTAACATGTAGGTTTTGTCATAAGCCTTGTTTTGTCCAAGTATTAATAAACAAGAGGGCCAATGGCCCTAAAGCACTAACCTGGGTTCAAAGATGAAAGAAATTTTTATGAATGTAATGACTGTCAAGGTCATTTAAAGGTCAAGGTCAATCTTGAAATAATCATAATGTCGGATTTGTCACAACTGTTGTTTAGTCCAAGTTTGAATTAAATCTATAAATAAATGAGAAAGTTATGACAATTTAAGCAAAATTCAATCATCTGACCTTGACGGTCAAGGTAATTTTAAGGTCATGGTCAAATCTGAGTTATTCAACATGTCGGTTTTGTCATAAGTGTTGTTTTGTCCAAGTATAAATCAAATCCAACCATAAATACTAATGTTATGGTCAATTTTAGCAAAATTCAATAATTTGACCTTGAAGGTGAAGGTCATTTATGAGTCAAGGTCAAGTTTAGTCTGGTCAGCTTTTTGTTCAGTGGAACACTTGTGTCGCCCTTGGGTACTCTGTTAGAATAACTAAAAAGGTAAACAAGAGCCTGCTGGGGTTGAGGGTGGATGGGGAGTCAAGTACCTATGTATTAAAATTTAAAAAAAAAAAAAAAAATTGGGCCCAGGTGGGGGGGGGGGGGGGGGGGGGGGGGGGGGGGGGGCGAGTAAAGTACCTATGTTTAAATTTAAAAAAAAAAAAAAAAAAGGCGCGGGGTGGGGGGGGTAAAAAAATAGGGGGGGGGGGGGGGGGGGGGTTTGAGGGTGAATGGGGAGTCACGTACATATGTATTAAAATTTAAAAAAAAAAAAAAAAAAAAAGGGGGGGGGGAGGGTAAAAAAAAATGGTGGGGTTTGAGGGTGGATGGGAGTAGGGGGGGGGGGGGGGAATAAAGTGCATATGTTTTGAAATTTTAAAATTTAAAAAAAAAAAAAAAAAAAAAAAAAAAATTGGGCCCCGGGGGGGGGGGGGGGGGGGGGGGGGGGGTTTGAGGTAGGATGGGAAGTAAAAGTACCTATGTTTTAAAATTTAAAAAAAAAAAAAATTGGCCCCGGGGTGGGGGTGACTGGTGGGGGGGGGGACGGATTCCCATGCAGAGGGGACAGTGGAGGGGGGGGGGGTACTTACCCATCTCATGTCAGTTAATATTTTATTTCTAGGCTTAAGTTTTTTTCCTATATATAAGTTTAAGCAAAATCAAGTGACCCCGGGGGTGGGGCTAACTGTGACCCCAGGGACATGGGTACCAACAATGTTTGCAGGGGTCTTGCTGGTGATCAAGTATTCCAAGTTTGAATGGAATATCCTTGACATTTTTTGAGACATGGACATAAAGCAAAAGGTTAACCAAGAAATTTTAACTTGAAAAAGGGGCATAACATTGCAAAAAAAATTTAAGGGTTATCTGCCCTTGAGAAATGGTGTTGTCTTAAGTGATACAATTGTAAGCATTACAACTGGAAAGTTTGATGAAGAAACATTAAGAAATGGCATAGTTATAGCCAATGTTAAGTTTTCATGACAAAATCTAAGTACAAAAAGGGGCATAACTCTGTCAATTGTGACCTTGACCTATATATTTTGGCATCATCACGACCCTGTTGTTGTAAGCAATATAATTTGGAAGTTTGATGTTGAAATGATAAAAAATGGCAAAGTTATTCCCAACGTTAAGTTTTCATGACAAAATCCATGTATAAAAAGGGGCATAACTCTGTCAAATGTGACCTTGACCTAGAAATTTTGGCATCAACCTGACCCTGTTGTCATAAGCAATACAATTTGAAAGTTTGATAAGATAATGTTTAGAAATGGCAAAGTTATAGCCAACGTTAAGTTTTCGTGACGGACCGCCGGACCGACGGACAAAGCGATCCCTATGTATCACCTTTTCTTCGAAAGGGCGACACAATAAAGTTATGGCCAATTTTAGCAAAATTCAATATTTTGACCTTGAATATGAAGGTCAATTAAGAGTCAAGGTCATCTTGAAGGTCTTGTCCAAAGGGTTGTTGTGTCCAAGTATGAAGATACTCCATCAAGGAATAAAAAAATTATGATCAATGTTAAAGTTTTCGGACGGGAACAGCAACGGCAACGGCAATGGCAACGGCAACGGCAACGACACCATGACTATGACAATAACTTGATTTTTTTTTCAAAAAAAGTCGAGCTAAAATGAGTTATATATTTAACTTTATCATGTTTATATGCATGAAATAATAAATAGAAATAAATACCTAGATACAGTTACTTACTGTCAATAGTTTTAGGACCAAGAGCTGAAATTCTACTGCTGAGGAACAGCATAATCTGAGGACCATACAGGCATCGCAGCAATAACAAAAGAATGATGATAATTATAACGAACAACACGGATCCTCCGATAATTAAACCAATCTTTAACCAATTTGGCTTGTCTGAAAAAAAAAAAAACATCAAATTTCTTGCATGTCAAGACATTTGCACTTCTTTTTATTAGTGGTAATATAATATATGGTATGTACTCTATTGTTTTAAACAGGAACATTTGTGGTTTATTGTCACAAAAACGTATGTCTCCCATCTATGTACCCTAAGGATAGAACAGCAGCATGTTTTGTTTTTTTTTTGTATGCAGAGTAAAAATCAAAAGTTGCAGTTGGTCTTAACAGATTTAACAGATGGAGGTGAAGCTGAAAAGTTATGTGGGATTGAGGAAATACTTCATGTTTTTACAATCAGAAAGTAAAGATATTGGTTACCTAGTGACAACTGGTGTTGAACATCAGAAGTAGTTTAAGCTATCAAACACAGATGGAATTTGATATATCAGTTGTTCATAGAGGCTCTGTGTTATTGTTAATTCGAATGTTTGCATATGTAATTGCATGATAGCTTTAATAAGTTGGCACAGTTCCAACTAGGTTTGGCACTGATCACTCCTGTGAAGTTTTGTCGAAATCCTGCCAGCAGTTTGTCCTGTGAAAGCCGGAAAAGGTTTGACTATTTTCAGCTCTGGTGGCCATTTTGTGCAGCAAAGCAAAATATGCCAGCGACATGCACAACTAGGGTTGGTACTGATCGCTTCAGTGAAGTTTCTTCGAAATCCCGCCAGCAATTTGTGAAAGCCGGACAAATTTTTTTCAATTTTTAGCTCTAGCGGCCATTTTGTGCAGCCAAGCAGAAAGTGCCCGGGATATGCATAACTATGGTTCGTACTGATCACTCAGGTGAAGTTTCCTCGAAATCCCACCAGCAGATTGACCTGTGGAAGCCGGACAGGATTTTTCTATTTTTACCTCTGGCGGCCATTAAGTGCAGCCAAGTGGAACATGCCGGCGATATGCAAAACAAAGGTTGGTACTGATCACTCATGTGAAGTTTCGTCAAAATCCTGCCAGTAGTTTGACCTGAGTAGGCCTGACAAGAGTTTTCTTTTTTTAGCTTTGGCAGCAATTTTTTATAGCAAAGTGGAACCTGCCAGCGATATGCCCAAAAAGGGTTGGTACTGATCACTCCCGTGAATTTTTGTCTAAATCCCGCCAGCATTTTGACATGTGAAAGCCAGAAAAGGATTTTCTATTTTTAGCTCTGGCAGCCATTTAATGCAGCAAAGCCGAACGTGCCAGTGATTTGTATAACTAAGGTTGGTACTAACCACTCCTGTGAAGTTTTGTCAAATTCCCACTAGCAGTTTGACCTTTGAAAGCCGGACAATGGTTTTCTATTTTTAGCTCTGGTGGCCATTTTGTGCAGCTAAGCGGAATGTGCTGGTGATATGCACAACTAAGGTTGGTACTGATTACTCCTGTGAAGTTTTGTCGAAATCCCACCAGCAGTTTGACCTATGAAAGCCAGACAAGGTTTTTCTATTTTTAGCTCTGACAGCTATTTTGTGCAGCAAAAGTGGAACATGCCAGTGACATGCACAACTAAGGTTGGTACTGATCACTCCTGTGAAGTTTCGTCAAAATGTCACCAGCAGTTTGACCTGTGAAAGCCGGACAAGAGTTTTCTATTTTTAGTTCTGGCAGCCATTTTGTGCAGCTAAGCGGACCGTGCTGGCGATTTGCACAACTAAGGTTGGTACTGATCACTCTTGTCAAGTTTTGTCAAAATCCCAACAGCAGTTTGACAGGTGAAAGCCGGACAAGGTTTTTCTATCTTTAGCTCTGGTGGCCATTTTGTGCAGTGAAGCGGAACGTGCCGACGATATGCACAACTAGGGTTGGTACTGATCACTCCTGTGAAGTTTTGTTGAAATTCCGCCAGCAATTTGAGCTGTGAAAGCCGGAAAAGCTGAATGCGGACGGACGGATGGACGGACACACAGACGGACAGCAAAGGCAAAAACAATTTTTGGAGACATAATAATATTATGTTGAACTGAGCTTATCTTTTTTCTAGTGGATAAATTCAAATGGTACCTTGCAGTTTAGAAGTGATCCAAGAGGGCCATGATGGCCCTCGATCGCTCACCTGAGTACTTTGGCTGTAGGTTTGCTGTTAAGCAGTATTTCATTTTTTAATTGAAAATATATAAGTGCCTACAAACCAAATATATAAAATATCAGTCAATAAATAAAGGCTCTATGACAGAAAGTAGAAATATCTATTATAAGCTATGGTAACCTTGACCTTGACCCAGTGACCTCAAACCCTACCCATGGGTAGAGGTCCATGCAAGGAACTTATATACTGAATATCAAAGATATTGATCTATAAATGAAGGATTTATGAGGTACAGTAGATAAATCTATTTTTAACCTCCGTGACAACAACCTTTCTGACAAACTGCCAGGATATTTGGACTGAAACAGTAGCCTCTAGAGCCTTAACAAGATATTTTTATTTTTGGGCTCTGTGACCTAGTTTTTGACCCCACATGACCCATATTCCAACTTGAGCTAAAAATCATCTTAACAAGCTTTCTGACAGTTTTTCAGAAAATTTGGGCTAAAAATGTTACATCTAGAGTGTTAAAAAGATTTTACCATATTTGGGCTGTGTGACCTAGTTTTTGACCCCACATGACCCATATTTAAACTTGAGCTAGAAATCATCAAAACAACCTTTCTGACATATTTCCAGGAAATTTGGGCTGAAAATGTTACCTCTAGAGTGATAAAAAGGTTTTTCCATATTTGGTCTCAGTGACCTAGTTTTTGACCCCAGATGACCCATATTCGAACCTGGGCTAGAAATCATCCATATAAGCTTTCTGATATATTACAAGGATATTTGGGCTGAAAATGTTACCTCTAAAGTGTTAACAAGGTTTTTCCATATTTGGGCTCTGTGACCTAGTTTTTGACCCCAGATGACCCATATTCGAACTTGACCAAGAAATCATCGAAACAACCTATCTGACGTATTTCCAGGATATGTGGGCTGAAAATGTGACCTCTAGAGTGATAAAAAGGTTTTTCCATATTTGGTCTCAGTGACCTAGTTTTTGACCCCACATGACCCATATTCAAACCTGGGCTAGAAATCATCCATATAAGCTTTCTGATATATTACAAGGATATTTGGGCTGAAAATGTTACCTCTAAAGTGTTAACAAGGTTTTTCCATATTTGGGCTCTGTGACCTAGTTTTTGACCCCAGATGACCCATATTCGAACTTGACCAAGAAATCATCGAAACAACCTATCTGACATATTTCCAGGATATGTGGGCTGAAAATGTGACCTCTAAAGTGTTAACAAGGTTTTTCCATATACAGGCTGTGTGACCTAGTTTTTGACCCCACATGACCCATATCCCAACTTGAGCTAGAAATCATCTTAACAAGCTTTCTGACAGTTTCTTAGGAAATTTGGGCTAAAAATGTTACCTCTAGAGTGTTAACAAGGTTTTACCATATTTGGGCTGTGTGACCTAGTTTTTGACCCCACATGACCCATATTTAAACTTGAGCTAGAAATCATCAAAACAACCTTTCTGACTTATTTCCAGGATATTTGGGCTGAAAATGTTACCTCTAAAGTGGTCAAAAAGGTTTTTCCATATTTGGTCTCATTGACCTTGTTTTTGACCCCAGACGACCCATATTCGAACCTGGGCTAGAAATCATCCAAATAACCTTTCTGACATATTACAAGGATATTTGGGCTGAAAATGTTACCTCTAAAGTGTTAACAAGGTTTTTCCATATTTGGGCTCTGTGACCTAGTTTTTGACCCCAGATGACCCATATTCGAACTTGGGCTAGAAATCACCGAAATAACCTTTCTGACATATTACAAGGAAATTTGGACTGAAAATGTGACCTCTAAAGTGTTAACAAGGTTTTTCGATATTTGGGCTCTGTGACCTAGTTTTTGACCCCACATGACCCATATTCTAACTCATATTCCGAGTAATTACTGGGACAAACATCCTGACCAAGTTTCGTGACAATTGGAGCAAAAATGTGACCAGTAGAGTGTTAACGAACTAAATGTGAACGGACGACAGACATTCATCGATCCTAATAGCTCACCCTGAGCCAGCTCAGGTGAGCTAAAAAAGTATGTCACTATATTCAGAGGAAATATAAATGTTACATAGTCATTTGATACTTTAAGTTGGATTACCAAACTGAAATATAAAGCTCATGCTTTCCATTAATTTTGGCAAATATTGGCTACTCCAGACATTTATATAATCTCCCATTATGCATGATTATGCTGTGACAATTTTAAGTTGTTATTAATATGTACAAAATATTATTCTCCCTACTTGAAAAACATTCTAAATGAAGCTGTAATTGAAAAGTTAAAACCATGATATTTTTACAAAAATTTTCTAATTTATATACTGTTTTAAGATTAATACTAAAGTTTTTCATCATAGAAAAAATGACAAAATTGTAGTACAGAAATTAGTGATACAGGTAAGGGTCCAGCTAACATCACAGCCATTATAATTAAATGAACTTAATTTTAGAAAATTACATCTAAGTATCATTACTGTATGCTCTACTTTAGTTGGATGTCTTTCATTAACCTTGCTGTTATAAGCAAGTGTTTTCATTTGAGAGATATAGGGCCTTTGTAGCCCTCGTTTCAGAAGAAATGTTTAGGAGGCAAGCAATGAAGATCAAATTGGTTCCTTCTTAAGTCTCATAATTTCAAAATTTGAAAAAAAAATTATTTGATAAAAACATTTGTTTCTTGGGGGTGTACCACATAATATGATGCTACACATCAATTTTCATATGTCTCAACCAGGCTGGCAGAAATCTGACAAATCGTCGGTTTTTACTGATTCAGAACATCTGGGACCGGTTCGCATCTCCGAAAATCCCATTTTAATCTGTCCAGAAATTCACCGTTATCTATTCCTAATGTAAATCCAGACAGTATAAAATGTTTCTTCGTGATGAACATGTATATGTTTTTGCCAATAAAATATTTGACTATGAAAATCTGTCAAAAACTAATCCACAACATACTTCCTGTACGGTCTGTGTATATCACACCTTGCTAAAACGTTCCAATTACACCCTAATAAACTTGTCAAAGACCAAATGACCATGAAAAACAACTTCGATAATTGATAGCTTCTGTCGGTGCCTTTAAATTTTTGCATTGTTACATTTTCGCTTTTTCACACTGTTGCATTTTCTCTTTTTAGCATTGTTGCATTGTGGCATTTTCACCTTCCGGTTGTTTAAAAGCACGCACACATCAATTACATATATGCTTAAACAGCAATGTATGGATATGGTGATCGCGGTATCCTTTTTAATTAATAGTTTTGTATTGGTTTGTATTTTATAAACAACACGACTGCCCAGTACATTTAAAAAGTAAAGTTTCAACACGTTCAGCATATGTGTAATAAATCTGCACATGCGTAACCGGAATGCGGAGAAGTGAAAAAGCGAAAACACAACAATGCGAAAAAGCGAAAATATGAAAAAGCAAACATGCTAAAATGTAAAGACACGACAAATAACAGGCAAAAACACGACGCATTTTATTAGTTTGACTTTGTCATATCTTCGTGTTTTCGCATTTTCGTGGCGAAAAAGCGAAAATATGACATGGCATAAATCAGCCACCATATCATCAAGATTTTTGATGATATGATTTTTTCAATTTTTTTTTGAAAGTAAACACAGTTTTGCTAATGTTTCAAGACTGTAAGGTGTTAGCTGTGAACTCAAATAAAAAATAATTTCGGACACATAAATACATTGTATTATGAGAATAATTTTTAATATCACACCGTTTATTTCAAAAGAATATGACCGCCTTTGAAAAAGAAGTCATTCAAGTCATCAGTAATTTCGATTCTACACTCACCCCTAAGGCAAAAACAGGTCGAGTGTTTAATATGATAACAGACAAGTTTTCTTACAAAAGAAACAAGTAAAATGTTTTGTTTTGCTTACTTTTATTATAGAGTATATCACCTCACCCCGTGACTAACAGGGTGAGCTCCTTGGTATATAAATATTTTTAACTCACATTAAAGCAGCTGACTCCGTTGCACAGTAGGTTAAGCCGCTGTTTAACTTTTGTAAGCGCAAAGATCCAAGTTCAAAACCTGACTGTGGTAAATATTATTTTTTCTTTATTTTTAGCTCTTACTCAAAGAAAATAATTCTAATGCTGACAAATTAAATATATATTGATTTTCAAAAAAATAAAATCTACACAAAATCTGGAGTGCAGTCGCTTTAAATAACTGGTTATTGACATTGACATGTGCCACCGAGCAATACAAAAGCCCCAAGTTTTGTTAATAATAAATAAATAATAAAAGTACATAAAAAAATAAAAATGTAAAAAAATATATATTATACAAAAATTTATTTGATTTTTAGTATTTGATAATTAAGAAAACTAAGTAACTTGAGTCCAATAGTTTTGAAAAGGTTTTTCTTTCAAAAAGGATTTATTTTTCTAAACAATCATTCTCAGGAAGTTGACATCTGTTTCTTGAAATTATTTACATAGGTTTCTTTTACACCTTGTTGTGTCAAGAAATTTTAGTTTAATAACTAGTAAATAAATTTATCAACAGGATATTTCCTAAAAGGTTTTAACAGCTTGGCTAATTGATTATTATAATAGCCAAGGTGAGGGCTTCCTGATTAAGTGTAAAAACAAGTCTGTTTGAGCTAAGGATTCAGGTCGACTTACTATTTGCATATTTGTTACAGTAAATTTTATTGGTCAATTAATTGATTACTTTGTTAATTTCATTGGTCAGTCTATGTAAAACATGGAAATACCTGAACTATATAAGAAAGAATTTTTTAGGAGAAAGAGGAGCGGATACACTGAGCATGAAAAAGAACCAGGGGTGTCTCTGGTAGGGGATGCTTTCTGTATCTTGCACTACCCCCACAACATAAAATAACTAATCTCTTCAGGGGGCGTCGGTCATATGGGCTGCCGGTACCGACCTTAAATAAGCTTAAATAGAAAGAGAAAGATAGTAGGTGAATAGAGTCGGATTGATAATAAGATCAGACAGAGGATACAAATGTTTCAAGATACATTCATTTTAGGATAAGTTCTATGAATTATTTCATTTGGCTTTTTATTCATTGGATTTTGTTGGAATTTATGATATATCAGAATATTAAATGGAATTCATGATAATTAGAAATAATACAAATTCTTTAAACTGCAAACTGTGTTGTGTTGAACTATTACCATTAGACTTTGTGACTCGCTTTAATAGACTAATAGTGAACACATGAAAAAGGTTCCAGCCCAGAGGGCCCGGTCGCACATGGATAGAATAGTCATAAACAGAGAACTTTATGTATCTTTTTCTAGCGATTGCATCTGATTGCCAGTTTATGATTTCATAAAAGTGAACATTCTTTACAGTAGTTTTGTTTATTCCTTGTATACTTTTATACAAACTGCTAGGTCACAGATTCGAATGAATAAATGTAAACTCTTCAAAATTTACTAGTTAAAAGTATTTAAGCCATTAACACATGGATACATGTTTTAATGGATCTGCAACCACAGATGAAATGATTTCAACAATTTCTTTGGCGCATCCGCCATCTTAACACAACCACGTGATAATACCATCATCACGATGTGAAAGGCTGTGGTTACTGAGCGTAGCGTAACCGGTGCGCGGAGTCTGGGAGAATTTACTGTCGGTAAACTGTGAGGATATGATATACATATCCATCGGTATATTTCTTGCAGTTTTTGCACTTGTTCTGTAGGACGAGCAATCAGAAAATTATACTCATCCTCCTACCTTTCCCACACGTCAATACGAGTTAATTTTTTTTTTTTTTACAAAATGTGGTGGGGCAGGGGAGAGAGTAAACGTCGGGTAGTCGGACCGATTGAGCTTGAAATATTTCTGCAAGCCTGGTCTCAACCTTTTGGTATCTGGCAAAAAGATTTTTAAAGAGTTTCCCAATATAAGTCTTTGTAAAGCATCTGACTCAAAGTGTGGAGCCAAAAACTGAACCAAGAGGCAAAGTTGGTACAGGCTGACCAAACAATGTCCTGTGTAAACTTCTGGTTTTAGCAAGGAGAATTTCTAAGTTTTTCCTATATATTTCTATGTAATATTTAAAATCAACCTTTCTTGAAGATTCTAACTTCTGTTTTTGTCTCCCCATGTTCCCGCTGAGGACTGGCTAGTACACATAGAAATTTTCTTTCGGTGTCGACTTCCTGAACATCAGTTATATAGAAATCTGCCTGTTTCTTGCTGCCAATGAGACTGAAACAAATTAAAATACATACTGTACTTCTTTTTCACTGGTCATGCTTGAAAACATTTTTCACTTTCTCTGGGAATATATCTAGAAATAAAACATTTACACATCTCTGGGAATACATCTAGAAATAGTACATTTTACACTTCTCTGGGAATACATCTAAAAATAGTACATTTACTCTTCTCTGGGAATACATCTAGAAATAGTACATTTTACACTTCTCTGGGAATACATCTAGAAATAGTACATTTTACACTTCTCTGGGAATACATCTAGAAATAGTATATTTTACACTTCTCTGGGAATACATCTAGAAATAGTACACTTACACACCAAATCTGCAAACTCACTGACTGATCTTTATACTGTGCATGGGCTGACCTATCCATTTTTGCTTTTTAGCAAATGGCAGATAAATGTTTGCTGCTTTTACTTCCCTCTGTATGGCTTAACAAGAGGGCCATGATGGCCCAAAATCGCTCACCTGAGTCTCATTGCTCATGTTACAAGTATCATTACTGGTTGTTATGGGTGTTTGTTGTTCGCAAATTTGAATAAGTCTGCAATAAGTTTGAAAACTCTGGGTGTAATGGTACTTTTTAGCAGAAATAGTTTTATTCTACTTGTCCTAGTGAACTTGACCTTTGACTGACAGACCCCAAAAACAATAGGGTCCTTCTAATATAATTACCCTATGATTTTTGAAGCTTCAGGGTGTAATGGTACTCCAGTTACTGAGCAAATATAGTTTTCACTCTACATGTCCCTGTGACCTTGATTTTGACCTACTGACTCCAATAATGATAGGGTTTTTTTACTGAGAAAAGACAATCATAAAATGACGTTTGAAGGCTCTGGGTAAAATAATGCTCCAGTTATTGAGCAGAAACAATTTTCACTCTAGAGGTCACTGTGAACTTAACCTTTGACCTATGGAACCTTAAAAAACAATAGGGTTCTCCTAAGACAATTATCCTATAAAGTTTGAAGGCTCTGGGTGTAATGGTACTACATTTACTCTGCAGAAAAACTTTTCACTATACAGGTCCCTGTGACCTTGACCTTTGACGTACTAGCCCCAAAAACAATATGGTTCTTCTATTTAGTGAAAGCAATCATCCTATGAAGTTTGAAGGCTCTCGGTGAAATGGTACTCCTGTTATTGAGAGGAAACGGTTTTCAATCTAGAGGTCCCTCTGACCTTGACCTTTGACCTACTGACCCAAAAACAAAAGCGTTTTTTTCTACTCAATAAGGGCAATAACCCTGTGAAGTTTGAAGGCCTTGGGTCAACTGGTACACAAGTAATTGAAAGGAAATGAAGTGTGACAGACAGACAAACAGACACCCATGGACAGGGCAAAAACAATATTTCTCCATCAGAGGGGCAGGTTTAGTGGGAGACATAACAACGAACATTTTTTTCCTATAGAGGTCCTTGTGTAAAATAAAATGACTCCCTGCAACCACCACCCAGAGTGGGACCAGTTTTGGGACCAGGGTCATGATTTTAACAAACTTGGTAAAGGTCTACCAGACAATGATGCACACCAAATATCTAAACTTTAGGCCTTGTGGTTTCTGACAAGAAGATTTTTAAAGTTTTTCCTATATAACTCTATGTAAAACATGTGACCCCTGGGCGGGGCCTGGTTTTTGACCCAGCGGCCATGATTTGAACAAGCTTGGTAGAAGTCCACTAGACAATGATGCACACCAAATATCTTAACTCTAATCCTTGTGATTTCTGAGAAGAAGATTTTTAAGTTTTCCCTATATAAATCTGTGTAAAATCAACTGACCCCTGGGGTGGGGTCAGTTTTGACCCCATGGTCATAATTTGAACAAACATGGTAGAGGTCCACTAGATGACACTTATATACCAAATATCTAAGCTCCAGGCCTTGAGGTTTCGGAGAAGAAGATTTATAAAGATCCAACTTTTAAAATCTAATTTTAGCACCAGTGAACCAGAAATGCAATGGACCAGAACCATCTGAACAATCTTGGTAGAGCTTCATCCAAGGAACATCAGGAGCAAGTTTTATTAAATTTGGCCCATTGGTTTCAGAGGAGATGTTGTTTGAATAAAAAGTTGATGACGGACGGACGGACAAAGACTGATCAGAAAAGCTCACCCTGAGCACTTTGGGCTCAGATGAGCTTAAAATGAAATAAGAGCTGTCAGAATGATTCTGATGCCCACCTTAGCACAACAGAGTATCTCGAAGATCAACTTAAAATGTCCGCTCGGTGGGTCTAACAACTGGATGCACATTATCTACTCATCAAGCTAAACTTTGTTTTCTTCTCTCATTCTCAAGCTATTGATTGTAAAAGACCACTTACTAAGAACAGGCCCCTGTATGCTGATACTGATTAAGGATATATAAAGGGGTCTTAAGTTCCATGAAGCAGTTACTTTAGAGCTATTCATCAAAATTTGCTTTCTAAGCATGGGCACCTGTGAGATTAACCTTTGACCCTATGGGCCCCAAAACAAAAGGATTCATTCATTCATTGGGGGGGGGGGGGGAGAATAATGGTGGTCATGGCAAGGGCCTATGTACAATGTAGGGGTGGGGGAGGGGGAAACAAAGCATTATATATGGTAGTCATGGCATATAAAAACAAGAGCAATGTTCACATGGCCATCCCAAATATGTTTGCTTAGTTATCATTCTTGTGCACAGCACTCCTCCCCATTGAGATCTATGATATCTCAAATACTTTTCCAGTTATGCTCCGGACAAATCTAAGGCATGAAAAAAACTATGGGCAATAATGCTAAAAAAAAGAAATGTAGAGTTTTCATTCTTGTGTTCTGCACTCTTCCTCAATGAGATCTATCCACCTATGAAGTATTAAGTTAATACCTCAAATAGTTTTCAAGTTATGCTCCAGACAAAAGTTAAGCATGAAAAATAACAAATGGCAAAAACTAAAAAAATTATGAAGGGTAGAGGTATCTTTCTTGTGCAATGCACTTCTCCCCCAATGAAATCTATTAACCTATGACGTTTCAAATTGATATATCAAATACTTTTCACGTTATGCTCCAGACAAAAATTATGCATGAAAAATAACAAAGGGCAATACTTCATAAACTATGACAGGCAGAGTTATCATTCTTGTACGCTGCATTCCTACTCAGTGGGATCAGCTATAAATATCCACCTATGAAGTTTCAAGTTGATATCTCAAATGCTTTTCGAGTTATGCTCTGGACAAAATTATGGGACGAAAAGACGCACGGATGAACGGACGAAGACTATTACCATATCCTCCGTTGCCTTTTCGGTGAAGTATAATAAGCCCCAACCCAATCGGCCATATTTTTTCATAGTTCTGTTCAAATTTGCAAGTAGGTTTCAGAACAGATTATTTACAAGGGCAATCAGTGATCACATGTGTCGCCTGATGATAGCCAATTAAACAGAAGAATTGAGAGGTGATTGGACAGTTTGTAGGCTAAAACGCATTTTTTTACTCAAGAGCCATAACTCAGCCAAAAATCTTTCAACCGAAAAACCTATAAGACATGCGCAAGTACTTGAGGTACAGAACAAACCTGTAACATTTCATTTAAATTGCTTTAGTAGTATAAGAGAAGTAGTCCAGACAAACTTTAAAAATAAAAATCATTAAAGGGCCATAACTCTGACAAAAATCATTGAACTGGAAAATGCTGATGATATGCACAACCAAACTTGGTACTGATCATTCCTGTAAAGTTTGGATGAAATCGCACCAGTAGTTTCTGAGAAGTAGTCCAGACAAGTTTTGTGATTGACAGACAGACAGATGGATGGACAGACAGACAGACAGATGATGGGGAAGACATCCCTATATGTCATAGCTACTTTTTAGCATGTTGCAGCTACTGTGAAGCCTGCAACACAAAATTCGTTATTTGGCCAAAACACCTTTTTCATTCAAGGGCCATAATTCAGCCAAAAATCATTCAACTAAAAAACCCATTAAATATGAGCAAGTACTTGAGGAACTGATCAATCCTGTAAAATTTCATTCAAATTGCATTAGTAGTATAAGAGAAGTAGTCCAGACAAACTTTAAAAATAACTAGAAATGGGTTTTTGATTGAACAAAAACATATGTCTCCCCCAAGCCAGTTGCTGCAGGCAGTATTGAGTCAGACGATTGTAAAATAAGGGGGATATTTTTGTCAAATGTACATGATGAGCAAGAAACTCATACCCTGTCAAGAAAGGATTGAGCAGAAACCTTGTTTCATTTTGTACAAAATGGTTGTATTCATTCAGTCTAGTATGTTGGAATCATGTCGATGGCAGTGCTGTTACATAGATATGGGCAAAAAACATGAAGCCAGTTACAAGGTGTCTTCTTCAAGCACTCAAGTTTAATCTATTTCCATTGATAAGGAGAAAAGTTACATCATGATAGCTGTAGTATGTTGGAACTACTCCACAATGTACAACAGGAGCACTATTAACATATGTATGATCAATCATAGTTTGTTTTCTAGTTGTGGGGTTCAAATTTACTTGAAGATATCCAGTGAATGCTTGATTTAATGACGGACAGATGGACGGACAGACAGACAACCGGGGGAAAAACATATGTCTCCCCCGATGAGGTGAACATCTGACCCAAGTTTCATAAAGATCCTTCAAGGGCTTTTGAAGATACAGAGCGGACACGATTTTGTGGCATTTGACATTTAACCTCCAAGTGTGACCTTGACCTTGAGACACCACACCCGCAAAGTAGGTTCTGCACGTTGCCTTGATGAGGTGAACATCTGACCCAAAGTTCATAAAAATCCTTCAAGGGCTTTTGAAGATACAGAGCGGACACGATTTTGTGGCATTTGACATTTAACCTCCAAGTGTGACCTTGACCTTGAGACACCACACCTGCAAAGTAGGTTCTGCACATTGCCTTGATGAGGTGAACATCTGACCCAAGTTTCATAAAAATCCTTCAAGGGCTCTGGAAGATACAGAGCGGACACGATTTTGTGACGGACAGACAGACAGATGGACGGACGGACAGACGGACAGACAACCGGGGGAAAAACAATATGTCTCCCCCCATTTTTGGGGGGAGACATAAAAATCATGAAAGGGCCATCACTCTAACAAAAGACATTGGACTGGAAAATTCCGAAAATATGCACAAATAGACTTGGTACTGATCATTCCTGTAAAGTTTGGATGAAATCGCACCAGTAGTTTCTGAGGAGTAGTCCGGACAAGTTTTGTGACAGACAGACAACAGAGAAGAGATCCCTATATGTCGCAGCTACTTCGTAGCAGGCGACACAAAAATCTTTCTCCTATAAAAACATAGAAAAATTAGGCCCCACCATTGTACAATCACGTTATGTCAGGAACCTCTACATATTTTACAATTTATATAGAGGGTCACCTCTGCCAAATTATTTTAGAGCTATCATGAAGGTGATTAAAGTCTTGCACACCAAGTTTCAAACTGATAGTCCTATAGATCTAGAAGTACAGTCTAATCTCCCCAGATGTCACCTCCCACAAACGACATCCTCTTTACAATGACATTTTGATTTCCCCCGTTCGAAATCTATGCATTTTCACCTCTCTCGAGCAAAACCTCTCCAAAAAGAGCAACGACATTACTGTTTCTCCCCAATGACATATGAAAACCTCCAGTGAACAACAGAAAAATAGTCAGCAAGTTGTATATATTCGAGCTTTACCAAATATATTAAAAAGGTATTTTCAGCATATGTGCGCATGTATTAAGTCTAATGTCATAAAGTTGCAAACACCCTGTGATTTTAGATTAAACAAATATGCAATACCGGTGTGAAATGATGAAGCAGTTTGTTTGTCAACTTGCAGGTATTCTTATGTGCAGATTGTGTTTTGATTCACATTGAAATGTGAGAATTCATAGCTTATTTATATATTTATACTCTGTTTTTTTCCCCAAAACTTTTAAGATATTATAATCTCTGCTTGTATGTCAGCATCATATATCACATAAACAGAAATTCTGTCAAATCAAATTTAAACTAGAGCTATCACTAAATGTGATTAATATCCCCACGAGACTGCTTCGGAACGAGGATGTTATTAGTAACAGAATACTTTGTGAAGAATAGAAATAGAGTTATGGTTGTGGGCAATGAAAGATATTTGTGGTTCTTGTATATTGCATTTCCTGTCATTGTGCTTGACCATTGTATGAAGTTGCACAGCATTGCAACCAGTAGTTTTCAATTTATGCTCTGGACAAGGAAAACCAACAAAGGGCAATAACTGTGCAAATACTGAAGATGGAGTTATAGCTCTTGTACACTGCATATCCACTCACTGTGCTTGACCATTGTATGAAGTTGCACTGAATTCCAACCTGTAGTTTTCAAGTTATGCTCCAGACAACGAAAACCAATAAAGCATGTAGAAGTTCTGCTCTGTACAAGTGTTTTTCTCTGATATATAAGTGACCTTTGACTTAGAGACCTGGTTCATGCATGCAACACTACCCCCTCCCCTCACCCCATGATGGTGAATATTGGTACCAAGTATCATTAAAATCCATCCATGCATGTTGAAGATATGCTCCGGATGCTGCCCGCACGCCTGCCAGGGGCATTCCCATAATAGGTCCCGTTTTTCAAATGGGTGTATAAAAATGCATAATGCACATTTACACTTATTGGTGGAGATGTACAGCAAATTTCAAGTTGATAGCCCTTGAATTATGGAAGAATTATGAGTAGCAAGATTTTGCTCTGACAGGCCAAATAACTACAGTGCAGGCATTGGCGTGCATGAAAGACATGTCATGCATGTCTTATTGGTGACCATTCACGCCAACTTTCAAATTGCTAGGAATGTAGAAGTAGTAGGCATCAGAAGATTTCTTCAACATATTGACCAACCAACAAACTGACCAACCATAAGATGACCCCTATATACCCCTGCAAACAATGTTTCTTGGAATTATAATAAGATTATTGAATTTGCTGCTCTATAAAGACATGAAGGAAAATAAACCCTGTCTTTGACAGCTATGCTTTTTTCTTAGATTGCAATAAATTTCATACAGAGGTCACCCAAGAAACAAAAAATGGAGTTGCAATGTGATATTTCAAACATATTTTAATTTTTAAGTTACATACACTGTCAGACTGGTTTCAGAGATAGTCTAGAAAAAGTAAATGTTAGGACATTATCAAAGTGAAAAAGGGCAATAATTATATCAAAGTACAAGTCAGAGTTTTCAAACTTGGGACATGGAGCTGCACTGTGATCTTTCATCTATGTTTTAATTTTTAACTTATTAACTATACTGATTTAAGACAAATGTAAATTTTGGGACATTTTCTAAATGACAAAGGCGCATAATTAAGTCAAAATACAACTCTGAATTATCAAACTTGACACATAGAGTTGCATTGTAATTGTCCATATATATTTAAAGTTTCAATAAAATATGTATACTAGCTTCAGAGATATTCAAGAAAAAAAATTGAGACTGGACAGGACATGACAGGACCGGACAGGACAAGGCAAGGTGATTCCTATATAGGCCTCCCGGTTGAACTATCTTTGGTGGGGGTATTTTATTGTAACATACATGTATATTTAATTGCATAAAACTGCATACAATTTTGTTACAGCAAATACAAGGAATACTATGGGGATAAAAAAACTGATAGTTTTAATATTATCAGCTAAAAGAATTACCTTGTTTGCCAGATAAAGAATAAGATTATGCCATACACATTTACAATGTACTTTGTAAATCTACTGGTGTTCTACACAAAGGCCTGCCCCTAAGCCTTATATTGACCAAAATTCTTCAATATCAAGCTTGCCTGTGACTGAAAATGTTATAAGGTGTCCATTCCATTTATACAATCACCCCACTACATCAGGTCATTTTATCTAAAAACCACTGGTGGTCTTATTTGACTAAGTATGATTCTACTGTGCCTTCTTTTCTTTAAAGGAGGGCATAAAAATACATAAAAAAATCATACTCTTCTGTAACTTTTACTCTGTATCTTGGACTGACTTCAGTAACGTTTTTGTACTCTGCTAACCAAAAGGCTAACTGTAACGCCCAGTCTCCCTTGTCCTGGCATCCAAAATAGCCTGTGCAATGCAAAGTGATATTTCCGCCATACTCATAGATTGTCTTATTTTCTGGATATGGTGGTATTTGGATTGGACCTCGTGGAAGGCGATCACATTCTGAAAATAAAGGTTTAATGGAGGTAATGTACTTCAATAAATTAACACTTCAGCCAACCATAATGTTACTTTCCAAAGGGATGAACTTCTGAAAGTGTTATGGACAATTATAACACATTTTTATATATAACCATATAACCAGAAATTACAAGTCTAAAGATCTGAGATATATGATTATCCAAACACAGATGACATTTGAGGGATTTACTGACCCAAAAAGCTGGCTTAAAGATGAAAGTGGCAATGTAACATTCAAAATGATTTTGTTCAACCACATGGTTAAATTCTGACTGTTTGTCAACTGGGAGAAATTTGGTCATAGAAACCAGTCCACTGGGAGAAATTTGGTCATAAAAATGAGTCCACTGAGAGAAATTTGTTCATAGAAACAAGTCCAATGGGAGAAATTTGGTCATAAAAACAAGTCCACTAGGAGAAATTCAGCCATAGAAACGAGTCCACTAGGAGAAATTCAGCCATAGACACGAGTCTACTTGGAGAAATTGGGTCACAGAAATGAGTTTACTTGGAGAAATTCGGTCACAGAATCCTAAGCACAACTGAGAATGGAGTGCAATCTAATTGGAACCAACAGATGAAGGGGTAGCATTTTCCTGTTGTGTTTAAACAACATATTGGAGATCTTTATAATTTTTATGTATAGTCAGTACAAACCAGTCTAATTAATGTTGTTAAAAAGTCTTCTTGACTCTTTTAATTCTGTAGGGTTACAGTAATATGGCTTTGTAGCTACTCTTCAAGTAGAGCATAACTGATCACACCTTTTTCGATAATCCTTACAATGTTACCTATGCCAACCAGCTTTTTCAAGAAGATATTTCTTGTTTCCTTTAAACCTTTATTTATTGATAGTGCTAAAATGCAAAATGATATTTATAAAATGTAATAAAGTCCAGAAGAAAAAGTACTCAGTGCTGTTTATTTCATAGTGACTTTTATTTAAGCGAACTTCAGTAGAAACGTTAAATCTGCTGACAAAAAATTTAATGTCCTGATATTCTGACTCAAATCTATTTGAGAAGGCAAAAAAAGCTATATGTATGCAGCCTCAGTAATATTCAAGTAAACTTTATGCACTGTTCCACAGTGGCTTTTGTTATGGGAATATTAACTGAATTTTTACCTATCCCACAGGGGTACTGTACTTCTGCACAGATAAAATACATCATACTTAATATCAGCACTAAATAATAAATAAATAGCTTACCAATAACATTAAGCTCCGTTATGTGCTGTATGGTTTTAGTCTTTCCTATGACATCACAGCGGTATTTTGTCTGGTCTGTCAGTTTAGCATCGAAAATTCTGAGGATTTGTCCATTTTCTTCTACTTTTGGGGTATTATAATCACCTTCTGGTGGAGGTGGGTAGGACACCCACAAACTGTTTTCAAATCTGTACCACAATATTCTGTCATAACCCTCTGCACAGCAAAGAATTGCAATAGTGTGAGAAAGCCTAACATTATCAGCATTGCCAAGCTTCTGGGTAAACCTTGGTTCACCTGAAATATATAACCTTCATTCATACTAATCTACAAGATTAATTTTGATGCAAAGCATCAAAGGCGGCGCACATGGTTTTGAAATAAGATAAATAATAAGTGTATAAATTAACCTAAACAATTGTACACGTGTGTAGTACATGTTGTACATTTTGATGATATAATCAAGTTATAATTACAGATGGGATGTAAAAAGATTTTAAAGGGGGACATTTGAATTATATCCATGTTTTAATCACTTCTATTGAAGATGTGAAATCATGTGAATTCACTTTTCTTCAACAAAATGACCAGATATGAATGACTATATTCTCATAAAAAATCATTTGATCTTTCACTTTTTATGAAAATTGCATATTGTCTCCCTTTAAAATTAAAAATTGGGATAATAATCAAGTGTTCTTCGTCTGGGACACAATTCAGCACTTGAATATTCCAAATGTCTACTTTTGCTTTATTTCAACAATCTATACCCTTTTAATGATTTTAGTCTGTTTAAATCCTACTGTTTTGTGTCTTTTTCTGTTCTATCCTGGTTGCGCAACCATGATAGACAGGATATAATCCAATTTTTACAAACTCAGATTTTCAATCTATTTCTTGAAGAAATGTTATGTTTTCATTGTTTATATTGTATGCATGAAGAAAATACAATCAAACATGCACATGCAGTGGTCATAAGCCTTCAACGTACATTAAATACTATACTTTATATAGATTTGCTGCGATTGACCAAGGAACATTTTGGAACCATCGATAGCACATTAAGTAAATTGAAACAAGGATGACTTCAGTGATCGGAAAGTTTCAAAAGGGTTGCTAAGTTTACTGTCCAAAGTTTCTAGGCAGCCCAAGACATGTCAAAATTTCAAATTTAAACCTTGAATGACAATTCCAAGAATATGTTTTTCTTCCCACAGAGAATGAGAATTTGAGATCCATGGACGGTTATTTCTGTAGAAGAGAACTGAAGAAGAGAATAGTCATTATAAATTATTTAAAATCACCTTGTAAGCTTGCTTTTTCCCCGGTCTGTGTTTAAGAGAAAATTATATCTAAGGAATTACCGTCTCTGGTAGGAAACGGGAAACGAATTTTTGTGTAGCAGTAGCAGCATGAGTGTATTTCTGAAATTGGAACAAAGAGAGCTGCCGACCTGACAGTGCTTCCGATAGGTAATCAACTATGGAGTACACATTCTCCTATAATAGATGAAGGGCTTTACTACTAAATATTTTCTTGTACGCATAATATTCCCAGATTTGGTGAAAACTATACCAAGATACTTGTCTCTGAAGGTGTGTCCTCGATTTTGAAATAACAATTCCTATGTTATCGACATCCAAAAAATAAAACCTTACATGTTACATCTTTGTTCGAATTCCACATTTCACAGTATGGTATTACATCATTTCAAATATTTTGTAATTTGTCTGCACTAGATAACACCCGAAGTACAACTGGTACGCTATCATATTCATGGTTTAACGGTTTAGTGGCGTAGTGAAAAGATATGTTTTTTGTAACTATAACGACTGAATTGACTCCAGCAAAGTAAGAGTGTTCTTCAAATTCATCCTTATGTCTGTATTCACAAAGACAGACTCATTCTTTATTATTGCATTAAAACGACAGATTTTGTACAATTTCTATTTTCAAGTTAGTTTATACAAATCAATTTTATTTCGATTGTGACGAAAGCTTTTAGCTAATAGAATCATTCTCAAATCCGTCCCTGGAACCAACCAGTACTAAGTAATGAGAATAAAGTTTATTGCTGAAGGAAATAACCGATGCCGACACGGCCGCTGACGGGGTTCGAACTCGTGTCTTGTCTAGCTATCCTTAGAGTACAAGTCCGACCTTTTAACCACTCGGCTTCACCTTTCTTTATATAGCTATAGTTGAAAGAATTAACAAAGATTTGCATTTCAGATTAAGTAGCAACACACTGCTAGATAAATGCTGTGAATACACAAGTGCTTGCAGCGCTTTGATTTGTTTTGGGAAAAGTAATTAAATCAGTAATTTTTGCATCAAAAACTTTTGATTAAAAATACAAACTTACCTGATTTGGATCAATTTATTTTTAAAATTAATAAATACGATTTATGAAGTGACATATTTTAAGTGATGTACTGAATAATTGGATTTTTTTACAATGATAATGATCCAAGATTCTCCCAAATTGATTACGTCAGCGCATGGTACAAAATAATACACTATTCCAATATAGGCGTCGCCGTTCTCGGCGCCGCCAATAAATACAATTGTTACAGCTTAATTACATCAAGACAAGCCACTGATACATGTAATTATTGTTCCACTGGTTTTATTTAAGTGCAAGTAAAAAATGTTTTTCAGAAATATCTAAGGACACCTCACCAATCGTATGTAATACCTTTAACCCTTAACCTGCTGGAACCGAAAGTGTTTAGCATTTGCCACCAGTATAGAGCCAGGCCAGCCTGCACATCCGTGCATTCTGACCAGGCTCTATACAGTTGGTAGCTACGTTTTTGTATTTTGATATTGAAATCCCTTAAACTTTGAATGGACTATTCTGGGTGAAAAATGCCTAAACATGCACTATCCCCTTCTGCTAGGTTATCAGACCCTAATACAAAAAGATAAGTGATGTGATGACATTGATAAAGGAATGTGATTGTTCTAGAAAGAACTGATGTGACATTGATATTGAAATGTGACTAGAAATTAGATATAGGACATGTAATAGTATTATGTTTTTGTTTTGTTAAATGTGCTTGATTAGATCCTGAATAAAATAATAGAAATTTACTTTTTACTTTCTGTCATTGTTATTATAAAATGGTCTTGATGTAAAAGGTTTCTACCAAATTTGCTTAATGCGCATTGAAATTTAAGTTGATATAAAAATCCAGTTTTGAGCCCCAAAATCCAGCTTAAAATCCAGTTTTGGCCCATTTCAGTTGTCACACGTATGTTCAAACATTTCAGCATGTCAACCTCTCTTGAGTATAAAATGTGTAGACAAGCTCAGGCTTTGTAACAGTGTACTGGCAGACTGCTGTGTTAAACACTATACTGAAATATACTGACATGATTTAAAAACTAAGCATTGGGAATATACATGTTAAAAATTGACAAAATAACATGATTCACATTTTATTTGCATTACATGTAAATGATTAACAAATCATATTTCTAACATTTTACCACTTAAGAAAGATGTCATTGAAGATTTCTTGAAAATTTGGATGGGTTTTGGTACACAAGGGTCAAAACAAAAATCCAGCTGTTAATACCGTATAATTATGTCCGCCATTGGCATCAATGGATGCGTGACAGCGACACCTCACAGACCTCACCAAGGTAGCAAAAAATTCTTCAGGAATGTCATTCCATATTGTTATCAATGACACTGTGAGCGCATCTAATGTTAACGGCTGATTGGGAAGACGGCAAAGACCTTGCTCCATCTCATCCCACACATGCTCTATGGGATTAAGATCGGGTGAAATGGCAGGCCAGTCTAACACATCGACGTTGTTGTCCTGCAGAAATGTTGTCACAACGTTATCATGTTGGAAGACAACGTGCTGGCCTAGACGTCGCTCCTCTTCAATGAATGGAACTACAGTGATGCTGCCACCACCTCAAGAATGTCACTACACTACACATGAATCTGAGTAACGCTCACCTGTTCTTCGGTAGAATCTCTTACGTCTGTCACTACCATCATTATGAAAACGTGACTCATCTGTGAAAAGGATCTCGCCTCATTGTCTACGTATGTATCTAACTTGAATTTTGCACCACTGTAGCCATGCCTGACAGTGATGTTGGGTCAGAACTGGATGTACAGCAGGATGCCATGCAACAATTCCGTATTGATGTAAACGATTTTGCACTATCTGTGAATGAATTGGTTGTAGGTCAGGAATCATTTGTGCTGTAAGCTATGCAGATTGGAAGCGATTACGCAAGTGGTTAATACAGATGTACGTATCCTGCTGATGTGATATCACTCAAGGTCTACCGGATCTAGGGTTGTCACGCATAATACCATTCAACCTTTAACCTATTCACAGTGAACTTATAGTTTTACTATGCACACCAAAATGAATTGGACCTTTTATTGTTGCATACCAACTTCCAACATGCCAATAGCATGTAACTGTGATTCTTCAGACAGATGCAGCATGGATGTTAGAGTCAAATTCACACAATACACGTGTTTCTCTAATGAGGCTTTCATGAAATGATAGGTTTATGATAAAATAATTGAAAATACACAGCCATTTTGTGTTTGAAAGCCATTTTATACATGAATGGAAATGCATCTGTCGACACGCAAAAATCACCAGAAATTCATGGAAAAATCATTTTGACATCTAACACAAGCAACGACAATCGTACAAACATGTTTCCAGGTGTTCTGACATGCATATATCAGAGTAAGTATAATAGAATGCATATGTATACTATGCATAGTTTTTAAATCGTGTCAGTATATTAACACATGAACTACATGCAGGTAAATAATTCCATTTTGTTGCATTACCAGGAATAAGGCACTGTCTAGTCCTCATTTTTGTAAAAACTCTTAAATTATCTAAAAAAAATATAATATAATACTTCAATATTCATATAAGCATAAACTTTGTTGATTTACATGTGTGAATCAGTATAAAAGCTATTCATGCCATTTACTAGTACTTCGGAGTCTCTGAATCATTTTATCTGCATCAGAGTCAATCGCACTTGATCAGGCAGTGATGAGGCCATAGCCAAAAGGAAACTTCTTTCATCCATCCCTGATAATCACCATGATAAAAATGCACAAAATCTTCTGAATAGTCAGTCTTTTGACTTCCAATGCTGTTAAAGAAGTGAAAGTCTATTCATGAAGTGAAATTAAATGACAGGTAATATTATCAGCCATGCATTACCATAATGTTGGAACTGCTCAGTGATGGCTTGAAAAGACAGAACTAAGAATTCTTGTTACACAAATTTTGTGTTTTTCCACAATTATATTGTATGAAGTCGCACTGAATTCAAACCATTAGTTTTAATGTTATACTCCGGACAAGGAAATTGCAACAGACTGCATGACTGACCGACCAACCAACCACCGGGTGACTCCTGTATACCCCACAAACTTCGTTTTGGGGGGTATAAAAAATAACTTTACAGATCAACAGATTTATTAAGCATGTACATTCACAAATGTGAATGAATCTGTGTTTTGTGCAAGAAGATAAGATAAAGGTATTACTTAAATAACTTTGAGGAATTAAGAGATATATACATGTAGCTCCTGATGGATACACTACCTGCATCTGAAAAACACAGGGCTATAACTCTGCAATAAGTTTTGAAAATTATCAACTAAATCCATGCCCACAGTTAGGAGTTATGGCTGTGGATGGAGAAACCATGATGCCAGATGGATTGAGAATATCCCTCGCCATTCAGAGGGGTTAATAAAGATGAAGGAAATGCATGCACCAGGCATTTGTACGTAGGGTTAGAATTTCGTAAATATTGGCACTCGCATTTTTTTGTGAGTGACTTCCTTGTGGACTTACAAAATAAAAATTGTACACGCAAAAAAAATGAAATATGTGATTTCTTTCTTAATTTCAAAGATATCCTTACAAAATCTCTCTAAATGTAGAGGTTACTAATTAATGTTAAGCACAGCTAAACAAGCACTTTTAACAGTATAAAGTGGTAATACACAACCTTCCGAGACAAGTGCATAAAACAGGTGTGGAGCACTTCCTGTTTATCCAGTGAAGACGACAAAATTTTGCGAGTTTCAGCAAATGTCACTCGCATTTTTCAGATTAACTCGCATCATGCGAGTATGCAAGCTTAATTTCGAACCCTGCATTGGTACAAATCAATCTTCCAGCAATTCTATCACTATGACAGATGAACAGCCATTGTGGTAAGCTAGTGTATTTAACTAAGTACTAAACTATGTACTAACCATTACAAAAATTCGGCAGGTTAAAGTACAAATTTATCCATTTAATAATACCTACTTCAGTCTAATAATGGAATGTACTATATGTAACACATAATCACTGTTTACAAACTAAGCACACTATCTCTATACATTATCTTGATATTATACAACGGTCATGCACTAAAACATATTAGTATCTGATGCACTTAAACTTGGGACTTTAAACACCCCAGTGTTTAGTCACTGAGTAATTTGAGAATTAGAAATACATCAAACTGTTACAGTTAGAATATAAACCATTAATAAAAGATTTCATGATATATTGGTGCTGTACAATATGGCTTTGCATAATCTATGTACTATGATTTGAAAATTACTGAGAGTTGATCTTTAAGATCTGTAAGAACTTGAAACATGTGGTTATTTCTTTTTTATGGAAAATGAACATAAGTGGGGAACTTGTAATGATAAAAAAACATTACAGAATTACAAGGTTTTTTACAATAATTTGTAAATTGTTATACCCTTCTTAAGCCTCCTTAATATCTTAATCTTGTCCATCTTTCAATTTGGACTGATCCATTGATTGTTTACAGGGATTTTTATTGAAAACATACTGACTGAATGGTGGATAGTGCAGACCATGATCAGACTGCACAGATGTGCAGCCAGTGATCTTGGTCTGCACTGGTCGCAAAGGTAAACACTATTGCTGTCAGAAGGAGAATGGTTAACCCTTAACCTGCTGGAACCAAAAGTGATAAGCCTTTGCCACCAGCATAGAGCCAGGCCAGCCTGCACATCCGTGCAGTCTGACCAGGCTCTATACTGTTGCTAATTCAATTTTTGTATTTTGATACTGAAATCCCTTAAACTTGAATGGACTATTCAAAATTCAAAGCTGGGCCAATCCATTACAAAATTTCAGCATGTTCACGGTTAAATCAAAGAAATTGGATAAGAACGAAATAACTCAGAAACAAGGAAAAACAAACCTGTTTTATTTCGCTTTGGACAGTAGGCATCTGAGGTCACTAAAGTCAAGGATACAAATAAACAAATCAGACACAGATTATCTGGTATCCTCATCTTTCATCTATTGTATTCAGCCTCTGCAAATGAATTAATCTAAATGAATGAACATATTAATTCATAAATTATGTTTTATAAAAAAAAAAAAAGACTGTTCATACAAATTCTACAAAAGTGCAAAAAATTCATAACACTACAAGTATCAGACAGCAGTCAGTTTAAAATTTAAAAAAAAAAAAAAAAAAAAAAAAAAAACATACATGCAATCTCTGGTGATCAATATCTAACTATTGACAAGACAACTTTAAAACCCAAGCTCTACAGTCATGTACCTTTGGAATACACTAAACCTGGCTAAAAAAAACATGCTGACTGCAGCCAAAGAAGATGTTCTTGTCAATTATATCAACCTTATGGCAGAAATTGGGTATCCAGTCTCTCGAACTGAATTGAAAAAAAGAGCTGAAAAAAATCCTTGACAAGTATGGCTGAAAAAATCAAATTAAAGATAACTACCCTGGTGATGAATGGTTAAAAAGGATTAAACAAGAGGGCCAATGGCCCTAAAGCGCTCACCTGGGTTCAAAGATGAAAGAAATTTTTATGAATGTAATGATGCATATCACAGAAATGGACCAATGCAGTTTCATTGCTATAGCTCCAAAAAACAAAAAGTAGGTCAGTAGGTCAAAATATAGGTCATGAGACCACATTTTTGAAATCAGAATGAAAAGCTGCACACTCAGTCCAAATTTCATTGCCATATCTTTAAAACAAAAAAGTAGGTCAGTAGGTCAAAAATATAGGTCATGCAATGACATTTTTGAAATCGAAACGAAAAACTGTGCATATGGTCCAAATTTCATTGCTATAGCTAAAAAACAAAAAAGTAGGTCAGTAGGTAAAAAATATAGGTCAAGGAATAATGTTTTTCAAATCATCTTGAAAAACTGTACAAATGGTCCAAATTTTATTGCCATAGAGAAAAAACTTTAAAAAAAGAGAAAAACAATTTGGGGGGGGGGGGGGGGGGGTGGTGAGTGACCCCAAGAGGAGTGGGGATGACTCCACTGTTATCACAGTGCATACTACCAAATATCTAAGCTCCTGGCCTTGCAGTTTATGACAAGAAGATTTTTAAAGTTTTTTACTATATAACTCTATGTAAAACATGTGACCCCTTGGGCAGAACCAATTTTGACCCAGGGGCCATGATTTGAACAATCGTGGTAGAGGTCTACTAGAAAATGCTCAACACCAAATATCTAAGCTCCATGCCTTGCGGTTTCTGACAAGAAGATTTTTAAAGTTTTCCCTATATAATTCTATGTAAATCAAGTGACCCCCAGGGCGGGGCCAATTCTGATCCCAAGGTCATAATTTGAACAATCTTGGTAGAGGTCTACTAGACAGTGCTCAACACCAAATATCTAAGCTCCACGCCTTGCGGTTTCTGACAAGAAGATTATTAAAGTTTTCCCTTTATAATTCTATGTAAATCAAGTGACCCCCAGGACGGGGCAAGTTCTGACCCCAGGGTCATAATTTGAATAATCTTTGAAGAGGTCCACTAGATGATGCCTCATACCAAATATCTAATCCCCAGGCCTTGCAGTTTCTGACAAGAAGATTTTTAAAGAATTTACTATATAACTCTATGTAAAACATGTGACCCCTTGGGCGGAGCCAATTTTGACCCCGGGGTCATGATTTGAACAATCTTGGTAGAGGTCTACTAGAAAATGCTCAACACCAAATATCTAAGCTCCATGCCTTGCGGTGTCTGACAAGAAGATTTTTAAAGTTTTCCCTATATAACTCTATGTAAATCAAGTGACCCCCAGGGCGGGACCAATTCTGACCCCAGGGTCATAATCTGAACAATCTTGGTAGAGGTGCACTAGATGATGCCTCATACCAAATATCTAAGCTCCAGGCCTTGTGGTTTCAGACATGAAGATTTTCAAAGTTTTTCCTTTAAGTTGCCATAGCAACCAGAGTTCTGCATGGATTTATTTCTTTGAACAACTTTGGAAGAGCTTCATGCAAGGAACATCCCATGCAAGTTTGATTGAATTTGGCCTAGTGGTTTCAGAGGAGATGTCGTTTGAATGAAATTGTTGACACCTCATGACGCACACCACACACCAGACATTGGGGTATGACAAAAGCTCACTCTGGCACTTTGTGCCAGGTGAGCTAAAAACCTTATTTTTTACAAATCAATCATTAATGCCCTTTAAAGGAAAGGCCATACAAATTTTTGATATTGTAGTAATTAAAACTACATCTAGTTCACCCAAAGATCGGAAAATTGAATCTAGCTTTTGAATCACAAATTTAAATTTGCCAATTTAATGGCGATGTTTTAGTAAAATATGTATTAAAAAAGCATGTTTTTTTGTCTTTTGCAGGTATGTAGGGTTTTGTCGTTGCCATCCTGAAGTCAAGGAACGCAAGCCCCAGGCTCATGGAAAAGAGAGAGCAATTATAAGTTTTGAAATGATTAAAACTTGGTTTGGTAATCTGAACAGTCATTTAATGTCTGAAGTGCCAGGATAGGAGTGGATGGTGCGCGATCCTCGTCGTGTGTTTAATGCAGATGAAAGTGGTTTTCCGCTCTGTGCCACAACTGGTAAGGTGTTAGCTGCTACGGGGGGCGAAACATGTTTACCAGGTTGTCAGCAATAACAAGCAACATATAACAGTTATGGCATGCATGAATGCAATGGGGACTTCATGCCCCCTTTTGTCATATATCCTGGTCAGCGCTTACATGACATAGGAATTAGAGATTTCCTGGAAGCCATTTTATGGTGTATCAAATAAGGTTTGGATGGATGGAGAGTTGTTTGTACAGTTTATTCAAAAATTTATTTATTTTGTTGTCAAAATCTTATTCTGCAATCACTCACTCCTGATGAAATTTCTCAGAACCACTTCTTTTGTGATGACTGTACCTTTGATTAAATATACATTTTGTAATTATGTCGAATTTAGACAAGGGGTTTTAAAGTTCTTTCAAAATGGAAGAACTTTTCAGATCCGACATAAATATATGAGTTGAAGGAAATATACCTTTCAGTGCCTAAATCTTACATTATTATTCAGTCATTTTGATTCTGATTAATTTTAAACTCCTTTGCTACAGGTATCCTGTTACATTTTAAACATTGTTGTAGTTAATGCTATTGTTCGTGAAGAAAACTAAGGAATAATAAGTTTTCTAGTTGCAGAAAATAAAACAACTTCAAATAGTTTGTTTTTTTCAAATCATATAGGGTGTTGATAACTGCCGGGCAGAAGTGTAGATAATATCCAGAACGGTATCGATAAAACCCCATTGCGCCAATATGCCAAAATATTCCCGCAAGTGTTATATAATAAATCAACGTGATGGAAATTAGAACAGCCTTATGAAATTAACCAATCAAATGTTGAATTTTAACCTGAGGCTGCTGCATTAGCTACCTACGCATATATATATAACGTTTGAGGGTTAATGGTTATTGTCTTATGGTGTCGATAAATTCCTGATTTGTTCTATTTTTTTAAATAGCAGGAAGGGAACCAGACTATCTTTTTTGTTCTAAAGGCAGACTGGTTGTTTAAAACAACTGATTTTAAGCAGGTATTTGAATGACCCAGTTATAAGTTTTAACATGATTTTAAAATGAAAAAAGTGGTCTAATAGCTAAATACAAAAAAAAAAAACCCTTAGAAACATATGTATCTTTACATAATTTTTGGAATTCATGCAGCCAGTGTGTAATTTCCACTGCTATTTAAAACATTACTAATACAATAAAGATTTTAATCTGTTTCATAGCTCATTTGACTATTAGTTTCAAAATTTGATAAAACAAATTCAATTATCAACTGAAACATAATCTCTTTCATCCAGGCGCGTAGCTGCCTATACGCAAGTACGCAGCTGAATCCACATTATTTTGACCAAAAAAAAAAATTTTTAGTAAAAAAAATGTGGTTTGAAATCCAGCCGGATTTTCGTTGGTCAAGACAGCTCTCCGGAGGCCCCAAAACGCACCAAATTGCACCATTTATTTCAAAATTTTCAGGGGGGGCATGCCCCCTGACCCCCCTAGATTATTTTGAATCCTCATTCTTTATAGGCTAGCTACGCGCCTGTCATCTATGGTCACTGTCAATCATTCTTCTAGAAATAAATAGAACTAGATAAAGAAAAACACTTCGAACCCGGGATAAGATATATATCCGTTTTAAAATGTCTGAACTGCCTATAAAAATAAAATCTTGATCTAGATCCCCCAAAAATTGTAACATTAGCAAATAATCAAACACATTACTCAGTATGGACTTCAGAACACGATTTTCCAAAGCATGTAAACTACGAAAAAACTTACTTGTAAACTTTATAATTGTCTACAAATCCCACCATAATGAACAAATAAATCTAAACACGTGCTTTTCCCGGTAATGAGATTACTTCCTGGTATCAACATTATTTTTAAAGGGGAAGTAACTTAATTAATATTAACTTGATTATTTTTCTTTTAAGCACGAAACGCAAAGAATATATAGAATGTAGAAACGATTACCTTCTCAATATTTATTTCAGCACTTTATTTTGCAGAGTTTATTATCTGTTTCCAAAATAAAAGTTGGTCTTCCGTCAGAAACTAAAAGTCGAAAAAAAAATCGAAACTGAAAGTAGAATTTGTAAGGTTGAGTAGATAAAAAAATATTGAGCCGGTTAGCTAACACCTGTACTGAAACAGGTGTTAAGAGAACTCACGATCTTATATAGGCCTAACGTTCGTTTTCATATAAATTTTTATTTCAGCAAAATACTCTATACTCTTTAGAACAGTAAGTGAATATAGACATAAACTCGATCTAGATCTAATAATTTCATTTCTTTCTTTCTTTATTTTATTTTTTTCTTTCTTTTTTATTTATTTTCATCTTCGTATTTATTTTATTCCATTGATTTTTTTGTTTAAATTGTTGACTTTCTTTCATTTGTTCTTTCTTTCTCTCTGTCTTTCTTTTTTCTGTCTCTCCTTTCTTTTTTTCTTTCTTGTAGGTTCTCCCTTTCTTTCTAGTGGTCATTTTCTTTCTTTCTTCTTTTTTTCTAATGGGTTCTTTTCTTCTTTCAAATGGGTAATGTCTTTCTTTCTTTCTAATGGTTTTTCTTTTTACCCTTATGTTTCTCCTCTTTCAAATCCTAGTTTCTTTCTTTCTTTTTGATAAGTTCTTTTTTTCTTTATAATTGGTTCTTTCTTTCCTTCTGGTGGTTTATTTCATCCTTTCTAGAAATGGATTCTTTCTTTCTTTCTTTCTTTCTTTCATTTTGTCTTTCTTTTTTTTCCTTCTTTCTTTCATCCATTCATTTTGTCTTTCTTTTTTTCTTTCTTTCTTTCTTTCTTTCATTTTGTCTTTCTTTTTTTCTTTCTTTCTTTCATCCATTCATTTTGTCTTTCTTTCTTTCTGATTGGTTCTTTCTTTCTATTGAGTTTTTTCTTTCAAATGGGTTATTTCTTTCTTTCATTCATTCCTTCTTTCATTTTTTCTCGTTCGTTCTTACTGTCTTTCAAATGGACTCTTTATCTGTCTAACGGTTTCTTGTGTTCTTTATTTCGTCCTCTCTTCTTTCTTTCTTGTTTTTTATCTTGTTTTCTATCTGTCTTTCTTTCTTTTTTGTGTTCTTTATTTCTTTCTTTCGTTTTATTAATGGTTTTTCATTAATGCCATCTATCTCTTTTTTCTTTCTTTCTTTTCTGTTCTTTTATTTTTCTTTCGTTCTTATTATGTTGTGGATAGTGTAAATCTACTTTTATTAGCATCTGACTTTTGTAATGTGTTTCATTCACTTTCTTTTGTTCTTTCTTTTCTTTTCTTTCGTTCTTGTTAAGTTACTTTAAAACTTACCATCCACACGCACGCACGCTCTAGAATGCACAGAGAGAGAGAGAGAGAACTCTGTTTTTCGAAATTTTCACTGTACTCACTGCGTATGATTACGTAAGCCTAATGTTCTGATTACGTAAGCCTAATGTACTGGTATTTAAGACCGCACACGCGCTCAAATCAGTTCAATTAAAGTTAAAAGTTAAAGGAAGTCATTTGCCTAAACGCAAGTAAGTTTATTCTTTTTGATAAAGATTTTTACGCTCTTTAAAATGAAATTTGAAACTTAAACAAAAGTAGAAAAAAGCATGAAAGAGAATAGGACATACAAAGGTATTTCTTCTACATACAATGGCAATTTTCTTTCTTTTATATACAAGAGTTTAGTATCTCTGAGATGATAATTACCTCATTTTAGATTTAGATTAATCTCTCTACTAATCTAATTTCTCGTAGAGTAATTCAATGAAGACTTTAATGAGAAATGAATGAGACAGCAGCAGACTTCCGAGCACTCGTGTCTGAGTCAGTAGGCCTACACTCCGTTCATTTATATTAGTCAGGACCGGACGTTTAAATCCTGTATTATTGAGTCAAGTCTGACGTGACGTTACATGTACGAGGTTTTCCAAGGTCACGTGTAAAGTATTAATTTTAAAACTATGTCTTTGATTAATCATTCAGATGGGAGCTCAGAATTATTAAGTTAAGACTTAATGATAAGAAAACGAGGAAATAAAGTCTTCTGTTTATCCTATTTTAATGATAGCTATATGAAATGTCTCTGTTTATAGCAATATATGAAATGTCATCGTTATTTATATTTAGCAATATTACGTCCTCTTTTAACAGGTCATATTGGTATATACGGTGATACAAAATGGAAACTTCAAATTTGATCATTGCTATACTCGTCCTGCAGATCGTATTCGCAGATGAAAGTGTTTGTGCAAGCAGACCAAGTGGACGTTCTTACGGTAACCAGAATATTCTACACTTGATAATACAGATAATTTGTATACATGTAATCAACTTTTGTCTAGTTAAAAGTCATACAAAATCCCTCTAGGATCACTATTTTTAAAATAAAACAAATGCTATCCCGAAGTGCCGGGATAAGTTCGATCCTAACACTTAATCAGATAAAAAAAAAACAGGCAGACATGTTACAGTTTTGCATGTACACTTCATGTTAAATTTATGATATGCTTTTTTATTTTGTTGTAGTCATGATGTTCTCATAATAATGTTAAATACATCTTTTTTTTTCAATTTACAGATACTCATGCTAAAGTGAAAGAGAATGGTGTGAATTATGAAACGGTACGTTACGGACATTACATTGAGTTAGACTGTTGTTCAAACTCAAGTGGAAATTTTCTGACTGACTGGATGAAATGGAATAAATCAGCGAACCAGTGGGAAATATATGTTCCAAGTCGCTGGGACATTTCATTTCATGACAAAAATCAGATCCTTTCAATTCAAAGTTCTGTCTTTGATGATGCAGGATTATACAGATGCAGTGTCCGTAACGGTTCTATCGTTACAATGATTTCCGAATATCGGTTAGATATTGTTGCCTGTGACAAGCTAGCAAGGGGACCATATGCTGTGTCTCCGTTACCATGTCAGGAGACAATTTCTCATGAGAAAGATATATTGACTTTGCCATGTGCTGGCTATTTTGGGTGCGCAGAAGACGGCGATATAAGGATTGTCACGTGGTTTGTGTCAAGCGATAAAAGTGGGAAAGATGACTGGGAAGAGGTTACTTCCGTAGACAAACGTTACAAGAAAGTAGATTTCCAAAGGTGAGTTAATTATTCATTAAAATCTTCTATCTATCTGTACGATGACTAAGAATTTTACGGTCAATCTAAATTTAAGTAACGGCTGGGCACCGCTTTATACCTTCGGCCACAGTTAGAAGATACACAACTTTATTCAACCAAGTCTCTCAAAATTTATGAAATGCTCTTTTGTTAACTTTCATATATTGGTTATTCAGTGATGGCGGTGCCGTAATAGGAACGAACTTCACAATTAATGGAGTTTCAGAAGTTGATTTTAACCGGAAATTTATGTGTCTGCTTGCATCTCCCCAAGTTGTAAAAGGTCAATCTAGACTTTTCGTCAGTCTTAAAAAGGGTAAGACATTCATACATGTGATACTAGAGTAAATTGCTAGTTTCTCACCCTTTCATGTCCGCCACTTTACAAACGTTAGAATAAGTGGTGCTAACATTTAGTATAAAAAATAACACGTTTCCCATTTTTGAATTGTGCACATAGGACTACGAGTGATTATTCCTACCTGTTTTTCAATGAAGAACTAAATAAACTAAACTAGAATGTTTTGTTTTTTTTTAAAAAAAGACGCATGTCTCCCCCAGCACATCACTGAAACAGGGACACAGAAGAGATGACAGAGGTAGGGAGGAGGAGAATTGTGAACTGGAGAATAGGAATAAGTGTGTTGGAAAAAGGCCGTGGTATAACAAGGAGTACTATTGTTACAGAAGGTAAGGTCACTATGACCTTGACCTTTTATCAGCTGACCCCAAAATCAATACGCTTCTTTTTCTCAACAAGGGCAAACACACTATTTGGTTTGAAGACACTGGGTCTAAGAGTACTCTAGTAATTGAGGTGAAACCATTTTCGTATTTAAGGTCCCTGTGACCTTGACCTTTGATCAGCTGACCCCAAAAACAATAGGCTTCTTCTACTCAACAAGGAAAATCATCCTATGAAGTTTAAAGTCTCTGGGTCAAATAGAACTAAAGTTAATGAGCAGAAACCATTTTCAAGTTAAAGATCACTGTGACTTGACCTTTGACCGGCTGACCCTAAAATCAATAGGCTTCTATTCATTAAGAACAACCATTATATGAAGTTTCAAGACTCTGTGTCAAATGACACTCCGTTTATTGAGCGGAAACCAATTTTAACATTTAAGGTCACGACGACCTTGACCTTTACCGTCCGACCCCAACAGCAACAGACTTCTGTAACTCAATAAGGACAGTCATCCTTTGAGGTTGGAAGAAACTAGGTCAAACAGAACTCTAGTTATCGAGCTAAAACCATTTTCACATTTAAGGTCACAGTGACTTTGACCTTTGACCATCTGACCATAAAAACAAAAGGCATCTGTATCTCAGTAAGGACAGTTATCCTGTGAAGTTTGAAGTCACTAGGTCAAATTGAACTCTAGTTATTGAGCAAAAAACATATTCACATTTAAAGTTCACTGTCACCTTGACTTTTGACTAGCTGACCCAAAATCAACAAACTTCTTCTACTCATTAAGAACTATAGTTATTGAGCGGAAACCATTTTCACATTTTAGGTCACTGTGACCTAGACCATTGACTTACATACCCCAAAAACAATAGGCTTTAGCCCTTACTGAATAGAAGAAGCCTATTGTTTTGGGGTCTGTACGTCAAAGACCAAGGTCACATTGACTTAAATATAAAACAAATTCTCCTAACAATACCTCGAGTGCCATTTCAGCCTATTAATATCGGGGTCAGCCCGACAAAGGTCAAGGTCACAGTAATCTTTTACCTGAAATTGGTTTCCGCTCAATAACTTGAGTTCTATTTGACACAGAGTCTTCAGTCTTCATAAGGTGATTGTCCTTAATGCGTAGAAGGATTTTGGCGTCAGCTGATCAAAGGTCAAGGTCACAGTGACCTTAAATACGAAAATAGTTTCCGTTCAATTACTACAGTTCTCTTTGACCCAGTGACTTCAAAATTTATAGTATGACTGTCCTTGATGAGTAGAAAAAAACCTATTGATTTTGGGGTCATCTGATCAAACGGCAAAGTCATAGTGACCTCACATGTTTAATTGGTTTATGCACATAAATTAGGGTTCTTTTTTTAGTGTCTCCAAATTTCATGATTGAGTTACAGAAGCCTATTGTTTTGGGGGTCTGAAGGTCAAAGGCCAAGGTCACATTGACTGAAATATAAACGAAATCTCCGATCAATACCTTGAGTGCCATTTAAGCCAGACTGTTGAACTCTTTGTTTTTGCAGTGTCAGTTGTTCATCTGTCACACATCTGTTTCCATTTGATAAGTAGAGTACCTTTTGACCTGAAACCTTCAAACTTCAGTTGATACCTTAATATATTTTCTCCATTGAGGTAACTACGACAAAGGTCAAGGTCACTTACACTTAAATTTGAAATTCCTTTCAGTCAATAATGTTCATGCCTGTGACATGTTATCAACACTGTCTGGTAAGACGTCACACTCTACCATCTGAATGGTGCTTACAAAAAAATATTTCCAACAAATATGTCACTTTATACATTAAAAGCTTTTCTATATAGGTTTTGTTATATCTCTTCTTCTGCAACAATATTACCCCTTGTTATACCACGGCCTTTTCCCGACACACTCATTCCTATTCTTCAGTTCACAATTCTCCTCCTCTCGCTAGCCGACCTCTGTCATCTCTTTTGTGCCCCTGTTTCAATGATGCGCTGGGGTTTTTTGGGTTTTTTTTTCAAAAACATCTAGTTTATTTTTGTTTGTTTTCTTCTTTTTTTTGTTTTGTTTTTGTTTCTTTTTGTTGTTTTGTTCGTTTGTTTTGTGTCTTCGTTGTTGCCGGATTTTTTTTTACATTTGTCGTTTTTTCTGTTTTTGTTGTTGTTGTTTTCTTTTATAAAACCAATGCCTAACATTTTTTAATTCTTTTTTTCCCTCTCATTCCAGACAGTCCACCTCTGTATACGGCGTCTTTAACAAATGTCGAAACGATACTTGTGATTGGCGTCGTTGCTGTTGTTTTACTGGGGTTAAATATTGTTATATCAATACTTATGATTTATCGAAGAGTTAAAAGACCAATTAGAACTATCAAAAAGAACGCCTGAACAAGAATTGATGCCAATGACACAAGGAGCTGCTTAGAGATCTTTGTAAATGTGATAATATCTAAATAATTGGTACGTGTTTGATGAAATGTTAGTTATAAAAAGGTTCTGAACTGTTGCGTATGTTTTGCAAGGTTAGATGGTGTTCAACGAGCATCTGGCTTCTCCAGGTTACCTTTTTATGTCCCACTTGTTCTTTCGTTTCATCATGTGTGAAATTAATTGCAAAAGAGAAGATGGATAAGTGAGTAATAAGAGACATGTTTGGGAATTCGGATTACATTTGCACATTACTTTCAGTCAACGTGTCTTTCTTGTTACTAAATATAGAATGCCAGTAATAGAACGTTCTGTTTATTTTTGGTAATTTATGATTACGTATCATCAATTAAAAATATCATCTCAGGTAAATGTACATTGTTTTGTGTTTATTCGTGTATCTACCTCATTTATAAACGAAATTATTTGTTTGTTTTTTTTTCTAATATTGTGCAATATCAGTTTCTTTTTCTCACATATTTTTTAAAGAATAATATGAAATATTCTCACCATTTGTTGCAAAGGTTAATTGAGAATTTCTCCCTTGATCTCGGAGAAAGCCAGACGAATATTTTTATGTTAATTCTTTATTGATCTCTGCAGTCACATTCTTAAAATAGAGAATAGTGCTGATTATTTTTTAGTAACACACTATTATTTAAATCTAGAATAGGTCATTAAATGTGGAATGGAAGGTACAAGCTGTAATTTCACTTCTCAATCCATTGTTACGCACTTTAACCAGCGTATCCGTATAATAGGAACAGAGGAGTTGATGCACTGCATCAGCTCCTCATTATACGATCTATAGAGATCATAAGCCAGAGCAGTTGATGCACTGCATCAGCTCCTGTGTCTAAAAATAGATACTTTGTACGCTAGTCTCACCATACATTGTATAGGCAGAGGAGTTGATGCACTGCATCAATTGCTCTATTCATTGTATTATCAAATAAGACGACCATTTTAACCCCTCTATTCCGTTATGTCTATATATACATGACAGAGGCATTATATTATTGACCTGTGGTCAATGCATATAGACTAACACGACTGGAGGTGCTAATGCGCAGTTTTGGTGTTATGCAAGAGGGGTACTTTAGCTAATGGTCAGTCTTGGTTTTTGATTATCTCTACCTGTCTGTCGATGAATTTGAAATCATAAATGTCTGACAGACTCGCTTGAAGCACAACGACCCACTGCGCACCAAAGGCACTGTGCCACGTATATAATGCGACGGACACTCGAGATTTCGGAGCTTTGCCCGGCAAACATTCACATTTCCAAATTGTCATAGCCTGAAAAGACGAGGCGTTTCCCTTCATGCCATCATCCAGGCACTTCTGGCGTGAAGAGTTGGACTAACGTCAACCTACATACCTCGCCCGCTCGACAACAGGGTTGTAACAAAGACAGAATCTTTTTGCACACAATAATATATTATAACGGTAGAGTTACAAGGTTGGGAGTGCGTAAGACAACCGACATAGCTGTCTAAAGAATGAAAAACTCAAAACACTTTGATAAGTCAGTATATACATTGTATTTAATATGCAATTGTTTCTTGTTTACTTAATGATTTGGAAAACAATTCATATGAATACCGAACAAAGTTTTTCAGTTGAAACAAATACACATATTTTAACAAGAACAGTTTCCGATCTAAAAAAAAGCATTAACATTTGCACAACATAAATTGCAATTAAAACTATATGAAAAAAAATCAACAAATATTGCTCTGTCCTAATGTGCTGAATTGAAAAGAAAAGAACGTTTAAGTATCATGGCTTAAGTATTTCAATGTACAGCACAAGTTTGAACAAAGTTTTTCTTTTTTTATTCGATCATGATTACAAAGATACCAAACAAACACTAACTATCTCAAGTACAATCTAAGTGTTAGCTTAACGGTCTGTTTTAATTAAATACAAGCCTTTTAACAATGTTAGTAATTGAGTTCTATGATGACATTTAGTGCATTTGCAATATACCTTTTCTTACAGATGTTAATGTGAAGAAAGGGGTTCCATGATGGTGCTGAATTACTCACCTGAGTTAAACCGCTCAGATCATGCAAATCCAATACAAAATTAAACGATTCAACTAGATAAAGCTACTTGCCAAATATCAAACCTTTTTGGTTTGATAACATGATGATTTATGAAGGTTTTCTGGTAAATTTCAATATACGATATATGTGATCCCTGATATGGGGCTTATACTAATCCCAGGGATCATCATAGGAAATGAGGAACTCCACTAGAGAAAGTTACATGACTATTTTCAAACTCCCATCAACCAGACAATCCCAACAGTTTTAGCTAGACTGTATATTGGTAGGTGTACCGCGCCGACACTGACATGCTCTCTAAATATAAGAACCCTGGCGGGTAGCCATTCATAACAGAAGGAGCAAACTTTGATAGAGGTTCATAAGACTATGTAATGGAATTCTTTGAAGAACATGAAAGAACTTCATCTAGAAGAAACACTGTCAGGTTTCATTTGACTTCATCTAGTGGCATAGGGGGGATTTGAAGCAAGTTGTTAACTTTCATTATCCATCCAGTGTTATGTTATATGTAATTTAAAGCAAATTTTAATTTCCAAGATAAATCCAGTGATATTGGGGAACATGTCATTTGAAGAAAATTCTCAACTGCTACTACCCAGTTAGTGGTATACGTATAGGGGGAATATGTCATTTGAAGCAAATTCTCAACTGTCATTACCCATCCAGTTGTATAGGGGAAATATGTCATTTGAAGGAAATTATGGCTGAAAGAAGACAACGAACAAAGACTGATCATAAAATCTGACCACAAGCACCTTAAGCATAGATTAGCTGTAACATTATTCCCATCTTTTCATCATTTTTATTAATTAATAGGTTTCTTAGCAAAGACGATGTCAGTGATGATTCTAATAGGAAAAAATCTTCAGCAAAATCTTAACAGAGATTTAACAGAGAGTTAATTACTATTAAATACTTCAAAACTGAAGTAGAGGACTGTATGATAAAAAACATGTCTTCAAATAGAAACATTTCAACATACTTTGAAACACAAACAAAAACATGAGGTCCATAATTATGGTCCTGGGTCACTCACCTGAAATAAACTACCAAACAACTGGTGGAGTAGGGGTGGCATGTAACAGATGTGTCAAATGGCAGACAGTTCAAATATTATAAAAGATATCAAATAGATGTTTTTAAACCAAGAACGAAGGTCAATAGTTCAAGATACACCAAAGTCAATTTTGAAGTATGTATGCAAACTTATACAAATAGTTAAACTTCAAAGACATAACTTCAAAAACAAGGAGCTAGGTCAATAGGTCAAGATCAGCCAAGGTCAGAGTTGAATTCTGCTTGCAAATTTATATACATATTTAAAATTTCATTGATTTAGCTTCAAAAAGAAGAAAGTAGGTCAGTAGGTCAAATGAAGGTCAAAGACAAAGGTGAATGAATGTTAAGTACCTTCCTACCCCATCCAATGATTTTTTTCGGAATGCGAGGTACCCAGGTGAGGTGGGTGGGGGCTGGGTACCCTGGTGAAGGCCAAGATCTTCCAAAGCCCATCTTATTGACTAGGCAGTGCTGAAACATTTGTATCTAAGCTCAAAGTATTTCAATTTCTTTAAACAATTGTTCCTATATAACTCAGTGAAAAAGCAAGTGACCACTGGGCATGGAAATTTTGATCCAGGGGCCATGATTTGTATAAATTTAACTTGGTAAAGGTCCACACGACAATGGTACAAACACAATATCTTAATCCTAGGCCTAATGATTTCTGACGTAGATTTTTTAAGTGTTTCCAATATAAGTCTATGTAAAATCAAGTGACCCTAGGGCTCGAGTCAATTCTGACCCCAAAGCCATGATTTATATAACTTTGGTAGAGGTCCACAATATGAAGATATCAACCAAATATGTAAGATCTATACCTTGCGGTTTCAGACAAGAAGATTGTTTAAAATATTTTTCTTATGTAGAGGATCAAGTGACCCCTGGGTCAGGGCCAATTTTGTGCCAGGGACCATGATTTGTATAAACTTGGTAGAGGTTCATTAGACAGTGAAACAAATAAAATATCTATATCCTAGGCCTAATCGTTTCTGACAAATGATTTTTTTCAGTTTTTCCTATATATTAAGTCTATGTAAAATTAAGTGACCCCTGTGGTGGTCCAATCTTAATCCAGGGGCCATGATTTGTATAAACTTGGTCCATTAGACAATACACACCAAACATCTTAACTCTAGGCCTTATAGTTTCTGACAAGAAGACTTTTTAAAGTTTTTACCTCTTAAGTCTTTGTAAAATCAAGTGACCCCTGGGCTAAGACCAGTTCTGACCCAATAGTCAAAATTAAAAAAAACATTAATAGAGGTCCACGATGGACAAAATAGCATACTAAAAGCTACATTTGACCTTTGGTCATGTGAGCTAAAAACAGTTGATATGGGAAAGTCCAGCAATAGTTTTCATTAGTTTGTTTCAACAAATAAGGAAAGTATATTTTTAATTCGTTTTTTGTGTTTTTCAAAAAGCTGTGAATATAGAAACTTACAGTGAATAATACTGCCAAAAGGGTATAAAAATAATATTGTACTAATTCTAGACATGGAACTATACCAGTCCTGATGTGCAACAAATTTAATACTGTGACCCTGACGTCAAGACCTGTTGAACTTACCATACTATTTGTAAACTCTAGTTTAAGTAGTAAACAATGAAAGGTGTCAAAAAGGCTTCTTAAACTGAAATCATAGACTTTTGCTTTCCTATGAATCTTACCAAGCCAGGTTCTAAAATAACTAGAACTATTGCTGAATGCGATTCATACCCCCACCAATGTCATTGATAGATAGTGACTTGGATATTTCAGTAGATGGAAAAGGGAAAACTTTCGTTGCATAAAATAGTTGTGTTGGAAAACAAGAGGGCCATGATGGCCCTGTATCGCTCACCTGAGTATGACTGCTTTTAACAAAGATGATATGGACCTAGTTAATTGACCCCAGATGACCCATATTCGAACCTGACCTAGAACTTATTGAAACAATCTTTCTGAAAAATTTCCAGGTTAAATGGGCTGAAAATGTAGCTTCTACAGTGTTAACAAGGTTTTTCCATATTTGGGCTCTGTGACCTAGGTTTTGATCCAAGATGACCAATATCAAAAATTATGCTACAAATCATCAAAACAACCTTTCCGACAAATTTCCAGGACATTAGGACTGACAATGTAGCCTCTAGAGTGTTAACAAGGTTTTTCCATATTTGGGCTCTGTGACCTAGGTTTTAACCCCAGATAACCCATATCTAAAATTAAGCTACAAATCAACAAAACAACCTTTCTGACAAATTTCCAGGACATTTGGACTGAAAATGTAGCCTCTAGAATGTTAACAAGATTTTTCCATATTTGGGCTCTGTGACCTAGTTTTGACCCAAGATGACCCATATACGAACTTGAGCTAGAAAACATAAAAGCAACCTTTCTGTCAAATTTCCGGGTTATTTGGATTTAAAATCTTACCTCTAGAGTGTTAACAAGGTTTTTCCATATTTGGGCTCTGTGACCTAGTTTTCGACCCCTGATAATCCATATTCGAACATGAGCTACAAATCATCAAAACAATCTTTCTGACAAATTTCCAGGATATTTGGACTGAAAATGTAACCTCTGGAGTGTTAAAAAGGTTTTTTTCCATATTTGGGCTCTGTGACCTAGGTTTTGACACAAGATGACCCATATCCAAATAACAGCTAGAAATCATCGAAGCAACCTTTCTGACAAATTCCAAGGATATTTGGACTGAAAATGTACCCTCTAGAGTGTTAAAACATTTCTCCATATTTGGACTCTGTGACCAAGTTTTTGACCCCAGATGACCCATATAAGAACTTGACCTACAAATCATCAAAACAACCTTTCTGACAAATTTCCAGGTTATTTGGAATTAAAATCTTACCTCTAGAGTGTTAACAAGGTTTTCCCATATTTGGGCTCTGTGACCTAGGTTTTGACCCAAGATGATCCATAGTCGAACTTGAGCTAGAAATCATCAAAACAACCTGTCTGACAAATTTCCAGGATATTTGGACTGAAAATGTAACCTCTGGATTGTTAAAAAGGTTTTCACATATTTGGGCTCTGTGACCTAGTTTTTGATCCCAAAATGACCGATATTCAAACTTGACATAGAAATTATTGGAACAATCTAATTGGCAAATTTAAAGGACATTTGGATTGAAAATGTAACCTCTAGAGCATTAACAAGTTTTTTTCTACTTTTTGCCCCTGTGACCTAGTTTTTGACCCCAGATAACCAATATTCAAAACTTGACCTAGAAAATATTGAAACAACCTTTCTGACAAATTTTCAGATTATATAGACTGAAAATGTTACCTCTAGAGTGTTTACAATGTTTTTCCATATTTGTGCTCTGTGACCAAGTTTTCGACCCCAGATTACCCATATTCGAACCTGAGCTAGAAATCACCAAAATAACCTGTCAGACAAATTCCAAGGATATTTGGACTGACAATGTAACTTCTAGGGTGTTAACAATGTTTTTCTATTTTTGGGCTCTGTGACCTAGTTTTTGAACCCAGATGACCCATATTCGAACCTGACCTAGAAATCGTAAAGACAACCTGTCTTACAATTTTCCAGATTATTTGGACTGAAAATGTTACCTCTCCTTCTACAAGAAGATTTTCACTATATAAGCCTATGTAAAACCAATGACCCCTTGGGTGGGGCCAAATTTGACCACAGGGGTATAATTTGAACAAACTTGGTAGAAGTCCACTAGACAATGCTACATACCAAATCTTAAGGCTCAGGCCCTTGTCAATTTTCAAAGTTTTCCCTAGGTAAAATCAATTGACCCCTGGGGTGGGGCCAAATTTAACCCCAGGGGCATAATTTGAACAAACTTGTTAGAGGTCCACAAGACAATGCTACATACCAAATCTTATTGCTCAGGGCCTTGTGGTTTCAGACAAGAAGATTTTCAAAATTTCCCTATGTAAAATCAATTGACCCCTGGGGTGGGGCCAAATCTGACCAAAGGGCCGGCCAGGGGCATAATTTGAACAAACTTGGTAGAGGTCCAGTAGACAATGCTACATACCAAATCTTAAGGCTCTGGACCTTGTGGTTTCAGACAAGAAGATTTTCAAAGTTTTTCCTTTAAGTGGCCATAGCAACCAGAGTTTTTGATGGAATTGAATTCTTTGAACAAATTTGGTAGAGTTTCATGCTAGGAATACCCCAGGAAAATTTCATCACTTTTGGCCTAGTGGTTTAGGAGGAGATGTTGTTTAAAGGAAAATGTTGACGCACTCACGCACTAAGGCACGACGACGGACGAAATGAGATCACAATAGCTCACATGAGCACTTCGTGGTCAGGTGAGCTAAAACTTCATTGTCAAATATTTGATCTTCAAGTGTGACCTTGACCTTGAGCTAGTACAAGGTCAACATGGGTTTGGCACATCGCTATCATGAGGTGGACATTTGAGCCAAGTTTGAAGAAAATCTTTCAGTGGGCATAACATTTAAAGAGGGGACATGAAAATTTATCTGACATTCCAGTGTGACCAGGACTTTTACCTGACACAAGGGCAACATGGGTACTGCACATTGCTTTGTTGGGTTGAATATTTGAGCCAAGTAAGAACAAAATCCTTCAAGGGGTAAAGAATTTACAGAGGAAACAAGACACATTGTTTTTTTTTTATTGTCAGATATTAAACCTTTGGTGTGAGCTTGACCTTGAGCTGACACAAGGGCAATATGGGTTATGCGTATTGCCTTGTTGAGCTGAACATTTGAGCAAAGTTATAAGAAAATCCTTGTCTTATAATTCATTGTTAAATATTTGATCTTCAAGTGTGACCTTGACCTTGAACTGGTACAACTAGTATGTTTTCTGCAAATTGCTATCATTAGCTGAACTTCTGAGCCAAGTTTGAAGTAAATCCTTTAAGGGGTATAGGATTTACAGAGCGGACAAGAAAATTATCTGACCTTCCAGTGTGACCTTGACCTGACACAATGGTAACATGTGTTCTGCACATTCCCATTCTGAGGTTAACATCAAAGTCAAGTTTGAAGAAAATCCCTCCAATAGTATATGATTCACTGAGCAGACAAGGTGGAGATGGACCGACTGACCGACGAGACAAAGCGATTCCAGTATCCCCTCCCCCCAACCAACACATTCCGAAGTGGGGGTACAATGAATTGCATAAAAAGCAAAGTATAATTTAAGTAATTTTTGAGGTTCATAACAAGTTAAAAACTTCCTCGATGAGATAAATATGACAGAAAATAGTAGGATTTTTATGTTCATGCAAAGCATATGGCCATTTCCACATCTGTATCTTTAACAAGCCAATTGTTGCTGTTCTACTGTTGAACAACCATACACTGGAAAGTAACAAAAAATGACATGTTTGAAATCTAGGAAGACATATTAATTCAATTACCTGCATCTACAGTTCTTTGACAATGCCATAGAAATACTTAATTCTTCACAGTAGATATTCAAACTATTTCAAGTTTAAGTATTGCAATGTTTTTAGAACATAATGATATTTACTTATTTGATTGTTTATACTGAAAAAAGGTTTAAGAACAAACATTATAACAAGTATTAACTAAATAATCATGATTTCATAGAAAAAGGCTGCTTCAGTGCTCTAAATATTTCCTATGATCAATGATGGTAATCAAGATTTTGCTCAAATGTGACCAAGACTAAGAGCTGGTGACTATCATAACAAACCTTCAGACCAAGTTTCATAAACTATATACCCAATTTCCTTCAGGCAGTTCAAAAGTGACATTGACCTTGATCAGAGACAGTCAAAACCTGTGCTCTGTAGGTCATCTCATCATTCTGTCAAATAGTTTCAATTTCCTTTTAACAATTAATGAGCTACAGAGGGAACATTAAGCATTCACACATTATATCAAATAGTTCAAATTTCCTGCATCAATATTTTCAAGACATGCAGAACAGATAAAAAACTTCCTAAAATTGTTGGACAGACAGACAGACAGACTTTAAAATGCATGCAGAGGCAGACATACAGATTAACAAACATTGGCATAATGAAATAAGCCCTTACAAGGATATAAAAGTCGCACACAAAAAAATGTTAATTTCAGTAAGGGATTGAATATTTCAAAATAGGAAATAACACATTTTAGTTCATTTGCATTAAGTTTGTTATGGATGTTTCTGATAATCTCACACACAAACTGTTGGGCAGATCTAGAGAATATCTGATTTCATTACATATTGTCTTGTTAAAGCAGCTGCCATATATACATGTAACTGTACTTTCTCCACCAATCAGATAATGCTACATGTCCTATTAAAATTAAATTCTATGTTATGTTAATATTTAACTGTACTTCCCAGTCTATTATTGGATCTATAAGTAAGATAAGAATATGAAAGATTTTCCTAAAATGTTCATATAATTAAAAGTTTAAAACATTTGAATAAGTTGCCATGCATTATTGCCAGATTTCAACATTAGGTATCTAATAAATGAAATTAGATAATATATTTATTTTATTTCAGTTAATAAACAAGCTATAAATGAAGGTGCTTCTTATAGATAGTTATAAAAGTCTGAAATGACTATGGTCTTTATGTTACAAAGACCATAGTTACTTCAGATTTTTAAAGGAGTAATTCATAATTAGGCACGCTTTCAAAAGTTAATGCAGATTTCAACAAAATTGAAGACTGATGATATAAACAAATTTTCATATTTTATGAAAAAGAGTTAAAGACCCCAACCTTTTAGAGTTTCAAACTGAACTAAGATTTTTCTCTTGCTCACACCTAGTAGACATCCTTCTTGGCCAACACTTAAGTTGAAATAAATACATTTGTGTAAACAAATTTGTTTGAGCATCTACTATCATACTATAAAACATAATCTATCAAAAGGCACTTTGCACTGGCAAACATAAGGTGCCAAATAGTGAGCAAATATAGAAGTTATTTTTCTTTATCAAGAGATCATAATTCAAGTTAGATCTTACACATGATAACACACCTTCTGTCAAAACTGAGTAAAACTGATTTAGAATTGTATATGATAAAATTTTAAAGTATTAGATACAAATATGTGTAGATAGCAGATATTTCCTTGTCATTACCAGGGATGGGTTACTTGAACTTGTACTCAAGTACTATGAGTAATTTGTTTTTTCTTGAAATACACTGTTTCTCAACAATCTTAATGACACCAAAGGTCCTTTCAAACTGGTTAAAGCAAGTTCAGCAAGTGTGAAAAATTGCTGTAGGCATGTTCTTATTGTCTTTAGTAGGGGAGAAACAGGTCATTTAAGTGGCTATTGTTATGTAATTACATATAACACTAACAGTTTAATCTAATGCATGACAATCAAGGGTTCAGTTATTGTTGTGGTAAGTGGTTATTGAACAAAATTTGACTTTTATCAAGCTTCCTCTTTTGCAGTTGAAAGACTCTTTAGTATTGAGGGATATTATTCTTCCTTGACAGATGCATTTTAAGCATATTAAATTTTGGTCACATGTAAGTATTTTTCATTGTATTAACCATGTGCTTGTAAAGTAAATCATGAGTAATGGATCTTATGAAGTACTTATTGTTTACTTATAAGTACCATGAGTACTACTCAAGTACCATTTAAAAATGTACTTGTACCTGCTGAGTAAGTCCTCAGTCATCGAGTGGTACTTGAGTACTGATTCTCAGTACTTGACCCATCCCTGGTCATTACTGACACAAAAATGATAAAGACATTATATGTTCTTGTTCTGTTGTCTAAAATTATTTCTAAAAAGGAAAGAGTTCTTAACGTTGGCAGTTACATCACAACAGTTACAAGAAAGTACCTTACACTTTAAAACATTGCATTCCATATAAAAAGTGTCGGGTTTAATACATAACTTATTTATATTATATATAATTATACATTAATTAATTTGTAAGACACCTGCCCCTTTCAAAGACAGTCGCCGCGGTAACTGGTGTTAATAGAGATGCTACTTAAAATTAAATTTAATGCAAACGCGCATAAAACTCATGGTGAATTATGTAATGTTCGATCAAATCGCGCCGATACTTGTAATACGAAGCATTGACGACACTGTCATCAAACGCCCGTGATTCAACTTGAATTCTAGTTTATGATGTTAATTAATTAATGGTACACAGTTATTACTTTATGATTACTGCTACACAGTCGAGAACGAGTGACAAAAATTTCTACTTGTCCTGCATCACCATCACCAGACCTGGTGACCTAGGAGAAAAGCGATCAACGGTACTGTGCGGTTTACTGAATTAAAAAAGGCGCAGTGCTCCCCCTTACTCACGCTTCCGGTTTCGTTTTGATAGCGTTACATGAAGAATTTAATGTCGGTAAACTGTGACGTTATGCTATACACATCTATCGGTATATTTCTTGCGGTTTTTGCACTCGTTCTGCAGGATGATCGGACAGAAAATTATACTCGTCCTCCTACCTTCTCCACTCGTATACACGATCGAACGTTTTTTTTTGAAGTGGTTGAGAGGGGTGGGGGAATAATCGTCGGGTGGTCGGACCGATTGAGCTTGAAACATTTCTGCAAGCCTGTCAATTACTATGCTCTTGCAACTAAAATAAAAGCTATGAAACTGATGGTACTGATGAGTATTTGAAAGACGTGCAAGGCTTTTCCCGCCAAAAACGGAATCCCGTACAATTTTGTGTGCTGCCAACGGTAGGGCATTATTAAAAACAAATGAGGTAAACAATGCACTTTCCATGAACTGTCTGATCTTAAATGAGATAATATTCTCTCTTTAAATAGGTAACTACGTTTTTGACCAGTTCGTATATACCCATTTTCCAAATACAAAAATTACCATGTGAATCTCATGCCGTGTATGGATTATTCTGTATTTTACTTTAGAAAATGAAAATATGTTTTCCAGTAAAGGTACTTTATTCAGATTAATACAGATATGCTGAATGAATCAACTGAAATTTCCACTTCTCTTTGTGGCATTTTAATAGCTTAAAGAAAAATTGTATTTTTCAATCTCTTTCTATCATAAAAACACATTGATAGGCATAAATCTATCTGTACGTTAAAGTTATATGAAATTTGTCAAACAAAATATATTTAAAAGATACCTTTTAAGTTTAAAACTATACTTAATATGAAAGTGTCCGTATCCTTATGCCGATCCGTATACTGTTCCGGTAATGGCGGTATGTCATTTCGACAAGCACGGCCACGGCGTTTCTGAATTGTCAAGCACAAACAATACGAAGCAATATGTAACCCGTATCAAATGATGAAGTTCTGGTACAACTACCAAAACACGTAAAATATTTATCCAAAATTTCCTCGAATATTTATGAAATGTCGCCAGATAGGATCCTAACTGGAACGTCCTCAACTTGTTTACTTTTCAAATGACAGCTGCGCATGCAACTGTTGGTGACATCACTCGCACCTGAAATTTTAGTCTGGAATACGTTTATTATCTGTACGTTCTAGCTCTACAAAATACAGATTTTAACCCAGTCTTAATAACGCCCCCTCTCGGAACGCTGTAAATAAACAAATATTTCAAGTTGACTGATGAACAGTAATTACTGAAAAATAACGGCATAATAAAAAATCTCTAAATCATTATAGATAAAATAAAGATGGTTTTACAGAAGGTTGACATACAGCACTTCCACTGGGCTGTCTTGGTAAGTTGTTAAAATCCGACACGAAGTCAAAGTTTCATTTCAAAGAAGCTGCCCGCCTGACATTTATTGCAAATCTGTCTGTCAATAATTAACAATGTCTGTGGATACCTGTTTAAATTATGTACACAAATAATTTCAGTGAAATACCTTATTTTTAAACAGATCTGATAGACAGACATTTTATTTTTTAATTTTATACCTGCTTTGTGTATAAGCAAACTACACAACATGATACAGTTATACAACTAGACTATGGTAAAGTTTGGAACTTAGAGATTTGTTTGGTATGTTTTAGAATTTTCTGTGTTTAGTTTTGACAAACTGTTTTAAAGTCATTGTTATTATTCTGCCTTCTTATCTGCATGAGTGTATCTGTTGTAGTGAGGATGGCATTCTGCAGTTCTTATTTTTATTTAAAATATGGCCATAAGATGCATTGTGTATAACTTGCAGAATGGAAGGCATTGAATATATTAGATGAAGGAGGAACACGTGTACTACTGGAATTGAAACTGGGTGCAGTGTTATTACTACTGGTTATATGGGACATGAAGTATCAGCTAAAAAGGCTACTGTAGTGAAGGTTGTATTTTCAGTATGCAAACATGATGACAAAATGTTTATACATTATGCTTCCATGGCATTTAGTTAATGAACCTTGATTTTTAAAAATGTTAGTAGTATTTACCAACATAAAACTTATGTACCTTGTATGTAATATAACTATGGAGACGATTTTCAACAGTAATTTCCCCTTTATGGACTTTTTGGTAAAGCTTATTTGACAAGTTGGGATGTTTTTCTGTTACTGCAAATGCTAGTAGAATGAAACGTCAAAGAAATAAGTAACTATATGCATGTTAAATTAAAGTGTTCACTAATATTTACAAATTGCGGTGGAACTTTAAACAAAACAAAATACAATTTTCTTTATATTTTCAGATGGAATTGCGTATATATATATTTGTATACCATGATGAAGTGTTCCACCTCATTCTGGTGTTGTAACATAACAGCTCATAAAGGCATCTATGAAAAAAACCTAGATAAACTGAATAAAAACAACATTGAAAAAATAATTTACCATATTTAATGCTTTTATTTATAGTGTGTATCTTGTGAAAGGTTTAACCCATTGATGGAGATAATATTTTTATCCACATGTGCATGAATCAATGGCGTGTCCTTAAAAAATGCTTTCAGTACTTCGGCCATATTTTTAAACATAATATGCCTTTTCAGTTTATTTGAGCACACTAACTTGGCAAGTGCTTGTTTTGACCTTGTCAATTGTTCGAATTTAGCTTGTTTCCACTCTACGCAATACAGAGTTTTTATTCCTATGATATCTCAAATGAGTGGGTTATGTTGGATCAAAAACCAAGTCCCAAACTTAGATCAAATGAAGCTAGTTACCAGTCACATTTTTACCCATTCTTTGTTATAATCAATCACTTAATTTGTTTTGATGATGTCTCAGACGAGTTTGAAATTAGGCCAAAACCTTAATTGGTCGCCAGGTCAGATCAACGGAAACAATTTTGACCATTCTAGAGATCACATGTTTTACCCATTCTTGAAACTTGTTCACACTGTCTTTTTGATATATTGTACATGTACGTTACAGGGACAAAGTAAAAACTCATGTCAGTGGAAAAGCTAGATACACCCTAAAGGTCCAAAAAGTTTGTCTTGACGGTTTCTTATATACTTTTAAATCTTCATGATGTGCTGTCATTGTTATGTAGGCATGTAAGATCATATAAAAATACATTGAGAGAGCATGATTGTCTTTGTGATCTCACGAAAATACATGAATTAAAAATTGAGTCAGCTTGGATACAAATATAATATGAACAGACATATTTTAACTGTGAATATTGTATTTTTTTCATGTAAAACCTGTTTTCACTTCAAAGTTTGCATAACTTGTTAATAAAACGAAAATCTGTATTTGTTTAACGAGAACAGACAATTTGTTTTGTGTCTATTCATTTAACCATCTTTGAACATTACAACCCCTGTTGATCTGTTATTGTTTATGAGAATATTCTTATTTTTATTAAATAATCCTGTTGTCGAGCGGGCGAGGTATGTAGGTTGACGTTAGTCCAACTCTTCACGCCAAAAGTACCTGGATGATGGCATGAAGGGAAACGCCTCGTCTTTTCAGGCTATGACAATTTGGAAATGTGAATGTTTGCCGGGCAAAGCTCCGCAATCTCGAGTGTCCGTCGCATTATATACGTGGCACAGTGTCTTGGGTGCGCAGTGGGTCGTTGTGCTTCAAGCGAGTCTGTCAGACATTCACAATTTCAAATTTATCGACAGACAGGTAGAGATAACCAAAAACCAAGACTGACCATTAGCTAAAGTACCCCTCTTGCATAACACCAAAACTGCGCATTAGCACCTCCAGTCGTGTTAGTCTATATGCATTGACCACAGGTCAGTAATATAATGCCTCTGTCATGTATATATAGACATAACGGAATAGAGGGGTTAAAATGGTCGTCTCATTTGCTATATAAATACACTGAATAGAGCAGTTGATGCAGTGCATCAACTCCTCTGGCTATACAATGTAAAGTGAGACTAGCGTACAAAGTATCTATTTTTAGACACTGGAGCTGATGCAGTGCATCAACTGCTCTGGCCTTACTCTCCTGCGCATCGGTCGAATGTTTCACTTTCTTACCTCTGCTAAAATTCAATTTTCAGAACGATATTTTTTATTTTTAGACAGGGAAAACCACGGTTACTTTTCAGCCAATCAGTGACTAGCTTACAAAGAAATTTCCATACATACAATTGACAACCCAAAATGTAAACAAACAATGCATGTCTGCAAGTTACTTACGTTTTTCACTTTTGAAAGTGTTTTTTAATATTTATACGTAAATAAACCAATCAAACTATCAAAAAGGTTAAAATCATGATGGTATGGTTGTTTTTAGACTTTTAATTGCTGTATTAAGATGTTTACGTAAAGGCGTAGTTGAAATGTGTTTACAAAATTGTAAGAAAACACCCGTCTATATATATTTTTAGCTCACCTGAGCACAAAGTGCTCAGGGTGTGCTTTTCTGATCGGTCTTTGTCCGTCAGTCCGTCCGTCCGTCCGTCCGTCGTCAACTTTTCATTCAAACGACATCTCCTCTGAAACCAATGGGGTAAATTTAATGAAACATGCCTGGGATGTTCCTTGCATGAAGCTCTACCTAGATTGTTCAAATGGTTCTGGTCCATTGCATTTCTTGTTTACTTGAGCGAAAAATAGATTTTATAAGTTGGATCTTTAAAAATCTTCTTCTCCGAAACCACAAGGCCTGGAGCTTTGATATTTGGTATGAAGCATCATCTAGTGGACCTCTAGCAAGTTTGTTCAAATTATGTCCCTGGGGACAAAACTGACCCCACCCCAGGGGTCAGTTGATTTTACATAAAGTTATATAGGGAAAACTTGAAAATCTTCTTGTCAGAAACCACAAGGGCTAGAGTTAAGATATTTGGTATGTAGCATTGTCTAGTGGACCTCTACCAAGTTTGTTCAAATCATGGCCTCTGGGTCAAAAATGGCCCCGCCCCGGGGGTCACTTATTTTACATAGAGTTATATAGGAAAATCTTTCAAAAATCTTCTTGTCAGAAACCGTAAGTTATAGAGCTTAGATATTTGGTGTGTAGCATTGTCTAGTGGACCTCTACTAAATTTGTTCAAATCCTGTCCTCTGGGTCAAAAATGGCCCCACCCCAGGGGCCACTAGTTTTACATAGAGTTATATAAGAAAATCTAAAAAAAATCTTCTTGTCAGAAACCGTAAGTTATAGAGCTTAGACATTTAGTGTGTAGCATTGTCTAATGGACCTCTACCAAGTTTGTTCAAATCCTGGCCTCTGGGTCAAAAATGGCCCCGCCCCAGGGGCCACTAGTTTTACATAAAGTTATCTAGGAAAATCTTAAAAAATCTTCTTGTCAGAAACCGTAAGTTATAGAGCTTAGATATTTGGTGTGAAGCATTGTCTAGTGGACCTCTACCAAATTTGTTCAAATCCTGGCCTCTGGGTCAAAAATGGCCCCGCCCCGGGGGTCACTTGTTTTACATAGAGTTATATAGGAAAAACTAAAAAATCTTCTTGTCAGAAACAAGAATGTCTACAGTTCAGATATTTGGTTTGTAGCATTGTCTAGTGAACCTCTACCAAGTTTGTTCAAATCCTGGCGTCTGGGTCAAAAATGGCCCCGCCCCGGGGGTCACTTGTTTTACATAGAGTTATATAGGAAAATCTTTAAAAAATCTTCTTGTCAGAAACCTAAGTTATAAAACTTAGATATTTGGTGTGTAGCATTGTCTAGTGGACCTCTACCAAGTTTGTTCAAATCCTGGCGTCTGGGTCAAAAATGGCCCCGCCCCGGGGGTCACTTGTTAAACATAGAGTTATGTAGGAAAATCTTAAAAAAATCTTCTTGTCAGAAACCGTAAGTTATAGAGGTTAGATATTTGGTGTGTAGCATTGTCTAGTGGACCTCTACCAAGTTTGTTAGAAAAATGTCCATAGGGTCACTATTGGCCCCGCCCGATGGGTCACAAGTTTTAAATAACAATATAGAAGAAAATCTTTAAAAATCTTCTTGTCTGAAACCACAAGACCTAGAATTTTAAAATTTGGCATGGACCTCTACATATGGGTAGGGTTTGAGGTCACTGGGTCAAGGTCAAGGTCACCATAGCTTATAATAGATATTTCTACTTTCTGTCATAGAGCCTTTATTTATTGACTGATATTTAACATATTTGGTTTGTAGGCACTTACATATTTTCAATTAAAAAATGAAATACTGCTTAACAGCAAACCAAGTACTCAGGGGAGCGATCCAGGGCCATCATGGCCCTCTTGTTTGGAATCACATGATCCTTTAAACCAATGAAAAATGGTTTAAAGATTTTTCGGTTTTGGGTATATTTGTGCACTTTCATTGGTTGTTTAAAAGTTCATTGCAAAGGTCAATATCATAAATCTACTGGTTTTAAAGCAGCGGTGTGAAGTAACGGTAGTGTATTCATTTAGCTGCTGAGGGAGCGTACTCTGGCCTATGATCTCTATAGATCGTATAATTAGGAGCTGATGCTGTGCATCAACTCCTCTGTTCCTATTATACGGATACACTGGTTAAAGTGCGAAACAATGGATTGAGAAGTGAAATTACAGCTTGTACCTTCCATTCTACATTTAATGACCTATTCTAGATTTAAATAATAGTGTGTTTAGTTATTTTGTAAAGAAGGAAATGTTTGCAAGAATCACTTATTTTCAAAATTACAGTCAAAACTACAATTAAGCAGTTTTCAAGTCTGTGGTACATTAGTGATATTCAAAATGTTCGCCAAATTTTCATAATTTAAGAAAATATATAATATATACACATCCAGACGACATTCTTGTAACATAATTAGGTCTGTGTTTGGAATGCATGATATCTACAAAATTATTTATATAGTGTAGCACTAGAAGATACTCATACCCACCGGGCACTATCCATTGTATACAGATTTCTTTGTCATGAGTTTTGACTTACTTCAATGTTCTATTGGGAAGTATCATAAAATTGTTTGGTTTTGCTGATATACATTTGATATTTTGGATCTCATTTGAATATTCATTTTACACGTAGGACTCTTTATGCTGTTTCATTATTCAATTTATTTTTCACTCAAATAGATTTCAGCAACTGTTTTATTTCTAGTTTTTTTGGTCGGGGAGGGGTGCAATGAAGCTGAATTTAACATTACTATAGAATCCTTGGTTCCAGGTTGTTGAAACTTAGTGTGTATGTTTGTCATGACCAGTGGATGACCCCTATAGTTTTTCACGTCACCAGATTAAAGGTCAAGGTCACAGTGACTTGAACAGCAAAACGGTTTCCAATCAATATCTATAGAACCCTTGGTCCCAGGTTGTTCAAACTTAGTATATAGGTTGGTCATGACTGGTAGATGACCCTTAAAGTTTTTAGATCACCAGGTTAAAGCCAAGGTCACAGTGACCTTGAAAACCAAAATGAGACCCATTAATAACTATAGAACACATGGTCCCAGGTTCCTAAAACTTGGTATATAAGTTGTTCATGACTTGTAGATGATCCCTTTTGTTTTTCAGGTCACCAGGTCAAACGACCATAAACTTCTTTGACGCAACAAAATAACGATTGACAGATTCATTGATCATGAAAATGTGCAGTCATCAATGTGGAAGAAAGCATGCATAATATGTTGTTGTTTTCTATATACAAGTACATAAGACAAACATATTCTTCAAGACAACTATGAAGGATTGAAGGAATATATACTTTCCTTATCATGTTGACTATATGGGAGTTCTTGTGATTCTTCACGTTTTTCCCAATGATTTAGACAAGCACTATAGAGTAAAACTCTAAATAGGCATATTGCTTACAACTGTAAAATATCAAAGGGCTATAACTCAGCTATAAGAGAGTTAATTGTACCGACAACTGATATGCATCAGTCCCTTATTAACGTTTACAATCCCATTAAGATGCACCTCTATTGATACACTGCTCCGGATAGACATGCTGCCTGCATTTGTAAAACAAAGGGTGATTACTTAGTCATGAGTTAGTTAATTGTATTCCTGTTTTATTATTCAAAACTAGATCTGCCACTGTCCTGGCGCCAATACCCCCGCATACCGTTTTTCAGTGGGATACTGATATATGGGAACATATTACTTTATGCCCCGGACTTTAATTAAGTAGGAATAATTACAAAGGTAATTTGCAATAACTCCAAAAGAGAGTTATGGTTCTTCAGCACTGCACTTCTTTTCACAGTGAGCTCTATCTTCAATACTTTTTTAGTTATTTTGCAGACAAAAACTTAATATGAACATTTTCAAAGGGCAGTAACTCAAAAATAATGTAAAGGAAAGAATATGTTTCTTACGCATTGCACTTTTAGCCAATGACGTATTTTTATCTATGAAGTTTCAAGTTGATTCCTCCAATACATTTTGAGTTATGTCCCAGACAAATATTAAAAATGAAAAAATTCAAAGGGCAATAACTCCAAACTAATGCCAAAAAAGTTATGGTTCTTAGACACTGCACTTTTTCTCAATGAGATCTGTTTATTTATAAAGTTTCAAGTTGATACTCCCAATACTTTTGAGTTATGCCCCTGAACAAAATTAGGTATGAAAAATTACAAAGGGCAATAACTCAAAAAATATGTAAAATGGTTCTTAGACACTGTACTTTCCTATAATGAGATCTATCCAGCTTTTTGAGTTAAGCCCCTGAAAAAAAATAGGTATGAAAAATTACAAAGGGCAATAACTCAAAAAATATGTAAAATGGTTCTTAGACACTGCACTTTCCTTTAATGAGATCTATCCAGCTTTTTGAGTTATGCCCCGGACAAAAAATAACTATGACAAATTTCAAAGGGCAATAATTTCAAAATTATGCAAGAAAAAGGGTTTTGGCAAATTTCAAAGGGCAATAATTTCAAAATTATACAAGAAAAAAGAGTCTTGGTTCTTAAGCCTTGCACTTCTCCTTAATAAGATTTATCCATCCATGAAATTTCAAGTTGATACCTCCAAGAGGTTTTTGAGTTATGCCCCGGACAAACAAAACCCGACGGCCAGGGTGGGGGAGGGGGTATAATTACAATCCCACTAAGCTAGAACTTAAAAAAAGGTCAATGAGTGAGCTATAACTTTGTAACTTATATTGGCAATTGGCACGCATCGTTCGCCAATCTCTATTTATAATCCTGCCAAGTTAAAACTAAATTCATGCTAACACTTAAGAGTTATGGCTCGGAACGGACAAACCGCGACGTACTGATACACGGACTGACAGATGGAAGGATGGACAGATGAAACGACAGACAACAAAAAAACAACATCCCTCGTCATTCGGTGGGGTAGGGGGGGGGGATAAACAGTAACCCTAATTCTTATTATGCCTGTTGAATATTAAAAAAAACTCTGTACATATCTTTAACTTTTATTTACCTCTCGCACGTTTGCAAAGTAAGCACTACTAATGGGCGACGAGGGTCTACGTTCGGCAAAGTACATTTCTACGCGTTTCTTCACCCTATGAAGATTATCAGTAGGCCGTAATAGTAGTAAAGTCCCATGTCGAATCCCGATATTTTGTTGTTTTTAACTTATGGCATTCTGCTTTTTGTAATAACTGAATAAATTGTATTTGAAACGTCTGATGTCAGCCACTAAATAAGGAATTTTGAATCGTAAAATGTACACCATGATTAAATCATTTTTATTTAAATACAACTCAATGAAAACTTAAATAAACTGCTTACTCTAACATAAAGGGTGTATTTATCTATTTCATTTATTTTCCCTGTAACAAATTATAACGGGCGAATACAAACAAAAACACAAATAAATAAGTACATACAGATATACATGTGTAAACGACAACATTTATACATACACAAACAAATAATATCTTAAGTATTTAATGTATTTAAATAAAAGGGTAACTTTTTATTCTTACAATTATTTAGAATAGAATATTTTATGTTCTCCCACATTAAATCGTCGGAGTACATAATGCCTTTTGCTACAAGTCAGCTAAACAGTTGTAACAATTACGCTTAATAGCGAAAATATCTTATATAACGCTAATTCTGATAAAGTTTTCGAAACACGGGTCAAGATTTATTCCACCAAAGTCATTTACTTCGTTTTGCTCTGATTGGCCACCTTTTGCTGGCCTTCCGATTACCTGTTGCGTTTGCCGCTAAATTAAGATATTACGTCGTATTACTCTATTTGTTTTTTCCAACATTCTATTTGAAGAGCTTTATTTTGATATCTCCGTTTGTTATCTTCGGAACATGACGAAGATCTATTTCGGTTTGGTAATGAAATATGGTTAAGAGAATATTAATGCATACTAATAGCTATGCTTCTCCTGTATCTAAATTGGAATCACTATCTAAACAGCCAAAATAATCGATTAAAAAGCAATCAATTTTTTTCAAGTTAACAGTTGCAGTTTCTTTGATGTTCGCATTGTGCTCCTCATATTGACAACTCTTTTGAAGTGTTCACTTCATTCAAAGCATAGATTTAATGTACAATTTTATCGGAATACGTTATTCTACAAGTGTGTTTCCTCTTTTTATATGCCCAAAGGAAAGTTTTATGTTATGCCCCTTCGTCCGTTTGCAATTTCGTCCCCGTTCTGACCCGCTTGAACCGATTGGAGAATTTTGTAATTGTATTTGGTCAAGGTCAAGGCCACACTTCGAGGTCTCGTGTCACGTTGATATAATTGTGAATATGCCATGTCCACTTTGTATCTCTGAAACTGCTTGACGGATTTTGAAACGATTTGGAAATAATTTTCACCATTAAGAGATGGTGTGGACAACACAGGTTTGGGCCTGCTCGGATAAATGACATGGTCACACTTACAGGCTGAATATCATACTGATATAATATGTTAATAGTTCGTGTCTGCTCTGCATCTTTTAAACTACCAAAAGAAAATTGAAACCATGAGGCAGAAATGTTAACCACAACTGGACTACATGCAAAGCGCATCTTTTTCGTCCGTCCATCTGTTTGAAATTTCATGTATACCCAGAATCTCTTGAACCGATTGAAGGAAGCTGAAACTATTTGTAGGAAATGTTAACATGAAAGACATGGTGTGCAGAGCTCAGGTTTCGGCTGGCTCGGGTCAAGGGGAGGGTCACACTTAATGACTACATCTAATGTTGATAAAATGTGTGAATATTTCTTATCCGCGCCGTATCTCTTGAACCGCTTCAGGTAAAACATTACTTAATATTCACCAATAAAAAATACACATTCGAACTTATTCTTAACATTTTTATAATACTAGCATTGCAACATTTCCTTGTTATATTATTGCTGTTGATAAAGGGTTTATCCATTGTGTACAAAGTCATCCAATGTCAATAGCTTCTTTCGGGGTTAATTTTGTCTCGCTTTAAATTATTGTGGTCTATTTGATAAGACCCTATAAAAATTGAGATTTAAAGGACTTAAGGACAGGCGAAATGATATTACTGCTGTGATAATGTCAAACTGCCTTTAGTTGACATGTTGTAGCCAAAATTTATATCAACATGATTGGCTTCTCATTTACGGTATTGTCGTGTCGTCCATGACTCATTTATTTTCAACATGTGTCCGTAGCTGGAAAAAATGTTTAAATCAAATGATTACAAAACTATGGTGGCTGATTTCTGCCATATCGTTTTCTCGTGTCGGCGGGTTTGGAAGTACGCTGTCACGACAGTATGCCGACACGCCAAATAACTTTCTTGGCGTATCGGCGAGCTAAAATATCTTTCTGGCGTGTCGGCGTGCTGGCGACCTTTTAAGACGCGCCGACACGAAATAACGATAGAGAAAGGGCGCCAAGACGACAGTAAAATGTATCGTTCCGGCGACCCTCTTTCGGCGCATTTACATATCATCTCGGCGTCCAGGCATGTCCTTGGACGTTGTTACGAGAACACGACAAATGAACGCGCCAATACGATAGAGTTTGTAATTGTTGTTATCTCGTTTAGGCGTGTTCTCGCCTTCCGTCGAGCATGCACAGATGTTTTACGCTTTTTATGCTTTATGTCACCAATAGATAAAATTAATGTTAAAATAGTAAAATTAAAAATATTAACTGAGAAATAATTGATAGAACTAATCACTGGACACAATTATATTTGCAGCAAACGGTCAATCTTGACATGCACATGTGTTAAACATCTATGCATGCTCAATGGAAGGCGAGAACACGCCGTAACGAGATAATGACAATTCCAAAATATCGTATCGGCACCCTTTCTCTATCAATATTTCGTCTCGCCATCACGTCGACACGCCAGAACGATATTTGGCGTGTTGACGTACTGTCGGGATGGCGCGCTTCCAAACCCACCGATACGAGAACGCGATATGGCAAAAATCAGCCACCAAACAGAACTCACTTTTCCATGTAAAAGTTTTCAGTTCTTCAAATCAAAACGCTAAGTCATGGATTATTTAGGTTTGTTTTGTCTGTTCACGGATCAAAAACATGAAACTAGGGACGAGATGAATTATTCTGCAAAAGCCAAAAAACTTGCAAAGTCCAAAGAAGATTGCGAGTAAAGACTATACAATATTATTAAATACTCTTAAAATTGATTTTTTATGAAAATCTACATATTTCAAAAATGATACAATTAAATGTTAAACTTCTAACAAGGCAATCAATTAATTTCTTTAAACTATGTTTATATGTATAGTTAACATTTAAGTTAAGCTTATTTATATAAGTTCCATGGCCAACAAGCTCAGTATTTGGAACACCAATTTTCAATAAACGTATTTGTACAAATGAGTAACTATTCATTTACATGAATATCCGGCGAAAGTAAAGCGCAACCAATACTACAGACCACTGAAAAATAAGTAGAACAAATTACATTATTAAAGCACTGAATTTGTTTGGGTCACAGAACCAGTTATCCGCGTCGCCAATATTTTCTTTTCCTTCCATTTTGCAGAAAGGTTGTTTAAAACTTTTCATCTCATAATTATTGGCTGATCCTATAAGAGACTGAATACTCCTCTACATGCTGCTAAACTTATATGCACCAGTATACTCAGTATTGAACTTTGAAAACTGCCACTTTCCTAACGAAAATACTCCGGAGAGTATTGTGTACTTTCATGTTAATACATGATATTGCCCGAAAGTTATGAACAATAATTAATTATGAAAAATTACAACGGACATTAATTGCAAAATCATGCATAAGAACGTCATGGTTCATATGGCACTGCACATTCTCAATGAGATTTATCAAAGTGTGAAGTTTCAAGTTGATATATCCAATACTTTTGAGTGATTTACCGGTCATAAATAAAGGATGAAAAATCACAAAAGGCAATAACTGCAAAATTATTGATAAGAAAGTTGTGGTTCTTGGACACTGCGATCTCCTCAGTAGATCTTTCCATCTATGTAGGCAAGTGTGATAAATTACAAATGGCAATAACTCTTAAATTATGCAAAATAAATCTATATCTTCACAATGAGGTCTATCCATCTGTCGTTTCATCAAAGAAGTTTCAAATTGATACCGCCAATACTTATTGAATTATGCCCCCGACAAATAACCCAACCAGGCAGTTAGCTGGTCAAGTTGGTTTCAGTATCCCCACTCCCACTCCCTTCCCTGTGCGTGAGGTTGGCAGTGAATATAATGAAATTATTTAGCGACATACTTTACAATACTTTGTATACGAAAACAACTAAATCACTATACTATAATATTTCAAATAGGGAAACATTAACTGTATCAAAACAGATGTATTTAATACTAAACTAAAAATGAAAATTGGTTTTAGCACAGTAATTTTAAACCTCGTCCAGTGACAACAAAAACCATCCAATGATAGTGGCCCATAGATAGTTGCACAGAGCAACCTTGTCATTATTTGCAGGCTTCCTTTTACATTCAGTTAATACATTGTCATACTTTAAACAATGTTTGGAAATGAATTAAAGAATACATGTTCTGGCAATGTGTGAACGTAATAGTTCTAACAGGTCTTTATGCTCATTAATCATTCTTTAACAGTTATTATGTAAAAGGAACAAGGGATTAAATATACAAGTTGTATAACATTGGTTTCACTTGAATGGAATATCACACTACAGTGTATAATCACGTTGATTTTTTTTTTTAAATAATATTATGGCATGTCCATCAAGCAGAAATTTGTGTCTCTTTATTAGTAATATCCAATGAAATGTCAAAGATCCATAAACACGCCTTATACTGTGGGATTTATGAAAATTAACCTACCCAAAAGGCACCCTAAGCTTGTATATTCTGCATAGCCATCAAAACAAAGCAATTAACACTTTCTTATGATGCAGTGAATGGTATAGTTGAGACAATTGACATAATTTTATGGCAAGTGATCTTGCAAATTGAATGATTTTTGCTTAGGTAGCTTCCATGCAGTTAAATATTTTTATCAAATAATTAAATACAAAGGATATATTTATGATGAAAGTGCAAATCATTCGACTTGTAAATGTGAACAAAAAATATTTAAAACAGTGTGTTTGCTTTATGATTTTGACATAGATTTTAGGGCTTCTTCTTATCATATTATTTGTTCTTTGATCATTACTTTTCTGTTGTCAAAACATTTATAGAATGAAAATGCAAAAAAAGATATGCATTTATAAAAAATATCATAGATCTTGTCAAAGATTACCTACAGGTATCTCAGAAGAAATATATCATAGAAAAATTAACAAAACATCACAGTAAAGAGAACGTTTAAATGAAAGAAAATCTGGAGTAGAGTAAGCTAGTCAAGTTTTAAAAATATCTACATTGGATACATGAGGTATCTTTTAATTCTAAAATCCTTATTGAACTATTTTCAGTTTACATTTTCACTTTCCATCATAATTTTAAAGTATGGTTAACAGCACAGAAAGATGTGGCAAGGGATAAATGTGCGTCACTTCCGGTTTCGCGCGTGACAGGTGCGCTCGACCAAGTGTGTTACATTTGGATTTTGATTTGCAATAAAAAACATCTTTAAGGTGAAAATTACCACGCGAAATTTGGAAAAACTTTTAGTTATATACATGTATTTTTCGCTCATATGAAAATTTTGAGGTCAAAAATTTCTTTCCCATGACCTATAATTACACGAGTGCTAAAACAACAGATTTGGTATCTATATTAACTAGAGACTCTCAGCCTTTTCATGTGTGTAAATAATTATATTTGCCTGAGAGGAATAAATTTATGTTATGAAGCCCCCAAAAATAGCATTACTGATGCCGCAAAAACGGCCGCACGAGAAAACCCGGAAATTATGGGAAAAGGCTATAAGCAGTACCGTAACAATATGTTTTAAGTTACACCATTTTAAGTTCTTTTTTAATTTGAAAATTCATATATTTTAACAGGTTTTAAAAGACCAGCCAGCCTTTATTCAAATGTGTGATTCTTTGACAATGTGACTGAAGTTTACGACAGTGTCATATCGCCTGCATCTGTATTGTAGTTCTTTTCAAACACATACTTTTGAACCTCTTCTACAATGCCCCTATCTCTTTATATGTACTCGGCATAATAAGCCTGATGTTCTTCAGTCTCATTCAGCAACATTTCACGAAGTGCATCATGGGTGATATCAACGATATTTTCGTCCCTTATACTGTCTCGTACTGCATACAAAAGGCAGTGCCCATCACCTCTCACATTGACAATTTCTCGACCTATGGCACGAACGTAATTGCTGATGACTTCCCACTCGCCAAGCCGATGTTCCTGGCTTGTAGTCACAGTTTCACTAGAAATGTCATCTCGCTTTCCACTGTGACTCCATCTATTCTAGATGCTGTAAATATTTCACATTAAGCTAGCTTATGGTGAGCATTACAAGTGAGTCTATAGTCTTGGTGAGTCTATCTGTTACAAAACTGTCTGTAAAAATATCTGATTGTAATGGATGTACTCCTGGCTGCCACCTTGAAACCACTCATGCTTTCTGGACAAGCCGCTTTTGGCCAACACTCTCTGGCTAATCCTGGCAAGTCATAGATGGACACGGTCTTGCCTGGATTATTACGCATCCAGGAATCCTAAGCAGACGTGACATGCCTTTTATAAGGCCCAAACACAGACCTGTCTAGTGGTTGTAATTTGTGCGAGCAATGTGGTGGCAATGACAACATCAAATTACCCTTTTCTCTGGCAAAGTTAATGACGTCGATACTGATATGCAATTCATGATTATCTAGTATCAAAAGAACCTTTTTGTCAGGAGAAGCGTTGACATGTTGAACAAAATGGTCGAGGAACAATTAGAAACATTCAGACGCCATCCATCCTGAAGGGTGTGCAGATCCAATGGCTCCTAGTGGTCTGTCCCTTAATTACAAAGTGGTCATAGTACTTCACGCGCGGGAATACAAACATTGGCGGGAAAATATTACCCGTAGCGCTAACTGCACAGCACATTATTACGTGCGCTCCTCACTCCCCTGATGTCAAGTAGCGAACTTGCATCGAACCATTTGGTGCTACTACTCCTCTATGTTTTTGTACTATTGATAGGCCAATTTCGTCCACATTCAGAATATTGCAGGCAGCCACATTATCGCGCTCAAGGACTTGGGCTAGTTTTCTGAAAAATTCGTTTACGTTCTGCCTGTTGAAACTAGTAGCCCTTGACATACTTGTTGCTTCTGGAGTTCTGACTGAAAGGTTTTCGTGTCTTCTCATTTAACCAATCAGAAACTGCTCATTTGTTTGTCTCCTAAGACTTCGGCATCTTGATTTTAAAAGCACTGGCATATTCATACGCCAAAACGCGGACATCTATTGGTGAGAGGCTAAAGTATATATTTGCAGCTGTTATTAGATATTTTTCTAAAGCTGTCTCCTGCTCTGTAGTAAACGCAGCAAGGGTCGACTTGTAGCCGAACGACATTTTGTCTAAATCCCCTTGTTCTTTGGTTCGTTTGACATAGGGGCAGAGGGTCATGGGTGTCATGTTTAACTCCTGTGCAACAGCTCGGATTGAGCGACCATATGCAATAACATCTTGTATACCCTTCTTAATAAAATCAGGTGACGTCTGTGCTCTAGAGGTTACGAACCATCTAAAAAATAAGAGCATTGTATATTCTGCATTCTGCCAGTTTTATGGGTACATGTGAATAAACAATAGATAATCTAAAGCTGCTTTTCAGAAAAAAGTGAAACCAGTGGTAATATTCTACAATAGCTGTATGATTTACGAGTTTTATTGATACAATTTTAGCATGTTTATATTTACTGGGAGTTATCTTTGGGCTCCGAGCATGAACGAAATAATAAACAGGGCAAGTTGTTACGGTGTAACATGCCCCAGCCGTCTGTAACAATATGTCCAGATTGCTTCTAATGGCTATATGTAAACCCCGCAGATAAAATAAACGAACAGGGTACATTAGTTTACATAGTGAAAAAAATAAGACTCATTTCCAAATATCGAGCCAAAAAAAAGTTTCTAGGAATATTAAAAGCTGAGAAAGAGTATTGAAATTTTCATTGACAACCTGTGATATACTTACGAAAACAAATTTTGGTTATTTGTTGTTCCCTTGTTTATCGTCCAAGGTAATTCATTTGTCAAACATGGCGAAGGGAAAACGCGTTTACTTAAATCTTGTGATCAGTCTACAATAGCAAGTGTAGCAGTTTACCCCGTGTATCATTTAGCCCGGTCTCCCCTACTGAGTGTAACTTACAGACGGCATCTTAAATATGATAAATGCAGTAGCATGTCTGGTAAAGCTGTTCTGCCTTGCGACTCAATGTTACTCCAAAAACTGACACAGAACTGAATGACGTATTAAAATGCTTAGTCCATAGTGTAAGTATCTACTTTTAGTTTCTCAGGGGTCATTAGATATGACTGTATTTTTTAAGAAAGAAGTTCTGCTTTTGCCGGTGCTAGATTGCTTGACACTGTTACATTCTTTCTTGCACCACCGGCTCTCTCCATTCACCCCTCTTATAGTCTCGGACTACTTTCGCATTTATAATATGAACTACCAAGAAGTAGTTACCAAGTCTTTGAAAGCATTCCATGTCAATAGAATGTTTTCCATCAAAGAGGGGAAATTTAGTTTTTCTGCAAATACTTGACAAAAAATACTGATATAAAATGATTTTTTATCTTCCCTGCTAAATTTGTTCAAGAGCTTTGAACTTGAGTCTTTACAGGAGTGAAAAGTGACTGTAAGGAACGAACCCATGCGAAAGAGGTTCGGTTTCCATTACTGCCAATAAACAATTTCAGTGAAACAGAGACAGTTATTTTCGTTGTAATTGTTGCTTCTGAGGGATCAGTATATTCCTGCATTTGTATATCTTCGTATATCACTGCAGGTGGCGTTAAGTGCTTTGTGGCGGCGGTAAGACGTCTCCACATGCTTCGTCCATTGTGTAATTATCTACTTTCAGGTTATTCGTGATCATTAGACATGATTGTATACTGAAAAAATAGAAATCTACTTAAGCCGTTGCTAGTAGTCGATTTCAGAATTGCATTTTCCAATGTAAACTTTCAATTAAAATTTATTTTTGTTATCTGCGAAACGTTATTTCAAGGACCACAAGAGTATGAATCCGTACTTCAGAATGTGCTCAAAAGGGTAGAAACACTTTATGGTATATTAGGATTCGTATAATAATAAAAATAAATATATAACATTAAGTTATTTCTTTAATTAGATGTATAACTATCTTACCAAAAGGTGCATTATTATTTTTTTACATGGGGGTAAAAAGAATGCCCGCAAGGGCCGTAACTCCAAAAATATATTTCAGAATAATGCCCATTGTCTTACAACTGCACCTTTTCATTATAAGCAAGTATTCCAATTTTTGTTGTGATACCTTTAAGTGTTTCAGTATTGGGCTACTAGTACATCAAATTTTTGCACGACAACGAAGACGACCTAGCGATCATAACAGCTCGAGTTCTTCTTCGAAACAGATGAGATAAAAATAGGGGAAATACCATGGTGATCTCTGCTATGACAACAGCTTATATCCAAGTCAAGAGAAACACAGAAATCAAATATATTTTTGTGTAAGTAAATTGTTCATAAAAAAGTAACAAAAATCATGTGAGCAAATAATTAAGATGTGAAAACAGTAGATAAATACTAGTAACCTGAAATGTATAAAAATAATACTGCAAAATATATTTCCGCGTTAAATGCAATTATACTGACAACACAGAAGTTAACAGAACCTAATTTCTTGACTCCATGAACATGTTCAAAACAATCTGTGCTGTTTTACTAGATGTAATTTGGATATCAATCTACTCAGATTTGTCCTAGACCTACATAATGATTATGTAGAAAAACCTCTTGTGACAAGTTTATAATGTAACACATGCATCATACCTTACATGAAGTAAACTTGCATAAAGTGTCCTATTCTATCAGATACTCAAAAAAAAACTTTTTTAAGGTATTAATAATTTCAGACTAGATCTTATCTTTTGGAAAAGACTCGAATTTTCAATTTTCAGGCGTTCCATCAGTTTTCCGAATTTCGATAGCCGAATATAAGTACTGTTTAACTGTTTTTGTTCAGACTAACGTGTTTCGGGAAACTACTGTGATTAATCAAGAAATAGCTTGTTTAATGGAAGCCTCAAATACTTTTTGTGATTGGTATAAACACAAATTATTCCATTCATTAAAACGCGAATTATCGCCATAAATACGGACAGTTGATAATGTAGCAAGGGTTGTTTTCTTCGGTCAAGATTCGGGAAAACAGGTAAATATACTGACATTGATAATTTAAGCAACATGCAAACTAAAATCAAGGATGTTAAAAATATTTTAAGCACATTTATTAGAGGAAAATAGTTGAGTTATTCTGACTGATTTGTCAACAAAACAACAACAAAAAGTATTATCAGCAGAGTCAAAAGCGTGATTGGTTGTTCGTGTACATTTTGTGTTTATGTTATTTCATTACCCGCATTCGGAATACATCGCCAATTAGCAAACAATTGTTTCAATGTGTAGTAAATTTCATGAATGAATCTTTTTGCAGATGAACACTAAATTACTAACTTGTTATTTGTACTGTTTGATTTGCCAAAAATTTGAAATTATACCTCTTGCTTTCAGAATCAACAGGATTTTACAATATCAAAGAACTTTTAACGAAATTGCAATGAAAACTCATACAACCTCTTGTACTACTTTTCCATGCGAATGTATTGATAAGAGGCGGTCATGTGATTGTAACTAGAAAATCTGGTGTGTAGGTTTAGAAGATTTCGCTTCTAAAATTGGAGTTATAACATTTTTAGACAAAGGCGACGATGTTATCCCTTGATCTTTCGTGTATCCTTATTTCTTGTATATTATGCATACTATATTTGACATGAAACTTTGTTTAAGTTTAACTCTATAAACTTTCTCCTTCTCCTTCTCTATATTTTAGGTCAGTTGAAGACAAACACTCCATCATCCCTAGAATAGACCTGTATAAAAGTAGCACTCCACATAGGAAGCTGCCAAGATTCTCACAGAAAGAGACATGGTCGGAGCTCTGTCGAATGTATGACTCAGAAATCAGTTGCAGTACTTAAGATAATGAACAGCTCGAGGCTGTCAACAGGGTCAGCCTACTTTTACATCATCAGAAGAGAAGGTCGATGATATAGTTGAAGATTTATGTATCAGGTATAGCTGAAAAATACTATTTAAACATGATAGTAGATGTTCACCTAACTGGATTTACACCAAACAAAGACAGTGTTATTTCCCTTGTATGTATACTAGAATAGCTAGATTGATAGAACCATACGTGTCAACGTTAAACTAGGTAATGGGCGTCACAGGTTTTGTCTTATATTGAACCTACCACATAAAAAAAATCCATTACCTTGACCAGATTAACATCACATGCTTTAAATTTTTTAACAGTTTTGGCTATTTATTCAGTCAAAGTAGTCGTAACCTTTACATTATTATCTGAATAAATGATAAAATATCTATTGTAAATCCAGGTTCTTTTTTATTTATTTTTGCTTCCCATTTGACAAAAACACCCCTCCACCAATACCAAGAGATACTCTACTTTGTGGGGATAGTGCAGAAATCATCCCATTCCAGCGACACTCCGAATGGTATTTACGCTGGAATGCAGTCAGACAGTAAGGAACTTGATATATGTACTTATATCAGTCGGTGTTTTGAAGGATACCATGTTCAACATTCGACTTCCGATAACTTCTTCACCCTTTTCTTCAGGAATTAGTAGTAGAAAAATATGAAAAAAAGCAAAACCACGGCGATGAAAGAGAAAAATACACTATATATACAACACTATACATTTCGCATCATAGGATATTTGCCGGTAACTCGGTACAAAAACGATGCTTTTGTATAACGATTGATCGAAACTCGTTTGGAACATCTTTAAATGAAAAAGTGTTTCAGCAAATGCTTTTATTGCAGAGTGCGTTGCCACAATCACAGTTTTGAAAAGAGAGCAGGAAAAAATCAAGCCCTATACAATAGTCTGTTGCGAGGGACATACTAAACCATAGTAAATGGTTTCGGTTTTGTAATTCGGAGGAACGTTCAGACAAAAAAATAACCTTTTAGCGTACAGTACTCACTGACATGTGTATTCCTATTTCGTGACCACTTACGCTAAGATGTTGTGGGAAAAGTTGTTTGCTGCACAGTAGAAAATATCAAGACTGTTGTGCTGTTGAGTTGGAAGAACAATTAATAATTCCCTTATTTTTGTATTGTTCTGCGTATGAATTGTATAAAGTATTGTGTGGATTCTTTCCAACGGAGCATATTTTCTTCAATTATATTTGTTATGTAATTATGTAAAAAATAGATGAATATTGCCACCTTATATATCCTCCTGTAATCAAAATATCATTAGCGTTCTAACTGGAAATTTTAAAAGAAAGTATAAAATATATGGATCACGGAAGTCTGGATTCCGGAGATACAAATTTTCTGCATCTTACTGCACAATTCTTTGTATCGAACAATTTATTTTATTAAGCTGTTTCAACGGAATCTGACATCCATTTTCCAAAATGGCTGCTTGTCCGTTGCCGCTTTTATGGCACTTGCAACAGGAGACAAAATGTTGGTCACATTTTTCAGTTTATTTACAGAGTTGTGAAATACCGTATGCTCCGTAAAAAAATATCTCTTTTAATACTGACTGCGCGTTGTCGCCATAGAAGTAACTCATACGATTAATCTTGAAACGTGTACGGTAGAAATGTTAACGCCAAGCTTCCAGCCTTTTCAAATCTTGAAACGTGTACAGTAGAAATGTTGGCGCCAAGTTTCCAGCCTTTTCAAATCTTGAAACGTGTACAGTAGAAATTTGACGCCAAGCTTCCAGCCTTTTCAAATCTTGAAACGTGTACAGTAGAAATGTTGGCGCCAAGTTTCCAGCCTTTTCAGAGCGAAGTTTGACAAAACATTCAGACGTTTTAAAGAAATATGAATTGTATTCTGGTACTTGCAGCAAAACACTGTTGAAACTTGCATAGTAGTTAAGGCAACTGTAATCATTGCTACAAAGAATATTTAGATCATTTCTCAACTGTAATGTATTAATCAAAATATAAAATAATCTTACATTTTGATATTGTCTTGACAGTAACATTTGTTCAGAAACGGACCGATACTAGCAAAATTCTAAATCAGCAGATTTAGGTGGACTGTTCACGGGGATATGAAAATGATTGAAATTGACACTTAAATCAGACGAGCAATCAATTAAGTTTTAACTGATTATTAAAGTGCGGGATGTATGCACAGATCCTGACGTTAACTGCGTTTGATCAAAGAACAGAAACAGTGTTTTTTGCTTAATGAAGGAGATATACGAAATATTTATTCAAGCTAATTCTTCGGTAAACATTGTCTAAATCAGAAGTAATTTGTTTTGAAGGTACGCTATCTGATATACCAAGGAGATATTTTTTCAATGTGCTTTAACAGGAGTTCATAAAGCTGTAACAGTGATGACATTTCTATGAAATGTAACACATAATCTGCCTTAACAACCAGAGAAAAGGTATGCGGAAAATATCAGTTCGACGCGTCTTAGTGAAAGTCATAACACTTTCTGTCAATTTCGGTAGACAGTATTTTATTATAGGTTGCCGGATTTTGGTGCCAACATTTATCACCCTGTACATTCTACAGTTCTAGTTCTGTAAAGGGAAGTCTCAACGACCTAAAACAGTTGGCAAAGATGTTGAAAAAAAACATTCAAAAACCTGTCCATGAATTTTGATCACCGTCGCTATTAAATGTCTCTGTCAAGTGCTTGGGATCTGGAATAGCAAAACAGTGCCATATTTACCAGGGACAGTTTCAAATATGGACGTTAACATAAGTTGCTAAAAATGCCAAGAAATACTTACACTGATACACAAATATTGAATATTAATGTCGAGACAATCTTAGTAACCACAGTATTAGTAACTTTTGTTCTAATGTTTCCCATCTCCTACGAAATCCTTGGATAGTATATATTGTAGCAATGTAATTAAATTAAACCATTTTAATGGCATCTTTGACACTTTGGCTTGCTAGTTTTAAAGAATTGTTTTTCTTTATATAGGCAGTTCGCCTTTGACAAACTGGCCGTCCGAGATCGTAGTATGATGTACCAAACAGGTCTCAAGGGGGTGAATCCTATCAATGACAGCATCCCTACTCTTAACAATTGATCTATTTAGAATTCTAGGGGAAAAGTTATCCGTCCTAATGTTGCAAGAATAAGTATGAAACCGCAAAATGTTAAATTATTAAAATTTAACTGAGCAGTTGTGATTTTCCCAAAGCCAGTTAAAGAAAATAAAACAGATTAACAAGTAAAAACCGCTCTTAAAAATTATAAATACTATATGTTAGTCTTTAATAATACCAGATCGTGTTAAACTGAAAGTGAAAAACAAATACCATTTTATTTTTCCGAAGGTCTTCCACAAGGAGAAGAGTTGTTTTATACTCTTTTAATGGTATTTGATAATGTATTAGAATCTTTAGCAGAAAAAAGTATAATACATTTCTTATTTCTTTGACACTGAAGCACTTACACCTACCATTGCAGAGGAATGCGGACTGATGTAAAGTGGATTGTAAATTGGCATAATACATTGTCAAAAGATGCACGGATGCATAGAGAAGTGTCAGGTTGTTAGGTAAGACCATTATATCTCGCAAAATGGCGGTTGTCAAATATTCATAGTTATAAATTAGTATATAAACACTGGAGTCGTATCTAGTTTTTGACGTAAGTTTTCTAACATTGTAGTAGTCATATCAATAGATGAATATATAGCTGAGCATCAATCAAGAAATGACAGCTGAGAAACGAAGTAAGAATAAAATACATCATGGACATGTTTAAGTCATGCCTGAGGCGTAACAAAAACTTTTTGTGAAGATAATATCGTGCTAGCTCTGGATACGGTGACAGGGAACGCAATTGTGTAACGGAACTTTTTCATTTGGAATAATTCCAAGCCGAAGGTATTCATTGACTTGTACATTTATCGTTTTCTCAGAAATTTCCAGGAATATTTTACATCCGATTTTATTGCCATGAAAGCTGTTTCAGAAATTTATATCAAAAACACTCATGGGATATCAGACTACAGTATTTTTATACAGCATTATTGGTATTCATTTCACTAGAACAGATTAGAATATCTCAATCCTAAATTTTATTTTCACACTAACAACAAAGAATTGGATGTTTCGAAGGTGAAAATATGTTTTTTTTAAATGTGTGCGTTTGAAGCTGTTCTGATATAAATTTTTGGGTCCGCTGTGCCATTCTTAAGGAGAGCTGCTATTACACATTGTTGTCATTGCATTATCCTTTGTCTCTAGCAGAAATATCAAGCGACCATTTAATTTTAGAATTATTCTTTTAAGGTTAATATTGTCTTTGTAATGCATACATTATTCCTGCTTCAAAAATGATTGGATACCTTATTGACATCTTGAATTTCCAAAATGTCAGCAACTTAATTAACACATCGCAGAGTATTCATATATCTGCATAAATTATACACACGCAGACTTAATATTCATGAGCAGGGTATTGAAGCACTAAATTTTGATAATTGTTCATTAGAAGTTACTGAAAAGAAAACAGACAAATTCGGAAAGTTGTTTAGTTTTTTTTCGGGTAGTTGTTTCGGGTAGACGACATGGTGAAAAATCATTCAGTTACGGTTAATATATATTTATGAAAATTTTTATAAAAAATGTTTCTCAGTGAAGTGAAAATTTATTATTGGCTTAACATTTAAATTTTTTTGATTCGTATGATAGTATATAAATAAATGTTTCGAATATGTTCATGATTAGATCTATTTTGGCATTTTATATACAGATAGAAAAGCTATTTAAGAATGTAACTTTGATTGAAATTTGCAGTCGATATTCAAGTAATAAAGATGTAAATCACAAATTGTAATAAACGCAATTTACTTTTCTTCGAAGGAATACTGTTTTCCAAAAATAGGCTCGTTTGTTACTGGAGAAATTTTAATTTGAATAAGCAAATACCTAAAATGGTTTGCTTTGTAATAAGTAAGAAAATGGCATATTTTACTTGCTAAAGTTAATGAATTAGTGAATAAATTATATGTAATAAATGCATTGATAAATTAAAACAAATTTATGATATTAAATTTTCACACGCGGGTTAACTTTAGGTGATTTTTTGTGACCGCTTCTCAATAAAGTTAGTTGACAGCCATCGTGATGAATACTTAAACAAGTACTGGCTTCGTCGTATATTTCAACACCCTCTACTGTCATTTTGCGTCCCTTGACTGACAGTTTCACTGTAACTTTACAAGGCAAACAATTAATCTGACAGTCAGTTATGTAAAATACATGATATGAAATGACGTACATATATATAACAAAGCATTTAAGGTTTTTTGTACTGGATGTCGTAGTTGAGGTAAACGGGAAAACAAAAACGACTAAAAAGGTAGAAATGATAGTAAAATGAACCGAGTTAACTTTGATTGTTAATTTAAATAGCATTCTATGATCTTTTTTTATTTAAAGAAACAACATCTCCGATGAAGTTATCGTGCAAGTTTATTTCAACATAATGCATACAAACTTTGCTAGAAAGTGTTGTTTTATGTCTCTTTAGTTCGATTGCTTTCGCGAATTTCAACGGATACACATATATATGTGCCATTTGTTTTCTTTTCTGTAATTTCATCGCCTCCGCATTTAGTCCAGTTAGTCGGGAGATGCTAATTTGCGGACGTAAAAGTTATTTTTAGAAACAGAACTTGGATCGATTGCCATACAATCGACCCAATGTTATAATGGACACCGAGCTTACTGCAAATCACCTGTCAACGCCCAGAACTTTCTACCTACCACCAAAGCAAATAGTTCTATCTATTCGAACATTTAAAATAACATTTACGTTATCAGAAGTGCAGTGATCATTTAACAATAAAAAAAAAATCACCCAATAATGAAAATCAAAATGTTCTAACTACCAAGGTATGAGAAAAAGTTGTTTTTGATTTTCCATTTTTACAACTTTCTGTCAAATGTTCTATGTAGCAAAGTGATTACAAGTCATTGCTATTTTTAGAATATACGTTAGCCTACTCTTGTGTGTTCAGGTCATGACATTGCTTAGTAACGAAACGATGCATTTTGATTAGAAGAATTCTGAAGCAAAACGCGTTATGATTTTATATTTTGCATGAAGCTTTACCAAAGTTGTTCAAAGAATTGAATTCCATCAAGAACTCTGGTTGCTATGGCAACAGAAAGGAAAAACTTTGAAAATCTTTTTGTCTGAAACGTCAAGGCCCTGAGCCTTAAGATTTGGTTTGTAGCATTGTCTACTGGACCTCTACCAAATTTGTTCAAATTATAACCCTGGGGTTAAATAAATTTTTTCATAGTCTTAAAAAGGAAAAACTTTGAAAATCTTCTTGTCTGAAACATAAGGCCCTGAGCCTTAAGGTTTGGTATGTAGCATTGTCTAGTGGACCTCTATCAAATTATTTCAAATTACACCCCTTGAGTCGAATTTGGCCATGCCCCGGGGGTCAATGAATTTCACATTATTTATATAGAGAAAACTTTGAAAATCTTTTTTACTACAAGGCTTTGAGCCTTAAGATTTGGTACGTAGCATTGTCTAGTGGACCTCTACCAAGTTTGTTCAAATTATGCCCCTGGGGTCAAACTTGGCCCTGCCCCGGGAGTCAGTCGATTTTACCTTGGTTTATATAAGCAAAACTTAAAAAAAAAACTTCTCGTCTGAAACCACAAAGCCAAGAACTTAGATATTTTAATGGAACATCAGCTAGAGGTCTTCTACTAAGTTTGTTCAGATTATACCCCTCGAGTAAAAATTGGCTCTACTCTGGGAGTCTCTTTTAGATTTATATAGGGAGAATCTTGCTCAACAGCAGACTCAAAGACAAAGTATTCAGGTGAGCGATCTAGGACCATCATGGCCCTCTTGTTTTTTAATTATTGATTTATATTGTTATACTTACGTAGTATATTTTATCTGTCGGTTTAGACTTTAATCTCGAGAGTTGACTTACTTAGCAGAAATGAGATTGCACTGAATGGAAATCGTGTACGACACGTGACCAGTTTGCAGGATTTTTTGTAAACTATGATTATGAATATGTCTAGCAGAGGCACGTCCTTAAAGTGTAGTTCTTCTAAGCTTTTTTGTCACTGAAAAGCATAGGCGATATTTATATGTTTTTAAGCAATTTTTTATTGTTTGATTCTACTAAAACATAAAATCAAACTATGCCTGTCAGATTGCTCACACAGATGCCTGTAAGGTAATCCTGTTTTTATTTCGATTTTTTTTCGAAGAAATGTGCCTAAACTTTAATCACAGTTGTTACAACTATGTCAGATTTTGTTTCAGTTATAAGTCAGCAGTCACACTTTCCTTCATATACTTATGCCTTAACGTGACTAAATAAGCCTATTTCACAACCAGATTTTAATACAAGACATCACGAAGAGTGATAGTGAACGTGATCGATCAATTTACACTCACTAAAATAAACGTACTCGTACATGCATCTGACACACTTTTGCTAACGTACGACCTGATAGCGATTGATTTGAGTTGACTTGTATTTAAAAGGTCACTTTGAAAATGACCATCATTTACAAGAACCTACACGCATGCACGCACACCCCTTGAACACCAAATTAACTTAACGAAATAAATGCTTATTCGAATGTAAAGAAAATAAAAATGACCAGTTCAAACAAACAGATTAACAGTAACTCGAAGACGGCATTGGGTGTTTCATTCCCGCTGATAATGATATTTTCTGACTTTCGGACGAAACACCTTAAGCAGGTGCACAATATGTCTTTGAAGGACCAATGTGTCAAACCCGGAAATAGACTATTTCTATTTTTCGCATCTTGCAATATTGCCCTGCTAAAAACAGAATTACTATTGTTATAACCCATATGCGAATAAATTGTGGCATCGGTACAGATGCATGTACAAAATGTGAAGGCATATATGTTATGAATTATGTATGCATCACGTGTAGTAATGAGATGCAAAGCAGCAAGCAAAAAAATGGCTATCTATTTTACTTTTTTATTAGATAAATAAAACTGAGCACAGTGGCTGGCCAAGAAGCGAAAAGATTGGCGTGCTATTGGATTCAGCAGCATATAGAACCTTTTCGCTTTTATTTATCGAGATACACATATATCCACGATAAATCCAACAAGGAAATAGACGTTTTAATTCTCGTTAAGGTAATAATTAATGTGTTTTATATAATTCTGTAAAAATTGTAATAAATTATAAAGATAACGAGGGGCGCATTTAACCAGATTCAGCGTTTCAGCGAAACTGAGTTCATTGTACTTTTAAATAGAGTCTGCTATGCAAACTATTATGTTTTAATTATTCTATGTTTAATTTCAAATGAATTACTTAACATCAGTTTAAAGCAAGTTCGGAACCCAACTTTTATTAACTTTCTCCCGATAACATTTTTCTGAATTTCACATTATTTCCGACAAAATACGGAAGTCACTAAAAAATCGAACCTCCTTCCTCTGCGTTAGATTTCCATCATTACCTTCGCACAAAGTTAAATTCTCAAACCTTAACATGTTGGACAGAAATACTTCTGTCATGGCAATAGTATTCAGATTTCACAGACGAAGATTTGTTTGGATGAAATTTGAACATTGTCGCCAAGCACCAGAATTTTATCTCTTTCCATCCATGGTCAACACTCTAAAAAACAAGTTTCGGAGGCATAATGTGTCTCAATTTCAGAGAGATTCTCTAGGCTTTATTCTTCTGTGCAAAGAACCGCGATTTAGTGTGTCAGTCGTGAGTCTGGTGGTTAAGTTCATTTATTGATGGAGGTGGATCGAACGCTGCGACGCCAATATTGCTAGTCTAGCATCACGAAGACTTTTCAATTGGTTGATAATTGACTATTATCCTGAAGCGCAATAAAGAACAGAACCTCTTTTAAAACACGTCCAAAGTCTATTTATCAACGGTATTCTTGAATGTCTATGGTTCCGTATTGTTACTAGCTAACCAAACATCACATGGCAAACCGCTATTTTTTCCTCCCTTAACAAATGGACATGCATTATAACATTCTTAAATCATTTTTGACCATGCAGGAACCAGTTACTTTTTGTAATCAGAGACAATAACATTTTGTTATCAAAATACATGATTTTCACGTGAGTTCTTTTACACATGTGGACTGAAAACATCATTTTTAGGGGAATCTTTATTGAAGGCAAAGATTTTACCATGGAATAGCTACTTGCAGCATTCTTGGAGACATTTGATTGGTTAATATCCCATTTACATGTATATGATGTTTCAAAATTTTTGTAATTCTTGATATTGTGCGAATTTTACGGTTCAAATTTGTTACTTTTCATAAAATACGTTTACAGTTAAATGATGAAATTTCATATAATGTCAAATTTAAATTCACTAAATATAGAGGAAGGCTTCAAAACATGATAGAAAAAGATAAATGAAAGAAGGGCAAGAGAAAACATTTGCGGCAAACGAAAATGTCCAGCATAAAGGTAAAGCAAACAAACAGAACATCGAGCGTCTCTATGTTATCTTAATTATCCATTGTTATCCTTTGGCTGTCTCAGTCTTTCCGGGTACGTATTTTTAAGGATAATGTGAACACTATGCTCTTGACCATTCTTAAACCATTGATCAGATGTTGTTCTCGTTTCTTGCCAGTTTTTTTTTTTTTTTTTTTTTTTTTTTTTTTTTTTTTGTTAATACAACACATCTGTGTACGTCTAAAACAAGTAAGAAATTCTCCCTTACTTAAAAGATCTTTTCTCAAATACTGTTAAAATTTTATTGAAAACTATTTTCAGATAATGATTTATGTAGACGCTACCGTTTCTTAAGAAGCTCCAAAAAAAAAAATAATCATGAAACACAATATTTTTGTATGCGTTGGCCAAAATCATGAAACACAATACTTTTGTATGCGTTGGCCAAAATCATGAAACACAATACTTTTGTATGCGTTGGCCAAAATCATGAAACACAATACTTTTGAATGCGTTGGCCAAAATCATGAAACACAATACTTTTGTATGCGTTGGCCAAAATCATGAAACACAATACTTTTGAATACGTTGGTTAAAACAATGCTTCCTTTCTACAAATCTGTCTTGACTGGTGCTTATCTCACTGCTCCTGTACTTACAGGGAATTTCTCCATGTTCAAGTGAATTAGTTTCGTCAGTACACCGTATATTATCATAGTTACCATTTTCCAGAACGGTTTTACTCGGTTACTGTTTCTGCGCGGTATTTAGTTCCAAAATATGAGCAGATTAGTTCAATACACTGTTCTTCTATGAATATTGTATTGTTGTATCGGTGGCATGTGCCATACAAAGGATGGAAGACTCGAAACAACGATACCCGCCACCCCTCCCCCAACTTACACACGCACGCACGCGCGCGCGGAAAATCCCTTCTTAAGGGCCTCTTTCTTTCGCTGTTGATTCATCTCGGCTGCTATAGAATCATGTTATTTTATAATGGAAAAATTGTTATTCAACACCATTGTCAGGAAATAAAATTGAAAGAAACCGGGCAATGTTCAAAAAGATTGTATATAAAGAAAATACAAAACTGTTGGCCAAATGTTAAAAATGAATATTTCTCTCTATATGCGGCGTCTGGTCAGGGTATACACTGTTTGCACAAAGACCTTTCTTCCCTAAATAGAATGGAATTGAAAATGTATACCAGAAACCCTTTTAATTAAAAATGATCTCATCCAACTAAGAAGAATGGCACAGTCAATTAGGCATAAATGGGTGAAAGACTAATGTTAATGCATTGTGTTAATCTGTTGTTCTTCGAATGTTTAATTGGCAGCTTCACAGTTGTAATAATTCATTCAATACTATTCATATTTACATGATTATGAAGAAAATTGGAATACTCGATATTTTAGGGTATGTCTCCTTAAGCACTTAAACAGCAAATAATAGAAAGCTACTTTCATTTTCTGTTTTCGAATCACCCATACTCCAAACGTTGACGTTTGCCAATCGTTGTTCAAAATAACAACTGATTATGAGAAAATTTATAGACTTGTAGAAGTCAATGTCCTTTTCGTTTGCAGTTAATTACAATTTATTTGTTGTTGCTAGTCTAACAAACAAAGTTTTACACGATTTATTACATATTTCATGAATTAGTGACATCCAATCTATACAAATTAATGTCTTTTGCAAGCACAGATCACAATATCCGTAAATGTAAAAGAGGTTGAGACACTTGGCCATTGTTCAACCTGTTCGCGATAAACAATAAAATGAAGCGATGTCCATCGTGGTCAGGGTCATTGACCTCCAAACCGCCCTAGTGTCTTTTTTGTGGGCCTGTTGGTGTTCAAACCCCGCTACTTACTGATATTTAATGGCTGTTATTTCCCTACAAGCGATGGTTATGTATTATTATTTTTCGTCTCTACGTGCACATAATATTGAAAAAAAAAAGAGAACAGTGTTCTATTGCGAATCAAGTACAAATCCAGCCTAAACCTGATCATCTGTATCTGCTAAATCAAAAATGTCGTCTGCTTTTAAAGCGACTGACTCACAGATGGGCCGACGATGAAAAAAAAAGAAAATTTTTATACATCTTGAAATTGTTGCTATGAATTATGAAGAACATATTTAAACTAAGTTACTGACTCATTTTTGTTACAGAAAAACATCAAAACATAAAGTTTTACACACTTTTATCGGTAAAAAATTTACCCCGTTAGTCATGGGGTAGATACTTAAGCTATAATGTTAATTTTGATTGGTCGTTATGTCTTGATGCTGTAGCTCATTGGTGTAGATCATTTTACTGATCTAAAGGTCATGGGTTCGAATCTTGGTTAAGTCAAACATTTTTTTTTGCATTTTTCGTTGTGTATAGAAGCATAAAATCATGTTTTTTCCAGAGTATATTAACTTCTCTTATATCTTAAAGAAAAAAAAACAGCTAAATTCTGTGAGGCGGTCGCTTTAAGGGTTGCTCGGATAATCATCCTAGAAAGGAACCAGCATATTAATAAGTGTCATCCCTAAAAGTTCATTGAAACAGTATGAAACAGTGTACGTAATTAAAGCATATCACACAGATACAGAAAATGTTTGCATACAATTATTTTATTATTTTTCAGGATGGCTTGGTTCCAGATATTTCGTGCAAGGAATTTCGTGCTGTGTGTGCTTATTCTTACAGTAGCTATAGAAGCAAGAATGAAACGGGGGAAATATGAATTCTTGGAATCATTTTGTACAGGGCCTGAAATATATGTGGCTATACCATGGGATTGTTCCGGATATGTACATTGTTCAAATTTAGGGGCTCAGCGAGACGCGTACTGGATAGAATGTCCAACAAACCTATACTACAGTATGGAGGCGCAAACATGCATGTGGCCAAAAGACATGTCCAGACCTTGTCCACCGCTCAAAGGTAGCTTTGATATAGAATTATTCTGTGCTTCAACTTTTCAGTTTAAGCATTTTACTACAGGTAGCTAGTTCCATCTTTCATTTAGGAAATGAAAATATTAAAGAAGAAATGACATAGTTATAAACGTAACAGTTTATACAGTGAAAAACAGTGAGAACGTACAAAAAAATAGTTCCTTTAAACAGCTGTCATCTTAACTAAAAACATTTGACGGCTGTTTTGTTACAGGAATGTTGAAATAATGGCAAGATGTTTTAAGTTTGTCACGATATAAACTTAGAAATTTCATGTATGAAAAAAAAACCCGTTTCAATGCATTGTAGAAGCGTGTGAAAGTTTCCATGTGTATTTGAGGTTCGAATCGATGCCAGGTTATCACCTAACAGAGTTGCCCGGGGGTGGGGTGGATCACTCGATCGAACCTCAAACTTATGAGTGATACTTTACCCTGCATACCGTTTTTACTTCTTTAATGATTTTTAACATATATAACGTTTTCTCATAGTAACACATCGGGGCTCAATCTAAATAAACCAAGAGTAGTCAGTATTCATATATATTGCCATGTGTTTATTTGATTAACTCTCATTATTAAGTTCAAGCCCTCTCACAATCTGGCTTACTCCTTTTTGGGAGCACGTTAGCAGGTTATTAATAGATTTAATGATCTACTTCCAATCCTTCTAATTCTTTCTTAGAAAGAAGATATTTACTGCCTTTCTGCACAAGTGAAAATAATAATGATACTTTTGGCGTTACGTGAACAGAGAACAAAGAATTCTTAACACTTAGGAAGTACTTTCAAAAATACTGTACTTTGTTCTACGCCAGACCGATTCCGGAACAAAATATGACACGAAAATGCAATTATTAAATAAATAATAAAACATTTATTCTGCGCCGTTTATGATAAAATCACGACTTTGTACAGAAGGAAATATTAACATTTGAAATATAGGAAACGCCCTGTTTGTTTTAAAATAAAGTTAAAACTAAAGTATGATAAAATACAAAGATGATGACATACCACCTGCGCATCATAAACTTACATTACGTAAACAATTTTGTCTAAATTAAGTAAAATTTATTTTGCTTGCAAAGAATTATGGCTTTGATATAAGTAACGTTATGGTTTACATAAAGCATGTCTTTCACGTTATTTTTTTACTTGCAAAAGACTTAAATGGACAGAATGCTTATTTACATATTGAAACACCACTTTTTATATCTGCAGACCGGTGAGTTAACAAAAACGTTAAACAAAAGCTACAAAGCGGCATTAGTACGAGTATATATTTGCACAACTAAGAGATTACTTGATTTTAAATGTCACTCATTTCATATCACTCTCGTTTTAAACTAGCATCTTGACACTTTAATGCCGTACCCTGAAAGAAAAAATTGAAAAATGTATAGAGTGCAGCTTATGCTAAAGTAACAGGTTTTACGTATGTGATGCGACTTATCTCTTAACGAGCATCTATTTTTATAGAGCATCTGTCTGTCTGTTGTAACAGACATTGAACATTCGTTATGTTGATAATCTAGGGTCTCGTGACTGCTCACGTGCATTTTAGTTGATGTATCAGCGTTGGTGTGCACGTGTCTTGTGTATTTTTAGATATGAGGTTGTATACAGCTGTTTAAAACACAATTGTAAATTCTGTTATTTTCTTATAAAGTGAAACCGGGCCTTTAGGCACGAAAGTTAAATAATTCACTTGACAGTAAAGTGAAACGCAGACAGCTAATGTACATGTTGCGTTTGCTGTTTATAACTAAACAGTAAATATATTACTTAAATATAATTTATGAATGTTAACGACATAAAAACAAAGTTTTACATGAGAAACGTTTTACAAGTTTGTTATTTCACTGTTTACAATATATTTCTTGTTAACAGTTTTTCTAAGTTTTGATTATATCCATTATTTCATTGTTTAGGCTTTGCGATCTCATTTTACACCTAACAGGATATAGGCGGTGGCGTTAAATCTGAATAACGTGAATAATATGTTACGTCTTTTTCATTCCAACTGAATAAACAGCATAAATATCGTACATAAAAAATCTCAATACTAGTTGTACCACGACAGGGCAATCTCGTCCTAACTGTTGGAATCCCTGCAAGTATAGCTCCAGCTGCGGATAATGTCATGTCTGTTCTGTTTTCGGCGATGTGAAAGGAAAGGAATTAATCATTGGTCAATTGCAAGGCCACATAAGATCAGTGTTTTTGCTTTACTTCCAAAGTTTTATATTTTTCTTTCGTAAGTTTGAATTAGATCAGGTAGTAGTACGCTTCTCTGATTGCTGAACTTGCCAAAAAAAAAATTTTAATCGTTTTTATATTTTATGGTGTCGCGGAAGCGAGTTTACCTTGAAAGTAGAGGACTTTCATGAGATTACATAAAAATAAAAAAAGGAAATAAATGAAGGCACATCGCTCGACTTTTTTATTTATTTTTTCTTTCCAGAGCAGCTTGATTAAACCACTTGTTATAAAGTTTTATTTATCAGCTTTTATCAACTTTTGAGTTTAATATATGCTTTATTTGAATGTTTTTCTGTCGGTGAGTTAAACCATCCTTAATAGAACTAGAATATTACGTCTAATTACACACAGATAATTGCCCATCGGTTGAAAAGCCTTAAGTCAAGGTCAAGGTCATTTACTGACAGCACAGGTGTAAGTTTCATTGTTTTACATATTTTCATTGTTTTACATATTTTCATTGTTTTACATAGACTGCACGCTGACTGTGTTGCATATCGAGGTTTTTAAGATGTACAAACATTTCGTAAATTTCACACTCTTCTCTCTCTCTATATAAATATATATTGAAACACGTGCTTTCATTGGGACAAGTATGGCGGCGGATTTTTTTCTATGCTAAACTTTATTACTAATGTTTATTTTGGTCCGTCTGACTGCCTTGCAAAGAAATGTCACTGAAATTTTTCGCTGTTCGTGCAATATGACTTCTTTATCAAATGTTTAACAGTCATTCAAGCCTCTCCCAATGCTAAGTAGCGTACATTTTCAAGATGAATGATAGACTTTGAATGAGACTTACACCGTAATATGGGGCCACATTTAGAAACGGTGCCTTACAAAAGTTACTGTAACTGTTTAACCTGTTGACACAACTGTTTGAGAATCCTATTAATGAAATGAGCTCTCCACGTCTACATTGCAATCTTTTATGAAATGAGCTCTCCACGTCAACATTGCAATCTTTGATGAAATGAGCTCACCACGTCAACATTGCAATCTTTGATGAAATGAGCTCTCCACGTCAACATTGCAATCTTTGATGAAATGAGCTCTCCACGTCAACATTGCAATCTTTGATGAAATGAGCTCACCACGTCAACATTGCAATCTCTGATGAAATGAGCTCTCCACGTCAACATTGCAATCTTTGATGAAATGAGCTCTCCACGTCAACATTGCAATCTTTGATGAAATGAGCTCTCCACGTCAACATTGCAATCTTGGTTGAAATGAGCTCTCCACGTCAACATTGCAATCTTGGTTGAAATGAGCTCCCCAGGTCTACATTGCAAGCTTTGCAGAGTCTTTTACCACAGCAATGATAGCTCTTCTTGTTACAAGTACTATGATCAGACAAGTCATGTACGGAACAATTGAATGTTTTTATTACTGAACTAAAATAACATTAAGGCTTTGATAGAAACTTTTTGTCCATCAGCGATTTTCATTGACGTATTGTGTAGGCTTGTAAAGTACATTTCCTCCAAACGCAATTAATGTTAAAAGGCAAAAAAAGTCCAACCGAACAAAGAAATGTTTTTGTACACTTTTTTGAATTAAGAATTTATACAAAAGATAAAGATACAAGATGACAGACGATAAAGTTGGAAAAGTACAGGTTGAAATGTTAACAACAGAAAAGAGGTGTTGCATGACTGCAAAACATTAAACTACTAAACGAAACACAAAACCTTTCTCGTGCAAAAAGGTCTGAAGTTTCACAGCGCATGTAGTAGTTCTGTAGTAAGTCATTTTGCCGTCTGTCACATTAATATCAATAATGATGTTGATCCAATATTCAAAGCTGATTAGACAAATAAGTTTGTATAAAAAAACGGAAATGATTCTTTGCACAGAAAAAAAATAATTCAAAGTTCATTCCTATTCAGTTATATTGTTTTTGTTTAGAATAAAGAAGTTTGTACTTAAAATAGCTATATTTGTAATCCGAAAGTAAAAACATCTCAAGATTGAGGAGTTGTATGCAACATGTTTAGGTTATGACGCACACAGCTTCCAAGGAGTTAGAAGCTCTTTGCTATTCTATAATCGACGCAAACAGCTCTTTCAGGAGAGTTTTATGCGATGTTACAGTGCAACTCTTAATTTTCAGCTAACTTCTGACCTACTTAATCGACCAACCATTTATTTTGCCGAAAACGAGGCAACAATCGCGAAATGAATACTTACAATGATTTTATTGGTCAAAACCTGAAAACAGTGCAAAAAAAGTTACGCGACAATTTTGAAGCTGTCCTGATTCTTGTGATAAAAAGGGGTTTCGTTTCTGCTACAACGGTCGGTGTTACTTCCGGTTATGATGTGGCGCATGGCGCAAACATAGTAGTAACACAATTGTAACTGTAAGGAAAGCCTTCGAATATAAGCGTAAAAATTTACCTGTGCAATTCAGATAAACGCCGATCACCATTTTTTAAAGTACTGTAGTATATTTTCATTGCCCTAACTCTGTATGTGTATTTGTTGTTTGGCTTCGACAAATATACATTCATATAATTCTATTCCTAGTCGGTCTTTCCGACCATTGAACTGTATGTATCATGTACCTCTATTTATGTTAAGTTCATGCAGTCTTTCATCAAAACATTCAAGAAGACTTCATTTTTACTTTACATTTTCCGTGTTAGTGTGCGTGAAAAAAGGCATAACTTAGCGGAATCTGCAATAGATTTACCGTACTGTGGATCGAAATAGCATTTTCCGTGTTAGTGTGCGTGAAAAAAGGCATAACTTAGCGGAATCTGCAATAGATTTACCGTACTGTGGATCGAAATAGCATTTTCGGTGTTAGTGTGCGTGAAAAAGGCATAACTTAGCGGAATCTGCAATAGATTTACCGTACTGTGGATCGAAATAGCATTTTCGGTGTTAGTGTGCGTGAAAAAAAAGGCATAACTTTGCGGAATCTGCAATAGATTTACCGTACTGTGGATCGTAATAGCATTTCTGCTACATGAATATTGCGTATTTATTTACACGTTATAACTTATGTTTTATTTTCGACTATTGACATTTGTGGGTTATAATATTGCAATGAATATGTTTTATGACACTGTTGGCGACCAATGAAGGTAAAAGGTTTGTCTTCATCACCTGTGTCTACAAAAAGGCCATGTCCTATATAAGTAAATGTCAAGTACTGAAGTCAAAATATTATCATTCGCTGCCAGCGCATATATCTAGTCATTCCTTTTATCAAGATTTTAAGAACTAATGTAATCCGAAAGCCACTTCTAACGAAAAGGTGTATGGCTATCCTTTTGTTTTAATTGGAAAAATTTGAGTCAGAGCAAATAAGCATATATTTTACAATATAATTTTGTTTCTATCAGCGGATACATATGTTCTATTCAAGCATATCTAACCGGAGCTTGAACTTAAATCTAGAAGTCTAAAAATCATGCGAAAGTTGTTGAATCTTAGAATGAAAATATACTTACCACTGGTGAGTTTTAAAACACAATGACTATAATTTCAGTATTAATGTTTTATTTCTTATTGCATAAATACATGAATGACCATATTTGTGCTTTTGTGATCTTTAGTTTAGATTTCAGAAACTCATAGCGTGGACTTATTACTAACAATATTTCTTTTGTTTCTTTCAGATGTTATCGAAACTTACTGTATGGATCATCCAAACATACGTTTCCAGAGCCCCGACCATTGCGCCCAATACTATGACTGCAGGGACGCTTCATTTACCCCTGGATTGGGCCCATACTTGAAAGAATGCCCATTCCCCCAGCTCTTCAACCCATCCACAAACATGTGTAGTGACAGGTCCATGGTTAACTGTCTGGACAGATTCACCCCAACTAATAAATGTAAGTAGTAAATGTCAACATATATAACTCTGTCTTGATATCTGAATAAGGCTTGAAATAACATAATTGGTCACCAATATTTCAATTTATTTATATATTATCAAAATGAAAAAAAAAAAAACACAATCCTATTTGTTTACACGATGTACTCACTGAAACAGTTGTTTAGTATGTCGCTTTACAGCCATAAAAGCGCATGCGTCATCAATTTTGATTTTTTATTGTAATTAATATTTTTCTCGCTAAATGTCAGCGCAGTGTCTCTTTAAATTTGTTGTTTATTTTATTAAGCATGATACCATTCTCATGATAACGACCTTTAGGTAACACAATTTATTATGTACAATTTTATTTGCCAAAATACTTAATAAATCAGGATATGTCAAAGGAGTCTCGAAGTTTCTCGCAAGTTCTCGCCGCCCAGAACTAAATTAGTTATAAAAGCAATTTCAGTTATATCTGCATAAAAGGAACATAGAAAGCAGAATTCTGACTTGTATTGTAAATGTAATCATTCGAAATGCGTCTTATAAAAACAGTTTATCCAATGGGCTGCTCAAAAACCTTTGTTTAACTGACGTTTTGGTTTAGATCCGTGGTTTGCCTTCCAGTCGAAAGAGAGAAACACAGCGGTCACTTGTTTTACGAAATGGAAATATCTGCATTGATGTGGTCATATCCTTATATTGAACGCCCCACAAAAAATAAGCAGAAACTATGGTACAGGACTTGAAATATTTGACCGCTTTTTTGTGTTGTTGTTGTTGTTGCTTGGATATAGAAATGCTGAATATTGACATTAAGACCATGCATCGTTACGGCAAAAATATTCAAATCACGGCCGAGGAAACTGAGAACTTTATTCGACGTTGTGTTATGAACTTCGGAGGAGCTGTTTAGTTGTGTTAGGTGTGGTTGTTGCATACGAGACCACAAAAGAATGGTTTAGGCTTTGTGACTTATTTTTTATTATCTTAATTTCACTTCAATCCTTCACTGTAAACAAATGACTGTTTAGCAGTGCAAAAAGGCTTGTCAAACCTCAGATGCGGTTTACACCAGTTCAGACCAACAATTGTTTAATAATATGTTGGATAAATTCAGTGCTTCAGTGTCTACTGCTTTCTTCCGTTTGCGGTAAAAAAAATCACACAAAAGCACGCTTAAGAACATACCACAGAAGGAAGCGAGACACATGGTCTGCAATTACTTAGATTTTCTTTGATCTTTTTTTCTGAGCGGTGAACCATTGACGTCATCGTACCCCTGTGTCTGGTAAAATGAAAACCACTACACACGTTTCAAGTTCCGATCCCATTTCGTTTACTGCTGAATATATTATCATTGCTAACACAATTTTATGAAAGAAACAATCTGGTATGATCAATCAAACCTTACTAGTCTACTTTCTCTCGGATCACCTAAGTCACTTCGGCATTTTGGTTTACAATCTTATCAAGGTTTCCTGTTTATTTCAAACCAACAAAAATTTCCTAAGAAATGTTTGGCGCACGTACGTTTGCTTTCATATTTTTTCTTCAAGAAAAAATTATTTTCAGAACAAGGTTTCTATTTTTATCAACTTAAAGCTCTTCTCAAACCAACCTAGACAAAATTCACTGGTCCCTAGACAAATGAGACTGGTTCCTAGGCAATATTTACTTGTTTCCGACCACGGATTTGGTTGTGTTCTACCAATATGAAATACCGGTAAACTTTTCGCCAGTGAAAATCACCTACCTATTTAAATGATGCTCGATAAATCAATGACCCTAATTTTTATGGTAAGAACTAGCATTTATATATATGTACAGGTGATACATCAAGCCGCCGTGGCTGTTAACACAATAGTCCATTTAGTAACCAATTCATGATGGATGTGTAACAATTAAGTCGGATCATGATTACATTTATGTCTACGGAAAGGTTATAAAAGTCAGTTTCTGTGAAAATATGCTTTAACTGTTTTCCTATATTAACAACAAAAACACCAATGTCGTCATCATGTCTAAAGCAAAAAAAAAAAATGATATTGACTTCATAACGTCAACACACGAGGAAAATGATATGACCTATATAAACATGACATCAAAAGAACTGGGCTGGGAGAAAGAGAGAGAAAAAAACAAATGAATATGAAGGAAGAAAGAGAAACAAATAAATACCAAACGAACGAACGGACGAGAATGAATGAACAAACGAACGAACGAATGAATGAATACATGAATGAATGCATGAATGAATAAATGAATGAATAAATGAATGAATACATGAATACATGAATTAATACATGAATTAATGAACGAAATCAAAATATGAATGAACAAATGAACGACTGAACGAACAAACAAATGAAATAATGTGTTACAGATAGACAAATGAATAAACAAACAAAGCAGAAAGGAAAAAGAACTTTTTATTTCAATTAACAGTCTTAATCTTTAATTCCAGGTGACTATGTCCAACACGAAGGTTCAGGTGTTGATTGTGAAGCTATTACAACGCCGGGTTGCAGCGGCATGCCAGATGGACCCAACCCGTACCCACACCGACTTCTGACCGAATTTTACCTGATGTGTCAGGGAAACAAGACGATAAGCACCCAGAACTGCCTCGGCGGTGATGTGTTCGATCCTATTAAGCTCACATGTACTAAAGATATAGATATGTGTAAGTTCTTTGGCACGCACCTTACTGGTCGTTTCCGTTTGTCTGACTGCGTTAATGTTGTTTTCTTGCCGCAGCTTGCGTAAGGTCACTTTATTTCCCACTGGTTAAAGGTCATGGGTTCGAGCCTTCCTATTACCTATGGCAAGTTATTTGAGAAAGTTGGTAGTGCCACACAGTGGATGAGGGTCTTATACAGGTCCTGCCAAAGAACGAATGTAAGGTGAAGTTTCCGACGGAAGTGTCTTATAATGGGAAGGCGTTAAACAAAACTAAACAAAGCAAATTTGCATCTTACTAGCAAATTGATTACTTCAAGGCAATCAAGACCATTTAAAAACATTTCGATGTTGCTTATTTATTCAACTATATTAACGTAAAGATAAGTTTTTCATAAAAATACTATAACCGACTCCGCTCAATTTTCAAAACACTGAGTTCGTAGAGTCATATAAAACACCACACACAGGGGGAAACTGCCGACTTTCAGTGTCAATTATTGCGAATCAAATGAGAAATGTCAGTTATGTTTTAAACGGCAATTAAACTTCAATAAAAATTACACATCAGTTGTAAATTTTATGAGTATGCAAATATTTCGACATTTTTTTAAAACATATTTCTACCAATATTTAAGGCATTTGAATTTAGATCATAATTCTCATATATAGGTCAAAATGACACCTATTTTACAAATTGGAAGGAAACGAAATATTTATTCGATATGAACCTCGTATAAAAAGAGAACCCTGTCCAATAACTGATAAATTAAGCACATATGCTTTGCAGTACAGGTCAGTTCCATTCATTTCTACTGATATACCTTTGTTCTGCATATTTTGCATATTTTAGGTTTTTAATTTTGAGTGTATTCAATCAACACTTTTCAATAACTCTTAACAAGTTTTGTCATTCAGTTACTCATAGCAGATTTAGGATCCTGTGAAATTGCCCATGAGTAACGGCGTGGAAAAGTTTGTATTGAAGTGAAATTATTATTTGTGCTTTAAAAAAGTGCAAGTTTTCCAGAGAGAACATAATTCTACAATCTACTTAATGAAAGCAGGGCCTCAATTAAGGCCCAGGTGATAGGGGGTTATTTTCAAAATAAATAATATAACTTTCAATCCTTTCATTATTTTTGTACTCACTAAAATTAAACCTGCTTCTCCGTTATTACAGTATCAATTGAAATATACTGCGCCCAGCATATGAACGAACAGATGGCGCATCCCGGAAACTGTGCTCGATTTATTGACTGTCGTCCTTCGATTGTACACCCCGAGTTGGGTCGTCATCAAGGTGAATGCGCCTACCCTCAGCTGTATTCGACTACTACATCTAGATGCGAAAATTTCGAACAAGTCCAGTGTAATTCTAGATACGAGCCTAAAGCACCGTGTAAGTATTTTATATTTACCTTTGATCCAACACGTGGCAAGTAAAACTAAAAGAAATACATGAATGTTCTTCTACCAAAATGTTTTTAAGCCAGAACTGTAAAAATGCTGTATGAAACTTTAAATTTGACACTTACTTCTGAAATACACTGTTTAATGATTCTGTTAACTTGAATATACTTTAAAGAAAGACTATGCTTAGGTTGGTTCCAGTACTCATTCATGCTACCGCCCCTGTGTTCTAGTCTGGTAACAAAGAACACAGCCAAAAGAGAGCATTCTTACAAAAAAATATCAAAATTATTTTTCTATTGGCCTTGCCAGGCAGGAAGCATACTATGTAGATTAACAGAGGAAAATTTGTTACGTCTTTAGTTCTTTATATTACACTGTACGCGTAGAGGCTGGAGGCATTAATCAATAACAAATTGAATTAAATAAATTAAGATTGTTGATTGATAATTGTCTACGTACCATGTTTCAGGTGAATATGCAAACACGCTTGGTGGTAGTGCCATGGAGAACTGCATGGCCACCTACTTCAGCTGTATCGGGCTGCCAGACGGTGCAAACCCAATCCCCGGTGGTGGCATCAACACTAAATACATAATGTGTCTATCAGACAGAACAATGGAGGTCAAAACATGTCCGAATGGCAACACATACGATCCGATTTTAAGAATATGCTCACAGACAGCCGAGCAAGGTAGAAAAATATGTTATATTAAAAGTATTTAGTCCGGAAAATTTGGCTGGCAAATGTTAATGCTTAATTGATAAAAATGCTTAAAACTAAGTATAAAACCAGCGTTTCATTCGTTTTGAATATATATTTACTTTTATTCTGCAGTCTTTTTCCCTTCTGTATGAAACCATATACCCACGTTTGTAGGTAACAGTACTAAAGAAATAAAATGTGGAACGAAATACATAGACTTATAGACGATTCACCAGGCGACGTCAGTCCGAATTTTTCCTAAAAGTTTGTTGACATGCCGGTCTTGAATGTCTGTGTGTCTGGAAAATGCAGATCAAGTCTGTAAAAGTCCAACACGCATCTCTGCTCTCACAGTTCATTTACCTTGACCTTCAGGACTGGTTGCCCGCCAATGCACGGAGAATCCAATGGCGATACTTCCGGATCCGGACAACTGCGCGCGTTATTATAACTGCAGCCAGACTTTGACACAACCAAGTCTCGTGAAATACCAAGCTGAGTGTGATTATCCGTTACTTTTCAACGAGCAGACGATGATGTGTGATGATTTTGAAATTGTTCAGTGTGGAACAAGATTCGAACCAAAAGCACCATGTAAGTTCATGTAATGATTTTCGAAGTTATTTTTAAGCTATATAAACACATCATGCCCATATAACATCGTATTGTTTATATAATCTAATAAAATCTTGATAGAAAATTAACCTAGAAAAATAATTAACATCAAACTGATATGAACAAATTGTGTTTGAGGAAAACTTGTGGACTGCACATTTAAATATATAATTAGATTGCAGCTTTTAAAAATCACTTACAGGTGATTACCTTTCAACAACAACCAAGTGTGAGGGTCCACTATGTGCCTTGCCGTGTCTAGAACGCTCTCCAAGCTGCGTTGGTATGATTGATGGAAACAACACATACCCGGGACGAGACTTATCTCCCTTCTATATGACTTGTCTAGGGGAGAGAACTCAGACTGTTGGGATTTGTAGATTTGGAGTATATGATCCAACCCTGAGAGCCTGCACCACGGAGTTGGACCCAAGTAATGTCTTGTTGATAGTATACAATAAAACAGTTGAACTGATTCAAAATGTCACGAAGGAAGTTTTGTATTTTCAGAAAGTGTCTTTTTATATGAAATGTTTATTAAGTTTTATAGAGTGTGTTACTTTTCTTCATAGTTCAAGTACAGTAATGATTTCTGCAGTAAAAGCCTTTCTAGTGTTGCCTGATTCCTCAGAAAAACCCTGATTTTTTAAACAATATTTTTACTTTTCAAGATGGTTTTCTGTTTTCTTTTGGCAATTTAATGCAGATATTCAGCTATTATGTGTATCTATATATATTGCAGTTGTTGTTGGTTTTGGGGGTATGTTTTCGATAAGATTATACAAATATTTCTTATATTTTAATCCTCAATGAACACTTATCTTTCTGCCTACAGTTTCGATCCAAAACTTCTGTACCAAGAATCCGACGGGCATTATCCCACACTACACAAACTGTGCTAGGTACTACAACTGCAGTACAGCTGCACTCACAACTGGTGGTAACAGTTACCTACAGGAGTGCCTGTATCCCCAGCTGTTTAACCTAGATGCGATGACCTGCGACCCCTATCAGACAGTCCAGTGCACCTTTAGATTCGAACCCAAAGCACCATGCAAGTTTTAAAATTTGTCATACATGATTTATATATCTCAATAAACAGTAAATGAATATCTAAAAAATGTTTATATAGTTTACGTACACTCAAAAACTCTTGTTAAGGTAAGGCTCTTATTTTTGTAAAATTATTAATTATCGCTTTTTTGATATTTTTGTCAAATATGCCATTTTTACCGTGAAGGGTAATGCACAGTGAACTGTATTCGACATAATTTTGAACGGCTGTCTGAATCGTGATTTTCAGAAAATGAATATTGACTTTGAAGTACAGTAAAATTGTATTTAAATTCATAATTTTTTAAATATATAGAAAGAATATGAGACGAGATTAACGTAAGGAACAATGTTTGCAATGTAGTACATTTGCATGTTGTATTTAACAGGTGAATACCTTCAGAACCAAGTTTGTCCAGGAGGGGCAATGGATTGTCTCCCTTGCCAACAAAGAATTCCAAGCTGTAATGGCCTTGAGAATGGAAATGAATCGTTCCCTGGTCGAGATAGCTTCTACATTGTTTGTCAGGATGAGAGAACTCTGTTCGTAAGAGAATGTGTTGGTGGAAAGTTCGACCCTCTAAGCCGGTCATGCAAAGCTCCACCCCCCGGTCCGGTATTTGATATAAGTAAGTTAAAGAAAGGATCTTGACACTTGAATATCAAACTGATAGCTGATTTGAATAGTCAGTTTTGAGGGAAAAATGTTTTTTTTTATTTAATCATAAGTCTTAAAATCAGTCAAATTGGTAAATCTATTGACCCGAGATTAATATAGTTTATACTGTACAATTTTTAGACCTAATTCAATTTTTTTTTCAAAGTTCAGTATCATTTTCCTGCATAGATAATTGCCTTAGGAGAGACTTCGGGAAAGAGTTTTTAATGAAAATTAGCTGACTTGTATTAGAAAATATTTCCAATTTAGCGTTAAAACCGTAACATTTAATTTTCGCTTAGTATTTAAGGTCTAGGATTCCAAATTTGCCTAGTAACGCACGCTTTTATCATGACTTGTGACACCTACTTTCGGCAGCAAAACTGTTACAGCGTCTTTTCTTAAAAAAAATGAAAAAAAAAATCCAGAATCAAAATTCCGCGTTAAAGTTAGTTATTACACGTTCTTTCCATATTTTATATCAGTTATTGATCGTTCAACAAATCATTCAATATGAATATTATATATCTACCAACATAAGTTTTAATTCCGTTCGCAAAATGATTAATAAGCTTTTAATTTTTAGAGCATGAAAAGTGTTACATTTATAACGTATTGTCAGATTTATAATTCTTCATTATCAATCAACTATTCATAAGGACCTTTCATTTAACTTATGATAATGTGTTGAAACTGTCACTTATCGGTGTTTGCCAAGAATAATCTAACACCTCCTGCGTAACACATTAAATTTATCCCATCGATAGAAACCAGTTTACCTATTTGAATTTGGCCAAGATGCAATCTTCAAAACTCCAACACTTTCCTTGCTAAATATCTAAAATAGCCTTGTCCATTTTTTCAATTTGGACAGTTCCATTAACTGTCCATGGGGGTGCTGATTGAAAATTTACTGACTGAATGGCGAATAGTGTAGACCATGATCAGACTGCACGGATGTTTATACTGATCTTGGTCTGCACTGGTCGCAAAGGCAGAGTCCATTGGTTCCAGTAGAGTAAGGGTTAATTTTTCATGATTTCACCGTTATCCAGTATTTATCTTGACTGACATGCATCTAGGTCATTTTGAACACTTATATAACTTAAAACAATTTTTTGGATACAAATGTCAAAGACCTTTAAACCATAGAATCGTGGATATAAAATGCAAATGAATATTATAATTACCCCAAGGGCATACTTACCGATTATCAGTACTAACACATAGCATATAATGATATAGGGATGCTAAATAATCGTATATTCTTGCTGTTAAAACATAAACAAAAATTCAGATCATATCCGCACATCGAACTTTTTTTTTCGTAATTCTACGCGAAATATAACTGAGAAATATCGGTGATTTCAAGGACAGTCTTGAATTATATGCTCTTATTGTTACAGACAGGCCCTCAAAGTACTGTATGACTTACCCCACGGACGTCGTAGCAAGCCCCCTGTCATGTGCACAGTACTTTGACTGTTCATCACAGATTACTGCGTTTGGAAACTACAAAAAAGAATGCCCTTATCCGCAGCTGTTTGACGAAGACAGGAAGAGTTGTCTCCCCTATAATTTGGTCCGATGCGGAACTAGATTTGAGGCCATCGATCCATGTGAGTATACAGCTGAGATATATCAAAGCAAACTACAGGATAACTACATCCGTTCATAGGCCAGTTTCTAGTCTCTAGAAAGATAACGTCTACTTTGAATAAAAGGTTTCTTTGTAATGCTTTCGCCGACAAACTTGCAATATTTTGAATTTTTGGGTACATGTGTTTTTCTCATGTATTGGTGTAAGGGTAATTCTTGGTAGAATAACTCGATCTATAAGAAATGAGTATTGTAATGAGACGCATATAATGTTTAACGACGAAAGATATCTATTGAATGTGTCCACGTATGCAAGCAGTTTTTTAGCATTGCTTCTGCTGACAAGGTTATAAAATTCAGAACAAATCGTCTTGTCACCAATAACTATATAATATCATTTTCCCTTGAATCCAGGCGAGTATGAAGCTAATCTCCGGTGTCCAGATGTCGGTGCCTGTCTGCCGTGCCGGGACCGTTTCGTTACCTGTAAAGGTAGTCCCAACGGTAACTTCAGTATCCAGGGACGGCCCTCGGAGTATAAGATATGCTTAGACGAACGAACAATAGAGGTCAGAAAATGTGCCGGAAACGGAATATATGACCAAGCTCTAGGGGGATGCCAAATAACCTTCGACCCAGGTTGGTAACCGTTTAAAACAAAATTGTTTATTGTTAAAAAATATTATGAGTTTCGGAATCAAATTTTGATAATCTGTATCAAGAATATTGGTTTGTTTTATAGAAACGTCCGTCAAAACTTGTGAAAAAAATTCTTACATATAATTTGTTTACTATTTACTGTATGAAGAATTAAAAAATGTGATTGAGTGAAAATTCTAAATCCTATCCCACACATAAAGAAAATGTACTTGTAGTCCTCACAAAAATCCTTAGCCATACAACCTGTCTCGGGGTAAATCGATATTCTTTGAGAGAACTTCATCTAAACAAGGAACTTGAAACTTCAATTTCTATCATTTTAAAGTTGACGAGTATTATATTTCTATTTAAAGCCGACCCAGCTCCTTACTGTTCCGTTTATCCAAATGCACTGATGGTGAACCCAGCAAACTGCGCCCAGTTTTACGACTGCCGTCAACAGAACACGATGTTCGGAAATTATCTTCGGGAATGTCCGTATTTGCAGCTGTACTCGGACATCGATAAAACTTGTCACAGTTTTGACAACGTTGCGTGCGGACTAAGACCAGAGCCAAAGGCACCGTGTAAATAAAAAATTCAATCATTACAAATATATATAATATACACCATTCATCTTGTGGTTACAATCATCGTTTTGACCAATCAGATTGGTAGAAATGGGTGTCAAAACAAATATAAACGTTTTACTACAATAAGGGGAGGCTACTTTACTTTTTGCAAGTTGAACAGAGGCAGTCCAGACAGTCTATTTTGGGACTGCTACGCTAGTAAGCTTTGGTCTGGTCATTTGCTGCTACACACGGGTTGTAAGCAAGTCGTTTTTCTTGGTGTTTGTCTTTCGGGGAGTTTTGAAACGGCGAAATAACATTTTACTTTTGTGAAATTTTCTATTCATTAAAAATGCATTTGTTCAAGTTTAAGGTTTAGAATACATTTTCTAGCACAATACCAATTAAGTATCAGCAAATTGCAAGTATACTATAGAAGATAAAGAAAAGTCATTCTTAGTGTGATAGAAATCTGCGAACTGATTCTTTTTGAGAACTGGCATATTTCACTTTTTTATGTTTGAAGCTTTGCCTTTTCTAATAATACACTAATTACTTCACCAGAGAAATATGAATGAATATGAAGCAATATTAGGCTTACCATGTTCCAGTTTGATAAAAAAGTGATGGTGTTTATTGTTGAATGTAATTTTCATTGTGCGTTTTTCGTTTATACAAAGAGAAAAAGAGGCCCGTTTTATTAAATTTGGAGAAAAGAATAAATTCTCTTTTTGATTATAAATACGCTTGTTGGCTAGCTGAACGGTTATTGTAATGTCTAGTTTGAAATTTGATGGCACCTTCCCTGCAGATATGTCAAAAGTACAGTCCTGTTAAAAACGTAATTGTTACTTGACTTATTCGGTGGTATTTTTGTATCACTATTTTCTGTAATGCTAAACATAATTAGTATTTTTCAGGAGTAATTCATTTTTGATTTACACCTTATAGGCGAATACCTGCAAAACCAACAGTGCTACGATCCCAACGGTTGTCTTCCATGTGAAAGTATGAAACCCAGCTGTAAGGGACTGATCGACGGTAACAACACGTTCCCCGGCCGACCCAAGGAGTACATTGTGTGTGCAGCTGAAAGAACCATTGCCATGGAAATTTGTGAATTTGATTATGACCCTAATTTGCGAGAATGTGGTCAAGATATGAGTAAGTAAATTGCTTAAATTTCCTTACAGAAAATCGATCAAGAAATAATTGTTTTATCAAACTGTTTTTCATTTAGTTCAATTGAAAAATTATACTTATTACCTGTCTGTTTAAAACGGTACAGTGACTGTATATTGTCACCCTGGCAAATTTAAAAACATTTTATGTTAAGTTTTTCAGCAATTTGTACTGATATATATTTTCTGTTCACTATTTATTTTTCAGCCAATCCACAGATATTCTGCTCCGTGTTACCCAATGACATATTAATGCATTCCACACGCTGTGCTCAATTTTACGATTGCTCAAGACCAAACAGTCGCTTTGGCGAGATGTTCTTACAAGAATGCCCCTACCCAGCCTTGTTTGATCCCAATACTAAGGCATGTCTGGACTTTACAGAGGTCATCTGTGGAGATCGCGTGGAACCCGTGTCTCCATGTGAGTACATGTTAACATTGAAAGAATTTTATTGACTCTTTAATTGACCTTTAAATTGCCCCTTTAATTATAAGTACATAAACATTTATGGTATAGCATACAATAACTAAGCATAGGAAACTTCATGTAATTTTCGAGATTTCTTAAGCAGAAAAATACTTGTTTATGTATGGGCAACTTCAGTGGACATTTTTGTTTACATCGTTTAAAATAAAGAAGAAACTCAGTAAAGGAGTAAAATTGGCTATCAAAATAAGGTTATTAAATTTTTTAAGACATGTATGGTTTTAAACACTCCAATAATCAGGTACACTAGGTATTTTAAACGCACGTTTGAAGAATTAACGTAAAAGAATATCGCGTTCATCTGCATGTTGTTTAAGAATCCACGTTTTGTGTTGTCGTTATTGATGGTTAGGTTTTGTCGTGTGAGAATAAATTGAATCAAATCGAAAAAAAAACCAATGGTTTTCTTTTGTTCGTCGGAAATGAAAATTTCAAATTTACTCTTTAATTAATGTAGAGTATACATTAATAGCGTATTTATCCGTGAAGAACTGATAGCACGGCGCGTACTTCCAAGAGAGAGCATGATATCAAATACTCGAAATTAACGACAACAACAACAAAATTTAAATAGTTTTAGATACTTTCCAATCAGATAAATGAATTTGAGAAGGGCAACAGCTCTACATATTTTCCACGATATGACTGGACATATTGCTTGTACATAACCGGCTTAAATGTGCCACTTTTCTCAGGTGACTACATGTCCAACGGATGCCAGGGTAAAGGACCAGGTTGTCTCCCTTGTTCTGAACGATTTGTCTCATGTATCGGCCGACCCAACGGCAACAACAGTTATCCAGGCCAAGAAATGACCCGGAGATATGTCGTCTGCCAGAGTGGACGTACTGTTGGGGAAGGGGAGTGCCGAGGTGGCTACTTTGACCCAGTCAGACGTATTTGCGCCTCAAGATTAGATTCAGGTATGTTTAATGCAAATGAATTAATGCTTTTGCAAAGCTAGAGCAGTTCATGAACATCTTTAGGACCACGGCAATGTTCTGCATTGATGAAATACGGATGCGTTTAAGGTCGTCTTCACATTAAAATAAACCGAAGGCATAATCATCCGGCATCGTTTTAAAGTTATATAAGTCAGTGTCATTAAGTACCAAGCTTCTATATCTATTACCTATAAAGTTTATTCTGTATGGTAATTCTATATTTCTGTTACAGTTTCAATCCAGTTGTTCTGCCAGCAGAACCCAGACGTAATTGTGGCAAATCCACTTAACTGTGCACAGTACTTTGACTGTACTCCACAGAGTGTGACAGAGGGAACATTCCTGAGAGAGTGTCCTTACCCCATGCTGTTTTCCCAAGAAACCCTTATCTGTCAAGAATTTTCAAATGTGACATGTGGTCGTCGCATGGAACCGGTTGAGCCATGTAAGTTGTGAGCACTGTTCACGTCATTTATTGTACATGTGTCTTTTTTCATGTACGAATTATACTGAAACACATACGGAGACATAATAATAATGCACTCATACAAACAGTGGGATTAGAAGTAAAATATTAAAGTTTGTAGGATTTTCGGGGTTGTAGGTAACAGATATTCTATCCACTGTGCATTGCCGATGTGTTCTTTAAATACATGTATTCCTCTAAACCGTAAACAAATACATGTCTATAACAATATACATATAACAAATGTTATCTTTTTTTTTTTATAAAAGAAAGTTTATACAGAGTCAAGCTTCTGCAAAATATTACATCAGAACACAGTCATGTTATGACTATAAAAGTACGTATCTTACAGGTCAGTACCTTCAGAATGTATGTGACCCACGCCAGCCCGGCTGCGTACCGTGCCAGCAGAAGTTCCCGAGCTGTGCCGGGCTTCCAGACGGTGACAATGCCTACCCTGGTCGGGAAATGAGCGAAGATTATATACAGTGTAAACAAGGGCGTACACTGGGGTCGTTCAAATGTTCTTTTGGGGTGTTCTTCCCCGACAGGAGAGAATGCAACGTCGTTTTAGATGAACGTAATTATTTTGAACTGTTTTCCACTGTTGACAAATTTTATATGACATGACCTTTTAATCCATCTTTTTATACTATTAACCAATAAAAGTAGTTAGGTTCTTGATGTAAGTGCATAATACATAGTGCACTTGCCTAATGGTAGCACAAAGACAAACATAAATAACGTAATTTGAGACGGGAAAAAAATTCAAAGAATTGAAAAAATCACTGGTAATTCAAAGCCGATGCCAAAGGTAAAAGTATTCGAAGACAATCATTTTCATAAGCATTGTTCATATATGCAAGGTTTTTTTCAATTATACTGCTCTGACTACAAATATGATTTAAGATTCTGTTATCTTTAAGTGCCCTGAAAATCCCGTTATTTTCGAAGATATAGGTTCACTTATGCGATTCATCAGATGCACAAAAAGTTACAGTGTTTGCTAACAATTTGTTTTTCAGAAATGGCCTCACAGTATTGCCGTGCAAACCCGTCGGAGATCTTGCCCCATCAGACTAACTGCGCACAGTACTATGATTGCCGACAGGCCGTCGGCGGCAGCTATTTAAGGGAATGCCGGTATCCACAACTGTTCCTAGAAGCCAATCAAACATGTAGGAACTTCTCAGATGTTGATTGTGGTTCTCGGTTCGAACCACAGGCTCCTTGTAAGTAACACTTCACTCAAACTGACTGTTTGTACTTGTAGAACATTTTTGTCTCTTTGGGGGAATTCTTTTTGAACGAGTATCTTTACTCGATAGATAATTGAATAGTTTATAGTAAAGACGAAAGTAATTTCATTAAAAATGATTGCAGAAAAATTTGGACTTTACCCATATTCGCTGTTGGTCATTAAGGTACTACACACAGTTCTAGAATAAAACAAAAATGCTTAAGATTTTGATTTCTCTTTCCAGGTGAATATTTACAAACACAATGTTTACAGAACGCTGTCAACTGCACTCCTTGCCCGGAGAGGCTACCCAGCTGTATCAATCTCCCAGACGGGAACAATCCCTTCCCAACCAGGCCCAACTCCCAGTACTATGTGAAATGTTTCCAGAATAGAACGGTCGCTGTAGAAGTGTGCCAAGTTTCTTTGTTCGATCCAATCACCCGCGAGTGTTCCAATGTTATTGACGCAAGTATGTGTTTACAGATATGTCATTAGTATATTGCTACTAATCTCGCAACCATTATTGTTTCATATATGTTTTTTAGAAATGATAAAACGTTGAATTTGGTCTGCAAAGACCTGTACTGACATTACTTGAATTTCGTAATCGTTTTAAAGATGTCATTCTTTTTAATATCTCCGTTAAAATTGACAAAGATAAATGCCATAGAAATATGCCACAGCGTATTTGTTATGACTCTGCCCAACCTACTAACACTTGATATATAGGGATGCTGTAGGCAAGGTCATCTTTTTATACAACTGTGTAAAATGGGACACAAACGTTGTTCATATATCTGAAGCAGCCGTACGCTGCATTTTTAATACAACTCTTTGAATTTGCATAAACTACAAAACGTGATTTTCTTTTTTCAGGCGTGTTGAAAGGTTTCTGCCAAGAAAACCCAACTATACTTATTCCTGACCCAATGCACTGTGCCAGATATTATAACTGTAGTGATTTAGATATACAGCAAGGCCTTGGGGTACCCCATTTACAGGTAAGCTAGTTACATGACAAACAACGTCTGTTCTTTATCTGCATAGTTAGCCCCTTTTATAACTAGAGAAAAACGTTTTGTTATACGCAAGAATAGTTCCGTAATAAATTAACCTTTTACAAAATCAACATCAACCTTGTAGACCTCCGCACCAACAATAGTTGACCTGCTTGTTTCCATAACAACAATAATTTACATTACTTCAAAACCACAGTGGCATCAATATATGGCATCCCAGCCATCACTACAAAAATGATGGATCCCTTACAAACAGTAAGAGTAGTAACTGACGTGCATACAACAATTTCTTATCACTTATCCCAATTCGGTCTTGCCATAATAGAAAGTTTTACAGCAGCTGCTCTGTAAATAATTTTCTATTTTGACTCCCTATACCTAATTTGTCCAAGTTTCAGCCATCACTTCTGCCAGAAAAATGTGCTTTAGGTCAAACTGATTTCGATAAATCCTGAGTGATACTTACGTAGTTTGTATGACAGCTCTGTGTCAAATTTGTTACAGATTTACCATAGAGTACTAATATTCCTTCACCATTTTGTTGTCTGTCGTACCGTCTTAAAAGTTTGTACCATTTTTGTATGAACCGTGCCTATTTTTTAATTTTATCAACTGATTCATTTACAGGAGTGCAAGTACCCGCGTCTGTTTGGATACGGAGCTACTAGCTGTCAACTTTTCACAGAAATACAATGTGAAAAGAGATATGAACCAAAGGCACCATGTAAGTCGATCAAAACTACTTAATTACATTGTTTTGGCTATGAAGCAGACAACACTTCACCAGACATATTTCAAGTTGTAGCTTGAGCTTTTGCAAAGCAATGTTTTTTGCCAGTTAGTTTTTAATTACAGTAAAGTTCCGCTATTGAGAACAGTGACAAAGTTGTCTTTTAGTGGACATTTTTATGTCCCTGAAGGGAAGCATATAGTTTTCGAACTGTCAGTCCGCCAGTCCGTCCGAAAACTTTAACATTTGCCATAACTTCCTTATTAGTAAGTGGATTTACTTCATACTTGGATACAACACCCCTTTGGAAAAGACCTTCTCAAAGACCAATAAATTTATTTGACCTTGACCCCTGAAATAACTTCACCTTGAAGATCCAATAGTATTAAACTAACCCTATGGGCAAAACCTTTCCATTTACATATATTTTTTTACTTTGACCCCTAAATGACCTTGACCTTTTAAATCATTCTTTTTCTTCAACCATTTTCATTATTTTTTTCATGTCCCCGAAGGAGGGCATATGTTTTTTGAAATGTCCGTCCGTCATTCCGTCCGAAAACTTTAACGTTTCCCATACCTTCGGTAGTAGTAAATATATTTACTTTATACTTTATACTTAAACCAACACCTCTTTGGACAAGGCATTCCCACTGACATATTTTTGACCTTGACCCCTGAATGACCTTGATGTCAAAGATCCAACCGTCAAAATTTTTAATAACTTCCATAACTTCCTTCTTAGTAATGGATTTACTTCATATGTGAATACAACACCCCTTTGGACAACACCTTTCCATTGACATATATTTATTTGACCTTGACTCCTGAATGGCATTGACCTCGAAGGTCCAGTTTTTAAAAAATACCATAACTCCCGTATTACATAATTAGTTCATGTTTGCACACAATAACCCTTTAGGAGAAATCTTCCAATACATTTATTTTGTGACTTTGACCTGTACATGCCTTTGACTTTGAGGTCAAATAGTTAGAAGAAAAGCTTCTTTTGAAATGCATTTAAGGACCTTAGCAGTAATCTTCACTGCTTTTACCTTTTATTGCAGTTCCTTTTTATGTCCTAAAATTCGTTTTTGTCCTTTCCACGTGCCATCTAATTATTGTACTCGTTTCCAGGTTCAAAATGATGTAGGTTAAGACTGATTTCTTTACAACCTTGTTAAATTGATTTTACATATCTAAGATATACTCTCTTTTTTCTAGGCGAGTATGTAGAAAATCAATGTTTCAATACGACCTGTGAACCATGCGAACAGAACTACCCAAGCTGTGTCGGTAAACAAGATGGCAGCAACATTTTCCCAGGCAGGGAAGGAACAGAATACTATATCGTCTGTTACAAAGACAGGACAGTCGCCATTGTCACGTGCACAACCGGATATTACAATCACGCGACACGATCGTGCGAAGCCATTAACCCTAACACCGGAATGGTCGGAGGTTCCGGGAGCGTTTTGTAGTCACATAACTTCAGAAGATAGAGACCAAATACTAGTAAAACTTACATGCACACTTGTATCTATCTGTAGATTTGATGAATTGTCTCTGAAGAAAATGATGAACGAAAGTAACACTTCAGTTATTTTTAGATTGTTCTAGCCATTCTTTATGGTATAACAGGAAGTGAAATGTTACGATTTTTGTTTTATTTCAAATTCGCGTTTTAATGACAGAAATCTACCAGAATATGAGTTGCGATCCCATTTCCCTTGAAATTATTTGCTGAAAGAGTTCCACAGGCAGTAAAGGTTCTAAGAGAAGTGCATGTTTGTATGTATTCTTGTAAAAGAACTTTTTGTAAATACTTTGCATGTCCATCTTATACTAAAATACAGTTCAAACTAACATGAATTTTAAGGTGTAAAAAATACAACTTTACAGTGTAACGTTTAATTTCTCATTGCACCATATTTAACTTTTGTAGTTCCATGTTGTCGTGTTACCAAATTACGATACACTGTGCACCGGATAACGTATACAGATTTTATTACTGTCTGTGCGTGCTAGTTTATTGACGGCGTTTTTATCGTAAATAATACATTTTTAAGCGGAGAATCAGAAAGTCAACAGATATCCATGATTTTTTTTACAAATACAGGGGTTTATCAAAATGCAGTATGGCTAACGTTTTTGCCTTGTAGTCAATTCTTACTTTTCTGTCTTATGTTGGTATTTCTAATCAGTAGCTGTAATTTGGCCGCAAATTTTTTGTGACGTTTGTTTGCATGTGTGTTGTGTTTAAAATATATATTTGTCCTGAGTGATAATGTGACTTTAGTCATTTTTTTGTGTTATATATGTATAGTAAAACATTTATGAAATACTCTGATTTACTGTTGATAAAATACTTAGACAAGAACGCCCAGATTATTGAATGACGTCTCACTTAGTACCTCAGAAACTTAATACACTGACTTTGGAAAAACTTTATATCTATACTTAGGCAAAAGTCATCGTATCATTACAGCATAAATTTTCATCATTCCGCCAATAGCATAATTATATATACCTCTTCATTTTGTGTGTGGATATGCAGAGACATTGATTAAAGTATCTTGAAGTATGGTGTCTTGTTTGTGTGATTTTTTCTTGCTTTCAAAACATCTTTCGAGCTAGAAACTAGATATTTCTTACTGCTTACGAAAATTTAATAGTGTCTCGGACTCTGAGCAACTCTGTTACTGTATATCACATTGTTGGCAAAATGACTGAAAGCTGAACCTAGGGGGACTAATAGTAAAACAAGACCAAAAAGGAGTGGGGACAGGCAAAGACCTAAAAAACCACAGACCGTTTTTTTTAAACCTCACAAAATCTCGCGGCAGGTAGACACGATTTCAAAACGTCTAGTTAAATCATTCAAGATAGTATCTCTAAAACTTTTTAAATAGCATTTTCTGATATCTGGTATTATAGGTCTGGTCTTGGGGACAGGGTATTTTTCACAAGAGCGACCATTACAATCCACATTGTGAACACATTTCAACATTGAATATTTGCAGAAAACTTCAGTGATTTTCAACCTCGTAAACGCTAAACCGGTTAAAGAGAAAAAAACCATATAATGCCTAAAACGATTTTTATAAGATTTCTGTTTCTGCGTTCTTTTACTGTTTACTGCTGCAGCATCAGCGTGGGTAAACACACTATCACTTAGCACTTATCACTAGCACCTTAACAAGCACTTCTACACAATCACTTAGCACTTAGCACTAGTACTTTAACAAGCACTTCTACACTATCCTGCTGGAATGGTCTACCAAAATACCACAAAAATAGTGCCAAAAGAAAAACTTTTCAACCTTAAAAGTGGAAATTAAATGACATATTTTTGGCAGAGAGAAAATATTATCTAAAAAAAGCGTTGCGCGAAGCAAATTTATTTCTTGCCAAACACTGTATTTTGCTATCGAGATATTTAACTCTTGTCGTTCTTTTCTTTCGCTTCAGTACATTTTACACTCTACTAAACATGCTTAACTTAAAGACAACTGTAGGCAAAGCAAAGTCGAGAACGCCATACTCCCGAGTTTTACTACATACAGTTAGTGTTACTCTGGCACGGTTTCTCGTATATACAATAATAATTTAATCAGCTTTTGTTGTTGTTTGGATGTTGTTGTTGTTTTTTTGTTTTTGCTCTCTTTTTTTCGAGTTACCGAGTTTTTTATATATTTATAAACATGAAGGGAATTGGCCGAATTATCTCGGGTTATTGAATTACTAAATTAATATGTCAAGTGTATCAATTCTTACTCTTTTTCAATTAAAGAGGCTGTACTCCAGATTTGACATAAAAAATTTTTTTCATAAATTATATATTTAGATGCCGTGAGATTATAACAACATAATATTTTACTTCAAAACTGATTACAAAAGTCAAAATAGAATAAAAAAAATATATTTTCGCTCCAGCCTTATTTGAACTCTGGACCCTCATGTTAACAAAATATTTCCAACGCTTTTACTGTCACCACCATCGCCGTATGTGATATTACAGATATTTACTTTAAATCTTACAGAGTTATACCGTCGCGTTACGATATAGCACTTTGAAACGGAAAAAAATCAATTTATAATGTAATTATTTGACTTATTTTTTATCAGTAAGTTATTTTTTAAGCATTAGTCATAAATATTACAAGAAATTTATAATACACGAAAACTTTCTTTTGTTTGTCATCTGGAGCACAGCCCCTTTAAAAAAACAAACTATTTCTCTCAGATCTGATGATTAAAAATATCTGGCATCCAATTTTCTGTCGATTAGGAGTTAACTACCTTTAAAGTGACGACGTCTTATGTAACGGCTTATCTTTATAAGAGTACTCTGAAATGATTATATCGTATGTAAGAGGGAACATATTTAACCATTCTATTACTTTCAGTCATTTTGATGCAATGTCCTTCATAGGCGGCACTTTCCTTACTATCTTATTTTCAGTCAAACTGGACTTAGCTTCCCGTAATTAGTAATGGGCTAAAACTCCGACAGTTATTTCAATTCAATTTTGAGCCACTTTGAAGTGACGACCTCAAATGTAAGAGGAACTACACTTTCTATATTATTTCAAGTAAAATAGACTTTTCTCAGTTCGAAGTGAAGGTTAACGACTCATTCAGAAATTAGAAATCATCCCTTTTTGAAGATTTGACGTCATATATAAAGGGACAACTTTGAGCATCATATTTTCAGTCGATTTGGAGTTATCTTCCATTGAAATTATGACGTCATGTTATGTGTACAGTCAAACTTGTCTATAAATACCATCCTGAGGAAGACCAAACAGTGGTCTGTAGAGGCAGGTGGTCTTTGTTCACAGAAAAAAATTCCTCTTAAGTGGGACAAAATGTGGTCTTTATTCACAGGCAGTCTTTGTTCACAGGTGGTCTTTGGCACAGGCTGGACTGTACCTTACTAAATCACACACACACACACACACACACAAACTTTGCTCTTTCAGTCAACCTGATCAATTTCCCTTTTTATTTATTCATTCATTCATTCATTCATTTATTTTATCTATGTCTAATACTATTTTCAGTAATCAATTCATCAACAAAATATAAAAATTCATAAATATAAGACTGATATTTTCTCTGTTGCTCTCAGCTGCCGGAACAAAAACAGATCGCCGGTCACTGAAACTTTCAAATGTGTTTTCCTTTGAACCAACTCGCTTTTCTCCGCTGGACCTGAAAAATTGAAAACAAAAGGGCAGAAACCAAGGGAAACTTATCATTTGATAATTAAATTAAACATATAAATAAAAAAAATTCAAAACAGTAACCAGTGGAAATAACAGAGGAAGTTTTGCGAAATTGGTATAGAAGAATCACTAATCTTAACCAGCAAAAATCTAATTTTCAGTGTCTATGACTTGCTGATTTTAGTTTCTCATTTTACAGTAATTAAAAATGATTGTTTTCGGATGATTGTTCTTCATACTTTTTCCCGGAAAGATTGTTAGTGCCATGTTTCATGAAGTTCTTTACTTTTCATTTTGTGTTATCTTTTTGGTTTAATAAAAGTCTTTCAAATAGCAAGGAAGACTTTTTCCTTTTTCATGATAACAAATGAACATGTTAGGAAGATTTTAATTTATTACAATCAAGCTGTTATAATGAATTGTTATTTATTTCTGTCACATCTTCACGACCATTTGATAATTCATCATCATTATAATCATCATTACATTTACAATCATCATCATCATCATCACTATATATGAGAAGCTGGGACGAACAAAACAACAATAATCTTAACAAAACACTACAACGACAACCGCAAAAGATTAAACTGCAATCAACAAGATGACGAAGAAAAATTATCGATAGCATGATGACCATCACGACACAACGACAACAAAGGTCGTACTGATACTACTGCAACGTTATTAGCGTAACCATCAAAACCAATACGTCGTCATGACGGTTGACTATAAAAATACCAAGGCAACTACATCGCCGACACTAAACAGACACGCCCACAAAGAGCAATACGTCACCATGACCATGAAAATACCAAGTCGACTACATCTCCGACACTAAACAGTCACGCCACAAAGATCAATCCGTCACCATGACCATAAAAATATTATAGCAACAAAACGTATGACTTCAAAGACAAATACGAAGCCCAGACTAAATAGACATGCACACCAAGACCAATACGTCACCATCACCATTAAAACACCACAGCAACAAAGCACAATGACTTCAAAGACAATTAAGACGCCCAGACTAAACCGACTAGCCTACCAAGACAAATGATTCACCACAACCATACAAAAACCATAGCAACAAAACGCGATGATTAAAAGACAAGTACGACGCCAAGATTAAACAAACCTGCTCACCAAGACAAATGCGTCACAATGACCATAGAAACAGAACAAACACAAAATACAATGTTACCCTTCAAGACCTTTACTACCTAAGACGAAACAAACACAACCACTAAAACTGACAAGTCACAATGATCATAAAAAGACCACAATCACAAAATGCAAGTGCCCACTGAGGCAAATACGACATTAAGACGAAACTATCACGACTGACAAGTCCAACACAGAAATACCATATATGGTATAGCAACCTAATTCACTGTTATGCCAAAGCCGATACGAGATCAAGACAAACAAAAGGGCCATGATGACCCTGGATCGCTCACCTGAGTGGATGAGGGTCTACTGTTAGGCAAACATCAGATGCAACATTACATTTTGTAACTGAAGATTTTCAAAGATCTCATATTTTATACAAATAAAATCCATAGGGCAGAGGCAATTTCCAGATAGCAGCTTGAAAAAAGATGTCATTTGAAGCAAAATATTGATGAAAATCTATTTTTAGCTCTGGCAGCCTTTTTGTTCAATGGAGCTAAACCGCTTTAGCACTTTTAATAGAGGGCTTTGTAAAGAATATTTTCGTAAAATTTGGTAGAAATCTCTTAGCCGTTAAGGAGGAGATGTTGTTTGAGTATTTTCTATTATTAGCTTTTGCAGCCCTTATGTGTAATGGAGCGGAACGGTTTCAGCAATTTTAGAAAAGGCAATATAGGGAACATTTCTGTAAAGTCTGGTTAAAAACCCCTGTAGTTTACGAGGAGATTTTGTTTGATTTGTTTAGATGTCATTTGAAGCCAAATATTAACAAAAATCTATTCTTAGCTCTGGTGGCCATTTTTTTCAATGGAGCGGAACCGTTTCAGCAATTTTAATAGCGGGCTATGTAAGGCACATTTGTGTGAAATTTGGTGGAAAATTACCTTGCCATTTTGGAGGAGATGTTGTTTGATTTTTTTTACTAAAATCTTTTTTTAGCTCTGGTGGCCATTTTGTTCAATAGAGAGGAAACGCTTTAGCAATTTTAATACAGGGCTATGTAAGGAATACTTTTGTGAAATTTGGTAGAAAATCACCTAGCCGTTAAGGAGGAGATGTTGTTTGTTTTTTTCTAGTTTTGGCTTTTGCAGCCTTTATGTGCAATGGAGCAGAATGGTTTGAGCAATTTTAGAAAAGGCAATATAAAAAACATTTCTGTAAAGTTTATTTAACAAGAGGGCCATGATGGCCCTGAATCGCTCACCTGATAGACCATGAAACGATATTGTAGACATAATGAGGTGAGAATTGGTGAAAGAAGGGCATGTGTCCACACTTGCTGATTGGTGAAGTTTTAACTTTACATGAACTGTTTTAATAATTTCCAGTTTACCTCATTTCGTCTAGATGATAAATACATGGAAAATGTTAACATTTCAAAGTCATTAGACTTTCGATACATTTTTTTTTTCTTTGTAAGTTAACATGAAACTATTGTATGAAGTACAAATTGAAATATGGATATCTGAAACAGGTGTAATGTTTTCATTTTGGCTGAAGGTAGTTTCCTTCAGAAATGTACAGTCTAGAAGTGACTTTTGTGTTAGGGTATATGCTATTTTGAGACAGTATTTAAGTTACATAATGGTATGCAGTTAACCTGTGTTGGTAAATTCTGTACCAGTACAGAATTTGAGAGCACGTTATGACACACAAGATAGGTGATCCACAGACCATGGACTGTACGTACTGAACTCAGCAGTTGGGAAGACCGAAGCAAACTTTGCAGACTAAGATCAGATGGCTATATAAACTATATATAAAATGAATTGACTATGGGGCGGGGTCAATTTGACCCCGGGGATCATGATTTGAGCAAACTTGGTTAAGGTCTACTAGGTCATGCTACATGCAAAATTTCTAAGCTCTAGGCTTTCTGGTTCTGGAGTAGAAGATTTTTTGAAGTTTTTCCTATATAAACTCTATATAAAATCAACTGACCCCCAGGCGGGGTCAATTTGACCCCGGGGATCATGATTTGAGCAAACTTGGTAGAAGTCTACTAGTTAATGCTACATGCAAAATATCTAAGCTCCAGGCCTGCAGTTCTGGAGAAGAAGATTTTTGAAGTTTTTCCTATATAAACTATATATAAAATGAATTGACTATGGGGCGGGGTCAATTTGACCCCGGGGATCATGATTTAAGCAAACTTGGTAAAGGTCTACTAGGTAATGCTACATGCAAAATATCTAAGCTCCAGGCTTTGTGGTTCTGGAGAAGAAGATTTTTGAAGTTTTTCCTATATAAACTCTATATAAAATCAATTGACCCCCGGGCGGGGTCAACTTGACCCCGGGGATCATGATTTGAGCAAACTTGGTAGAAGTCTACTAGGTAATGCTACATGCAAAATATCTAAGCTCCAGGCTTTGTGGTTCTGGAGAAGAAGATTTTTGAAGTTTTTCCTATATAAACTCTATATAAAATCAATTGACCCCCGGGGCGGGGTCAATCTGACCCCGGGGATCATGATTTGAGCAAACTTGGTTAAGGTCTACTTGGTTATGCTACATGCAAAATATCTAAGCTCTAGCCTTTGTGGTTCTGGAGAAGAAGATTTTTGAAGTTTTTCCTATATAAACTCTATATAAAATTAACTGACCCCCGGGCGGGATCAACTTGACCCCGGGGATCATGATTTGAGCAAACTTGGTAGAAGTCTACTAGTTAATGCTACATGCAAAATATCTAAGCGCCAGGCTTTGTGGTTCTGGAGAAGAAGATTTTTGAAGTTTTTCCTATATAAATTCTAAGTAAAATCTATTTACCCCCGGGGCTGAACCAGTTTGACCCCGGAAGTCATGATTTGAGCAAACTTGACAGAGGTCCCCTAGATGATGCTTCATACCAAATATGAAAGCTCTGGGCCTTGTTATTTCAGACAAGAAGATTTTTGAAATTTCCATTTTAAAAACACCTTTTAGGGCCTCATAGCCATATTGTGCATTGGACTGGAACCATTTGAGCAAACTTGGTAAAGGGACATCTAAGGACCATTAGTATGAAGTTATTTTAAAATTGGGCCAGGGGTTTAGGAGGAGATGTCATTTAAAGAAAATGTTGACGACGGACGACGGACGACGGACGGACGACGGACGCCGGACACAAGGGTATCCTAATAGCTCACTCTGTCACTGCGTGACAGGTGAGCTAAAAATAGCCTTGTGGTTTAGAAGGAGATGCCATTCAAGATAAAATGTTGACGACGGACCCTGGATGCCGGACACATGGTGATCACAAAAATACTATCAACAAGACTAATAAGTAAGCATGACCACAGAAACCCCAGATACAGGAAAGCAGAATGACCACAAAGACCAGTACTATGCCAAAAATAATTCAAACACGCCTTTCAAAACTAATATGTCACCATGGCCATAAAAACACTATATCAAATACTACACTATAAACTCCACATAGACCAATACAACATAAAGACAAAACAACCACGACACCCAAGACAAATATGTCACAGCGACTATAGAAACAGCACAACCACCAAAACACTGTTGCTACTTGGACCAATATGTAATTTTGATCAAAGAAACACTGCTAAATCAAAAACACCAGAATGAAGCCAAGACATAACAAACACGATAGCCCAGTCCAGTACATCACAATGACCATAGCAATACCACGATTTCCAAAACACCGTAACCACAAACTAAAGACGAACCAAACACTTGGCCACAAAGACCAAAAACAACATTTAAATGAAGAAACACTACTAACAAGAACAATACGTCAAAATGACCACAACAAAACACTACAACCCGAGAACACTGTGAATAACAAAAGCAGTACAACCTTAAGACTAAACAAGACACTAGTAGCTAGACTAATATGTCACAATGAACATATGAATACCACAACCATCAAACAAAATGACCAACAGTCGAGACGAAGTAAGCATGACCATCAAAGTTACCAAAGAAACACAAAGACCACCAAAACAATGTTACTTCGAATTCCAAAACAATTACGACGTCAAGCAAAAACAAAAATGACTTAAAAGACCAGTATGTCACCATGAACAAAAAGAGACCACAATCATCGAACCACAGTAACCTCTAAAACCAGCGCGACGTCAAGGCAAATCAAACACAATGCAGAAGACCAATTTGTCACCATGACAACAGATATTCCACGGCTACGACGTTTTGACTAAAGAAACGCGGCAACCAAGACCGATAAGTTACCATCACCAAAGAAACAGCAAAGCTACCAAAATACAAAGACCACACAGACGTCAAAACATTTTTAACACGCCCACCAAGGCCAAAACATCCCCATAACCATTAAATTACAACCACCTCAAAAAACACCGTGACCAACAAGACCAGTACAACGTAAAGACCAAACAAACACAATCACAAGACAAATATGTCCCATTGATTAAAGAAAGACCACAACTACAAAAACACTGTTGTCACCATGGCAAGAGCAGTATGAACTTTAAACATTCAAATAAGTCACAATGCCCAAGGAAAAGTCACGACTACTATAACATCATGACCACAAAACAAAATGAAGCCAAAACAGTGACCACCAAGACAAATATGATGTTAAAACGAAACAAACGCCTCCACTAAGCCCAATCCGTCAACCCAACAATGAAATCACCACAACCTGAAAACACTGTGGCTACCAAAACGAATACGACCTTAAGACTAAATAAACATGCCCATAAAGATGTCACAATGAACAAAGAAGTTCCACAACCACTAAAACAAAACGACTAACAGTCAAGATGAAACAAACACGTCCACCAAGACTTATACAAAACCATGACCACAGAAACACCACGACAACAAAAACGATGCTGAGACGAAATAGACACAACCACCAAGATCAATACGTGAACTTACATATAAAACACCAAGATCATTAAGATGCAACGACAACCAAAACATCCCAACCACAAATACCATAACCATATAATGAATACAAAGGCTGATGCAACATCACAGCAATCAAAACAACAAAGCCTGTCAATACATTCAGACCTTTTAAACAAATACAGCAACTGGAACATCAAAACGTTTTAATCAAAAACACATTGACAAGTTAAACAATCATTACACCAGTACCAAAAAGATCAAATCAAATCACCACCACTGAAACATCTTGACCGCTAATATCATAAAGGCACAAAGACCAGTACACCACGTTCATCAAAACAAGTCGCCACTGCAAACATCAAGCTTGATAAAACAAAACAGCATTCATCATATAACAACCTACAAGACCATCATGACGTCACGAGCATAAAAACATCATGTGCATCAAGAAAATCAGGAAACATTCTCCTAAATATACTATGAAGAAAATTAATGACACCAAGACCATCAACACCATAACAACACCCGGACCTGTATGTCTACTTTATCTCTATGAAATCCATCTCAACATCAAGACAACACAAACAACAAAACCATCGTTTAACTATCATTCAAACACGATCTAAAAATAGCCTATATATACAAAGAAGAAAATAAAGTCGGGGTTATTCTGCAGTATACCACTCGCGTGCGCTTGTTGTTTTGGCTGTTCCGTGAACCGCCGTCACCCCACGTATAAAATTTTTATGAATGACAGTCACGTGATGTTTGTAAATACCATTTTGGTAAATATACGTCACTAAGACAAACCAACCGTTTTATTTGTAATTTTGAATTTAACATGAAAATAAAATTACAACCAAATGCCATATCCTCAAAAGTACCACTCGGGCATATATCAACCTAATAAAAGCCAACTAAACAAACTACTGTACAAGATGATAACATATTATGAAATGAGAACGATATGACGTCATACAGGCTATAGTCTGGTCGGTTTGTCTCGTGACTACTACTGTAGGAATCGTAGTACAACAACAAAGTTCGGCTGCAAAATGGCACAAAAAAAGCCAATTTACTTAGAATGGGCACAATTTGTGAAATAATAATAGCCGAGCAATGTTTTCTGTCAATAATCCATGTAAATGTTACTTGTGTCTACACCCGGTGTCTACATTAAAATTCACACACGTATGCCGACTTTCGTGTAAGCGACCTTGTGACGTTTACATATGCTATTTTTAGCATCTGAAAACATGAACATCTTTTATTTGTTTGAACATTTCATTTATTGGTAAATTGCAATTTTTGTTCGAAATAAAAAAAAGAAATTATCAACTGATGAAAAGTGTGTTGTTTATTTGTTCATTTATTGGATTGATCAACTTATTATGTGGAAGCCAACTCTTACATATATCGAGGGAGGAAATTTTAACGGCCAAACCCAGGGGCGAACCGCGCAAGTGTTTTTACGATCGTAAGAAGTAGTTAACACTTATTTCACAATGTGGTTTATTGTTTGGTCGTGTTAGAATCGAAATAACAAGTATCCAGTTGTGGTTTATCGTAGAATAACCCGCGTTTTTCGTTCTTATGCGAAACAATATATCACTCAGGCCTACGGCCTTCGTGATATATTCCTACGCATAAGAACTCAAAACGTGGGTTATTCTACGATAAACCACGCCTGGATACTTATTATTTCTTAATTCTAACACGATCTAAAAATAGCCTATATATACAAAGAAGAAAATAAAGTCGGGGTTATTCTGCAGTATACCACTCGCGTGCGCTTGTTGTTTTGGCTGTTCCGTGAACCGCCGTCACTCCATGTATAAAATTTTTATGAATGAAAGTCACGTGATGTTTGTAAATACCATTTTGGTAAATATACGTCACTAAGACAAACCAACCGTTTTATTTGTAATTTTAAATTTAACATGAAAATAAAATTACAACCAAATGCCATATCCTCAAAAGTACCGTTCGGGCATATATATACAACCACACATAGTCATATCAACCTAATAAAAGCCAACTAAACAAACTACTGTACAAGATGAGAACATTTTATGAGATGAGAACGATATGACGTCATACAGGTGATATGACGTCACCCAGGCTATAGTCTGGTCGGTTTGTCTCGTGACTACTACTGTAGAAATCGGAGTATTACCGGCGTACAACATCAAAGTTCGGCTGCAAAATGGCACAAGAAAGCCAATTTACTTAGAATGGGCACAATTTGTGAAATAATAATAGCCGAGCAATGTTTTCTGTCAATAATCCATGTAAATGTTACTTGTGTCTACACCCGGTGTCTACATTAAAATTCACACACGTATGCCGACTTTCGTGTAAGTGACCTTGTGACGTTTACATATGCTATTTTTAGCATCTGAGAACATAAACATCTTTATTTGTTTGAACATTTAATTTATTAGTAAATTGCAATTTTAGTTCGAAATAAAAAAAATGAAATTATCAACTGATGAAAAGTGCGTTGTTTATTTGTTCATTTATTGGATTGATCAACTTATTATGTGGAAGCCAACTCTTACATATATCGAGGGAGGAAATTTTAACGGTCAAACCCAGAGGCGTACCGCGCAAGTGTTTTTACGATCGTAAGAAGTAGTTAACACTTATTTCACAATGTGGTTTATTGTTTGGTCGTGTTAGAATCGAAATAACAAGTATCCAGTTGTGGTTTATCGTAGAATAACCCGCGTTTTTCGTTCTTATGCGAAACAATATATCACTCAGGCCTACGGCCTTCGTGATATATTCCTACGCATAAGAACTCAAAACGTGGGTTATTCTACGATAAACCACGCCTGGATACTTATTATTTCTTAATTAATATCGTTATTATTAATTACAATCATAATTTTATCATTCATTATATATCATTATCATCATCATTATTATTATTATTTTTACTTATTATCAATGTCATCAAAATTATTCTTCATTATTATTTTGTCATTCATTTACTATATTATCATTTACTTATTAGTATGTGATAAAATTTCACATATATTATCAATGCCGATACTTAAACAAATCATAAAGTGCAATTTTCATAAAGTTTTTTTTTTAACGTAACTTGACCTGATTTTTTCAGATGCCTTAAGATTTAAGATTAATACCTTTCATTTGATCAAATTAATCTTTACTAATTTCGTGTATAAAATCAATTACATTTACTGATATCTGTATTTATTTGTTAATAACACTGAGGAATTCATCATGCAAATAAAATTATCATTACCATTTTTATTTTATTATCATTTATAGCATTTACTATCAGTACTGTTGTCATTATTTTTCTGTTCGATTTTTCTATGGTCTGTCTATTATTATCATTATTATCATTATCATCATTATTGTTATTAAAAAGTATATTACTATATACAATTCCATTTCATGTTGTTTCTTTTATACTAGATATAAAACACTTTTTTTTCAAAATGTAAACCTAATAACGCCTTAAGTTTCTAGACTTCCTTACTTCTTTTTTTTATAAACAAATATTTTTTCATTTATCTTTGTTTTGTTGTTGTTGTAATGTCAGGCATGTTCGAAAACAAATCATTTTTACCTTTAAGAAACAGACAGCAGTCTCCAACAGAAATGCACTGTCCGATGACCATCCAATTCTCTTCACAAAACTACAAGAAAAAAAATCTTTATTAAAGCACAATTTAAGATGAATAGGATAAAATAAACAAACATTAACATTATTCATCAATTCAAATACAAACACCGTTTCTTTCAAGCGTTTGGCAAATTCAATAAACTTCAATCATCAAAACATACGTCAATATTATTACTCACCATCAAATTGCTTTGTCCAGTAGAACCTTTTTATCAAAGAAATCAACTTACAATGTACCCTAATATTTACAAGAAGTTTCTTTACCGAGTTATTCGTGCTTTTAGAAAGATTGCAACTGTTTGTACTGGAAACAGTTGCGTCAAGTGTTATTAAAATTTATCCTAGTGTAAACAAAAAGAAAACATCAGTTAAAAATCAAAATAAACAAAAAGGCTCAAGTGCGGTTCAAACCCACGACCTTAAGTGAAAAAGTATCTTACTTGTGCCAGTTAATTAAATCACGACAATGGTATGAGTACTTACTTTCTGTGGAGGTAGTGTGTTAGTTATCTCCCACCTTAGTTTTTTTTTTTTAAACTAGAACTGACCACGAGTCGGACGTGTCGCCTGACGATAGCATACCAGTTATTTAACTTTTGTCTCTGGAATGGGGAATTTATAGGCCTCGAACAAGAATTTATTATGAAAAATTACAAAGGGCAATGACTCAAAAACTATGTGAAAGAGTTATGGTTCTTGGGCACTGCACCTCTCCACAGTGAGATCTATTCACATATGAAGTTTCAAGTTAATATCTTTAATACGTTTCAAGTTATGCCCCGGACAAGAATTCAGTATGAAAAATTATAAAGGACAGTAACTCAAAAATTGTGAGAAATACAGTTAAGTCTCCATCTACAGAACTGACTATTAAAACCTCTTAAATTGTATATTCACGTGTACGAGAAATAATTTCATCTAGATACAAAAAGATAATAAAATATACTAGTCTTGTCCCCAAATGTTAAGTTCAAATAAGTTCAGATATTCAAAAAGACCTGTCCCATAATTTATTATGAGTTCAGAACTGTTGACAAGGAAATTGCTAACCAGGGCACGCCTGGTGTACAATATTCTGATATAATATGAGGACTTGTCTACAAAATAATTATAAAGGGCTGCATATTTCTATACTGGCTATCATATTGATAATTTTTGATATTATGTGTATGTCCAGACTAGCATACCCGTCACATTTTATTTGAATATTCTAAACATTTAAGAGTTTTAAATCTGCAAATAACTTACCATATATTCCACATGTTGTCTGTATAATGAATGGCCATCAAAATAGAAGATACGTCCCTTTCCCTTAGCTGATCGAAAAAATCTACGAAAAGAAAAAAACAGTCGATTTGAAGCCATTTTAACATATAAAATTATGCAATAAACAATGATGTTTCAAAGCATATTGTATCACGTGATCAATACAATCTCTAAATGGAGAAAAACTTGTTATGACAAATATTTTAGAATTTTTATAACGAACAATTTTACAATAAATAAATTACTTTTGTAAATAAAAAATATTTTGAAGCCAAAAGCTGAATAGTTTTCTAGAATTTAAAATTGTCTTCTTATCTAAAGACTGTTACGATCACGTGATTCAACAGTATTTGCATTAGAAAATAAACTGTTTTATTTATATTGTTACTATGTTTATAAAATAAATAATAAAGATTATCAACAAGTTTGCCATGGAACATTTGCATCATAACAGAAAGCATAAAGTCATCACTTGGTCTATCCGAGCCAACATCAGGGGTGCCAAGAGTCGGGACCCTCATGAATGAAGGGTAGTTTCGAACATGAAAACCACATCAAACGACCCCCCTCCACCGAGTGGACTGAAGTTCATGCCACACAAACATCAGTTTGAACACTTCCATGCATCTGACCGTAATATATGTGCACAGTATATTTTCAATCACCCACTGGTTGAAACTATCATAGAACTTGCAGATATCTGTGCAAGCGCAATTTTCCACTTCCCATTTGGCTGTGGAAAAAAGCCAACAGGAAGTTCTTTAACACAAGCTTGACTTCTTCTAAAATAGTTATAGTTATAGGGACCAGTGAGAAGAAATTAAGTGTCTTAGAAACATAACCCTACAGTACTGAGTTGTTTTTTTATTATCTCCCTTTATGGTTCTTAATTATGCTTGTTCGGAGAATAACTTCAAAACTATTAACTTTAAAACTATTAAAGGAATTTTATTAAAACTTCACAGTTATATAGAACAGTCAGAGAAAATGCAGTGTTTATGAACCTTAATTTTATCTTGCTTATTTTTTTAATTATCTCCCTTAATGATAATTACAAAAGTTATATAATGCTTGTCTAAAGCATAAGTTCTAAACTTTAAAAGTATCAATGATGTCTCATTATATCTTCACACAGTTATAGAGACTAGTAAGAGGAAGTGCAATGTTAAAAAACCATTACTCCACATTACTTAGTTTTTTAATTATCTCCCTTTATAATATCTAATGATGCTTGTTAGGAAAATAACTTGAGAAGTATTGCAGGAAATTGAATAAAACTTCAAACAGCTGTAAAGTCCATTGAGAGAATGTGCAGTGCTAAAGAACCATAACTTTAGTTTTTTTTAATTATCTCCCCATATAAAACTTAATATAGCAGCCCCGATCAATAAATAAATCAATGGCTTATCAGCTGGAATTCTAGAGAAATCCACTACCTATCACCGCTTCATCTAACATATAAACATTTTTGAAAGATTTTCAAAACTTTACATCAAAAGATAGCATATGCAATTCTCTTTAAAATTGTGTAAAAATTGTTTATTTCAGTGCGAGCTAAAAATTAGAATACAAGTGGGAAGTCCGTAAAATCGGTATTTTTCAAGCTTGCTGCCATGAATTTAGCACGGCTTGTGATTGTAAAATGGTCTCGGTTTTTCTTGTTTTTTGTTCGTATTATCTCTCACGGACTGCTTTCAAGGGATCTCACTTTTTTCAGATCAACACATATCCACTTGACATGAATGAATCATGCATCAGTTGAAAGATGACTGGATAAGGTTTCTGATGGTATTTTTATAATTAACATGTACCAAGAAATAGCCCCCTAAAGTCAAGGTCACTTATATACTTATAATCATGCTTACACAGTTCAGATAGGGAACAGTGACTGAACTGAACATGTTTCTCTAAATCTGTATGTTATATTTCAGTTTGCAAATCAAAAAAGTGAAAACTTTTGGAAAGATTTATAGAACTAACTGTTAATTATGCATCTGAATTCTCCTGAAATGTGAAATATTATAATGTTATTAATTAGTCGAATTCATATTGGCTTTGTTATTGGGCTGAGGACAGTCATATTGGCCTGAGGCCGAAGGCCGAAGGCCAATATGACGTCTGAAGCCCATCGTTGGTGACCTCCGGTACATATTCCGCACAACTACATTATGTACCGTGGGATAATTGACTGCTGATTATTCGTTTTCATGAATATTTATTAGCAAAGGGATGTAACTCTTCGTCGAATGAGATGCCGCATTACAAATAGACACTCTTCAGTGTGGAGAGTAGGCATAATGACAAGTTACTTAAAATGGACGTATTTTCCAGGATTTAAACATAGGCGCGGAAGGCAAATTGTAACAAGTAATTTCACTGGCTGAGATTTCGGTAAGGGAAATCTTACGGAAACCAATGAAAGTAGGTAATGAATTATTCATGAGTACGAAATTTTACCAGCCAATTGTCCCACGGTAGATAAATAGAGTGAAACGGAATGGATCGAACGTGGGTTTCCGACGATGTCTGAAGCCCAATAACAAAGCCAATATGAATTCGACTAATTAATGACAATTTTATTAATTAACTTTATAATATTATTCAGCATGGATATTTTGGACTTGAATTAAATGAGATTAATAAGGGTAAAACTTGTGATCGTCTGCTTTTCACTTCCGCGCAACATAATATTTGGTAAATATGAAAATCACTAAATGAAAGGTTGAACACTGCTAAATTTATTGTGATCCGATAGCGCAGGGTCTCCGCAAACTTTTTTGCTACTTTTTGAACTTTTTAAGAGATAAAAACTTTTATGTAAAAACTAGGCTAAGCGTATTCAAAATGGCGTCCAACATGGTGAAAATCCTAGGCTCATATAAGGCCGAGTTTTTCCTGAATCCTGATTGGCTAAATCTCGTATTGGCCGACTTTTTACTTATTGGCCGTGTTTTTTCGTATTGGCCGAGTTTCGAGCTTTACTGGCGAGGCTTTGGTTGTATCAAGCCAACAACATGGTCAGAATCTAGTTCAATATTATAAAGTTAATTAATAATAAAATGTATTGAGGGGTGATAGGACAGTTTGTTGGATGTAAATTGACTGTATGGATGTCTGAGTCCGAAAAACCTGTTAAAAAAGCTCAAGTACTTGAGCTGCTATTTAGCTTAAAGTCCTAAGATTATACACTATCAAATTTTGAACTTTTTGGGTAAATGAAGCCCCGATATTTATATATATATATATATTATACATAATTTTACAGCCATCTAGTTGTTTGCTTGTACTTAGAGAAATTTCGAGGCTACCATATAACATTTAATACAGCCGCAAAAATATCACTATGTTTTCATAATACATGATCAAATGAATAAATCACTGTAAATGAGCCCAGGACAGTTTTAAATGGTCTAAGTATCCATACCGTACCTCCACCAGTAAGATGGGTCACCTGACGCATGCATAGGTCATCAGACGCTGACCTTATCAGCTTTTCTATACAGTGGAAAAAGTTTTCAAAGTACAATCACAGCGTGTCAAAATGCATTTGCTCTTTGGCCATATCTCTCAAACAATGCCTCAAATGCATGAATTAAGCATACAATATTGTTGAATTGAGAGATATATTATGTATCTGTGATATTAACAATGCGTGAAATTTAGAAGTCAGCATTGTCAGAAACTTAAAAACACATTACATTATGATAACAGTGATACTGGAAAAGGAAGAAACATTGAGAGTTACTGCAAATATTGCGTAAGCGATGCCATGTTTGACTCAATATATATTTATGTAATAAATTACCGAAAAGTATTAAATATGCTACAAAATCACAGAGTAAAATACAAATCGCATGTATCCCATTACGAATTGGAATGATAATAAAGTCTTTTTACAAACTTTTACAAATTATACACATATACGTTGAAAAGGTGTCACCAATTGTTTTTGTAACAGCATTTTTGTGCAGTGTGTTTTCAAGACACTTATTAGAACATTAGGATTATGTAGATTTACGAAACAAAACCCATTACATTTTCAATGTAGTACGGTTAATTATGCATGTTAACATATGGAAGATCTTGTCCACTATCTGAACAGCAAACAACAGATCTAGCATAAGTACACCATTATGTAACTGGAACTAATAAACATAAATATTTACTACATAGTGTAATTGGAATATGATGTATGCTTGTGAAAGATCTTGCCTGCTGTCTTCCCAGCAAACAACAGATTTACCACAAGTACACCATCATACAATTAGAATTTGTACAACACATGCTAAGGATCTTTTACACCATACTCACAACCAGCAACACACATATCACAGGTATAGCATTATTCAAATAGGGAAGAGGTTGTACCTTAAATTAAATAAAGAAACCAATGAACCATTTTCTTTTCTATTTTCCTAACTGGAATTTATGAACTGGTGATATGGATCTTGTCAACCATCTTCATGGCGAACGACAGCTAGTGATCCACCACAAGTATAGCAAGATTTGATTGGCTTGGCGAAAGGAACTGATAACAAATTTCACTTTCTTAAGTTAACAAGTCTACAGATCTTGGCCACCATCCTCACAATGAACAACAGATCTGTAAAACGTGTTATCTAGAGCAGCTATATAATGTCTTGGGGTAATGATATTGCAAACTATTTTTATAGCAAGAAACTCAGTTAAAACTCGCTGAACACCCTGGTGGAAGTTTGGTACCAAACTGGACATGGTGTGAACCAAATTTTCATTCTACTCTTTTAGCTCTTGGAGCGATGCATTTTCAATGTTTATTTGTTTAATGCATAAAGGTTTGTAAAAAGACTTTATCATTCCAATTTAAAATTAGATACATGTGATTAGCATTTTACACTCAGATCATTGTGGCATATTTCATACTTTCGGTAATTTGTTATATAAATAAATATTCAGTCAAACATAGCATGGCTTATGCAATATTTGCAGTAACTCTTAAAGTTTCTCCCTTTTCCAGTATCACTATTATCATAATGTAACGTGTTTTTAAGTTTCTGACAATGATGACATCTAAATTTCACACATTGTTAATATCACAGATACATAATATATCTCTCAATTCAACAATATTGTATGCTTAATTCATGCATTTAACACACCGTTTGAGAGATCTGGCCAAAGAGCAAATGCATTTTGACACACTGTGATTGTACTTTGAATACCGTTTCCACTGTATGGAACACCTGATAACGTCAGCATCTGATGACCTATGCATGCGTCAAGTGACCCATCTTACTGCTCGAGGTAAGGTACAGATATTGAAACCATTTAAAACTGCCCTGGGCTCATTTACACTGATTTATTCACTTAATCATGTACCACGAAAACTGATTATTTACATAGTTTTCAGTGGTATTTTTTGTGGCTGTAGTAAATGTTATATGGTAGCCTCGAAAATTCTCTGAGTACAGACAAACAACTAGATTAAAAAAGTTCTTAACTTGAAACTGTATAATCATAGCACTTTAAGCTAAATACTAGTAGTTGTTCTAGGCGAAATATCCTACTTAGCATTGTAAAACTTTTACAAGAGAGGACAAACATCAAGTTATTTCAAACATTTTCTTCCCAGAATTCTATTTTCAAACAGGTTAGGTAAAGCTGTTTTCCAAGACACTGTCCAAATACATTCCTCATTACTTAGGTCTGTCAGGTAAAGGTTGATGTCTTTCTTTGATATGTTTGATTTAATTTGTATTTGTTGAATACAGGCCACAACTCTGTCATGCAGAAAGAAATTTAAACCCAATTTGACAAAATCATGACAGCCTCACAGACTGTCTTGCAAATTATCCAGGTCTCTCACTCAGAAAAGTTTTCAAAGAGAAGATCAAAGTTCGACATTATAAAAATACATTCTCCATTCACTTTTGAGAAAACATCATTCAAAAATAGAATACTAAATTAATATTGAAGTCCATTGATGAGACTGAATTCGAGGAGCATTATTCATTTCTAGTGACCCTCTTGCTCATTTTCCGAAATATTCTTGGCCTGTAAACCAGTATACTGACCTTTGATAGAAAGTTATAACATGATGTATATTTAATATTTGAGGAAATCAAAGACATTTTGTCTAATGACAGCCAAGAAGTCTTCAAAGCATTAGTTTATGATTTTCATGTGAAAATTCTGGAAGTATGATTCTGACAACTAGAAAATCAGGGAACAGAGTCATTCATTATCAGATTCCACAGCCAAAGAAGAAAAATGCTTAACAATGCCACGACTGACATGGAAAATATTTTTGATTCCATAAAGAGGAATGCTCTGTCTGCAAGTAATATAGACAAGATTTACTGTAACAGATATGCCAGTAGTAGCCGAAACATGAAAGATTTACTGTAACAGATATGTCTGAATTTGTCAAAGGACTACTCAGACAAATGGGGTTAACACAGTAAAGACCAAAGTGATAATATTTAGAGAAAGAGAAACACTTCAGGGTAGTGAACACTGTACTTATATTGGAATACAGTCAGAAAGCAAAACAGAGTTTAAGCAGTTGGGTGCTCTGTTTAGTTCATCTGATACGGCAAGCAGAAATCAAAAGAACCTAGCAGAGAAGAGCTTTGGGGTGGGGGCGATAAGCATTGAGTTGCATTGCACTGACTTAAAGCATAAACCTCTTGTTAACTGTTGGTGCCTTTGTAGAGTCAAATTATGAATTATTCAAGTGAAGTAAGGGGCCTTGTAAAGCAAGATGTATCCGAATGACACTGATGCCTCCTTACACGCATCAGAAATCCAAGATGATCAAAAGTGGATGCTTACTTATCAAGATCAAAGATTCTGGAAATGTTGAAGAACTTAGCTTAAGTAAATTAAGATACTGATTAGAAAATAACAGAGCAGAACTGGTCACTTTTACACTGACCTTTAAGGAAGCAGCCCCAAAATCATAAACAGTTCATCTACTCACAATTATCAACCACTCCGTAATGTGTGAGGCTCCAGGGTTCAGATCTTTTTAATGATATACCAGAAACTGATTTAGAAATGCAGCAAAGCAATAGGGGTAATCTACTTAAAATGCCCAATGCAGTGAGTTTAAATTCGTAGGATTTATCCATTTACGTCCAACCATCCTGTTACGTTAGACAGAGCTTTGTGCAGCTGCACATGAGTTGTTGGTCAGTAACTATTTTACAGTACTGTGAGTTTGACCTTTCACCTGGTTAGCCAGAATCAGCTTCTTGTTTTACCTAACATCCTGTAAAATTTTAAGGACGTATGTCAGTTGCTCATGATTTATCGCTCAGACAACGTTTTCAAAGTGCAGGCATCTGTGTTTGGCCCTTGACACAGGGGGCTTTAAACAAAAGGGGTTATCTTCTTTATCATGCCTAACCATCTTGTTATGTCAATGTCTTAAAATTACTTTCAATTATTGCTACTCTCATTTTTTGATATACACGTTTTTGTAATATTAGTTTGAAATCATTAATGCTGAAAACTGTACTTAATAACCTTTGTATAATACCTCTCTGTTAAAGATGGAAAGTCAAACTGGACATGGTCATAAAAGGAATTTATTTATACCGTTTTGGAAATTCATTCAGTTTTCTGCAGGATCGGTGTGAAAGTATGCAGACAAATCTTTGTGTAATCATTTGAAATCTGAATGGCTGTGCATGAGGACTGTATGCATGTATATGTTAACACCAGAAAGTAGAAGATACCCTTTGACTATCTGATTAAGTTCAGATTGTCTGCTTACATAAAAAGTGGTAACAGACTGCATGCTTTAGTCAGAAAGGAAGACAGACTTTGAAGTCTGTGTGATATTATTAACAGGAACTACAACAGAAATGAAAGTTACGTTCTGTTCTGTTCTGTTAATAAAAAGATGGAAAAGAATAAGGCAAAATAATGACAGGGGGACAAATAAAATGATAGACTGATAGTGACTGTTGTAAACTTGGGATAAAGTTGTTGTGATAGTAGTTGTGTTAGCCATCACTGGGGTTGTTGTACAGGCTGTGGTCATGTTTTTGTTTCCGTTTGTAGTTTTGGTTTTTGCTATGGTGGTTGTAGCTGTAGTTATGGTAGTGCCTATTCCACGCCAAGAGGCGGCTATATCAAATATTTGGGATTTTTTATTTGGGCATGTTCAAGAGGCACAGAACAGTGCAATAATGCAGTGGTGAGTTACTAAGCAACACTGGTTATTTTATGTTTTAAGAAACAAACCGTCTAGTGACAAAATACAGACAAAGTAAGGAATTTAAAGAAATACATTTAATGAGAAATTTAGAACACATTACCAGTCTTAACTTCAAACCTTACTGGATGTAATACGGCTATCGAGAAGTCATAGCATTAGGACGCTTTACTCTTTTAAGCGTCTCGACAACACTGATGACTCAGTAAATGTCATACAGCAAAAGATACCCAAACTTACATAACTTTTTTTTCTTTTCACTACTTTGTTAAAAATGCTTCGGAATAACCACAATTTAGTGCTCCAACACTGATACGCTTGTCCTGAAATTCTTTACAATGATTCAAACTTCTTCAAGTAACCTCTCGGTTCTACCACCATTCTCAGTGATTATTGTTGTAATGTCTTAATATCGTAATAAATAGTTGTTGTTTTTTGTTGTTGTTTTTTTAGGCATGTCAAATACATTTGCCGGGTGATATACTAAATACAGTTGTATTGTTTTTCTTTCCACGTTTTTTCTCTACCTTTTTTTGATTTTTAAATGAAGGATGTCTTGGTTATGCATTACTGAAACAATTATGTTAATCAAGTACTAATTTTTGGACAAAAAGTTTGGTGGTACAAGAATTGTGCATAAATGGACATTCCTACGATAACATTTACTAATTCCTTCACAAGCTAAGAGCCGATTTATTTTATAATATTTACTTTTCTACAATCTGTTATTATATACCATATTTTTTCAAGCATAACACATGGCAATGTGACTGAAAAATTAATGGCAACAAAAATATTTAAATTTCATTCTGATTTGTGATCTTAGCCATGGTCATATGATCTACCTGATAACTTGGCACAACTTGGTGCATATCCATTTGTAACGTTTTTACAATTATCAGTTAAAGTTTGTCATTTATACTGATTGTAAGCTGAGATATTTGTTTTATGTTTCTGCTAAGGAATTCAGCTAATTTCAAAGCCATGTTCACAGAAAATTGCGCATTTGCAGATCTGGACTGTTCACTTTTTTAACCCATATTAAAGTTTTACAGTAATTTCAACCCATAAGTGTTGACCTGGGTATGAGTTGGTGAACAGATACATGGAAATGATCACATTAATGTCTATGTGACACGAACTCCAGTCCATTCGGTGTTTAAGGGGTTTGTCCTTTCATGTGGTTTTCATGTATGAAACTACCCTTCAAACATGGGGTCATTGACTCGTAACAGCCCCAAATGTTGACACAAACAGACGACTGGCTGACTATATACTTCCTATATAGATGGAAAGGTTCCCAGGGTCAGCTGGAGTTATCCGAAAATTGTATACTTCAACTGCATTACCAACCAAAAGTAGAACAGAATCATTAAAGAATAAAGACTTATAAATCTCTAACTTCCAAAATACTTAAGTGTTACTTATCTACAAACTTAGTCAATGGTCCACTTTTCACTTTTACCACAGCACCTTCCTCGAAACTTCATGAAGCCTCCACCAACGTGTCCATGTTCCACCAATGTTTGTTACCGAGTGATCGAATTTTCCTCCTATCATCATGTCCATCAATTCCTTTTTAGAACCTATACGCAAGAGAAAATGTATGCAACATGTTACGTTGCTTATACATCCAAGAATATGTAAACTCTGACAATTATACAAAAACATGTTATTTGCCTAAAAGCAATGAAAGACTATTTGTGATTTCTTTTTTGCGTGCGGGTTCAACCTGTAAAATAAAACTGTGGAGTGATTCTGAAGGGACGGCAGATTCGAAACCCAGACAAAATTCAACACGGGAATTTTTTAAGTTACTCATGCTTTAATAGAACCAAATATAGGTTTATGTGAAAAATTAGATTGGAATCTTTCTAAAACATTCACATGTATATGCATTATTGCACAAACTTGCATTTTAACACTGGTGACATCCAGTGACATCCTTGACATCCAGGCAAAATAGCTAACTCAGGTATGATACATGGTCTGTCTCAAAAATGGAAGAACTTGCCTGCATACTTATAGTCAACAATAAGTTTAATTTGAGCAGTTGAGCTGAACATGAAGTTGAAAAATAAACGATTTAGCATTATTTACATAAATATAGGAATTATCTTAAAACAAGTAAAACGTTTTACCTTTTTGTTCTTTTCTTGGCGACGTGGCATCTTGTTTTTTCTGAAAACCCAAACAATGGTCGCTAAACGGCAATAGAAACGAGCAAGGCCACAGATAAAATGTTATAACTGCCCGTGCTTTTGTGAGCGATTTCCTCATTGGCCAAGATTAACCGTTAACAATGTGCATGGCAAATTACATTAAACATCGAAAGTCACGTGATCCGTAAACAAATTTATGGTTCACGAGTCAAGATCATAGTATAATGCTTGTGTGCTAATTTGAATAGATTGGAACAAAAGTAAGAATTATTATACCAAAGAGTTTAAACATATAACACTGGTTTTCTTTAAAATAAAAAGTAACGTAAAAGGTAAAAACTTAAGGAGAGACCGACTGAAAGCTGCGTTACAACTGGAGAAGGCATGTTAGGCTGTATATTTTTTGGCCTACATAAAAAGTATATTCGTGTACTTTAGTATTTTGGAATCCATCTAACAGGTCATCAGTTTTCCCATTGCACTGCAATAAACAACTTTTCGATATAAATCTCTACATATTTGCTGATAAAATGTCACTTGCAACTTTTTCAAGGTCTGAATTTCTGTTCTAACCAGACCCACTACTTCGCACCACTGCGCCATCGCTCAACCAATTCCTTTTTTATGTAATATATCAGACCAAAGTAATTATAGAATTCAAGTTATATTCTGTGTCTGAATCAGTTGACATCCTGGTAAACTGCACCAGGGCCTCAATTAAGGCTCTGATCGACTGCACTGATACGCACAGCCATCAAAAGGCTGTGGTCCCATGGTACGTTGATAACAAGAGGACCATGATGGCTCTAAAGCTCTCACCTGAGTTAAACTGGTAAGAAAGACAAATGAGTTATGCATATTTTCATTGTGTTCCGACCGGATGATTATGAGCCCTTGATTTGTCCAAATTTGAATACAGTTGGGTATATAACTCCATAACTGCTAGTTAGATTTTGACAGGAATGACCATAAGCAAGTGTACTTACGCATATAATTTGTTTATACTGGTGGGATGATTTTAAGCAGAGTTGCAACCCTTGATTTGTTCAAATTTAAATACAGCTGGACAGCAATGATTGTGACCAAGTGTAGCTATGCATATTATCAGCGCATTCATGTCTGAAGATACATGTTTTTCTCAAAAACAATCTCTAGTTTCCATTTTGAGTTTCTTTTTATTGAAAATAATAATGATATGGAAAGATAGTTCTTCAATATAGATGAAAGAAACTGCACACTCAAATCTATAAATTTAGGCCAACTCATTCACTCAAATATATGACTTTTTTATTAGCTCACCTGAGCATAACGTGCTCATGTTAGGCTTTTGTGGTCCTCCTCTGTCCGTCATCATGTGTCGTGCGACGTCAAACGACATTTCCTTTGAAGACGATCACTGGATTTTGACCAAACTTCACAGGAATTATCCATGGGTGGTCCCCTATCAAAGTTGTTCAAATGGTACTGGTTGGTTGCATCAGTAGGTCACAGGGCTAAGGGCTTCAAATATACAAATTTCAAAAATCTTCTTTCTGAAACTACAGGGCCCAGAGCTTTGATATGTGGTATGTAACATCACCTAGAGGTCCAAAGTTCAAATTATGCCTCTTGGGTGAAAACTGGTCCTGCCCTGGAGGTCATAGATTTTCCTAAAATTTATATAGTAAAACCTTCAAAATCTTCTTCTCTGATACCCCAAGGGCAAGAGCTTAGATATTTGGCATAAAGCATCGCCTAATGGACCTCTACCAAGATTTTTCAAATTATGGTCCTCGGGTCAAAATTGACTCCTCCCTTAGGGTCATGGATTTTCCTTAGTAAATCCTTAAAAAATCTTCTTCTCTGAAACCCCAAGGGCTAGAGCATAGATATTTGGCATGAAACATCTTCTAGTAAATTTCTACCAAAATTGTTCAAATTTTGGCCCTGGGGTCAACATTGGCCCTGCCCCGGGGGATGATGGGTTTTGTTTTGGTAAATAGTAAAATCTTCAAAAGTTTTCTTCTCTGAAACCACAAGGGCTAGAGTTTAGACATTTGGCATGAAACATCGTCTAGTACCAAGACTTTTAAAATCATGGTCCTGGGGTTAAAATTGACCGTGCCCCAGGGGTCATGGGTTTTCTTTATATGTATATAGTAAAACCTTCACCTTTTCTTACCAACTTTGTTAGCTCGACTTTTTTAAAAAACAACACTTTTGACAAAACCGACAAGCTGAATAATTCAAGTATGACCTTGACCTTATAATGACATTGACTGTAAAGGTCAAGTTATGTATATTGCTTAAAATGTTGTAACTTTGTCATTTATTTACGGATTTGATTCATACTTAGAAAAAACAACACTGACAAAACCAACATGTTAAATTTTTCAAGTATGACCTTGACCTTTATTTAACCCTGATTTTCAAGGCCAAATAATTGAATTTTGCTTCAGTTGCCATAACTTTGTTATTAATGGACGGATTTGATTCATTCCTAAATTGCCCACAACACTTATGACAAAACCGGCATGCTGAATTATTCAAGTATGATCTTGACCTTTATTTGACCTTGATTTTCAAGGTCAAGTTATTGAATACTGCTTCTATTGGTCACAACACTTATGACAAAACTGACATTTTGAATTATTGAAGTATAACCTTGGCCTGAAAATGACCTTGACCTTCAAGGTCAAGTTATTAAATTTTGCATTAGTTACCATAACCCTTTTTTTATTAATGAATGGATTTGATTCATAGTGGGAAAAACAACACTGAGGACAAAACAGACATGTTGAATAATTCCAGTATGACCCTGACGTTTAAATGACCTTGATGGTAATATAATTGGCTATATCTTTGCTATTAATGAATGTATTGTCTGCATACTTACGCATAAGTACCCTCTAGACAATATCTCCAAGGAGGTTAAACTAACATTGACCTTGACCTTTATTTGAACTTGACCTTCATGGTCAAATAATTGAATATCGCTTAAATTGGCCACAACACATGACAAACAGATATGTCAAATGATTCTGTTATGATCTTGACCTTTATTTGACCTTGATTTTCAAGGTCAAATTATTGAATATTGCAAAAATTGGCCACAATACTTATAACAAAATTGACATGTTGAATTACTCAAGTATGACCTTGACCTTAAAATGACCTTGACCTTCAACGGAAAGTTATTGAATTTTGCTTAAATTGCTGTAACTTTGATATTACTGGACAGATTTGATTCATACTGGGATAGAACAACATTGAGAACAGAACCAACATATTGAATAATTTCGAGTGTGACCTTGACCTTTAAATGACCTTGACAGTGCTATAATTGGCTATATTTTTTATTTACGGGCATATTGTCTTCATACTTGGACACAAGTACCCTTTGGACAATACCTTTAAGGTTAAACTCAACTTGATCTTTATTTGACCTTAACCCTAAAGGTCGAATTATTATATATTGCTAAAATTGCCTATAACTTTGTTGTTAATGGATGAATTTGAAAATATTAATTCTAAATGATGTTGCCTTTGAAAACCGTTCACCAGAATGTGCTTCTTCCAATGTGCTTGCCTTTGGAAATAGGAAAAAGTTGATGTGCTCTTGTTCATATTCTTGTGATAAACACTTTCATTAGCTTACAGCATTTTACACCAATACCATTCTGTCCTCAGGTGAGCGACCTGGGCCAAATGTCCCCCTTGTTTGAGTTTAACCCCAGTTTCTATCTCTTTTTGGTCACATCCTGGTGGTCCGTCCACTTAACAAGTGGTCTTGGGTTATGCAACCAGTTCATTAACCAACACCTTCGCAAATAACTGCTTTCTTTATTAATCAGAGGTGTGGGACAGATTACCTTTATGCTCATTGTCCAAGATCAGTTATCACGAAGAAATTAAGCCTTGGCAGATTTAAATCAAGAACCTCTGACAGTCTGATGTGCCACCAACTGAGCAAGCCAGGACTGTTGTCATTACCATCATACAGTGATTTACAAAAAACTGAGCACAACATATATGTGCTGTATTTTTATTCTTGTGCACACAATCAACTACTCTAGGAAGCAAAAGAGAAGGCAACAAGAAATAATTACATAAGTTTAATAATTATTTCCCATACTGATAACATACATGTACATTATGCAATTTAAGAGTTACATAAATGGTTTTGAAAATGCGTTTACAGTAAATGCCACACTGACTTGCATTGTTTTAAGCAAAATATTATATTTCTTATGTAAGATACTGTGAAGTGCAAGTAATAATATTCTGACAGTTGCAAAAGTACTTTTTGTGTCAAAATTCACAAAGCATGGTCAGAGAAGAGGTTTCAGATTTGAATAATTGGGATACTTGTAAATATTAATCAACAAATTATAGCCAGTGGAAGTTTTAAATTAAGAATTCATTAATGATTGTAAAAAAGCAGGTTTCTCACTTAATGTATCATTGTCAGTAAAACATTTTATCCTGAAATTATGGTCAAAGACAGATTTTAGAAATTTTGAACAAAGAAAGATTTCTACATTATGAATTTTACATTGACTAACATAAGTTTTTGTTAAGCTCAGCAATCTTTGGGAATTACTGTTGACTGGTACAAATGTACTAAACTGTTCGGCTTTAGAAAAAAAGAAAGGTAAAACTAAATCTTTGCTCACTGAGATTTATGAAAACTTTCATGAAAACAAAATTCAGTGACAAAAAGATACAGGTTTTTTACAAAAAGGTACAGGTCTTTCATTCATTAAGACAGGTTTTGCTTAAAATCGCTGACAAAAACAGATAATACTGTGGCCATTTGGCAAAAATACATTGACCCTATGTGAACAGCAGAAGCATTGACAGCAATATTTGGAATGGTATAATTTTCAAAATGACAACACTTGTCATAAATGAAAAGCAATCACTTGAAAATTTATAAATGAAAAAATAAAGGCTACTGGGTATCATTAATACAGAAAAACATTTTTTTCCATGAAGCGTTTATACAGATACATTTTCCTAAAATAAAATCAACATTATATCTTGAGACTTCCATCCACAACCGGAGCTCCTTCATTTGATCTTAATATCCAAGTCCTAAAATAAATTTCCATTTCTGTTACAACTTTTATAACAAAAGAAATTGTGTATAATTAGCCTAAAAACCATTTTTTTTACCATATCAATGCAGACATTTGGGTGATACAGAAGCAACAATCATACATCTCAACAAATAAATAGTCTATTGCGAGGGGTGACCAAGCTGTATCACAAGTTAAAATGTCTGGTGTAGTCGTATTCTATAGTTGGAATCACAGCTTGAACAAACTTCAGGAATATCAATAAGTACCTGGGTGGCAGGTTAAGGAAATTCCAGTTATAAACAGTGGTATAGCAACATGTTGAACATGTTGAACAGTGAATGCCAAAAAATACTATTTGCCTGATTAATTAATTGCATTTAGTAACTTTTTGCCTCCACTCTTTGCTGAGGAGGAAGACCGACTGTCAAATAAAAACAACTGAAATACAATCCTTTAAATGTGCAATGACACTATTTTCTCATAGAATCATGTCTTGCGTCCTATGGTATCTTATATTTACAACAAAACAGTACTGAAAGAAATGAAAAACATTTTCATATAGTACTGAAATTTGTATTGGCTTAATCAAGTATTGACTGTTATTTGCAGAGCAACAAAAGCAGGTGACTGATGTTGTAAAATTTTTCTTCAAAATAACATCCCTTCATTTCAAAATTATGTGAGAGTGAAAAGCACGGCATAGAAAAAAAGATTTATTCTTGACTCTGGTTAACCAAACCCTGACTATCACAAATTATGCTCATCCTACGGTTAGGGCATTAGATTGTGATTGGAAGCAATTCAAAAAAATGGTTTTAGTTGAGACCTATTTAAACTCTCTTAAGAATCAACAGTAACGTATTATATTCCAAGCTCTGATGAGAACTCTTCTTTTTAAACGCTTTTTTTCTGGCATATTTTATTCAATTCAAGGGCCATTACTTTAGTGTGCAAGGGACAATTTGACCGATTATCAAACTTGGCCAAGATATTATGCCAACAAACATAAGCAATGGAGGAGAAAATCAGATGAAAACTATAGCTTTGAAAGGCAGACAAGGCTAATAACTCGATAATTCAAAGACCATAACTCTAATCTGCTTAAACAGATTCAACTAGTTATCGAACCAAGATATTATGCCCAAAAAGCATCAGAGAGCTAACAACCTGTAGATGCCACCAAACTCACTGCTGCCCACTGTTGGTTTCATTAACATGTCCCATCTTTCATTTTAAGGTCAATCCTTAAGTGTTACTACTAAATTTATCTACCAGTAACTTTCTACGTATGAATGAACCATTTATTACTGATAAAAACTCCTTTATACAGTTCTATGAAAGGATGTTAATACCAACCTGACTAAAAATTTTAGTATGAACTAAAGACACAGATTGATTAAATTGAGTGGATTGCTCGCTTAAATAAGAACATATCAAAGGAACAAAATAAATATTGATTTTCTATCACTAAAAGGATACATATGGACCCCTAAATCACCACCTCCTTCAGCGACCATTTCTATAATTTTCTTCATCACATCTGCATGTCTGGAAAACAGAAACAGCATACTGCTGTCATCAAGAATATTTGTCTCAAATCTTCAAAGATGATTTATTTGTATTTCAACCCTGAACATGCTGAAATTTTGTAATGGATTTGCCCAGCTTTGAATTTGGAACAGTCCATTCAAAGTTTAAGGGATTTCAATATCAAAATACTAAAACTGAGCTACCAACAGTATAGAGCCTGGTCAGACTGCACAGATGTGCAGGCTGGCCTGGCTCTATACTGGTGGCAAAGGCTAATCACAGGTTAAGGGTTAAGTTTGTAACTTAAGCAGCTGTTTTTTTATCTGATGCAAATTTGGATTGCTGCAGAACAGTATTCTTCTCAAAAATGCATCTAAACAGAAAAAGTTTTCATTCAATTAGTGGAGTATGGTATAATAAGATTTTACATTGTTTTACTTGCAGTCATTTACATTATGTGTAAGGCCCCATTGATTTCTTTTTTATTATTTAAAAGTAATCTCCTTTAAATATACAAATATAAAAGAATACAAAATAACAAAAATTTGCATTACACACATTATTTTCTCGTTATCTATTTTCCCCCCAAATAAAACCTGTTTTGACCCTAAAAAGATTTATCTTGCAAACTGTTGACCAGCTACCACAACTGAAGTTTTTAGCAGTTGTAAATAACTTTAATAATTAGATCTAGCCTTAACACACAATCATTTTTACAACATATAAATGGAAAAGCTTTTAGGAACCAATTTGAAAAAAAACTGTACTTTACGACAGTTTGTGTTTTCTGTTCATGAAATCACATTCAACATATCAATTTTTCAGAAGAAAATCACAAGTCTCTAGGTAACTTACATGTCTTGTAAAACATTTGTTATATTGTAATCATATAGTCATCAAATTTCTATGCTTGTTAGACCTATCAAATCTGGCATAGCCTGAAGTTATTATGTGTAATTATCTAAGTCTCTTAGTAAAAATGTTACATATTGTCTATATTTTGTTGCTAGATAGTTTGTCTCTCAAAACAAATCAGTAAACCAAGGGTTGAAAAAAACTAAACATTTCTTCCACCTTAAACTTATTTCAGGGAAATCAGAGTACCACTGAAATTTCTTCTAATAAAAATCTTTCACATGAAGAAATAGGTCTATAAGAGACATATAAAAATTCCTTACCACCTTACTTCAGACATACTAAGTTTTACCTGCAAGGATGAACAGATGCCATTGGTGGTCCAGGAAGATGGGGATGGGCTTCCATAGTAACAGTTTTCTTCGCATGGTCCTGACTAAAGTCTTCATACATCTGTTCTACAGTCAATGGTGTACGGTTCTGAAATAAGAATTTGTCAAGACTTATTTGTGTACTCTTGTTACCCATAACTATTCAGTAACTGGTTTTAGAGCTTATAATGATGAGTTTTTTGCATCATCACAACCTTGTTGTCATCAGTAATATAATTTGAAAGTTTGATGAAGAAATGTTAAGAAATGGCAAAGTTATAGCCAATGTTAAGTTTTCGTGATGGACGGACTGATGGACAAAGCGATCCCTATGTATCGCCGTTTCTTCAAAAGGGCGACACAAAAAACCCTCTGAAAGTCAGTAGCGAAATGTAACAATAAACTTTGTTACTAAACTTCAGACCTTCAAAACACTATCCCTGGGTTATTTAATTTATTTTTATTAATCTCAGCCTTTACTAACTTTTGTAAATACAACATATATCCTTTAATTTAAACTTTACGAAAAGGAGTTTCAAAAGTAAACACGAACTAGAAGACCATGATGGCCCCAAATTGCTCAGCTGAATACTGGTAGAACTGGTACAAAAACATCCTTTATACTTAATGTGGATTCATCATCAAAATAAAAGAAAGACCTAGATAATGCTGCATTCTAATAAAGACCAATATCAAAGCATAAGGCTTTTTTTAATTAATTTCTTTTAAAGGTTTCCATTTATCTTTGTTATTTCCTTTATTTTTTATGTGAAACATATGACCCCTATCTGATGCTTTTAAGCAGCTCCTGTTCCTATATGCACAAATTGACAATAAAGGTCCTAGTTATACTCTGAATGTTACACAACTCGTTAACCACATGACAGCAGTATAAAAGCTATTTTCTTGTCTTATACAATTCATTTATATTGCATCTTTCAGGGCTAAGAACTCCAGGCCTTGTAGTTTCAGACAAGAAGACATAATCTGAACCAACTTGGTAGAGGTCCACTGGAAAATACTACAAACACGTACCAATTTAGAACATTTAAAGTTTTTCATTCTTGTTGCCATAGCAACAAAAGTTCTGCATGGAATGGAATCCTTTAAATAACTTTGGTAGGGAATGATGCGAGTAACATCCCAGCCAATTTTCATAATTTTTGACCTGGTAGTTAAGGAGATGTTGTTTAAAGTTAAAAGTTGATGAAGCATGAAAGACAAAGGTCAATTACAAAAGTTCACCTACAGCAGGTTGTAATCAGGTTTACTGCAAAGTTCTTCCTCGTTGTTTGTTCTTAGGACTTCAGTTAACAAGCTGAACTGATTCTCCAATCTCTCTCCTTATAACTTTGTTTTGTCTATTGCAATAAAAGTGAATGTAACACACCGCTGTTCTTACCTCATCATATCCATACAGCCACAGCCTTGGTGTCTGGTAGTACTTATCATATGATATGTTCAGGTCATAGGTTCGAGTCTGTAAGACTCCACTCTCTGATTCTGAAATCTGCCTCTCAACTTTATTTGCGACCACAAGTGTTGCCTGCAAATTTAAATTCAAACAGTTCAAACCAATGTTTTAATTAGAAATTTGCAACATCCTCATTTTTGCTAAAGGCAAGTTTTGACTCTACGAAGTTCATATTTCTAAGAATGAAGTAGACTTGAATCACTATGACTAAACAAAGAATCTGTGTTATTTAACAAGTGGAAACTGAATGACAAGTTTATTTCAGAAACTGAACAACCAAAAGTTGACCAATGACATGAAACAAAAAACTCATATATTCTTAGATACTTCAAATTAATAACACATCTATGACACTAAGACAAAGCAATAGATACTTACACAACTTACACAACCATCTAAACACTCTAGATACCTCAAATTGTATGCCCTAAAAGCAACCAGAAAAATTAAAAGACTTAAATTAGCTAAACTAATATCACACTCATGATACTTAAAGAAAACAATAAAAAAAACATTCATTTACTGTGTCTTCTTCCTCTAGCATTCCACTCTCTTCAAAAGCTTCCATATCCATAGCCTCATCGTCATCATCGTCATCATCATCATCATCTTTGGCTGAAGTGATCTCCCCTCCTGTAGATTCCTCCTTATCCTAAAATATTCATGATTACTAACAAACTCTGCTCCTTGTCAATCAATTATATAGAAATGAGAACATTTTTAAATCTTCATCATCAATGTCATTGTCATCATCATTAACATCATCACTACCACTGTCAAATTAATTCACATCATCAACTTCCAATGTAGAAATCACATAAACTGTACAATCTAAGACAAGTACTATTAGAGTGTCTCTAAGTTTCTTCAAGAGGTATTATAGGAAAAACACATAGTTTCATAAACTGTTTCTAAGTAAGCAAATTAAGCACTGTAGCCATTAACTACATGTAAGTGATTTCAAGTATTTCTACTTCAAAAGACAACTGTCATCTTGAAAACCATCTGCAGTTTCATATCAAACAATGTGTTTGCTTACAATACTTGAGTAAAGACTGGGTATCCACATTTCTTTGCAAAAAGACAAAAGGTTGACATGACCTAAATCTTTAATAAATATGTAGACCTACATGTAAGTGAAATTAAATTCTATGTTGAAATGTATTTCATACATGTGATAACTTCGGTAACTCACAACTGGATTTTCAGCTGGATTTTTAGCTTGAAAACTGGAATTTTTTTATCGACTCGTTTTCGCAAAAAGAAAGACAAGAAGAACAGAAAAGAAAACTAATGAAGTGTTTTTTGTTAATACATAAAGGTTGCACCACATGCAAAAGGCATAATCTGTTCCCTTAGCACACTTTCCTAACCATTTATATTCAGATTCCCACTGATGATTGAATTTTTTTTTTTGTCTTTTGAATTTTAGCTTTTGGACCTAAGTCCTTACACAGATCCCATTTTGTGAAAAGTCTGGGATGTGTTTCCAGTTTCACCAGAATTTTTTTAACAAAAGTACAAACGATTTTAAGATGTAAATTATGTTGATTCATTATAATTGTTGCTTTCAAAAGTAACCACGACAGAAATATTTAAGTCTTAGAGAAAAGGAGACTTTTTCAATGAAAAACTGGTATTTATAATTAAATAATGAACACTTATCTTAATAAATCAATTGAATGTTGTAAGTTTGCCATATAAAAAGTATCTAAGACACTGTTTTCTATAAATATTAAAATACGGCGGGGTCGCGGAAATATATGACAAACGAAATTTATCCGAGATTTTCACTCGCTGTCTTATGTTTATTTAACTAAATATTTGCTGAAATTGGTTTCCTACAATTTGTTAAGCTTGTCTTAAAACTACTTGACCTTTTCTTATAAATAAATCCGAGAATTAAAACAAAAACACCAAAAAGTATTTTAGTCATTTCCTTACACTGTTTAAAAGGTTAGAGTAACACTAGTAATACATTGATGTTTAACCGTTTGCCTTTAAAATTAAGCATTCAATTAATTTGTTAAGTTGTCCACAACAATTTTCTACTGGGTGTACATCCCCAATCGAATAATATTGACCCAATTCAACACCCGTTGATGGCTAAATGTGTTAATTGTGTATCGAGTGTCAACACAGGATTAATTCAATGAAAGTAGTAAAATGCGCTCTGATTGGTCAATGTTTGAAGGTAGTATGTATTGATCGCCGTTTCCGAGTATAAGCTCCGCCCATAATCGGAGCTGAGCAAGTTATTGACGTCGGCAGAGGAAAAAAAATTTTTCTTCTTGATTTTAATAACGGGAATTTTTAATGATTACCGGGACAGCTGGAATTGATGTGTAATAACGGGACTTTCTTAAATCCCGCCGGGATATCACATGTATGGTATTTGTACATACTTTGGTGTCCATGGTCATGTCGGAGACAGCTTCTTGCACTTGGCCCATCTGTGGATCTGTAAAACAATTCATTAAAAGTAATAACAACAACAATGATCAAAGATAACAAAACAACAAATGCAATTATGACAACAAAACAACAAAAAAAGCAATAACAAAGGAAGTAAAAGTTACAGTAAATCCAAATGACTCACGGTGTTTCTTTTAAAGGTCTGGCTTACTGATAGTCTCATTAACTTGCCTTCGAAGGTGAAACAATTGTACATACTGATATTTTATATTTGTTCACCTCCTACAACTGAAAAAATATCAGATCTATAAAAACAGTTTGACTCTAAGCATTATGAATTAGGCTAGCTTGCCGAGGCTGTCTGCTACGTAAGAAATATCACTATACAGAGTTTACCTGCGTAATGGTGAGTGTCTACCCATCCACCATCAGCATCATTCTCCTCTTCTATCACTTTTTCTTGGTCCTCCTGGTGATTATCAACTTGCTTGACACGCTTGTAGCATGGAACTGTGTAAAAAAACACATGATTTTTCTATGTAATAAAATTCTTTAGTCCACTATGGGACACTCCCGGTGTACTGTATTCTATAAACTCCAGTCATAGATGGAAAATCTACAGCCATGGGTATCCGACTATGCTTTTAACAATTTTGCCATCCCTGTTACAGTCTCACTCTATTTTGAAATACATATTATAGAAATCTGGTGTCTATCTGGCAATGAAAGGCTATAAAGTTGTTGTTTTGTTTTTTATGTCCAAAAAAAGACCTGTATTCTATACAAATTTTTACTAGTGTTTCATTAAAAAAAAAAGTTCAGGAAATGACTTAAAGTTGGCTGGCAATCTTTGACTATTGTATACATGCTGAAGAAACCCTGACATCTGTATTCAGTACTTAAGGTTAACTGTTAAACCATTACCATTTTTGGTGATAAGGAACTGTTTATCTGGAGGAAGATATGGTTTTCTCTTTGATTCCTCTCCTGCTGACCAGTGCCAAGTCGGACAATGGTGGACCAAATGATCACCAGCTGCCACAAACTGTTACAGAATATTTAAAATATGTGTTTGTTACTTTGCAGTATAACTTCATCCAATATCTAGATGGACCTATATGCTCATCTGGGTATCAGAAGTCTTAAGGTCAAGGTTATTGAAAGCAGTGAGAGAAGTATTAATTGCTATTATTTCATGTCACAAAGGGCAAAAAGAACTATATAACGATAGACTATGATGAATGCAAAATATATAACCTACAGGGCTAACCTCAGAAGCTTCATTTGAACAATCTTGAAAAAAAACAACCTCTAGATGATGAACTGATATGCCAGATATCTAAAACTTAGGTCTTGGTTAGGGTAAGTGTTAGGGTTTGGTTTATGGTTAGGGTGAAGTGGATAAGAAGACTTTTATAACTCATTCATCTGTACTGCATATTCATGCCAAACATGTTTGCTCTTGCCTTTATGGTTTAAGACTAAAAGAAGTTTTTCCTTCTTATGAAGTGGCAACTACAGTTCTGGTTGGAAACATATTATTTGAAAAATCTCGCTTGAAAGCCTCTAAGATGATTCTTCACGCCAAATATCAAGGCTCTATATATTATTTTCAGAAAAAAAGTTTTTTTGTTTCTCCTATAATGTACATGTGCATGTATACAAAACATTTCCCCCCCCCCCACACACACACACCACACACAAACCAAAACACTATCCCCAACTGGGTAGGCTGATGCTTACACAAGGGCCAAAGTTTGAAGTTTGAACAGTCTTCAGGACTACAACTGGAAGGGGTATTACTAACTCTAGGGCAAAGAACTCTTACTCTAGGGGCAAAACCTGAACAATTTTGGTAGGGACAAAAGGATATTTTAAAGTGATTCTATTAGTATTGTAAAACAGGACTGAAATGAAAAATGATTATTGAATCAAATCAGAGAGAGCTGAGCATTTCGATTTACTATCAGAAAATAATCAAAATGAGAAACTGGAACAACTTTCTGAAGTCTTGTACACTGTGTCAGTATAATCACAACCAATTCTGTTTGCATAATAAAACAAATTAAATACATATGTAGTAGTGAACCACTTATTTATCCAGTTATTCAATGTATTTATAATGTCAAATGTAATTCTGTTTAAACACATTAATGTAAAGAATCAATGGCAAAATTGATTCTCAGAAATGAAAATCTCCCAATTGTTGCTGACATAACTTGCCACCTGACAACATTGATTCTCAGAAATGAAAATCTCCCAATTGTTGCTGACATAACTTGCCACCTGGCAACATTAATTCTCAGAAATGAAAATCTCCCAATCGTTGCTGACATAACTTGGCCACCAATGATTATTCAATTTGATTATCATTACATCTCTAGATTCACTAGATTTTATGCTATAATGTTAAACATGCGACCTCCAGCTGCAGGGTCAATACTGATACCTACCTCGATATGATGCTACAAACTAAATATCTCAACTGAAGACTCTAGGCCCTGTAGTTTTCAACATGCTATGGTAATCTGAATTGTGCATGGAATTTAGTTTTTGAGCACTTTGAAAGGAGACCATGCCATTAATTTAGTTCCATCAACTTTGACCAGGTGGATTAGGAAGAGATACATGTATACATTTAAGCAAATTGCTGACAGACTTTGCACAACAGATGATTACAAAGACTAAATAAGGTTACACCTACCTCTTCAGGTGTGATCACTCCAGTTTCTTTGAATTTAGACTCCTGTTAACAGACAAGATCAGCAGAAGTAGCAATTTATTTACCAGTGAAAATGCTCAAGCATTATTTGAATTGCAAACAAAGTATCAAGTTAATGATCTCCTTTGCCCAAATTCTGCCACTTTAAGTGACTGAAGCTAAGATTTTCATAGAAAACATGATAAATGCATGACATACAATAAATATCATATTTAAACCTACAAAATATTCAGTGTAAATATTGCAACATAAGTGATTCATAAATTTACCTTCATCAAAACTCTCCAAAGTCTGTGATGATGGAATATTTAAACTACATAAATGGCTTGCAGAATAAAGGCATTGTGTTCAGATAAATATCTTTAGGTAACACCGAAGTAGGCTGAATGTGGCAAGCAAATATTTCAAATAAATTACTAAATAAATAATTATGCTGTACGTAATGTAACCATCCGAAATGTGTTTAGTTAGTTAAATACGCAAATGAAGTTCTACGCAACTAATACCTTAAGGACAGGCGTGAGATATTCTGCAACACCCAGAGCAGTTCCTTTTACAGCATTCACAAGATTCTGCATGGCCATCTCAAATCTTCATATAGTTGATTTCTGTAAAATATCGAAGTCCAAATTACGATTTAATTTTTGGAGAACATACGCGTCTCCCAACGTTGAAGATTTTACTTTCACTTTCTCCAGTTTTCGCGATGTAGTTGTCAAACTCGAAAGAAAAATTATGTGTGAAAATGAACAAACATGTGGTTGTCTGCATCATCAAAGCAATCCTTCTGTTCAACAAACATTAGAGGAACTTGATTTCACAAGAGGAATATGGACAGCTGCTTTAAATGGATCTTATAATGATGTTTTGTATTGTTTAGAAAAAAAGAAAATATCAGTCGACCAGTGCGATACTTCAGGCTACACAGCTCTTGTAAGTTTAATGGTACCCTTACTGTTTTCTTTATGTTGAACTGCCCATGTTTTAGTGAAACTTATTAGACGTGATTTAAGGAAATATTGATCGAAGATTTCCACAATCTGTTTTCTTTGGAGGATTTAAGCTACATCATACATGTGTTGAAGCTTGGAATGATGAGCATTTTCTAGTTTCATAATCATTACTATATATAATTAATATACATCTGTGCAGCATATACTGTACAGACATATTGAATATTGAAATTGTCAGTGTAAGTTCTGATTCTACGTTACAAAGCATGAACAGATAATATCTTAATTGTTCTTGAATTTAATTTTGTAAAAAAATTAGATTGCATTGCAATTTCACATTCTTATCTGTTAATGATTGTCCAATGTGTGCCCAAAGTCATGGATATGTTGACTTCCTTAGTCTTACCTTGTTCTCACAATAACTAGGCCATTGTCACGAAGATAAAGAATATTCAGGTGGCTAGGAACAACTCACGCCAAACAAAATTGAATACATGTGTATATAGTATTTTTGTAACAGCTTGATATTGATATCAGTTTGTTTTTTATGTTTTAAATCTTTAGCAGTGTCTAATATACTCACAATAAAAGCATATATTATTGTTTTGGTTAGATCAGAAATGAACTGAATTACATAGAATTGATAAAACCTACTCGTAATACAATCAACAGGGTAAGCAGTATATATCTGAATAAAACGTATGTTTAAGTAAGGACTGTAAGGTATTATGGCAGGTTTTGGCACACTACCTTATTAAGTATTATGTCTAATCCAAGTGATGTGAAATGAGGCTTCTTTACCTTTTAATGAATTATTTAAATTTTATATTATTTCAGCATTATGCTAGCAGGAATGGTCATACATCAGTTTGCAAACTTCTCCTGGACAACCATGCCTGTCCAAACATACAGACCTATTCAGGGGGTGTGACACCACTTCACAGAGCGGCATATTGTGGACATGCAGAAATTGCCAACTTACTTCTCAGACATGGAGCTAATCCACAGATGCCAGATTTCGATGGCAAACTGCCTTTGCATAAGGCAAGGCTTTTTCATTGTCAAGCAAAAATACTTTGAAGAAAATGTTTTAAGTATATTCACATGAAAAACTATTTCCCTGAATTTGATTTCTCTTACCAGTGATTTGATAAACCAGTTGAATTTGAGTGAAATCACATGTAAACTCTATTCAGAGTGAAGCCATCACTTATAGATGATGATAATGAGGCAGTTGATTATTTCTGTAAGTCATTATGCAAGATTGTTTCTTAGAACCAATCTGAACCCATGGTGGCTAAATACTTCTGCATTTCTACAGTTTTATCTCATTAAAAGATCAAAATTTTTGCAACAAAATCTGACATTCATTAAATACCTTAGATATTTATCATTTAATTATATATTTGAAACAATCTGATCAGCACTTATTTAGAAACTCACTTTTCTTCTAAATGAACTAGACATTATTAAGGGTTTATCCTTATGGTATTATGATCAAATTTACCTCCATATCTAATTTCCAGGCTGCAGAAAAAGGTCACAAGTCAGTTGTGGACATTTTAGTGAAAGCAGCACCCAACAGTGTCTCACATAAAGACAACAGAGGCAGGATTCCATTAGAGTGTGTCGCAGACTCTAACACAGATGTGAGAAATCTTCTCAAAACCTAATTGCAGAGGAACATTCTAGAGAAATTACACTGGATATTTTTGTATCATTCCCCCGAGGTTCAGATTATTTCTGTTTGCAGCAATTATTGATGGCATAAAAATCACAGAAGAAACTGAGAGGCAAACAGTCGATGAGACTTAAGGTGAAAAGAACAGTTGTGTTTTGATGCTTCGAAGGAAGAGTTTTCAACAGATTATTCCACTTTAACCCTTACCATGCTAAATATCTGGACTTGTCCATCATTCAGTTTGGACAGATTCATTAATTGTTGCCAGGAGTGCTTGTCGAAAATTTATTGACTGAACAGTGAATAGTGCAGACCATGATCAGACTGCACAGTTGTGCAGGCTAATCTTGGTCAGCACTGGTCGCAAAGGCAAACACAATTGCGCCAGCAGGATAAAGGCTAAACTAGTTGATCTATTTTTTGCCTAAGTCAGTATGTTGTTTTAGTCTATTTGTTATATCACTGACTGAGTTGTCATAGGTATGTTTTAGGGTACAGTATATATATATATATATATATATATATATATATATATATATATATATATATATATATATATATATATTTTTAATTATGTTCTTGTATAGAATTGTTTAATCAAATATGATTGCACATCAATGTTCATCCAAATTTGGAAGTCCATAAAGGCCACAATTTGCATTTACTTCAGTTAAGTTACCAAACCTATATACTTGACAGCTTACAATGTGAAGGTTTAGCCAACTTATAGAAAAAAGACCATAAGCTGCTTTAAATTTAGATAAATATTACCTAAACTGACACTTGATCCCTGATGATACAGTTCCAAATCAGTACTACAAGTAATAAAGTATCAAGGTGTGAATGCTGAATGTGAAGATATAGAATAAAGAAGCAGATAGCATTGTTTTTTGCATTCAACCCTTGATATGTACATGCTAGTCTCTTGTTGAAAGGCTATACTAAGTCTGTACCCATGCTGCTGCTTGGGCAACTGCTAGAGCTCTCAGTTTCCAAGGCAAGCTTAGATTTGTGTAATGCATTTTACAGCCATTTTCCTGAACAGGTATTGGCTCTGTAAATATATTTCCACTCATGATTGTGAATTAAGAGAATCAAGGTGTTTGTAAATATGAAGCAAAGAATCCCTTACAACGTAACTGGGAAGTAAGTGCCTTTCTCTCCTTTCAGTGATGAAGATATTATACCTTGCAAATTTAAAGCAAGTCACTTCAGCTTCTAAAATATACATCCTGCAACACCAAAGGCAAGCCCATGCTTTTCACAGCTCTGTCAAACACGTTGAATAAAGATGAAAAGGGAAGCTGTCCGATTTCTGCCAGACAGCAGCTGCATAAAACGTGAGCAGTCTTTGAATTTAGATCAACATTTCAAAGATCCTGTCATATAAGTTTGAGCATTAAATGTAAATACTGTTTTTTGTAACTGTCTGAAAGGTATTTGTTGATTCACAGAGGCAACCATCTCAAAAATGGGCAGAGGAAAGTATTGAGATGGTGCAAGTGCAACTTTGTGTTAAAAATCTTGTACAATTTGTCTCATTTAACATATTTTCCTTAAAATTGTTGGAATCGAGTAAGAATGAAGGGGAATTGAAAACAGAAGATCTTTGTACTCACTCTCAAGTTTATTTTAAAAGAAAATCATGCCGGCAAAAAATAAATTACAAATTAAGTAGTGAGATAGCGTATCTTTGATTTATTACAAAATGTCTCCTTACCTTCAACAGCACTATGTCTTGCTTTGACTGTGTTTATCAAACCTGTTAGATTAGCTTCATAACAGTTTGCATAGTTTTGAGTCCCTTTAATGACACAAAGACAGTAGACAGTTACTGTCACAGTGGCAGAATGAAGAACAATGGTGACCCTGTATTATAAAAGCTATAAAATAGACCAGCTGTAATAAAACACTGGGTTTATGTCTTAATCAAAAACACTCACAAAATAATTAAAACAAAAGCTGTATTTTTTATCAAAATGCAGATAAGCTTCAAATTATATAATAAACTGGTCCCTAACACATTAAAAATCCAAATGTGAACTAAAGTAGAATTAACATAGTTGAAAATACAAATTAACTCTCACAACATTTTTCTTTTTCATACAACTGGACAGATTCTCTTATGACTGGACAGCTATACTTATAACTAGACAGCTTCACTTATAATTGGACAGATTCTCTTATGATTGGACAATTCTAAAGTTCAAAATGATGAAAGAAAGAAAATCCAAGTTCTTTTCATATAAATTAAAACATAATTATCATACAGTTTGACAGTATCTATCAATGCTATTGTAAACATTTCTGTAAATAAAAATAAATAAATGCAATAAAATCCTACAATTAAGTTAAATGTTGCATTAACACTACATGAAAAGTTTTTCACTTAATCACCGAATGAGACAATAAGCATTCTGAAAAACTACCTGAATATCGATTACTCAAAAAAACTAATAACCTATCATTTACTTCAACTCTTCCTTAAAGAATGAATTAAAGAAGTTTCCTACACGAACAAGTAATCTTAGTATTTCTAGTAATTGTTACCTCAAATGATCTATAAATAAATCTAGAAGTGTTTCACAGATATAAATAATTCAACATTCAGTGTTAAGTGCATGAAAACATTATCATTATTATCAGCTGCATTGATGATTGTGAAAATTTATTGTCCATGAAAACCACAAGCTATGCTGTTTTTTCTTTTCTGCATACTACTTTGGTCAACTGAATATTTGTTCTCCTGTACACAGAGGTACATCATATACCACTTTTTATATAATGTCTACACACAATGCTGTACTTTTTTTCCTTTACACATTTTTATCATCATTTGTTATGTCACTTTCTTTACACGCTGGTAAGTCAATGGACTGTGAAGTTTGGGTTCTCTCCCCTTATAATGTTCGTTAAAGTCTAGACGGAAACTCAGGAAACGTAAGCTTACATCTTGATGGCTGGTTACCATTAACAAGAATTGTTGTACCATATCCTGTAATATACAAGATTAAAATGTTAATTCAATGATCGCTCTTTAATAACATATATGGTTAAACTTCATTATTTCATTTTATTACAAATTCTTTTTTTAATTTCTTGTAATGGGGAGTTTGTTCACATTATTCTAATGAAGACAGATGAGGTTTTCATTCCCATCAAGATGAATAAGGCCATCATCTGTCCTTTTCTGGTAAGACTATTTTTTCTTAATCTGCAAACTATACTTTTTCTGATTCTGCAAACTAAAAGTGAGCTCAGAATTCTGAAACTTTTACATTTAAAGTTAAATAACCTTGCAGCATTTAAAGCCAGCAAACATTCTAAAAAAGATACCTCACCCCGGGAGAAAAACATACCTGATACGACTGTGCCAAGACGGTTAGTTTAGCTCGTGTTGTAGGTATCACAGTTTTAAGGAACTCCACACGTCTTTTTCTTTCTTCTTCTTCCATTTCTTCTGTCAATCCCCAATCTCCCTAAATAAACAATTTTCTCAATATATTTTCATAGTTAACCTAATTTAAACCTTGAACTAGCAGAAAAGGATGAAGAAAGTCATCTCAGATCAATGATATATAAAAATCAGTTATTTTCAGCATTTCTAAACTGGTAAATGATATGTCTGCAAAATGCCAAAGGACTGTTGTGGCCAACCATCACAAGGGACTTTGCATGTTTATACATGTTGTATAATGTCAGTCTCAACAAGTCTTCCACATTACAGCTGTGAAGTTTCATTTGATTGTGTTTGCCTACCCTTAAAAAAACATACAGGCTTGAACTCATGACCGTGTATCAGTTAGAGATTACAGTAATTCACAACTTGTAATATACAGGACTACACATGATTTCATTTCTTTCACTAAATAGAAAAATCTGTCCATGTTTACCTGACTTGTTCTTTGTTTTTGCATCTTTATGAAATGCTGTCTAGCCATCAACTCCTGCTGGGCCATCTGGTAGAACTCGTCTTGCTTTTGCTGGAAATCTATGATCAGGTCAAAAATGGTCCTCAGTTGAGTTAAGATTCCCTGTAATATTGAAAATACAACCTTGTAAGCGAGAGTCACTTTATCCAACAAAATTTGAAACTCAAAACCAAATGTAAGAATTATACCCCAGTACCATCTAGAAGTACAATGAACAAAGTTCAGCTCTACTAAAACAAAACTGATAACTTGAGAGAAGAATCACCTAGGAATAGTGGAGTAAAGGACTTGAACTGTTGATTACTGGTGTACAAATACAAAAGGAACTTTGAAAATTCCTAACACTTAAACTAACTGTACTCCAAATGGGGGTGGGGATGAAAATTTTGTTTTTACATATGCAGATGAGCTTTGGAAATAACAAATCAAAGTCTTTTCTCAAGTTATCAAAAGTTACAAAATTAAACAGAATGATTACAACTAAGATCTACTTCAGTTTAATGCTATAAAACGTTGTTACATGCTAAGATTAGATACTTTTAAAACTAATAATGTAAAATCTATCTACAGTTAACAAGACAATTTAAAACATACAGCCTTTTCTACAGGAAACACTGTATTAACAAATCCTGTTAATTCAGTTAGCAGTGATTTAACTTCACACTGTTTTAGTTTGTCATATCAGATCTAACACTAACCTATTTAAGCCTGATGGATTATGCCATCCTTGTAAGATGGATGAGTCCATTTTCAATTTAAGGGTTTCTGGTATAAATTTACAATTTTATTCTATTTAGGGAAGAAAGTCCTTTATGTAAACAGGGTAGACCCCGACTTGATGCTGCATATTGCAGAGTCTGATCTGGGTCTGCACTGTTTGCCTATGTCTACTTTTGTAGATACCACACATTCATGGGTTACAATTGGTGGTATCAAATTAACTTGTGCCATTAACTTTTATACACCCCTTCACCTTAAGTCATCCATATCAACTAATCAGACTTCTTCAAGAATTTTTGCCTGAGTTTGGAAAATTTCTCTTGGGAGAAATTAACTGAAATTTTCATTAATATTACAGACTTCTAAGAGCATTCCTTTGAAAAACTGTACAGCTGAGGAGAATGAAGTGGGATGGAGAGGCTGTAACAATTAGGATGGAATTGGTGCAAGCAAGAATTATCTTATTAAAGACATCATCTCAAACACGTGCAGCATAAGGGATCAATGCAAAACTATTGTAAGAGCAAATATAATATGAAACAGATACAATAGTTAAACAATGACGCCTTGAACATTTACAGTTTTAATAGGATCACAAACTGTCAAACAAGCAAACTGATAGTATATATATTTGTTTTCAAACTCAAGCCCAGTGCAGAATATGTTTTCTAACAGTTGTGTGTAAACTTTGTGAATGGATTTAGTGGTTACCCTGGATTCATTACCAACACTATAAATTATATATATTGTACCTTTTTACTATCATATTTATCAAAACCTTGTACCAACTAAATAAATTTGTCCAACTATGAGGTGTACTCAGCTGAGATGTAACTGCATAATGCAGAATAACGCAGTTACAGCCCTTCCAATCTTGTCATCAGCAAAAAATTAAACTACCAGTAGTTATTTTACGCAATGTAGAAATTTATCACAACTTCTTTTTCATCTACATGAAATGTGACCATTTCAAGTCTACATTTCTTGTAATAAAATGCAATCTGCATATATCCGAAAAGCCATATTGTAAAAGTGACAAAAATAGCTGGTAATATTCCAGATTAAAGTCCAGATTCTCAATAAGTAAGAATATAATTTCCATGAGGTCTACACTGTTTATCTGAACCAAAAGAGGTCAGAATAGCAAGATGCAATTTAAAAGTTTAACTGCACCAGGGTTATAACTATTTCAGCAATTCTAGAATGTAACTGCACCAGGGTAACAACTATTTGAGCAGAGACTTACTGGGGTCATGCCCTAAAAATGTACAATTCCTTGTAGATGAAAACTTGTTTCAAAAGAGAGGTAGTGACACAAGACAACTTACATTATAGAATATTGATCTCATTTACATGCAAAGTAAGCTCAAATTATTTAAGGTGAGGTATGTTTTGTTAGGTCAAAGGTCATATATTGATTAAATCCACTCAATGATAAAGTTATTTGGGTTTAAGTTTCATAATGATATAAATCATTACATCAAAAAAATACTATTTACATTGCAGTGAATCGATTTCATTTTCAGCGTGACTCATCTTTACATAAAATGTGATTACTGCCATATTTAAGATGTATTATTTATATAAACTGTGACTGACACACCAACCATTCCAACCTGTAAGACACACAAACACACACACAACCACCACCCTGTGATTATAAACCTGGTATGTAATATGTTCTCCAGTCTCAGACTGTCAGAGATAAAAATATGACAGAAATAAAAGGGCAAAATACTCAATCAGTTATACAAGCAAAATAGTGTTGGGAAGGTAAAATCAAAAGTAGGTAACTTCTAAAATCTAACATACTAAATGTCAGAAAATAAGATAAATAAGATTACAACAAAAGAAAATCATATATATTGTAATTGATTAACATCTTAACTAATATTAATCAAGATATATTATTATAACAAGATAGTTATGTCTTGAATGAAATATCTTTTTCAACAGAATTACTCTCTACTGGAGAGGTGCTATTCACTGAGCATGTGAAAGAACCAGGAGTGGCTCTGGAACAGAATGCTTTCAGTATCTTGCCCGATCCCCCCTAGCATAAAATAACAAAACTCCTCAGGGGGTGTTGGTCATATGGGCTACCAGTACCGATGAAAAATAAACTAAAAACCAAAACAGAAAGAGGTCACAAATACTAGACAAATCAGCCACCTTTACAAGTCAGATGTTGAAGTGATCATATGCAAATTATGCGACAGCCATACAGAAGCAGGAAAACAGGAAAAGGATAAGGTATGTGTATATATTTTAGAAACCGAGAGCCAAAGCTTAATTTTATGACATAACAAAAACACTAACTATTACTATATAGAAATAAAACACAGAAATAAAGCAATCATACCCTTGACTGTTCATCTAGTAGGCACCTTGTGATAATGGTGTCCAGGAACGTCTCGTGAGCTGCTATAACGCAGTCCAAATCCTCAGCTTCTCGTACTTTTACCAACAGCTCATGCCATGAACATTCCAATACCTACACACACACAAAAATTATTTCTAAAACACAAATGAGCTAATGTTATTACTTCTTTAAACATAAATCGATCTACGATCATTTTCTCTCCCATGCTTTTAAATGTCAGTCTTTTCAGAGGTAAACTGATCTGACATCTGAATAAGTTACACAGTATCCAGCAAATACAACAAATATGAAAATGTTTTTTTTTTTTTTTTTTTTAATTACCCTACAACAAATTTCAGCCTTATGTGCAAGCAATTTATGCAATAACTCTTGAAAAAAGGTAGAAATAGTACACATAGCCCCAACAGTATGAGGTAGTCTGTCTTTAAGAGTTGGAAACAGGACTTGAAATGTAAATACATAAATTCTTGGCAAATTTCCAAAAACTTAACTGAACCACAAGCAGTATGTTTCTGAAAATGCTAACATTATGTAAGGCCCCTGCAATATGAAATGGTAAGTGATTTATAACATATTATTAGCAGGGCTTAAAATGAAAATACAAAGAAAATTTATTTCGAATTTCCAAGGAAATGACAGGTTCTCTAACAGTAAGTTTCTAAAAATAGTAACTTTATACAAAGGACCTAAAATAGAAAGTAATTAGTCATTTATGCTACATGGATTGAAACAGAAATATACAGGATTGTTTTATTAAACTTCCAAAAAACTACGACATTCACTAACATTATGACTCTGAAAAAGTTAACTGTATGCTCCTGTTTACCTCAAAGCTGATGTAATACTGGGTCTGCTGTATAAAGTGAACCATCTCACTTCCTATCATGTGACACTGATGCAATATCTTCGACAGTTCTGGAAATAAATGGTGAAATATTAACATCAAAAACAGAAAAGGAAATATCAGTTTCATTTCAAGTTCTGACTTGGGTTTCTATCTTTCAAATCAGAGGAATATCTCAACATCAGAATTTTTGTTTCTTAGAAGTGTCTAACAACTTAAGTAGTATTTCAGCTTTGTAGCTGAGGAGTTTACCTCATCATCACTGGATACCAGTGTGCGACCCTTTTTCCTGTGTTTGATAACACTGGTCTCAACAACTTAGTGGCTAAAGTATTCACCTTATATACAGAGGGTCCCAGGTTCAAATCCTAGCCACAGCACAAGATGTGACTTTGGGCAAAGATACCTTAACCACACAAGGCTTGAAGGGACAACTGGCACAATCTGGGTTGGGGTCTCAAGAACAAGGAAGCTTTCATTCCAAATTAGTACCAATTAACTTCCTCTTTACAAAACTGCCAAATATCTCTCAAAGAAATTCAACAGTGCCTTATCTTCACAAGTTGTCTTAGATTGATGAAACCTACCTGGCAATAAAATTTGCCAATTTGTACAGTTAATTTATTCTTTTTTTCTTTTTTTTTGTACAGTTTATAAAATATATTCTAAGTTTTACACAAACACTTGCCAGGTATATTCTGTAGCAGTTTGGCATTGAATATCTGGTTTTTCCAAATCAGGGCAAGAACATACTCCATACGCTTTGCCCTCCACAGGAAGTTGAAAACCCTCAGGTACATGATCATACATTCAGGAGTAAACACCTGAAAAATTTTGTATTAAAAATTCACTTAAGACATATACTAGATTTCACAATCTATCTACAGAGGGCAGGGCTCCCGAAAACCGAAAATTTGTCGGTTTTGACCGAAATTTATCTCTATGGACCGATTTCGATGTCCAAAAGTCCTTAAAAAAATCAGTCCAGATAATTTCCCCCCCAAAAAATCTGTCTAACTTTTCATAAAACAGTCAAAATCTCACACCAAAACCTCAACTGATCGCTAATCCTGTACTTCACACCTATCATAAAACCATAAAACTGTCACTGTTGCCCGCGGCAATTACTGCCAATTAACTTGTAAACAAGTAAAAGTGTGCTTGACTTGCAGCCGGCCAATCGATTAAAGTTGACCGGCTCAAACTGTGAAATATAATTTCATCGAAATCAAACTCCCCACAACGGTTACTTCCCTTGATCAGTACAGAAAAGAGTTAAAGTAGAAAAGCGTGACGTAACCGGTGCGAGGAGTTTGCATCGAAATAGGCGATAACTGTCGTCTGGGGGGGGGGGGGGGGGGGGGGGGGGGCGGGATTGAGATTTCAAAATTGTAGGAGCCCTGACAGAGGGTATTCACTACAATGTATTTATGGTTACTGTCATCAGTTTAATGCCTCTCACAGTCATGAAAGAGCAAGTGATAGCTAAAACCAGCAGTTTATCATCAACAACTTTCAGCTATTTTATATGTGCCTTTTTTTCATTGGTTCTATAAACAGCACTTGTCTCTGCTATGTTTTTAAACACAGCACCTCAAGTCTGTGACATATGTCATTCTAATGTAACATTAAAAATCCTATTATTTTCAAAGAATAAAGAAGTCTTAGCTTACAGAAAACTGTGTAAGACAGGGACTAGAATTACATTTTACATGGATATATATTTTGCCAATACTGATTCACCAAACTAAGTTTCAGTTTATTCTGGAGACAGAAATAAACATTGTGAAATGGTTACTTACAGTTCTGATAGGTCCATCCACATGGTAGTCCAGACTGAACACATCCCAGCCTGTGTCACCTGGTGATACCTGTAAAGTTTAAAATTATAAGTAAATGTGAAATGAACTGCTTCTGTACTATTGTGTACTGAGTTCTTTGAAAAGTGTTATATCTTTACAGCATGGCAGTATATCTATCAATTCTATGTAAGTAGCCTGACCACCTGGCCAACTTGCATGCATCTAGCAGTCTGACTGACCACCTGGCCAATCTGCATGTATCTAACAGCCTGACCACCTGGCCAATCTACATTTATCTAACAGCCTGACCACCCTGCCAATTTCAATATCATCATAACCAGTATTCCTGGAAAGACTTAATAACACCCTTTACAAAGAATGACACAGTCAACATTCTATTCTAGAGATCTAGGACTAAAGCAATAACCCACAGTAACAGTTGAACAGCTACATTCCAAACATATCACCAGAAACTAGTTTATCCTCAAAACAAACTTAACTTCATCCAAAAAAAAAGGAACTTGGTCAACAGTTAGCCACTGGAGTCTCACTAGACATCAAGTCAATAACTCAACAGTTAGCCACTGGAGTTTCACTGGACTTCAAGCCAATAACTCCTACTCCTCAACAAAACATTCCACCCTTTTGTATCTCACCTCAAGCAATCTGACATCTAATCTTTTCAGAATATCTGAGTCATCAAACTGGGCATTTGTTCCCCTGATTGCAGTCTCTAAAATTCCAGTCAAATTATGGAGATACAAATTTGAAGCTGGCTTTGCCAAATCCTCTCTGAAAAAATAATAAAAGAAGAATGTTACAGATCCAGACAGTTAGCTTTACTTTTTATAAAATAATTTAAAGGACATTCCCTTTGAGCAAGTCTCCTTAAAATACTTATTTCTCCTTAAATCTTCATGCTGGCAGGAATAAACATTCAGACTTTTAGTACTGAGAAAACAACAGCTGTTAATACTCACTCTAGAAGATCCATTAAATGCCTGATGAAGTCACCCTGTCCAAGAAGTAAGTATCGTCTCATGGCCTGAAAACAGTAGCAGGTATGGTTTAAAATTATATACCAAGTTACACTGTACATGTATGTTCTCCAAGTGTGATGCAGATATCAAATAAAAACATACTAAATGGGGTAAAATACTGTTTTCTAGTTTACTGTAATTTTCATTTTCTTTGCAAGTGGCTCTTTTCCACTTAGAGAGATTACAGTTAAGTGCACACCCACCTGCATTTGTATAAAAACAACCTCTGACAACTCTGTCAAAAAATCAATTCTTTGGCTCATTGTTCTGCAGTGTTGGTTTACAAGTTATTTAAGATCTAACATGGATGAGTTCAATCCTTCATTAGAGTAGAATTTTTCTGATATGAATACTGTCTGTTAAGGACAGTAAGTTTGTTAGTCAGTACATACAGATTAAAGGGAATTATAGACTACAGTGTGGCCCTTGGGGGGATAAAAACACAACACATACATATATCTCCATGCATAATAATGAAAACTAATAAATTAGAATTAAGGAAACTGAAGAAAGGTCAATGTGAGGCTTAATGGACCACTAAAAAACGTAATATTCAACAGAGAAAATATCTATAACCTTTAAGTGGTCCATGAACTTGTATTTAGAATGTAGGACATCCAGTAGGTGTTTACTTGTCTCCTTGTACACAGAGTCTATCATATCCAGGAAGTTATTGCTCAGGTCTTGTGTAAACATCCACTCAGCTGAAATCCACAAGAACACATACAGGAAAAGGTTATAACATGTTCTGGTTGAAATCAATCAGTTGTCTTACATAAAGCCACTCAGTCTCAGATTACCATGGTCATCCAATGATATTGTGACAGTCACATAATTGACAAATGAAGTTAACGCTGAATACGAAATGGTTGTTATTTAACCTGTAACAGTCCTTCACTGTTTCACTAGGTTCCTCTGAATCAGTTGCTCACTGTCTGCCAAGTTAATGACAGCAGAAACAGCACAATATTTAGGACAAATGTTGACTAACATAGTATCAATATTTCATAGTCATTTTTAAGAAAAGAACCACTTTCAGTGGAAATTAAGGGCCCAAAATAAGAGGTACTGTGGCAGTCAAAACTAACAGTTGTAACAGTAAAGAGATTTACACAAAATAACTATTACCTAACTTTATTTTCATGGCATACCTTGACTCATGTCCAAAGCCATAGCTGCCTCACGACCTTTCATAGGTGACCTGTCCTTGCAAACCTGGCGTAGATAGTTTATTGACTTCCCTGTTAGTAAAATCTGAAAAAAAGACAAACACTTTTGTATCAAAAACTACAAAAAACAAGCACTATGTTCACATGAACACCATGCCCCCGGGAGGCATTGACCTTTGACCCTGTGACCTCTAAGTGGGTCAGGCAGGTAGAGCTCATCAACGTGCATGCACCTGTGAAGTTTGGAGGCTGTAGGTGGAAGGACTTCAGTGTTATGATCAAGGTTAAAGTTTTGTGACAAACAAACAAACAGACAAACAAATAGACAGACAGACCTAAAGCAATATGCTCCCTCAGGGGGCATAAAAATGTTAGATTCTTATTATTATTCTTATATGCTGTTATTTGTCCATAACCAATACAAGCATACATGTATATCTCTGCATAACTCATTAGAACAAATCCAGAACAAGTCCACTCACTAGAGGGATTTTAACTTACACTCATTTAGGCAATCAAGCTTGAAAAAAAAAAAAAAAAAAAACACAACAATTTAGGTCACTGAGCCTACGAATCAATTACCTGTTGTTAAAGTTATTCTTATCAATATAAGTGTATACTCAAGCCTAACAGTTTGAAGAATGTAAGTTAAATTGCATAGAGGTAAGGGTAAAATACTAAACATTACTATATCAAGTCAAAAATGTTGGATACCCTAGCATCTTGATGATAAAAGATCGATCAGAATAACATTGCATGAAGTTTACAGATGAACTAAATGGGTTAATAATTTCTGCTACAGGTCTGATGTACAAATCTTGCCACTGAAAACAAGAAATATCTTCTGAAACATGTCCCCATTTAAAAAGCCTTAACAGACTAACAAACTGCTGAACTGGTAAACTTTGATAACAGAAAACAAAAACAATCATCAATGAAAATTAAAATAACCTTCATTATCATAACCTGAAAACAGAACATAAATACATTTATTCAATTCAAAATATGAGAAGTAGTCACTATAATATATGAAAATAAAGATCCCAGTTCTAAAATGACACATATTTCTCAAGCAGGATTAATAGAATAATTAACAAGAAACATGGCAATGCCACGAAACCAGGTTTTCAAAAATGTTGTTCTGATTCTATACTATAGTATGAATTTTGGAATGAAGATTGCTATGAATATTCAAAAGATTATAACATGACATGAAGGAAAAGATAATATTCATGAGAATACATGATAATGAGTAGGATGTAAATTTCGGCTAACAATACTGTCTGCAAGGAGTATACTTAATAATGAGACAACAATTTCTGCACGTCATCTTGATGTGGTAAACATTTGTCTGAAGTTTCATCAAAATTCTTCAAAGGGTTGAAGAGTTACAGAGCGGACAGGATTTTCAATGTTAATGTCACTGTGACCTTGACCTTGGAGCCAGCCATGCGGAACATGCGTTCTGCACGTCATCTTGATGTGGTAAACATTTGTCTGAAGTTTCATCAAAATTCTTCAAAGGGTTGAAGAGTTACAGAGCGGACAGGATTTTCAATGTTAATGTCACTGTGACCTTGACCTTGGAGCCAGCCATGCGGAACATGCGTTCTGCACGTCATCTTGATGTGGTAAACATTTGTCTGAAGTTTCATCAAAATTCTTCAAAGGGTTGAAGAGTTACAGAGCGGACAGGATTTTCAATGTTAATGTCACTGTGACCTTGACCTTGGAGCCAGCCATGCGGAACATGCGTTCTGCACGTCATCTTGATGTGGTAAACATTTGTTTGAAGTTTCATAAAAATTCTTCAAAGGGTTGAAGAGTTACAGAGCGGACAGGATTTTCAATGTTAATGTCACTGTGACCTTGACCTTGGAGCCAGCCATGCGGAACATGCGTTCTGCACGTCATCTTGATGTGGTAAACATTTGTCTGAAGTTTCATCAAAATTCTTCAAAGGGTTGAAGAGTTACAGAGCGGACAGGATTTTCAATGTTAATGTCACTGTGACCTTGACCTTGGAGCCAGCCATGCGGAACATGCGTTCTGCACGTCATCTTGATGTGGTAAACATTTGTCTGAAGTTTCATCAAAATTCTTCAAAGGGTTGAAGAGTTACAGAGCGGACACAATTTCGTTTGACGCCCATCCGCCCATCCGCCCATCCGCCCGCCATACCCCAATCTAATAACCAGGATTTTCAAAATTGAAAACCTGGTTAATAACAATAATATGGCAGCTGAAAAGTAAAGAACAGTTGTATGTCCTCATTCTTTAAAATTAAAACACTGGCAGAAAGACACATCAGTGATGATTGAATCCTCCACAATCAGTTAATCAGATAAATAAAATTCCTAACAACAGAAATGAAAACAACTTATCACTCATGTTGTAATGTTTGACGAGGGACAATTAAAGTGATCTAATATAGCTTTCTGATGCTTGAATGATTGTGAAAATATGAAGTACCTACCCTTTTCGCCTGATCTGTGGTAATGAATGTGGGGATCATAGATTTTCTCAGGCTGTACTTATCATGCCATAATCTGTCATTCTTCACAGTAGGATCCGCAGCAACGAAGAACTGAAATTATATTTCATGTGTATTTTTCTTTTACTGTATTTCCTTAAGATACGCATTACAAAATGTACTCTTTTGGAGTCAGTGACACTTGAAAGAACATTTCGCTACCCTTAACTTTACATTTCTACACGGCAAAATGTAACTTTTATTTCAACTAGAAGTATTTTCCTTATTAACAAGTTAATTTTGATTTAAAAAATTAAGACGAACATTACTGGTTCATAGTATCAAAGCATACAACACATTATTCTGCAGTCAAATCCGGTTGATTGTGGACCTTACCTCATCATGTGTGTCTTCTAGTTCCCCATCATAAATCCACCTCAGAAGCAAGGCATATATAGGCTGTGAAACCTGCAGAATCAGTAACAACACATACATTCAGAATTCTGCTCTTCAAGAGCAATTTCAATGGTAACAGTTTTGAAAATCATAAGAGGCAATGGTCGTTGGACAGCACACCAGACTACAGATCACTGCTTCGATAATCACTAGAAGTGAGTGTTGAGTGCTTTTATGTTCTGCACATTTTCAAAAGAGGGAGCAGTGAACATGTGAGACTAATATATGTTGAAAGACAACATCAGATACCCATGGTACCTTATTCTGTTAGCACTAAATGAATGGAGAGTAACATAATGGGTTAAACATGGGTAGCCGAAAATGGTTGAAAGAATGCTCGTTTCTAAATTACTGCAAATAAGTCAGTTTAAACTTTAATAACAAAGTAAGAAACATCTATCATACCAAAATCACCCATTACATGAAGGTAGTGTGAGTGTAATACATTACCTCCTACTTGAAGAGCATAGTGCACTATTCCATTGAAGAAAAAGACTTTTCTCTGAAGGCTATGGGTTTGATTTCCATTCAAGCCAATTTTTTTGTTTAGTTTTTGCTTTTTTGTTTTAGTAGGGTTTTAAAATTTTATCTTTCATTGGAATTAAACTGTAATATCTTTTTAAATTCATTTTAAATGTTATAACTTACTGAAATACGGTATATAAATGAAAACTGACTATCAACTTTTTCAGTTATTAATTTTTTTCAAAAATATATAGTAAGTATGTTTTATATTTTGTTTAAATGCTCAGAACATTATAGGAATAAAACTGATTTACGCTAATCTGAAGCTCCATTGATATACATGTATTTTGAAATCAGCCTTGATATTTTTCTCTCATCATGAAGTGGGTGGGGTAAATTGGTACCATGTACTTCTTGATTTTTGTCTCAGCAGTCAACAGGATTTTTATTGCTATGAATGAATACAGACTGCAATACACAACACTCATTAGAGAAAGTCTAACCATTCCATATGATCTAAAGCTGAATGAAACAATATTACAAACCATTGTAAGTATATGTTTGATGAGAGATTTCACAAAAGGGTCACCATGCTGCATGTAGGAATATATCGCCGATGCCAACGCACCTCCTTTCTTTCCTGAAATCAGAATTCATGACTTCAGTAACTGCCAGTGCAAATATGGTAAGATAAACCTATACATCAGTTTAACAAATGACTTATAATACAAAAAGTATAGAACACTTTTCTTAGTATTCAACATTTTAGGCAATGGGTTTGAACATAAACAAAACCTTTAGAATATCAATGAGAAATAATGACTCAACTGTTGAGAAAAAACACTGTGAATTCAGACTGCCTAATGAACCCCAAAAAATAAAGCTACCAGCCATTTTTCAGCCTGATTGCCTTCAAACAAATAACTGCTGTGAGACAGGTAAATACCTTTACAAACATCCACCATTGCAGCCAGACTTTTCAGCCGTATCAAGGGGTCAAAGGTCCACACCACAAGTCTTCTTAAAGTTACACAAGCACTGTTCATTCCTATACCCTGATCTAATTCTTCCTGCAACTATATATACATTGAAAAAAAATAAAACTATGTACTTAATTAAATCATTTAAATCCAATAAAATAACTATTTTGCGATGAACTGTGAAACAACGTTTTCATCAAGCAGTAAATTAGAGGACTCACTGAAGTAAAACACGATGATCAGTTATAATTAAATTTCAATGGCCTCACAAAATTTTCTACCCGACTGTATTGTAGCTTTTCCAGCATTTCTAAACCCAAATATTTTAGGGAATATAAAAACCCTATACAATTTGTTTTTTTTATTGTAACAGATACATACTGCAGGTGATGAGGCAGTCTAAGCTGGCCATAAGAGAAACATCTACAAACTAGGTAATGATTAACAGTACTCTTTCTTATACTTCGAGTTACTCACCTGAGATTCTAAGACTGCCACCAGTCTGTAATATTCAGTCAATTCTTGTTGTAGAGCAGCACAAAAACTCTGAAATATACTGACACTGAAACAGACCACCTACATAGTAACTCTTTTACAAGACAGAGTAAGAGTCCAAAATGTTTGTAAACTGTAGTTAAAATACTAATAAACTTGTCAAAACATTTATCTACTTAACTTTTCACCAGAAACAAATTTCACACACTGCCAAAACTTATGTGCAAAATATAATCTAATTAAACACAAGTAGTGATGTGACTTGCCGATATTTTCTGCTCACTTGCAGTCAGTTCCATGTAAGGGTGGAGTTATCAAAAGCATACATGTGAACTTTTTTCGATGATCAAGTGGAAGATTTTTCTTCAAAAAGAGGGAGATTTTAGAATTTGCAATAAACAAAGAAGGAAGTTGTGACATAAAAAATAGGGAGATTTCTTTAATTTGTGAAAATACCTCTCAAATCTTTGAAAATATGGCTGCAGAAAGTGGTAGTCTCCCGCTAAAAGTGGGAGAGTTCACATGTATGCAAAAGCCAAAAATGATTGCCTGGGGTTAGACAGTGAATGCATCATGTTGTTTACTGTGTAACTGACAGCTGTCCTAGATTACAGACTATCAAAACAGGAGCTGTTTGTGACTAATGTTTTCTTTACAGTCAGTTGTCCGAGAGCAATTTAGAGCTGTCCTGGACATCTGACAAAAAGATTTGTAGAGTCTCCAACTCTTGTCTTAACAGTTAACGGTTTTATGCATAAAAACTTCAATTAACCTGTCCAACAAGTCCAAATGTTTTATCAGCACTTCTTGCCTCCACGTAGTTCTTCACTTTGTTAAACAACCACCCACACTCTCCGAGCTTACTCACTAACTGCCGCACTGCTTTAGGTATTCCAGCCTGAAATATATTCAGAAACCAAGAATGTAAACAGACTAAGCATTTAAACAGATATAAAGTCTCAAGATTTAGGATCAAGACAGGATTAGGGAGCAGATAGGATATAATAAACAATCAATTACAAATTACAAACAATCAATTACAAATTACAAACAATCAATTACAAATTACAATTAGTAATTTTAAATGATGTCAGATTCTGGGAATATCTTAAATAAAACTGCTTAATGTTTGACACAAGATGGGATAAAATCCCAAGGAATGCATTATTTTTCTTGTATATGTAGATCCCATATTTACAAAGATGTATTAAGTGCAGTTCTGTCCGGTAGTTTGAATAGTTGACTTATTCTGGCAAAAAAACCAAAAAAACAGCCAATTCTTAAACTGCAAACATAGTGAGTACCTTGACTATCTCTTACATTCTGTTGACAAACATTTTTTTGAAAAACAAAATACTCTTTGCGCACTCTTTTAATGAGTTGTTGACCTTTTCTTTGATGCAGTTGTAATAAAATGTGAATCTTACGAGTAAGATCTTAAATCACTGAAAGTAATTCAAAGAGACCATGTATTATGTTACAAACCTGGGCATCAACTTTGTAAGCATCTTTTGTGGCATCAAATTTGATCCATTTTCCCTCTATACCTTGGAAAACATACACCAAATCTTTTACAAGCTCCATCTCTGGGATCTCAAAACTGGCTGTAAATTTCAAAGAAATTTCTATATTTCATATAAATAAAACTAAACCACCTCAGACAACAATGAGTAGATTACTACTGTTGATTTCTACCTCTACAAATATGTTCAACAGCATATAACTCATACCTTTACTCAATCAAAGAAACAGAAGTACACATTAAGATTGTTACTGGTACAAGTCAGATCAATTTAAGTAACACTATCTAGGTGTATCACCGAAGTTAGGCAACGAACAACTTGATTAGCCAGCAAAAAAATGTCCATGATCAATCCACTTTAAAACCTAACTAAGGAGATTTTTTCAATGTATCTGTATGGTCATAAAACAAAGTAATACACATAATGACTATTAAGCATTCATGAGTTTAATACATACTATTTTCACTCTGAACTTTGATTGTGCCTGCAGAATGTCCACGTCCGCTTCTAGGAACCATGGCTGTCTCTGAGGCTACAATATATATTAACAAGATTACCTTACTCAGTTGAATTTTTTTTCATAAATGGCAGTTTTCAGTTCATACCATTTACTGGTACTAATCCAGTCTAAATGACTGGCTCTCAAGGTTTTTTTTCTCATGTCTTTACACCTAAAGAGGGATTGGAGAATAAATAGTCAAATTCAACCAATAGATCTGAACCAATGACCTTTAAAATTTTCATTTTCTGCTGTCATATCTCTCATTTCTTAAATATGGATGTTTCCAATTCAAGATCAGCAGAAATGGCTTTGACCAAAACACAGGCAAAACATTCAAAGAAGGGAAATTAAGTCTCAAGTGGTATAGTTCAAACACTGAAATTGTAAAACACTGTCAAAAGGTAGTTCTTTGCTTTGGTTACAGACTTAATTTCATTTTTCCCAAAATCACGTTTTTGGTTCTTTCATGTTTTTCTTTCAAAGTAAAAAGTACTAAAAGCTCAAAAAAAAGAGTATAAATATTTTGTAGTAAACTAATTTTGTTCTTGTCAAATTATGGCATTTCTTCAATCCCATTTTCAATGTAACCAATGTCTAATTCAAACAATAAAGATTACCTGATCTCTAAGTCCATACAAGGGTGAGAACTCTTTAAGAAGTTAAAAGGGGCATGATTCTGTAAATTTTCCTATCACAGTTATGCCCCTTGTTCCACAGCAGGACCTTGTCACTATATGCAAGTATTTTAAGTTTCAACTGAAACCTTTAAATAATGAACAAGCTATTACACTTTATAAGAAACTTAAAAACATTTTTTTAAGTTAAATGGGGCATAATTCTGTAAATTTTCCTATCACAGTTATGCCCCTTGTTCCACAGCAGGACCTTGTGACTGCAAGTATTTTAAGTTTCAACTGTAACCTTTTAATAATGAACAAGCTATTATACTGTATAAGAAACTTTAACCAACATTTCTAAGTTAGAAGAGGTATTTATTCCTATCTCAGTTATGCCTCTTGTTCCACAGCAGGACCTTGTCATTAGATGCAAGTATTTTAAGTTTCAATTGAAACCTTTTAATAATCAGCAATTACACTTAATGAAAGACTTTAACAAAAATTTCTAAGTAAAAAGGGGCATAATTCTGTTAGTATTCCTAACACAGTTATACCCCTTATCCCACAGCAAGGCTATAAGACTATATGCAAGTATTTTAAGTCTCATTTGAATCCCATTAAAATGAAAAAGCTGTTACACTTAACAAACTTTTACCGATGCCTAATGCCGAGGCAAGGGCAATAGCCCTCCTTATTTTACAAACAGTCGAGCTAAAAATGGTAATTCTGTTTGTTAAGGTCACACACCAATTTCTGGAAAGTTTACCTGGATCATTTCTAGAAATGGCACCAACCAGTCTGGAAACTGGACCATGCCTATGTGATCTGTCACCATCTCCTTCCACAGCTGCAAATGTTGTGCTAACATAAACAGAAATGGTACAAAAATTAGGTTCAAAATCCTATCATATTCAACTGAGTTAAAATGGAAAAAAAAAAATTACAGAGTTACAAAGCTGACAAGACTAGTCCAAGGACTGACAAAATGAACCCATGGTGCAATTTTTATATGCCCTCTTTCAGGGACATGAAATGTTTTATTTTCATTTTTTTCCCCCTAATTTCAGGGATACTGCTGGAACAATTTATGACTTTTTAAAAAAATCTGGTTGCCTAGAAATCAAATCTGATGCAACTATCCAAGTTTACTACAACTCTCTACCACATTGTCATATAGCAACCAATGAGCTTTGAACGATGGTGTCAAATGACTGAAGTTACACTTCACACACTTGTTTCCATACAGCTTCCTGTAAACCACAGGCTACAGTAGACACTTACCTTGGCAGGAAAGACTGCGGCACTGGTGTTGGATCGTTACTCCTCGCATCACTGTGAATACTACTAATACCACTACTAGCTGTTGTATTACCCGACATCTGTGACAGTGTTCTACCGTGATCAGCAGGGGAAGTAAGTGGTCGACGGGCAGCTGCATTGAACGGGGTTGAGGTAGCATAACTTGGTAAAACCCTGGTGAATAAGGAACTGCCACTCTGTGTAAAAAAAAGACAATTTATCATAGTTTAATTAAACGGATCAACTGAAACAAGGCAGTCAACATTGTGCTATATGTTTCATCCCAGCATCACTTCTCTAAAGGACAATAAGGTCAGAGTCATGGACATCAGCTGAAGAATAATCATGTGCTAACATTTTATGCAATAAAAGGCTAAGAACTACATTATCATAATAACAGGTATCTTACTATCTTTCAACTGCTTAAATCAGAGGGAGAAAAGTGTATCTATAATTATTTAACAAGATTTAAACCTGTTTACTTCCATCTTAAGAGCACAATGCTTTAAAAAAAATAAACTGTAGATCCACAAAGAGTCTCATGAAATAAAAAATAAAATCAATTTACATGTATCTTACCTTATCTTTACCATATCTGGACTCGTTCTCACTCAAGGACATAAGCAGGTACAATATTGCCCATCGGTTTTTCACAAAACCCTAAACAGTAAACAATAAGACATGAAATGTAGAAATGTTCCATTTTGGAAAGTGGGAAAACACAGAAATCACACGACAAAATTTTCAATGAGTTGAGATTCCTTTCAAGTTTAGTCAAGATTAAATATGTATTCCACAATTTTTATGATTTTTTAAACATCTATATTTTTAATATCTTACCTCATTCATTTAAGCAAACTCTGACTATTCTTTCATAACAAACAAATACAAACATAATTAAGGAAGTCTTAATTCATTTTATCCTTTCTTTAAGAACATTTCGAACTGGTAACTAGGTGCCGTATATTTTACTTTATCTACAGCAGCTGGTCATGTGATCAGCCGGATTACTTTTAATAATCAAACTTATACTTATGTAGCACTTGCATTTTTGTCAATAAAAGGCAAAAGAATATGACAGGATAAATACAATAATAAATTGGTGATGAAGAAGGAATAAGTTTATCTCCCTTGGCTCCAAAATTTATGGGATTCACCTTTGACTCACCAGATAAATTTCGGAACTGAGCCAGATAAACTTTCCATCCATTCTCTATAAATACTGACAAAAACGGTTAAAATGGTCAAGAACCACATCAGTGTTTCTTGTATCTAGTAACAGTTTACTACACTGGGACCCCGTTATAGCGCTCTAGTTGGGGTCCACGGTTTCAGACCGCGATATAAATGGGGTTCTGATATATAACGCGCCTACCGAGATCTTATAGTGGACCAGTTGAAATGCTAGTATTACCCCACCCACATGTAACTGTATCATTTTGTTAAACATTCAAAAGAACCAAATTTGTTTGTTAACCACTCAAGATACATTTTGTATAGAGAAAAATATTATTTGGTAAAATATTACCTGCTTTGTTTAATAAAAAAAAAACAGATAAAAATCATATAAGAAAAATGTAAACATAAGCAATTCCCGGGAAAACCGCGGCGTAAGCGTTACGAAAATAAAACCGTGAAAATCGGTAAGTGACAATGTGTAACACTGATAGACAACTCTCAGTTTCTTAGAAGCAGTCCTGTAATATCTTCGTGAGATACATAAACTTTGTGCCGGTCGATAGAAAACGCAAGGTTTTTAAAAAGATTTTCGGCTTGTGTTTGTTACTCAGTTCATCGATATTTGCGCATCGTGGTTTTCATAACAGTTTGATACCTGACTGAGCATCGATCACAACGAACAAAAAAGCGGATTAACACCAGACTTTGCATGCTTTTCACGCCCTAGAGTGTCCTAATTACGTAGTTAATTGTACTTCCCTGACACATTAAACAAGCGTTGTTATGGATACAGCACGTAAGTAAAACCGTGAAAATCGGTAAGTTACAACGTGTAACGCTGCACTGTAATAAAGTAAACACTGAAAGACAACTCTCAGATTCTTAGATGCAGGTCTGTAATATCTTCGTGAGATACAACCAACTGTGTGCCGGTCTACAGAAAACGCAAGGTTTTTAAACAGATTTTCGGCTTGTGTTTGTTACCCAGTTCATCGATGTTTGCGTGTCAGAGCTTCGAATTTGAGATTTTCATAACAGTTTGATACCTGACTGATCATCGATCACAACGAACAAAGAAGCGGATTAACGCCAGACTATGCGCGCTTTTCATACTTTTCCTGCCCTAGAGGGTCCTAATTACGTAGTTAATTGTACTTCGATGACACATTAAACAAGCGTTGTTATGGATACAGCACGTAAGAAATGTAAAATAATTATGGTCAGTGAAAAAAAGGTACATTTTTTTCTTTTTCCTTTTCTTTTTTGGATTTTTTTTTTTGGGAGCCATGACCCTTGAGCATTATACTGAGGTTAGCGTTATAACGGGGCGCGTAGTAACAGGGTCCAAGTGTATCAGCAAATACCTCTCATTTTTACATTGGAATCCTTTAATTTCCTGGATAAAGCCACAGAAACCTTTTTTTTTAATGTTTAACTAATTTTGAAGTGTGGTCATTGTACAAAAAATAATAATGGACCTATCCACAAAATCAATGAAACAAACTAAACATGGTAAAGTTTAGCTAGTAAGTCTGCTCTGATCATTTCAAAGTGGAGAAAAAAAAACACTTTCATGAAAAAATTTGTTAAAATTGAGAACAAATTAACTCTACTATTAAGAAAGACTTCTCTGAAAAAAAAACAACACAGCACAGACTGACTGTATATGCATTAACCCTTAACTTGCTGGAACCGAAAGTGATTAGCCTTTGCCACCAGTATAGAGCCAGGCCAGCCTGCACATCCGTGCAGTGTGACCAGGCTCTATACTGTTGGTAGTTCCATTTTAGTATTTTGATATTGAAATCCCTTAAACTTTGAATGGACTGTTCCAAATTCAAAGCTGGGCAAATCCATTACAAAATTTCAGCATGTTCAGGGTTAAACACTACTTACTTGAGACTGTAATTTTCTGTGGAGCTCAGCAAATGTGATGGCATCTTTCTCCCTTCCTCTTCTTACCACTGTAAACAAAATATTCACCCCTTAACTCAAAATCTACCGGTAGTTAAAGTGATTTTGCACTCTAACAACAACCTTATCATAGGTGCAGACCTCTGTTAAAGCCATTTCAAGTTTTACTACGGAACTTAATTTTTATGCCCTAGGAGGGAGGGCATATTGTTTTTTTGTCTGTCTGTTTGTTTGTTTGTCACAAAACTTTAACCTTGACCATAACATCAACAAAAACTCAATTCCTAATATCAGCAAAACATTAATGTACACTTTAACAAAAACTTACGCCTTCGCCTTATTCTCTCGGACACCTGAAACTCATCGCTCTCAGCCTGTGTTGTGTAGTTGCTACAACAATAAAGGAATTTTTTAATACTGAAACACCAAAGAAGTATCATTACCAAATTGGTAATAATAATGTGATCTTACAGTGTACTTCAAACCAATGCCTCAGTTTGACAATGATAAGAAGAAACAGTTGAGTTATTTTTAACTTTTAAGGGAGACAGTTAACATATTTATCCCAGTACGAGCTAGCTAACTGTTGAAGAAGATCATAATACAACCAGAAACCGACATGTATGTCATATATGACAAGAAGCCATTCCAATTTTTACTACTTTAAAACCTCTGCGATCTTAATTTCAGCACTGAACTTTTAGTAGACACTATTCAATATGACACAAACAATTAACTACAAGTATCTATGTTGTTTTCACATTATTTTCATACTCATACATCACATGCAAATTTTAATCAGAGCATATGCTGATATACCCTAACACTTTAAAATTATTAACAATGACTGACAAACCACTGAACACTTTTGATTCATCAGAGGAAAGGAATTCTTGTTTCTGGAAAAGCCAGAATTCTTTATTGCAATTATTTGGGGTCCCACGTTTTACCGGAATCGACCATTTTTACCGGAATCTACCGGAATCAACTTTGCATTACCGGAATCGACATATATTTAATACATAAGCCAATATTTTTCAAGATATACTACCTTGTTAATTAATTTATTATATAATTAACGTAATAACAAAAGGAATTTGAAGTATCTTAGAGTGGAAAGATTTTCCATGAGAAAGAAAATCAGTGAGTTGCGGAAAATTTGCACATACGGATATATGCCGGAATCGACCTGTAATTCATATATGAATTGTATTTTAGTCATATAAAGTTATTTTTCATTTCTTTACATCAGATATAAAATATTTACCGAAGGAATTTGGAGTATCTTCGAGTGGAAAGATGTTGCAAGAGAAAAAAAAATCGGCGATCTGCAGAAAAAATGCGCATATGGATATACGCCGGAATCTGCCTGTATTTCATAAATAGATTGAATTTAAGTCAAACAAAAGTATATTTCATTACTCTACATCAGAAATAATGCATTTACCCAAGGAATTTGAAGTATGTTCGAGTGGAAAGATTTGACAAGAGAAAGAAAATCAGCTAGTTGCGCAAAATTTGCGCATACGGATATACACCGGAATCGGCCTGTTTTTCATAAATAAATTGAATTTATGCATTCAAAGTTATTTTTCATTACTCTACATCAGAAATAAAATATCTACCAAAGGAATTTGAAGTTCCTTCGAGTGGAAAGATGTTGCAAGAGAAAGAAAATCGGCGAGTTGCGGAAAATTTGCGCATACGAATATACACCGGAATCAGCCTGTATTTCATAAATAAATTGAATTTAAGTCATACAAAGCTATTTAAAATTACTTCACATCTGAAATAAAATATTTACTAAAGGTATTTGAAGTTTCTTCGAGTGGAGAGATGTTGAAAGAGAAGATCGGCGAGTATTTAAGTAAAGCGTCAACCTGGGATAAACATTCGTCAGTATTTCAAAGACTGTCTTGTGAGATAGAGATGTCATAACACGTTGATTATAAGGAACAATTAGAGGCCGCTTATCGGCATTTTAATTTGTTAATTCCACACTTTTTTGTCGGTACAGTGCCGTTATAAACAACATTAACCAAGCTGGGGTTTATGAATGATAAATACCATATATGTGACTAAAATACAAGTTATATATGAATACATGTCGATTCCGGTGTATATCCTCATGCGCAAATTTTCCGCAACTCGCCGATTTCAATTTCTCTTGTAAAATTTTTTCACTCGAAGATACTACAAATTTCTTGGAAAAAAATATTATTTCTGAGGTATATGAAATTATGATATTCATCAGTTTTGAATGGGTTAAATTCAATTAATTTATGAAATACAGGGCGATTCCGGCGTATATTCGTATTCTCTAATTTTACGCAACTCATCAATTTTCTTCCTCTTGTAAAATCTTTCAACTCGAAGATACTTCAAATTCCTTGGGTAAATGCATTATTTCTGATGCAGAGTAATGAAAAATAACTTTTGTTTGACTTAAATTCAATCCATTTATGAAATACAGGCCGATTCCGGCTTATATCCGTATGCGTAAATTATCCGCAACTCGCCGATTTTCTTGCTCTTGTCAAATCTTTCATCTCGAAGAAACTTCAAAAACCTTGGGTAAATGTGTTATTTCTGATGCAGAGTAATGAAAAATAACTTTTGTAAGACTTAAATACAATTCATGTATGAAATACAGGCCGATTCCGGCATGTATCTGTATGCGCTAATTTTTCCGCAACTCGCCGATTTTCTTTCTCATGTCAAATCTTTCCACTCGAAGATACTTCAAATTCCTTTTGTTATTACGTTAATTGTATAATATATTCACGAACAATGTAGTATATCTTGAAAAATATTGGCTTATGTATGAAATATACCTCGATTCCGGTAATGCCAAGTCGATTCTGGTAGATTCTGGTAAAAATGGTCGATTCCGGTAAAACGTGGGACCGAATTATTTGTAAGAGTAAAACCTTGAAATAACATGTTTCCCTACCTTCCTAAAATAGCATAGGCTCTCTGCATGTATGGCTGCACTTCATCTGCAAGGAAAAAATATCAAGATGCTTTAAAGTAAATCAAATAAACTTGAATTTACAACACAGCATATGAAATCTTCAACATGTATCTTATGTAAACCTGTAATTTTTATCATTTTTTTCTCTACATTTCCTCTTTTTAACATGACTATTATTTGATCAAAGTTCTCATGAAGACATTGTGTGATACTGTTATCCTCTTATCACTTCTCCTTTCTACATTCTTTGCACAGATGGAATCAGTGACCTGTACCTGCTAGTATTACTAGCAAGCAGGTTCAACAGTGCATAGCTTTGACTGATACATACGTTCTGGATTGTACACTGAGCATCCACCTCACAAAAAGGAAACATCCTATCCCAACATAATACTACCCCCATGGAGACCAACTACTACACCAAATACCTAAGCGTGGATATCTCAGATAACCTTACATGGGATGCCCATATAAACAGGGCAACCTAGAGAGAAAACCAATCATTAGGGTTCCTACGCAGAAACATATAGGTCAAATCCAAGTTCATTAAGTTCAAAGCTCACCAGATATTAGTAAGACCCCAGCTTGAATACGGTTCTGAAGTATGGTCTCCCCTCACCAAAACATAAATAGATCAAACTGAAAATGTCCAAAGAACAGCAGCTCATTGGATCAAGTTAGATTATGGTCAGACTTCAAGCATTTCTGACATGCTTATTCTCTGTGGACTTGAACTCAGGCACACAGATGCTAGGTTATCACTGTTCTATAAGATTCACCATGATCTGATTGGTATTTCCATTGAGGAATACCTGATCCCCCTCTCCCAAACATCCCACCACCGCCATCCCCTGAGCTAGATGTTTTTTTACAGCAACTTCAGACTTCTATAAATTCAGTGTTCCTACTACCTTTCTTTATTGTGGGAATATTTACCCTTACCTTGGAAAACTGGGGGTAAAATAAAAAATCAGGGGGTACTGTACATAATTGTACACAATATATGAAGTATGGTTAAAATACAAATTATGTTTTCTTTCAAAAGTTACACTCTGTTTATTAATTTCTTCTGACAGTACGTGTACATAATTATTAGCAAGTTGACATGCCCTAGAGATTACCTTATTTTCATCAATGTTTGCTCTGTTATGGAACTAACAGAAATAAGGTATGACCTAGTGAAAACAGGTGTAAATAAAATTGATCTGTCGCGAACTGACTCGATAAAATGGTAGTATTGATTTAAGAACCAGTCAAAAATGCTAAGGTTTTTTGTAGTGACATCATTACAATTTAGAAATTCAATTCTGCAGGTGTGCATGACTAAAAACAGTAACAATTACACAACAGAGTTCCCGATTTTTCTGTGCGTATTTTTAAGTTCTAACCTTTCCGTACGTAGAATTTAAGCGTAACATATGTACATATGTGCATGAATGGGAATACTGAAATTCTTTCTTTCCTAAGACTGTATACTATTGGAACCACTTACCACCTACTGTTGCCCTTCTCCCTACCCCAGATCAGTTCAGAGCAGCCATGTCTGGCATTGAACATGTCTCACCCTGATTTAGTGTGTCAAAGCACCCTACAGCACCAAAGATAGTAATTATTACACTCAAACTCCCACCCCTTTACATTCTCACCACTTTTAACTAGGAAATGAATTGTTCAAAAAATTTAAAGAATGTTTGTGGAAATGTCATAAACAGATTTTTTTTTTGAGATTATTGAATAATGAAAATCATGAATGTGGGGAACACAATGTTAAACTTCTACACACTTTCAGGCAAGCCTGTTATTTTGCAGCAAAGCTTTCTTATGAGTATCTGCGCAGTGCCTGAATCGCCACTACCGCGGCTTGCTGATTTAGAACTCATTTATCTTTTGTTTTGTTTTTCATAAAGTTTTGACATTTTTGTTTGCCCGCGCAGAGTTGTGTGCGCATGTCTAGGTAAAGCTATGCGCTCGCACAACCGAATTCTGTATAAATCGCGACTTCTTATACTGTCTGCGTTACCAATTAAATACCCAATTGTAGCTAGTCTGGATTACTTGCCCCTAGCTGTTAGGATAAACTGTAGCAAGATGTTTTTAATCCTATCTATTTGAGCTTATTTATCATCGGTATCGGTTGATCATATGACTGACGCCCCCTGAAGATATTAGTTATTTTATGTTGTGGGGGCAGTGCAAGATACAGAAAGCATCCAATTAGAGACACCCCTGGTCCTTTGCATGCTCAGTGTACAGCACTGATACATGGGACCTTGGTTTAACGTCTCATCAGAAAGACAATTTGTAATGTTAGTGGAGGAGCGGGGGATCGATCTCGGGACCCCTGGGTTACCAGTCCAGCGCGTTACCACTGGGCCACTTCCGCTCCTACAACGTATCATACAATATATACAGTTACACATAAGCTTATACAGAATATAACAACAAAATAAAAGAGGAAACAATCATAATTTGAAAGGGACTTAGGCTGACTTTGAATCAAAACTGTAGTCACTATCGTTATCCTGATCTTTCATCAGCTCACTCTCTTACACACCGATCGATTGCTTAAGTGAAGGTACTGAACGGTACGGCTTTGCGTAGATGGTCTTCAGCTGAGGTTGTAACGATATTTATTTGTAAAATTTGTTAAGAGCAGAGTTATTTTTTTTAGAATGCATTATACTCTGGAGGACAACTGTTTCCAAGGAAAGAAGGACTTCATATGATAATGGGGTTTTGAACAGGGGATTAGATACGCGTAGTTAAAGTCAACTGTGATCAGGTTGTTCCTTATTCTGTATAATATAGTCAATAAAGACTTATTTCTTCTCGTATGAGTTCGCCAATTTGTGTTGTCGATCATGTTTTGGACATTGCTGGCCCGAGTAGTAACTATCTTTGAATTCATACATTGCCATAGACCGCTCACTGTCGCAATCTCCTTTATCAGATCCGTACTGTCCCGTACCTTCGCTAACAATGAATGTAATGTAACCGGTGTGTAAGAGAGTGTTGTAATACAACCGATGTGTAAAAGACTGTCATCGTCGGTTATCTCCGGTATATATTCCGTACAACTATGGACTTAAACGTAACATGGGTTTCCGACGATGTAGACCGCTGGACCATTTCTCGATCCAAAAACGGACACTCAAGCACTTGCCCAGCTAACATGTAGTCAAGCGAGTATCAATACCAGTTTACATTATTTCTAATTGTGACTCTTAGGTATTGAGCACTATAAGTCGACTATTCAGTGAATGTAGTTACCATTTGATGCAATTAAAGATAAACCAGTGACGATGTATTTAACAGACTTACAAGAATAAACCACATACGTAAAAATTAGTAAGCATTTGGGCATTACTGGTTCGACTTTGAGGTAATTGGTTTTAAAATGATTTGTATGAGGGAAATCTTTGCTTTAATCATTTTGTTAACTTATGGTTAAACCCCAGCAAATCGAGCACCAGTCAATTTTATCGGCAGAGCCTCATTACCGCTGTAAACAGTTTGCCTCGAGCCAGCTATTCCGGTCTGTACGCACAACACACAACATTTTTCTTCTGTTTCAGAACCATCATCAGAGTCATCTTCAGGGGAAAAAAAACAATATGGATTTCTTTGGTTTTACTTGTGGCTGTTTGTGCTTTGAACTATTTAATTTTGACTGTCCTTGTGTTTCAGGTACTTTTAGAGGTGGGATGAATTTTCTTTACATTTTTGTTTGTTTGTTTTTTGTTGTTGTTTTTTTGTCTAATGTCTGCCTTTCAATGTGATCTCTTATTTTTACAGCAACAGTCTCATTTGTAATAGTCTTGCCCCCAACTACTTTGCATAATGTTTTTCGAACTTTCGCAGTTTTTTACATTTTTCAAGATATCACCACCTCTACTCTCAAGAAATCTTCTTTGAGATTCAGACCTGGATTTACCTGTGGTTATTTTTGGTGAAGAAGGCTTACCTTGGTCATCATTTATTCTGGCAGGGAAACTCAAAGAAAGAATCATCAGGAACAATGTGTAGGACATAATATTCCGCTTCGCATGCGCTGTATACCATTAAAATTGATGAAGAAATAAAATACTTACTGCAGTTTTTTCCTCCGAATCGAATAAAAACAATGCTGGTCGGGATAGCCTAAATAACATCATATACCACGTGGTATGGTCACCCTGATGATAGAGATGTGTCGAGCTTAGTCATCTTAATAGAAAAGTTTGGTAGAAAATTTTGTGAGGAAGTTTGGTTCACATAACCTACAACTCGATCTACCTTTCTTGTTTAGTTCTTTTTTTATATTTTTCCTCTTTTGCCTCTGACAAGGTGGTATTGTGGGAGTGTTCACATTCAGTGCTTTAGTTATATTTTATAGCAGTGCATTTACTCCAATATATAGAAAAATACTGAAAAGAATACACCCATTTTGAAATAGTGCTAAAACTATGGGGAGCATCCATCGGTTCTACCAAATTTTTTTGTTAGTTCATGTTACTGAAACAAACCAAAAGAAACGTATTTTCCTATGATGTTCCTTATATGCTTCCGTACTTTTTTCCGGCGGGAGTGTGACGTAATCTCGCGTGAGACATTGATAGTAAAAATAGTAAAATGGCAGACGGTTAACGTCAAAATTTTAAATAACAATAGCATTTTAATGAAGGGCAAGATGTTAGTTGTAAAAGTTGCATTAGGTATTAAAACACACACCGTTTTACCATAAAACTGTAGTATCTATCGATGTATACCTGTCTTATCTCCATGTTTCTTGCAGAAAATCAAGCGCGTCGTATAAACCGTGGGAAATAAACATAACTGACCTTCAGCTCCAGAATCGCGCGAGAATTCATGTTAATGACAAAACAGCGCCGAATTTAAGAGAAAGCAAGGTTACGTGGGGACTGCCTCATATTCCCAGCCGTGATAATTGCAGAAAACTTTGGCACTAGCACGCCGCGCACCTTTTAACCTTTACACAAGGCGGATGTAAGTAAGGAGCTACTATGCACAGTCACTTGAAGTTGGGACCTCGCCCCGCCTCCCCACCCCTTGTACAAGAGTTTTGTAGCAAAAAAATCATAAATAACAGCTACATACAACTATTCCTACTGTTATCTGTTACAAATCTGGCCTTTTCAAAAAAAGCCCAAACCCACTCTCCAACACTGTAATATACACAAGTTATGAAACATCGCGCCGCAAATCACCTCACCTGCCTATGTTTATCCTTCGTTTTCTCAATAAAAACAAAGGTCTTGAATATGTTGATAGTGCCTATCAATCAAGAAATAATTATTCTACACAACAATATCGGTCTCACCATTCTTAGTGAAAGAATAAGGTAGAAATTTGATAAAAACACTCACAATTTACTCGCCGCCACATATTCTTTCGAGAAATAATGACAGCGGCAACACTATCTCCCATCTTCCAATTCTTGAATGTGGAACCAGTCGTCCGCGGAACCAGCTGATAAGCACATCGTGTTTTTCATTTTGTATATTCTGTGTTTTGGTGAAAACTGGATATTATTGGTAAGTTTATCCTTCCGTTTATTGCCATTTTAAGTAATAAAAGTTATATGTGAATAAATAAATCAAGAAATATAACGGTTCCAAAATACAACCGCACAATTTTACATTCAGAAGTTGTCCGTTATGGTACGGGAAAACGGGAGATAGTGTCGCCGCTGTCATTATTTCTCGAAAGAATATGTGGCGGCGAGTAAATTGTGAGTGTTTTTATCAAATTTCTACCTTATTCTTTCACTAAGAATGGTGAGACCGATATTGTTGTGTAGAATAATTATTTCTTGACTGATAGGCACTATCAACATATTCCAGACCTTTGTTTTTATTGAGAAAACGAAGGATAAACATAGGCAGGTGAGGTGATTTACGGCGCGATGTTTCATAACTTGTGTATAGACTATTATAGTGTTGGAGAGTGGGTTTGGGCTTTTTTTGAAAAGGCCAAATTTGTAACAGATAACAGTAGGAATAGTTGTATGTAGCTGTTATTTATGTTTTTTTTGCTACAAAACTCTTGTACAAGGGGTGGGGGTGGGGAGGCGGGGCGAGGTCCCAACTTCAAGTGACTGTGCTACTATGTTCACTGGTAACATCAAAGTGGGTGAGGTACTTGTTTATCTTTAAAATGAATGTACAGTGAACTCGTCCATTCCGAACCAGTCAAAATCAGGATCATTTCCAAGCTTTTTAAGTCGCGGGCGCACAGACGGCCACAAAAAACGTAAGTTATGTTTTAGTTTTATGGCTGATGCCCTATACAAACAATTCAACGTTAGCAAAGCATGAAGGTATTCTTACATTATCTGTATTTTTATTTTGTTGAAGTGTCAGAATTTCCCCGTATGCGTAAATCTGACAAATGTAAATGAAATATTCAAAATGGAAAGGCGCTTGCATTTTAGTTAATTAACGGAAAGAAACGAAATGGTGATTGCAAAGAAGGAAATTTTATGCCCGTTCAAGCCATAAGTAGAATGATCTATCACACAACTAATAAGTGTAAAATTAAAATGGAAAAATATGAATTATTGACGTCATGTATGTTGTGTATTCCGAATCACTGTATTTTATTGCGATAATACACATGTCACATGTATTACATCAGTATGATTATACTGTTATAGGGCCATCAACTCACACATTTTGGTACCGAAATTTGACAGCATGCACCTCTACAAAAATCATAAATTTTTCCCCTATTCTCTTTTTTTAAATACCCTCTTTTTCGCTCGACTTTACAAAGTATATGGGGAGCTGTCCTCTCTTTGATGTCGGTGTCCACGTTCAGATAAATTTTTTTGTGCAGCAGAATATTTTTTACTATAAGTTTAAAATTCAAATATATGTTCCATGTTATTAACCATATCATACGTGTCAAGGTTCCAAACCCTGAAAGCAAGAATTTCAGAATAACCTCCCCTTGTACATAGAAATTTCCTTAAAAATGTTTGTTTTACTGTAACTTTTTTTTATTTCTTAAGGTATCAAATAGATGTTCCTTAACATCAGGTTCATAACTCTACAAGCAGTCTTTTTTTAGAATTATCTCCCCTTGAACTTAGAATTTTCTTTAAAAATGTTACCTTTTATCCTAACTTCTTTATTTCATATTAGGGATTTACTTCAAGCTTCAAATAACTGTCCTTATCACAGTGTCTACAAGTCCATTAATTTGTAAAATAAAAATTATTGATATTCTGAGAACACGAACACTAATGGAACCAAATAAGTAATTTTAATGGCCAGAAATGGTCTGATTTATGCTCCAAACACGATATAATATTATGTGTTGGTTGGACTCGAGGCTTTATGTCACTATACGCAGAATTAATTAACATCATTTCCGACCATTTCGTTTATTTTGCGGTGATTCGGAAAAGGCGAGTATGACCCGGATTACGCTAAGTACCAGTCTAAATTTTCTGGGAAATTCCGGTATAAACACCAATTCAAATGCAATTTCTTTTTTTACGATTTTAATCGTGACATATTTATCTATCGTTTAAAATATTTTTTTAATTTTAAATGTATATCTATCGATGTAATTCATCAATAGTATTGAAATTGGTTCGGAAAGGGCAAGTTCACTGTATAAAAATTGACTGGGGCTGAACAACTAGTCAAGATTATGTATGTCACTTACCTAGTTCAGTCAAGTGGTTTATGAACATACCACAGTGTGATATCCTTCAGATTACTGCAAACCAAACTGTTAACTTTTGAAGTTTAGTGAATGTATCTGTCTTCCAAGATAAATTTATTGTGTTCTATTGCATTTCCTTAGGAAAGGAAAAAGTCTTTATTACTAGTAAATAAACGCCTTTCTATACGTCCGTCGAAAGAAGGGACGTATTTTGGGAAACACCGTGGTTGGTGGGCCATCGGATGGCGTCCAGACTTTGTGCGGGCCATATCTCTGTTGCTAATTGGATGACTAAACTTCAAAATTGCTATTCAGCTTCCATGCAAAGAGAAGAAGTGTTATACACAGGAACCATAATTTTTCCTAGTCCCATGTTTGAATTATCGCTCCTCTTACTTTTTTGTTGTCCGGAGCATATACTTGATAGATGGTGACAAGAAGTGCAGTGTCCAAGAAGCATTACTCTTCCTTATCCTTTTTTGAGTTATTTCCCCTTTTCAATTTTCATATTTTTTGTCTGGATCATAACTTGAACACTATGAAAAAATTGACACTTAAACAAAGTCAGATGATAAGAAGTGAAAGTGCACTGCATAAGAACCATAACTGGTCCCATTTTTAGCTCACCTGAGCACAAAGTGCTCAAGGTGAGCTTTTGTGATCGCCTGATGTCCGTCGTCCGTCCGTGCGTGCGTGCGTGCGTGCGACGTCAACTTTTTCTTCTTTCTAGGCCACAGGAGCTAAAAATAGATTTTCAAAGTTGGAACTTTAAAAATCTTCTTCTCCAGAACTACAAAGCCTGGAGCTTAGATATTTGGTATGAAGCATCATCAGGTAGACCTTTACCAAGTTTGTTCAAATCATGACCCCTGGGTCAAAAATGGCCCTGCCCCAGAGGTCACTAGTTTTACTTAGAATTATATAGGAAAAACTTTAAAAATCTTCTTGTCTGAAACCACAAGGCCTAGAGTTTAGATATTTGGTGTGCAGCATTGTCCAGTAGACCTCTACCAAGTTTGTTCAAATCATGGCTCCTGGGTCAAAAATGGCCCCGCCCCAGGGGTCACTTGTTTTATATAGAGTTATATAGGAAAAACTTTAAAAAATCTTCTTGTCAGAAACAGCAAGGCCTAGAGTTTAGATATTTGGTGTGCAGCATTGTCCAGTGGACCTCTACTAAGTCTCTTCAAATCAAAGCCACTGGGTCAAAATAGGCCCCACCCTGGGGGTCAATTGATTTTACATAGGCTTATAAAGGAAATCTTTAAAAGTCTTCTTCTCAGAAACCACAATGCCTACAGCTTAGATATTTGGTATGTAGCATTGTCTAGTAGACCTCTATCAAGTTTGTTCAAATTATGTCCCCTGGGTCAAATTGGCCACGCCCCAGGGTTCTCTTGATTTACATATAGTTATATAGGAAAAACATGAAAAATCATTTTTCTCCGAAACTTATAGGACTAGACCTTAGATATTTGGTGTGGAGTATTGTGTTGAGAACCTTTACCAGTATTGTTTATATGTTGGCCCCGGGGTCAAAATTGGCCCCACCCGGAGGGCCCTTAATATGTAAAAAAGGCAATATTTAAAAATCTTCTTACTGGAAACCTCAATGCTTACAGCTTATATATTTGGTATGCAGCATTGTCTAGTGGATGTCTACCAAGTTTGTTCAAATAATGTCCCCTGGGTCAAAATTAGCCACGCCCCAGGGTTCTCTTGGTTTACCTATAGTTATATAGGAAAAACATGAAAAATCATTTTTCTTCCAAACTAATAGGACTAGACCTTAGATATTTAGTCTGGAGTATTGTGTTTAGAACCTTTACCAGTATTGTTTATATGTTGGCCCCGGAGTCAAAATTGGCCCTGCCCCGGGGGCCCTTAATATGTAAAAAAGGCAATCTTTAAAAATCTTCTTACTGGAAACCTCAATGCCTACAGCTTAGATATTTGGTATGCAGCATTGTCTAGTAAACCTCTACCTAGTTTGTTTGAAAAATGTCCCCTGGGTCACTGTTGGCCTTGCCCGAGGGGTCAGAAGTTTTAAATAGCAGTATAGAAGAAAATCTTTTAAAATCTTCTTGTCTAAAACCACAAGGCCTAGAATTTTATAATTTGGCATGAGGCAAGCTTTATCAAGCTTTTTGAAATTATTAGATTAGGTTAAAGGTCACGGAGGCTAAAAATAGATTTATCTACTGTACCTCATAGAGCCTTCATTTATAGACCAATATCTTTGATATTTAGTATATAGGTTCCTTGCATGGACGTCTACCTATGGGTAGGGTTTGAGGTCACTGGGTCAAGGTCAAGGTCACCATAGCTTATGATAGATATTTCTACTTTCTGTCATAGAGCCTTTATTTATTGACTGATATTTTACATATTTGGTTTGTAGGCACTTACATATTTTCAATTAAAAAATGAAATACTGCTTAACAGCAAACCTACAGCCAAAGTACTCAGGTGAGCGATCCAGGGCCATCATGGCCCTCTTGTTTAATTGTCTCCTCTATTTTTGTCTTGAGCATAACTTTAAAACCCTGGAGTAAATTGAGATGAAAACTTAACTATAGTTCGACTGCAGTGCACAAGAAGCGTCACTCTACCTTATCCCGTTTTAAGTTATCTCCCTTTCTTTAACTTTATAATGGAATTTTGTCCTGAGCATAACTTGGACTCTGGGAAAGGGATTGTCTTGAAACCTAGGAAAAAGATACATGTACATGTATATGGTAAGAAGTAAGATGGAAGTATGCAAGAAACATATCTCTACCTGGTGCATTTTTCAGTTATCTCCGCTCTTAAAAATATTTGATATATAATGATATTTTATGGTATATTAATATCGATAAAAGTCTTTCAGCGTGGTTTGAAAACAGAGTTGTAGGAACATTCCTGCTGAACTTGAAGATTTGCGAATATTTCTGCAGCGCCATGTGAAATGTCAAGTATCATCAGTTCGCAACCTATTCTGACGGGCGTATATTGCATACGTACTGTCCTTGTTATAATTTTTATTAATGTATTACAGGTATCAAAATGACAAACATGTTATCAGTACTTACCTTAGCGAAGGAAAGTATGGTTCGTTTACTTGAATACATTCCTACCAATTTGTTGGATACATATGGCAGCACTAGACTTCAAGAGATAAATGACGTCATGAGGAAAACGAGCTCAAAAGTTATTGACGTGACACACTACTTGGCGTCCCATCCGATTGATTCTTTGGAAGACATTCTCAAATTGTTATCAAGAGATGATCGAAAGATTTCTCTAACAGCTGCCACTGATCGTCTTGAAATATACTGGCATAACGACATTCTGAGAATTAAATGGAACCAGTCCGATATCATTCCACCAGTGTCGATACATTCGATCGAGAAATATCGAGAGGCAATGCTATTGATAGCATCAGTATATTTAGTTCATTGCATCATATTCGTACTAAGATTTCTTGGATATCCAGTCGCATCTCTGAAGAAAATAAAAGAAACAGTTCTAAAAGTATATGATTTCATACAAAAAGATGAGACTTTCTCATTAGTGAGCCGTCGACTGAAAAATGGCGCAACTGACCAGAAAACTTTCAGACTGATCTACGATCTGGTGTCTAGATTATACAAGAAGGGACTTATCCAAGAGATTGTTAAAGATCTTTTAGAAGCTGGAACCCAGTCGCATGTATTGAGTGCAATCGGAGGTGTTACAGTCTTAATTGTCGTCGTGAATCATTTGGTTGATGATGAAAATTTTAGAAGACTATTCAAAGGAACATTACTCCTAAGCAAAATTCCTGTTATGTGGCAACTCGGCGAAAAATATAAAAGCAAACTATGACATTCGCTGCAACCATTTTTTCTCTAGGCCATAGCACGTATTTCAGAGAACACACCGTGGATCCCTATTTTGTCTGATGCATGTCGTTTTCAGATTGATTACAGGAATATCGTTCTGCTGGGTCTCTCAGTCTTCTGTATTTGTATGATACGTGTGTATTTCATTAAGAGTGATATAATAAATGTTTCCGTACTTTATTATTATTATTATCTTAAATAAAATATTGAACCATTCTATGTTGCACGCAAGAAGGCTGTGATGTATCGACAGATAACATTTGCCTTGTCAGTACGTTTTCCCATATGACAATACGTGTAAATCTGTCATGCACATGTAAAACCTGTCAGCACGTGTTATTTGACAATCGCTTCATTAGTGGCGATGTTCCATCTTTTCAGGCAGCTTCCTACTTCTTCACTCACAGTTATAATTGTCTTTCGGATGAGACACCTAGGTCGCATGTATCAGAGCTATACACTGAGTATGGAAAAGAACCGTGAATGTCTCTGGAACTGGACGCTTTTTTATCTTGTATTATCCCCAAACCTAAAATAATTAAAACTTTGCAGCGGGTGTCCGTCATAAGAGCAACTAGTACTGGCAATATATAAACTCATGGATAAATTTCTTGACAGCAAGTCCTAGAACTTGTATCAAGTCATAGAGAAGTTATCATATGATTTAGCCCTCCCCAATCTATAGTACTAACAAATGTTAGAAACATGTGTTTAGTATTTATTAAGTTAGCATCTAAAGATTAACCCTCATTATCTTCCGTTGGTTTGCCGATTATCCCCTTATGAGGATGAAAGAGCCACGATCAGTTATCAAAATTGCAACGAACATTATATTGTAGAAGGAAAAAAAAAACAGGAAAAATTCGGTCCCAGTGGGAATCGAACGCTCACAAAATGGGTCAGATTATCTTAAAAACCAACGCTTTAGACCACTGAGCGGAAGAATTGAGTCTCTGATCCATCTATTTTAGTCTGTTTTTGTGGGTTTCCGTATGACAGTCGCCCCATCGAAGAGTTCAGTTGTATGTGATAATGAAACGTACAGAATGCATCCCACCCCAGAGACACTCTTGTTTTTTTCGGCGTAGCTGGTTTAAGATCGATTTTGACCTATATTTGTAACGAATGAAATTGTTTGATACAAAATATTCAGCTAAAGAAGGATGTTTTCCATTGGTTAAACGTATTGATGTTACGAAATTTTAGGGCAAAAGTCTTAATTGTTAGTTTGATTGCCTCTGAAAATAATGCAATAATAAAGGTTATAACCATGAAAAGTTATACCAGATGGAATAAGTATATCATAAATATTACTAAAATTTAATTTTTTTTACTGAAAATGATATTGACACTTTTCAATCAAATCAATATTTTTTGTTTATAGTCTATGGATATCGATAACAACATGCGATAAATGCTTGCCAATGTCCGTTAACTATACTCTGTCTAACCTATCATGATTCGAGAATCTTTGTCGTCTGAGACTGCGTAACCTGACCGTCTAAGACGGCTTAAAGGCTGAGGAAGAGCGTCAGAGAAACGGTTACACCGACAGATAAAGGTGTGACATTTGCTTGTTGTGTTTAAGCAAGGAATTGGAAACCTTTTGAAATTTTATTGGCTTATCAGTATAAACCGGTACAATTTATGTCTTTAAAACGTCTTCTGGACGCTCGATTAATTCTGTAGGGTTACAGATACACGGCATTGTAGCTACTCTTCGATGTAGAGCGTGATCGATCACACTTTTGATTGATAAATACTTAACTCTTACAATGTAACCTACGTCGACCATCTTTTCTTAAAAGACATTTCTTGTTAACTGAGTAATTCAACTTGAAGCAATGATGAAATCGGTATAAAAATGAAAATATATTTGAAAATGATCAACATGTTTTATTTTTTCCTCTTGATATTGATAACGTGGGTTCGACCTGGTCCAACGCAGTAATTACCCCCTCAGTCAGGGATGGAACTGCAAACTGCTAATGATCAAGGCGGCATGAGAATAAAGCTGCACTTACAGATGCCCAGTCTAAATGCGCACACAATTCTACAGGTGCGGATCAGTTGGTCCGGTGGTAACGCGCTGAACTGGTAATCCAGGGCTTGCGAGTTCGACCCCCCGCTCCTCCACCAACATTACTGTCTTTTGGATGAGACGTTAAGCCGAGGTCTCATGTATCAGTACTTTACACAGGGCATGCAAAAAGAACCTGGGATGTCTCTAGAAAGGGACGCTTTCTGTATGATGCATTTTCACACACACAGACACACACTCTAAAATAAATAACTTATGCAGAGGGCGTCGGTCATATGGGCAACCGGTACCGACGGGAGAGAAGTTGAAGTTCGGTTAGAATAAGAGTATGGATGCTCTAGAAGAGAGCATGAAAAGACTGAAAATTATGTATGAATTTATATTTTATTCTACAATAAAATAATTAAATTGGAGAGTACTTCGAGAAAAAAATTCGTACTAAAATCTTATAGATGAATTTACTTGTAAATCTTATTGGATTTTAATCGGCTCTTGTACAATCAGTTGTGGACACTCTGCGGCATAGGTGTGCTTTCAACCGTTATTAAACCATATTGACCTAAGTGTGATTTTTGAAGCCATGCAATGTTTTAATGTCAATAAAAAGCTATTGAGAATTTAGTTTCCTATGAAATATTTGACATGTAGAAATAAATCTTCAGTTATCACTGGAATAATTACAAAAATGTATTCGAAATTATATGAAAGGTACAGAAAATATAACTGTTTTTTATTGTATAATGAATACATGTAGTAGATAGTTGATGACTTTTATATCTAAGAAGATGTTTACTCTACTTTTTACTTCGAAGACTTTTAGTGTTTTTTTTCTTTTTCATTTTTATTTGGTATTTTAGGGACAAAAAATGCTACTGATTAAAAATAAGATTTTGTGATACACTTGTAGACGTTGTAACAATACTTCAAGGGCGTGATAGATGTAAGCATAGAAATAGATAATTTCACTTTGTACATAGAACATAAATTACATATTATACACAGCCCTGTGGCGTATCAGTCGACTATGGTTCTATTACATGCGATTTCCTTAACTCATTTATGCGTAATGGATTGTGCCATCCTTGTCAGTTGGATGAGTCCATTTTTATGTAAAAGGGTTGCTGATATAATTTTTTTTTCTATTTAGGGAAGAAAAATCTTTATGCAAAAAGTGAAGAGCCTGATCAGACTGCGGCGTCTAATCTAGGTCTGCACTGTTTGTCTATGTAGACGGTATGCATCAATGGTTTAAGTATCTATGTATATGTTTATGTATATAAACAATTCTCATCGTTATATTTGACTCTGTTTATACAATATAAATTATACGAAAAGGCATCGTCAATGATTTCCTGTTTAAAATACGCTTGCAATGCTTTTATGTCAAGATAAATGAAAAGACCAAGGTCTTCCGAATCATGTGTATAAAATACCTAAAACTTTGAGGTCTCTTAAGGTTTGAAATACTTAAGCGGATTTAAAATACTTTAATGAAATACTTTAAGCGGAGTATAACGAAGATAAGTGACCACAGGTGTATTGGTTTATCATATTCTTACAAGGCTGCCCCTTAGACTTGGACTTTATAACGTATTAAGTAAATGCAATATTGAAGATTTATTATGAATTTATGTGGATATGAAATGAAAGCCTGTTTATTTATCAAAAAAAAAAAAAAAACAACATAAAGTAAAGAAATTAGGCGCCAACGTTAAACATGGCAACAGAATTTAGACAACATTATTGTCTACAGACCTGTGTCGTCCTTGGTAAAAGTATATCGTATCTATTCAGTATATCTGAAAATTAGAATTGCTATCATTGTTTACTCTATGTTCTTGACAAACTGAGTTGACAGACAAAAGATAAGATGCTTTTTATTGTATTTCCTTTACACATGAGCAAACAATCATTTATAAATAGTATGTAATACAATACAGTGCAGTGCAGTACAGTACAGTGCAGTACAGTACTTATTTCACATACCACACTACAATATGGTAAAAAGAATTTGTCTGAATAGAAAACAAACCAAAATAATGTAATTCTGCAACATAATAAGGCATAGTCAATATATTTATAAGCATTAATATGATACATGTTTTTCGCCAAAAAGAAAACTTTTGACAGTATAGATGTAACAGGTGGTGAAAAATTGTGGGTCGACCGGGACTCAACCAAGGGCCTTCCGCTTACACAGTGGACACTCTACCAACTGAGCTACCAATCCACGCGGTTCTGCCTTATCGATTTATCACCTACAAACCTGTACCCGGCTACATAGATCTAATATTAAACGTGTATTATGTATGATAAATGACAGATACAGGAAGAACGTAGCTGTAAATAAGTAATACGACGTATAAGTACAGAACCACTGAGTAATTTTATGATATTCCTACATTTTCAAGAATTATATGCTTATAACCTGTAATAATAAGTTAAACTAAATTTTATCTTGACATTCACCATTACATAATAGTCCAAATAATTGTACTAAAAATGTTGAATAACGTGCTATTTTTTTAATGGTCGATATCCGCCTTCACTAAGGCAGCATCATGCCTGAAGTCGCGTTATTGAGACTAAATTCCATAAATGCCTTTAACAATATATAAAAGTACAGTCATGCTCCAAAGTTTGGTGCAAGTGTCTCTGTATAACCTACCATAGACCAGGATATTACATAGTTTCATTTCATATTGGAAAAATAGTCAGTTGTACAATGAAGATCATGACATTTAATTAAGATTTATCACTTTAAATTCATGTAATCATTACAAGTTTTCATTGCAAGGTGAACAGAATTTGCAAGTGTAGCCATAGTTGTTGTTGTTATTTTTTCATCTAGACATGAGTTTTCTCTTAATTCTTAATTTTGTCATATTCAGCCATGTGAACCTTTTAAAAAGGGTAATTCTTATACCACTATACATGTATTTAGGACACACTAACAGGAAATGATATTCAGATCCAATCTGATTGAAATTACATCTTTTGCACATTTCACATTTCGCAATATTTCTTTAACACCCTCTTCAGTTTCTAATTATTGTGAGATGAGCAACTTAATCCTGCTGTGCATCAGTTCGACACACCATTGTTGCATTCACTGGTCATACATTCTGTGAATTTATTGGCATGATGAGTCGATGCTTCGTTTTTCTATATAAAAGAAAAAAACACCATGTAGCTTACCGAAATCAAAAGGAGGAAACCAAATTCACCAAATTCTCTTTCAATAAACTGCACTTCTACCAGTTTAATGTTTGACACTAGGAATTAGAATAAAAATTTAAGATAAAAATGGCCGTAGATAAAATTTACTATTCGTATAATATCAGGTGATTTACTGAAGCCTCAAATCTCGGATCTTTAACCAAAAAATCGGTAGTGGCATTAAATTTCAAAAATTGTATTTTGTCTGAGAAACAAAACATTATCCAGTTTTCTAAAATACATCACCGTACAAACAAAACATTATCCAATTTTCTTAAATCTCTTGATAACTACACATGGTGAAATTACTTCAGAAATATACATTGCTAGTGTTTTAATTTCGCTTTTTTCAAAATTTAAAAATGAAAAATATTTTAAGAGAATATTGGTTTCTTTTGCATAACGGACTATTTAATGTCAAACACTGTACATGTACAATACACTGAGATATACAACGCCCTCTCTTAACAAATGCCATCTTGTTTTCTGGCCTTTGTGTTTCACTGTCGGGGAGAGAAAACCTTTCGTAACAGAATTAATCCCTGTAAACATAATGAATCAAGGTTAAGAACGACAGTAGTTTAACTTAGTTGCATAGTTGTATCCGACAAAATCTAACGATCACGGAAGGACGCAATAAAACTGGATATAAAAATGAAAACATATAAAACTGAAAGGTATACATTTTTGTATCTCACTGCAACAACATTTTCCGTTCTTTCTTTAAATTTCTTTTTTGTTAATGATTTTGTTTTCCATGTAAAGGTATTGTTTCATCATTTTGATCACACTTTGTGTAAACACAATTGTGAATATATTTTTACGAGGAAAGAACTGTACAGAAAGCAGATGACTTTTTCAACTAAACATGAATATATTGTCTTCTTCTCATGCTTTTATCTAAAGGTAACTCTTTTAGATGTATTTGTAACTATTAATCAGATTCTGAACAATCTAAATAATGTGTCTTTTATATCTGTCATTTAATCAAATAATTTTTCTAAGTTACAACAATTTGGAATGAGCCTTATCACGCAAAAAAATATCATGTCTTGTTCTAAGATCAACAAATATTTGCTTTGGTAAAACCATAAAACGTTGAGGTATATTTATGTTACGTTTTTGAATTTCAAAATGTCTTTGTTTTGCTTGTCATACAATTTTCCTTACTGTCAGCATATATTCGTATTATAAAATAATTATATTATTCTCTGTCTTAATATGGACAATGTAATATTCCGTTCTTGTGTGTAAATAATATTATTCAATGTAATCGTATGTAAAATTTGTCTGAAATGTTTGGGGATGGTTTATTTGTTTGTATGTCGTGTCCACATTTATTTGTATCTGTAATCTATATATCTATAAATTGTACCAATACAAGTGACTGCTTTTGTGTCACTTTTACCTTAAACCATTACATCAATTCCAATTACATTCCTTTGAGCCAAATACATATACAGAAGACATGCATTAATTTCTGAAATAAAACACGAATTTAACGGTGGAAAACAGAAACAAACATCTTGGCTTTTCTTAATGAAATGTCACAATATATGCTTCATAAAATGTTTAAATGTATCTTAAGTTTATTAAAAAGAAATGCATTTTTCCATTCTTGATTACAAAAATGATCCAAAGTGTTTTCTTTTATCACTGATGTAAAGCACTTTTTTTATATGTTACAAATGAAATAATAATTAAAACACAGGGTCAGGTTATTGCAAGATGAGCATTAAACATATCATAGGCAGACACTGACTGTAAATGCATCTAAATCTATACGTGTATGTGTAGTCGATGTACCAGGAACAGTGTGCTTTCTTTGTCCATCCACTGCACACCAAATTTTTATTGTTTGTTCTACGGACTCTCCACTTTTTTCGAATGACCCACCAAAAAAAGAATTGGTTTGTAAATTAGTTAAAATTTTCGATTACGTTTGTGCTAAACATTTCTATAAACAGTCAAGTGCAAATCTTTAGGACAAATAACTGTGTTTCACAGGTTTTATACTCATATGTTCCAATGGTTTGCTATTTTTCTTACTGTTTATCCTTTATATTTATTTGCAATAGTTTTTGCAGAGCTCACGTTCCAAAACATTGTATGCGCTTTTTTGTTTCAGATTAAAAGCCCTTCTTTACATACTTGGTATGTCCACAGTTATCATGTTGCTAGCTGTAGCATACATGGACAAACAGAACGTGAATTTCGTGCTTAACTTTAATCAGGTCAACCAGAAAACTTTGTCACAGAACGGCAGTCAAGGAAAAGAACAATTATTCAACATTACTTCAGAATCTTACAAGAAAAACTGTAATATAGTCATCACAGACGAAATGGATCTCATGAAAATGGTATTTTATTTTGTTTAATTGAAAGTTTTGATGCAGTGGAGCTTCAAGTCTAGAAGTAATGTGTATAATGTACATGTACAGTGCTGTGCACTGGACACGGAAAGGATCAAGGCGTATCTCTGGAATTAGGTACTTCCTGTTTCTTGCACTATCCTCCACAGCCTAAAATAACTAACTTCATTATCAATCTCCCACGCAGTGATCTCCCCTTACAGGATTAGATCTCTGCCGTCACAACATTTTCGTCAAGATTTTTGACGATATGATTTTTTTCAATTTTGATTTTTTTTTTAAAAAGTAAACACGGTTTTGCTAATGTTTCAAGAATGTTATGTGTTAGATGTGAACTCAAATAAAAAATAATTTCGAAAACATAAATATTATGAGAATAATCTTTAATATCGTACCGTTTATTTCAAAACAATAAGACCGCTTTTGAAAAGGAAATCATTCAAGTCATCAATGCTACTGTAACAAAGTTCTTTTTTAACAGAAGTGAAATTTTGTCAATCATATAGGCAGACTTGACACCAAAGCTCAAATTATAGTGTCGCTGTTTATCACAGATAAAACATTTTTTCAACGGTTTCTTTGGCGTATCCGCCATCTTGACGCAATCATGTGATAAGACCATCATCACGTGATTCGTGTGAAGGCAGTGGTTACTGAGCATAGCGTAACCGGTGCGCGGAGTTTGCTTCATTATAAGGCGTGGGTAATATGGTCAACTGGTACCGCCGATAAGTGAACTCTATCAGATAGATGCCCCAGGGCATCGGTTCGTTTGCTCAGTGGTCAAGGAGCGTACGTTTGTTTCATTTTACTTATGAGCCAGCGGACATGAGTTTGAATCCCACATAAAGGAAGTATTGCATCTTTCTGTTACGCAAATTTGTGACAATATGACCTCGGTTCAAAACTTTCTGTTTTGTCTTCAAACTTGCGACCCTTAGATTAACAGTTTTTCCCTTTACTACAAGAAAAAATATTCATTACAGCTGGGTCACATTTGTAACATTCTCCGTTTTATTACTTTCAGGAAAATCTGCCTTTTGTCAAGCGTTTTAAAAATCCTTGCTGGTATAATGGGAGACTACTGCGATGCTTACCATATATGTATTTGGTGGGCGTGGCTAAATGTGGAACGACCGACCTTTTTCAAAGGATTACGCTCCACCCAGATTTTGTGTCGCCGACGATAAAAGAACCTGCCTGGCTATCACAGGGTCGATTCTGTAAGAAAACTTTTGATCAATTACCTTACTAGTGAATGAAGTTTTTAACAATACTATTTCTTTAGAAAAAAAAAAAACAACAACAAAAAACAAAAACAAAAAACGTAAGTGTCATTGGATCAGCTACTTAATGCTGGATGATATTTCAGTAATTCTCAATGACACTTTCTTGCTCGAGCCATCTCTCAAAAACCAAAGACCTAAAATTTTAGGAAGGAAACTATCTCATTATGAATGTAATACACTAGAAACAAAACTACCAGGTACATCTTGTTTGCTTATCCTTTTTTTTTGCCCGAACCATGTTACCAAGGCCACTGAAGATACAAACTTGATTCTTCATATATGAAGAAAAACGCCTAGGTAAATCGCTCAAAAGTTGAAAATCCCTTGTTGCTGAATCGACCAAATACGCAGGAAGGGGCGGAGTGATCTATAAATAGGATATAATACAACCACTGATCCGGTGTTTTTGGAGCGGATCAGGGGGTCCAGTGGTAACGCGCTGAACTGGTAACCCAGGGGCCCGAAGATCGACCCCCGTTCCTCCATAAACATTACTAATTATCTTTCGAATGAGACGTTAAACTGAGGTCACATGTATCAGTTCTGTACACTGAGAATGCAAAAGAACCAGGGGTGTCTCTGGAATGGGCTGCCTTCTGTTTATTGCACTATCCCCCACAACATAAAATAACTAATCTCTGCAATGGGACGTCGGTCATATGGGCAACCAGTACCGATGATAAATAAACTCAAATAGGTAGATATAAATATTGTTTATTAGTTTGCACCAAAACAATATGTTTGCACGTTTGGGCCTTGCCTGGCAAATGTAGATAATTATGTTAATACGTACTGGCACCTATACTGAACGAGCTTGTAAATCGATAATTAGTAGTCAGTTAAGTGCAATAAATCGACGGAAAAGGTAAGGAGCTATTTTCTAACTACAGCTCGAATTTAGTTATTTGAGGCATTACAGCATGTAACTGTATGTACAATATATTTTTATAGGGAGACATGAGAGTTTTTCACAGTATACTTCAAAGTTTTTCTCCCCTTTATCTGAAAAGTTATTGCAGTCGAAATCTACACATTTGATAACAGGTAAGTTAATTCTAATGAATTCAAAGTTTAAGCCCCAGTATCACATTGATTTTACTGATAAAGAAAAGTATACATGTACTGATAGAACAGGGATCAAACCATGTTCTATTCATTGTAAAACAATGTCGACGTATGCCTTTCTTTCTTATCCAAGTGATTTCTTCATGAAAAATCATTTTAGAATTACTTTTCCAATGTCAATGAAAGAAATTCTGCATTATACTTCTACCATGTCAATTAATTTAAACTTCAAAGTTGAATGATTTTGGTACAAATAAAGACCATTTCCGCCAGAAAGATATCTCTCTTGGTAAATCAAGTGATCCTGGAACTTTATGGTCATACCTTATCAGCTACGCAGACGACAGAAAAGGGAAATAACTTAATAAAAGGAGAAGCCCAAATTCCACTCAGTTAATGCAGTACTGCTAAAATACGGAAAACCATAGTATCTTATCATTCGGAATAATGACAGGTCAAATATTATCTTTTCCTGCCGTTCATTTTGTCTCCATCTAGTGCTTGTCTTTGTATAGTTAACATTTACAGTGGCTTGATTTGGCGTCTAGATGTTAGTACTTAGGTGTTAGTCTTCTGTCTCACTATCAGGAAATATTTCTGTTCCAGGAGATGCTAGCATAAACACACTGGAAGGGTCACATTTTTGGCCTTACATCGGGACCAATATAGGTCATGGTGAGCCTGTAGAAAATAATCCAGAGTATATATATCATTTAAACAACGACACACGGATCCTAATCAATGTTAGAAATCCAGTTGACAGGTACCTTAGATTACGATAATTATTTAGATAGGGTAGAGAGGTCGTCTGCTGTGAAATTAACCATCGAGTACAGTAGATTTAGTAGTAAAGTTGGATAGAGTAAACGAAAATGCTGTCATAAAACAAGCAGGAAGAGACAAAAGTAGGTAAGCTTTTTTCTTTGCTCAGCGGTTACAGAGGATTTAGGATAAAAAGGCACGGAATAAAATGACAGTATCGCAGCAAAACAACGGTCCTTTACTATTTAAGACAACCATTGAAGTCCCAAGTACAAATCATGATATCCTAAATAAAGAATTCGAAGATGTTAATTACATCTTAGTATTCTCTGTTATAGATTTGATACAGAGACATACAGAGTCAAGCAGTTAAAACTATTCTATTACATTTAATACTTTCCTGGGTTCATATACATGGATATGTCTATAATGCTTAAGTTGATTTATTTAAGATTTTGTATGAAAAAAATATGTGAAGAGTAAAATTTCCAGTAAGCATGAGCTTGGAACGAAACTAGGGATTCATCTACATTTGTCCATTTAACAAAAATCTCCATTACATTTGACTGTTTCTAAAGCCTGAAGCCTTCGTGAAAGCTCTCAGCCTGAACTCTGTTGGACTGTTAGAAACAACCAAGTATGGAAAATGTATTCAGATAGTCAAACTGGGCTCAGACTTGTGCCTCTTTAAATTGGAGTTTAGTACCAATTATTTTTGTGTTCGTTTTGACAAGACCAGTGATTAATCTGACTTATATTTTCTGGTATAATGATAGGTTGTGGTCAGAATATCTTGCCTTTTCGAAAAGCGTGAGAAAATCGCCAAAAATATTTCACAGAATAGTACAGAGAGAGCTGGAGTTCTACACAGACTGCTTACAGACCAGAACATTGAGAAGCTGCATGTATGACAGACCTTTAGCGGTCTTTTCCTCGGTATGTTCTACATAGCTCATCATCATTATCTTCGGAATCATCATCGTCAACAACAACGAAAAAACATTATCGTCTTTTCATCATTAACAGCAAAACCAACATCAATTAAACATTGTCATAGAGATCATCATCATTATCTTCGGAATCATCATCGTTAACAACAACAAACAATCATTATTGTCAACATCATTAACAGCAGAACCAACAACCATTAAAACTGTCATAGATGTCATCATCATCATCATCATCAACTAACAACAACAACAAATTAATCTTAATTATCATCTACAAGAGCATAAATACCAACAAAATCATCATCATTAATCATTATCATCACAAATGACAATAACAATAAGATCAATATATATATATATATTTCATGAGTAAACTATAACTAACTTACATGAGTAGTGTCCGTCATGAGAGAACTAATAACTCTTTTTCAACAATATTTACTGTCAGTTGCTTGAGATATTTATATCTGTGTTACATGAGTATTTACCGTCAGGTTCGTGAGTGATCTATATCTGTGTTACATGAGTATTTACCTTCAGGTTCGTGTGTGATCTATATCAGTGTTACATGAGTATTTACCGTCAGATTCGTGAGTGATCTATATCTGTGTTACATGAGTATTTACCATCAGTTTCATGAGATACCTATATCTGTGTTACATGAGTATTTACCGTCAGGTTCGTGAGTGATCTATATCTCTGTTTTATGAGTATTTAGCGTCAGTTTCATGAGAGATTTATACCTCTGTTTCATAAGTATTTTTAGTCTCTCTCATGAGTAATTTATCACCCAGTTTCTGGAGTATTTTGGATTTTCAACTGCCATCAGCTGTCAACTGCCATCAGCTGTCAACTGCCATCAGCTGTCAACTATAAACAATCTATAACTCTGTTTCATTGGTATTTTTTCTAGTGGTTTTCATGAGAAATCTATGACTCTGATTCATGAGGTTTTATTTAGTGGTTTTCATGAGAAATCTATAACTTTGTATTTCTATAGTCAGTTTAATGAATAATCTAGAACTCGCTTCTATTTTTATTTCTTCGGTCTGTTTTATAACTGTGTTTCATGAGTATTGCTCTGTCAGCTACATGAGTAATCTATAAATCTGTTTCATGATAAAATTTCCATTTGGTGACATGAGAAACCTAGAACTCCATTTCATGAGGAAATCTTTAGTCTGTTTAATGAGTAATCAAAAACTCTGTTTCTAGAGTATTGTCCTGCTGGTTTCATGAGTAATCTATCACTCAGCTAGTCAACTTACCATGGTAAACAATAGAAGTCATGACTATGTTCATAAGTATTCTCTATGTTTATAAGTATTCTCTATGTTCATAAGTATTCTCTCACTATGTTCATAATAATTCTATCACTGTGTTCATAATTATTCTCTCACTGTGTTCATGAGTATTCTCTCACTATGTTCATAATTATTCTATCTCTATGATCATAAGTATTCTATCACTGAGTTCATAATTATTATATCACTATGTTCATAATTATTCTATCACTATGTTCTTAATCATTCTATCACTGTGTTCATGAGTATTCTCTCACATTGCTCATAAATAATCTCTCACTTCTTTCATAAATAATATCTTCCAAAGTTTTTATAAAGAACAAGTAAGGATAGCATTCGTTTATCATGCCCCTCTTTGAAAAAGGGAGGGCATATTGCTTTGCTGCTGTCTGTCGGGCGGTCTGTCTGTATGTCAACCAACAGTTTCTGTTCATTTTCTTCGCAGAGGTTGCAAATACTAAAATAAAATTTGGTATACATGTTTATCATAAGGATATCTAGGTCAAGTTCTGTTTTGGGTACGATCGAGCAATTTTTGACAGAGTTATGCCCCTTAGACAAATTCCAATTAATTGCAGTTTCCGTTCATTTTCTTCGCAGAGATTGCACATACCGAAATGAAATTTAGTATACAGATTTACAATAAGAATATCTAGGTCTAGTTACAGCTAAGGCATGTCATAATTGATAGGTTGGTGCATCTCTGATCGTATCTGTACATAACCCCTATTAATTTAAGTTCAAAAGGTAAATTTCATGTCCATGTACACCGCCCATAATATATACTGCCAGGAATGGGGGGGGGGGGCATAAGTGTTTCACAAACATCCCTTGTTATTGCTAGATTTTTTTTCCAGTTGTCCGTCGAAGAAAGACCCATCTTTCATCAATGTTGCAGTATAATACCAAGAGATTTTGTAAGTCATTTTAGTGTCATATTTACAAGAGATGTTGTAAGTCATTTTAGTGTCATATTACCAAAGATGTTGTAAGTCATTTTTAGTGTCAGTTTACCAGGAGATGTTGTAAGTTATTTTAGTGTCATATTGACAAGAGACGTTATAAGTCATTTTAGTGTAATATTGACAAGAGATGTTGTAAGTCATTTTAAGTGTCATATTACCAAGAGATGTTGTAAGTTATTTTAGTCTCACATTTACAAGAGATGTTGTAAGTCATTTTAAAGTCATATTACCAAGAGGTGTTGTAAGTTATTTTAGTGTCATATTCACAAGAGATGTTGTAAGTCATTTTAGTGTTATATTAACAACAGATTTTGTACTTCATTTTAAGTGTTATATTACGAAGAGATGTTGTAAGTTATTTTAGTGTCATATTGACAAGAGATGTTGTAAGTCATTTTAGTGTTATATTAACAACAGATTTTGTACTTCATTTTAAGTGTTATATTACGAAGAGATGTTGTAAGTTATTTTAGTGTCATATTGACAAGAGATGTTGTAAGTCATTTTAGAGTCATATTACCAAGAGATGTTGTAAGTTATTTTAGTGTCATATTGACAAGAGATGTTGTAAGTCATTTTAGTGTTATATTAACAACAGATTTTGTACTTCATTTTAAGTGTTATATTACGAAGAGATGTTGTAAGTCATTTTAGTGTCATATTGACAAGAGATGTTGTAAGTTATTTTAGTGTTATATTAACAAGAGATTTTGAACTTCATTTTAGTGTCTTATTACCAAGAGATTTTGTACTTCATTTTAGTGTCATATTACCAAGAGATGTTGTAGGTCATTTTAGTGGTATATTAACAAGAGATGTTGTAAGTCATTTTAGTGTCATATTGACAAGAGATGTTGTAAGTGTCATATTGACAAGAGATGTTGTAAGTCATTTTAGTCTCATATTACAGTCGCCTGTAGAGGTGTCAGCTGATTTCATCCGTTTCTGACTGAAATACACTGTTTTTATCCTCTGTCTTTTTGGTGTTTTTTAGGAAGAAAAAAAGGAATGGGCATTTAAATGTTGTTTAATGGGGTGTTCATCTTATGTCAGTTATTACATAACAATCTTTATTTATTTTCCATTGCATTATCATTTGTTAACTGTAGATGAAAATGTAGGACTTGTGTTGAGGGTAGACGTATGTTTATCGGAGATACGAACGATGTTAAAATATGAAAAATAAAGATATGTAGAAAGTATAAATTCCCTGAAATAATTTATAATTAAAATGCTTCAAATTCTAAAATGTATATGCACACATAATATAAATACTACCCATATTCTGCTTGTAAATGGAAGTTTGTTTTATTCCATTAGGTAATCTTACGCCGTGGAGTATATCACGTGTTTATAAAGGATTATTTAAAAGTGTTTCCAAGAGAACACGTGCTGATTCAAAGGCTTGAAGATATTTCCGAGGACCCAGAGACAGCACTAATAAAAACATACACATTTTTAGGTTTAAGTATGTATAGAACTTTTTTAAAGATAAAAACTTTGCTTTGATTAAAAAGTACAAATCCGAATGTGTAGCAATATTCTTGTATACATTGCAAAATTTATAAAAAGGACAGGGTACCAGTGTACTATTCGAGTTAAATTTCGATATGTCAAGGACATCGTTTCTGAATTTTCGAAAAATTATTGACCATATAAAGTTCTATTTTTAAAAGATGGGACGTAGAACATTCTTAAGTCCAAGGACTATATTTCTTTATATATCTCTACATTATATTGCATATGGTTAAGAAGTAAATAACAAATTATGAGAATAAATCAAGATGCACAGAGAACACGGTAACAGCATGTAAGTCGACAGTGCTGGTGCCAAAATGAAATGATCAGTTGATAAAAAAAAAGAATAAACTTAATTCCATGGACAGGCGACAGGCCTTCAATAAACCAGTTACTGTTTTATACAGTATATCTAATCTTTTTAGTTTCGACCAGAATATTTTCAAAGATGTTTTGAAATAGCTTCTTTGGTATTGACATCTTAACTTATCTTTCAGAAATTCCGTCGAAGGCTCGGATGCAAAAGATATTGGGCCTTGATGTAAGAAATTCAAGAAAGCCTTCTAATGTAAAGAAAGGCGACATGCTTCCTTCCACAAGACGGTTACTATTTGAGTTCTACAAGCCATACAATAAACAACTGTCTCTTCTCCTTAATGATACCAAATACAATTACGGACCACGGGAATGATAAAGGTAGCACTCCACAGTAAATTTCTAATTCCTGCCGTCCCAGTACACAAACCATATATCCGAAGTTCCTGGTACAAAAGTATAAAACCTGAAAAAATAAGAATCATTTTATTAACAACATATTAAACATAACATTGTAAATCAACAACTAAATTGTCACAAGTACTGTGGTAGAACTATACATGGAGCTGTGATTCATTCAGTAATAGCCGAAAATCAACTGTGGTCTGAGACCTAAAACACCACTTTCTGTCTCTCCGCCAAAAAATACCTGCAAATATAGCAGCTATAAAAACACTGTTTCTGTCTTGGCAACTCCCCTCCCTATACATGCAAAATATCACAAAGAAAATGGTGCGTCGCCTAGCAGATTTTTTGCTTCTGATGAAAGTATGTACCCCCTTGAAAAATGTCTTGATTCTTCCGAGCCTGCAGTTGAAATGCACTGTTAACAGAAAAACGGTGTTCTTGACACCATCTGCCTGGACAATTTGTTACTAGCCCTATTTTCGAATTTGCCAGAGTTCATTTTAGATGTTACAAAACCAAATCTGATGCTGAAAATGCATTTTGAACTCAAACAGTCATTTGACTCCAGAATATTTACAATTTCAAAGAAATCCTCCTGGCCTTTCGAAACTGTGGCTACAATTACTGTGGTGTGCTACCAAAAATAACTGCAAATATGTTATGTGTACCCCTGTGAAGAACATCTTGAGAAAGAAGGAGTAAAGTCTGTTTTCTACTGGACGGTCCTTCAGTACTTTTGTCCGCATTCCGAATGGTGAACAATCAAAACTCAAAGTGATGGTCAGCTGTAGAATATAGAATAACCGCACCGCCAAGGCCAAGGCAAAGGTTAGGTGCCAATGCTGTCAAAGTGTCCCCCTTCTTACAGACTCGTTCAGTATAACAAACACTTGCCGTTAAAGCAATACTAATGAAAATCTTTCTAATTAAAAGATACATTCGCACATAAAGTAATTAAATGCTTACAGTTTAAATCAAAGCTGACACAAGTTCTGTAAATATTTATTCACTCCGCTTGATGGATGTATTTAACTGGATTCCAACCAGTATTTGCACAGAAAATTTTATGATTTGGTCTGCGGAAAAGTCACCGGGGACTCTCACCCTGGTGGGATTCAAACTTGTGACCTCCGTTTTTGGAGGCCAGTGTTACATACCTCTGCTTACGGTATTACATACAATGTTTGCTCTGTATATTTTTAGTGTTATATTAACACGCATACCTAAAGTAAATGAATAACAGATTTTCAAAATTAATCTCATTTAGTCAAGTTTGGTTTAATATGGCGGCATATTTTACGCATCCAGAAAAACAACAAAAATTCAAGTAAAGTTAACGTACGGTAGAAATATTTATCATACCAATGTCTATATATGTCCCAGATATCTTTATTTATTTTATACACAATAAAAATGTAACAAACATAAACTGTGTCTTTAGCCTTTATATCGTTATGGTTGCTTTCTTTCCGGCCCGGATTCGCACCTGTTATGTAATTTTTAAACATCTACATCTACATTGTACTGCTTCACAATCAACAATTGATTATACTAAGCAGGCGCGTTGTCTGGGAATAGCTGTTAGGATATGTTAAGTGCAAAGTTACTAGAATTTCAAGATAAAAGAACTACAGAACTAAAGTTAAAAAGGTAAAAACAGTGTATAGATTTAGAACTGGTGGAAAGGATGCAGCTTCCCAGTAAAGGTGTCTATACTGGGACTAGCTTGCAAGGCCACAGGTAGACCATTCCACAGACGAATACTTCTTGGGAAGAATGAGTGGGAATGATATTGTGTCCTTGAATGTGGTATAAGATAGTTCAGGTTTCTTGTGGGTGTCAGGTGGTGATGGTCAACCCTTTTAGATCCAACAACATTTGGGACACACTACTGGTGTAATTATAATCATTAGTTACATATCTGGCAGCAGATCTTTGAACTTGTTCTAATTTATAGATTAAATATTTTTGCCAAGGATGCCAAACCGTAGAACAGTATTCTAACTTGGGCCTTACATAAGTTTTGTAGGCAGTTTCTTTGACCTTTTTATTTGAAGTTTTAACATTTCTTTTAATGAACCTGAGTGAATTTTTGGCTTTAGATGTTATGTTGTTGATGTGATTGGTCCAGGAAAGGTCTTTACTTATTGTTACGCCTAAATATTTAGCAGCCTCTGTGGTTTTCAGTTCAATACCATGAAGTTTGTAAGGGAATATGATAGGATGTTTTTTTCGGCTGATTCTATGGATTTCACATTTGTCAGGGTTGAATTCCATGGACCAATCAGATTCCCAGTTTTCAAGACTATGAAGGTCATTTTGAAGGGTTTCGGCATCTCGGGTGGATTTGATGGTTAGATATACTATTGTATCGTCTGCGAATAGTCTAACTTTGCCCTTTACACTGTCAGGTAGGTCGTTAATGTATGAGAGGAATAGGCAAGGCCCAAGGACCGAGCCTTGGGGGACACCTGATAGGACTGGTAGGCTTTCCGAGTTTTGACCTTCTACCGCAACCTGCTGGGTGCGACCATAAAGAAATGACCTGATCCAAGAAACACTCTCGGAATTAATACCTAATCTCTCAAGTTTGAGAAGAAGTTTTTGATGATCGACTTTGTCAAATGCTTTGCTGAAGTCCATGACTATAATATCGGTTTGCTGGCCTTGTTCTAAGTTGTCATGGACTTCCTGGGAAAAACTTATGAGCTGGGTTTCACAGCTGTGTTTTGACCTGAAGCCGTGTTGATGTGGACTTAAGATATCATGTTTGTCATAAAAAGACATGATATTGGAGACAAGTATGTGCTCCATGAGCTTAGAGGCAATACAGGTTAAGGAGATGGGTCTATAATTACTGGGTTTGCATTTTGGGCCCTTTTTATAAACAGGAGCAATGACGGCATGCTTCCAGTCATTGGGGACAATACCAGATTTCAGGGAGATTTGAAAGATATAAGTAAGGACTGGGGCTACTTCATTATGAAGTTCCTTTAGTAACCTTAGGGATAGCTGGTCGGGTCCCGAGGCTTTACTGGGGCTTAGACCTTTAAGAGTTTCCGTACTCCATCCTCGGTGATAATGACATTGGGCATCCTTGGATGATTTTGTGGAGTGAGTCTTTGTTTACAGGACTGAGCAAGACTTAATGGCTGTGGACGAGAGAATACCGACTAAAGGTACATTTCGCACAGTTGTGAGTAAGGACATCAAATAATCAACAAACGAAGAGTGTACTTAATTAAGCAAAATATATATTTGCTATAAAACTACCAGTAATTGAAACAGCAACAAATAGCGTGTACATTTTACGCCTGAATTTAAAAAAAGGACCAAAACACCTCACACTGAATAATTTAACACGTGATATACAAATCCCATCATAAATGTACTTTTTTTAGTTTTTCTCCTTTTTCAGAATTCATCAGAAAGAAATATACTGCACATGCATCTAGATGCATGATCAACTGATTTCATATTTGGCATTTCCTCGGGTGCTTAAGCACTAAATTTTAGACATGACCACAGTGTAATATTTCAAAATTTTTGTTTCTATATAACGAGAAAAAACTATTTATATAGTCTCGATCTCAGTAGTACTTTTTGTGTTATGTAGCTCACTTCACACCATGAATTATGTCTGAAATAAAAACACAGACTTCTTACCTATTCATTTTACATTTTACTGTATGCCAAATACATTAAAAGACCATTTGTATTTCTCAACATTTTGCTCTGTCGCTAAAACTTTCTGCTTTAATATATCCACCTTGACTTATCTCCCCTTAATTCTTCATACAGTTAAACGCCTTTTATGTTTTATACTTAATATTTGGCTAAAACTTTTCTTTGCCCCTGGTTCTTTTACACGATTAGTGTATTACACTGGCAAATGAGACCAATGGTTTACATCTCATCTGAAAGAAAATAAGCGATGTTTGTTGAGAAGCAGGGAATCGAACTTTCGACATCTGGATTACATATCCTGTGCTATTACTGTTACTAGTACTATTAAACCACTACTCTGCCCCTCTATAAGTATTAAATGTTCTATGTTTTAACAGCTTTTCAAGAAGTGAGACTGCATAATTACCTTTTTAGTTGAGATCAACCGCCTCATTATTTTTGCAAAACGGAAGCCATAATTACGTCCGGAATTCAAGAGTTGATTTGTGTACCTAATATTTTCAAAATTATATCCCAGTTTGCCAACATCATAACGTCTGCTTACTGGTTAATATATATTTTAAGATTGTTTTGTTAACTGATCTTCTTTGGAATACTTTTCATCTATGACAGTATGGCAGTTGCCTCTTCATTGTTGAAGAGTGTTTAAGTTCTGCTGATCATTGTCACGTGTCACGGAGCAGCCGAATCTTGGGTTTGCTCACCAACGACTGACAGATACGTGACGACTATGATGAAAGATGATGACATGGAAAACAGGATCACGACTTTAGAGAACCAAGTTCGGCAGCTTCAAAAACTTCTTCAAGAAAAGACCTACAATAGTTATACAACTATAGAGGGCTTTCCAACAGGTAACTCTTGATTGTTTGTTCATACACTATATTTTTCTGGACTCGAACCTGCTCCGCTCGTTTTAACATTTGAAAATTATTACCGCTTATCACATAAGAAAAATGAAAGTCCGACAAAGAGCATATAGCATACCTTCTGTTTAAATAAGGTTTCAGTAGGTCGGCATTTATCTTTCTGGCTCTTTAAAGTTGACTGTAAGTAAAACAATCACAGCTGATTTGAAAATTAACTTTTGGCTGTTACTTGAACATTCAGAAATTTATTTGAAACAATGTCTGGATGTTAGTTTGACATTTAGAGCTCATTTAGAAAAAAATGTTTTAATGGCTATGACTTGGGCATAAAGTAGTTCTTCTGGTTGCTATGGTGACTCTAAGCTGCCTTTCTGTGTGTTATTGAGACAATCAAGTCTGTAATTCTGTACAAAATGCCCAGCTAACAGAAAGTAGGTCATATTTGAAACAAACTTTCGATTGTAGGCCGGCAACCAAAATGGCTTTGAACTGCCGATAGTCCAAATCGTTGACAGAAGTGCATTTTAGAACCGACTTTCGAATAGCCACACTATATTCATTAGTGCTTTGGCGAATGAACTTCTGAATTTTTAACTCACAATAAGCAGTGAATGGTCGAATGCCTTTTTGGATGTATAACTAACAGCCAGCAGTGCATTCGTGAATTAACTTCTGAAAGTACAACTACCTAATACATGTAAAAGATAAGATCACAGACTATTTCAGTTTACTTGCGTCTGTTGCGCGTTACTTCCTCTGAATATATTTTACCATGAACTGTTGTGACATAGTTGATATGCATTGTCAGAATATGTTTATAATAGCGGACTAATTTCAGACTGCGAGGAAATTTATTCTAATGGCACTCGAAAGGACGGCATGTACGCTATTTCCCCGGACGGAAGATGTCCGTTCTTTGTCTTTTGTGACATGAAAAATGGCGGCTGGACAGTCATTCAGGTAAGTACACCCCGTCTTTGCACAAACAATTCAATGTTGTCGGGAATCAGTCTTTTTTTTTGCAGTTAGCTTGTTCCAGAAATTAAGTTTGCGTAAAAAAATGCAGTGCAACAAATCGAAAACAACCGCAGAATATGTTTAACAAATGGTTCATGACCTTAAGGGAAATGTGTCGGAAAATGGCTAATTATTTTGCCACAGCTGGTTGAATTTTTTTTATTTCATTTGAGATATTTTCAAAACGTTCATGTATCAGTTTCCAAAAACGCTTATTTTCTTTGCGCATACGCAACAATAAATGAAAACAAGCTACTGAGCCCCTGTCAAAGACTGTTGTTATTACAATTTTAGCGTAGACTTAGTGGTGGAACCAGCTTTTATCGTAACTGGGAAGACTATGTCACCGGCTTTGGCGATATTGAAGGTTCCCACTGGATAGGCCTAGAAAAGATACACCGCCTGACAAAATCCGGTACCCAAATCTACTTCGACCTGCAAAACTATGACGATTCGCACGATTTCGCCCATTACAAAGTTTTCAAAGTTCACGAAGCAGTTACTGGTTACAAGATGAATGTCGACCCTTTCGGTTATGATGGGACACTTGGGGAACTGTTTAGTTATCATGATAATAACAAGTTTTCTACATTCGACAGAGATAATGACAAGAGTAGTAGTAACTGTTGTAAAGACTCATTAGACGGTGGTGGATGGTGGTATAACAGCTGTTACAGGCTAGGAAATCTTAATGGAGTATATGGAAAACAAGAAACAGGCGGTATAGGGTATTGGACAAACAAAAATATTCCGGTAAAAAACGTTACCATAAAGGTCAAGAAAATGAACGGTGTTTGCTAAAGAATTGTATATTGTTTGCCATTTTTTTTCAGAAAATTTTACTGTATCTCATTGTCTTCTATTGCTTTGGGAAAAAATAATATCTAATAATATTACTTTGTAATCAAACTTTGTTTGATTTGCTTTTCTGATGTTGTTAATGATGATGACGATTTAGTTGTTGTTGTTGTCCTTATGAACTCCTTGTGAATTAATATTTTCCTAGTCTCAAGGAAACCATGATCTTCCTTGTTATACATGACTGAAACCAAGCATGAAAATTTTATGTTGCATTTAACTGTATCGGAAACTATTCTTTCAAACAGATGACAGAAAATTGAGTAAACATTCTTCAGCATTTATTTTTCAAAGAATGTTTCCACAACTCTCCGTGATATGCCGTGACATATATATCTTATTAAACAGTGTTTCCACAACTCTTCGTGATATTCCGTGACATATGTATCTTAATAAACAGTGTTTCCACAACTCTCCGTGATATGCCGTGACATATATATCTTAATAAACAGTGTTTCCACAACTCTCCGTGATATGCCGTGACATATATATATTATTAAAGAGTGGTTCCACAACCCTCCGTGATATGCCCTGGCATATGTATCTTATAAAACAGTGTTTCCACAACTCTGCGTGATATGCCGTGATATATATATCTTATTAAACAGTGTTTCCACAACCCTGCATGATATGCCGTGACAAATGTATCTTGATATACAGTGTTTCCACAACTCTCCGGGATATGTCGTATTATATATATCTTATTTAACAGTGTTTCCACAACCCTGCGTGATATGCCGTGGCATATGTATTTTAATAAACAGTGTTTCCACAACTCTCCGTGATATGCCGTGACATATGTATCTTAATAAACAGTGTTTCCACAACTCTCCGTGACATGTCGTGACATATGTATCTTAATAAACAGTGTTTCCACAACCCTCCGTGATATGCCATGATATATATATCTTATTAAACAGTGTTTCCATAACCCTCCGTGATATGCCGTGACATATATATCTTAATAAACAGTGTTTCCACAACTCTCTGTGATATGCCGTGACATCTGATCTTATTAAACAGTGTTTCTACAACCCTCCGTGATATGCCGTGACATATGTATCTTATTAAACAGTGTTTCCGCAACCCTCCGTGATATGCCGTGACATATATATCTTATTAAACAGTGTTTCCACAACCCTCCGTGATATGCCGTGACATATATATATTCTATTACCTTCAAACATATGAAGACGAATGATATTGAAGGAATCATACCCATATGTCAAGGTATTAGTCAAAATTTCGTAATGCAATGGGTGAAATGATTGCATGGATACCGATCTTTTTATAGAAAGTTGTACAATGTTTGGGGGATAGCCATTTATTATTTAATTAATTCTCCCTTAGCGTCTATGTGCCTAACGAGACATTTTTGAACATGTAATCTTCATTACATTATCAATTATCTTTTTATTCTATAGAGAATAAGCCAGTAAAAATACATATGTAGTATTTCATGGGTTACTTGTAGGATATTTCCCTTCAACCACACACTGATATTTGTATTTTACAGTCGTGTAAATGGACTAAGCCGTGGTCCTGGTACCCGTTTCAATAACGAGAGTAAACATGAATTTCAGCAGAAAAACGCGAGGCCCATGTTCGGTGAGCACTTCATGAAAGTTTCAATAAGTCATTATATCGTAATAAATACTTCTGTTTAGTTTATACATATATATTTACATACGTTGAACATTGAACATTTGTGTCTGCGGCTCTTTTGAAACAGGAATTAAAACCATGTCCTATTCTGAACTTAAGCTATAAATACTTCTGTCAAGTATATCTCCAAACAATTAAATGTCAAAGCGCACTGCATTTCTTTTCGATCAATAAAGAGCTCCTTTTATAAATGTAAAGCCTTTATTGACATTTCAATCATATCTTGAATGGCTGCCTTTTGTAAACACTTCAAAAAACACAAGCTGCGATCCAGACAATATACTGTCTGTGGTATATTGATGTCTTATATGAATAACAAGGGTTTCAGGCAAAAACAATCAAAATTCGTCACATCGCCGATTCGGGAAAACTTTACGAACCAGTTGATGTCGACGAGTTCATTATAAAAGTTAGTACTTCCCTGCGCCATACGGTAATTACCTCCCCTGTTATTTACTTACGAAAGAGAATTATCGGCGTAACGTTTTACATTTGTTCAAGCCTTTATTCAACTATAAAATATTCTATTGAAATAGCTTAAGCCTTTGACCCCCTCTAGAAATACATTGATGATAACATTTGTCATATTTATCGGGTGGATTTTATGCATTTATACACAGCTTTCGGTGTAGTATATAATATGTGCATTGCAGTATAAATGTATATCGGTTGTGATTAGTGAAATTCAAATGATTGTGCTTTATGTTGTGTTAAACATTTAGGTTAAAATATGAAATACTAGATATTCAAAAAATGTGTTTAATAGGCGTGTTTGGTGTGTGTTATCTGCACGCTATCATACTTTTATCGTAAACTGATAGGAAATCTAGGACACAACATGTCAGAGTAAATAAGGTATTGTACAGTGTTCGATTTAATGGAAATTTATGACTGGATATACCCCATACCAGGAGCAGAATATTTAAAATGAATTTCGAATTGAAATTTTGAAACTAGTTCATTGAATTAATTAGCAGATGATACGACTGCATTTGTCAAAGTAACGCGGGTTTTGTTGCTAAATGTTATTTTTAGGAGTATAGGAAGGAAGTGTTTTTTCAGTCAAAGGAAAGTGGTTTCTTAAAGGAGAAAATGACGGAAAACAGTGGCCCCTCTGTCATGGACGAGCAGTGGGTTCGAATTCAGGAAACAACATTCAGAAATTGGTGTAATGAGCAGCTGAAGGTCAGTGGAAGGTCCATAGAGAACCTGGCCACTGATATGTGTGACGGTGTCTGCCTGGCAGCTCTGGTGGAGTCCCTACAGGTGCGGAATATAGCTGATAGTGTTTCTTTTTCCCCCATTCTCTTTGGTGTATAGGAACTTCCATTGAAAATTTCTGTCTTTATTTATAATCCTCTTACGTGTTAAGTCACAAGTATCTGGCTCTCGGGGTACCACATTATTTGGATCTCGGGGTACAACATTATTTCGCTGTTGGGGTACCACATTATTTGGCTGTCGGGGTATTACATTATTTGCTATTTGGGTACCACACTATTTGACACTCGGGGTAACACATTATTTGACTGTCGGGGTACCACATTATTTGGATCTCGGGGTACAACATTATTTCGCTGTTGGAGTACCACATTATTTGGCTGTCGGGGTACCACATTTTTAAAAAGGCTGCTAACAATAAGGCAAGAGCGAAAAATTCTGTACCTTCGAAAACATTTGCAATTTGAAATTGGGACCTTTTACAGCTGAGGTTTAACATTTTAACCACTAAGTCACTTAGGCACGCAATATCTCGCTTGAAAACAGAAGTGTATACATGTCTTGAACTAAAGAGTTATAATTGATCAGGCACAAGTGTTTTCAAACGACAATCAGATAACCCTGTACTTGCACTGTTCATGCACACATTCCGGTCACGGTTGAATGTGCTGTACGGAATAAATGAAAAGAAATTCTCTTTCACTAATTGCTTCAATTCCTAAGTTACCTGTTTTACATTCTAAACAGAACAAATGATTACTATTTGAAGTCAAGCACGGGCGTATGTTCTTTAACACCTATCTTGTGTTTATTACACGCATGGCTGCTTTTAACTTTTTTCTAACTCTAACTTTCATTTAAGATTTGGATAGTTTAATTTCACACCTCTCTGTATCACTCATGAAACTTTTAATAAGACCAGCTGAGTTTGGCATATATTCTGACCAAAAGAAACCTTCGGGAAAAAAATCGTTGATTAAAAGCTTGACAAAATGCTTGTTTTGTATTAAGTTTTGTCAAAAACTTCTCTCAGCCACAAAAAGAAGGTAGCTGTCTAATTTAAGTGACCTTTCACACAAGGTCAAGGTCACCATAAACCGTGTTTATCATATACTGACATTGACAGATCTCTGTAGGTGAAGGTGAATTTACTCTTTCTTCAGTTTATATGACCATATCGCTTGACTGTGGGAATTTGTATAATATATTTCATATGCTCATAATTGTATGTATTGATGTATACATTACAATCTGAATCTGTCTATCATCAAACTGAAGTGATTTTAGTTCTGCTATTAACTGCTATAAAACATAGTAGGATTCGGAGACAGCCTATGTTATAGACCAGGCGCGAAACCGGGGGTGGGGGGGACACAGAATACACTTGAAAATAGTAATGGTAAAGTTAAACCTCGTACTCTGTCTAAAAGTATTCCCCCTTCCCTACCACTCCCTCCTCTCTCCTCACCTCCCCTCCCCTCCCACACAACTCCTAAGTACCCTGGGCCCGGTAGATTATTCTAGAATTGTTTACATTTCATCTCTGCCCCGCAAATATTTGAAAAGACTGATATCAATTCTTGGAAACTATTGGGAAGCGTGACATTTATTTAGACTGCGCTGCCCAAAGAGAACGAAAAAGCTGTTTTCTGAAAACGTGAGCGGATTATACATAAGAATTGATAAAAAAGTGTGTCTGAACAATGAGTCAACTCTTCGGTTTAATTAATTACAAATAAATACAGTAAAGTTTCGCTAACAATACCAGTCAAAAGTGGTTTTGGTCTAATAAAGGTCACATTTTATGCCATCGAAAGAGGGCATACAATTTTTCAACTGTCCGTCTGTCAGTCCGTTATTCCATCAGGCCGTAAAGGAATATACCCTACAATAAACCGATGACATATTGCAGATCTATATTTGTATTGGCTCATTAACCTCAGAACGAAAAATAGGTATTAATTGAAAGAACATATGGTGAAACATTTCTTTTAGGATTTAAGACACTTAGAAAGTGATCAATTAGTATAAATGACCATCCACCCAAAAATGGAAGCAACATCATATGTATTTACAAACACTAATAAAATTGCATTCGGTTTTCCTGCTGTACTTAACAAATTTGACTGACACTTTTAGATCGGGTAATAAGTTGTTCAAAATCATTCAAATTTATATGATTTTAAAGAAAATAGGATACACTAGATTTTAAGGTATGCCTGTTTAGTGGTCAGGTGTATTAATAAGTATAGAAACCGTATAGTATCTTTCCATTCATGTCACACGCATGAGCGAATTCGTACTCCTTCATTGCCTCTAATAACCTGCCTTTATCCCGTATTGAATAACTTATTATCCGTTGGTATGGATATCATTCAAACGTTGAATGCATGAATATATATTTATATCAAAACACCTAAAATTTACCTACATGAATATATTAGAAATACATGTAGTTGAGAAAGTAGATTTTTAGCAGTTTACCCCTAATCAGTTGCATTTATGCTACGGATCAATACTTACCGCCCACCACCTGACGAGTTACTTCAAATTTCGAGTTAAACCGTCACCTGAACGTGTGTATAAAGAATGGCACAAAGTTTTATAAATCTTGATGTTTTTTCCCCATTCTGCATTGTATTATCATGTTTTACAGTTTGCTGTTCTTCTCTGTTGCTCTTGTCTTTTGTACTCTACCGTTTCATCTCCCGCTTTTCTCTTTCATGTTCTGTTCGGTTCTGTTCTGTTTTTTGTTACTTTGAGATGATCTTAGATGTAGATGTTCTGCTCCGAGATTCTCTACTCTTAGATGTTTTGAATTGCTCTAAGATTCTTTGCTCAAAGATACACTACTTTTAAATGCTTTTAAACTATGAGATGCTTTTAGAATCCATACTCTGATATACTTTACTCTGATAGGCTCTGCTCTGAGATGTACTGCTCTGAGATATTTTGCTCTCAGATGCTCTACTTAAAATGCTCTGTAATTCTTTACTCCCAGATACTTTGTTTCGGGATACCCAGAGATTCTCCTCTCAAATGCTCTGTGTCTACTTTCAGATGCTCTATGATTCTCTCCTTATAGCGCCTTTGCTCCGAGATTGTATGCTCTGAGATACCCTGTGATTATTTGCTATTTGCTGTTCTGCTCTGAGATGCTCTGAGAGTCTTTGATTTAAGATGCTCTGTCTAGAATTGCTCTGCTCTAAGATTCTTTACTCTGTGATTCTTTAATTTAAGATGCTCTGTTTCGAGGTGCTCTTATATTTCTTTTTTTGCTTTTAAAGGTTCGTAAATGTTCTACTCCGTGATAATCTGAATTCTGAACTTTAAGATGTTCTGAACTGATCCCCTATGAGGTGTTCTAAGATTTTTGCTCCGAGATGTTCTGCTACAATACGAAACTCTGACGTTCTCTGCCTCGATCTGCTCTGTTCCGAGATGTTCTGCTACAGTACGAAACTCTGACGTTCTCTGCCTCGATCTGCTCTGCTCCGAGATGTTCTGCTACAATACGAAACTCTGACGTTCTCTGCCTCGATCTGCTCTGCTCCGAGATGCTCTGCTGCAATACGAAACTCTGACGTTCTCTGCCTCGATCTGCTCTGCTCCGAGATGTTCTGCTACAATACGAAACTCTGACGTTCTCTGCCTCGATCTGCTCTGCTCCGAGATGTTCTGCTACAATACGAAACTCTGACGTTCTCTGCCTCGATCTGCTCTGCTCCGAGATGTTCTGCTACAATACGAAACTCTGACGTTCTCTGCCTCGATCTGCTCTGCTCCGAGATGCTCTGCTGCAATACGAGACTCTGACGTTCTCTGCCTCGATCTGCTATGCACCGAGATGTTCTGTGCTTTGTTCTAATTTGATCTGAGATTCTTTACTCCGAGATGCTCTTCTTCTTTTCTGCGCTGAGATTCTCCATTTTGAGACGTCCTGAGCTAGTCCCCTGACGGGGTTTGAACCCGTGCGGCTAGCAATCCTTTGAATACTAGTCCGACGCGTTAACCACTCGACCACGCCGCCACAGATGCTTGGAATTGGGCTGCGATACTATGAGATACACTGCTATAAAACGCTCTAAGGTACTTTGCTCCGAGATTCTGTTGCGCTTAGATGCTCTGCTCTTAAGAGCTCCAATATGCTCTGAGATGCTGTCCTCTGAAGTGCTCGGCTTTATACTGTTTTGTCTTGTTTTGGTCTATGTGTTCTAATTTGTTATGATCTACTCTAATCTTTCCCATTTTGTTCTTCTGTGTTTACTCTGTTTTGCTATATTCTGTTCTTTTTTCGGCGTAATCGATTTTGACCTATATTAAATTTTGTAGCGAATGAAAGTGTTAGATACATCATCTTCAGCTGTAAAAGGAAGTTTGCTTTTGGTTAAAAGTGTTGCTGTTATGAAATTTAAGGGCAGAATTCGTAATTGCTAGTTTAAATGTGTATGAAAATAATGCAATAACAATATTAAAACGTTTTAACCATGAAAAATTATACTAACAGTAATAAATATATAATAAATATAACTGAATATTTAATTTATTTAATTGAAAATGATAGTGACACTTTTTGCATTACACTTAACATTTTTTTAGCCTCATATGTTGTGGAAATTCGATTACTCTGCGTGTTCAATCTTTTTTGAAGATATTTCTTTGTTTTCTTTGCTCTTTTTATCACTGCATGATCATTCTCTATTTCAGGTTTACATAATTAATAATTCGTATGCATAACATTTCTTTACAATATTATACACTGTTATTTACAAGGTCTGTTTTTGTTTTCCAGTTCCGGAAGATTGGAAGAGTTTACACAAAACCTACCTCAAAGATTCAGAAATTGCAGAATGTATCTCTCGCTCTTAAAGCAATCACAGACGACAATGTCAAACTGGTCAATGTCGGTAAGTGTTCATGACCGCATAACTTTTCCAAGACAACCAATTGTTTTACTGAACTCTCGGGTGAAATGCATTAAAATCATACATCTTTTGCCCGTGAAGTATGCTGCTTTTTCAAACAAGCGCATGTTACCGGCTGTTTCCAGTTTAAAGTTGTTACTTCGTAAAAAAGGGAAAAAACAAATAATTATGTAAATATTGATAATATATAATTAGCACACATCAGCGAGGGTGATAGAGGATATTGACAACCCGAAAAAACAATAACACCCGAGGCGACAGCCGAAGGTGTTATTGTTTTTTCGGGTTGTCAATATCCTCTATCCCCCTCGCTGATGTGTGCTATTTATTTTATTATACCGAACCATATATGTGATCATGTTATATATACCTTAGGACTGTTTTCGTTTGGTAACGAGTCGAATCAAACTCAGCTAAACGCTTACAGTCAATATATTCAATAAGCGCCTCCGACGTCATCAGACGCTTGAATTTTCTGCAGGGTGTGCAAAAAAACATTAACACCCGGAGGGTTTTTGAAAAAAGAATGTTACCCTCTGAGCTGATGCAAAATGTAACATTAGTTTTAAAAGCCCGGTCGCCTATGGGAATTTAGTATTGGCAGTTTACGTGAGGTATAATAATGTCATTTAACCATAGTTTTGTGCTTGAAATAACATGAATGCACTTGAATAAGAATGCATCAAATACCACTGCATCATTTTTTAGCAACAGAACCTTAATTAGATATTAACATACATGTTCATGTTATTTCTTTAAGAAACTAAATAGAATTGGGGTCTTAGTATAAAATGCACGCCGGCCAAGACCAGTCTTAACGAACGCGTTCACTTTACCTAAGGATTTTAAGTAAAACAAACCATATCAATTTTAGATAACCCCATTTTAAGACCTTATCACACTCATATTATTTTATAAACAAAAAATACCTTTCAAACTTTTTCACATAAGGACTTCTTTCCTCTAGATTAGGACAAAAGGGGTTCGTTATCGATTCATTAGTTGATAAATTTAATTTCGATGCGTCACGTCTATTTGTACAACTGCATAATTCAAGTGCTACCATCCTTGCTAGAAAGTGAAGTACCCTCAACACTTGTTTGCAGGTTAGCTTGAAGAAAAAATCGAATTGCACTTGATTAGTGAACATATTTGCGCCTGTTATATTAACTGTTTATGTAGGAAGAATTCTCTGAAGTCTGCTGCTTCCGAAAGAGCCTGACCTTGTCGGCAGACGTTGTGATGACATCCTATCGGGTTCCAACACCAGATCTTCTGATCCGTTACAATGAAGCTGAAGTTTCATCATGTTTTTGTTTGTTTGTTTGTTTTGTTGTTGTTTTTCACATTCAGACTGTAGCTAAAACTTATCTGTTGGAAGTGATCTATTTGCGTCAAATATGTTTTTTTTATTACAAACACCACTGACCGGATAGATTAGTGTTAAAGTTTTTCGTAAAGTGCTTATAAAGTTATTATATGTATACATGTACAATATATAAACAAATATCTAAAATGTAGAAACTTACATGTATTTAAAAGCGATGTTTTAATGCACAAAATATGCGACTTTCAAATGTAAACAGAGACAAATATTTAATCAGTTTTAACTTCTACTGTTATCTTAGTCATACCACAGGGTGTCTTTCCTAAGTCTGATAGTATGAGTTCACAGATCGGCAAAAACTGCTTCACACTAGAGAAAACCGCGTTCAGAAATAATTTTCAGCCAAAACGTGGTTGGTTTCTTGGCGAGGTATTTGAGAGCATTTCAAAAAGTAGTTGACTCCGCACATAGATTGTAGAGTTTTTAGCATAGAAGCAACTTTCATAGCAAGATTACAGTGACTTATAACCGTAGCTATAGCGCACCATGGTCCTGAGTTTAGAGTGGTTGCGCATTGAGCCCTCATGTACCGGCGTACTGGCGTCACGCCTCAATAATGACTCTGCCAAGTCCGCACCACGTTCATATTCCAACGGTCCAGTCGCGTTCTAAAAGATCCTATAGATCACGAAAAAGGGTGTAGTTTGGTCTACATTCTGGGTGAAGGGGGCTTAAGTCTGTGATTCTTTCTTTTTCTGAAATTTTCGCAAGTTTGCTATTTTTCATCACGTCTCAGGGTCAGACCCTGACACGTGTTAAAGCACGTTGCCAAAAACGTTAAATCTTATGAATGCATTTCAGGTGGTGACGACATTGTTAATGGAAACATGAAAATTATATTTGGACTTATTTGGAGTTTAGTCCAAAGATATCAAATATCTGGAAAGAAAGGTAAAGCGCCCCCTAAGAAGCTGATGACAATATGGTTTAGATCAATGCTTCCGGAACTGGATATAACAAATTTCACAACAGACTGGAACAACGGAATAGCATTACAGTAGGTATTTACCTCGAGTCATTATTATCATTTCAAGGAGAATAAGAAATCTAAAATAAATGTTTTTTAAGAAAGGAATAAATGTACGACAATACGTGGTTGCGCGCATGCGTGTATATGTGTCAGTTACCGGCTTCATTGTAGAGCTGAATAACTTTATTTTCCTGACCGGAAAAAAACAGGACCTTTCAATGAATAAATAAAAGTTGAGAGTGGTGTTTGTCGTGCCCAACAAAAAGTTTTAAAACGAAAATGCTATATATTTTACATAAAGGAGCGTCCAAAATCAAACAGCCAAACAAACGAATTACTTTTTTTATTAAAATATATATACAAGGTCGAATATAACATATAAAACAATTTCCATAGTGATTTTTACGGGTTTTTGTTTCTTTGAAAAAATTCTTTTTTTCATACGATATTTTTATAAGAAATTTTGTGTCTAATTGCAGCGCTTTAATTGATCACTTAAAACCAGGAGCGTCCCCTGAATGGAGAAGACTGAACAGAGGTGACAGGTAGGACTGTTTAACAAGAGAAAATAATTGGATCTGTTCCTTTCATTCGTATTTCATTTACTCGGAAAGCTTGTATAGTCCCAATAACAATACAAGGGTCATCGTCTTTTGCAAGGAACTGATAACTTTCTCAAAAAATGCATCATAGAATCAGATAGGTAGAGTGTTTTGCGCCAAATGTCCTCGACCACTGATGGTATTTTAAAACAAATCACGTAGGTGAACTTGCACATTGTAAGAAGGCAAAGCTTTTGAGCACACCCCGTACTGAAAAAAAGAAAGTCGTCTGCCGCCACAATTTGAGAGGTATGAGAGGACAAATCTCTTTTAAACTTAAGAGGTGCGAAACAGATACGTCGACGATAATTAACATTTCCTAAGACGTGAAATTAAATACATAATAATCTGTGGTTTGTAAATAAAATATATAGGTGCAACGCCTTTCTTCTTCAGAGACTGTTGTCTTGTTAAGTCTGAAATGCTTATGCACATGACATATAGTAGATCTGAATAATTTTATATTTGAACCCATTTAGTCAATTCTTAAAAAAGCAACATACATGAAGTTTAAGACTGGTCGATGCTTTTTTCTTTTCAGGATAGAGAACTGTCGGCGAGCAATGGTTATAGCGAAAGAACAACTGAACGTGCCAAGAGTTATCAGCCCTGAGGACTTTGCCAGCCCAGCACTGGATGAACTATCTAGCATGACTTACTTATCATATTTTGTGAAGCACGAGTCCCCGGGCTACTATCACACCCTGAACTGGGCGTGCAAGCAGCTGAGAACAACTAATATCACAAATCTTACGGTAGGGTTTTTGTGAAAGGTTTCAACGTTATTTAACTTTTCAGGAAGTTGTTGTTGTTTTTTTAATGGACTGAAGTTTGAATTTTCACTCAGTGGTATGTTAAATGAAATTTAAGGAATGCAGACAGTTCAGTGGTCGGGGATATGATTAAAACATTTCCAGGTGTCTGACTGTCTGCACGAGTGCTTCGCGAAACCTCTTGCAGAGATGGTGAAGAATTATTCCTAGGAATATATCATTATTCACATTGATGTAATGCTTTTATAGTAAATTAGACTTTTGAAAATGATCTAGAAACGGAATTTAGACTGATACTGATAAGTACAACGACCAAAAAAGTTTTGGTCAAAAATTACTAATATTGGCAGCAACAACTTATTAAAATCTTTAACTCTGGACACACGATCTCTTCCATTTGAACCTCTTGGTCAGGACAATTCTATTTGATCCTAGACATAAACGCGCAAACCATTTCAAGCTTAATTGAATGTTTCAGTTAGAACTTGGTAAAATGATCATAGGCAGCCGGTTACCCGATTGATGTTGGAGGTAAATTGAAATATTCAGTATGGGGTCGCGTAGCTTTGTATGTACATGTACTCCGATATAAAGGAAAGCTTCTTCCTTCAAATCGTTGGCAAACTATCTTTTTATATGCATTACTGTTTTCAGACGGACTGGAATGACGGATATTATCTTTGTGCAATAGTTCATTCTCTGGGAGGCAACATCCCAGGCTGGCCAAACCTAGATAGAAAACAAAGAGAAGAGAATTGTAAGAAAGGTAATGTAGCCAAAAACAGCAAAAGTTCCCTTGACATGTAAGGTCATTATTACAGTTTAAACCTCAGCTGTCCGACACCCCAAAAGACTGCACACCTCTCTTTAAATGGTAGGCATGTTCCTACTTAAAATAGCAAATTGGAAGGGTTAATATAAAACGGCTTGAAGTGATCTTTGATTAACGAGCAGACGGAATCTTTTTTGTTAATATCCATTACTATTTGCTTCCTTTGACAGTTTACATTGATTAAGATTCATTATTTTGTTTTCACTGTATGCTATAATTCTTAAACATGTGTGTCAAAAACTTTCTGAAGAAAAAACCACTTATCTATCGACGTCTCTTTAAATGAAAACAGAATTGGGTGAAATTTAGTATAATATATTGGCCACTCTGTTAAAATGTATGCAAAATGTTGTGTTTTCTATAAAATAAAGGAATCCAAGGTGCTACAGAACTTGGCGTTGAACCATTATTATCAGCCAAAGAATTAATGGATCCGAGTGTTGACCATCTAAGCGTTATGAGTTATCTCTCTAAGTTCGAGTCTGTACAACCTAGAAAAAGTACTGCTGAAAGGTTACAGATAAGATTCAACTTCGACAATATCAAAACAGGTTCTACGGTAAGTGTAAATCTGCACAGTTTTGATGCAGTAAGGATTGAAGAGTTCGACCAACAAAGATGATTTTTGAGTTATAAAACAATGGAGAAACGGTCAAGGTTAAATGCAAGTGGGCTTGTCTATAGGGTTAACGCACATTTTTTCGTGTTATAACATCTGCAGAATCCCTTAGGGCGAGGGCACCAACATATCCCGCTCGCCCTAAGGGATTCTGCAGATGTTATGACACGAAAAAACGTGCTTAAATGCTATCCTAGCATAAAATGATCTAGAAAAGACATGTTTACGAAAAAATAAAAATAGTACAGTCGCCTTTAGGTTGTTATTGATACGTTTTTAACCAGGTTTTCAATTTTGAAAATCCTGGTTATTAGATTGGGGTATGGCGGGCGGATGGGCGGATGGGCGGGCGTCAAACGAAATTGTGTCCGCTCTGTAACTCTTCAACCCTTTGAAGAATTTTGATGAAACTTCAGACAAATGTTTACCACATCAAGATGACGTGCAGAACGCATGTTCCGCATGGCTGGCTCCAAGGTCAAGGTCACAGTGACATTAACATTGAAAATCCTGTCCGCTCTGTAACTCTTCAACCCTTTGAAGAATTTTGATGAAACTTCAGACAAATGTTTACCACATCAAGATGACGTGCAGAACGCATGTTCCGCATGGCTGGCTCCAAGGTCAAGGTCACAGTGACATTAACATTGAAAATCCTGTCCGCTCTGTAACTCTTCAACCCTTTGAAGAATTTTGATGAAACTTCAGACAAATGTTTACCACATCAAGATGACGTGCAGAACGCATGTTCCGCATGGCTGGCTCCAAGGTCAAGGTCACAGTGACATTAACATTGAAAATCCTGTCCGCTCTGTAACTCTTCAACCCTTTGAAGAATTTTGATGAAACTTCAGACAAATGTTTACCACATCAAGATGACGTGCAGAACGCATGTTCCGCATGGCTGGCTCCAAGGTCAAGGTCACAGTGACATTAACATTGAAAATCCTGTCCGCTCTGTAACTCTTCAACCCTTTGAAGAATTTTGATGGCTCCAAGGTCAAGGTCACAGTGACATTAACATTGAAAATCCTGTCCGCTCTGTAACTCTTCAACCCTTTGAAGAATTTTGATGAAACTTCAGACAAATGTTTACCACATCAAGATGACGTGCAGAAATTGTTGTCTCATTATTAAGTATACTCCTTGCAGACAGTATTGTTAGCCGAAATTTACATCCTACTCATTATCATGTATTCTCATGAATATTATCTTTTCCTTCATGTCATGTTATAATCTTTTGAATATTCATAGCAATCTTCATTCCAAAATTCATACTATAGTATAGAATCAGAACAACATTTTTGAAAACCTGGTTTCGTGGCATTGCCATGTTTCTTGTTTAAATATGCGTTCCAGGGCGACACGTCAAAATGTTTCAACCTGTCAAGCGGTCATCTTGAAACTTAAAAAGATAATGTGGACAAGGCCAGCCATTGATTTTATCAATAACCATGAATGTTTCGTCTACGTCCCGACCTGCAAAGTTACATAAACTGCCGATTTGGGGCAAAAAAGACGGGTCAGCGTCCATTATTTAAAAGGCCCTGTAACGCGCATAATTGAAAACGGGTAATAACAGCGCGTGAGCGCGAGAACTTCCTTGTTTACACGCCTTTTTGCTCTCGTTAAAACATAGGCAAAACGGGCAAAAACAGGCGATTTTATGCTAGAATGATTAATTAAGTCAAAACTTAACATATTCATTATGGCGTCTGTGACATTAAATTGATATCTCAATAGGGTCCTTATCTTATATGTAAGCCTCTCTCGAGACAGCAGTTAATTATCGGTATGTACATGCAAAAAACCCATGTATCTGGTTACAAAAGGAAAGACGGTGGATTCAGTAGTAATTTTATTTATTATAACGACTACCGTGCGACAGTGTAAATGCTGACAATTAATAATTGATCTATATGAATTACTTAACTCAGATATGAAACTCTTTTTAAGCTTTTTGTTTTGCATAATTTTCAATATTTATTTCAAGGCCGAATTTCAACTAGTCAAAGCGGATGCTGGTGTTGACACGAGCAAAGTATCCGTGCAGATTACGTGTGAAACCGGAGAGGTCACGTGCAATATCGCGTGGGCTAATAAAACAGCCACGTGTACATTTGTACCAACGAGTACTGGAGAACATAAGGTGAGGGTTTAGTAATTTTAAAAGAATTTCAAAGTTAAGCTCATTAAAGCAAACATATCAGTACACAAGGTTAATATGAAGTCTTTGAGAGTCTTTGAGTCTATGAGAGCTTTGATTTAGAAGCACTGTCTGAAAAAAAGCTTTCAGTTTTGTCCTCAAAATGGAGAATAGCAATGTGAAAAAATGCTAAAAAAGTATGGCATGCTGAGATTTTTCGCACTCTCTCTGCTCAAAATGATCGTATTTTGTTCGATTCATTCATTCAGTCAGTAATTCAGTCAGTCAGTCAGTCTCTTATATTTCTTTTAAACGTCTTTTGCAGTTGGTAGTAAAATATGATGGAGCAGTTATCAAAGGCTGTCCCATTGAGTTCATCACAAAAGGGGACCATACCAAAGTGAAACTGTTAACCCAGTCATGTAAGATGAGGATGGGTGAAAGCTGTGACGTCAAAGTAAGTTTTCTGTTTCTTAATTCAGTACCAGGAACATTGTCCAGAAAGCCATAGTGTACACCAAATGAAAACACAGTATATTCTTGATACCAATCACCTTACTTCAAAGCGTAACTTTTAAGACAATAACCAATCGGAAATTAAATTTTCAAGATTGTTTTTTCTTCTTTCTATTTACTAAAAGTTCGCGTTGATTTATTTTCGGTATCGGTTGCCCATTTGGGCGACGCCCACAGAAGAGTTTGGTTATTTTGAGTTTTGTGGGGATAGAGCAAGATACAGAAAGCACTCCAAAATATATCAAGAGAGACTCGTGACCCCGTTTAACGACTCATTCAAAAGATAGTTAGTGGAACGAACTCGCAAGCCCTGGATTGCAACTTACCACTGGAACACGGATCCACCCATTGGTTTTCATTGTTTCTCTAGGCTGGTATACTGTATTTGAAAATTGAAAATATCACCACTTTAGCTTCTCTCTTTATTTTGTTTAAAGCTTCCATCACAAGTAAAAGATTTTTAAACAGACTTCATGCACTGTTGAAACACTGACTCAGAACATGTACGACCTGTCTATGAACTTCTAGGTTATACTGACGTCACTTGATAAAACTTTTTTCAGGTGGACATATCAGGGAGTGGTATAGGCGAAGTGTTCATGGAATCCACATCACCTACCGGGGAGCTTAGGTATCTCACCAGTGTCCGAGAGGGAGATATCGTGTCTGCTTCAATACAGCCGAAAGAAGTCGGTCAGTGTTTGATAATTTATTGACTTTGCAACAGGCCTGGATTTAGAGGGGGTATGGGGACACCCCGCACCTGGCAGGTGACCCCAAAATTCCTTGAAATAGTCCCATATCGATATCAAGAAGTGCCCCTAACCTTACTACCCAAGATTCTATATCCGGGTCTGTAGGGAATTAATAATTTTTTAAAATCTGATTTATTTTTAATAAAAAGCCTCAAAACTTAAGGGTACAGACAGATTTTGTGTCTGCATTGTTGAAACAGTTTAAAGGACATGTGAAATAACCAGCTAATCAGATGGTATAATATAGTAGGCATTGCGTCGGGGAAGGCCTCAGAAAATAACCGTCAGTTCAATAAGCAATTTCTTCATAACTTAAAGATTAAAAACAGCACTTTTAAGTAAAAAAATAATCGCTGTTAGAATAATTAACCGTTTTGCAAAAGCGCACACAATCTTTGATATTTTTAAAAATGATTTCATAAAGTACCTTATAAAGTGTGGGTCTTTAAAATTAACCAGCATTAGCAGTGGCCCTGTCCTCAAAGTTTTGCATGTACTGGATAAAACTTCTGCTGCACTAAAGAGTAAAAATAAATCAAGCGTGAAGACCTTGCTTGTCAATATTTTCATAAGGTTAGAAATTACTAATTAACATAAACATTCAGTTTATCTGTAAATGAAAAATTTACTTCCTGACCAAACTGAACATATATCAGTTGCAAACCAGGAACATACAAGATAGCAGATAAACTTAGGTAACAGAATGACTGTGCAAATTTGAATAAATTTGCAATATCTGTTGTTTGTTTTTTTTTCTCTCGCAGTTAAATTTGTCATTTATTTCACTTTTACAAAGAAAAGCAATGTTCAGACATTAACTTTCCTTCAGATTGACTGTACATACAACAAAATTTGATTATACAGTTCAAGAAAATATTTCGAATTTTTAGAGTTGAGATAATCGAAACACGATTTATGAGACAATGTTTGTTTGAAATGGTTAATTGAAGAAGAAAACATTTTTCGAGACAATGCATACTTTTCACCTTTGTAACTTGTTTCATTTTCTTTCATTATGGAAATGGTTTTAACTCATAGACTGAAAAGTCATCTGTTGTTAAAAGATGAGATCCTACCAAATGTTGAACTATTGACTTAGGCGAAGTTTCGAAATAGACGACTGTTTGTACTGATCGAGCTTTTTTGACAGGTATCTGGGTGATTCATGTTTATTTCGGTGACGATGAAGTCCAAGGCAGTCCAATTTCTCTACATGTCAATGACCCACAGAGAGCATGGCTGTCGGGACCAGAAGAGGGCTTTGTCGGCGAAATGGTGGCTTACAAAGGTACAAAACCAGAATAAGAATTTTTTGACAATATTTTAGTCTTAGAACTGTTCTTCTGACATTAGTGTAGCAATTCTAACAGTTTTGAGCAATGCTGAGATTTTTAACAGTCTGAAAGAGCCATTTTTTGAAGCTTTTAAGAATATTCAGTCGTTCCTTGAGAGACATCGAATAACAGTATAGTTCAACAATTAATAGCTGTTTAAAACATTTTCTTCTATATCAAACTAAATTATTAGCAATATATAATAGTGTTTTGCTATCTTGAAACTAACAATGTCTACAATATGATATATTTCGTTTAGATTTTGACTTATAGTTGTATTCTTTAAAGCTAAAAATAGCCACTCCTTCATTTGTTAGTACCATTTAATTATGCTACTTACTGAAACTAATCATTACTACACCTTTAATGTCTAACTCAACTTAATAAACTCACCATTCAATAACCATAAACTAACCATCGCTCCATTCGTTTCTCAATTTTTAACTAGATCTCTATTTACTTATTAACGTGTTTGTAATCTTATTCTACATTGATATTCCACTTATTTCAACTAACCATTCTGCCGTCTGTTCTACTAACCGTAAACTAACCATTACTACAGTAAACTGTAAGAGCGCTGGAGACGGTGAGGTGAAGGTCGATGTATCTTGTAACCATAGCGACATTCCGTATGAATTAGTTCGAGATCCTGAGGATGACAGTAATTATGTTGTGACGTTTTCTCCTGAAAAATCAGGACAGTATGAGATAAAAGCAAAGTTTAATGGACTTGAAATCCGTGGTGAGTATTTTGAACACAGGTAGTCATTTATCATCGAAACAATTTGTTCAGAACCGAAATGCCCTATGAGTGAGAACCAAATGCGTGATGGCATTTGTTTCAAAATCGTAGAGGTGAGTATAGTAGCATCCGGTAATTTACTTCATTTTTTTCTAATTCGTGTTAAAACGTGTGTTATATTTAGTTCTGTACATTTGTTTTTTCTCTGAAATACCATCTCATTGTACAGAAATAAATTAATGGATGATTTATCCTTTTGAAGTGTGGAGTGTATGTATGGTTGGAAGTTATTTCGCTAAGTTTCGATTAACATCCTTTATACAAACGTGTTTTTTTTTCATTCTTATTAAACGATCATGCAAGTCAGCAAATGAAACAAAATTTACTGAAATCCCGGCCATTGTTTGCTGCCGTTTTCTGCAACAATAAAATTTCATAAACCTTATGTATGAGCATTTAATTTGATTGTCTCACAACACGGGTTCAAAGACAGTAGATCCACCTGTGTTTACTGCGTTTTGTAAAGTTTTACTGATATGCCAAAATGTGTTCATTTCAAAGGCTCTCCAGGGCGTGTGACCATAAATGACCCAAGTCAGATCACAGTGACAGGGGAGGGTATAACTCGCGGTACGAAAGGTGAAGAAACGACCTTCACTGTCAGCGCCGCAGGAATTGGAGGAAACATCAAAGTAGAAATAACGGGTAATACACGCATATTTCTAATGCAACAAAAACGGGATAGTTGATATTCTAGTTATTCAAGATAAGGAACATGACATTGTCCAAAACAAGGTGAAGGTCAAAGAAAGTCCTGCACTATATCATTGACGTTTTAGCGAGTAGCTAGGAAGACCATTATCATCGCCCATTCTTGTATATCTAAACAAAGATATTTTCTAACTTTCCTTGAGTAATTTATGTACGACTAAGTAATCGAGTTCAGTAAAATATTAGACTGTTACCGTTGTGTGTAGAGGTATGCTTACAGTTTCGTTGTGTTATGGACAGTAGATTACGAATTGTTGACATGAATTTTGAAGGTGCCAAATAAACAGTGAGAATTATTATTTGCCTTCCTAGACTGTTTTTTTTAATATAAAGCTCATTTTCTTATTCTAAGATTTCTTTATTATAGCTAACGAGACACCGATAGACTGTAAATGGAACCAGATAGACCCGGATGTTTATCAGTTCCTGTACCGTCCGGCTTTCGCAGGGGTTTACTTCATTAAAGTGTTATGGAATGGCAGGGACGTACCAGGTTAGATAGAAAAAAACAGTAACATGTGTAATATTGCTTTTCTTAATAATGATATATATTACTCGCAAGGTATTTTGTTTTTTTTTAATATTTTACGTCAATTTGAACAGTTGTTTTTTTCTTATCTAACGTTTCGAATTTACCCGACTAAATTTTCTGGGAAAGATAAGGTTTAATTGCCAACGTCTGTCCAACATTAAATGTCAAGTCAAATGAAGAACGTGGCTTGAACCTTGAGATGTATACACTTTAACGCTTTCGTGAGTGTAGGCAGAATCACTTTTGTTAAGATCAATTTGCTGTAACACCCCTTGTAAAGGAAAGCAAATGTGTGTTTGTTTGTGCGTTAGGGTCACATGGTTTCAAAATTGGCCTGGTCACCTGAAGAGGTCTTGAAATCAAAACAAATCGATGGGTTGTTTACATTTTCTTGTATTTGGACTTCATCAAGTGCCTATTTATATGTGTAAATATGATAATGTCTGTTTAAATGACTTGTTCTTCAAAGTAATTATTTACTGCTTTAAGTAATCACGCTCGAAGTTCAACTCCTTTTACTAGTATTAGTGCCGACAGTAGAATACTTAACTGTTTTGTGACTAGTAAAGTGTTTTTTTTCCACAGAAAATAATTCAGTACGTTGCGTTTCTAATATTGTTTTGACTCAGTACCTAGTGCATTACCATCGTGTTCGCCTTAATGCTGTTGTGTTATGTTTACTCGTGCACACAATTCACGGATAATGATATTTTAAAAGGACGACTAACATAACCTCTATGATCAAGCTCTTATTGTGTGCTAAGTACGCGAAGAGGTTCAAGGTTTGAGTTCTTCTCTTCAGGAAGCCCGTTTCAGCCGAAGATTACTGACAGGTCCAAGGTCTACCTGATGGATGATCTCACTGACCGGAAGGACGAGAACGATCACCTGGCACTCGAGTGCGGCACCGAGACTGTACTCAACTTTAACACTGGCGAGGCCGGTCCAGGTAGGAATCGTGTTTTTACTTCAGATTGATTGATTTGATTAATCATTTATTTGTAGAGGTGATAGATTGATAAATTATTGGTGATTGATCAATAATGTCGATGGTTGTGATGATGATGGTGATAATTATGATGATTCTGATGATTGTTGTTATTACAACGATGGTTATGATGTGGTTGTGATGGAGGAAGATGATGGTGATGATAATATGATACTATGCCATTATATTCTATGGACATCATTCGTTTGTTTTTACATCAGCTAAGTAAAAGTAGTTTGGCCCATGGTTATACATAGTACCACTTTACACGCTTTTCAATTTTATCTTCATAAATGTCAAATCAAAAACAAAGATTGATCCTTGTCGCAACATGTTCGTGTATATGAATAAAGAAAAAATAACACTTGTTATGAATTTTATTTATCAAGTTTGATTTCGATGAAGTTCAGACGAAAATCGGTCAATGAACTTTAATAATTACTGTCTGTTTATGAATACTTAATCGAGAGAGGGGGCGTTTAGAAAGGAAATAAAGTCTCTAATGCAAATGACTCAATTATAAACTGTCTGTCAATCACCAAGCATTTTTATACCCATTTTGTACATGTACTTGGGTACAGTATATCTATATTTATCTAACTAAACATTTTGTTTTATACGTTTATGACATCATTTTCAGGAACGTTTACGGCGGAGGTTCTATCGCCTGATGGCCGCCTCCCGATAAATATACGGAAACCTGACCCGGGAAAGGTCCAGGTCGGATTTACAGCGAAAGTTGAAGGTCAGCAAAGTTGATTAAACGTTTCACCTCGTAGCAATACTTTCTGTTTATTCTTATTGTTAATCCCAAACCTAGGTACCATTAATTGTGAAAGATTCTGTTAAATGAACAGTTAAAATCTATATGACAAGCAAAAGGCATATGGGCGTCGATTTTGTTCTGTTTCTGTAAGTGTTAGTTATTTAAGTGAAGTGCCGCACTAAGTCTTGTGTTTTGTAAAAATAAACTTTGCCGGTTTAAAAGTTGAGCTTCATCTACAACTTAACAGAAGGTAAGTAACCTGAAACGGTGCTTTACATGAGCTGTATGCCTCTCTTTAAAGGACAGGTTCATTGGTAGAATGTTTTCTTACCAGAACATTCCGTGTAGTTCAGTTATGGTACGAGCGCCCTCGTACAATAATATGTTTTTATCATACTACTTTGTTTATCTAAGGTGACCATTATATACATCTGTACTGGTCCTCCGTGCCCCTGGACAAGTCACCCATTCTCGCCTACTGTCCTGGACCCGTGCTACCCGTTAACCATGCCCATGTGCACGTAACCGGTGATGGTTGTAAGACTGCACGTGCAACTGTACCTACAGAATTTATGGTCGATGGAAAGAAAGCTGGGCCAGGTATTTTGTTTTACCATTTCCAGAAGTAACACTAGCCTTTCTGGCTGTTAACTCTGTGTTCATTTTGTTTACAAACAAAATATTCCTTGCGTTATTGTCAGCCGCAGACGCTTATCTCCTTAGTGTTCTTTTGCAACTTCCAAAATGCATGCTAAAAGGACTGACTGTGTAGCCCTCTGTTTATCACTGCTCTATGATTTCAACAGCTATTTCAACAGCTATTCACCTGAGGCATATTTGAATGTATCACCCATCCATGATGAAATTTCTAATGTTGTACATTACATGATATCACTTTTTACTTTAATTTAACTTTATTTGAATGAATGTATGAACTTTCAGGAATTCCAAGGGTTCGTATGACTGGAGTGAAAACAGACGTTGACGTTGAAATGAGAGCGATGAAATACGACAGATATAAGTGCAAATATGCGGCCCCATATCCAGGTATATTTATACAAGTACAATATATATGGTCCCATACTCAGGTAAAATTCTACACGTAGAGCATGAAGCGCCATATCAAGTATATTTATACTACAGAAATAAGCCGTCCCATATCTAGTTAAATTTATACCGGTACAGTATATGGTCCCATATCCATGTAAATTTTTACAGATAGAACATGCGGCCCATATCAAAGTAAGCCAATTTCATACTACAGAAATAAGCAGGCCCATATCCAGGTGTAACCGTTACAGGACACTGTCCCGTGTCCTGGTGTATGTATCACAGCGAATATGCGGCCTAATACCCAGTCACCTGTACACTAGTACACTGTTTCTGCGGTCCCATATTATTATTTTTATTGTACATTTAGTTGTATGTATATTTCCTTTTCAATGTGACTTATATGGGAGTGTTTTATTCCTTGCCTCACACCTCTTTAATAGTAAGCATGGTACACAGAATACTTTGTTGTTGTTTTTTTTTCAGGTGGATACTTACTGTATGTTGAATGGTCAGGTTTCCAGGTACCCGGGTCACCTTTCAAGGTCAATGTTACGACGAAAGGTCATAGTGACAAGGTCACTGTAGAAGGCCCAGGACTCAGAGGAGGTTTTGTGGGACAAGAGTTACGGGTCGTGGTTGATACGACTGAAGCAGGAAATGGTAGGACATTCCTCATTGCTGTAGACATCCTGTATATACACGATTCTTCATATGGAGATCATTTAATGTCAGCCCCACGTATTTTGAAACAACTATCAGTGGTGTCAGGATACTGTCTGTACATTTGCTTTTTTGTCGGACATTTCAGTTTGCTTATCAGAATGGCAATATCTCTAGGTTTCTTTTTACTTTCATTTTTTATGAGATATTTTCGGCAAAAATCGATTTTATCTATTTTTCCATATCATTTTTAGGTGAGGTGCTTGCAGACTGTATCGGTTTAAGACACAATGCACGTTGTGATCTTATAGACCACCGGAACGGAAAATACACGTTACGCTTGTTTCCAACCGAGGCCTGTAGACATAAACTAGAAATTAGATATGACAGTGAACACGTTCCAGGTAAAAAAAGTCGTAAATTCTATTAATATATTTCTTCAACTTTGAGGACAAATAAAGACTTAAAATCAATGTTTCTCTGGTATTGTCTATTCAAAATAACGCACTTCAGTTAAAATGTTAAAGCGTATTTTTTATCAAGATGGCAATCCTTGGCCAGGATTTATTCATTTTTTATTTGTCACTAAAATAATGCAGAAATAAGGGGTAAAAAGATTAGGTCGTGTGCTAATATCTAAACATATACACCTGGACAATTTAAAAATTATGCTGTTTCATTCACACACAAGTTTAGGGTACAAGTTATGCCCCTTGTGCCTGTGGTTCAAACGGCGTTAGTTTGTGCAAAGTCTGTGTTATAACTTGCGTTAACAGTGAAGACTTGTTACAAGCTGAATTAAAAGCAAGAGGAGAAAGGGTCGAGGGGTTAGAGTGCTAGACTCCCGATCTTGAGATAGCTGGTTCGAACCTTACTAAGGACGAGAGTCCTCAGTGACTTTCCGCATTCCACAATTTCGGCACTAATACTGGTTAGAAACCAGACAGCAATCATTGAGCAGGGTTTATCAAAGATTCAAGAACTTGTTTGCCAATCGATGTAAAATATATTGGGGAATAAAACCAACTTACATCAGCATTAATGTACTGTTTATTTGCCGATTCTTTTTTAAATATATTTGATATCATCAAAATATCGTTTCAGGAAGTCCATTTATCATACCTGTTGGGGAACCTCCTGATCCCAGGAAGGTCAAAGTCTACGGCCCAGGTATCGAACCTGGTGTTATTCAACGGTTTGAAAGCAAATTTATCGTCGAAACTTTTGGAGCCGGTGCTGGGCAGTTGTCCGTGAGGATCAGAGGACCCAGAAGTGAGACCAATGATAACATTACTAACTTGATTACAGATACCTTTTCTAAATGTCATGATGGCGGCAGTAATATTAATGATAATATAACATAAGTCATAATTTCAGTATAAAATCTTTCCCCTTGACCATTTTAAGTTTGTACATTATCAGGCATTACTCAGAATATCCCTCTGAGTGACATGGTGATTAAAGATTTGTGTATGGTGACTGATTTCTGCCATTTTTTCTGACGAGTACCAGCACGACAACACGCCAGAACGGCCAATGCAATCTGTACCTGATTTGGCCTTTTGGTTTATTTATCGTTCTAGCATGTTAGTGTCCTTAACAGCGTCCTGTCACGCCAGAACAACGTGGCAGAAAACACAAAAAAGGCCACTACAGTGCGGTACTCTCTTTTTGTTAGTTGTTGTTGTTGTTTTGCTGTTTTCATCATTGTCTGTTATTACTTTTTTTTAAAGGTGCATTCCATGTAGAAATGAAAAGAGATCGCGAGGATGAGCGAACAATCTTATGTCGATACGACCCGGAGGAACCGGGCGAGTATGTTATCAACGTGAAGTGGTCAGGGGTACACGTGCCGGGAAGCCCTTTCATAGTGCCTATATTCGAGTCTTTAGAAGCTCTGTATAAACACGTGAAAAAGACTCGTCAAGTTGAACTCATTGCAGATTATGAGTGGAAAGAAGAAATATAGTTTAGGTGACATTCAGAGGAGTTAATGAAGAACAGAAAGTTAAGTAAAGTGACATTTATTAAACAAATAGAAAAAAAATGCTTACACCCTGACTTAAAGAAAAGGTGATAAACAGAAGTATAAGCATTAAAGACGGTTGATTTTATCACTGACTTTGAAAAGAAAAATAAACATCGAACTTTTCACATAAGGAGAAAGAAAGAAATACAAGACTATAAAATTGAAATAGAACAAGAGACATTTGATAAAACGACATTCCATAGAAGGACTTCCCACATTTAACTAAGTATAAGAAAATGAAGTATGATAGGTGATAACCAAACGGTCAAACCGATGGGTTAGAGCAAAATGTTTTTATCTGCTTTTTTATTAAGTACACTTCGAACGTTTTCACTTCCATCGCTCGAAATGCAAAATCAGTTTATTCCCATACTTCGCATAATAAGCTGCTTAATGATTTAGATGTGTTAGAAACCTGATGAAATGCAGTACTTTTGCTTTCATTGTGTATAAATTGCGGACGCTTACCAATTTGCTTTTTGAAACACATGAAAAACAGCCAGAAGCTTAATTTCAAACATAATTTGGATTGAATTCTATAATTATAACTTTTATTACGGAGATAGTTAAAAACGAACCTCCCTTTCAGATTAATCAGAAAGAAGCAAGTTCGCTTGAGAATATTTTTCTATTTAGAAGAATGTCCAGAAGTGTAAACATTTTTTTCATGAAGCGCACTAGATGGCATGGAAACTCAGAACTCGTTTTGCACTGAGCTGGTTTCCATTCTAATTACACAAATTGGCATCAGTTTCAAGCCAGGTGCCAGGAAATATGAATATGGCTGCCTATTTATGATATTGAGCAGACTTTTCATTAACAGTATTGGTGATTACTTTATCATTTTACATTAATCTTGTATTAAATTGTTTTTCTTTGCTGTTTTGTATTTTTTGTGTTCATTACAAATAATATAGATAATCTATCTAAATAAATAGTAAAAATACTTATTGGTGTTTTTATTTTTTTTCCGTTTTTTAACAGCTGCTTTACTATCATGTAGTAAACGGTGAGTTTATAAGTTAGCGCTCTTTCTTTCTATTTTTTGGTCAAAGTTATAGCCAGAGTTGTGGACTAGTTGTTATTGACGACTAAATTCTTTTTTATAATTATGCCTTTTCACTGAATAAAAATTATTGAAATTTAACCAAGGTATAAACCTAATAAAGTAATGAAATATTTCATCGGTATGAACTTGAAAATACCATGTTTGATGATTCTCAACATTTTCTTAACATTAGGTCGCCTAACATTAATAAATTAGTTCAACTTGCCATACGCATTAATCTCTCCTTCATGCCGTGTGGTGTGGGGCTACCGTATATGACGTAATTGGATTCCGGCCATATATTTCTGCCTTTTTGCGGTTTCTTTTGGAATGAAATTATTGATTATTGACCTGAAGAGCAAGTGTAATACACGCTTGTGTTTGTATAGATGTGATACTGGACGTTTCGCTACCTGCCACTTCAAATCTGTACATATTTTGCATACCAGTTCTTTCGCACATAGTCTATACGATACTTAGTAGATATCGCAAATTTGTTAACTTGTGTATAACTGGTTAGGCATTTATTTAAAAGCAAATATACATGCTGATTATATGATTTAACTGTATTTATGTTTAACAGTACATGCATAAAGAGTATAGACAGAGATTATCGGTTGCGACTAACACTCGTCTGGGACTTCACGAAGAAATGGAAAATTCTAGTACGATGGCGGCAATGATAGTAAATGATAAGTTATGAATATAACTAAAAGCTGCTATCTCCAGTGTTCTGGTATTCGATGCTGATTTGTTTGATAACCTGTTTTATTAAGTAAAGTGATACAAATTCTTAATTATTATAAGATCATTTTCTAGAACGTGTCTCCTATTCCGAAACATAGATAAAGTTGTTTTAAAAATTGTACATTATTACTTGAGTATAATGTGGGATTGTCGTGTTATACGGCATTTATTGTACGAGTTATTTGGAAACGACAAAAACGAGGCTCTGCCGTATTACATGACCACGAATATAATGTTCTATCAGTGGCGTAGCTACTATTAGGCCCTGTAGACCCGGGCCTACAAAATTGTAAAGAAATTGACATTTACAAAAGTCCCAAAAATGCAATAAAAGCAGGAAGGGAAGTGGGGAGGGGCCGTGCAAACTTTATGGTCGAATCAAGTTTGTGTTTTAATTTAGGTGCTGAATTGCCTTTTGGGGAACATGATAATTTTCTTGACGCAGAAAAATCGACTTCATTTAATATTCTTCATGCCTTACGCATCCTTTACAGTCTGCATACAGTATTCAGTTAATTTTGCATCGAATCAAATACAGAGTTTAAAATGGTTCTATTTAACGGATTGTTTTGATTGTTCATTTTCCCTGAGAAACTTTGGAACACGCATTTTGCTCTTTTTAATCACCGCTTGTTTCCGGCTTCGCCGCGAAGGGGATAGGGCAGAAAGAGCGAGGCTTCGACCCTCCCCCACCCCTCCGACACTCTTACCAAGGCAACCGGCCTTTGGGACCCCTTCTATGGGCATACAAGTTTTAAAAAAAAGCTGGCTACGCCCCTGTTTATTTATATCAAAGAAGTTTTGTCAGTGAATGGTGACAGAAACGCACGGAAACTGTTTGTTTTGTCCATATACGTGCGAACGTCATAAGAGTATTTTAAATGACGTTGACGTCAGTGTTATTACACTAGTGTTTTATAAAAAAAATATAACACGGCTTTATTATTCGCCGACGGCGTCGTCTATCACAGATGGTCTATTTAAATGCACTAACAGTTCTACAGCTATAAAAATATTCTTTATGTGTAAAATTACATGTATCCGACACGTTCACATCTTTAGAACATTCTGTGCCGACTCGATGCTGTGCATTTTTTGTGTGTAATTGTTTATAATTTTACCGGGAAATCACCAGTGCAGATCTATGATTACCGGCCGGCAACTACCAACCGTTTACTTACAATAAAGGGAAGCGATTAGAATATATAATATGTCCTTTTTAATAGGAGTTACTTCCCCTGGCAAATCAATAAACTATCGACTGAGTCTGACCTTCAGCTGACACGGAGTTAATGCAGCTAAATCGCTCAGAAGCAGTTTTATATGTACTACTGACTTTTGGCATTTTACATTCTGAATAAGTGTGTAATTAAATCTTGAATTCACATTCTTTCAAGTGAAAAATGGAGAACATGTTTTGGAATGGGAATCTGTTATTAACAGGTGAGTTATGCTCAAGTGGTTTATAGATTTTATGTAGTCGGGACATTATCTTTTGTTAGGCATTCTGGCACTCGCCAGGAATCTTCCAGAAATTCTTGTTATATCGTGTAAATAAATAGTGTTTGTTAGTTTTACCTCTTAGTCTTTTTACACAAATGAACTTGTTGTGAAAGAAAGGGAACCGAAAATCTCTTTATCAATGTATTCCATATCGACCAGATCGAGCATTGACTTTTTTTCCTGTATTACATTATGTTGTCTGAAATAAAATACGTAATTCGTCCATTTACACTTAGGATTTTTTCCACCGGCTTTTTACAGCTCAAGCTGTTTTCGTCTTAAATTGCCTTATTGTGACCTCTACCCCATTTTTACTTGTCATTACTTTATTGTTTAACCCACTTGCTTTTAAATATTCTTCCTTGAAGGAGGAGGGTTATTTTGCTACAGAAATCACCTCTTTGATCGACTACTGATTTCAACATATATAGTTTTTGGAAACCACTGATTCACGCTTGGCATCCATTATACATTATACGTTTGTCTGAAATCATAAAATTCGCATCGTTGCATAGTATTAGCATCTGCTGACTGAATCATACTTTTTAGTTCTCCTGAGCATAGTACAATTAAATAATTGTACCCAAAAAGTTAAATATCGTGCTATTTTTTTGAATGGTCGATATCCGCCTTCTGAGTAGTCCAAATAATTGTGCTCAAAAAGTTAAATATCGTGCTATTTTTTTAATGGTTGATATCAGCCTTCTGGCGTAAAGGCAGCATCCTGCCTGAAGTCGCATTATTGAGACTATCCTGAGCACAACCTGTTTAGGTGTTTGTTCAACTTTTGTCCCTTAAGTCATTATTGGTTCCACCTCAGGTCACATGTTTTACATAGAAATAAACAGGAATTCGGAATTTGGTTTAAAGCGTTGTCCAGTTGACCTCTACGAACATTGTTCAAGTAGCTTCCTTTTGGTCATTCTCCTGGGACCTCGTGTCATGCAGAAATATATATAGGAAACCCTTAAAACGTTTCTTGTTTGAAACCACAAGGCATACAGATTTGAAATTTGCATGGAGCATTGCCTAGTAGACCTCTACCAAGACTGTTCCAACTTTGACCCTGGGGTCATTCCATATCCGGGGTTATATATTTTACATAGACTTATATACATAAACTCTTCTTGTCAGAAACCATAAGATTTAGAATTTCTTAAATTCTTGTGAATCGCTACAAAGATTGATTAGATAATGCCCATGGGGTAACATGTTTAACCTGAAAATATAATAAAGAAATACAAAGACATACTGAACCTCTTAAGGTTGTTATGGGTGAAACGAATATGGCTAGTATTTACTTCAAATTTCGTTGATTTAAATTGATCTGTAAAGCACAGAAGCAAATATTTCAAAATCACGTTTTTTTTTAACAAATCTGACCATAAAACTACAATAATAAAGTCTCTAATCGTTCAAATTTATAAAAACCCATATAATGACTGTGGATAAAACACGAAAAGGACATTAAATAATATCATAATTTTCTTTGACATCTTTCCCTCATCACGAGGAAAGTGGGTTAAAGTGGTAATATGTTTGTGATCATATTTTAGTAGTTTCGATAATATTATCGAAGAACATTACGAATTGCCACGGCATTCAACGATACGGTCTCATATCAACACAAATTATGGATTTCAATACTCTTCAGTAAGGAGGTACTGTATTACACTCCCACCACTTTAAAATCTTTTTTTTTCAGAAACCAGATAGCCGTCAGCTTTGATACTGGCAAGCAACATTTTCTAATTCTTTAATTTGGATAATATAATAAATCCATACATTGCCTTGAAAGGTTATTTTCACCAGATACGCTCAGGTGAGCGATTTAAGACCATGATGGCCCTCTTATTTATGCTTAATGTGGTGTGTTCAGTCCCTTTTAAGGCCACTTGCGTCAAACTTTACTTAATCCATCAACCAACTGACTTTTCCTGAGCAGTTGACAAAAACTTTCACGAAACTATATCTTCGAATATGAAATTAATTTAACTGTTGCAAAACATTTTTTTCATGATAACAGCATTTCTAAAGAGCTCTTACAGACTGTTTATGTTAATTAATCGGTAAAGTGCCCGAACATCTCCAATTTTTTGGCTCTAAACTAGTGCTTTGTTGCTACTTCTCTTATTGATTTTCCATGGTCTGTGGGTATTACTTTGATTAAAACGACTGTTGTACTTTTCAATTATTGATTATTCATGGAGAACAAATTACACAGCAGCTGGTTGGTTGTCCCCACTTAGTGTTACGCATTATCAGGCATTTTGCTATTTGAAAGACCCTTGCATTATTGAATTGTTGCCAGTCTTGCACTCACAAATTGTAATTGTGTGTATTAATTAGTACTGCGTTAATTGCTGCTTTTAGCAACGATATTACATCTACCTTTATTTTTCATCTTCGCTTCGCTCAAACGATATAAATCATTTGTACGCTAATTTGTAAGAATTGTGGGACCTGTAAATAGAAGCGAAGTAATATATATTAAGTTAATGGATCCTTTAATAGTTTATTTATTTATCAGATGTACTGTTCAAATGTGGGTAAAATAAATGTGAAGAGAAAATACAGCACCAGAACAAACAAAAAAATACCCGTCAAAATTAATTTAGTGGTTTAAAGCCTGACATACGGTACGTGACGTACGGCGCGTTTTCATACGGCTTGTCGTCTGTATTTTGAAACGTGGCTGTCTTCAGTGGAATATGTAAGCAATAAACAAGTTTTTTTCTATTCATTTTCTTTATTATTTAACATAGAACAGTAGGTGATGACTATAATAATCATTTTTACTCGCATGCAATAAATAAGTAGACCTAACTATTACAATTGTTCCCATCGTGACCCATGTTTGAAAATAAAACAGAAGTGTTGTTTTTTTCGTGGTGTGATTATCACCCATCATGACCCATGTTAAAAACAGAAGTGTTGTTTTTTTCGTGGTGTGATTATCACACATACATAATTATCGCCTTCATTTTAAGTATGGTTCTTTCAATAAATTAAACATTAAAGTATTTATTAACATATTTAATGAGTTACTCAAAAAAAGCCTTTACTTTCATGGACAAGACACTGGTGTTTTTTGCCTTTGCAAATCTCTCATCATCAGGGTTAGATTATCATGATTATGGCTGGCCAGTATTGAATCCTTCTACAAAAAAGATGTGCCAAATGCTAGAAAATGTTCAGCAAAGAAGTACGGAAATTGTGCCAGTTTAAATCATGTCTTACAAGGAATACTTAAGAAGTTTAATCTGCCAACATTATACTATAGGTTTGATTTAATACAGTTGTTTAAGATAGTATCTACATGGTTATGAAAAAGTGGGTATTGACAAATTCCTGACTTTCAACGACAATATCCCCTCGCTACAATGTACCTCACTTCGACCTTTACCTGTGATACTACAAGAGGACATATTTACCAATTAATCAGTTAGATGTAAAAAGTCCCTGCGTCTAAAATCATTTCCCCATATAGAAGACTGGGATAAATTTCCAGAAGATGTCATCATAAGTGAATCTGTTAACAGTTTTATAAGTAAACTTGACAAGTTATGTTTTGTCTGGGTGACATTTATTAATAAGACCCGGAATCTGTTTAGAAATTATGTTCATAGACTACATGATGGAGATTCCGACAAGCTAGAATAACTCTGGCTTTCTTTATCTTCACGTTCAAGGTACACTAATGTGAGCTAAAAAGTAAGTTTAGGTTATAAGTTTGAATATCAACAGAAATTGCTCTTCATAAATTAAGATTTATCTGTATACGTATACTTTCTTATTTTTAATTTCAAATATTATGGAATCCTTTCGTTGTATTGAATGCAGTAAGCTTGTAAGGAAACAACAGCATGATGCAGTTACAATTTTATTACATTTTACAGCCAATGATTATAAAAATTGAAGGTACTATGTCTTGTAAAAAATGTTTTGACAGTTAGAAGCGCAGCTCCTTTGTAACTGGATGTAGATATTATAAAAACTAATTCACCGACTTGTCATGAAGCTTTAAATGAGCATGTCTTTAAGCAAACATTGCCACACAGCTTCAACAAGCAGTAAGTCATTCAGATTCCCTCCAAATAAAACATTTTTGAAAGACAGTGTCAGGTATACTAGTACCATTTGCTAGATTTGAAAAAATGTTCGAACTTTAGAGATATTGATGTTCCTGACCTTAAGCCTCTGAAACTAAATAAATAGTGTAACATCTGTGCCTGAAAATGTCTTTTTTAGGGACACCGAGTATCAAGATTTCGCTTGTTTGTCCCATATTTTGCAGAGTTTACAACAAAAATGATGATGTTAAGATAAAGAATGATAATTTTAACCATACAGTTCCTTTCATCTAAGAAAATCACACAGATAATATATAAAGTATAAACTGAAACACTTGTTTTGAATCTGTTTATCCGCCATTTTATTTAAATTCTGGCAGTCTGAATTCCCAGGTGATGAAGGCAGTGATGTGATATTTGAAGAGGAAATTACCTGAGAAGTTCCTTCTACAAGATTTCTGCTCGGTTTTATACAGTTTAGAATTAGGCTTAAAGGTTGAACAACTAAAAAATAATCAGATCTATAAAAATGGTTCAGAACTTGGAGCATGTATGATAAATTAGGCTATGTAGCCAAATAAGAAAAGTTGATCCTCTTATCATCTACCTTCACCAGTGCCAGGCTTCAAGGGATCCAAAGTCAAAACGGTAACTGAAACAAATGGATACAGTTAAACTTTGTATTGAATACCTGTTGATGAATGTGCTACCCATTGTTTCGAAAACTATGCCTTATATTCCAGCAAGCTAATCTTGACCTAGCTACAGCTAAGGTAGGATTCCAAGTAATTAATTTTTTAATATTACTGTTCTTAGATATATCTAGCTTCTATAGAAGAATTACAATACTACAAGTGGATAACATAAATTTGAAAGCAACAATAAATTTGACTATGCTTTTTACTTTATGATTTTACTATCTGTCATTTTATGTGCACTGTAGATCTAACATGACTTGTACTGTCTGCATTGCCACAGTTGACAGTTGCTTGTCAGACTTGGAGGTATACAAGGAGGGAACACAGCTCTTCCCCACACATCTTGACATTTGTTTTAAGGATGTTATATCAATGACAATGGCCAAGCTTCCTACAGAGGCCCTGCACCTTCTTACAATTAAGTATGTAAATTTTAACTGCAGTGCAGATCAATTCTGTTAATGCTCAGATTTTCACCACCAAGAAAAGGTTTTTGATTAATATTAGATCATAATAGGAGAGGCAAAACAAGTGTTGTTCCCAATTATCATTTCGAAAGTATGTCTGAGTCAGTATGAAGTAAGTGCGGCTGTATTTGCAAATGTGAGACAAAGACTTTTAAAAGGATGCAAAAGTTAAATTGTTGAGATCATTTCCTGATGTCAAGTGTATAACACTTAAAAGTATTTCCATATTTGTAAAGCTATCTCTATTTTTTACCTTACAGTTATCAGTGAAAACAAGATGTTCTTTAAGTGATGTTGATCTGTTACTGTGCTTTTCTGCTTTCAGATTCTCTCAGTAGAACTGTATTGATGCCTTCTATGTGCTAGGCATAAGAGGTATAAACATGGGTACGGTAGCTAATGTCTATGGAAATAAGGAGTTAGTGGTGATCCTTTGCCACATGAAATAGAAGCACGTACACTATCTATTTTACAAAGATAAAGCTGTTTTAACTCAACCAGCGGCAAGTAGAATTTACCAAGAAAAAGTTTTGAAATAAGTATGCCCTTGGGGTCAAAACTGGTCCAGCCCAAGGGTCCAATTAGTGTAAAATATTAGATCTTTGAAAATCATTTTAATTATCGTTTATACAGTGAACCTCAGATTGACTCGTATTGATTTGTTAATCTGAAGTGTTGTCTTGAAAAGGTGCTGTTTTTATTTCAGATAATTGTGAAGGGTTTGGTATCTCTCTCATAGGTTGACAAGACAGCTGTGAGAGTTCAATGGGAAAAGGCCAAGACTGAAGTTAGATCCATGAAGCACCCTGATGAATTGTTTGTGGAGCTATAGCAACTGCTTACCATGTATCATCTTGAGGAGCTTGACCAACTGATAAAACTTGCTCAAATTGCAATATCTTACCATTTCATATTGCAGACAGTGAGAGGACAATTAGTCAACAAAACAGAATTCTTTCAAAGTTTATTGTAAATCTTACTTCAGATCATCTGGACCAGCTCATCAGGGTTAGACTATTCACTAGGAGTGGAGGGATGGTGGACATAGAAAATGTTCTAAAACCTTGGAAAAGTGTCAAGGAAAAAATTGTACACTGATACGCTGAACAGATGATATTTGATATATAGTAGAAAACTGAAAGGGACTGTATCAAATAATTCCAAGTGTTGTGAGTTGAATATTGCTAGCTAATGGAGATAAATAAAATTTTATGAGAGAGAACATCTTTTGTCTTACTAAAATGTCCTATAATTTTTAAGGAATGTCTCATAAATTTTTGAAATGCCTCATAAATTTTGGGTCTGAAGAGCCAATATCTTGTAGCATAAGATTCTTTCCCTGAGTCACTGCTGACTGAGGATTTGTTTGCCATTTGAAGCTAACTGCTCTTACAGCTGCCATCCATAATAGAAAAATGTAATTGTATCAGGAAAAGACCACCATTTTGTTTGATAAAAACTCACATGCACTGGCTAACACTCATAAAGTAGTAGGAAAAGCAATTCTATAGACTGAATGTTGTAAGATCGGTTATTTCATGAAGTCCAGGATCAAGCATGTCCATTCATATATACTTCTGAGGGCAGAAAGATGCATGGCATTAGAAAAAGACCACCCTTATGTTGTATTCTAACTAATCTATCTCCATGAAGTCAGAAGTAGTATGAAAAATGAAAGCTCAAGACCAGTTAGTCAAAGAAACATTTCCCTGACACAGTTGTCAGAGGTTGAATTTATACAGACAAAGCAGTTGTTTTTGAATGCAACATTTTATTATATTGTAAAACAGTGAATTCATACATCATCTGATTTATTTATTTTATTATCTACCTTCATTTAAGCTTTACTGTTTTGATATCATACACAATTCTTTAGGGAAGTTTTGCAGAAATTCTTGAAATTCATCTAAAAAGTTCCTTTATTTTCTGTTTCTGTGTGCTTAGAGCAAGATATCTGATGCATTATGTTTGTTTACTCTTAAGTCATAAGTCGTCGCTCACGCATAATGGTTTTCATTTCAGTCACTGTGCTTCTTTTGGTTATTCACAAGATCCGTTGTGACTGTGTGGCAGATAAAACAACCGAATTGAAAACATGCTTTGATAAACTTAAGACCTCCATGGATACAGAAGCTCCATCTGATGTGAATACCTTCCTTTGCGGGTAATTAGATTATAGATATTACTGTCATAGTGTGACTGTAGGGCACACATTTTTGCAAACCTTACATAAAATTTATAAGGATTTTCAGTTTTTACACTACCTAGCATTACATCCTAAAGGTAGTGAGTGATATGCTTTTAAAAGACTAGAAAAAGCACTCAGATATACATATATACTGTTTCATTCATTTTACTGTTTCATTGTCTTTGTTATTTGTTGCACTGTAGATGAACTTTTGGTGGCTGAATTTAGAATAATACTTACAGCCTTACTGTAGGATAATCCCATGGAATACGACCAATTTTACTTTTAATTCTGACTGTACTCAATGATTTTGAATTTAGATATTAAATAACAAATCATGATTCAAAATTCTAATGCCCAGCAGTATGTAACCAAAAGATCACAAAAGTATAAAAGGTGTTCAGCTTAATGTATGCAACAGTCTTTTGGAAGTGAAAAGTTTTTAATCAGTTTAGATGTACATGTATCACTCTTTGAAAAATAAATCATTTGAATAAGTGAACAAACTGGTTGAGAAATGCTGTGCTTTTCTGTATATTTGTTTTTCTAGCTGTTTTTGTTTTATTGCAGAGACACACAAAAAGAACGTCTTGAATGTGTCATCAAACATTTTAACGATTGTCCTGGCTTTGTAAATGAATCGTTCATCGATGATCTTAAACACACTGCCTCAGGCTTCCATGCTAAGGACCTCTTTCATGTTGACTCAGCGGATGAGTTCTGTAGTAAGTTGAAATTATTTGTGAATCACAAAGTTCAGACAGCATTTTAAAGGCACTTAGAGAACACAAGTAAAACATTTTTGAACACTTTACAGTTTTGTCAGTTGTACAGAGTGAGATTTTGTCTAAGACAAGTCCTGTATCTCTGTTTTTATGCCCCCGAAGGGAGGCATATAGTTTTTGAACCGTCTGTCCTTCTGTCCTGTCCATCTGTCCGTCTGCATTTTTCTTGTCCGGTCAATAACTTTGTTATTATAAGGTGGATTTTAAAATAACTTGGCATTAATGTGTGGCACAATTAGACAACATGTCGTGCACAAGACCTGGGTCTCTAGCTCAAAGGTCAAGGTCACACTTAGGCTTCAAAGGTCATTTTTGAGATAATGCAGTGATGGTCGTGTCCGGTCTGTATCTTTGTCATTCGCGATTGGATTTTAAAATAACTTGGCATAAATGTGTGGCACATTATGACGTGTCATGCGCAAGACCTTGGTCTGTAGTTCTAAGGTCAAGGTCACACTTAGGCTTCAAAGGTCATTTTTGAGATAATGCAGTGATGGTCGTGTCCGGTCTGTTTCTTTGTCATTCACCATTGGATTTTAAAATAATTTGGTGTAAATGTGTGGCACAATTAGACGATGTGTCTTGCGCAAGACCTGGGTCTCTAGCTCAAAGGTCAATGTCACACTTAGGCTTCAAAGGTCATTTTTGAGATAATGCAGTGATGGTTGTGTCCGGTCTATATCTTTGTCATTCACTATTGGATTTTAAAATAACTTGGCATAAATGTGTGTCACATTATGGCAATGTGTCATGCGCAATACCTGGGTCTGTAGTTCCAAGGTCAAGGTCACACTTAGGCTTCAAATATTTTTTTTCATGATAATGCAGTGCTGGTTGTGTCCGCTCTGTTTCTTTGTCATTTATGGACAGATTTTAAAATAATTTGGCATAAATTTATTGCATGTTATGACGACGTGTCTTGCACAAGACCCAGGTCTGTACCTCAAAGGTCGAGGTCACACTTAGGCTTCAAATATCTTTTTTTTTTCATGATAATGCAGTGCTGGTCGTGTCCGCTCTGTTTCTTTGTCATTTATGGATAGATTTTAAAATAATTTGGCATAAATTTATTGCACATTATGACGACGTGTCTTGCACAAGACCCAGGTCTGTACCTTAAAGTTCAAGGTCACAGTTGGTCTTCAAAACCTCATTCTCATTATAATACAGTATGCAGTAATGGTTTTCTCTGACAATATCGCACCTTATTTAAAAGTTTACTGATTATATTTATCAAATAAATATGTCTCCCCCCCCCTCTAGGGGAAACATATTGTTTTTGCCTTGTCTGTCTGTCCTTCTGTCCGTCTGTCACACTTTGTTTCCACTCAATAACTGGACTACTGTTTGACTCAGAGCCTTCAAACTTCATAGGGTGATTGCCCTTATTGAGTAGAAGGACTCTATTGATTTTTGGGTCAGTAGGTCAAAGGTCAAGGTCACAGGGCTAGAAGAGTGAAAACGGTTTCCACTCAATAACTGGAGTTCTATTTCACCCAGAGCCTTCAAATTTCATACGGTGATTGCACTTATTGAGTAAAAGAACCCTATTGACTTTGGGGTCAGTAGGTCAAAGGTCAAGGTCACAGGGGCCCAAAGAGTTTAAACCGTTTCCACTCAATAACTGGACTACTGTTTGACCCAGAGCCTTCAAATTTCATAGGGTGATTGCACTTATTGAGTAGAAGAACCCTATTGACTTTGGGGTCAGTAGGTCAAAGGTCAAGGTCACAGGGGCCCAAAGAGTTTTAACCGTTTCTGCTCAATAACTGGACTACTGTTTGACCCAGAGCCTTCAAACTTCATACGGTGATTGCCCTTATTGAGTAGAAGAACCCTATTGATTTTGGGATCAGTAGGTCAAAGGTCAAGGTCACAGGGGCTCAAATAGTGTTAACCGTTTCCGCACAATAACTGGAGTTCTGTTTCACCCAGAGCCTTCAAATTTCATAGGGTGATTGCCCTTATTGAGTAGAAGAACCCTATTGATTCTGGGGTCAGTACAGTCTTCACGAATAACTTTTTGAAGCACTGGACATTCGGACCAGCCAAGGCAATAATCTGACTGGACCAGATGAAATTTAACTGGACCGAATAATAGCTGTGAACAATGCTATAAGGATGAACAAAACAATAAGACTATGTTTTGAAGTAGAACTTGTCACAACAATGTTAAAAATAATATTAATTATACTTTGAACTTGCTTCATAGCCTAACAATAGTATTGTTTAGTGAAAATAATAGTATTCAAGGCTTTTTGCCCCTCCTACGCCGTTTACAGGCGTCTCCCCCTTAGGAAAATTCCTTAAAATCATAGTTTTCCCCTAAAATTCAATTTACATCAAGTTTTTTCTTCCCTGTTTGCAAAAAAACTGCATTAAATTTCCCCAAATTTAAGGGAAGGGCACATTCCCCAACCTGTGAAAAAAGCTCTGGTATAATTGATTCATTTGTACAGGACACTGTCAGTTCAGTTAAACTTTTTACCAGCTTTTTATCTCACCTTTTTTTCCCAACTTCCACAAATTTACAAATTGTAAATTAAGGCCCTGATGGAGAAGAATGCATTTTTAAGAAACAATTTCATTTTACTTTCAAAAACACTACTTTTTACTTGTTTCTCAACTTTGTTTACTGTATTTAGTAAAAAAAGAACAGCACCAATATTCACTGGACAGTCGGACTACTGATCTGTAATTTTTTACTGGACCGTCAGCCATTTTGGTGGACTGGGCCTTTGGTCCGGCAACTAAATTCGAAGATTGTCAGTAGGTCAAAGGTCAAGGTTACTGCTGGAAGGACACTTCTTGACCATATTTATGTTAAAAACATGGACTGCATTGAAGCTGGTGTTACTCCAATACATTACAGCTACCACGGAGTAACATATGCTGTCTTCCACACTGCCGTTGATACAAACAGTTCAACTGTGATGTCAGGTGACGTCAACCGTGCCTAGAGTAAGGTGTGAAACTATCATAACCATACATATGTTAATATATATATATATATATAATGTTCTTTATACCATAATAAATGACAGAGGCTTCTGTTTCAGAAAGGTGATATCTCTTCCTTGGCCTTCCTTCCATCGGGTGCAGTGTGGAGACATGCATTTTTCATAAAAAAACATCTAGTTATATGTCAGAATGACAAATCTTTTACAGTAATTATTTTATTTCATACATAAAATAAAATCCCATAACCTTGACTAAGACATCTACATTTCAGAAAAGGTAAACCTTAATAGACAGGGACAATGCAGAATATATCGTACAAATATTATGTTATTAAAGACTTTGTGTCTACTAATATCTTATTTAAGTGCCAGTGCTTAAACCTAAAGTCCTTGCATTTGCATAGGTCACTAGATGAGATGTACTGAGGTCAAGTTTACTCTTTCGACAGCAAATGCCTTCTATCTAAAAATTGGGTGTCGGGGGAATATGTCTGTTTACAACGACAGCTCTTGTTTCTTTATTTGATTGTCTTTTTGGTTCTTTTCATCTTTCATTTTTTGTCTCTCAAATAGGCTGGATTATTAAAGACTTATAATCTAACATAAAAACTTCTGTTTAAAGGCCCCAAAGGCCTTTCAAAATAGAGCCCCTTTTGTTTAAAAAAGAAATAAAATCAAATCATATCAAAATAATAGTTTCATATCATTTTTGTTCCTACTATGGTACACAACCAAACAAAAAGAGCTTTTCTTCACTTATAGGAACTTCATTGTCAGTGCTGTAGAAAATCTTTTTGTTGATTTTCCTATTGTTTCAATGTTCCTTCCATGTGTTCAAATGATACTCATACTTTTGTCAGAAACTGTTTATCAGATTTTAATAATACTTTGCAAGAATCATAAGTATTAAGCCCACTCTGAGTTATGGCCCTTGATTTTTTTACATATAAAAGATAAAAAGTTTGTCCAGTGTAAGTTTGTCGTTTTTTTTTTTTTTTTTTTTTTTCTCAGCAGTTATTAATTGGAGTATAATCATACTTCTTTAGTACTTAGCCCAGATTTGAATGTCCTCATCATATAGTGTTTGTATTGATTTCTGCTGATTTTTTTTGTTTTTTTGTATTTTTTGTTTTGGCAGGATGGTTAAGTTTTGTGTGTTTATCCATATGGTTGACTTATACTGCTGAGTTAACTTTCCACAGAAGTTTGAGTTTTGAAATTTTCGGTCAAAAGGTTTTAATATTATAGCAGATAAACTATTAATGTAGAAACTGCTGTGTCAAGGCGGTATCTGGGGGTATTTGTCACTTTTAGTGATAGCTGTTGTTGTAATTCTTTGAGAAGTTTAGTATTGAAACCCTAAGTTTGCACTTTATATTGTCAAACCTTTAGCATTTTGTAATTGTGATTGACGAACTCTACAGAAAGGGAAGTAATTACTTGTAGCACCAAACATTCATTTTTAGTATGAATTAAGTTATTTTATAAGTTAATCCTTTATATAATGGTTTGTTATATTTTCATTTAAAAATCTGCATACTTGGAAAGAGTTTGCAACCAGTGTATTAACTGTATGAGGTGATATGGATACTCTGTTTTCATTTTGTGTTGCTGGTGGATATCCTTCTTGGACATTAGACTATAATGTTACAGGTCTTTCTTCTCAGCTGTGATAAGTGATCTGAGGAAAGCTTATAGTAATGCCTCACTGGATTAAACTGTCAGTCAGTAAAGACATCATTTTGTTATACTTGAATATTTAAATTAGTACCCAAAATAGTTCAATAATTAACACATTTACTGATTGCGAGAATATTCAGGTAGAAATTGACCTTAATAAATTACATCAAAAAGATATGGTTTTATTGCTCTTATCAAACAAATAGGCTCTGTGCATGAATCACTGTGGTTGGAGTCACCATAACAAACAATGTGAAGTATTTTTCAAACGGAAGTCTCTTCTTAGACTTTGTGAAATTGCTTAATGCAGTATTTCATTTCACAGAGTGTTCACCAACATTCTCATGCCTGAAAAAGGTGGAAACTGAGAAGCTGGGAGTGGAACTCACCGAAGGCCCTTGGAAAAAAATTGCCAACCAAGAATATATATGCGGGTAAGTATTGAATTAAACATAAATTGTGTGCTATATAGAATTTTCAGTTAAATCTTTTATGGGTATATATTTAATTTTTTAAAAATTATTAAGAGACCAAAAGTAAGTCACAAATATTGCTAGTCTGCAGTTTTTTGCCATTCTTGCACAACTTTGATCTTTTCTCAGTAACAAATTGTCATGGAAGGGTTCAAAATACAGCATCTTCCATTAATCAACATCCATGTAATATTTTCCAGGTTGGGACGTATTAATATTGACTGTGTGGCCACATCATTGCCATCTTGCATGGACTATCTACAGTACAAGCATAACAAAACTGTAGGTGAAAACTCAGAGGGGCGTCTAGATATCAACAGTTTTCAGTTTGCATCAGATTATGCTGACAGACACTGTAAAACTTGGCCAGATGGTATTTACTTACCTTCAAATCAACACATATTTTGAGATGGTCCTTCAGTTGTATGAGATAAACCCTTAAAATGTGCTGTCATTAAGACAAAACACCAGTATATTTAGCTAACAAAATCTGTCACGCTTGCTTTCTTTAGAAAGAGAGTAAAATAGAAAGTGGTCTGTTTGAAAGCTTTCAAAAAGGTTACACAGTGATCTAAGAGTAGTGTAAATTATATTGGTGTGAACATGAATCATGCTTTGTTACTACTGTTGTATGATCTATATCCTATGCAGGAAATCCAAACCTTTGTTGTCATTATGAAGCAGGATTCAGGAAAGTCATACATGAGTAGGTCTCAGACTTGCATCACCCTTAGCTTTGACTTTTAGTGCTCTTCCAAAAGGGCCATCCCACCAGGTAATGAGAGCATGAGTAACTCTAGGGTATTTGTTGTAAGAAATAATACGAAAGAATGAGGTCAAAATCAGTATAAAGTCAGTGAGCAGTTACACTCGGATTTACTTACTGACTGTCTGGCTATACATTATTTGATTTATGTTAACTATATTACCAATTCTAAACATTCTCAGATGACATTGACCACAGCTGCACAATGAAAAGAGTGGGTTGGAACTCAGTGGAGGTCTGCTACAACCAAATTGACCATCTAAGAGAAGTCTCAGACAAGATATGCGGGTAGGTTTTCAGCTCACTTAAGCTCAAAATTATTGTATAAAGCTCCTGAACAATAACATTTTCATATGTCCCACTTTGTTATTTGTTTACCCTTCAAAGAAACACAAGTTTCATATTAACTGGGAAAATAAAAATAAAAGAAAATACGATTTTACAACAAGCTGTAGTCTTCAAATTTAAGTATAAAGATTTGTTTAAAGGTCCTTTACCAAGATTGATGAGCATAGGTGTACTGTTGACAGCTTCAGGAACATATTTTGCACATATTTGTAAACAGAAACCCTTGTTAGACTTAAAATCCAGTACTTTAGTATCAAATGACATTTTATCTAAGTGTATTCAACAAGGATGTTGCAGTTCTGATGTTAGAATGAGTGAACATGTTGCACTGGTCAGATGATAATTATAAAGAAACATTTAAATCTTGAGTCTCCAGTCATTTTTCATATTCCATACTTTCACACAACTAATTTCAAAACCAGTTAGGAGTTTTCAATCAGTTATTGAAATAAGCCCCAAGAACATATTTCCTGAAGTAAAATTAGACTTAAATCCTGTCTAAGATTTTAGAGCTTGAATATGCTGTATGCTTTTTGTTGTATTCTTGCCAAGGTTTTTCCTACCTGATCATTTGGGGGCACTTATTTAATGGAAAGGTGTGTAGTGAAAAACTGTTAAGATATTTTGTTTGTAAACTAACAGAACAGGGTTTTGATATAATAGATAGATAGCATAGTATATACTTAGTGCTCTTTCAATGATATTGTCAGATTCTTGTCAGCGGGTGAACTCGGATGAGTGGCATAGCCTCATTTTAGCATTCTTGTATAATTACTTTGATGTTTGTCTAAGTGTTATTTACCCATATTACATCAGAAACTATCCTATTCAGTTTTGAGTTTGTTCAAGGAAGTATGGTAATAGAAGGCGAAGTTAGAAACTAAATTTTGCTTAGTATCAAAACTGCATGTCACTGTTTTTGTCTAATCTATTTCAGAATGAGGACTTGTATAGAAAAGGCAATGTATACCTGCCCGGAAGGTGAAATGGACTATTTCATTGATGCGGTGAACATCTTCAGTGAGACTAAGATAAGCACAGATAAATGTAGCTCGGCTGTTGCAAATGTTGCTCCTATTTTCTTGACCCTACTAATGTTTTTGCTGTGTATTCTGTTTTAAGAATAATGTAAATCCGAAATTTTTGAGCTTGTTTTTAAATTAAGTTTAAAAAAAACAAAAGGAACTGTCAAGAGTAAACAAATGTAAACAGAAAGAACTTGTAAATCAGACTTGTTCTTTGATGAATAATGTGTTCAAATAATTTGATTTACATCTTATAAAAGGTGGATTTTAACCAATTCAGGTATGAAGGAAATTTTTTAAAAAAATTGTTATTCATGATAAAATAATAAAAATGCAAAGTATTCATAAATATAATCGTGATTATAATAAAAGATATATGTTATATGAATTGATGAAATGACTTAGAAAATGTTATTTTCTGTGTAATCATATAAAACATAAGAAATAAAGCTTAGTATGAATAGCTAGTAAGTTAGGTTGTAGTTAACTTTTAGATATATAACCACTGTTAAACTACCAGAAAGATTTAAAGTCACATGACCTTTAAATTGAAATTATTTACTTGATAAAAAGCATGACCTTATTGGACCTAAATAAGTGACATTTTCTTTGCTCAAATTCACAATCTTTTGTTATGTAACATCAATCAATTCAGTGCAGTTCTTTACTTTAGGCCTAAATTTCAGTACATTAAAAGAAAAAAATCATTTAATTTTTAAGCCTGCAGTCAACAGGTTTCACTCAGAAATGTTTTTAATAGTTTTTTGATTTAAGTTTTAGAATTGCTTTTTGATACACTTGTAAAATGTTTTGAATGTTTATAACTTAGAAGTTCTTTTTACTGTACATTGTAATTTTCAGTTTTAGTGGTACATAAGCTCAATTGTTGAAGTTGATATAATACAGCTGTTTCAGCAAAACAGATACGAGGTGAGAAATGCACATGAATACTGAGTTGTAAAAATGTTAGCCTTTTTGTAAAGCTGTGAATAATGTTACAGTATTGTGTGTTTATAAGATGCAGAAAGAATTGCAGTTATAGCTCAAGATGTTATGGTAATATCCTAGCTGTTGATTGAAATATACAATATTCTCAGTTGGCTTATCTCAGAGTAAAATTCAGGATTGTTAATGTTTACAGCCTTTTAGTGGAAGGAATCCTAGTAAATTCAATTAATTAAATCCTCTTGAAGCAGTTTACTTAAAATTTTGTACAAATCAAGTTTTGAAATTGACCTTAATGTCATGTACATATTCACTTTCTATTGTGATTTCCTATACTATCTAAGAGTAATAAAATAATGTAATTGAAAGCTTAATAACTTAATTAGAATGTTCTTTTTTTCCATTGGTCTGGACATATTTTACCACAGTGTTATGAAATTTGTAACTAGTTTGAAAATTTATTAGCATGAAAATATTGTAAGAGATGAATTTTAGTGTTTTCATTGTTGTCAATTAGTTTCCACCATCATACCTTGTAGAGCCCTGTGTCTATCAGGTATATAGTGTTTAGATATGTAAATCATGTTTAGTGTACTGATAAATATCAAAGTTATAAGCCAAGGTTACCTGTTCCTGGCATTTGTTTTGTATACAAGAGTAGGAATTTATGTCTCATTATAAGTGCATACTTTGCTGGAAGAATATCTCGAACAGTACAAAATGCTAGAGAACATGCAAACAAATTATTCTCAGAATTGTCAGAAATCTTCCAATCTGTCCTGTAGTTATCCAAGTAATGTGTGTATGCATTGTATTTATATGTTTAATCTTGTTTTGTTTTTGTGTGAGCCAAAAACATTAATGCAATAAGGCCTCTGTCTGGGAAATGAGATTCGACCATATAATATGAAAAATATCACCAGAAAATAATATTTCTCTTTTTTATACATTTATACTTTTACTGTTTTTTTAATATTACATAGCCTATATTGATTTATTTAATTATATCACATATTAATTGATTTCATTAATTACTCACCTAGTCATTCATTTATGCATTTAGTCATTTACTTTTTGTAGTCATTCATTTATTAATTCAGTCATTTATATATCAGGTTACTGTGCTACAGTCCATTTCAGTGAAACATTTAATCAACACAAGGAAGGGAAAACAAAGAAATTCTGTAGGGGCTGGGTGTGTGTGTGTGCGGGGGGAGGGGTTATAGGAGTTTAGGAGAGAGTTGATCTTGTCAGTGGTGGTGGTTGGCAGGGTGTGGGGGGGGGGGGGGGGAGTATAGGAGTTTAGGAGGGAGTTGATCTTGTCAAAGTGGTTGGACCATAATGAAAGTGCCTTCCTGGTGTGGGATATACAATCTACTGGAATGGCACTTTACATTTGATTTATTTCATCATTGACAAACTAAGTTTTTGTACATTCACCTGTATTTTTTGTTAACTAATAAATTTCTTACCTCACTGTATGCATAAAGTGTGTTGATCAGGTAGACTTAATGTCAGCATCTTTAAATTTGATGGTGAAATTTTAATGCTGTGTGTATTTGTAGCTTTAGTGGTTTGTTCTCTGTGGGAGTAAATTCGATTTTTTAAAGTTTGAATGAAATAAAAATGTTCTTTTATCTACTTGTATGGCTTAGATGAATGTCACTTGTAAATGTGCGTAATCTGTGAAAGGTTAGCTCACTGTTATGTTTGACATCCTCGGAGCAGAAGAGTAAAAAGAGTTTAAGATTCAAGGGAAGTTTTGAATAAGACAAACCCATGAATTTTTATTGTCAGCATTCTGAAAGTTTTGACTGATCGAAGACAAGTTAAAGGAAATGCTTGAAAGAAAGAAAGAGGAAAGGGCCTTAATTCATCCTGTATTTCTGTAGCTTTTGTCATGAATTTAAGACAAAAAGTATTATTGGAGTTAGCTGTTGTATTACAACGAATGCCACAAAGCCAGATGCTACTTGCCAGTCATGAGTGATACATGAAATTTTCACTGCCTTTTTCTTGCAAGCTTCATTTTGTATCAGCAGTTATTTCAACTCTTCTTGGATTATAAATACAATAAATAAATATTATACAATTTGATCAATAAAATAAATCTTCAGGAAGAAGTTGAAAAGACTTGACATGTTACAATGCTGATTTCTGCACTGGACAATCTATGGCATGTATGTTTTAGCTCTACTGACCACTTTTTGTCCATTATGTGGTCAGCTTTTGCTTTAAACAACATCTCCTAAACCACTTGGTCAAAGTTGATGAGACTTGGCAGGATTTTTCTTTGCATAATACTCTACATAAGTCGTTTAAAGAATTTAATTTCATGCAGAACATTAAATGCTATGGCAAAAAAAGAAGAAAGAAAAAGCTTTTAAAAATCTTCTTGCACAAAACCATCAGCTCTGAAATTTGGTGTGTAGCTTTTTCTAGTGAACCTCTCCCAAGATTGTCAGATTAGGTAGATCACTGAAGTCACTATTGGGCCCACCTGAGGGTGTCCAGCATTTCACGTAAGAAAATCTTTGAAATTCTTCTGTGAAGCAAGAAGGCCAAGAATTTAGAAATTTAGCACAAGGCAATGTCTAATGGACCTCTATAAAGATTCTCAAACTTTGCCCCTTATGGACATTTTTTTGCCCCACTCCAGAGGTCAGATATTTTATATAGACTTATATAGACAAACTCTTTAAAAAATCTTGTTATAAACCATAAGGCTGAGACTTCTGAATTTTGGTATGTATTATACCAGGATTGTTCAGATTATGCACCTGGGATCAGTTTTGCCCCATCAGTGGATCACATGTTTAACCTAAAATGTCAAGGAAATTACATAGACCTAGGGAAAGCTTTTAAAATCTTTTTTCATATACCAAATAGCATTACGCTTTGATATTGGTATTGAGAATTTCTTTGTCATTCTTTGAATTTGATAATAAATCCATATATTGCTCTTGTCTTTCTAGCAGTTGTACACAGGTGAGCAATTTAGGGCCTTTATGACCCTCTTTTGTTTTAGGGTGTTTATAGCGCAAGACTTTGTTTTGGTACTTGGTCATACATTGGCCTATAGCATTTTTGTAGTAGCGTCACTCTGTCAATGTTTTAGTAATTGTGTGAAAGCGAGAGTGGTTGAGGTGTCAAGGCATCAGATGGATTCAGACGAAGTTAAAAATTAATGTTGTTCTTTTAATTCCACGTCTCAAACAAATAAATTACAACATGTTGGGGTGGTTTAAAGCACAGAATCTCTTGCAGTAGATTGGTCTACTGCTTGTGTAAAATACGCCACACAGTCATAATGGCGGTGTCCTTTTATCCACTTGATGGTATGTAATTTCGAGATGGGTACTAAGGAGCCTGTAAATACTATCTGGGAATATACAAAATTAGGCACTTTAGTCCCATGTTTACATAAAGCCCCCTATCTTTAAAATGTCGGGATATGATTATGTGCAAAGAAGATGAGTCAGATTTTTTTAATCAATGTTAACTGTGTATTAATGTCAATACTTAATTTGATAGATAAACAACAAGATTGTATCGATGGTCACGCATATGCATGTTTGTACTGAATGACTGTTTGAAAAATAAATAACTAGACAAATTATGTTTTCATCTTCTCTTTATCATAAAAGTCGGGACTTCTGGTAAAAAGTGGTATGTTGTCATTTAATCACACATAATCCCTTCGAAATTAATAAGGCTGATGTCGAAATGGACTGTTTCTGCCGTCCTCTACTAAACGCAGTCTAAATATAAATAAATATAATATCTACGTTATAAACAGATAAAGCTATATGTTTTTGGTGAGTTTTCAACTTGTTAAAAGACGGAAAGGCTAGCCGGTTTTCAAAATATAGATGTCAACACCATATTAAGACGTGTTTGAGAAATAGAGCACAGTAAAACACGTTCCAAAAACCATGTATGTTAGATTATGAATGTCTATTTCAACTATACAGTAACATCTGTAAATACATAACTTGTAAGTAAAAATTTTCTCACAAAAGCAATAACTCCTAGCAATAATATGCATCAGCAAAGAACTAAAATTCCATGGCATTTACTGGCATCATTTTATATTAATAACGGCTAAATTCAAACTAAACTGAAGCCATCGCAATTTTTTTTTACTAAAACCCAGTTTCAGAAAAGAGGAAGATCCAGAAAGCGTCCAATTTCCACGCTCCGTAAAGCACTGATATATAGACCTTGGTTTAACATCTCCCCCGAAAGACAGTAATGTTAGAGGAGGAGCGGAGGTCGAATTTGTGACCCAAGGTTTACTTGTCCAGCCCATTACTACTGGAACACTGATCCGTTCCTTCCCGTACAGCTGCCCAGACCCACCTTTGTATTGTTTTCCAAGATGGTAATAGTTGACTTATTTATCGGTGAAAAAGTTATAATTCATTCAGATGAAAGCACCCAATCCAAAAGTCTAAAAGATAAATATAAATGAAAACTCATTCTCTGAATGAGAATTTATCTCTGGTTTTAAATTAATTCAGAGAGGACTGCATTAAATATTTGTTGTACGTTTTTATGTTAATCGAAGAAAAGAAAAACATCATTAACTTGAAATTCCAGTACCAAAAACAAAGGCATACCATTTTAATTTCAGTCGTTCTCTTAAGAAGCAGAAGTGATCTGAATTTCATTATATTTTCACTTTATTGTCTTGTAAGAAATGCATACTAGTTGTCTTCTTTAACAATCGGTTATAAATGTATTAAGTGTATTATACCGTTTTATTTGTAATTTAATACATGTTTACTTCCCATAAGTAATTAATTACTGAATGTAAAGATTCTTATCCTAACTCAATGCAGTGTTCCAGTTTCCAATTTCGTAAAGTGATACCCTCTGAAGGTATTGTCCATCTCCTTAGAACAATTCAGGCGGAATAAAAATGCTAATTAAATGTGGGGAACAGCATTTTCATACTGCGAGTGTTAGGTTTGATTATTCAGATGGGGACCTTTGTTACAACTTACTTTATTTTCTAAAATAAAAGCACTCACATCTAATTATTATTTTATCAATTTAATATCCAAATGAGCAAGGTTCATTCATTTTATAAAAGATTAAATATAATATCATAAATGATATTAAAACAGCGTTCAAGACTCATTTAATAAATGCATAAAATTTCTAAAATGATTTTATCAGGTCTCTTTATTCAAAATTTACATCAACTGACAACATGGTGGCATCGTAAAGTTATACTTTTCTGTTTCAATCTATTTTCTCCCAATTTTAAAGAAAAGAATTAACGGGAATCTCATATTTTTGTAGGATGTCGCATTTTATGTAATATGATAATCAGTTTTGATTAGGAATTTAATTAAACCAAGTTTGACATAGCTATTGCCCACAGAAGGGCTTTCTGTTCTAAAAGATGGACATCAAATTGATCCACAGGAACATTAGAGTTGAAATATCCATAAGATATATGTTCTCAGCAAAACTTAAGAATACGCAATAAATCTAAGTAAACGTGAATTATTCAGATAGTCTAAAAATGTTTATATTGAAACTGGATTCTCAGGCAATTACAAAGGACAATAATTCTGCAAGTAGAAAAACAAGGTTCTTGTGTTCTGTAATTCTTCGCAATGGCATCTAATTACCTTTATATCTTTAAGTCATTACATTTTAAGATTAAAAAATGGTGCTTCAAAGAAGAAGAAAAAACATTTTATTAGAAATCTAAACAAAGGGCAAAAACTCTGCAATGAGAAAAATAAAGTAACAGTTCTATTGTTCTGCACTTTTTCTCGATATCTAGAGTTATGCTTCGGATAAAGTTATCGGACGGATGCAAGCACGCACAGACAGACAGACGCTTTCTTTTCGTAGAAAGGTTCTAATTTATACATATTGCAACTAAATTGCATGTAAGTGAATATACTCCAATACTGCATATCCATATTCGAGTTATTTAAGACTGTGCTTTTCGATGTGCGAGTAGCCAAAGGCTTTTGCCTTCTGTCTAAGCGCCGCAATGCTTGAAGAATGTATTCCGAGAATACTCTGAGAGTTTTCTAGAAAGTCAGTTTTATCTAGAGGCATGTCCTTTATTGTTGTGGCTGATGTATTATTTTGAAGGTCAACACTTAAGCTGTGTATGTCAAGATGATTTCTTAAGTGTGTCAGCACGTTACTTCCGGTGTAAACGCCCGCCATGTTGCTATGAGCTAAGGGAGGTAATGCAGAAAGAAAAGAAAGTCTCGATGGAAGTTGCAGGTTCTCGATGGAATACTTCTGCAGGAACTGCGCTTCGTACGCTTTGAATAAAAGGTCTGTATAAACTTGTTGCTGTGGCAGCACAGATCTTGGAGCCAGACCAAACCCTGATGACAACGTAGCGTGGCTGTATGGATGTGCAGCGGGGCCAACCTTTTCTTTTTTCCGCCATTTTGCTCGTCTGTTTTGAAACCAAACCTTATAAATGGAACCGAATTATGTTAAACTTGAAACAAAACATTAAGTATACGATTGGCTTTTTGAAAGTCTTTCAAGACTAGAGCGAGAGTTTTTACAAAATCCATATCTATTAAAAAATGTGTTAAGTAAAATATGACTGTGTTAAGTGAGTGAGTGACAAATAGTTCAAAGGAATGACTGAGTTGAAAATAACACATCTTAATCAGTCTGTTCATAGTTTTTAGATGTTGACTGTGTATATCTTTTAGAAATAGGATTTATTACATGTATGTTGTATATATTATGCATGTACCTGTACCCTTGCCTCGGTCAAATCTATCCTCATGGCGAGTTCCTCTCTGTTATAAAGAAACAATAAACAAATCAGTAATTACGTGTACAAAGTTTTTTAAAGTAATGTAACAAATCGTTATACTTCTTTTACAAGGTTTCCATTTTTAAATCATCACGTGTTTCGTTAGGGATATACAATTTTAAAAATGCATTTTCATTCATTTTTTATTTTATACTGATACAAGTGAATTTGTTCTCCTAAGAGTTAAACACACGTTAGTTTATTTCTCAAAAGTGGCAAAAACTTCTCTAAAGCGGTTTTGTGGAAAAGATTCAAACTTTAGTTTTTACGAGATAAGTTGGAACTGTCTACCCCAATAATGTGATTGTTAGGTGAAGTGAATGCCGTCATACTTAAAACGGATTGTGACTGGAAATGAAGAGTTTATAAAAGCCGTCATCACGTACCTTGTAAACACATCGGGATAATGTGTTTTCTGAAAAGCTCTCTCGAGTTCCTCCAGTTGGTAACTTGTAAAAGTTGTTCGATATCGGCGTTGTTTTCTCTTATTAAAGTCGTCTGCATTTCTCGATCTCTCATAATCGGAAACCATCTCATCTTCCGGACTTTAAATACAGACAGAAAGTTTGAGGGTAAGTTTCAATGAGTTCTAGCTCTTATTACTGATAGGATTATCTTCAAGACACATTTTTAACGAGATATTATCCACATCTAATGATATAATTCCAATCATATGTTAAGTATTTACAGACAAATTTATATTTGAAATCATTTACAAAAAAGATACAAAAGTAAATTAATCTTACACTTTCTAAAAAGTTACCAACGGCAAAAAGAAGAAAGACACATGTGTCACTAATTGAATGTTGAACTTAACAAAAAAAATGTAATAGAAAAGTAAAACAAAACAACATGATGTACAGAAATATTATGATCTGTTTAATAAACCTTACCCGTTTATCGTTGAAACTCTGGTGTCTGATTCTGGTCTTCCGTTTGACACGTCTTTAGAGTCATTGTCCGGATATGAGAGACTTTCCGAGATCCCCGTAACGGAACTCTCTTGTTCAATATCTAGTGCCCCGAAATACCTGTCGTATCTTCCCGGAGCACTGTCGGCAAACTTCGTATTAAACTGTTCGGAAATTGCTTTGTCAAAAATACTATTACGTTGTGAAATCGAATCAGTTTGTTCTGAACTTGAGTTTAGAAAGTCAAAATAATTCTTGTAAAATGAAGGTATTTTTAGACCATGTGCTTTACTGACAACGCTGGTTGATCCCAGAGCGCCGTCTGATGGTGTGGAAAATCCAGGTATTCTGTCCTTTGTTTCTTGTTTGGTTCTCGTTGCTTGAGTATCACCAAAGATTTCTGCAATTATATACGAAGGCATAATTTAGATAAGTGTAAACTATATACCTAATACTGTTTTGAATAAAAGGGCAATGTATACCATGGGAGGCGTTGTAAAAGGAAAATGAACTGGTACTGCTTAAGCTGGGAATATCTGCAAACACTGAGCGAGTTTATGAAAGGTCCAGTAAAGTGCCATTTTTTGAATATAATCAATTGGACCACTGGAGTTCCTGGCTTATGTTGGGGGAAAAAAATAAACACAAATGCAGTCGACCTCAAGTGAGAATGAATACATCCAGCTTTCAGATTCTAATTATTCAACATGTATACAAATTAAAATCTAACAGCATATCTTTTCCTTGTTTGTCTGTCCGTACATCATTGCGACATCCACCTACGTTCTCGGTTTAGTCCCTGATCAGCCGGGTTGGGCATATTTTAGGAAGTAAAACAAACACAATTCAGACTTTTTAAGAAAAACAAATCTGTCCCTAAACTACTCTTGTTTCACATTCAAAATTAAATAAATATCAGCGTTTGATGACAAAAAAGAGAGACATTTCATGTAAATTTACTGCAAACGAAAATAATGTCAGAAAGAGAAGGAAAAAAAAGGACAAAACTGCATTGAAATGTCAAAAGGCGCATATTTAATTGGTAGAGATAATCTAATTGCCGCCTTAATTGTTATATGTATTAATAATGCATGGTATTAATTTGTTCAAGAAATTAGGAACATGATATAAATCAAGCAGACCAGTGTGCCCTGTAGCAGAAGCTTGTAATTTAAAGCAAATCTTCCGCATATTGCAAGAAAGTTTTTCTTTCCCTCACCTGCTAAGAATAATCTTTATTGTAGGATTAAGAAGAGAAAGAGAGAGAGAGAGAGAGAGAGTGTGTGTGTGTGTGTGTATGTGCGCGCGCGCGCGTGTGTGTGTGTGGAAAGGGTGGGGGCGGGAGAAGAACAAATGTATATTAACTAGAAGATAAACACACGATTCTTCTCCAGTCTGAATTAACGCTGCTTGCACGTGATTTTCAGTAGAAAAAAAAATCTTTTCGTCTTTTGTAAAAATGAAAAAGAAATAAACTTTATTTTATAAAGTTTTTCAGACTGTTCGTCCCTACTATGGCATTTGATATGTACCACAAAATCTGTTTCTGCCCTAACGAGTTTATCTATCGTTGATATCGGTTAGGGTAATACGACAAATGGCCGAGGGAAAGGTATTTTAAGTTGAGGGGGTTGGGCGTGCCACAAAAGAAAGTATCCAAGTTCCTTAAATAACCTTTTTGTACGGTCAACGCTGACATATAAAAACTTGGTTTAAGGTCTATTCCAAAGAACAGTTTACAGTATACTAGTGGACAGCCTGACCCAAGTCTGAAAAGTGCGTTACCAAAATTCAACGGATCCACTTTTTTCCTATTACTCTTCGACACACCTGCTTTAAATAATGGAATGCTAGTAGCGGAGGAAAAGAAAGTGATAAAATGTCCATTAACAGTATAATAAGAAAACAATAGAAGAAAATTGAATCAGAATTTAGCTAAATTAATGGACGTTTATCTAGTGAATTATTAATATGTTCCCCTTTGGCGAAAACAACGTGAGAATAGACCCAATATTTCTCTAGACTGATCCTCTGAGCAGGTGAAAACTAAAATTGAAAGATCAAGTTTTAATAAATTGTGAATTTTGAATCGAATGAGTGCTTGCAAGAAATATAAATAGGAAATTATGATGCACGATGGAATGTAAGAAATAGTATTTAAGCCATCTAATGGACTTTTCTGTTTTGATTCAAGAAATGTGGCCTTTATTTTTAAACTTCTTTTCAATATACATGCTGGCGGGGGAGGGGAAGATACAGGGGGAGGATATAGATATTGACTGTGAGTGTAAATATGGCTATGAGCTTGTGTCCGTGGAAAGGGCAACCGGTATAAAATTTAAGGTCACTATAGCAAGATTCATATAATGACAAAGTTTAAAGTTATAAAAAAAAAAACGACGTCATTGGAAAACTCCGGGCCGAGTTACTTTTCCTTGTTGTAAGTAACTGTACTGTAAGGGGAAGTTTGCGTCATCGAAAGCCAATGTGAAACATAAACGGAAGGAAATCTGTTTTCTCCCTCTGTGTTTAAAACGTTTCAAAATGTGATGAACAAAAAATATGTGTTGTCTTTTGATGCACAGGAAGTTTTAGAAATTATATTTATTAAATGAAGAATCAATACGCAATTAACAAAAGTGTCATGGACAAAAAAAGGTCTAACATTAGATATCACTCAGTATTGAATTGTACAAGAAATAAAACATACTTTCTATTGATGTTTGCATACTTTTGTAAGATAATCACATAATTAATATTGTCAACAAACTTCTTTCTTTGTTTTTCTTCCTTCGTTCTTTATCATATCTGTTCATTCATTCCTTTCATTCTTTCTTTCTTTTACTTCCGTCGTTCTTTATCGTTTTTGTTCATTCATTCCTTTCATTCTTTCTGTCTTTTTCTTCCTTCGTTCTTTATCGTTTTTGTTCATTCATTCCTTTCTTCTTTGCTTTTTATTTTTTCTTTCAACGGAGAAATTACCAAAATATATTTATAGCAAAAGAAGTGCAAAAATGAAAATAAAAAATTTTTGCCATTTTTCTTTCAAGAACGTCATCATTTTTAAAAGCCTATTTCTGATAATTAAAATGATTTTTCTCAATGCAATTTGCTTTATAAATGTTTTATTCGATTTGTAACCGTAATTTAAGGCAATAATGATAACCTAAGGTACATCTTGAATGGTAGTGGACGATTCAGTTCAAGAAAATAACATAATCACCAATTTACGGCGAAACATGACTTATTTTCATTTCTAGAAGTATATCTAAATAATATTCACGAAAAGGTCCCTATTAGACATTTAAGGCGATGAGGCGCGGAGCTGGAACAAATAGATTTCCCTACTCGAAAGCTGCAGATTCGAATTCCGTCCGCGCAACATGAGCTGAAAGCCATTCTCACTGTGATTTTACTTGGATTTTAGGGGCTGAATAGTAAAAATAAAGATTTGCAAACGTAACTGCGTCCTTTTTTCAACGAAAAACAAAAAGAGCAAACAGTATAGTTTCAAAGAAAAACAAAGTTAAACCTACGCATGTCTAATAGCATCATTAATGAACTTCGACTTTGTAAAATCTCAGCTATAGCTTTGTCTTAAATTGAATAATTGGTCTAATTTTCGTTTCAAAATTGTCCATTTACTATCGATTGTATCTTATATCAATCTCTCTCGGCGATTGCTTCCTAGAATCAAATCAGAAGTCGCGCTGAAAGTGTGAAATGTCGAAAGTGACTGGAAACTTTCACCCAGGGTGGGATTCGAACAAGCAACCTCCGGAGTTCGTCGCTTTAATCTCTTGATCACTGCTCCTTACAGATTGAATAATTGACATGACATTTTATAGAATAAATCTGTAACGTACTTTCTGTTTTTTTGTTGTTGTTATTTTTGTTTTGTTTTGTTTTTTACATCACACACAGAATGGACTTTTCCCGTACTCAGACACACGTTATCTGGATTGGAAATGGTACTGTGCCTCAATGAAATCAACACACCGGTATTGGCAAGCTTACTTGGAGTCTAAACAATTTTCCTGCACACATTTAAGCTTGACAAATTATATGACAATTTTACTATTAGAAAATAAATAAAAAAAAAAGATTCTTACCGGTATCGCCAGAGACTTCTTGTGATGATCTACCAATTAGAGATTCGATGTCGTAAGAAACTCTTTTAATTTCCGACATGTTGCAAAATTCTGCCGTTTTTTTATTTTTATTTTGTAATTTCTTAATTCTTATTTAATAATTATTTTTCTTTATGTCTACACACAATGCGCAAGAACTGAAACACCAGACGACAGTTTTTTGCGTGTATCGACGAAGTCTTATGGTTAAACTGAATCAATCTCCCGTATTTTAAATCAAAATCAAATTAATCTCAGAACGTTTGATCCAGCCTCGCTAATGGTGGGCGGTTTTAATTCATCACTGATTAATATTGATAGAAAGTAAAATTAGATAAATTAGGGAGGCAGGATTTACCACTACGTTATGTCTGCGATTTGTTATCGAGTGGCAGTTCATGTTACAAAATGACTGGTTTTTATTTCTTGGACATAACATCTGTCATGATTGGTTAAGAAATATTTCGTGTAATCTTGGCGGTTGTTTGACTCGCTACTGGCAGAGAATTATAGATAGATAGATAGATAGATTTATTTCGGCAAAGGATGCATATACATAGTTAACATATTACATAACATAGGATAAAATAATGATGATTATTAAATGCTATATCATGCATAAGAGAACCATGACGTGCTCACCTACACCAAGGATAACACAAAAAAGAGCAACACTGAAAGTGAATGCCCTTATTTCCATTGTGGTCCTTAGAATTGGTGGCATGACACAGAGAGGCAAACCTACCTTAATTAAGACAATTATGGTAAAAAAAAAAAAAAAAAAAAAAAAAAAAAAAAAAAAAAAAAAAAAAAAAAAAAAAAAAATAGATAAATAAATAAATAAATAAATAATTAAAATCAAATAGATAAATCACATTCATAGAGGATAATCTATCACAAAATAATCACCTGAGTATCAAGCATGTAACACAGTGACTTGTCATTGGAAGAAACAATGATTTATCAATTATATAACAAATGTTTGACTAGATACTGAGCATATAAGCACTTAGTATTAATTATTTAAAAACTCATAATATTAAATATGAGGCTAAAACAAAATGTAACAAGTAAAAACCTAAGCCGAAAAGAAACAATTAAGTAAAACACTTAGATCTGTTAAAAACTGTTCATTAGATGCCTTTTGATGGCTACCTTAAAACCTTGAAGTCTAGAAATCTCAGATATTTCCAAAGGTAAACTGTTCCATAGTTTACAACCAATAAATGAAAAGGATTTTGAACCATGACTTTTAACCTTTGGGAGACTATAACCACCCTTTGTACTCAGTCTTGTACTATAACTATGTACAGAGTCCTGAGAAACAAAATATTCACTCATGTATTGTGGGGCCAGACCATGTTTAACCTTGTAAACATGACACAACATGATTTGCTCAACTCTCTTATGCACTGGTAACCAGTTAAGGGACTTAAAGTGATTTGGGCCAATATGGGCTCTGGGGTCAAGGTTAAGTACAAACCTAATTATTTTATTTTGACAAGTTTGTAATTTATGTTTTAAAGCCTGGGTTAAACCACTATACCACACAGAACATGCATAGTCATAGTGACACTGAATCAATGACATAACCAGAAGTTTCTTGGTATGCTGAGTAAGAAACTCCTTCTTACGGTAGAGAAATTTTAACCGTGAATTGGCCTTTTTAAGAACAGACTCAGCCATAGAACAAAAAGACAGATTTTGATCAATAGTAACCCCAAGATACTTGATAGATGTAGCGGATTCAATGGCCGTACCATTGCAAGTTATTTGCAGGTTAGAAAGTGACCTCAGTTTTTGCCTGGATCCAAATACAATTGACTCAGTTTTCCCCAAGTGCAATGACAACTTATTGTCAACTAACCATTGACTAACCAATTCCATATCATCAGTCAAGGCCTGTTCAACAACTGATAGACTTTTACCAGATACAAGAATACCAGAATCGTCAGCATATAATAACAATTTATTTTTAACCACAGCTGACATATCATTAACATAAATTAAAAAAAGAAGAGGTCCAAGTATTGACCCCTGGGGAACACCACATGTTATAGTTGCCGTACAAGAATGAGTGCCAGAAACATCTACAAGCTGTTGTCTGTCAGACAAATATGACTTAAACCAATTTAAAACATCACAACTAAGACCAGAAGCTTGTAGCTTCATTAAAAGAATGGAATGGTCCACCGTGTCGAAAGCTTTCTGTAGATCCAGCAAAACCATACCGACAACGTTACCTTTATCATTTTCATGTCTGATAAAGTCTGTGAGGTGAATCAGACAAGTATCAGTGGAGAAACCACTCCTAAAACCTGACTGAAATTTGTATAATAAATTTTTGTCTTTAAGATACAATTCAACCTGGTCATAAACTACTTTTTCAAGGATTTTTGAAACAACATTTAAAATTGACACCGGGCGGTAATTACCCACAGACAGTTTGTCATTCTTTTTAAAAAGGGGAACAACTCTAGCCAGCTTAAGATCATCCGGAACATGACCTTGGATGAGGGACAAGTTAATGATATGTGTTAAGGGGCTAGCAATGACTGGACATCCATCTCTGATAAAACGTGAAGGAATACCATCTAGGCCAGTAGCTTTCTTTGCACCTAGTGAAACTAAATACTTAAGAACCTTACTTTCAGAAACAATAGAAAAAGAGTAACTATTTGCAAAAGCACCCTTATTTGCATAAAATGCATCCAATTAAACGGAAGCAGAACAGATATGAAAAAGTTAAGGAGATGAGTAAAGGTAAAATTTATAAACCGCCTATGTATAATTCAGCAAGATGACTGAAATAAATTGAAAAATCGAAGTATATAATTATGAAAGTTGCGAGACAAAAGGTTAGCTAAAAAGTTTTTTCATATAGCTAATCAAATGACAATATGATAAAAAAGGAAAGAAAGGAAGAAAGAAAGAAAGGAAGAAAGAAAAAGAAAGACGAAGGAGGGAATTAGAGAGAAAGAGGAGAAGAAAGAAAAAAGATGAAAGAAAAAAAAGAAGGGAAAAGAAAAGAACAAAGAAAGAAAAAGAACAAAGAAAGTTAGGACAGAAGAAAGAAAGAAAGAAAGAAAGAATTCTGACGTATAAAAGGACCAAGGCAAAATCATGAGCCCCAACCTGACATGCAAGGAAAGTATTTTAAGAAATAAAACGGTTTTCTTAACACAAATTGTTTTTTATTGTTTTGAAATGTTAATGTAGATAGAAGTAGGCGGCAAGATTGTGATCATTTTGAAATCTAGACACTGTCAGCCTAGATTTGTTAAATGACGAATCAAATTAAGTGGTAACCTTCATATCTTTTAGTGGGAAAAGTAAAATAAAGATGCTGTTTTATGATTTATTTCTCATTAGCCGGCTTAATTTAATAATAATCCATTTCAACTTCCAATATAAATACATATCCAATGGACTTTATAGAGAAAGTGTAACTAGGTCGGGCTAAAAGTTATAATAACATTATAGAGACAGTCCTGTCCAAGAGTTCAAAATCATCTAAATTTCAGATTTGTAAAATGTTAATATAATCTGAATAATGTGTCATCGTCAATAATGTAATGAAAGAACAAAGAAAGTAAAGGAAATACTAAAAGGAAAAATAAAGGTTTTTTTGGAATTTTATAATAAAATTCTAAATGCTTAGTTGTTTCATTGAAATTCGGCAAACATGTGAAGTTGAGAAAGACTGCTTTCAATTTTGAAATGAGTTTGTGCCATTCTGCAAGTTGAATTACTGAAAATAAAGTGTAAATTCGTGAAATGATATGGCGAATTAGTTAAAGTATCAGATCCAGAGCTTTTGTAGTCTCACTGAAATAATGTCAAACATTTTCTGTACGCATTCCGAGATTGTCAAAACTTCAAACACTGCAGTGATGAGAAGAGAAATGATTTAACTATGTCTAAGGAAAAAAAACGCTTCTTTTATGCTTTTTCTTTCAACCATTTACTTAATTGAAAAATTACAGGATTAAAACTGTCATATATGATTAAAAATATCACAAATAAAGTTTTAAATGCGTCAGAACCAATTTGTAAGGAGAAATATCTATTTCCGCCATTAATTGATTAGTTGCTTGAGAGACGCCTGGGATTTCTACGGAATCAATTATAAGTGCTATTCATTTTCAATAATAAACCGACGTCTTCCTTCCCTATAATACTTGTCGCTGGTACAGAATCCATGGGAAATTTAATCTCAGAAACAGTGTCAATGCTTCTAATGTTTTCTTACATTTGTATTTTTCGAAAATTAACTTTCAAATTTGCTGAGAACTTCCGGAACTAGAAACCAATTATCTAAAATCAATGCTTTTTATAGTTCGTCTAAATACAAAAATAAAACTTACTTTGTTCTACATTTCCTGTGCTTTTTATAAACGTTTAAAATCATATTTCAATTTTAAAAGTAATCTTTTATTGACTCTTCTAACATGGTCTAGTTTGTCCGTTAAATAAATAGCGGACCAATCTTCTTTGTATATCTCTTGCATATCTCAGTTACAGGTAAGAGTAAAACACGTGTAAATATGATATAAATGGCCATATTAGCTAACTTAATACCTCTTTGCTACTTAAAGGGACAAAAACTTCAAATTAGATTTCGTACACTTGATCGATAATTTTATCAGTGCCATTTCCGGCGAAACGTCTCTTCTTTTCTGGGTTCTGTTGCTTATTTATTATCCAACTATCTTAAAACCATTGTTGTTTATCCTAGCGAATCGCTTTCATTAACGTCTGTAAGAAGACACTGTTGAAGAAAACATCGTATTGTATGTATTACATATACGTTCATCATAATCTTGTAGTAAAGTTATTGATATCATGTACACCTGGCACGAGAAGCACGAGAAAAGGCATATCCATGGAAAAATGGTGATTTATGCTGGCCACGTTCTCGAAATTTTTCTTGTGTTATCGTCATCTTAGTGTAAATCAGATGCATAGGAACACTGGAGTGCTAGAGGCTGGGCTGTCACAAAGGCAGGTTGCGCTTGTCCTTGGGGTATCCCAGAGCGTTGTCTCAAGGATGTGGAATCAATTTCGAATGACTGGAAATGTTTTGCACTTGCATGACGGATGTCCCAAGCGTTCATCAACTCAAGCTCAGGACCAATTTACCTTCCTTCAAGCCCGACGCCACCTGTTCTAAAACGCTATGGAACAACTTCCAGTATACAACCTGTGTACGTGTAAGCACGCAATCCGCTAGAAACCGGCTGCATGTTGTTGGTCTGACATCATGGCGGCCTACAATACGCATCCCATTGTCACAACAACACATTCAAGAGCGTTTGCAATCGGCACAGCTCTTAATACACGGACAATCAATAACTGGACTCCGGTTTCTTCACAGATGAGTCCATGTTCTATGTGAACTTTGAAGTCAGGCGGGTTAGGGTTTGGAGAATGCCAAATGAACATTTTGTTCTTGTATGCATTGCAGAGCATAACCGGTTTGTCGGGGGTTCAGTCATGGTGTGTGCGATAATAACGACGCACCTACAGGTCATTAAAAACGGCACAGTGACGACTATTGAACGAATGGATTGGCCAGCGAGGTCTCCAGATTTTAAAACCATTGGCACGCATGGAATATGCTGCAGAAAGCCATTTCTGCACGCCAAGTTCAACCAGCAACAGTCCGGGAGCTCAGACAGGCACTGACTGAGGAATGGGCTCAGCTTCCTTATCATCAGGTCCGTAGGCTTATCATCAGCATGCGGCGGCGATGTCAGGCCGTAATTAATGCCCGCGGACATCATTCACGTGTTTTAAACAGCTTACACTTACGAAATCCTGATTTTTCCAGATTTCAAGATATAATTTTTAAAAAAATGCTAATTAATTCCGGCCATAAGAACGCTTCAATGAACACTTCTATGATCAATGATTTGAAAAAAATCCTAACAAAATGCTGTCTAAAAAAGTATTAATGTCTCATTCAACACAACTAAACACAAGTATCACACGATATTAAATGTGATCCTTAGCAAATTTTGAGCTGATTGATTGATTGATTCATTCATTCATTTATTTATTCATTCAAGTTGACAAGTTAAATAAGTAGAGATTAAAAAGAAACACTTCTGGTGTTTTATATTACACACAAAAAGACGGTCTACGCATTATCTTTTTTATAGTTAAATAATCATTTTAATCAATAATATCACTGTTAAATAAATCATCTAATAGATTTTTTTTTCAGTTACATATATCATTTAAATCGGTCTGCAAAATGTCTTTGGATCCTCACGATCTGATAAATCTCATGCTCGTCACCGGAGAGTTACTTGCTCTTGCCGTGGTCCAGGACGCTTCGCCATGTTGAATTTTTTGTGCTGACAAACACACACGTATCGACATGAAACTAAAACGATTCTTGCTTAGATACTACCCTCCAGGTAAAGAAAAACGTTTATACAATTTGAGAAAAATTTTTCTTAATGTTAGCAATTCCTGCTAGTCAGATTTATACGTTCAATGTCGTTTAAAATGCGAAAGTATTGAGTGAACACTGGAAGTGATTTGCCCGATTTTGTCGCCGATACACGCATAACTTTGATTATTCTTATCCTCGTAGGATTTGTATCTTATGTAAAATGAGGCAAGTCTGGACCTTCAGTAGAATTTTTTGGTGTTTCTGAAACCAGAAATTGTTTTTCTCATGTGACAGGTGTCTAGATTTCATGTCTCTGCAGGTACAGATCTGTGTTCTACACTACAGTGTTCATTAGTTGACTAGTTCAGAAATACTCTTTCTAATACACCAATGACCAAATAAAGTGTCTTTAACCTTTATGAAAAAATGATACGTTCAACTGCTGTCAAAGTATAACATTGGTTTATTTTTGTGTGGGCTATTTAGTTAAATAATGGTTCAGGACTTAGTTTAATGTTTATAAAAAGTATTTTGTCAAGCCAGCTTGCTGATAGCTCGACGTAGTTGTCACATTTGGTACCGCAGTTCAGTGTATGTATATGAGTCTGTCTGTCCATCCAGATTGCCTTGTCCGGGCCATAACTTCTCTGTGCATGGAAGGATTTTGAAATACTCTATCTTGGCACATTTGTTCACCTTGATGAGATGGTGAGTGGCATGCAAGACCAAGTTCCCAGCTCAAATGTCAAGGTCACAGTGCCAGGTCAAAGGTCCAAAATTCTAATGATAGACCTTGTCCTGGCCATAACTTCTCCCTGCATGGAAGGATTTTAAAATACCTCGGCATATTTGTTCACCTTGGCGAGATAGTGTGTTGCGTGCAAGACCCAGATTCCTAGCTCAGAGGTCAAGGTCACAGTGACAGCTCAAAGATCCAAAATATTGATGATAGACCTTGTCTGGACCTTTACTTCTCTATGCATGGAATAATTTGAAAATACCATGATACATTTGTTATGCTCCCTGAAAGAGACATCATAATTATAAGCTTGCCTTGTACTTTCATCATCATCTTTAGTTCTGTAGTTCTTTTATCTTGAAATTCTAGTAACCTTGCACTTAACATATCTTAACAGCTATTCCCAGACAACGCGCCTGCTTAGTATAATCAATTGTTGATTGTGAAGCAGTACAATGTAGATGTAGATATAGATCTTCCCACAGTTCCCATTTCACTGTCCCATCCCCATAGGTGGCTTTCCATTGGCGGTCTCGACATGGGCATTCTAGTTTTTTTTTAAATATCTGTTTACCTTTTTGTGTAGGTCTAGTTTTAATTAGGACATTCAGGGCTAGCTCTGGGTCAAAATTTGCTTGAGCCAGATATATTTTGGACGCGGAAAAGGAGGTGGGTGCGGGAGGTGGAGTACCTCCTCCTGTGTCAAAAATTTTTTGAATTTTCATTTGTAAATGGTGCTCTCTGAGGCACTTTGTACCATTATGCTCTTTGATTATCATACGAGTAAAATGACTCAGACTAAAACAATTGGTATTTTCCTACTAGAAAATAAGATCAAATCAATATAAATTAAATAATTTATTGATCATAATATTTTTATGCACTGTAACAAATCAAAGTACATGATATTTACATATGATACAAGATAATGCAGAGCCACGAGAATGGAGGATCATATGTTAACCAAGAATTGCCATTTTTCCAAGTATCAAAAAAATTCTAGCTGTGTCTGATTTCATTTTTTTAGGAGTTGAAGTTGAACTGTCTAAATCAAGTTTACGTTTTGGTGCCATTTTTTATTTTTTGCCAATCTGATTAGCCTCCGTAAAAATTCAGTATATATACCTTTGTACATTTACTCAAAAAATACCTTTCATAATTACCTTTACTGACAATGAAACTTAAAAGAAACGTACCGAAAACGTGTATAAGAATTTATTCCAGTTTGCTACCAAACATTTCAACTAAATCCCAACAACTGCATTATTTATCCTTTAAAAAGTTAAATGCCGCCGATGATCACTTGATTGAGCCACTGTTTGTAAAAAATCATCCATGATTATTGACTATGATCGAGCTAATTGGTTCACGAACAACTTGACACATATTTAATCTGTTAATTGCCACAAACTGACACTCACATGTATATTACCGGATATTACAACATGTGGACTGCGTCTATTGATTTATTACAAGTTTACCGCTATTGATATCAGAAAACCAGTCAACCGCCTCGATCTGAGCTAAACATTCTATTTTTTGACTTGGGGTTTTCCCAAAATGTCCGAAGTCATACTTTTAGCGTGTTTTTGCCAATCTTGATTTTTTTTAGCCAATTTTCGTAAATTGGAGCCATTGGCTCTGTTAAAGAATGCCAGCGTGAGCCCTGGACATTAAAGCAATCATTGAAATATCCAGAAGATAGGACAAGGTATAAAATCTAGAAGTGTTATAATAGAATTTTACTGACTCTCATTCCAGGAATTATACTTGAATATGAACAAGGTGGAAACATAAAGACAAAGTCAATTGATCTGCTCGACTTGAAGCCAGAGTAAGATATTAATTTTCTTCTGCATAATAATATTATGTGCAGTTGTACAATGTGTATTATATATAAAATTGAAAGATATTTGGTGATATGTTATACCTTTGAATACCTGATATGAACTTTTCATGATAATTTCTGTTAAAAATAAAACACTTAACAAGACCAAAAAGTGCTAAATTATTTGGTTAGATGAAACAAATTCCAGTTATTTAATCAGTATGGAAGGGCACACGTTCTACAAATATACACGCATAGCTTGAAACATCAAGAGTAATGGATTCACTTCCAGTCATTAAATTGTGATAATGGAAATAGTGATTAAGAAAATAGTTCATGCTGTGATATTTTTCTTGAATTTTTTTACAAAACACGTGACTGGCTTAGAAATGACTTGATATTTGTCTTTTGCAAAAAATGAAAGCAATGACCTTTTTTGCGTCCAGTTATATTTTGTTTGATATGATTACAGAACGGATGTTGATGCTGTTGTTGATGAAATAGCCAGAAAGGAGCCTCTGATTACAGCATCAAAGACAGAACAAGTTAGGAAACTCATCGGAAGTATCCTTTTAGCTAAATGGCAAAAATACATGTTAAATTTAGTACAGTTGTACCAAAGCAGACATAACTCTTTGTTCGAGGAAGGTGAAGTGTTACAGGTCTGTTGAGTCAATGAGACTATGACAAAGTTGTTAGGCTTGACTAGAATTTTACCTGCCATGGGCCTCAGGCATATGTATACAATCACTATTTATGTACCCATTCAGTGTACCCTTTTTGAATGTTTGACTAATATCTTGATATATATCATGTTATGATCACAGACTTGGTTATACAAGTTAGAAGAAAATTGAATGCTCATTGTTCTAGGGTATGCTCATTGTTCTAGGGTATGCTCATTGTTCTAGGGTATGCTCATTGTTCTAGGGTATGCTCATTGTTCCAGGGTATGCTCATCGTTCCAGGGTATGCTCATCGTTCCAGGGTATGCTCATCGTTCCAGGGTATGCTCATCGTTCCAGGGTATGCTCATCGTTCCAGGGTATGCTCATTGTTTTAGGGTATGCTCATCGTTCTAGGGTATGCTCATCGTTCCAGGGTATGCTCATCGTTCCAGGGTGTGCTCATCGTTCTAGGGTGTGCTCATTGTTCTAGGGTGTGCTCATTGATCTAGGGTATGCTCATTGTTCTAGGGTATGCTCATTGTTCCAGGGTATGCTCATTGTTCCAGGGTATGCTCATTGTTCCAGGGTATGCTCATTGTTCTAGGGTATGCCCAAGTTAAATAATGAGAAAGACACATACGTAGATTTTCTGTTTTCAAGAAATTGCCATACAATAGAAAAGCTCAAAGTATTCATCCCTAACTTAACTCAGGATTACAGGAAAAGATTGCCATAAAAGATGACCACCATTTCTATTTGTTCAAAGTAAGTGTACATATATAGACTTTTATCATTTTTTGCATCTAATTTGTTTACAGGAAGAAAGTAAATGAATATGTATCATTGTATGTTATGTGATTATAATAGCTTTCTCACAAAGGAATAAGATCTTTGTGAACCAGTTTGGGTTCTAATGAGGAAATATGGTTGAAAAATGTTCTGTCACTTCATATTTTTAAAGTTTTTTTTTCTTTTTTTCAGCAGATGTGATATTTTTACAGACAAAGCTTACTTTGAGCATTTGTATTTTATTTTACAGGTTCTAAGAGCTCATATATTGCCTCTGACAAATGTTGCCTTCAACAAGTCAGGTTCCAGGTATATTGCTTCTCCAAAATATAAAAAATAATACATTTTGTAGAAAAGTAACATATAAAAGAATGGTCTCACATTGCAAATAAGTAAAAATTACAAGTTAATCAGATTATTTTAAAGCAGCATTTATGTCAATTTCTCAGAAATAGTGTGCTTCTATTGGTCTTGCTGATGTTCATTACCTTTGTAGCTTGACAGCCTTTCTTCTTTCCAGCATATCGATTCTTGAATATATTTGACGGTTTTAAAAAAAATATGTAGATTTTGGGGCTCATTTTTAGTCTGTTTCTTACAGTTTTATCACTGGAAGTTATGACAGAACGTGTAAAATATGGGACACAGCCTCGGGTGAAGAGTTGCACACGCTAGAGGGACATAGGAATGTTGTGTATGCCATAGCTTTCAACAATCCTTATGGGTAGGTTACCGGTACTACCGTACTTACACTGTCATCAGAAATAATTTACTTTCAAGCCAGTGAAACATCGAAACTTCAAACTGGATAAAAGTTTGATCACGCATGTGGTATTGTAATGTTAGCAAAAAAGGAATTAAGGCAGAAGTTTTTAGGTTCATTGATACTAACTGAAAGTACTTTTGTATTGATTTTTTTTTTCAGACTGAAAGTCCAGCATTAGCTGTGCAAAATTAATACTAATGATTCATTTTTGTTCTTGAAACTGAAGAAAATCTGATAATTTTCTTCAGAACAATGATAATGTTTTGGATTGGGGTGTAAGAGATATATCTATGTACTTATTTAAACTTGATGCCATGCACATTTTATCTTTGTGTCGCATACAGACAATGACTGGTGTGCACATCTGCTTTTTTTTCATTTCAGGGACAAGATAGCCACTGGATCATTTGATAAAACTTGTAAACTATGGAGTTTTGAATCAGGAAAATGTTACCATACCTTCAGAGGGCATACTGCTGAAATAGTAAGTAAATTTTTACAATAATGAATGTCATCATTGTTCGTACGCTTGTTACACATGTAACCTGTTTTTTTTCACTTTCGTTTATCAGTAGTGGTAACACTTAAAAACAGATTACAGCGTAATGGCGCTTTACAAAGTGGATTAAGGCAGTGAACAATTGTTTGTAGAATGTCATTAAAGCAACTGACTCACAGAATTTAGCCAAATTTTTTTTCTTTAAAATTTAAGAGAAGTTAATACACTATGTAAAAAACATAATATTATGCTTCTATACACCATGAAAACTGGAAAAAAAAGTTTTGAATTAACCAGGATTCAACCTATGACCTTTCGGTCAGTAAAATATAGAGAGACGATCTACACCACTGAGCCACAGAGACTAGTTATCATGCTTTGTCAAAATTAATGTTATAACTGAAGTATCTACCCCGTGAGTAAAGGGGTAAATTTTCTACCGATAAAAGTGTGTAAAACTTTATATTTTGATGTTTTTCTGTAACAAAAAATGAGTCAGTAACTTAGTTTAGATATGTTCTTCACTATTACAGCATGAATTTCAAGATGTATAAACATTTTCTTTTTTCATTGTCGGCCCATCTGTGAGTCAGTCCCTTTAATAGAGTTATTGTGTGGTTATGATAGTGAATGTAGTTCATCATATAACAATAAGATATTCTCCTGTAAAAGATTTTTATACTTACTAAAAGACAGTGAAGAGAGGCTTTGTCAGGATATTTTTAAGGCATTACCTGCTTCAGTGTATTAGCATTTAATGTTTCGATTTATATTTCAGGTGTGTTTAAGTTTTAACCCGCCAAGTACATTGATTGCCACAGGAAGTATGGACACCACAGCGAAACTGTGGGATGTTCAGACAGGCCAGGAGGTGGCTTCATTGAATGTAAGAATTCAAATTACATTACTGTTCATTCATTCACTCTTCAGTATCTTCAAATTGACATTGTCTCTTTACAAGACATATTCTAAAATAACATGTTTCAAGGATCATTTCATTTCAAGTAATACTAATATCTTTAGTGTCTTAATTGAAAGATGAATGCAAAAAAGTCCTAAGTGATATTAAATAAAGAAGCAAATAGCATCCTTTTACCTTCACAGTTCAATTTCTGCAGAAGAATCTTTTTTTATCATATTTCTTCATAAAATCATAATCGGGCAGTATATTATTAGTTTATTTTGGGATAATTCCTTTTAACAATATTCCTGAAGAAACTTACGAATATACATATCATCTGTTTTCGTTCTTAGTCATTATCAGTCATCTAGTATTCATGTGTACTTTATTACAGGGTCATTCTGCAGAGATTATCTCCCTTTCTTTCAACTCTTCTGGATCACAATTAATAACAGGATCATTTGATCATACGGTCATGGTGTGGGATGTCAACAGTGGAAAGTAAGTCTTTAATATACTTAAGTTCTTAGTTCTGTTTTATGCTAACCAATGAAATACTGTGTATTATCAGTGAGTTATACTTCATACCATTTACACTGTGGCTGATACAGATTCTGTATCACTGACAGTACAATTGCTTCTTTGTACATAGCTTTCTTTTAACTTTTTATTCAAGCTTTACAGTCTGCAGTATGATTTTTTTACAAGTTACCTGCCTTTTATTTAAAAACAACAACAACATATTAACAACATACATCAAATTCTATCAGTCAAACTTTCATTACAAGGGATTGTAAATTTAGCTTTGAGGTCATAGGCAAAATGACAAACTTCAGATTTTTGGTGGCCATTTTTGAATGTAAAAGGTCAATAATTGTAGGCCTTTTAAACAAAACCCTTACCTTTAAATTTCTGTCAATAAAGAGTTAAAAAGGCTAACATTAAGGTTTAAGAGCATGGCCCTATGTTTCATTTTACAAGGACAGCAATGAGTGTCTTCAATTTTACTTTGTTTTTCTTCAGTCCAGATTGTGTATTGTCTAAGAATGTTACAGTGTAAAAAAACAACACACATGTCTTGAATATAACAATTTTTTCTAGCTGCAATATCACATTTACTGTTTCAGGAGAATTCATACACTGATTGGTCATAAGGCGGAGATAAGCAGTGCCCAGTTCAACTACGATTGTTCGTTAATTGCCACAGGGTCCATGGATAAAACCTGCAAAATATGGGAGACTAACCATGGTATGGTGACAATTTCTATGGTTTTCCTGTGATAATGATTTTATAGGTTCTCTAAATTCTAAAAGGTACAAATAGATAACGAAAAATTTACAGTTGTTAGCATGTGTTGGCCTTACTGTGAGGAGGAAGTACTTAGTAGAGATCCAATAGATATCCAGCTGTTTGATTTGGTAATCATTTGTTATCTAACGTGTATCTCCACTGAAGGAAATGAAAGGCTGTTTGAGTTGTGTGCCCTTACAGGCCAGCTTATTACTAGCTTTATAAAAGTCCAGTTTTAAAAGCTAATCTCTCCTATTTCTGAAGTATTTCAATATTTCATTTGTAACACAACAGCTTCATTTTAAATAATTACGTATGAATGTAATTCCTTTGTGCAATGCATATGGTTAAAATTTTTAAATATTTATGATTTAAAACTGTCTCAGTTTGTTCTCCCACATTTTTTTTTTTTTGGTTAAAGAATGAGTCATGTTATTACCACTCAGTGTGTTATCTGACATAAATAGAAGTGGTTTTGTTGCTGTTGTTGGCTTGCTTGTTCTGTATCTCAAGGTCCATTAAGGTTACCACCTTGGGTTAGAGTTTGTTTTACACATTTACTGCCTTAACTTCTTTTAAATTTTTCATCTTATGAAACCATAGTCAAAATATTAACCCTTAAAGAGGTATAAAACTATTAATCTTTTTATAGTTTATTCCTGAACCTATTGAAGTTTTCCTTTTGGAAAAAAACTTGTGATAATGTTTTCAAGGCAGTGAGAACAAAAATTATGCAAAGTAACTTTAAACAGTGCCATTTCATTCTTCATAACATTTTGTTATGATCATTTGTATTTCCTACACTCAGTTAATTTGTCACAAACATTCATTAAAAGTGGTGTATAACCATTTCTCTGACATTCAGCATTTTCTTCTAGACCTTCCAAATCTCACATGCCTTTGTCATATCTAGGTACATGTATTGGAACATTACGAGGCCATGAAGATGAGGTATTGGATGTCGCATTTGACATGACTGGCCAGTACCTGTTGACAGCCTCGGCTGATGGGACTGCACGGTGCTATAACGCTACCACACATACACTCATCTCTAAATTCGAAGGTCATGAAGGGGAAATCTCTAAAGTAAGATTTTATACTCTCTGGAAATACTCCGTTTAAGGTCTCAGGATGGTTAAAGTTTTAGAGAAGATCTAGTTGAACATCAAAGCTGCAACCTAACTGGTTGATAGCTTATGAAGGCTGAAAAACTATTTCTTCACTTTTCATTCTGATTGTTCTGAGATGGGCCTTGCAGAACAAGTGAATAACTTAGTCAAATAAACCTAAAAAAAGCAGATATCAGTCTTTCCTCAAAAGATAGAGCATGTGGCTGATGGCAGTTTGTTTTCGCTGGTAAGTTTCGGTCGGGGATAAATAAGGGTGAATGGAAGTACCAGGGTTACAGTATGTTTTTGTTTTGGGATGAAAACACTATCAGCATTGTAAAAGAGACAAAAAATTGAAATAATGTGATTTAGTAATACATTATACTTTGGTAAGTGTATGCAGTTAGTGTTAACGTCTGTAGATTAAAATGATAGAGGTACTTAAAGGTAAATTTGGATCAGAGAACTGCAAAATAAAATTTAGCAAGATGTCAACATTTTTATTGTAGTACTGTATTATTATAAATTCTGTTTGTTTCAGATAACGTTCAATCCACAAGGAACATCAGTATTAACAGCAAGTTCTGACAAGACAGCACGTCTGTGGGATCCTGAGAATGGCGAGTGCAAACAAATACTGGAAGGTCATACTGATGAAATATTCAGCTGTGCTTTCAACTATGAAGGAAATACAGTTATAACAGGTAAGTACATGTAGTAACAGTTGTTTATTGTCTACATGTATAATTGTTTACAATGAAATACCAGAAAAAAGTATTATAATAATGTTATCCAGATTGCATATTCTTTATTTGTTAGAATTACTTTTATTTATTTGCCCATCATGTAATGTGTGACACCATAACTGCATATGGCGTGTATATCTTGTTTGTGTAATGCCCATTGTCATAACTTACACAATAGTGTCAAAGTTAGTTTATTTCATGGTTGTGTATTTTGGTGATCGCACCCAACGTTCCACGTCTAGTTTAAACAGTAAAGGTCAACTCGAAAGATCTGGTCTCACAAATGAAAGCTCTTATAATGTTCATTTATAATTGTTGATCTCTCTGTAGATAAAGGAGCTGACTCATATAACTGTTGTTTTGAGTCATGAGATAGAACCCTTTAGCTAAACTCAACCCTTTAGCTAAACTTGCTCTTTAGCATGGTATGATACATGTAAGATGGCAGGGTGAAAGTCTTGTAATGAAACTTTCAAGGAATTATTAGAAATAAAACGAATGTCTGCTTATCTGAAACACTGGTGCTAATAGGCGGGAAAACCAGTTTGTTTTAATGTTTTTTCCACTCAATATAGAGGTTATTTTGAGACTTTTTTTCTTGTCACTTTTGATTAAAACTGACTTTTTTTCGAGAAAATGGACACGGGTGGTCTGAACAAATACGCTGGTAAAAGAGATGTTTATTATACATAATCAGCTTACTAATTTTCTTTTACAGGCAGTAAAGATAATACCTGTAGAATATGGAGATGAGAATAGAATAGTTACCTGCCCCTAGTCAGCATTTCAACAAATCAGAATGTTCAAACAGTTGCAATTTAAGACATTCGAGAGTTAAACATTCCTTCAGGTGGTCCATACGACAAAGTGATTGCATTAAGGACAAAGACAACCTAAGATAAATCCAGCAATATTTTTCAGAATTGGACTTCCTTTCATGTAAAAATTTTGGGTCTATTTGAGATCACTTTTTGTGGGAAAATGAACAAGAGTTTTTATTCAAAAAAAATCGTGTAATGATTTGAATTATCATAGTAATATAATATTATTGCAAAGCATAATAGTGCCTGTGTTAAGCATGGCTTCCATTTTCTACTTTTCACAGATTTGAGATTTCATAACTTTGCTAGCATACATGTAATTGTATTGAACACCTGTGTAAATTCATTAGCAGCTCACTGTATATATACTGTAATTATTCATAAATACAAACAGTGTGTTTAACCAAAAGTATTTTAACAACATAAAGTGGGAAAATATCAATTTTCAGAAAAAATTCAAGTTGCATTAAAAGCTAGATTTCATTCAGATTTGAGTTATTAACCTGGCATAGTGAAACATAGTAGATAATTTTGCTTGTGAAGCATTTCTGGAAGCATAGATTAAAATATCCAGACATTATCAGATCTCTGTAACTGAGTGAATTACCTACATAAATCTATTATGTCAAGTGTGTTATGTTTTCTTTTTTGTGTTTGCATGTATTGAATTGCTTTCATTCAATGAAATTTTTATGCTTAGATTTATTTATCATATTTGGCGTAGATGGAATTACAGTGTTATATTTTCAAATTTGCTGCTCAGTGTGTTATATGCTGTCATTAAAGTTGTTACCGTCCTATCATTTTTACAAATGATATACATTTATTTATTTACATTGTATCAAAGGTGTAACATTTTTCTCCCATAGTGATTATCATTTTCATCATTCCACAACATGTCGAATTTTAATAGTGAAGTATTATTTTATTGTATATTTATTAAACTTTATACACATACCACATATATTTAGAAAATAAGTATTATGCTTTCATGGGTATATTTTTCTTGTGTTTTAAGCCGTCCAGTTGAATTCCATCCAGAGTGAAGAAATTTACATGTTTACTTAAATTGTTAGGTGTTTTCACATCTTTATTTAGAATTATATTTATATAAGTATTGTGCCGTCCTATTGTTGTACTATGTTAGGAGTAATGAAATTTTATGTATCCTCTGAAGCTGAACTTGCAATTACATGCCTAAGGAAATAAAATCTTGCAGGTTTTAGAAATTTTCAAAAATTTTAGGAATGACTTTATATCAAAATGAAATATTTGAGAAATTACATCAAAATTTGAAGCTCTGTATTGACTTTAAAGTAAATTTAATTGCAGTATTGCCAAAAGCATGTGTTTCATGTCATAGTTCACACCTGTTGTATTCTGGAGAAAATGTTGTATTAAAATTGATCAAGGTGTACAAATTGATCCGAATATTGAGATAAACAGTAGAAATTTTGGCCAAGAGTTTAGTCATTATTTTCAATTAAACAGATAAGAAACCATATTCGGTGCAGTAACAAATTGTAATAAAAGCTCTTGAAACAACTTTAGAAAGGAATATTGTTAGTTTACACAGCATAAGTAATGGACTAGCGGCAGTTGTGTCTGCCTTTGTGACCAATGCAGACCAAGATCAGCTTGCACATCTGTACAGTTTGATCATGGTCTGCACTATTCACCATTCAGTTAATAAATTTTCATTCTAACACTATATGCAATTCGCCGACAATAAACAAAGAAGAAATTGAGCGTGATATAATACACAGTATAGCACTAAGAACACAAGCGCGCGCCCATTGACGTCACTGCGAATGCCACTGTTAAATAGTGCACATATTTGCACTCCTTATAAATATACGTACGTGTTAGAATGGAAATAGATTTTTAAATTTTCGTGATCTACGTCGTATATATCACGGTGTCGAGTTCTTATGCGTAGTAATGAACCTCGTTCATATGCATTATTATTTAATCACGAAGGCCGCATAAGAACTCGACACCGTGATATATCAGACGGTATATCACTCAAACTTTAAATCTATTTCCTAAATAAACACCCCTGTAAACAATTAATGGATCTGTCCAAATTGAAAGATGGACAAGTCCATTTAAGTTATTTAGCATGGTAAGGGTTAAGTCTACCCTACTACATATTAATAAGTCTGTGAGATAATCACATTTATTTTCTTATTGTGTAATTGTTCAGGGGAGTTTATCTTATTTAGAATTTGGGAAGATGAGGTTTTATCTGGGAAGAGGCATTTATTACAAACTTTATGGTTAATCATACTGAGTTGGAAGTATAGTAGAAATCTTGAACTTAATTTTTTGCTGTGTGATGTTTTAATCATGAATGCTTAAAAAATAACATTCCATATTTTGTCACCACAATGCTTGTATATGAAAAATTAAATAAATACTTTTTGTTCATGCTTTTGTACATTGTGTTTGTTTATTCTGTCAGTGGGCTTTTAGTTTTACACTAGCTAGGTAAAACATACTCAACACATTAATACTAACTAGAGATGTGTCCAAAGGACATGGATGCCCTCACATTCCTCTCTATTATCAGAAAAAATCCTGTTCAATCAAAGGTGCATATTGTCATTAACATTAAGGAGTTTAAAAATGCTATTTTTGCTTGATGGGGGTGGGGATAACTCTGTTGGTCTCTAATAAATTTGCATCAAACCCAGGTGCATATGTTTGCATGTTGACAATTATTCTTAGAAAGTTTCATGGCTCTTGCAGTTACACGTTTGGAGTTACATGCGACACAAGTCTAAAAATGGTATTTTTTGCTTGATCAGGGAGGCATAACTCCAATAAATTTGCATCATAATAGACAGGTGACATGCAACACAAACCAGCACGATAGTGCACGGACGAAAAACGGCAAATCTATATGCAACCCCCCCCCCCCCCCCCCCCTCTCAAATGGTGGGGGCATAAAAATATGCAATCTCGACAAAAGTAAAAGGTTATAAGACTCTATCCATCTGTCTGTAGAGTCTAATAATAAAGAGCACTGCCAATGTATATATTCTGTCCACTCTGCCCGTCAATGGTACTTCACAGGATTTTGAAATAACTGGGCAAATGTTCACCAGATAGAAGCAATCGGTCACAAGCTGTCTATATATATAAATATATATAAAAAAAGTTTAAAAATGTGTCGGGCAAGTAATTAGATTAAAAAAATAAAAGCATCACATGGGTTTTTGAATATATATTCAACAAGAGCTGTCGTAGGACAGTGCGCTCGACTATTCTCAGTACTTGACACTAAAGGGTTATAAAACATTATAAACTCAATATTCACACAAAATCCTTGACAAAGTTACCTCCTCTTGTCGCAGTCTAAAGCCATGATGATAAAAAAATGTTTTAAGTTAATCTGCAAAGGAAAGGTGACTAGTGCTACCTAAATGTAGCCAAAAACTTTAACCAAATTTCTAAGTCAACAAGATGGGTGTTCAGCTGAACACTTGTGTCGCCCTTGGGTACTCTGTTAGAATAACTAAAAAGGTAAACAAGAGCCTGCTGGAAAAGACAGCATGCTAGTCCAAGTACAACAAGACCTGTCCACAGACAGCATGCTCCACTTTTCTCAGTGCTGGATAATTAATTATAAGCCAAGTTAAACAAGAGGCCCAAGTGAAAAAAAAAAAATTTTTTTTTTTTTGGGGTGGGATGGGGGGTTGGCGGGTGGATAGGGAGTCAAGTACCTATGTATTAAAAAAAAGAAAATCGGACCCTGGGGTGGGGGCAGGTTTGAGGGTGAATGGGGAATGAAGTACCTATGAATAATTAAAAAAAGAAAGAAATCTGGCCAGGTGGGGAGGGGGATACTGGTTGTGGGGGAGGGGGTTGAGGGTGAAAAAAAATCTGGCCGGGGGGGCAGGGTGGGGGGGGGGGGGTCCCCATGCAGAGGGGGGAGAAGGGGGGTGTACTTACCCATCTCATGTCAGTTAAAATTTTATTTCTAGGTATAAGAAGTTTTTTTTCCTATTTATAAGTATAAGCAAAAACAAGTGACCCCTGGGGGTGGGGCTAACTGTGACCCGAGGGACATGGGTACCAACAATCTTTGCAGGGGTCTTGCTGGTGATCAAGTATTCCAAGTTTGAATGGAATATCTTTGACACTTTTTGAGAAATGGACAAAAATTTCGAAGTCGAAAAGGGGCCATAATTCACACAAAATGCTTGACACAGTTATCTCCTCTTTTGAGCAGACTAAGCTGTTGATGGTTAACAAGAATTGTAAGTTTCAGGCCTGTATCTGCAAGGGAAAGGTGACTAGTACTACCTTGCCCAAAAACTTTAACCAAATTTCTAAGTCGAAAAGAGGCCATAATTCACACAAAATGCTTGACACAGTTATCTCCTCTTCTGATTAGACTAAGATCTTGAGGATAACTAGTATTGTATGTTTCAGGGTTATATCTGCAAGGGAAAGGTGACTAGTACTACCTTGCCCAAAAACTTTAACCAAATTTCTAATTCGAAAAGTAGCCATAATTCACACAAAATGCTCGACAGAGTTACCTCCTCTTGTTAGCAGAGTAAGCTCTTGATGGTAAACAAGTATTGTAAGTTTCAGGGCTATACCTGCAAGGGTTAGGTGAATGATGTTACCATGCCAAAAAACTTTTAACCTGAACCGAAGCAGATGCCAGGGTGAGAACTATAGCCCTCCTTATTCCTCGAATAGTCGAGCTAAAAACATGTGATGCTTTTATTTTTTCATATTTAATTTATATACACACACAATATAAAACACTATTCAGCTGTATTAAAATAAAAACCTCTGAGCATTTAAAAACAACAGTCAACATTAGTATGCACATACCTGAATGTTATAACAAGAGGCTTGTCCACTGGTTTTTCATATTCTTTTTATCTCCTCTGTTCTAAGTGCCGAGAGAGTTTGACATGAAATTGTCAGTTCTTATCAATGCTCATTTATATTTGGATCTGTTTCTCTGTTAAGGTTTGTGTCCTTTGATTTTTGATGGGCATCAAGGGTATGTTGTTTGGCCAGCACTTAAATGTACATCTCTAAGACCACATCTAAATTTCTAAGATTACGGCTTAAGTGTCAGGACCAAGTCTACTGTGTGAAACATAGAGATATTTGGGCAGCCATGGTGTAGAATAAAATTTCAGACTCCAGGTTACAATTTAGAATCCCGTCTCCAAATACATGCATTCCTCCTTCCAGTGCAAGAGCTGGTCAGAATATGAAGGATACATGTACACGACTTTTCATAAAAAAATAACACAGTATGGATTTTTATGTTTTATGTCATCAGTCGTATCATATGAAATGTTTATAGCATGAGACATGAGCTGGCAGATATTATAAAATGAAAACAACAATAACACATTATGGAAGATCTATGTATAAAGAACCAACAGTAAGTGAAGCAGAGCAAAATATCAGATGTGGTGAATCTTAAAAAAAAAGCAAATATTGTTCAAGTCTTTGGTGAATTAATACTTGTTGCATTCCACATTACATCACAAAAGGGCTGTTACATGAATACAGAAATGCAAGGCAATGATAACAATACAATCTTATTTCAAGACAAAATCTTCTGCATCTCGAGTCAGCAGAGGTTCTTGACTTTACCTAGTAATAGTTTTGTAATCAGCTAAGATGTAAAATGTTCAATTTAATTCCTCTGCTGCATCACCAGGGAAGGGATAACATCAAATTAAGTAATTACCATGTGTGACTATCAAAGTTGGCCACAACAATTTATAGATGTCATCGCAAGTAACAAAGCAATGAACAGACAAATTTGTTACCAAAAGCTGCCGAAAAACAAATACAGGCATAATTTAACACAGAAAACCAACTGTATATATTAAGACAGACAGTAAAAAAATGGATTTTACAATTTGTGATAGGGGTTCACTGAAGAAAAAAAAACCCAAAAAAAACTCGACATCCCAAGAAGTATTGCACAAGAATTGAAAAACAGGTAGGAGGCTTATGAAAAAGCTTGCAAACATTGATTATACAAAAACATACTGCTATTAAAAAGACAAGAAAATAAGAAATGAAATTCTGAAAATTATTATCTTAAGTACATGGTATATAACAAATGTGAAAATAACCAAAGTTGTGCAATTTTTATTTTAAATTTCCTAGAGTATTAGAGAATATAGAAATCATTTGGTCCCTGCTTAAGCTCAAGACTAATAAAAACATGGCAACAAATGAACACTGAGTTTGTCAAATGACCCTCATCCATAGCTAAGAACCAAGGAAAATTTTAAATCATTAAAAATTTTGTATTTTTTTTGTATTTCTTTGAACCTTTAATTATATGATGACATTTTAACTCCTTATTCCATTTTTTTAATCTGTCTTTATCCAGTGTAGCTACTATATTTAATTAATTTAACTTTGCTGAAACTGAAGAATTTCTTTTCCATGCTTTCACAACATTAAAATTTGAGGCCCCTTAAATCCCTGAAACTTGAGAAATGAGTTGCGCTGATCTGAAAAACTTGCCTTTCCAAAACTTATTCCAGTTTTCAGCTGAAGTAAATTCTATGATAAAATATGGATTACAGAAACTACAAAAAAATCCTACAAAAAAGTGTATAAGTGTATAAATTCGATCCAATGAGAATTCTGTGTTAAAAAGGAAAAGAATTTGTGATTTAAAAAAAAAAAAATGAGTAACAAAATTTCAAATCATAAACACACACACCAGCCTAGTGTAAAAACAAATAAAATACTTCGACGACAAAAAATGAGTAAAAATAAAACTTCTGAAATATTTTGATTTATACATGACAGTTACATATATCAATAGTAAGAAAGGACTATATTAAGCTTTGTAGCAAATACTGTACAGAATAAATTATACATTCTCGTATATATACAATATATACACGGCACCGCTGAATTACGTTAACTTAAGCAGAATATAGGAATGGCAGACTATTAACCCTTTATTGGTATTTTTTGGTACAGAACAGGAAAGTTAAGACGAACTTGAATTGTTTCATTTATATAAGTATTATTCTTTCACACAATCAGTTTATTTACATTTATAAAACATAAAAGATCGATTTTCGCTAGCAAAAATAAAACAGACTAAAATACCAGGATTTATTTATGTGCTACAACTCTTATTCTATCGAGTTTCATTTATAAGACATCGCACATTCATTATGTTTGTGATATCTCTAGATCAGCCTTCGGTCACATAACAGTAAAGGGGTTGTATGTAGCTGATTGAATAATGAGGAAGTTCGTCAGAAGTGAAGTTATCACACATATGCCAATCTTACTTAAGTATATTTTATCTTTGTAAGTCAAATTGAGCTTTGAAATGCTTTAATCAACTGCAGAAGGCTTTCTATCATAAAATGCACACTTACATTATTTCTAGGCAAAGTTTTTCATGTTTGAATAACGCATTTTATGAGAAAAGGATAATTTGAAATTAAGTTTTAGACACAGAAAGTATCTGAAAGATAAAAAGTTCTTCAAAAAGTTCAAGCAGATACTAAATTCAGATAAAGTCTTGGACAAGGGAAAAAAAGGTGATGTTTAACATGATCATGATTAAATTACCATGATGTGCCCTACTGAATGTTCTTTCAATATGATTTACCAGTATATATTTAGAATTTTCAACAATTACAGTTATTCTTCTTTTACTATTCCAATAAATTAATGCATAGAAACATAAATCACCATTTTCTAGTTTACATCATATTCTGAACAATAAACCTTATTTCCAATGAGATTAAACGGAAATACAATGACAAACTCACAAGATTTACTTAACTAATTACATAGTACTGAAAAACTGCTAGTTTCTAAATATGGCAGCTGAGCTTTCTTAAGGCAAAATGTGAAACACGTAATATATAAAGCTAATACCAGCTATTCTATACCATCAAAAGAAAGGGTGGAAATGCATTATATACATATTACATATGAAGATATAATTTCTCCATTTTTAATCCCTATATTATTACACACACTGAACACATTTTTTTTTTGTAATGGAAATATATAACAATTTTTTGTTTTTCAATTATTTGATGACCTTCACAACTAACACTGAAACCTGTGACCCCTCTCTATCAAAACCATTGTCTGCTAATAAGACAAGGGAATATGTTTCTTACTGAAAACGTTTTAACAGCCAACTTTGTTCTACTTGTTACACTTCAGTTGTTTCAGATGCTGAATTTCATGATTTTGAAAAAATCGAAGTCTTCTTATTGGCTGTACAGTACTCTACTTTAATACTGTTAAGAGAAAATATGAAAAAAATCACAAAGAAAGGCAAAATCCAGGGATGGTTTATATCTCTTTATTTAAGAAGGATGGTCACTCTGTATGTTAAAGACCCCTACCTTTTAACTTAAAATTTAGGAATTTTGAAACAGACTATATAAACAGTTTATACACTGTCTTTCATGATGAGAATAATGATGATGATGCTGATGACTGAATGATGAGTAAAAAATAAAGAATGACTGATTATAAATAGAACAATGGGAAAATGAAACAGGGAATAATTCAAACATTACATGAATCTTTTACAATGACACTCAAAGCAACATAAATGATATGACAATGAAAACTGGACTCTTTGAGTGATGGTGATGATGACATTGATGATGATAAAAATACTGATGAAGAAGATGAAAATGAATCTAAATACGAAACTGATTATCAACACGTGCATAGGAGTAAAAAAAAGGCTGTCTGGAATTAAATGATTTTTGTGTCTGTCTGAGCAAACGTAAAATAATTACAAAGAAACACCACATATGTATGCATTTCTACCCAAATCTATAACAGTACAACTTTATCCACAATGTATCAAGAAAGTGCCAGCCTAATGTCTCTAGCAAAGTTAGTATTTGCAGAACAAATAGACCATCTCTTTCATGAAATAGTGTTTTTTTACCAAAGAGACAAAACCAATACAAGACTGTTCAGTACAATAGTTTAGTTTCTTTTCAACAAGTATTTACTCTGGGCATGTGGTTTACTGGCCAAAAATTTTGTCTATTCCACTGGACAGAGTATTACATGTATCTCTGCCATGTTTCATCTTGCACTCATCTTTATATCAGTCATGCTTCCCAGTCTTAGCCAAGCTTCGAAATACCCTTAATTGGCTAAAACATGAACAAGACGCTTTGAGAATACCCTTAAACGGCTAAAACACTTCGGAAAATCGTAAGTAAAGTAAGTCTGTACTCAAAAGAATATTGAGCATAAAATAACAAACAACTTACTGAAAGTTAAACTAAAGGCACATTTTTCTTGGAGCAGGTATTTGTATAAAACACATTTTTATTGCAGATATCCCATACCTCTGACAGTTTCTATCAATTTGAAACACAAGTCTTAAACAGGAATTTAAAGAGCTGCATAACATGGTCTTTCTCAGGAAAACCTTAACAGGTCCTCAAGAAAGTCGAAATAAAATTATGTCGAAAAACCGGAAAGACCATAGCAAGAAAAAGGGCATTTTATGCCATAAATTTCATGGAATTTCAACGAAACAAAGCCAGACTTATTTGACTTCATCGAAATATCTATGGCTTATGTAAAATGCCAATAAAGAAATATTACAACATCAAATTGTTACATGATAATATAAGATGATATTGTTGTCTCTGAAGTGTCAAGAAATTATCACATATTGTCCTGACACTGTTACCCCTCTTCATGACATATGAAATCAGCTTTTGAAAAACTTCTAGAATAGAACTTTTTCACTTGCATTTCATATCAGTTCATCACAGTTGCTGTCATCACAAAGGCAGCTTTTTTAAAACAAAACCACATTTATGTCCTATCTGTTTTGCAAGAAAACTAATTAACTGTCTACAAGCACTATTTCTTGCTGTAAGTATGTTTAAAGAATCCATCTCACAGAAAACAATGTACAATGGAAATCTCATTCCTATGCCCCAAACTGTGCATACTGACTTTGGTTGCTAAGCAACATGGTCATTCTCTAGTGCAAGGTCATCAATGAAGTTCATGTACTTCTATATTTCTGAGACAAAACGTAGACAATGTCAAGTTTTACTTAAGTTTTTCTTAAATATCACTACACTAATATCACATTTTTTTGTAGATTATCAGACATTGGAAGGGATTGGCTGTTTAGAATGTGTTGCTATGGCAACAAGAGCAGCAACTGTCTTTGCTACACGTGTAATGTCCTTCTCAGCTAAAATGTCACTAGATTCACAGATCTGGTCCTGAAAAAATATATTAAAATTGTTAAGGGACAGATTTTCAGTTAATTTTTGAAAGTAATTTTAATTAAACAAGTTAATAGAAGAAACTTCTCCATTTTATTCAACAGTTGAAACAGACTGACCTAAAACTGACAAATTGAGAAAAAGAAATTGTGCCTGCATCTCTTTTTTACAGGAACCATGAGGAAATTTATTTGATTTTTCTTTATTATGTTCTACAACTTAAACAGCTATTTTCTCTTTTTTTTTCTTTTTAAGTACTATACATGTATGAGATGGAGTCTAAATCAAGAAATATTAAACATTAGAATTAATCTGTTAATATATAACCTTAAAAAAACTCACCATTAACAGCAGACAGCCACGACACTTTCACCTTTTTTATCTAAGAAAAAAATCTTACCTTCGAATTAAGGAAATCACAAATGATTTCCTGTGAGCAGTCTTCTATATATTACTCACAGCTGAATGTTACAAATTATCATTTTATTGACTACAGAGGTGGTGATGTGATTTTTCCAACAGAATATTAATACTGACAGAAAGACATTCACAGCTAATAGATTCTGTACATTTTGTTAGTGGATAATAAGAAAACCTTACAAAACCAACTATATTTTTCCTTTTTAACGTGAAGTCCTTTCTACATTATCTTCAACATCAGAAATTCCCTACTACAATCTTTTTAACAACTAATTTTAACTTCATTAATCACAAATTTATTATACAGTAATGATTCATTTCACACTTTTCTAAAGAACTGTGCCAGAATGTTTTTTCTGGACAGAGCACTGTGTCAACTTCATCAGAGTTTCTGTACGACATACACATACAAAAATTCTGATATAATCAAAGTTCCATGTAAATAGTCCTCTGTATAAGTTTTACTAAATATGCACAGCTGGCAGCAAAATTTCTGAATTATAAAATAAATCTATTCTATATCAGAGTTCTAAAAATTCATTTTCCATTTTCAGACTTAGAAATTACCTAACTATCCTAGACGTAGGCGTACACATTTTAAATCTTGAACTGGGGCTAGGCCTTCTCTTATGAAGTTCAAACACGAAAATTACGCAAAGTCAGCAATAAGACAAAAGAATAACAATCAAAACAATTTATTGCTAAATAAAATTATCACACAGCTTGCAAGCTTGTTTCAAATCAACAGCAACAATAAACATCAACAAACACACACAAAAAAGACATTAATACCTATTAGTTTTTTCCAATTTGGCAATGGCCTTGGCATAACATAGGAAAAGAACGACTCAAAAATGCAGTAAACGCATGACCATCTATATACAAATATTGGAGTGTAAGCTTGTAAAAAAAATCATTTTCTACCACTATTAACTTACTTAATCAAATCAAAGCTAAAAAGAGAAGGTAAAACTTTGAAGTTGAACATTTTCTGGCAGCATTCCAGTAACATACACAGGCAGTTTACTAAAGGTTCATAATACTTGTATCCAACCCTTCACAGGGTAACCTTGTATCTTTATTTCGGAAGAACAGAATTATGACCATAACCCGTGCTAGTATTTTTGACAAGAGATTTTAATCTGCATGGGAACAGAAAAGATTCGTTTTATCTGACTGATATTTCTGTGTATATAAAATATAACTGAATGTGTTAGGTTACTTAAATACATTAAAAATATAGAATAGTAGATGTATTATGCAGTGCGTTAATTCAAAATCTTTGCAAAAATATAACTGTGCAATTTAACAATCATAGATCTATGTACATATGTAAAATTCGACAGACGTTTATTGGTGAAATTTGCTAAAAACAGAGCTTATATTAAAAGTTGAGTATTATAATAAATGCCAGAAACTTAAATTTCTGAAATCTAGAATGGAATGTTAGCTAGTTCATATCTTGATTGTAAATAGTTTGATGAGATTCGTTGTCAATTCTAAAATTCACTTAAAAAATGTACTTGTATAATGCATAATCTCATTTTCAACAGCTAAGTTTGATATGATATGTACTGCAAAATAATAGTAATCTTCTGAGATATGTTCAAGAATTAAAAATACAAATTCAAGATGTAAGCTGCAATGTGAGATAATCTCATGGTTCAGTAACCTAGCTGGGAACGCATTAAGAAAGACAGTGTACTTCGTGTAAAATTCAATTTTAAGTATGCAATCTTTTGTGAGATTCAGTATTGATTTACAATTTACATGCAATACGAATGATGCATTTTAGTCTACGTAAAGGTAGACCAACTTAGTCTGGAATGTAAAACAATAGCATAGTAACAAAAGACGTAAAAACGCAATACAAATATATATATATTATCTTGCTTGATTCATTTAACATACGATTAAAAAAAAAAATTATCTTGCTAGGATTCATTTAACATATGATAAAAAAAACCCCAAAAAATTGTAGAGTGCAACCCTTAAATATATTGTTGATTGTTAAAACAGACAGGAAAAAAGCACTTTCTACAATGAGAAGTATCACTTAAGTTTTTGGCTAGCAAAAGTAAACCTGCTCTATTTTTTGTACTTATTTTGTTGTGCATAAATATCTGTTTACTAAATGGCTATTTCAACATGTAATGAACATGTTTATCTGGAATGTATATGTATGTTTAATGTAGAAGCACTCAATGATTACAAAGCACACAGTATCTAAGTATTTTACAACCAGATTCAAAAGAATGCAGTTAAAACATACATTTCATTATTCACAACCAAACCTGATTTATGTCAAAAAGTGTCAAAACACAGCAAAAAAAAAAAAAAAAAAAAAAACTTTACGTAATATTCAGACAAAATCAATACTGAAGCTGCATTAAACAATAATAAAGGCCAAGTTTCACTTACAAAGATTAAATATAAAGAGGTAACGGGATTTACATATGAGTTACTACTATGATTTTAACGAACATTGCTATCAAACAGTTAAATACAATCCCAAATCTACAAATATGCTGGAGAAACCAAGGGTTTGACTAACATGGTGATACATCAATTAAATGCAAATTAGCTACGTGAATGTGGGTAGCCACAAGACCCTAAGCAGATCTTACTTCATGTTTTTCATGTTTGTTATATTTTGCAGCTATATTTTGAAACTATATTACTTTCGCTAGACAGGAACAATGATAAACATGAAGTAAGATCTTTCATGGCCGTACTGATTTATTGCCTCCATGTGCTTAATATCTGATTATAATAAATCTGTCTACGTCTATCAGAACAATGATCCAGTTCTAAATTAATCGAGTGAAGACGGTAGTCTTTCTGAACATTTTATGCTATAAATTTAAATTCCAGTTACAAAAATAGTCTTTACACTTGTAATTATTGTTATTTTACTATAATTTATATATTTGCAAGTGAAACTTGACCTTTAACTTTGCTGAATGTAAATCTAAAGTGAGTATTTGTCAATAATCACTAATATATTAGTATATAATATTTGTAAACATCTTCTCAGGTACTGTTCAGGTGGAAATGTTAGCAAAACTGAAAGAGGGGGAATTTCATGAGCTGATTAAAATTCCTGTTAATTGCTTTTAAAACTAACCTAGATCTATTGTACCTTTTATTGTAGGGAAGAATTTACCCTTACACCAGAGACTGATACACACCTGTAGACATATTAATTACCAGCACTTAGTAGACTAAATTGAACAATACAGGAATTAGTAATTTACACTAAGATTTCCTCCTTGCAAATATCTGCAATTTCAAATTCACTTAGTTAAACATACAGAAACAAGATAATACAGTCTCTGCGAGAAGTGCTATACACTCACTGTTCCTCTTAATAAAATAGGAAATTATAGAATTTTCTGTCAGTCCAAAACCATTTTTGTCAGGGAGGACTGGCAGACTGACAGATTACATGAAGACTGTGAATATCCAATTATAATGCACTTAATAAATAAATCTATCACATTATAAATTAAACTGAGACAAAACTGAGATTCAAAAAGAAGTAAGTTTTTCATTAAAGAAACCTAAAAAAATGGCTGGTTGTTTTGTTTTTCTGAGTTACAATTTAAAGTTTAACCCTTAACCTGCTGGAACCGAAAGTGATTAGCCTTTGCCACCAGTATAGAGCCAGGCCAGCAGTCTGACCAGGCTCTGTACTGTTGGCAGCTCTATTTTTGTATTTTGATATTGAAATCCCTTAAACTTTGAATGGACTGTTCCAAATTCAAAGCTAGGCAAATCCATTACAAAATTTCAGCATGTTCAGGGTTAATGTAATGGCTGACAAATCATTATTGCTATTAAAGTGAGCTACTGACCATGAGGACATTCTGAAATATATAATATTTTTCATCTGAACACAACCTGAAAATAATTGCACTTAAATTTTGACCATGATATGAAATTCTTGTAAATGATGTCATGTGATAATTACAATAAACTACATGCAGAAAAAGTACCAAGCAAGATAAAATTCATCAACTAAATTCTTCCTTAAAATTACACATCCTTGTCCCCTATATATTGACAAGCTCATAAAAGCGACTGACTCACAAAATTTTGCTGAAATTTTTTATTCTTTCAATTTTAAAAGGACTTAATATACTATGGAAAAAAAATAATATTATGCTTCTATACACCATGAAATCTGGAAAAAAAAAGTTTTGACTTAACCAGGATTCGAACCTACGACCTTTCGGTCAGTAAAATATAGAGCGACAACTTTGTCCACTGAGCCACGACGTCTGGTTATTAGATTGCCTCAAAATTAATCTTATAACTAAAGTATCTACCCCGTGACTAACGGGGTAAATTTTTTACCGATAAAAGTGTGTTAAACTTCATATTTTAATGTTTTTCTGTCACAAAAACTGAGTCAGTAACTTAGTTTAGATATCTTCTTCACGATTACAGCAAGAATTTCAAGATGTATAAACATTTTCTTTTTATCATCGTCTGTGAGTCAGTCGCTTTAAAATCTAGTCTAAATCTGATTATCATAGCAACTACACTGTTAGTGCCTAGCAACACCTATCAACAACCCAATTTATAAGTAATGTTAATTCAAAAAAGAAAACAATATTTGGCATTCCAGGACAAAAAAAAAAAAACATTCACTGATAATTAACTTAAACATTCATCTTTGAATCAAATGTAAGTAGTTATTAGTTTCTATATGAAATTTCCCATTTACCTAGCAATTAACTAAAAAAGCAGATTTGACATGGGTTAGACAGTTGAAACATCCACAACAATAGGAAATCTTCTTAGATTAAGCTTTAGATAGAAAGCTGAGATAAACATCAATGATTATTCTCCTCTTTGGTATAGCTTGGGTCACAGTGTAATACAGGAAACAAATAGAAACTGCTCTGAGCAATATTTTTTTCTAACATGACGCAAACTTTTCCCCATGCCACTATAAACCATCACCATTCCGCATGCAAGTACAAAAAACAGCAAGTAGCTATAAGTATTGCTACACAGAGGTAGGTAATGTAGATATCACGCTGCGAGATTAGTGGACAGAGACAGTTAAGTTCCCACACCAGGAGAGCAACACTAGAAGGCCGACACCAGTCAACAATATCGTCACATGCACACAGGCGCTCCTGAAATGAGACGAGTATTTTTAACAGGTGTCGGCCAGTCGTAGTCAGAATTAATTCTTTTATATTCATGAGATACTAAAATAAAAACAAAAAATACTGCCATGTAAGTCATTTTTCAGAAGACCAATAATTTACTAACAAACTCGAGTTTCAAATCCTTCAGTAATGCTTGAACAGGTCAAAATCTGTCAGAAGTTTGTTCTTTCAGTTTGGTAATATAATAAAAAGGCTTCACAGCATGTTTTACCCTGTAAGTCTAGTGGTTATATTAACTAGAAGAAAAAGAACTTCATTCAAAAACTAGTTTAGAAATGTAAATAAATCTAGCACAAACTGGAAAAAGCTGTGTAATTATTCTATTGACTCAGCAGCCTTACATTTTATCTACCCTAAGATGACTGAAGCAGCTAGCATAAGCAGGGTTAATTAATATTGACTACATGCAACATAAAGTATATGTTTGTATCCCTTTACCAACTAGCCTGCGAACTTATACAAAACAAAACATAAATATACTTATATAAAACAACAATATGCAGCTGAAACGCATATAAAACAAGAAACATGGCAATGCCACGAAACCAGGTTTTCAAAAATGTTGTTCTGATTCTATACTATAGTATGAATTTTGGAATGAAGATTGCTATGAATATTCAAAAGATTATAACATGACATGAAGGAAAAGATAATATTCATGAGAATACATGATAATGAGTAGGATGTAAATTTCGGCTAACAATACTGTCTGCAAGGAGTATACTTAATAATGAGACAACAATTTCTGCATGTCATCTTGATGTGGTAAACATTTGTCTGAAGTTTCATCAAAATTCTTCAAAGGGTTGAAGAGTTACAGAGCGGACAGGATTTTCAATGTTAATGTCACTGTGACCTTGACCTTGGAGCCATCAAAATTCTTCAAAGGGTTGAAGAGTTACAGAGCGGACAGGATTTTCAATGTTAATGTCACTGTGACCTTGACCTTGGAGCCAGCCATGCGGAACATGCGTTCTGCACGTCATCTTGATGTGGTAAACATTTGTCTGAAGTTTCATCAAAATTCTTCAAAGGGTTGAAGAGTTACAGAGCGGACAGGATTTTCAATGTTAATGTCACTGTGACCTTGACCTTGGAGCCAGCCATGCGGAACATGCGTTCTGCACGTCATCTTGATGTGGTAAACATTTGTCTGAAGTTTCATCAAAATTCTTCAAAGGGTTGAAGAGTTACAGAGCGGACAGGATTTTCAATGTTAATGTCACTGTGACCTTGACCTTGGAGCCAGCCATGCGGAACATGCGTTCTGCACGTCATCTTGATGTGGTAAACATTTGTCTGAAGTTTCATCAAAATTCTTCAAAGGGTTGAAGAGTTACAGAGCGGACAGGATTTTCAATGTTAATGTCACTGTGACCTTGACCTTGGAGCCAGCCATGCGGAACATGCGTTCTGCACGTCATCTTGATGTGGTAAACATTTGTCTGAAGTTTCATCAAAATTCTTCAAAGGGTTGAAGAGTTACAGAGCGGACACAATTTCGTTTGACGCCCATCCGCCCATCCGCCCATCCGCCCGCCATACCCCAATCTAATAACCAGGATTTTCAAAATTGAAAACCTGGTTAATATAGCCTAATTAAACAACCTTTATCAAACAAATCGTTTGGGGTAAGCAAAACAGACAGCAGACTGCTTTGAATATGTAAATTAATGCTGAAATCTGAATAGATGAAATGGTTTCTTGTTGATTTCCTCTTCAAATGTTGAAATGCTCATTTGCAAGCAAACAGTACTGTATAATCTTAGTATATTGTAGCAATGCCTTATTCTTGTAATATGAGAAGCGGAAGAATCATTGCATTTATCTTAGTGCCATATGACACCACATGTATGATATAACAGCATTTATCACTTTCCACCGCTAATATCACTGAAATGCTAAACTTTACTTTTACTGTGAAATCATTTAAATTTACTGTGATGAAATTTTGAGCTAATGGCAAAAATAGTTTGCCATGTCCTAAATAAGCATACATGCATTTCCAATTTCAATATTTATTATTCTTCAAATCATGAAAAGACGATGACAGCTGTACTGTGCATGATCATCCACTATCACTTATATACATGCCAATGACAGTGATCCACTTTGAATAAACAGAGTTTTACAATAACTTGAACTTAAGTGCAAAAAACCAGAAAATTTGTGCCACATGACCAAAAATGATTTCACAGTATCTAATCTGTATCTCCCATCAAACAGTCCAAGAATTACTGTCAACAGTTGCAGAACTGTAAACTTACCTTGAAATCTCGAAGTAAAGAGCACAGTTTACAGAGAGTTATTTGTTAGAAAGTTTGAACTTACCAGAAATCAGCTGCCAGATACTGCTCTACTCAGAACATGAATGCAAAGTTTGATTTTTTAAACGAATGAAAAAGTTTAGCTTTTGTAACAAATTTAATTCCAAACCTTTGGTACACCTATTTTCCGACAGGCTTCTAAGAAATTCTCTACATTTTTCCTACATTTTGGGGGCGTCAACTTGGGCTGCAAAAAAAAAATCAGTACATGCATATGATAATCTGATCACCGATGTGTTGTTTCTTTACACATGGCATCTAAATACAAAATGTGTTATTGATTTTCAAATTCAGATTCCAAAAATCTATTTTATTAGTACTCCTGTTTGTCTTTTCATTACTAAGGCAGACTACTTCATTCATTTATAGTAATACAATGTGAATTTTTAAAAGAAAAAAAGGCCTTACCACTGCAGGTGAGGGTACATGGACACTGGCAACAGATCTTGGTCTAATCTGATTGGCTAAATGACACAGCAGTACGCCATCACTCAATGCTTCGGATAGATTCTCTGGCAGCGATCTCTTTAATCTCGTAGATATAGTCTGAAAAAAAAAAACAACTCTCAAACACAATGACCTGGCAGTAAAACTTATGTTAAAAATCATTCCTCATACATTTTCCTAGAATACCTACTTAAAATAATCATGCAGTCTCCCTTGCCTTTTTTTTAAAAGAAGGCCATGATGGCCCAATATTGCTCACCTGAGTATGACTGCTTTTAACAAAGTTGTTATGGACCTGGTTAATTGATCCCAGATGACCAGTACTTTAAGTTGACCTAAAGATTATCGGAACAACCTTTTTGACAAATTTTCAGGATATGTGGGCTGAAAATGTTTCTTCTAGAGTGTTAACAAGGTTTTCCATTGTTGGGCTCTGTGACCTAGATTTTGATCCCAGATGACCCATAATCGAACTCGTCCAAGTAATTACTGAGACGAACATCCTGACCAAGTTTCATGACAACTGAGGCAAATGTGACCACTAGAGTGTTATCAAACTGTGGATGGACGACAGACAATGATCAATGATCCTAATAGCTCACCACGAGCATACAGTTCAGGACAGCTAAAAACAATGTACTTGCAGCTATAGTGAACCAAGTCCTTGATTAAGCCAGCTAAATTAAATGATTTTTAAGAAAGCCAGATTCCTACTACAACTTTATATTTCAGACTAAGCTTAAACAATGACAAATTTTAAATTTAACATAAAGTTTGACTTTTTGTAGTCAGTTCTTAGTCTGTCTTACTCTATCATGGATATACTCAACTATAAACAGTCACTACAAACCTACATTATGAAGGGTTGGTGCAAAAGCTACTGCAACCATTTAGTAAACAAACAAAAAAGATAAAATATTTTTGCACTGTAGTCTCGACAAGAAGTCACACATTCAGCATGTATTTACAACAGGCTTTCAGGGTTTTTCATCAGTTAGTCTAACAATGTACCTTTCTTAGCTGTTCCATTTGTTGTGCAGACTCCTTATGTTGGTCATGTTGTCTCCGCAAGGTATAGTTAGGACCATTTGCCTCTTTGCTATAGTCATCCAGCAGCTTGACCTGGGCACTCGTCATCACTGTTAAAAATCAAACTCATTTTCACATATCAACAGCATAGTTTTCAAAGCTTAAAACATTTATATAATGCACCATGAACATGTGCACATAACTTCTATAGTTATTATGAAGTATGTACCTTCTGTGGCCAGCTTTTAAGGTTTCAAACTGATGCCTATGACGATGGCAAAAATGTGTTTAATGATGATTTTCATTTATAAATACCTTTATACACTTTTATACTGCAATTTTCTTTTAAAATCATTGATTTCAGAAGCAAGATATTACCAGATATCAGAAAGTCGAAGAATTTTTTTCACGAACAATAAAGTGATGCCTTATCACTGTTAATAAAAATGACTGCAAATTTTGAAAACATACTGTATCATAAATTAACATCAACATTATCCAAATCATGCAAATAAAACAACTGTGCAAGGGAGACCACCACCCGTAAATTTAAAAAAAAAACAAAAAAAAACTGTGTCCTTTTTTACACAAATTCAAAGGTAAATTTGTTCTTTCAAAGGTTAATGTTAAAGGTCATCTAAGAATCATGTCTACCTGAAGGTCATGCACTCAATCACATCAAAGGATCTCCTATCATGTGTAACTTTAAAACTGTTCACAACACCAAATGGGCACCCTTAACTTCAACGTGTTAGGTCAAAGTATTTTTTCTTATGCACAGTTCTAAGACTTCAGCTACTTTTCATCAGTTATTTCTAAATACTGGCCTAATTAAGCAAATACTGACACATCAACTGACATTGATAAACTTATTTTGAAATACAACACACAATATCTATGTTGATAAATGTCCACATATGTATGTATTCACAACAACAAAAGCATTTTCTCTACACGTGTAGCGCGAATACACCTGGCATAACATTTATGCTTAATATATATCTGAGAACATGAATTGTGTGTATGATATTTTTTATCAAAGTTAAAGTAAACTGACAAGTGATTTGAATACATGATTTTTTTAAATAAAAGAAATGGTACATATTTATGCAGAATAAATAAATGCAAATATCTAAAGAAGGGAGACTTTATTGTGATATTAATGTCGAAACATGTTCAAGTAGTTTGCGATAAGGAAATGTTAAGGATCATTTCTGATATTTTAAAATAACTTTTCCGAAAAACAAAATTTAAAATTTGCAACTCTGGTTATATTTGAAAAGTGCAAATTACGAAACAAATACATAGGAAAGGTGATGTGATAAAGAAAAAGAACAATTAAGAATGACGTGGTGAATGGGTGGGAATCATGAACCATGACTGTCGGAAAGTAGAAAAACTAGAGTCAGAAAACCCATGCAAAAGAAGCCCAAAACTTCTATCTTGCAAGAAAAAGGTTCCAGCCCAATAGTAAGAAGGAAGACTGCTGGTGACTCCAAACTCTCTGAAAGTAAAAACCCTTCAAGCAAAGCAACGTGCAGCTGAATGCAAAAATAACTATGCGTCTGCGAAACTTGTCGACGATACTTTCGTCACTCATACCTGCTCCCGATCTTTTACTTTTATCTACTTTAGATTTAGTAGTGGTCGAAGACACTGATGTGGTGGACGATGTTGAATTTTGACGACTTCGACCAGAAGTCTGGGACGTGGTGTGCGCCACACGTGAAGTGGGGTGTGTGCGTGCTGCACTGGTGGTTGACGTACGCGCTGTGCCAGACATACCTGTCCCAGAACGTTTTGATGCAGATGAAGCTGATGATGAATGTTGTAATGCTAATGAACGAGTTGGAGTTGACCTCTTTCTGTCGTCTTCACTGCTTGTACTTCCAGATGACCTCTAAAAACCACAATTATAAAATTGTTAAAGTTCCAAATATTATAGAAATCCTTTTTACCATTTCTTATCTGCAATTTTCCAGATAACATTGGCAGATTCTGAATAAGAGATTTATTAATTAAGGAAACAGCATCAAGACATAAGTACTTCTGTTATGAAAGCAGAAAAAAGACAAGGTATTTCAGGATAATTTCAAGTATTTAATTATCAGAAGAACTATGTATACCCTGTTCATATAGTTATTTACGGCATCTTTCTGTATCGATCTCAACCTCTGGTCCCCTTTAGGCTTATTTGTGTCAACAGATTTTAAACTCTGGTTGGATTTACGCAATTCTTCATCCTGTAAAACAAATTTTTTCTTTCTTTGTTTTTTTGAGTAAAAAAATTGGAAAGCAAAAAGTTAAATGAAAGCATTTCTGATAGCTTGCAAGTAGTTTTAAATCATTTTCTGAAATTAGAAATGTATTTCAATAACTACTGGCATAACAACACACTGGGTAAAAAAAAAAACATTTTAAAATTTCAACAATTTGTATGCAGCCTTAACCATAGCCAGAAAAAGGGTCTAAACAGCAAGCTAAAATCATTCCAACTTATTTGAGCATAATGGTTTATAACCAGCTAAAACAGATGCAGTAAGTTAGTACAGTTCCAACTATGACCTAGCCAAGTCTGACTAGGTTCTGAACTGAAAGCTGTCCCCTAACTTCCAACACCTTAAGTACCTAGTCTTCCTGACATTTAGGTTCTTTCACAAAAATACGATCTACCTGATTCAGATTTGATCTTTTGGATGTTGGTAAAGCACTTCTCGTGCTTGCAGCTGATCCTGGTGTTCTTGTTGCAGGTTTTGTAACCTTTGAGGCAGGTGGGTGGCTCTTGTCCATTTGTTTTGTTCTTCGCATCACACCTGGTGCAGCCTTCTGGCTGTCTTCTGTTGGACCGTTGACTGTTGGAGCATCATGAGAGGGGTGTTGTGGGGTGGAACCTTGTCTTCCACCACTTGGAGCATGTGATGGAACTGTTCCATTAACCTGTTCCTCAATTGGGCCACTAAAAGACAACAACAGAAATTAAAACTGCAAAACTCTGAGCTATCAAATACAACAGGAAAACCTAAGCAAGAAAAATCTGTCGACAATGAAATGAAAAGATCTATATTTCATACAAAATACAAAACACTGGAAAGGGAAGTAACCTTGATTTTTGTTTGGCCTTTGAATTATACTTGGTAAGCAACTGAAACAGGGAGGTATTGCATTTTATCTTTTTCCAATAAGTTATAAAATGACCAAAAACAGTCCTTGATACCAGAATAACCTATCACTCTCTAAAGTTAACACTTGCCCTGGTAAATTTCTTAATTCAAAATGTCCATATTCCAATTTATCAAATTTTCAGGGATAATATTGACCGGAGATTTATCAACTGAATAACTGGCAGTACATATTATGATCAGACTGCAAGCAAATACTGAATAATTAAGGTCTGCATTGATATCAACAGCACTACAATAACTGTTAACAGGTTGGATAAATCAAAGTTTAGAAAAAACTACTGGACTGTTTGTAACTGAATACTTACGAAATTGCCTTGGTAATTGGTTTATAAATTGATAATAAATACTCCTATGACTATGTGCTATCTTGTTTATAATCTAATCAAGTCAGGTTATTACAAATTGATCTAAAACTTAATCTTTGTAGCCCTTACTTTGTTAATGGCTGACTAGGATGGCCTGCAGCAGGCAGTCTCTGGTTTGAGTCAGATACTGTCCGTCTGTATGGCTGGTTGCTGTCACCTGAGCGCCTCTCCTCTTTGAAACTGTTGGAGGCACTTACACCTGGCTTCCTACAAAAATACAAATAGAATCTAACCTTATTCCAGTTAACAAAAATCTCTTGTGAACCAACTGATGGTGTTTTTAGACATTCTTTTTAAGCCTTAATTTCCATTCATTTCTAATCTACTGTCTTTTTTATCATTACATTTTGTTCTTGCCTTTCACCCAAATCTGTTCACTGTACGAAGTTTTTAACAATCATGCATAAAACTACCTTAAATCCATGCTTTTAAAGGGAAAAACTCTAAGCAATGACATCAAGCAATTTTTCTTCTTCTTTGTTTCAATTTCTGTAGATCAGGATAACATTAAGATATACCTTATTGATTTCATTTAAAAAAGAGCACTCATAGAAATACAGTTTTATAAAATACTTATAATTTGGGAAAAAAATCAAAATTCATCTTCAACTGAAACCATACAGAACATTTAGAATTTAGAACATACTGAGTATTCAAATTTACTGTTTCAATCATTAAAATATCCTATACCAATGAGAAACAATTTCTAATATTTTTACAAGAAAAAAAAAAAGAAAAAAGAAAGCTGTCAAATACATTGTGAAACAGAAAAGTTTGGAAGAAGACACATTTCCCACAAGCATGCAGAAGATTTGCAAGACATGCATAAGTCACAATTTCCCTCACCCCACATTATATAAATCTTCCTCCAACACAATCAAAAGATATGTTAGTATACTGATTTTCAGAACTTTTTTGTGCTTTTTTCCCCACAAGTGAATAATTCCTATATTTGAGCACATCAATTACTAAGTTTAATAATGGAACTAATTTTCAGATGTTTCAACATTCTTGGACTAAAACTGTAAAAATTGTTTATAACCAGTAACATCAAAACACATGTAGTTGGAAACAAAAGGGATTTTATAAAGTAGTTACAATCACTCCAATGTGTTGGTAACATACCTGTAATGTGGGTACGAGTCTAGAGGCATGCTGTTAGTGCAGTCATGCAGGTTGCCATAGCGACCATGCTCCTGGTTGCCATAATGATCATGTTCCGTGTTATCACGGTGATCAAATTCTCTTGGCTCAGGTTGTTCACGCACTGGACTCATTTGTGCTACTTGGTTAGAATAGTCTCTATACGCTGTTTGCAAAACTGAGGTATTTTGGTGACTGATTTCACTAGATGGAGACACCTGCTGTATATTGTGGTATCTATGTAAGTTCACATTTTGCTGCTGTGTAGGTGATATGTGCTGCCCACTCTGTCCATACTGAAATGAATTTGGTCTACTGGGACCACTGTAACTATTAGTGTACTGGCTTTCTGAACCTTGCCTTGAATGTTCATAGCTTGTTGTGTGATAACCAGGACTGTTTGAGCCAGTGCTTGGACTTTGTCTGAGCGGAGTATGACCATTTCCATGGTAAACTGGACTTTGAGGTGAATTTACTGGACTATACTGTTGACTATTATGGAACTGACCAGCACTATGCATCTGCTGAGCTGAACCTTGTCCATAGCCAGAATGAGATTGCACATGGGCAATATGACCCTGCACCGAAACATTGGGACTCTGCCCATGGACACCATGACTTTGTCTTTGCACACCTGGACTATGTCCTTGGTAACCAGGATTGTGTGGTCCTGAAGTTCTGTAAGTCTGAACAGGTCCATTATATACTGGACTAGTTGCTTTATTATGATCACTGTATCCTGACTGTGAGTGAGAATAATCATGAAAGTTTGTTCGACTGGCAACATTATGGCTTGGACTGACTGGACTACTTGCCCCAGGTACAGGAGAATTCCAAGCTTCATGCTGATTGGCTAGAGGAGAAGGTGGTGGAGGCCATGCATGGTTACTGTTGTTGTAGTTGTATGAACTGTTGGTTTTAAAATAGAAGCTGTAAAGACAAGACAATAAAGCAATGCAAAAGTAAGATTTTACAACTCGGCTTAGCTTCAGACAGAAAATACAGCTGAAAATAAAAAGGCATGCAAGCAACGTCTTAATCACTTTTTCAACTTTTCACAGCCTTTGGTCAAAATTAGCTGCCTTGTTTCCTTTCTTAATTTCTGTCATTTAAATGAAGATAGGATAATCTGGTTGCATTTAGGAGAGTTTTCACGAAATGAGCTACTGTTCCACAGAAAGAGAGCAATAGGCCCTGATCAACTTCTGAAAGAGCCCTTAAAGTTAATTTCCTGGAAAAGACATTGCTCTTTTCTAAAATAAATAGATCCTTACTTACACAGGCCCTAAGACACAAGAACTGGCTCTCACATACTGTTTAGAATTTCTAAAATACTAAATGATCATTCAAATTTCTTATAGGTCAAGGTCACATATAAACAACTTTAGTGAATTAAATAAATTAAAGCCATCTCCCAAGTGTTTTGAGAAATATTTCTCAGTTTTCTTTGTAAAATAGAATGCATGTTCGCTCTTCTGCATCAATAGTATTCCAACACACAACCTCATACAGTCGTTCCCATTTGACCATTAGCATACCTATTTGAGCAAATTAATATCTTTCGCAAGCAACTGAATTTTGAAGCCTTTGCATAAACAGATACAATATTGCATGTTAACTATAAAGCAAAAAGTTGACATAAAAATTAAACACTAAGAATCAATCATTTCATTCCTAACATATGATCAATACCCGAGTAACTTCATACAACTGACTGGTCTTACTCACTTATTTAAAAAAAAAAAAAAAAAAAATGAACACAGTCCTTAAAATCAATATATCTATATATATATTCCTGTCTTATAAATTTCACCTGATGACGTAACACAAATAACAACCTTTTTTGTTTTCCTTCTGACATAACAATCAAATATGTCATTAAAATGCCTTGATATTGTTCACAATTCACACTCCGAACAGGTTAGTAGGAAGTATTCATGTCAAGGCAGCAAGAGCAAATGGCATGCAGAAGGTGCCAAGTTCAAGCGCTTGGTAGAATTCTTAACAAAATGAGAATATCTAAACTTTCCCCATTAGAAAAAAAGAAAAAAACACTGAAATTCAGTAACTGCCCTAGAACTCAATCTTGATTACTGTTATCATTACTGTTATTATTATGAAATGTGTTGCCACTTAACAATAGCTAAAATGTAATTTTCTGAAATATTTCTTGTGTTTATTTTGGTTAGGAAAAAAAAATCCTTTCTGGTGTAAAACTGATAATTATGAAACACAGATTATGAAGCACAGAAAGTAGTCCCCTGAGATAACTGAAGCTGGGACTACTTTCAGTAAAAGGTCCATTTCAAATCTGTGAAAACATGTTACATGAGAATAGTTAGTACAAGTCAGAAATAGGAAAGAAGAATGGCAGAAAATATAATAAAAATACACTTAATTTAGCTGCGATATCTTTGATAATAAACTTGGCTTTTGTCTGCAACAATAATGTAGTAGATACAATAACAATTGTTATGTCATAAATAAATGTAAGCTATAGACTAGCATAAATTTAGTATCAACAGCAACTATCATTCAATTTTTTCTGAAGTTTTTTTTTTTCTTGTTTTTTCTTTTTTTCTGAATATGGCAACTCATCACAGTATTGTAATAATTACAGAATGACACATGTTTTTTTCTTTAAATGGAGATGTTTATCTCTTAGTTTTGCTTATTTTCAGAGCAAATCAAGTTCAGGTGACCATTTTTGAAGTTATTTTTTATGCAGCTATACACGAAAACACAAACCCTACCACTTCACGTGATATTTCAAAGTCACACAGTATTAGATAAAGCTAGGCTTTACTGCAAACAAATCCATTTTACCATGATTATGTACCTAGTGTGAGTAAAAAAGGAGACTAGCTTTATAAGGAAGAACCCTTGACACATTCACTAAAAATGACCAGCTACCAAGAACAAATATAAATACATGTATATGATCTTCAAAAGAATATTTTCAAAAAAAAAAGAAAAATTGTCCTAAACCTTCAGCTATGCAATATATATAATATATACAGAAAATTCCATTAATTATTTTATATCCACATATAAATATGGGTCTTTCAACACAGGTTTGAAAAACTTCGGACTAACTTTGAAACCAGAGCTTTTCCTAGATACTGTTTAATTTTTCTCTAATCTGTCAAAATTCACCGTTATTTTCATTGTGTATTAAAAACATTAAATGTAATTTAAAACGAAGGTGATACATTTTCTTATAGGTGGAAAGAGCAATCTTTGAGTAAATCCCAGTTGTTTTTTTCCTTTGTGTGTGTGTTTATGTGTTGTGTGTGTGTGTGTGTGTGTGTGTGGGGGGGGGGGGGGGGGGAAGGGGGAATTTATTAAGACTACTATAGTTAGTCAAAACACAGCTACCTGTAAATTCTGGTTCATTAATAATGGTTAACTACATTCAAATTCTACAGCCTCACAGAGCAATAAGTTAACCGCCTAAACTTGTTAATGGCAGTTTTGATGAAATTTACCCAAACTATCACGTAAACATAGATGTCTCCAGTTTTGATTATGTATAGAATGTCAAACTTTACTTGACAATAAACTTTGACCATATTTGCATAATTACATAGTTATTATTCTACAACCTAACATAATGACTTATTCTTCTTACAGATTTCAAATTCATCTGTGTGAACTAAGTGAGTGAGTGAACTCATGCTTAACAGTTCAGCAACTAAGGTCATATCAGCACAGGCCAAACCAGGGATTGAAACAGCAACTTTCTGATTCACAATCCGACGTGTTAACCACAAACCCACCGAGGATGGGGCTAGTTCATCTGATGAAAGAACGTAACAGCTAAATGTACCATTTAACTATTTCCTGAACTTTTGAACAGTACATGACTGAAACTAGGCTAAAAAAAGTATTATTTTTGTCTAAAAGATCTGACCTAATTACCTACTTCTGATTTCGTCCTGTTAACCAATGCCTTAAAGTGTAGAGAATTTTGAAAATTGTCGAGACAAAATACTGGTACACTCTACATATGAAGAAGTGTTGACTCATAATATCACAATTTCCATCAATACTTTGTACAGTACAGCTCATGTGATTTGTACAAATTTTGCACTTCCAGAGCGAATGTGGTTGCACAAACTCCCAAAATCCGCTGAAAAATTGCCTTGAATCTCTGCCATTTAAGGTTACCTAAAAATGCCACATTTTAAAGCGTTAAAGTGTTTCCATGGAGATTCTCCATTCTAATGCTTCATCACCAGTTTTTTGACAAATATTTCCCTAATGTATAAAATTTATACATGTCAAACACCACATATTTAATTGTACTTTGACAGTTTCAATTATATCTATTACCTTTTGTAGTTTGTCTTTTGTAGTTCATTTGTGAGTGGAATAATGCAGGTGCGGCATGGACAAGTTTGAAAATGTGAAAATCGCAGTAATTTAAGTTAATTAACAAGATGTCAGGTAGGTGTTCAGTAGTTTTGCTGCAAATATATTTGTAGTCAGCAGTGTTCTTTTTCTACACATCCCCTCTCATGCACTGGGTATGAATGATCAAGTCATACAATACCCAACCTTTCTAATGCCTGTAATTTCAGTCAACATTGTTGAACAAAAAAAAATACCCACATGAACATTAAGAAAAAAAATCCTACTAAGTAAACATCCTTACATCGATTTTCACACAAAGTGTGGTTTTACTTTATAAAGATTTTTAGAAATTAGGTGCTGTTGTTCCCACTTTAGAGCATGCAGTGTCTGAAGCTTGTAAAGTGACGTAATGTGAATATCAGTTGGGAGAATTTTATGGAAAATTTCTTTCACTCAATGTTAAAAGTCATATCTTATATTTAGGAACCAATTTATGACTGTGACCCAAATATATCATGAGAGTACTGATCATAGGTCATAAGACCAACATTTTTAAGTCATCTGTCAAAACATGTTACGGTTCAAAATATAAGGCATCTTAAAACATGAAGATAATTAGTTAGTAAATATGAAATTTTACTAGACAAATAAACATTTCAGTGAACTGAATGCAAAAAGAAATTGCAGATATTTGCATAGGGTTGATACAATGCAGTTTCAAAGTAAATTCCATCCATTAACAGAATTAATTCATCTGCGTGACACCTCTATGATTTAGGGAGTTTCTCAACAGATTCTCAGCGAATTTCCTCCTACTGTCGGCCAAGTTTAAGAAGTAAAATGTACACATCACACAAGCTGTACTGTAGCTAAGTCAATTTATACTCAGATCAGCTGAAATCTGGAGACCCCACACAGGTTAACGTCTTGTTTCACACACTACTGCTCAAGTTTCAAAGCTGGTCTTCTTCTATCTTCACAGATTGTACAATGCAGCATATCTGAAAGGCTAATACCTTTCCACTGTGATACCACCTCATTTAACTATTAATACAAAGTGACTTTTAATTGTTAAATAAATCAAGTCCGAAATATAGTTTTTAAAACTTCGTTTTATAATTTCGTTTCAGCATAATAGATCTATTATCATTAAAATGACCAACAAATTTCCCATTTTTTTTTTTTTTTCCAGAAATGTACATCTTAACCGAATAAAAACTTGACTGTTTAGAAAAAAAAAACTGCATTGCACAACTGTCTATTAACTTAAACTAGAAAGAAAAACCCCAGACCGACCAATACCTAAGAGAGTTATCAACTGTATGTCTCCTTGAATGCTTCACTCTGCAATCAGTGTAACATTTTGAAATATCATCTTTTTTTTTTTTTTATAACATAAATGAAATGTTTCTGTCTAATTCTGCTTTCATTAAAAAGTATATCGCCTTCATTTTTTACAATTTTGCTAGTCACCTCAGCAAATGTTGCCTTTAAACTTAAGAATATCCAGTTCAATATGGTTGTCTTCTTCTAATAAAACATGCTTGAAAGATGAAAAAAAAAGAAAATTTATCGACCTGAAAGTGAAATAAAGGAAAATTATGCATGATAAAAGCTAACACTTACTTGCACCAGATCAAACACCAGAATTCTACAAAATTAATGCCAAATTTACTGTGACCCATATATCATTCAGAAACAACAACTATTATATGTCAGAAAACAAAAAAAGTAATTATCTATAACTACTTGACAACATACGTACTTATTTTCAGCTTTGTGTTGTTTGGCTTCTTCTTGATGCCGTAATTCTTCTAATCGCCGTGCTTCCTCTTTTTGGCGCGCCTCTTCCGCTTTCCTCGCCTCGTCCTCTGCTGCTTTTCGCGCTTGCTCTGCAAGACGATGTTCTTCTTCTCGTCTTTTGGCCTCTTCAGCCTTTAGAAAAGTGACAGAATACTTTCTAACCAAATGACAGATTCATTCAGTATTTGACAATGGGGAAGGACACTTACAGTGTACTAAAGGGGTTAAACGAAATTATTTCTTGTTGGAGACTTAAAATAAGAGCATTTCTCTGTCAACTCAAATGAACTATCAGCTGAGCTCATTATGATAACTTTCTCTTTGAATGATTTAACATTGTGAGTCACAAACAAAACAATAAACACAGTTTTTGTTGTTGGAGTTTCATATTTTTAGTCCCCTCTCGGACTTTTTCCTCTCGGAAGTTAAAACATAATTATAAATACAAGTCAATTTTAAATTAATGCATTCAAGGAAATTATAGTTAATAGATCACTTTTGATCTGCTGCAATCTACATTCGGTTGATTGCTGTAATTTTCACAGAGAATACCTCTGGTGTCTACAACAGGACACAGATATTTATAAATATGCAACATTTACCATACATCTATAGAGACTGACAGACAGAATAGTGTCCATGAACAATTATCTTTACCTTGGCTTGTGTTACAAGGCTTATCCAAATAAAATATTTCAAATATTATCAACAGATAATGAATCTATTAAGAGACAAGAATATTACCGTAAATTATCAACAGACATGATTATTATCATGCATTATCAGCAGACATGACATTATTATATCATAAAAAGACAAATCAAACCCTAGTATTTGTTCTTTGCCTTTCTCTTATTAAATACGAGTCTTCCTCTTTCACATTCAAAACAGCAATGTTAACAGAAACTTTTTTCTTGTACCTCTTCCCGCTGTTTATCTAGTAATGCCCGCTGTTCATCCTGTATGCGCTGTGCTGCGCGTCGTCGCTGTTCCCTCTCCTCCTCCTCTTCTTGCTGTATGCGTAATTGTTCTGCAATCTTTTTACGATTCTCGTAATCTTGTTTCTGTCTCTGTAATTCCTGTCCAAGACAAAATCAAATTTACACATACACAAGAGAAGAAAATTTAGTGTTTAGACAAAATACTAAAATAGAGTTTACAGGAAGTGTAAGGAACAAATAAAGTTCTATAAAGTGAACAAAATGACAGAGATATGAAAGTGATACTTTATTGTTAAATAGAACCCAGAGGTATAAAAATAAATGTATAAAAGATTGGTATTATTTTCAGAGAAAACCAGTTTCCCAGCCATGTGTAAGGCTTCCTTTTAAAAGCAAAATGACTGGAACGTTAGTGACAGTTCAGGTGATCAGCAGTGATATTGTTTCAGATAATATGTTGCCTCCAGTTCAGGAAATATTTTAGTGAACTCACACATTGCAAGCATGCAACTACTGACAAAAACTGTAATGCATAACTCTGGACATGTTTACATGCATGGAAAGGCAAACAAAACCAAAAAAAGAGAGAAAAAATTAGATAGATAGAAAAATCTACGAACTAACCCTCGTAAATTCATCTTCTAAACTGGTGCCCAATACACTTGGAGCATCTCCAGCTCCTCCAGGACCTGGCCCTTGAGGTGTAGGGGGTGTAAGTGGGGTCTGGAGATTGCTTGGATACAAGGTGGGTGGGGTAACAGGACTCGAAAACTGAGATTTTGAAGAAGATGACCCTGGTGTTAATGTTTGTGGAGGGGATGGTCTCTCAAGACTGTCTGATGACAAACGGCTGTTTATGCGCTGTGGTGGTTCTGGAGGTTCCCGCCGAGGTTCTCTGAGTGGCGGATATACCCTCTGCTCCCTGCATACAGCAGCGGCGGCTCTCATGGCAAGGTTGTTACTGTCTACCAGATGCTGGGGCTCAGCCAAGCCCTAGAAATGGTTAATAGCAAACGAGGCATGCATAAGAACTAACTCTGTACTGTGCTATGTTGCGGAAGACAAACAAACTATACTTTTGAACATGCAAACAGAAGAAATGGTATTGATGAGCTATGTAATAATATAACAAATATTATGTGTTACAAGAATTAATATGTATAATTGTAACTGATAACTAAGTTTATATATTATGATTAAATATACATATGAGTAATTTCCTCTAGAAACAGTTTCTTTAAAAACACAGGAAAATATACACTGCTCTTTACTTAAGAATACTGACTATTCAAAATAAAAGATAGAAAACTGTTAAAATACTTACAAGCTTTCATAAAAAAATCATTTGCAAAAGTTGAATTCTAAAGAGAACAAACTAATTCTATAAGCAAATGGCAAATAAACTTGAAAATTATAAAAATAAATACAGCCATAATTTAAAGATATATTTACTAAAAGCAACATCCCATTTGGAGGTAACCATTATCACTCTAACATTATACTGTATCTCTTACTTACAGTAAGACTTTTGAGGTCAAGTAGTATGAACAAATGAATATATCATCTTACAAACAACAAAGGCTAGACAAACCAGTATTGCTATCAAAGAAAGAAACATGAATGTCACACAGTTTTGGGATAGCCAGGCTTACTCAAGTGTGCTCAGGTATACAAATTGATCCATAAATCAAATATCAAAATGGCTATTAAATTGAACAAGATGCAAAAGACATGGCCTAGCGAGTCCTGTTAATGTAAGGTAAGAATGATTAAGAAAAAGGATAATTTTTATACAAAGCTGACCTGCAATTCTTTTCAGAGATTATTTCACAACTGTGGCAGTATACCAGAACAGTGACCTTTCATTTAAGAAGTAAAAGTCATCTGTCAGAGCAAACCAGTCCTCTTTTTTAAGGCAATATGAATCCTATTCATGACAGCTTTTTATCTCAGAAGAAGGCCTACTCTCAGTCCTACAGCCTTCCCAACCTCATATATATGTTTTTGCCAGGTTACAAGGAAGGTCAATAAAGATGATTTTTTTAAATACATGATATTATCCACTTATTAATTAAACATGAAAACATTTGTTAAAATACATAAAACAAGAACAGAAATATACGGCACTGAACTGTCGCTACAAAAAAGCCTTAAATATCTGTGTCTTATAACAACACAAGCCAGGAACCATGCAATACTCTGCTTCAAATCTGTAACTTTGAACCCTGGGAACCATTTGGGCCATGCAATAACTGACCTAATATTAATAATACTCTCAAATACACATCTGAATAGGTTTAACAATTGACAGCATCAACAAGCCAGGAACCATGCAAAGGGTTTGCTTTACTTCCTTTGGGGACCAGCCACACTTACAGCAAGGAAATATTACTTACTTCCTGTGGGGACCAGCCACATTTATCCACACTATCTGTTGTACTGTAACCAGAGTCACTACTCAACACTGTATGGCGTTTCCACTTGTCTGGAGATTCCATTAGATTTCTGAATTCTTCTGATGAACTATTAGAATGGAAAAATACATGAATATAGCATGAAACTGTCACAACAACGCCAAATTAATTTTGTCTAATAAATGGTTAATTATGATCCCTACTGGATATGGATGTAAACTGTCTCTTAAAATGTGTTTTTCCTTCTGTGGATTTTAACTATGTTTAAATCTTCCAAAAAAGATTTTACAGGGTTTTACAGAAGTTATATCAACCATGAATAACAGGACTACAAAACAGAACCACTTATGCTCAAAGGAAAAGGTTTAGACTGACATAATCAACTTTCAATCAGTAGAAAATCAACTATTTTGTTTCTTACAAATTCAGCCTCAACTACACAACTGAACAGGAGTTGCTCGTAATATTTTGTTATTAGACAGAAACAAGAAGCACAACATGTTCTATGAAACCTAGCCTCTCTGTTTTCAAGAGTCTAACAACTGGGTTAAATGAGGGTATCTTCGGTAAAAAAAAAAAAATGTCTTGCCAAAAGCACAAAGCATCTGAGCCCTCACATCCTTAAACAGAAAATTTATGCAAATACATACACAGACTGAGCTGCAGGTAATGACTTCCTAAATCTCTTCAATTCTACTTCACCAAGCATGCCCAGACGGGCCTTGTCTTCTCGTATGGCAATAATGGTTAAATATTTCATGATATGTTGCTTCCCTTTTGTACATACCTGAAAAAAGAGGAAATTAAAACTTGTACTTTTCTTGTTCAATAAACTTTAACCTGACTTGTATAAGTCAAGTTTAAAAATGAACATTTTTTCTGCAAGTGGTCAATCATGTCGAGTCTTTTTTCGAATTTTGATGTGTCAGTCTTAATTGACTTGCATACAATAGTTATGTTGCTTTTACTTCCTACATAATAACACAACAGATAATACAAAACAGAAATCTAGTTTTCGTGTGCTAGAAACTTACAACCTTGAGTACAACTAGAGCTATTACTGATATGATAAATACACATTCCACCTTGTCACACAGGAACAAAAGCAATAGGATATCCCAAATGCTATCTTAAATGACAATTGCATTTTACGCTACTACACATCATATTCCATATCATTACAACATTCCAAGGTGAAATTATTAATCAGAAACCATTTCCTTACTTTAAGTAACAGTGGCCTTGACCTTGATAGCAGACACCCTAGGTAATTCTAAGCGACAATTGTGTAGAAGCTACTTTAACCAAGTGCGGTAAAGATAATTTCTTAAACTTTAGCACCGCTACAAATAATTCTTTCTTTACTACATGACTTACATGAGCGGGTGGGGTAGTTAATGGGTTGTTATTTAAGATGATGTCCTCGAGTGTCTCTATACGCCGGAATACTGTGGGAATTTTTGACACCCTGTTTGATGATATATCCAACTTTCTAAGGTTTAACTTGCTGATTTCTGAAAAAAAAAAACAACAACAAATGAACAGTAATTTCCTTATCAATGTTTTTTCTGATTAGAAGAATATCATTTAACAGTTGAAGTAATTTCATTTCCATCAAGTCTTGCTTTATTTCAAATTCTGATCAAATTACATGTGGATAGAGGGGGCAATGTTTCCATCTTTTATAGGTTCCAAATAGTTTCAACACAGTCAACATCCAAATACATATAACAATTGTGTCTCATAAAAAATTACAATGGAGAGTGTATTAAATGCATTAAGTGATAGGAATGCCATTTTCTGACAGTGTATTAAAGAAGTATATTGTTTTTGTAAAGAAAACAGACATAGAAATCAATCTCTATGGATACTAACCAACAGGCAGTTCTTGTAAAAGGTTGCGTCTAACATTGAGAGATTTCAGGGATTTGAGATCACCAATTTGTATAGGAAGGTGTGAGATTTCATTACAACTAACATCCTGTAAAAATAACAAAATACACATGAATAAACCACAGATAAAAAACATTCAGTCCAGGAATGTAGGAAGTGCATAAATAAACATGAATTTTTTTTAAAATCTTTTAACAGACATAAATTGTAGAACGCACATTTTACCTACTGATTATTCAACGAAACAAAAAGCACTTCAACCAACATAAAGCAATCACATTCTTAATTGTTTAACAGCAAACAGTTTTGCCAATACCATATATTATAATGTCACTATACCAATGACCAAGTGTATACTATTTAGTGTTGTTAGATGAGATACTTTGAAAGGTTTCACAGTAACATTCTGCTAATTATTTCAAGATCATACAAAAAAAGCCATCTTTATAACTAAAACTTGAAAACTTTAGACCATTTAACCCTGAACCTACTGAATTTTTGAAATGGATTTGTCCAGCTTTAAATTTGGAACAGTCCATTCAAAGTTTAAGGGATTTCAATATCAAAATACAAAAATTGAGCTACCAACAGTATAGAGCCTGGTCAGACTGCACGGATGTGCAGGCTGGCCTGGCTCTATACTGGTGGCAAAGGCTAATCAATTTCGGTTCCAGCAGGTTTAGTGTTAAGGTGCGATTTTTCAACCAATGGTATTTTGAATGATTTACTATTAAGACCATCCTCTGACAGGCGTTATTTAAGTTATTAACAGAACTTTACTGAACACAGTTTCAAATTTCAACACTCCTCTAGAACACGGTGCCTATACCATGTGACTTCGATGGATATGTGTGGGTGTACAAAATGTAAACAAAACGTCGATTGAGGTATCATTTTTACGATATTTTTTTAAATACATCATAATTTTTCATCGGATAGAGTTGAGGGCCCGCTCCCTTTGGTAACACAAACTGTCCCCAAATGTTTCTCGCAAATATTTTGTAGTTTTTTAATAAAGTGAAACGGCGCGTTTTAAATTGCTAATGATATGTGTGGAAGCATATCTTAAAAACGATGCTAAATCCACCTTTATAGTTTGTTTAAGAAACCTATTATATGACCGGAGCGAACAATATTTGATACAGAATAAACATTGTGTGTGGAATGCATTTAGTTCAACAAGTGAACAAAATAATGCCAAATAATTCAAAAGAGATATCTGTGGAATAGGTTTTTAAAATGATATGTGTGGAAGCAATATTTCAACGTAACCACTATCAACATGGTTTTTGGCAAGAAAAACATTGTTGCACAACATCAAGTCGGCGCAGAAGATTCTGAAGACGCGAACATATCGGATTCATGAAATTTTACACATACAGACTATTTAAATAACTGAAGAATCGTTAGTGCATTTAATAGACCATCTGTGAGTGGAATTCGTACTCATGCCGCCTCGATCATAGGTCGTATTTTAAGGGATCGCGTGTTAAGAAAATGTTGATCAGTATCGAACATGATCATTTTCATTTTCATACCGATGAAGCATTTCATCAGCTCTTCAAGTTAATAGCTTAGTTTTTATTTCAGTTATTTCTGTTCAGTGAAACGACATGATAATAAGGAAAGATTAATTGTCAATAACAACTTGTACACGATTTTTGCTATACTTTTAATAATATCAAAAATAGTCTGAGCACCGACTGATAGAATCGTTTAACAGCATAATAACATAAAAATTGTTGCACGGAAAAACTGTATAATTCTGTTAGTGCGTGCGTTGTAGGTGTGTCTTTTTCATTATGTCTCCCCTACAATCCCAAGATATTGTTTTTCTACTTTCCGTCCGTCTGTATGTCTGTCTGTATGTCACAAAGTTTGTCTGCCCTTATTCTTCATAACCGATGGTTAGATTTCAATGGGTCTTGCTATGTTTATTTGGTACTAAGCCAAGTTGAGAAAATCTTTTTATAATCTGATTAATATCACCATAACAGATCTTTAAAACTTAAAACTACACTAGCTAACAATTACTTATCTTAAATTTTGTCAAAATCAGACAAAGGGTTAAGGATATCTGCTCATATCAGTTCCAATTATGACAAATAAAGGCCCATTACTCCACTTAAACAGCCAACCGGATCACATCAACGTAACTTATAAATACTTTTGCTAAAAATCATTTCGGTGAAGATTTTTCAAAATCAGAAACGTGATTAGGGAAATATACCAATAAGAAATCAATTCTGAACAAATGGAGGCACCTCCTTCCACTTAAAATCGTCGGTCCGGAACAAACCAACCATACTTGTAACTACACTTACTAACAAGCATGCATGTAAAGTTTTGTCACAATCAGACAAGTGGTAATTGAGATATGCCCATATGTGTTCAAATTTTGACAATCAAGGTGAATAAAAGCTCTAAAATTCTGCCGACTGGAGCAAATCAACTTAATCTGTACTTGCTTAAGTCATTCCTGTGAACTTTTTTAATAAGACTAGCTGTTTTAGAGATATGCCAATATGTGTTCACTTTCGGAAATACAATGTCCCATAACTTCGCTGGAAATCTTTGAATCGGAAAAAGCTGAAGATTTTCTCAACTTGGCTTAGTACCAAATAAACATAGCAAGACCCATTGAAATCTAACCATCGGTTATGAAGAATAAGGGCAGACAAACTTTGTGACATACAGACAGACATACAGACGGACGGAAAGTAGAAAAACAATATCTTGGGATTGTAGGGGAGACATAATGAAAAAGACACACCTACAACGCACGCACTAACAGAATTATACAGTTTTTCCGTGCAACAATTTTTATGTTATTATGCTGTTAAACGATTCTATCAGTCGGTGCTCAGACTATTTTTGATATTATTAAAAGTATAGCAAAAATCGTGTACAAGTTGTTATTGACAATTAATCTTTCCTTATTATCATGTCGTTTCACTGAACAGAAATAACTGAAATAAAAACTAAGCTATTAACTTGAAGAGCTGATGAAATGCTTCATCGGTATGAAAATGAAAATGATCATGTTCGATACTGATCAACATTTTCTTAACACGCGATCCCTTAAAATACGACCTATGATCGAGGCGGCATGAGTACGAATTCCACTCACAGATGGTCTATTAAATGCACTAACGATTCTTCAGTTATTTAAATAGTCTGTATGTGTAAAATTTCATGAATCCGATATGTTCGCGTCTTCAGAATCTTCTGCGCCGACTTGATGTTGTGCAACAATGTTTTTCTTGCCAAAAACCATGTTGATAGTGGTTACGTTGAAATATTGCTTCCACACATATCATTTTAAAAACCTATTCCACAGATATCTCTTTTGAATTATTTGGCATTATTTTGTTCACTTGGTGAATTAAATGCATTCCACACACAATGTTTATTCTGTATCAAATATTGTTCGCTCCGGTCATATAATAGGTTTCTTAAACAAACTATAAAGGTGGATTTAGCATCGTTTTTAAGATATGCTTCCACACATATCATCGCAATTTTAGCAATTTAAAACGCGCCGTTTCACTTTATCAAAAAACTACAAAATATTTGCGAGAAACATTTGGGGACAGTTTGTGTTACCAAAGGGAGCGGGCCCTCAACTCTATCCGATGAAAAATTATGATGTATTTAAAAAAATATCGTAAAAAATGTTACCTCAATCGACGTTTTGTTTACATTTTGTACACCCACACATATCCATCGAAGTCACGTGGTATCGGCACCGTGTAGAAAGCCTGTGACATTTAATGAAGAGAGTTTTTTCAGCCATTATTATGATGATGCCTCATCAAATAACAACACAACATGCTGTACTCAAGAGCTCACATATCTTATAAACTCAGTTTAATCTTTACAATTGTTTATTCACAGATGTGGCCAAATAATAAAGTTGAAATATCTGCAATTTCTCTAAACAATAATGATACAAGGTACATACCAGTTCCATGAGTTTATCGAGCACCCCAATCTCTTCTGGCAGGGAGACTAGACGATTGTGACTGGCTATCAACACTTCTAGTGCTTGGAGTTGACTTATGAAAGACGGTATAACTGACAACTGGTTTCGACTGAAAACAAAAATACGCTAACTTGAATATTCAATTAATAATGTTCACTGAATTATTTTCATTCCTTTCCAGTACTAAGCTAAAAGTTGTAGCAATACAACTATGTTACCTGACTTGGGTAACGAGCCCTCATCATGTTTAGCAATGTTTGCAAACTTGAAACATAGAGAAAGGTATCTGAGGCAAAGGTGTACAAAACAAAGACTTGCAAAGCATGGCTGGCCCTTTCCAAAGGATTGGCAAACTAGTTGTGAAACATCAAAAGTAAAACTGGTTCTGAATATAGAAATACTTGTGCCAAGCAATTTAAAAATAAATTGTGTTAAGTACAAAGAGATATATATAAAGAGTGGACAAAAAAAATATCGGTTGGCAGTATTCTCTATTATTTGGTGGTATAGAAGAACAGACAAAGGAAAGACAGACAGACAAACAGACAGACATATAGTTTGCTCATATCTGAACACTAGTACAGAGTTTTTAAAAATCCTGTGATGTACCACAAAGTTATGGACTTGACACAAACATAAAGGCTCAGACAGTATTCTACATTTTTGGACAATGACTTGTGACCTTGGAACCTCAGGTCTAGTATGTAGCACATCAACTCAATGTGGTAACATATCAAATGGCAGAGTTATAGAAAAGAAAAATTGTACATAAATGTTCATATATTGGATAAATATTGTGATCACTATCATTAAGCACTCTTGTCCCAGGGGAATGAAAAACAGTAAAGAAAACTGATGAATATCTTTAACTATATTATGTAACGTATAAATGTACCTAAAATACTTGCTACAAAATAAATGCTTCCGTTTAAAGTTTTATGATTCTAGAAAATCTGACTTGCTGACTTGGAAATGTTATGTTGTCTATACTGTCTACATTTTGTGCAAATTTCTACCAGTTACTTCCGAGTAGACACATGGGTGTATCTACAGGCAAGAATTAAACACATTTTATCAGTATGAGTAACTCTATAGGCAACATAAATATCAAGAGGTGTCTTCATTTTGGAGCCATAGTGATTATTTTTGCCTCCTCTGAGACAATTAGGGCACCTCTAGACAGGAATCTACAATAAAATGTGCATTACTGATGTATCATATCAGGTAATATGCTAAAAGCAATGTCTTAACATTTTTTTGAGAAAGCTTATATATCACAGACATGCTAATGCAGGGAGTAAATCAAATCCTTATCGCACATATTCATAATTTTTTTAGCTCTTAAAATGTCATGTGTATCCACTTTACTTATTTCTACAATACAAAATATGCATAGAAAATCCTGTTAGCTTTGGAAATATTATCCAACATAACTGGTCATTTGTTACTTTAGTTCTAAATTAGACATTAATATCAATTATAAACTTGGAAACAGAATATTGGAAATGATACTTTGAAACTCTGTAACTTATTCTGAAACACGCAACTCCTCTCTGAGATACTCATTACGGCTCAACTCAAGAGAGGTCTCATTCAAAAGAACTATAGATTAGAATTAATTACTAATATAAAACTTCTCTTTAAAATATTTAGCTGAAAACTCCCTAATGATTGATCTGGCATCACTTTAATTTCATTCCTCTTCTACTTTAGAGATTTTCTAAAAGCTGCTCACTTTTCATTCTTCATTTAATTTCTGTTAACTTCATGGCATTACAACTGTCTGCATTAGCTAATAGCAATTATTTGTCTAATGTACTTCATAATTTTCAGTTAGGTATTTATGTTTATGCAACATGACCAATATGTTTACTAAAGTCTATATAGAATCAGAGCTTCTATCACAGATGTTTATTGTCTGAGAAATGCCAGACATACAATTTCCCATCTCTGCATATTCGAACATGATTTTCCATAAATCAATATGATCATACGAATGCAATGATATCTACAGAACTGCTATGCTGCATTATGCCTTATTAAGTTATTGCAGTGACAGGATTTTTTTTGCTCTATGATTCAATTATGCCCATTTGGTATAGATAAGATTGGGGGGTGGAAGGTGCTGGCTAGCAGGCAGCATCCAGTTTTATCCAGAGCATATTTTCTATATGCATGATGTGATTTTAGTATTACCTAATACAAATGTTCACCATCATAAAATACAGTCACGTCTAGGTCAAAGGTCAAGGTCACACTTAGAGGTCAGAGGAAAACACTTGTCCACTGCAAAACTTCTACATGCATTGAGAGATTTTATTTTAACTTGGCTCCATGTCCACCATTGTTAGGCGGAGTCTCACATGCAAAAATCATGTCCCTGTGGCCAAGGTCAAGGTCACACATAGAGGTCAAAGGTCAGATAAAATTATGAAAATGTGTGTGTACGGACCATTTAGTCATCACGAATTTAGTGATTCTATCACATATGTTCACCATCATGAGACTGAGCATTACATACATAATCCAGTACCATATATGCAAGGTCAAGGTCATTAGAGATGATGAAATGTCCAGGTTTTGTCTGGAGAATATCTTCTACATAAATGGAGAGATTTTACTGTTACCTGAAATGAATGTTCATCATCATGAGATGTAGTGATGCGCGCAAGTCCCTGGGTCAAAGGTCAAGATCAAGATGAGGGATTTTAATACAACTTGGCACAAATATTCACCACTGTGTAGTGGAGAGTCACTTACAAAATTCAGGTCCCTGAGGTCAAAGTTCAGAACAAAAATATGAAAATGTGTACGGATCATTTAGTCATCATGAATAAAGGGATTCTATTACAAATGTTCACCATCATGAGACCGAGTGTTACACGCATAATCCAGGTCCATATTTTTGCAAGGCCAAGGTCACTGGAGATGCTGAAATGTCCAGATTTTGTCTGGAGCATATCTTCAACATGCATAGAGGTATTTCACTTTACTTCAGGTTCATTTAAAACGTACGTTTCCCTTTCCAGCACTTGGAGTAGTCAAATTTGCTTCCCTACTAACACCTCTTTTTATTCATTATGCCCACATCTCCACTAAAAACTTTTGTGATGGGCGTTTTTGTGACAATGGCACCCTTGTTTTTTTTTAATTTCTCTGTTCATCAATAGAAATATACAGCCCAACAAACCCTTTTATGTCAAATTTTACACTGCCCAAGTATTAAATGTTAACAGTCAATATTTTATAGGCAAGTGAAGAATAAGGAAACATCTAAAGTTTTTGATTAAGCAAAGCAAAACCTACATGTACTAATTCAACCATTTTTTTTCTATGAACTCTGTTCAATACATTTAAATGTATAAATGATCGTTAATTAAAGGTTGCTCAATGTTATCTGCACCAAAGTTCCTGAGACATTTATTCTGGAACAAAAATCTGATGTGTTCACAAGTACAGACGAAACAATTTATTCAAGACAATTGCATCATGTTCAACAGATCAATAGAGAAATCTGTAAGGTTTATAAACAGACAGGACAGTGAAAATAAATTCCAACCTCTGTTCCAAGTCAGTTCAGCTAATGTTTTGCCTGCCAACTCTACAGATAAAATTAAGAAATATTGGCAACAAGATTAAAAAAACCTTCAGCACAATTAATGCAAGGTAGGTCATACAGAAGGAAACTCTCACATCACCTGCTTATATTTTGATTAACTAATTAATTCAGGATAATTCTGACTAAGAACTATCACTGTGTACAGCCCATCTTTTCGGTCAGCTCCGTGGAATGTGGACTGATTTTCCTCGGTGCATGGTCAAGTGGCAGATCTCTGCTTGAGATCAATTTGGGCAGAAAATGTTGTTCCTGTGTCCGTCTGACACTTATACCACTTTGTTCAACTAAGGGGAAACCAACCTCCATCATGACAACAGTTTAAAAACTAACCAGAATTCACCAGTACTAAAACTCAACAGTTTTCTCTCATAAATGATAATAATAAATTATAAGGTGGGAACCAGCAATAACTGAAGCCTGACGACAGCCAAGATATGGGTAGTGAACCACAATTTACATATCCATGCTGTTTCCCTGACCACTTAGACAAATCAACCATACAAATCAAACACTGTATCAGACTAGACTCACAGCTTTATGTTTCAATTTCTTGTATCTCAAAAATTTAACTTCTATGAGCAAAAGGGTTACAAAGGAAGTAAACTGAGACACACCCATGCCTAAATGTTACAGGATTGCATAATAAAACTTGATGTGAATATGCCGAAGAATCTTGAATACCTGTGGGTTTTATTGTAGACTTATCTATCTTCAAAGCTCTTAAACCTTGATCTACCTTTGAAATAGAACTGATTAAGGTGTCTGCTTAAAGAATGCATAATCTCTGAATATCATAACAATGTTTATTTAATGAAGATTGCTGCATTCCATCAGATTTTTTTTTTGTGTGCAAAAATATGCATTCACCCTTGCAAAAGTAAATAGGAAATAAAAAATTGAGGTACATTGTATTCTGGCATTATTAACTTACAAAATGTCCCAGGGAGTGAAGCTTCTAAAATACTTGCCTTACAAACTTTTCAGGTATGTACACCCATTCTGTAAATACATGTTTATTTGGACATTAGAACTTTACTAACAGATTATCAAATCATTTTCTGCGGTTTCAAGAACACGTTCTTTTCTGGCCATTCGAATTCATTTAGGAAATATTCATTTTACACTACAGTCGATATACTATATAAAACTTATAAAACTAGCTGTGATTAAGAAGACCAATTTGAGAGTGAAAATAACAGTATAAGGTTTAACAGAACAATGGAAGTTTGACTTAAATGTAACAACAGGTAGAAGAAATCTATACGATACATTACAAACTTCACAGACAGCCAAGTAACATGTGCATAACAAAGTTCTACAACATTAAACGGATCATCTAATTTTTTCACTGAATAGTTTATTATCTCTCAATTAAGATGTGTTTGCACTTAATTTTCAATTTTCATTTCATACAAAATTAGAAACTAAGTGGCTGTTGTCTATCTGCCAACTTCCTCACTTCAGTAGACAATATATTTCACAAGTTTTCCCCTATTCAGCGTATTCATATAAAACGTAAAAATTCCCTTATTTTTACCACTGAAAATATTCTGAATAAATATTCTCCCTTTAAACAAGTGTCTCTAAAACTGTGCTTGTTTACACCGGCTTAAACTGTTCTTAATATCTTGTAAGATTACCAACCTTGAAAAAGGGGTTTTAATTGATACAGACTTTAAGTCAAAAGCAAGCATAACTGTTAAAACTATTTCAAGGCTGGGGTTATAATTGATACAAACCATAAGTCAAAAGCAAGCATAACTGTTAAAACAATGTTAACGTGCTGTGCATTAATTTCTGCCATTTGCCCTTAATATACATCACTAATCAAAACAGTCATAGATGCATGGAGGTCAAATAAATACTGAAAACAGTCCATGTTCAGAAATCAAGTTAATTAGAAGTCAATGAATTCTTTCTTAGATTGATATACCTGAAAACGTAGCTTGCAGCTGTAAATTCATGGAAATGAGATGATCAAAATAATTTAAGCATTCTTAATGATAACTGTCACTTTCCCAAATAAATCTGCCTTTTTGACAGCATTTCTAGTAGAACTTTTCTGGTTGGACTGAAGACTGTTTTCATAGCAAACCAAGTAACATGATTATTTCATAGTAATACAATTCATTTGATCACTGATTGCATTTTGACTGTCTCTGAATATACTGGTTATGTTTGTATTTTTCTAAGTGTGCACTTTGCTTATAATTAAATTTGAAATTTTCTGGGTCACCTTCACCAGACAATAAAATAATTTTAAGGTTCATTAGTTGATACTGTCACTGAGGTAAAATTAAACAATTGGGCCATGATGGCCCTGGATCGCTCACCTGAGGGTTTGCCTGAGGGTCTACTGTTAAGCAAACATAAGATGCAACATTACATTTTCTAACTGAAGATATTCAAAGATCTCATATTTTATACAAAAAAAATCTATGGGACAGAGGCAATTTCGTTATAACAGCTTGTGAGGAGATGTCATTTGAAGCCATATATTAAAGAAAACCTATTTTTAGCTTGGGTGGCCATTTTGTTCAATGGAGCAGAACCGTTTTAGCAATTTTAATAGAGGGCTATGTAAGGAACATTTCTGTGAAATTTGGTGGAAAATCTCCCAACCATTTAGGAGGAGATGCTGTTTGAATTTTTTTCTATTTTTAGCTTTTGAAGCCCTTATGTGCAATGGAGCGTAACAGTTTGAGCAATTTTAGAAAAGGGCAATATAAAAAACATTTCTGTCAAATTTGGTTTAAAATGGCCAAGTGGTTTTGGAGATGTCATTTGAAGCCAAATATTGATGAAAATCTATTTTTAGCTCTGGCAGCCATTTTGTTCAATGGAGTGGAACCGTTTTAGCAATTTTAATAGAGGGCTATGTATGGAACATTTCTGTCAAATTTGGTGGAAAATCACACAGCCGTTTAGGAGATGTTGTTTGAATTTTTTTTCTTTTTTTAAACTTTTGCAGCCCACATGTGCAATGGAGTGGAACGGTTTGAGCAATTTTAGTAAAGGGCAATATAAGGAACATTTCTGTAAAGTTTGGTTAAAAATAGCTTTGTGGTTTCGGAGGGGATGTCATTTAATGTAAAATGTTGACAACAGAAGACGGACGACAGACGACGGATGATAACAATAGCTCACCCTGAGCATTTGCTCAGGTGACCTAAAAATGAATAAAACATATGTATTGCAGACAACATCATGGTTAAAAAGCTAGAGAAAAAGAGTAAAATTTCCCTTTCAAGTGACTGAAGGATGATACAGTAAATATGTGAAAAAAATCCATGAAAAGAAAGAAAAGCAAACCCTCTGAACAGTACTTATATTGATAAATTGTTAAAACAACAATCCTTTGCTACATTTCCAGCCAATAAAAGCAATGTTTCACCAAAGTGGGATAATTACCTTGCTATTTACAGGCAATTACATGTAACTATTCTATGATGATCAATACATTCCTTAATGAAGTTCAACAAAGTGCGTATCACATAACGTTAATCCTTAAAGGAGTTCCTTGGAGCTTTGTTTGTTGCATTTTTTTTCCAATAAAATTTCTCAATGACATAAAAGGTTCTCTTCAGTAAGTTATGAATATTAAAACTTCTTATTTTAATGGTTTCAGATTATGATCAAAACAATGACAAAGTACTTTCAACTACAAGCCTTGAAGTTCCAGTTTCACTAGCAAAGATAAGGACAGGATTTTCCTATGTGTGACGTCTATTCTAAACAAACACTGAACATGCATTATGTCAGTAATAACTTAAAATCTGCTTAAGGTATCCTGACTCCCTAGTTACTTTAGCTAATTTGTATGAAGTTGATGTATCATCAAGTTAATGAAACCATTCCTGCAAGATTTGTAGACACTGACCTGAAGTTTAATAATGTTTGTAGACACTGACCTGAAGTTTAATAATGTTTGTTAGAAGAACAACAGTAATGTATTTGTAAAGTAAACCCTGTTCTAATTACTTATCTTAGCTTTGTAAAAGAAGCTGGGCCTTAAAACTCTTGAAATATAATGAAAATCCTGTCTTTGTTTTCTTCGTCAATTATGAGAAAAGTACACATCAGTTCGACAGTCTTTTAAGAGGTACAAATGTAATGGTTCAACTTCAGTAAAATCATCAAAATCTCACAAGAAAGCTGTATGTCATTCAAGTAAAACCACTGGATGATCAAAGACTGTTTTTTTAAGGTTATCAAGTATTCAAATATGATTTATTATCTCAAATGTTACTCTGACACGGCTCTTCTACAGGTCACTGTAGCAAGATATTATCAATCAATACATTCCAGATTTAACGAGGCTGTCACAGGGAATGGTTTATCAGCAGCCAACTATTATCCTCTTTATTGATTTCAACTCAACTGACTGTATTCAACAGAATCTTTCATGTATAAAGTTACCTTTACAAATCTTTACTTAAGGCTAGTAGAGGAATAATTCAAGGGGTGAATGCTAAAATGTCACATTATAGCATTTAGAATACTTTTTCGCATTCGAAATTGTGAGTCAATCAAGCCATGGAAATACAAAAATCCTTGTGTCCAGTTTTGCACTCTGGTCATCTAAGATAACGGGGATTAACCAAATTTATCATAAATAGTTACAGAAAATTTTCAAATTATGACCCAAAATTCTTTTCAGACTAGAGACTGTGATATTACAGTAAAAGAAGATTCCCCCTCCAGGTCAACCAGCTTATAATAATATACGAGACCACAAGGTCCTTGTTTTCTTCTTTTGGTAGAATTTGACTTTCATACATTATTTTCATAAGGCCTCAGCCTTCATATCCAAGCATATCACTTCAGTGACCTGTACGATCCGTCGCTATTTTTACAGAAGATTTTTACACCTGACAAGTGACCACAGACCGTGACGGTACTAGCTATATAAACACGAGATAACTAAAAATAGTCATATAGTTACTTTAGCGACCGACCGTCGACACCTGTTGTACTTTTTGTGTATGGTAAGTGACCACGTGGAATTTCGCGGTGAAATTTTTTGCTTTGATTTTATTTCATGAAATGTTTTGGTTCTAATAACGATGTTACTAGCTTAAATCGTGTCCCTCTTTCGTTTTTCAGTGCTTATACTGGGACAACGACTTTTCTAGCTCTCGCCGCTTCCCTTCTTTTTTGGCTCTTATCATGCCCAAAAAACACAAGAAGGACAATGTCCTTTCTTTATTTTCCTCTTCAGATGATGAAGAGTTTTCTGGTTTTGAACCTGAAAGTACCAAACGGGACTCTATCCCGAAGGGACCCGCAAATAGTAAAAAACTTGCCTCGGTTGTAACTAAAGTAAATAAAACCGGAAGTGGTAAAACTACGAGTACTTCCGGGGGAAATCCAGTCGTTGGCAATGACAATGTCATTAACTTAGATAATTTGACATCAGATTCTGTCGAGAAGCTAAGGAGTCTTCTTGGGCTAACCATGCCAACCCCTTATGACCCAAACGAGGTCGTGGAATTCTCCGATGGAGATTCCATTCAGAGCCCAACACCCTTACATAGAGGGAATATGTCTTCCCATATAGGTGAGAACCTACTTACTGTAAATAATGATTTGCCTTCGAACATTGATAATGCTGACTGTCTCCAGGCAGATGAAGATTCCTGGAATCTTCCAAAGTTAAAAATTCCAGATAAGGGGGATCCCATAAGCGAATCACTTGCAACTTTGATTAATACAGCCTGCACTCAGCAGTGTCAGCTGGACGATATCCTTGATAAGTACAAGGTTCCAGCTAATTGTGAATTAATGACAGCCCCTCGTATAAATGAAGAAATTTGGGGTGATTTGACTAAGCTGAAAAGAGTTCAGACTACTGATAAATCCCTTAGGGACATTCAGAATTTGGTTTGCTCTGGAATGCTTCCAATTTTGTCATTAGCAAAAATGCTGAAATTGCAAATTTCTAGCATGCCCCATGTCAAAGACCTTATTGCTGACTCAATTACCATTTTTGGTCAAGTTCAATTCTTGCTTAGTGTCAGAAGACGCTATCTTTTGAGGCCTTCTTTAAAAGCAAAGTACTCAAACATATGTAGCATTAGTACACCTATCACATCCCAACTTTTTGGTGATGATATATCTAAAGAGTTAAAAAAGTGTGAAACGAGCATTAAAGTGGGGAAATTTACCTACAATCCTGGCTTTTACAGGCCTTCTAGAAGGCAGAGCAATTATGGGCCGAGTAGGTCCTGGGGCAGTCGTGGCAGAAGTTCTAGGATCCGAGGGTATCCTTACAACAGACCAGCTGAAAGGCTACAGCAATATGGTCAGTTCGGCCACCAGCATAGTATTCTGCCTAGAGCAACAAAGAAGAATACGCCACCAGCCGCTACACCCAGCAACCCAAACTAGAAACCCAAGATTTTAGAGCAAAGGTAAGCAATGCCCAGAGAGTTTTGAATTCTTTTAATGAGTGGAAAGCTCTGACTTCAGATCAATGGGTCTTACAAACAGTGCAAGGGTACAAAATTCCTTTTGAAGGTAATCCTTTTCAAGATAAAATTCCAAATCCTATTCCTTTCTCAAAAAGTGAGGAATGTTTAATTGATGCCGAAGTTCAAAATATGTTAAATGAAGGGGCCATCATTCCTTCAGCACATGAACCTGGAAATTAGATGTTCTTATTATATTGACGATTCCATCGAAATGGATTTGGATAAGCAAACTAGTGCTGAAAATGCACTGATTATGTTTAATAAGTTGGAATCTCTAGGTTTTGTTGTCAATCAGGAAAAATCAGTTTTTATTCCTACTCAGAAAATTACATATTTTGGTTACATCCTTGATTCGCTTCTTATCAAAGTCTTCCTTCCAGAAGATAAGATCATAAAAATTTTAACATTAGCGGATAGTATTTTGAGTAAAAAACAAATAAAAGTACGGGAGTTAGCTTCCTTCATAGGTTTATTGATAAATGCTTTTCATGCAGTTTTAGAAGCACCCTTGCACTACAGACAGTTAGAAAGATTTAAGGTCAAGGCATTAAGAATCTCTTCAGATTTTGAATCGCTCGTTGAACTAGGTTTGACAGAAAAACAGGAAGTTCTTTGGTGGAAAAAGAACATACGTGTTAAAAACGGCAAAATGATAAGATATGGCAAAATTACCTTTTGGCTTCAGTGTGATGCCTCGAAGGAAGGTTTTGGTTCAAATTGTTTACAAAAAGATGGTAAATCCGGAGGTAGATGGACATCTTATGAAAGTCATAATCATATTAACTATCTTGAATTGCTTGCAGTGTTCTTTGCCCTGAAATCTTGGGCTAGCAATGAAAATAATGTGCATATTGGCATACAGTCTGACTCGACTACTGCCATTGCTTACATTAATAATTTCGGTGGAATGCAAAATGAAAAAATGGATAATTTAGCAAAAGAGATTTGGGAATGGTGTCTGACAAGAAACATATATATCTCTGCATATCATATACCAGGTCATGACAACCTTGCAGCTGATTTTCTGTCACGCAATTTCTCTGATACCACAGAATGGATGCTTAAAAGAAAAATTTTTCTAAGACTAACATCACAGTTAATTCTGCCCGATATAGATCTTTTCGCATCCAGGCTAAATACACAGATGAAAACCTATGTGTCATGGACACCAGACCCAAATGCCTTGTGCTCAAATGCATTTAGTCTTGACTGGTCTTTTTATAAACCTTACATATTTCCACCTTTTAGATTGGTTGGCAGAGTTCTGAATAAAATCAGAGAAGATCATGTTGAGGAAGCTCTTCTTGTGTGTCCTTTTTGGACAAATCAAACATGGTTCCCTTTGTTGCTTCATTCTTTGATTTCTATTCCTGTCAGGTTACCACACCACAAAGATATTGTCGTGTTACCTCACAATGGAGCCTGTCATCCAATGGGCAAGAATCTGCAGCTGATTGGAGTACTTGTGTCAGGAAATCGCTTCAAAACGAGGAGTTCCAACAGATGCTACAGAGACGATCCTTGGAAGTTGGCGAATCGGTACCAGAAAGCAATATACCAGTGCATGGAAAAAGTAGAAATGTGGTGTTCTATTCGGAACAGTAATCCCATTCAACCATCTGAAGAAATGATTGTTTCTTATTTATTTTTCCTAAGGAACATGAACAAGTCCTACAGTGTTATTAATACGCATAAGGCTGTTATATTAGAGACTGTTAAACTTTTGGATAGCTCTTACAGTACGTGCCAGGAGGAACTCTCGTTTTCCTCGAGGTCGTCGCGGACTACCCATTCCTTAAAACGCGACCAAATCCGCCGCATTTCGAGGACGACCGCCGCGGACATGGTCACCAAATATCGCGGCGGACGTCCGCTAAATGGTTCCGCGAACTTTTTCACAGGTAAGAATTGACGTATCGAGGCTCACAAAGTTCCTGATTACACGCATTTCGGCGAATTTTACGCTTTAAAATATCATTTAAATGTATAAAACTCTCATTCTGATGCATTTGTTTACGTATGCTCGTATTTGTTAACGGAAGGAATGACAATTCAAAACCGAAAGTAATTGCTTCTCGGAACAGCTGACCCTATTTTCTATTTTCAGAAAATAAATTGACTGGTTTTCGATTTACACGTGTTAAAACTGCTTTCCTACATTTAAAGAAAACATACAACATGTAAACCCTTCTGCGACATCTGTATCGTCTATGCGCTTGACAAAATTATTGATCGATTTTGCTATACAATAACAAGCGTTTTCAACGACAGAAGTACACTTAAACCTACAAATGTATGAGAAATTTTGGTTTTAATTTTACCAAATGTCACATAATTGGCAGACGTAAAATGCACAGTTTCATAACGGTCATTTCATTAAATGTTCAGCTTATCCAGGTGAGTTATGACTCTAATTATTTTCGCGCTGGTCGTCAAATATCGCCGAGATATTTCGCGATGTCGAGACATCAAGGAAATCCGTTTTTTTCCTCGATGTCGCGGCGGATATTTTTTTTTCCGCGTCCGCGAAATAAAGCGGAAAATGTGAGTTCCTCCTGACGCGTACTGTACAGTAACAGAAACTTTACACTTATTAGCAGATTTATGAAAGGTCTTCACAATACTGTTCCTCCAAAACCCAGATACACGTCAACATGGAATGTTGCTACAATTCTTGGTGTTCTTGCTCTTTGGATGCCTCTTGACTCTTTAACTTTAAAAAAATTGACATATAAGTTGGTAGCACTGCTGGCATTAAGTACTGCAGCCCGTGCACAGACATTAAAAGCTCTTAGGGTTGATCAGTGTGTATTTAATTATAATTCTGTGGTGTTTAACTGTGGTAGTACGCTTAAAAGTTCCAAACCAGGAACAGATTTTTTCTTAACATTGAAAATGTACCAGGACCAGGAGTTGTGTCCAGTTAGGACTTTGAAAACATATATTGCAAAGACAAGAAGTCTTCGTAAAGATAATCAACTCTTTATATCATATGTGACTTATAAATCTGTTTCAACCAGCGCCTTAGCAAGGTGGCTTAAGTCAGTTCTAGTTCTTGCTGGAATTGATACAAACATTTTCAAGGCGCATTCATATAGAGGAGCTTCATCATCAGCCGCTATGAAAGCAGGATGTAAATTATCAGACATTCTGAAAATGGCTGATTGGACTTCTATGAAAAACTTTCACCGTTTTTATCTCAGAGATGTTCAGTCTAATACTATCACCAATAATAGGTTTAGTGACTATGTCTTGGGTACTAAAAAGACATAAATTTCTGTAATACATGCCTTGATTTATATACACATGTAATTTTTGCTATGTTTGTATGAAATGTTTGCTGTTTTGATGCAATACAGTGGGATGTTTATCTACTCTTTTTGGTTTATGTTGTCTCCTTTAAAGATGCTAGGATATGAAGGCTGAGGCCTTATGAAAATAATGGACCCCCCATCCAAGCACTTGTTGTGACGAATGGGGGACATTATTGGAGTAAGGCCGGAGGCCAAAATATCCAAGCACCCTCCCTTCTTTGAATTTTCTTGTACCCACCCTAAGTATATTAGGTTTGATGTATACCACCTTTTTAACAAGTATTTTATTTTCCTGCTGAGGCCAACATAAGCCTTGCTTTAAAATAACTATGACTATTTTTAGTTATCTCGTGTTTATATAGCTAGTACCGTCACGGTCTGTGGTCACTTGTCAGGTGTAAAAATCTTCTGTAAAAATAGCGACGGATCGTACAGGTCACTGAAGTGATATGCTTGGATATTTTAGCCTCCGGCCTTACTCCAATAATGTCCCCCATCCGTCACAACAAGTGCTTGGATGGGGGGTCCATTTTATTGCTATTCAATTATACCAAACACTACTATGCCAGTGGAAACAGGCCCGTTTTTCCACTATTTTGGGAATGCCATCAACACTGGTGGAATTGGGAAAAATGCGATGTATAAAGTCAAAATTGGGAATTTTAGAGTAACATACTTAACTAATGGAAAACACTGCATAGTCTCATTTCATTGCCTGTGTATAATACTATTTATATTTTTTTTATATTTAAATTTACAGATCAATTTGTCTGTCTTTTCTTTTCTTAAAAATTTCCTCAATTCTGCTTTTCTGACTGTTGTCTGCAGGTGAAGTGTTTAGAACAGAATGACTTCTTCACAAGAGGTGACGTCAATGGAGTGACCTGCATTTTCAATACTGGGTGGGGTAAATGACTCGGATGTTTCTTTTGCTTCATTTTGATTTGGCTTGAAAGACGATTCAACAGAATCAAGTTTAATCTGTTTGAATAAAATATCATTTTTTTGCGACTCTCAGCTGCACTTCCATCAATTTTTTTAAAATAGTTTTTCGAATTATGTGCCATTTAATTTGTTTACAAAAATTGCCGGAACCACACACATTCATTTGGACAGTTCGGTTATTTTTTTGCTTTATTATTTTTGCAAGGTACACAATAGTAGGATATGATGTCATGCTTTAAAAATAATTTTACAGGATTTCATGTTGAAACTGAAAATACGTTTTCATTCCAAAGAAATGCAAAATCATTAAAATCATGCAGACTGACAATTGGGAATTTTACACATTTCATTTGGGAAAAAACCATACTTTTTTGCATTGGGAATGCATTGGGAATGCCTCCTTATTGGGAATGTTACAGGTAGTAACTAAATAAGGAAAAAGAAAGGCCTGTGTAAGAAATAAAACTTAAAAGCCAAATTTTTCCTTCATCAAAATGCTTTTCTGAAATTACTTTTATCAGACACTGAAAAATAAGAAGTCTTTTGCAACTAATCATGGACATTTTAGTGGCCTATTTCCACTACTGGTACTGCTAACCTAGCACTTAAACATTTCAATGTGTCTACTCAACTATGACTGTCAGAATCAGCTGTGAATTTGAAAGCTTAAATACAAGTTAACTGAATATTTGAGAAACTTCATTCGATGACACCACTTCATCATCAGTACACAAAATACAACATGATTCGACAGCATTTTAATGAATGCATCAACATACCTCAAACAGAAGTATAATTTATTATAAATCAATGCTACTAAAACTGATTACCTTGCTTTGACAAACTATATCAGAAAAGGCTATAATTAAAAAAAATGAAATTCAACATCAAAATCAAACAGTTTACAGACAAGACTGAAGTCCTGTGTTACATGTAACTAGCAAATGATAAATGTTGAGAATTTCATTCTCATTTGCACCTTTCAAGCTGTCAATCAGCCTGTTATTTATACATAAGTATCTGACACATGACAAGATCATAAATATAACACCATTATCTACATAAAGAATCAATATATTTAGGTTTTTATGTCAATTATTCATAATGGTTTTGTGATAAGAAATTGTAAAATTCAAGGACTGAACAGTCAATTGTTACTCTGTACTCCTCTAACATGTTAAAAGTTCTAATTTCTTGTCAACCACTTTACGAATGCTAATGAAAACAACTTTCATTTTAAGATATTGTCTCACACTGCTGAAATAAAAGTTCTGTTTCTATTTTCTGTATACAGTAATTCTAAATTAAGTTCTTATAAATATTTGGTAAAACTGGAGACTTTCTCATAGTTTTCTGGCCATAAAGGAAGCTGACATGCCCACCAGGCTAACACAAACCACGAAAACCTTACCTTAGATTAAGATAGGTGAGAGCCTGTAGTTGAACTATGGCTTCTGGTATGGATTTGATCACATTGTGGTAGCAGTCTAGTTTCTCCATGGATATGTATGAGCACACTTCTTTTGGTACCTCAGACAGACGGTTCTTCGAGACATCTGTAATTAAGTTACAAGATGGTATTCTTTTAAATATACCCAGAAAAGATGGTTAGGTTCTACTTCAACTAAGTTTAAAGAACTTACAATTTACCTAAACATCAGATCCCGAGATTTAATTTACATTATCAATATGTCAAATAAGGTAAGTTTTAGTCCTGCAGGGAGACTAACCCTGAATATTTCTGCGTTTATCACTTGTATAACTGAAGTATTCTGTTACTACCGCTTGCAAAACTGATTAGAGTTTCACGTATTCGGAACGCAATAAAAAGTGACGTTAAAATGTTTATTTCAGTAGCTTAAACTGTCACTTTACTGTTCATTCAATCACAGCGAGGCAGTTTTCTCAGGCATACCTGTCAATAAAACTTCATCCTGCAATCTACCCGCAGGCAGAAAAATGTGCCTGGGCGGCGCCAAAGTCGCTGTGTCATAATTGTCGCTGCATTGCAACCAGAAATCTTAACTCAATATTTTTATCCTAACCGCTTTTCCATTGCGTACACAGAAGGACAGTATTGACAGGTAAAAGGCAGAGTTTGAAAGAAACACATTGGGTCAGACTTAATTGATTTTTGACAGGTGTACTGACAAATCTTGTTCTTTACAGTACGTGCCAGGAGGAACTCTCGTTTTCCTCGAGGTCGTCGCTGACAACCCATTCCTTAAAACGCGACCAAATCCGCCGCATTTCGAGGACGACCGCCGCGGACATGGTCACCAAATATCGCGACGGACGTCCGCTAAATGGTTCCGCAAACTTTTTCACAGGTAAGAATTGACGTATCGAGGCTCACAACGTTCCTGATTATATGCATTTCGGCGAATTTTACGCTTTAAGAATATCAAATAAATGTATAAGACTCTCATTCTGATGCATTTGTTTACAAATGCTCCTATTTGTTAACACAATGAATGACAATTCAAAGTGGTTGCTTCTCGAAACAGCTGACCATATTTTCAGAAAATAAATTGACTGGTTTCCGATTGGCTCGTGTTAAAACTGCTTTCCTATATTTAAAGAAAACATACAACATGTAAACCCTACTGCGACATCTGTATCGTCTATGCGCTTGACAAAATTATTGATTGATTTTGCTAACAATAACGAGGGTTTTCAACGATGGAAGTACACATAAACCTACACAGCAAATGTCTGAGAAATTTTGGTTTTAATTTTACCAAACGTCACATAATTGGCAGACGTAAAATGCACAGTTTCATTACGGTCATTTCATTAAATGTTCAGGTTATCCAGGTGAGTTATAACCCTAATTAATTTCTCGCTGGTCATCAAATATTGCTGAGACATTGAGGACGTCTGTCTTTTTTCTCGTCCGTGCAAAAAAGCGAAAATGTGAGTTCCTCCTGGCGGGTACTGTATGTGATTAATCCAAAATCTGCTTCTGAAAAGAGAAACATATCGGTGCTATCTCGCATTTACCTTTTAAAAAGAGAGTGTTCAGTTATACCTGAATCTAAATGGGCATGACAAATGACCATTTCTTTACATCAGGGTGTTCGGTAGACTCTGAAACTCAAGGGTCAATGACCCATCAGATAAAACTTTCAAGAGTCAAACTGAGATTCTGAAGGGTCAAACTGAAATTTTCAAGGGTCAAAGTAATAATTACAATCCTCTTTAAATTCAGGTTGAAACAGTGTTTTATAACACCTCATTAATCTGTGGGGGTTTTTTTACAGTTTTTAGGGAAGGGGGTCAGTGCCCATTGGGTGGGCCAATTGGAACTATCATTATGACTATCACTAGTATTCCTCACCAAAAAAAAAAAAAAAAATACAACAAAAAAACTTGTAATTGCATGTGAACAAGGCCCTAGCCTCTTTTTTTCTTTGATTTAGGTTTCAACTTATTACTGGCCAATGTCAATACTGACTATTTTAGGCAGGTTAGAAATTATGCTGAGTTAAGGCTTTGTATGTTTATATTTTCTTAGATGCAAACTGGTACTTATAATCAAATTATGACCACTGATCTTAATAAATAAACTGTATGTTGTAAGTTTGCCTTGTAAAGAGTCTCAAAGACTCTGTTTTCTATAAATACTAAAATACGACGATGTCGCGGAAATATATGACAAACGGAATTTATCCGAGATTTTCACTCGCTGCTTCATGTTTTATGAACTTACTATTTGCTGTCATTCACATAAAACGTAAAGTAAATATCGTGAAGCATAACTGAGTGCATAGCCAGTCAAAAGTAATGCTATCAACCATCAAAATTTCGCATATTTTTTTCTCTTGCCGATGAGGATTTTTTGCCGTTTCTCGGGGAAAATATATACTCCGACAGGTGGGGAAAGGGGTCAAATGTCCCCACATATTTTGGCCAAAAGTAACACTGTTAATTGTATTTCATGTCTGACTTTGGTATCGATTTTTTTCTATAACTTCTCGCTCTCAGATTATCACCACGTGCATGTTGACCGCTGATTGGCTGAAACCACTTCAGTGTGGAAAAATCGCCCCGCCTACTTCACCTGTATGCGGAAAAAATCCTTTTAAAGTCTCTTTAGCAACAACATTTATTGACATTGATTGACAACAAGCAAGTCTTCATGCAGCCGTGGATACTTCTCACGAGTCAAATATGACTCGCCGGCTGATTTTATGACGGGTCAAATGAGTGTATTTGAGAATTTTCACGGGTGAAGACCCGAGACCTCGGGTCAAACGAACACCCTGTTACATTTTTATAGCTTTTGAAGATCGCATGTAAACAAAATTGGAACACTCATACAAGGTTCAGTGACATCCAGGCCACACCAGGTAGAGGAACTCTCTTCATGGCCTTTTTTTTATAGCTAGAAAGACTGAATGAGTTATTAAAAGAAATAAAATGCATGTAATCAGAAACTATGTGAGCCTCAATATCAATAATTACATGTGAAAAAGTTCACGGATCCTGCGATATTTGGTGACCATGTTAGCGAAAGGGATCCTTGAAATGCGGTGGATTTGGTCGAGTTCTACAGATTGTAAATTAAGTAAATTAATGCTTCATTCTATCGTAAAATAAGGTCCGTATCCCTAGACAATTATACACGTATCTTCTAGTGCTACGGTAGTCTCAATAACTCGCCTTCAAAAGCGGACCCATTTATTAATCTGATATTTTTCGTTGTCCGCCTTTAGCGTCTCAACCAGAAAAGGTCAAAACTGTGGTGGAAATCGGCGAGAGTTAAGATTTTCAGAAATCGGGTTTTATCAGTTGTTTCCAGGAAATCTATAACTTACATTGTTGATTTATTGTTTTAAAACATATTTGCCATCAAAAGAAACAGTAAAACATTATATTTTGTGAAAAATCTCTGTTAAACCCATTACCGTTTCATCCCCGTCTCTCAGGTTTACATCGCCATGCGGGGCGGAGCTTCCTGACACGTTAACCAATGAAAATAATATCTTCTTTCAAAACAAATTTGGACAGTTTGGGAGGGTGTACGCGGAAAATGTAATGGAAGCGTGTATTGTTACGTTTGACAAAAAATTATAAGCTCAGACAAGTTACCTCGAAAAACGGCCAACTGTGACAAAACTTGTAACATTTGTACTTGTTCATTATGTAACTGTTGCACACACTGTGCAGCTGCCTGTATATGTACTGGAAAAATCCAAGCTAGAGATCGTTTCTTGTTTTAAAAAAAAACGATGGTAAAAAAAACTTGATTAAAAACAACATATGAGCTGAGACAAGATATTCCGCGCAACAGCCGATGGATTTGTAATATTTGTACTTGATTTCTATGTTATTGTTTAATATCAATAGTGTGCAGCACAGGAAAAATGCATATTCATAATAAACATTAAAGTTATACAGTACAGCTCCCGCGATATGTACATTTTTCTCTTAAACTCCGCGGACCTTGGGAGGAAAATCGCGGAGAATCGCGGAGAATCGCCCTAAATCGCGGAGATGTCGCGGAGACGAATTTTGTCTGGTTAGTGACGGTATTTGCTGTGAAACTGCAGATTATCAATCCTCCGCGGATCTCCGCGATTTGTTTATGCATTCAGTTGACTGAAGTGACAAGTGAAATTTTATATTTACTTACTCTTTTTATCTTCATGTTTTAGGATGCCTAATAGTAATATTTCGTTTCGTCCCATGTTTTGACACATTAATTTATTGACAGACACAAGACCATGTGTTGGTCTCATGGCCTATGATCTGTACACGCATGATACATTGCGTCTCAACCGCTAATTGGTTCCTAAATATAACTGTTGACCTTTAACATTGAGCGACAGTTATTTTCCGAAAATGATATTCACCTCACTTTAAAAGCTTCAGACACCACGTGCTCTTTAAAGCGGGAATTACAGTCATGTAGCATGCTTTTCCCGTGATTACATTTTCTTATTAAAATAATATCTTTAACAGATATGTGGATATTTTTTAATTTAGGCAATGATGGCTTTGTTGACTGAACAGAAAGTTTAGTTTCGTTAGAATCGAACATTAATTCCGAATGCGTGAAACGAGGGTAGAAAAGAAAGACAGCCGATAATGAATAGATTTTCACACCTACCTGACATCATGTCAGCTTTAATTGCTGCAATTTATTTACTTTTAAACCTTTAATCGGTGCCGCGCAAATAAATTACTAATGATAATCAAACTGCGAAAATAAATATATCTAATTTCAAAAGTGAAAATACAAACAAATGCGCTCTTATTCTGATGCATTTGTGTACGAACGTTCCTATTTGTTTACGAAAAGAAAGTTGCATCAGAAACAGCTGATCTTATTTTCAGGAAATGAGTTGACCGATTTCCGAACAACACGTGTTAAACTGCATCTGTATCGTCTCGGCGCTTAGCAAAAAAAGTATTAATGGATTTACTAAATAATAACAAGCGTTTAAAAATCACATTAATTAATGTATTTGACTGAATTATACCGTAGTCACATAACTGACAGGTGTTAAATGTACAGTTACATTATGGTAATTTCATCACACATTGCTGACTGTTTTTATGAAAGGATTTCAAGTGTTTACATTTTATAATTATTTTTTTTTCACCTTTAAATGGGAAATAGTTTGTTAAAACTCTGGTGATGAAACACAAGAATATTCGCGGAGAATCTCCGCGGAAACGCTCTAACACTCGGAGAATCGCGGAGATTGTGCTTGTACTTTAATCGCGGAGATTCTGAGCGTTTTTTTTTCAAGGAGAAACTCCGCGATTTTCAGAATTCGCGCTGACCACGATCGCGGAGGAAGCACAAAATGTGTACATATCGCGGGAGCTGTACTGTAATACTGCCCAAAATCGTAATAAAAAATAAACCTTATAAGAACAGTTCGTTTAAAAACATCAACTCTCAATATGTATGATTATTTTTCGCGGATGGCAAGGTATGTTTGCGATACAAAAGGATGAAATGATCAAATTATTTAATGACCCGCCAACCATTATGCCGAACACACTTCGTCCATTTCCGTAAAACAAGCCGTTAATATCACCTGATCAAATTTGAATGAGCGATATAGCGGATCAACCAAAACAAACTGGGAAACATGGTCGCCCGTTTCTAACAAATCCCGAGAGAAAGAGTCAAAAATGCAAAAGAAAATACTTGAATAAGTTCCATCTACTCGTTATACACATCATGATCGACTTTCTATTTATATGGCTGCCAGGTTTATCAGAGTTGACAAGATGTACCCTACCCACTTTCAATATCATCCGAGATCTGTTTCTAAAAATAACTTACATATGCAAATTAGCATCTTCCGACTAAACTCGGGCGCATTCGAGAAATTGCGGTGAAGGTATAGAAAGCGAAAGTTGACGTTTTTATATCCGTTGACATCTGCGAAGCCGGTCACGAAATTAGTGATATTAAGCAGTTTTTTTTTTCATTTTCGCAAAGTCTGTATGCAATAATGTGATTTTTTTCGAAACTGGCGATAACGTTATATTTTTGTTCCTGGGTATTCTTATAACTTAAGAATTGATTTGTTGTATTAAAGATATATCAAGGTATTTGCGAGTTGGCGAATTTCATTGTTTAAATAATTTTGACCCAAAAGACAGTACTACTTATGGCGGAAACAATCTGAATTATTCTGTTTTAATGTTACATAAATTGACAAAAATCCAACAGTGTTGTCTACAATGTGTAAAACAGCGTTAAACGTTTACGCGCAGTACAGGTTGTCCAGCGATTTTTTTCCTTCTATGTTCGGTACCGGTAAACGGACCCGTTCCCAATCGAAAATAGCTCCCATTTTTCCCAATCTCCAACCTAAAATTCCCAAACTGCTCGATTGAAATAACTGCATACAGCACTTTCGTAACTTCTTCGTTACGCACTGGTAAACAAGGTGTTTATCCTCTAGGTCTTAGTAACGGGTTCTTACTGTCACTCGGCAAATGGACCAACAACCTATCTTTAGTTAATGTTAATGCCGACAAATCTGATAAAAAAAAAAATCCAAGAATTTCGTCAGAAAATTAAAAAAAAAAAATCTATAATTTCCTCAGAAAAAAAGAATCATAAGCGGTTTGTACTTGATGTAAGCGACCAGAAGTTTACAAATAAGGTGAAGGTTATGTGTGATTGGCTGTGGAACATTGCAGTTTGCCTGGTTTATTAATTAACATGACATTTTGAATAGGTATTGAGTTGAAAGTGGCTTGTTTGTTGATCAGTTTAGACGATTATCAGCTAATAATTGATGTATTAATTGATAAGGCCGCTGTTTTTTACACGTTAAACTTCATAAAAGCATGCCTGCAAACACGATGTTATCGGAGCAACTTTATCTTATTACTTCTGAATCTCAAACATGTACATAACTCGTAACATGCAAGTTTTTACCAACAGAGTGATAAAACAACTTCAAAATTCAGTGCTTTTTAATATACAGTTGTATGTGTTATAACCTGCGTACAGTATTTAAATTTTAAAGAACCAACAGAGAATTAATACTGTTGTTGTTATTACTGAAAATTCCCAACTTGGAGAAAAACGACGCAATTTTTCCCAATTCCACTGGTACCGGACCCTTTCCCAAAATGGCAAAAAAAATCGCTGTTGTCATATAGTAGCGCCGTGTTTACATCAGCTGTCGACATCCAATATGGTAGAGCTAGGTAGATTTTAGTGTGTAAAATCAGTTTGAAAGTTTAACTGCCAGTGTGAACGATTGCGTGGATGGATTTTCTTCATAGATGTCTCATCTGATGCAGAAAATGACAAGCTTTCTGTACATGTACAAATTATGCCGGTAAAACCCCATTTTATAGCTAAAAATCGTGCCCAACGGATTTCGTTGGGCATTACATACGCAAAGAAGAAAACTTTTCCACCACAGTTTTGGTCCTTTCTGGTTTGTACTCTGAAGGGGATATTGACCTAACATAAAATAGCACAATATACACCTTTGAGAGTACAATTATTTTGACTAGTGCTACGGTACCTCTAGACACTTACTTCACAACTAATAGACTGTATGAAACACACTTCTAAAAACTAATCTACATTTTAAATTGATAACACAGTTTTAAAAGTAACCGTGAATATTTCTTTTCACTGTTAAATATGAAACTGCAGATGATTCATCGGATGCAGGAAAAACAAAAACAGACCTGCTGAAATTGTGTCAACCAAATCGTATTTTGCGGCAAGTTTTGGATATTCACGTAACTTCCTACAACTCAAATGTATTTCCCCTGTATGTTGTGCCTCTTCAAATACACGTTCTATTGTCTTAGAAAGAGACGTGGGGCTTTGAGAGCCGCCTCCAGAATAAATTGTCGCCATTTTCTGGCAACATATCATATACAATACGCATGCGCATCGGTCGGTTACCATATATTTCGTTAGCCATGCTTTTTTAACACCAACATTCAGGGTCACAGAGCACTAGAAGTTTCTTCACGTCAACTAATGTACATCATCGTAAGAAGCGAACAAGAAGAAAAAACAGAGGTGAATTAACTCGTTTTAGAATAAACAAAGGTAAATTTTAGTAATTCATCAGGTGATACGCAAGATCTATTAAAGAGCCCTCAAATCTAGCTGCCGCCTTTTTGCAGATGACTGTGGTATTTATAGGCTGATTACTCTGCCTCTGATTCTAAACAGTCTGGCTGAATGGGAGCGGAAATGGAGGCTGGACTTCAACATTGACAAGTGCCATATCATGCACATCACTGGCCGTTCTTAGAAAACTCTTAAGACTCAATACACCCTGCATGATCAACCACTTCAAACTGTAAACCATGCTACTTATCTAGGGATTGAAATTACATCAGATTTATCCTGGTCTGCTCAAACAAACAAAACCACATCTAAAGCTAGTCAAACACTAGAATTTTTAAGATACAACTTACATTCAGGTTCTAAAGAAACTAAAATAGCAGCATATAACTCAATTGTACGCCCAACATTAGAATATTCTTCTGCAGCCTGGGACCTTTACCCATAGAAAGATGTCAACAAGATAGAATCTATACAAAGGCGAGTCCGATTTGTTGCCAGCGACTATTTAAGGGACACAGGCTCTATGACAAACTCCTAACATCATTAAATTGGCCATTCTTTGAAAGTAGGCGGACCAATAACAGACTATTACTCTTGTATAAAATAGCAAATAACATAGTAGCAATGGAAATGAACCAGTACCTACAACCATATACCAGACAATCAAGACATTACCAGAGCAAAGCTTACCACCTGGTACAGCCAACTAATGATACATACAAGTATTTATTCTTTCCACGCACAGTCTACCCGTGGAACACTCTACCACAGAGTGTAATAAGCGCTGACTCAGTCTCCGGGTTTAAGTCAGCGCTGGCTGCATGGACTGCTATATAAATATCACGCTATGCTGTTATTTTTAACCTTACTTATTCTTTCTTCTGCACAAAAAGCATATATATAGTGTAGAATACTGAGGCTTTTAAGGTTTTAAGGTGTTAGGTTTTTCACCTTTTTTTCTGCACGTTGCTAGGTCACTCCTGGGTGGATTGAGTAGCCTGGGAGCCTACCTCTTTTACTAACCCCAACGTATAGCCATAATATATCAGTAAATGGATGTAAGCCATTATAACAGAAGAAAAAGAAGAACAAAGGAACATCAGCCGTGTTTGAGAGAGAGGAAACCATTGACTCTCGTTACTATGACACTATGAACCAATTATAATTGGGTGAACTCCGACACACGTAGCATAGGTGTCACAGATAGTCCATATTTTCAGGCTTAAACTTTGAGTCTTCAAACAGCACGTCAATCGGGTTAAAACTTCATTCCTCATTTTCATGTATATTGCTAGGGTTTTCATAATATCGTAGGATTTGAACTAGTATGGAAATATGGTAAAAATACTTTCGAAAACTTTTAATCGATGTGACCGGATGCTGTTTCAAGATAACTGTATTAAATATCTATTTCTTTTTCAAATATACAAACAGTTCAACTCACATTGTTTGTTTTAAATGAGAGAACTAGCTAAATACAGAAATCTGTAACTCTTTTACCATCTTGAGGATTTGGGTTAAAAAGATCAGTTATTGAAAAAGATTGTACATGTGATATGATCATCGGAATGTTGAAACTGTACCGATTTTAAAAATGTCATTTCTAACGCAGAGAAATAAAAAAATGTTCGTCTGAAAACATCGAGGATAAAAGTCAGCGTAAGATCGGTGTTTATATTGTATGTTTCAGGATAAAGTTAATTTGCAATTGAGTAAAAAAAAATGAACGTTTACATTCAAAACTCGTCTGCGATTTCTCTGCAATTTCAACAGAATTGCATTGATAAGGAACTCTATAACTGAGTACTTTTCAGTCTCTTAGTTTAAAAAACAATGAACAATCATCCTATACATTTATTGTAACCTTTGGTTATGTTATTGTCCAAGACTTCTGTAGATCTACTGGTGCTGAAAACGAAAAGAGGCTATGGCCAGAGTTTCACATTTTAAAAGACACCATGGTTGTACGGCGACTATTAGTAAGGTAATCATAACTTCGAAAACATAAATAAATAAATAAATAAATAAATAAATAAATAAATAAATAAATAAATAAATAAAACAATAAAGAGTCTCATCTTTTACCCTAAGATTTGTTACAGAAATTCGCCTATAAACGCTATAAGCATGCCGAAGCGTTTCAATAATATTTCAGCGGTTGACCTATGTATGTAGTATGATCTATTTTTTAAAAGAGAAATTACCTATATTCAGACTTCGCTTTGTTTTCATTATAACGCTCAAATGACATTTATCATCTATTGAAATTGGCAAGCCTATTTGTGAAATCTAGTATTGATAATATTTTGTTGATTGGCGAAATCGATATTATATAAAATGAATTCTTTATATATTTAAATGTTGACAGAATTTGAAAGACAGATTCAAACTATTTCGCATTCAGTAAACATTCATGTTTACATTTAAAAGTTTTAGGGTTTTAACCTTTTGTGAAAGCCGCACGGTTGACACATTTTATTTTGGATAGAAAACAGATCGTGTGACAAATCTGAAAGAGATTTTCGTCATTTTAATATTTTTTTTCTGTAAACGATATATATATGATAAAACAATGTGAAAAAATCAGGGTTTTAAATGCTAGGATATTAAACATCGTAGGACTAATTGCGAAGACATACACGAACATAATGTAAAAAGTAAAGACACGTATAAAAACGTGTGAAAAGTGTGAAAACGTGTTAAAGAAGTGAAAAAGTGTTTAAAAAAGTGCCGAAAAGTGAAAACAAAAAAGTAAAAATGTAAAAAAAATCGAAAGAAATTATAATGACAACGAGAAATACAAATACATCAGTAAATTAAAAGGGGGTTAACTCTCTTTTAAAGAAATCCTGCTATGTCTGATGGTGTAAGAGACCTTAAAGATGTCGTATGAAAAGACTAAACAAATTACGACAGTAGGTCTGTATGATGATTATCAGTACGATGCCATCAGGGACGCCAAGGAAAAATACAGTCGTAACCCGGAAAAGTACCTGACGGAGAGGAGTTACCATAGTAACTACAGCAGTCACGGGTACTACCAGCGCAGTAAAGCCAGCGGAAGAGTACAAGTTGTAGTAGAGCACTGGTAAATGAAATGCTTAAAAGATCTTAACAATTTGTACCGATTTCAGTTGCAAATTACATTGTCTTAAAAATGTTACATAGTAAATTGTCTTTAAAATATGTTCTCTTTTGTGTAATGGTGTTTTTAATTACAGACATCATAAGAACAGATAATTTAGTAGTTGTTGTATTTTGATATGTAAATTACTTCATTCTGTTTGTGTCTGTTATGCGTTTTTTTCATAAGCTGAAGAGTTTTTTCCATAGACTGAATTTAAGAAGAAATTTTCTAATCTGTGTAATTCTATATAACATATACAATTCATCTATTGATCTTTTAAACGAGTCTCATGGCTGTTATTCCAGGGCTGGATGTTCGGGTGAAAGTCGTGCTGAAGAAATAAAATATGCCTTGGAAGATTATTTTCCGGATGTGAAGTTTACAGAATTTTATGGCAGAACAGGTACCACGTTGTTGTCTTTTGAATTTTCCTTCTCATTACTAAAATCAATGTCGATATTAATGAAACTGTCTCAGGTATGCTTGATTTTGAGGAACTTTTGCTCTGCAAACTGTTTTGACTTGCTCATACTGTTGAGGTTAGAGTTTGAAGATACCATTTAGACTCGTAAGAGAAAAGATAGTATCATATAACGTACACGAACTCTGGCCAGTGTTGTGCGAGGCCAAGACAGTGCTTTCTGTCAAATTTGAACAAACTGGAATCCCTTCGTGGTCCGTTTTTGTTTGTCAAGCAATGGATAGCCTACCCTTAATTTGCGATAGGAAACAAGCATAGTAAAATGTTCACATGCGGGAAGAGAGAGTTAATTCCGAAAACATTCATTTTCTTTTCAATTTCAGATTCATTCGAGGTTTTTGTCAACGGGAAGTTACTGTACTCAAGGATAATGCAAGGAGGGTATCCGTACGTAGATGAGGTATGTAGCATTATTAGAGTCAGTCATGTCATTATGCTGCATTCAAAATATCTACCAATCGTTTTCATTCTTGCTGTGGTCACATACTACAATATTCCTTTATAGGTTAATTTCATACAATCAACTTGTTCAGATACAATAATTAGCAGCCAACGGTATTGCCCCTTACAAATATCTGATAGCGGTTATGCTCCTTACCATGGTCGACAATTATTCCTGCCAATGGTCTTTTCTCTTGCAAGAATTTGACAGGACGCTTTGCTGTTTGTGATAATGAAACGAAGATCTTCCTGTTTCATGCCGAAACAAGCACAAAAACTTAAAAAGTTCGAAAATCTAAGACATATATTTGTATAAGAAAATTATAATTGTTTTGGACTCTATATTAAAAAGCACTTTGCATCCCGGTCACAAACAAAAAGCTTAGACGCTAGTTGGATTTCTGTAATTATTTTTTTACGACTGGTTTTCATAATATATATAACAACATTTGTTCTTTATTTTCAGGTACTAGATGCTGTCTGGAGGGCGAAACGTGGAAAAGAAATATTTCAGGTTGAAAGATACGGCGGCTCGGGAATATGCAACATTTTGTGACGTCAAAGGATTTAAAACCAACACTTAGCTATGACTTTGTCAACTTTGATATGTATTGCATATGATCCTGAGAAACATATACACTGTCATGTAAGATATTGGAGTCCTGGAATGTCGTGGACAAGAGTCGCTTGATTGTTAATCATTGTCTCGTAGAAGACAAATGAAAAACTTTAAACCTCAAGAAAGTGAATAATGGCATAATTATATTTTGCATCGCACAACTAAATGACGGTTACTTGATATTCCTTTATAAATAAACGTCAGTTGAGATGCCTCTGCAGACAGTTTTTAACCACCATCGATGAAGGCGTTAACCAGACGACTACCTAAATAAGAAATTGTGCATGTATAGTACTGTTTTACAGAAATCTTTGACATGCGCTTAGGTCATTTTCTTAGGCGCATGGTTCGATATTATTTTTATATTACGTACATTACATCATGTTTCTTAAAACTTTTAATATTGTTCACAGTATATCGTATAAACACGCCTTGCTGTTGGAGAAATTCTCCGTAGGTAAATATTTATATATTTGACAAGATGCATGTGGGTACTATTTGAATATAACATTGCATTGTGCATGTGATTTAATGTATGTCTGTTAAAACATGACATAGTGTAAAAGAGTTTTAGCCCCATCAGCTAGTCATCATTTTTTAGTATTTATTATTCATTCGTTAGTCAAACGAGAAAATACGTGTTTCCTGTTTCAAGTAGTGATTAAATTGTCGACTTAATAAAGGCATTTATAATACACCAGGTAGCTGTTTGCTTCATTTCGAAGTATTTTTGTTTAATTTCGTTATTATTATTTTGAGATGCCCTTAATAGACAGAAGTTCATATTCTACGGCATAGTGTACGTATGTTGTTCTGATGTGTAAGTTATGAATGCTGTTGAAAAGATTGATTATAGCATATAGATACTTGTTTGTTTTCTATTCATTTAAGATGTACTTCTTTCTCCGTTTGTGTTTAGATGTTTTTAACATTATTTACCATGTTTAACGAGGTATTGCTAACACGAGGAAATGATAACGCTTTTAGTTGAACTGGCTCTCGAAGTTTTGGTCTTATTAACGACCCTTGTTAAAACTTTGAAGTTCTGGGTGAAATGATGATGTAAAAACATAATTTTTTTTTCTTAACCTTTGTTTTTGACAAAGCTCTGATCGTTCAAAAAATGTTGAGATGCTTTGCTCTAAAGATGTGAACAAATGGACGGAAAACGTCCATCTACGCTATGGCAGATTCACGCGCAGGATAGGCCACGAAGTAAAACCTTTTTTTGTTGTTGATAATATGAAAACAGAATTAAACGTTATTGTAAAAACTGGAGGTACCTGTTTATGGCGTTTAAAGGAAAATAGTAATTTAGTACTGCCTCAGCCGACAGGATACAATAATCAGATATTGTTTCAGATGGAAGACAAATATTATGGACTTATGATAAAATTATGACATATTACAGTCGACCTTTTCGTCCTTCCTTCATTCATATGTCGGTTTTAACATGTTAGAAAAACAAGGCATTTGAGAAATCAAAAGAAGAGAAAAACTCACATTCTTTACTTTCATATGTGACACCGATGTCGTCTTAAGTTTATTTTTTAAACTTGAACTAGTTTAACTGATTGTTTGTTTGATATCTGCAAACTTCACACTGGCCAATATTTTAGACAAATTTATTTGCTTGTCCCTATTAAATGACGAACGAAATATGGAATGTAAACAAAATAGAACAGAAAAAAGTCGTTATTCATTAAAATATTTAATCTGATTCATCTCGTAAAATAGGAACGTGAAGCCAAATGTGTTCTGCTTTATTTACTTCTAAAACATTGTCAGAAAATAAATGCAGACCCTATTAACACTCAATATAATTTTCTTGTTTTCTCTTCATTTCATTCTTCTGAGGGAATTCGTAAGACTTTTGAGGTTGGTATAGAAATTTTCGCTAAATAATCGTTCAGATATCCAGGGTAGATTTGAAGTTCATTTCTAGTTCTTACCGGTCATTTCAGAATTAAACTCCTCTGTAATTATAAAAACATCGATCGAAATATTTATTTGTATTATTTGATAAATTCCCGACATCTTAAATAGCTATTTTGTTGATTTCTATAGCGTCTTTTCATCATTTTGAATAAACTGAAATTAAATCATTTTGTATACATCTCTTTTGATGTACGCAGCGCGCTTTTGAATAATTATGCTTTGAAAGAAAATTTTTATATGTAGACCAAAATCGATAGCATATAAATAAACAGTTGTAAACCAAGAGGTCTTTATTCCGAATCTCTGTTTTGAAAGAACTATTTTTTCGGCTCGTGTACGGATTTTTTACTCTTTGCCAGGAAGCCATAACATATTTACTACCAATAAGTCTAAAAAAAGAAGAAAGGGGTAATTATTTAAAGGGAATTTAACTATTGTTTTGTACAGTGATTCACCAAACATTCATCCTACACAAAAACGGAAAATACCGTAAAAAATGGTGGGAAAATCTTCGTGATGTATTACAATCACCGTGCAAATAGAAATCGCTTGAAAGACAAGAATTATTATTTTACAAAATACGATGAAAGTAAACAAGAAAACTATGACATTTTACGCATAAATCACGACGAAACATCTAGAGTAGATGGAGAATACATCTATGATTCCGACGATGACGTAACGATTGGAAGTAAGTCACGTGCAATGTCCACAGCTCGTGGACCGCGTGTGCGGGTGTTAATTGAACTTTGGTAAGTAACATTGAATTACGTATGTTCTCGAAGCACTTATTCATCTAAAACATAGAGACTCGCCTGAACATCATCCAACATATTTTTGAGCCGAGGAACTTAGGGTTAAAATCTCATATATTCAGGTCCGGGTTCAGAAGCTTGGTTAGTTGGTGTATGACTATGGCTCCATGTGTCACCTCCTTTATATGTATTAAAATTCTTTTAAATTCTAATGTGAAAATCTAATTTGAATAATCCTGGTTGCAAATTAAACCATGAAAACCCGTGTAGTAAACATTAGATTCGATAAAATAACAGTTCTTTCAAAAAAGATGTAAAAACTACACGTGGTTTTCTTTTGAAAACTGAAATACAAATGTGCACCCTAAAATCTCAAATGCCGGGCAATAATATTGAAAGTTATAACATCATTACAACCCTTTTAAGTCTTGGCTTTCCTGACAAATATATTTTATGTACTGAAGTAGGAACGATATCCAGCCCTGTGTAACAAAGTGGGTCATCTTTTTATAAAAGGTAGATAAAAGAAACGTGAAATAATCACATCAGCTGGGTTAACCTCGAGTTTAATAAAATACACTTAACTACACATGGTTGCTTCATGTATAAATGTTGATTAAATTTGTTCATTTCTAAATTTTATACTACTGTCGCGACTGCTGCTGCTGCTGCTGCCGATGATGATGATGATTTTAGGTCTGGATGAGTAGGACAGGGTGTCTGTGACAACCTAGAGCTGGCCACACAAGACAATTACGACGAAAACGAGGTCTCCTTTGAACGAAGGAAAGGAACAATAAGTATGTTATAGTCAAACGATAATTACATTATTGTCGAACAAAAGGGACCTGATAGTCGAACGATAAGTATTTTGTAGCCTAACGATAAGAATGTTTTAGTTGAACGATAAATATGTTATTGTCGAACTATATATATATTATAGTCGAACGATAAGTATATTAGTGCCGAACAATTAGGACGTTTTAGTCGAAAGATATGTATATTATTATCGAGCGATAAATATATTACTGTCGGACGATAAGTGTGTTATAGTCGAACAATAAAAATGTAAAAGTCGAACGATTGGGATTTTATTTTATTGTATGTATATAGTATGTTATTGTCGAACTCCAAATATATTATAGTCGAACGTTAAATATATTTTAGTGAATGATAAATACATTATTGTCGAACGATAAGCAGTTTACATAAGAACGATATTTATGTTATTGTCAAACGATAGGGATGTTATAGTCGAACAATAAGTACATTATAGTCGAACGATGTGTGTGTTATTGTCGAGCGATAATTATGTTATTGTCGAACGATAAGCAGTTTACACAAGAACGATATGTATGTTATTGTCGAACGATAGGGATGTTATAGTCGAACAATAAGTTCATTATAGTCGAACGATGTGTATGTTATCGTCGAACGATAATTATGTTAAGTCGAACAATAATTATGTTATGGTCGAACGATAACTCTATTATATTCGAACAATAAGTACGTTGTTGTCGACCGATAAGTATGATACAGTCGGTTTTTTTAGTTCTTTGGGAAGGAAAGATAAGAATGTTATAGTCATGCTCCTTAGGTCTCCACTTTGAAACGATGAATCGGTTGATTTGAATAGTTTATGCCCTTTTATGAAGTATTTGTATAATATACAAGACTAAAGAGAATGATATTCCAGTTTCAAAGGAATAATTGTTGCGATATACTTTAAGATATAGTCAATGTATACCTTATCATAAATGTGTATGTATGGAAAAGTAATTTTAGGACATGAATGATAAAGAACATTTAACGGAATAAGCCCATTAGGTATGCAAGGAGAAGCTCTTTGGAATTTCTGCTGAGAACCGAACAAAATTTATAAGATGAGTTTTAGTTTCAGCTCTTTTGGATATTTTTTACAGACCTATACGATTTCTTCTGATCTTTTACGGTTATAATAAACTGATGACTATTGTGTCTTCATTCATTTATAGATTCGTTCGAAGTCTACATAAATGATCGTCTGCTTTATTCGAGATTACAAAGTGGAGGCTATCCGTATGAAGATGACGTAAGTATGTTATGCATTATATTATCGTAAGTGTCCGTTTTGTTATTTTCGGTGGGATTTTTCTTTCAATGTACTTTTTTATCATCGATATAGGGTAGCATAGCGTTAACAAAACAGCATTTATAAGCTATAAACATCGTTGTGCCACAGTGCCGTAAAGTTCAAGAAAAGTCATACTCCACGACAGGACTTGAACTTCCGAGGTGCTAGCAACTGAACTATTGCGGGCAGGCGTCGGTATATAGTAAATAAGTAATCAAAGTAATAACTCCACGACGAAATTAAGAGAAAAGAGATCTATAGATTTTTTACCATTAGCACTTTTACTAAAGACTTCTTGTAATAGTTTAGCTATTCAAAGTGATTTCAAGACTACCAATTAAAGAGAATATTTTTCCTCTTGAATTTCAGTTTCTAGAGGCCATCGAGCGTGCCAGACAAGGACGTGAAGTCAGACAAATAAGAAACGGGAAAACTGTTTTCTGTACGATTTTATAATGAATTGTCCTTGGAACGACGTCACAGAACCCTACAAATTATACGATATTACGACGTCACAGACACCCTACAAATTATACGATATTTATGTGATTCCCATGTGTTTTAATTAAAAAAAGATCGAAGAAAATATGCACAATATATGTGACAGTCACATAACAGTCACGTGATGTGTATAAGAAATAATTGCATTTTCAGTTGAGCATGCTTTTCAATGACGTTTCATATCTAAAGCTTCTAGGGATATGGGACTGATAATGCTATACTGTGACATATGCAACTGTTTCTCATACATAAACCGAATAATGGACACATATGCATATTAGCTACGGCATTGTAAATATAACTAAAGCATAGTTTTAAACAGTACATGTAGTTGTTATCATTAGAATTATTAAAAAACAACAATAACTTCGATCATTTTCGTACTAATAATTTACTATTTACTTCGCTATGTTTATCACTTTTACTTTATTGTTTTATATTTGGAAAATGTATATACGCAAGATTTATGCCTTAAATAAATCTATAATCAGAATGGCGTCTTTGGAACTCACTGGTTTACCCCCGTCTAAGATCGTTCGTGCAAACACCATCATCATCTTCATCATCAACAACAACAACGACGACAGCAACAAAAACGACAACAACAACAATTAGCATCGTATTTCATTATTTTATTTCCAAAAGAATTTCATTACCAAAGCTTATTGGGATAATTTTCCATAATTGTAATTTTTTACCTCATGCATAAAACTGTTTAATATATGTAATGGGATCGATATCTTTCTAATTAAAAATTAGATATTTGTTATTATGTCACCTTCTCGATTTTAGATCAACATCTGTCTATGAAAAATGTCATTTACATGCCGGATCTGTGGTTCCGTTTCTACAGCTTATTTGTTTCACTTTACTCATCACTTTCGTAACTTCTAGAAGAAATGTCTCATAGATCATCATGACAAAATCAGTTGAAATGTCTTCTTTTTTAATAATAACTTAACAGAGAAATGCATTACCATCTAAGTGGAATTTTCTTCATTTTCAATTTTTCTTTGCACCAACTCTCCCTTTTTCTTCGTATTCATTTTTTTTATATTTGCACCTTACACGTGAAAAGATACGCCTTCGCAGAAAAAAGTGGAGCTGAACGAAGGGAGATAATCACAAATGTCCCAATTTATTGTAACTAACATTCATTGACAATTCATATGAATTTTTCCAAACTAATAATTATAATTATAAACAACAAGATATCTAAGAATTCTCTGGCGGACAGCGTGACGTCTCAGCATTGACGTACTCTCTGTTATTGTTGTACACGTAATTTAATATTCTATACAACTTTATGTCTTTTTCTTTAATATATTGTCTCTGTCCAAAGGCATCCGAACACAGTGGTAATCCGTTGTTTCCAAATATGTTTACACACGCAAGGCCCTCTGAAAAGGATGAGAAAACAAACAGACTAAAATCGAGCATACCAGTCACTTACAGGTAAAAATAGATAATAAATAGTCAACTTGTGGTTTGTGTTAAAACGAACAGTTATTGGACCTATGTGAAAATGATCAAAATTGTATCAATCATTTTTAATTGTTATGAACTGAATCGCAGTAACTTCCCTTAGATATACAAATGAAATACGTGGTAGTAAACATAATTATGTTGCTATATTCCCTCAAAATTTAAAAGTCAAAAGTTTAACCTCGTATCATTTTCAGTTCAATATCTTCGGTGTTATTTCATCCTTTTTCACTAATCTGAATGCGGTCATTTCTGGTTATCTCCCTTTGTCTCTGTGAATGTTATATGAATTAACGGACGATAACTCAATTTCACTATATCAGTGATAGGTTTTGTCATAGTAGGTCAGAAACACAGCATTCATTTGGAGTACGTCTGTTCAGAAGTGTTCCAAGTGTAGGAGAAACACAGTTTTTAATAGGAGAGACTACTCTAAATTTTGTCTAACCAGTCTATTTTTTACGTAAAGAAGTAAAGAAATACTTACTTAATCTAGATGTAAAATGTACTCCATTGAACCAAGCTAGTGTTCCAACCATGAAATACTCATATTCATTCTTCATTTCCTCCCAAGTCCCATTGGTCACGGCAGTTTCATAAGCGTTCACTACCTCCATAACAGTTTGACTGTCTAAAATTCTCGCCAACAACATAAGTCCAAACTCTCGTATTAGTAAACTTTCAGACCCTGCAAGTACAAAATCACACACACAAACACGAAATCAGTTAGCCATAAAAACATAATATACATTATATATAGCTATTCATAAGTGCTAAAATGGTTACAATCTTATTTTCCCAATTCACAACGTCTGAAGAGGCAATCTTTTGCAATTTAAAGAAATTACTTTTGATGACTGCTAACGTAGGTTTATACCAGTAGTTCCTTGGAAGCCACGGTAATATTGAAATGGCGGGATACAAACAAGGGACCTCCCTAGCTAGGACTGCCACCTATCGACATTTGAAGTTGTTACGGTCTAGTGCATACCTTCCTATAATTGTATAAATACAACCTCTGACAACTGCGTCAGAAAAGGAGGGGCGGATGTGGTCCAGTGGTAACGCGCTGGACTGGTATACCAGGGGTCCGAGTTTGATCCCCGCTCCTCCACTAACATTACTAATAGTCTTTCGGATGAGACGTTAAACCAAGGTCCCATGTATCAGTGCTATACACTGAGCATGTAAAAGAACCAGGGGTGTCTCTGGAATGGGATGCTTACTGTATCTTGCACTACCCCCATAACATAAAATAACTAATCTCTTCAGGGGGCGTCGGTCATATGGGCAACCGGTACCGACGGTGAATAAGCTCAAATAGATACTAGTAGATAGATGCGACAGGAAATCGATTCTTTGGCTCAGTTGCTAAAGTGTTGATCTTCGATGCGCTAAGATCGGGGTTCGAATCCTGCTTTGGGTTGTGTATTCTTAGATGCATTGCATCTTTCTGTGACGGACTTTCATGTTTCGTAAGAAAGTAAATATGACTCTAAGATACTGCATGGGCATATAACTTTTACTTTTCTACATGTATTTTTGTAAATGTTAAACTAACTGTTTATCTTTAGTAAAAAAATCTGATGTGCTCTGTTTTTCAGGATTAATAAGACTTTGCACAAACCTGTTGAAAGCCTACCTTATCTACAATGTTGGGACGTGTCAGGTCGTTAGTTTATTCGAGAATGCCAGTTCTCGACAACGTTAAAAAAACAAAAAAATTCTCTCAAAAGGTCATGAGAGTTGATATTTTCAACACAACAACACTTAAGGTTAAGAGACTGTAAGCGACCTTGACCTCTTGACCCTGAAGGCAACCGATATGTAGCCTACCTGTAGGATTAAAACCATCGCATACTACATTGCTCTCTACAACGTATAACTTAGAGAAGTTCCCATATGCCCATAGGTAATTGATGGGGTAGTTTATCTGTTGGTACGGGTAGCCTGCAAATGTGCACCACTTGGAGCAATCTACCACTCCATTGCCTTGAAACTGGAACCCACATCGTCCTAGAAAAAACAGGACAGATCTTTCAAAATATCATTATATTAAAAGTGTAACTTTTACTCTTCCAACTGCAAGAACAAATATTATTTTGCAAGCGTCACGTCCCCACCCTTCACACCTTTCCTTTCTGCGAATAAAACATCAGCCAAGAATACAGCAAAGAAATTATGTTTGCACCGTCCGACTACAATAGCAAAACACTTGCTAAGACTGTCCTTATTCTTACTAAAGAAGTTCTTATTCTTGCTAATACAGTCCTTGATTTTACTTTGTTCTTGGAAAATAGTTCTAATTTGTGTTAACATATTGTCCCTTTTCATGCTTATATATAGTCCCTATTCTTGCTGATATAGTGCTTATTCTTGCTAATACAGTCCTTATTCTTGTTGATAAAGCCCTTATTCTTGCTGATTCAGTCCTTATTCTTGCTTATGCAGTCTTGAATCTTGCTAAAACAGTACTTATTTTACCTAATGTAGTCCTTATTCCTGCTTACACAGTCCTTATTCTTACTAATGAAATCCTTATTCTTGCTAATGTAGTCTTTATGTTTGCTAATGCAGTCCATATTCTTGCTAATGCAGACCTTATTCTTGCTAATGCAGTCCTTATTCTGCTATTACAGTCCTTATTTGTTCTAAATTAGACATTATTCTTGCTATTACACTCCTTATTCTTGCTAATGCAGTCCTTATTCTTGCCGAAACAATATTTTTTTCTTTTTTCTTGCTAATACAGTCTTTATTCTTACTAATACAGTCCTTATTCTTACTTATTAGTCCTAATGCTTGCCAATACAGTCTTTATTCTTCCTAATGTAATCTTAAGTCTTACTAACATAGTCCTTATTCTTGCTAATACAGTCCTTATTCTTGCTAATGTAGACCTTATTCTTGCAAATACAGTCCTCATTCTTGCTATTGTAGTCACTATTCTTGCTAATTTAGTCCTTATTCTTGCTAATACAGTCCTTATTCTTGCTAATTTAGTCCTTACTGTTGCTATTACAGTCCTTATTCTTGCTAAATTAGTCCTTATTCTTGCTATAAAAATCCTTATTCTTGCTATCAGTCTTTATTCTTGCTAATGTTGTCCTTATTCTAGTTAATACAGTCCTTATTTTTTTTTCTAATGTAGTCTTTATTTTTGATAATTTAGGCCTCATTCTTGCTTATACAGTTCTTATCTTATTCTTAGTAATACAATCTTTATTCTCAGAAATATAGTCTTTATACATAGGTAGGCCAATCGTTCACGAAAATTTATCTTTCTGTAGAAATTTGGAAATTGATTTATCCCATATTGCCATAGATAAGCTGATTTATTCTTATTAAAATGGACAAACACTAGATCTAAGCATATGAAGCTATGTTTCTGTGCCTGGCTCAATAAGAAGAAAGTACACATCTTGGCACGGTTTGCAGGTACACCCACAAAGTATTTATTAGTTGCGAAAAGTCCAATGTTTAATGTTAACCCATTCTATAATCCCATAAGTATAGACAAACTGTTTGTTTACCTTAAACATATTGTTGTTAACCTACTGTGACGTATCTATTTGTTTGTATATACATCTGAAAAAAATGAATGTTGAACAAGATCTATTTAGAAACTTAGAGGATTCAGGTTCAAACACCAGGGCCGCATCCAGAAATTTTTGACTGGGGGGGCTTGGGGGAAGGTACGGAAGGGGGTGACCCCCTTCTGTAGGGGGGGTTTGGGGGGCCTCCCCCAAGAAAATTTTCTAAAAAGGTGGACTAAATGGCCCATTTTGGTGCATTTTAGGCACAAAAATATAATGAAATTTGTGTGAGAATTTAAAAGAAATATACTGGTATTTTTTGAAATGTTCAACTAAAGCAAAAAACATATGACAAGTTTTAACTTTTTTATTTTATTTTTATAAAGTCCTCTGAAACAAATTTATAATTTATCAATAAATTAATTTTCATAACAAATAACAACGTAATCACATTATCCAATTTCCTCGCAGTGATCTCCCCTTCATTCTTGGAAAGATCTCTGCAGACACGGGTTACCCTTAGCTGGATTTCAGCGATATAAACATGTATGAACTTTTTTTTAAGAATTTATTTTTTTCTCTGTTTAGTATAGTTACAATTGGAACTGCATCTATTAAACATGCCTGTGTGTAATGAAATTTAAAAAAATGTAACTTGAAAAAAAGTTTAAAATTTTGTTTATTTACTTTCGACCATCATCACGTGACATGACTTTCGGCAGTAATTACTGTACTGAAAGTATGGAACCGCTGTGTGGAGTTTGCACCATTCGGAACACCTCTGGCGACTTCAATATGTCTTTATACGAAGTTGTCGGAAAAGGCCGAGTTGTTACGATTGGAGTTTGCACAATATCATCAGGCAACTGATCATGGCCAGCAGACGCTCATTTAACAACTTTATCAAATACGTCAAGGTTACTAGACGCTTGAAACTATACATCATGATCAGTCTGGAGAATTCTCTGATAATCCGTGCCGCCGAATATACGGTACATTGTGTAATATACACGGCTATAAAGTTGCAAACTCTTTATCAGTTGTTACGCAATATTGCATGACCATTGCAAATTGAAAAGTTGACTGTGTTTCTGTTACGAGGTGAAAAGAGCTGAATAAAATGTTTAAGAGTCTTTGAAAATGAGCCCTTTTATTTTTTTACAAACGGGCCAGCTGGGGGGGCTTGGGCCCTATAAGCCCCCCCCCCCCCGCCCCCCCCGGTAAATCCGGGCCTGAAACACTAAAGGAACTCGAAACCTACCTCCCCTGCAAGCCGGTGGCCTTTCGTTGAATTCATCAAAGACAGCTTCCGGAAGCTTCGATGACGGGTACAGTCCAATCGTGTTCATCTCAACGATCTTCAGAAACAGTGGGCGAGGCATAAACCTGACCAACAAGTGAACAAGTCTGGCTGCCTATAAGAAAGTTAAGGAGCTGATTTATGACGATGAGCTTTCAGAGCTTGAAGAAGTGATCCATGTGTATATTTCTTGTACTTTCATTTTCAGAGTCTATATATAGACATAGACAGCGTTCATTACGGGGGTTTAGGGCATTGAAACTTTGTATCATTAACAACGTGACATTTGAAAAAGATACATAAAAGGATATTTTATATATGATTATGTCTAGATATAAATGTTTTTTTTTTTGAATATCATAAAACATCATGCAACATGTAAACTATAGTGTTAACACGCTCTTTTACGATCGATTTGAGTACTAGAATAATGAAATAACCTGAACAGATTCTATGATTTATTTATGAAGTATCTGCGCCCTAGGTACTTGGAACAAACATCTACACACCATATACCAAATGTAATTATCTTAATTACTACATACTTTGGCTTCATAGTGCACCAAAACGTGTTGTCTCTCAAGTTTTTATAGCTTGAGTTTTTTTTCGAAAACGTGTCATTATTTTAAGATAATGGTATCAAAATTGTTTTAAACATGGATTAGTTTGCTGTCTTGAATTTAAATGCGACTAAAAGCTTAACATGATTACACGATGTCCTGTCTTCGGCGAAAATACACTAATACATGTTTTTTATCAGATTTTTGATAACAACTGTAAGCGGATTTCCTCAACATTTCATCTTTACTGTGGAAAGTTACATTTGAAGAAAAAAGGAACCAGTAGAAAAAAAGGAAAAGACCACCACCATCACCACCACCACCAACAACAACAATTATATAAATGAGAATTAACCTGTCGTGTTGCATTTTCAAATTTCAGAAATCTGCCGAGAACCTGAATGCTTGGACCATTTGGCTTCTCTAAATTATCGTAACCACATTGTGTGACGTAATACGTTTTGTTGTACTCGGCGTTCGCTTGTCGTCTGATTCTGTCGTGAAGTTCAACGCCGTCGTATACTTCTGAATTACTTATGGAACGCACATATTTATTCTCGTCTGCAGATGTCTCATCATTAAGTTTGAAATTGTCGTCTGCTGAGAGCACGCTCAAGAAAATCAGGAATACGAACGTTTGTGAAATAAACATTTCAAATTATCTGAAATGGAAAATAAAAACGAACGGTGATAAAAAGACACATGTAAAAAAGCTACCTAAATGTAGTTTTACATCGAGTCAATGTCGTGATCTTTTCCAATGCTTCTCGAGTTACAAAAATCAAGGTCACCATAGGTGCATAAACCTTGACAAAATGATTTTGAACAAGTTTTCATATCAGACAATTAATCAGATCTATATAAAAAAAATATGTGTTCATGATCAGCTAATTTCTTATGAATATTTGTCGATGTTTACATGTTGTTAAAGAAAGGTGAAGAAATATCTTATCGTATACGCTTCCTTAGTCAACTTCTTTGCTTATTTCGTTAATTTCATTCGTTTGCTTTGCTTTGATCTTTATCAATCCTTCATGTATCTACATGTTTTCGCACAACCCAGCTCAAATGCTAATTTAAATATTTTATATAAATTTCATGACAGTGCTTGTAATTAGCATTGACGTTAAGCTGTCATCTTCTAGTTATATACTCAGGATTAATCTTAAATATATACATATGTACACTGTGTACTGGCATAGGATTGAAATGATATACATTTTGTAATTGCTAATGCACAATGAATACTTGTTAAGGGCATTGAATACAATAATTTTGAAACGCAAGAAAAACCATCTTTGATTTTTTGTGATACACTTATTATTTTCCTTCAGTGTAGAAAATTTTCTAACTTTAACTTTTCATTTCATATGATGCATGGCATAAGAAGTTATTATAATATTCCTTTTAATCAACAAGAAACAACAATGTGTAAAGTGCCTGTCCTGTTCTAATATTTCTCTATGTATGCTATAAACCCCCAACATCCTCTGGAAAAAAGACTACCAAAGAATTAACGTCTTTTTTTAGATACATTTATCGTCAGTTAGGGCTTCCCACATGACCGACACCCCCTTAAGACAAAATATTTTGGGGGGGGAATGTACAGAAAGCATCCTATTCCAGAGACAAGCCTGGTTCTTTGAAATGCCCAGCTTATGACCGATGCATGTGACCTCCGAAAAACAATTTTGGCAGTGAAGGGGCAGGGGATCGAACTTACGACCCCTGTAATATAAAACCACTGATCCGCCGAAAAAGATTGACTGCCATCACTGCATTTTATATTTTTGTCAGTGACACCTGTAGATAACACCCTCCTTAGCAACTTGACAAGATTTTAATAAAAACCTAAGATCGGGGATAAAGAAGTTTGCAAAAATTAAATATTTTAATGGGTATGTCATGTGCAGCCTGAACTTAATTGCCTGAGCTAAAAGTTTACTGTATACTGTATTGTTTTGATGTCTGATACTATAGAATTGAACAAAGCGAAATAACATATTAAGAAACTGTAACATATCGCCATATCCAAATAATATTTCATAAGATAAGTAATCATGTGTCAGTTTTTTCAGAAACAGCGAATGCCATAAATTTGTCATATAGAATACTAGTCTCAATAACTCGCCTTCAAAAGCGGACCCATTTATTAAATAATCTGATATTTTTCGTTGTCCGCCTTTAGCGTCTCTGAAGGGGGATATTGACCTAACATAAAATAGCACTATATACACCTTTTAGAGTACAATTATTTGGACTAATAGAATACCTGATATCACTTTGATAAGGGGCAATAACTCATTTCTGAAACTATTAACTCAAACGATGCGAATTTACATTAGCATACCTAAAACTGTCTATTTCATAGTCATTTTTTAAATATATGCTTGAGTAAGCATCAAAGCAGCGCACTGAATTATGAAAGTTTGTCGGCAAAGAAAGCCTCCCGTGCCTATAAATTTGGTATAAAGAAGAACAAATAAACATAGAACGTACCTGTATATTTATTTATCTTAGTGAGCGCATTTATTTAATGTAAAGAAATATAAAAGCTTAGCACTTTTCTTTTATACTGAAACTTAAACTATCTTTTCGATCTTTGTACAGTTCTGCCTTGCGGCTGTAAAATATTACAGGGATTTTTTACATTTTACACAATAGAGTTGAAGAAAAAAAACAGACAACCCTGTGGTTAGAACGCGACCTACATTTAATGTGACGCGAATATATATGATAAGTCTTATAATTATAATGCAAACTTTTAAGTTTTTCTAAAGTTTCATCTAGTGGTAGCAGATTTCATTAACTTAACTCTGCAGACGATGGTACGCTTTCCATCGGAATACAAAAAAAAAACAGCAGCAAAATCAAAATCTCCCCACAACTGATGTGAACAACTTCACAACTTCACTTTTCATATACGATGTATAAACATTAACAGAAATTACGTCGACATATATAAAGGTTTTTATGGATTTGAGACTAAAAATTGCTGTAAATCATTTTGTTGAATCGAAGTACCACAGGTCCTTTTGGCTGGGCGTGATACTTCTTTGGCACCTTTCTGTTCGAAATGAAATAAACCAATGACAAAAAATCTTCAAAAAAATCAAGCTTACCTTTGCCTTTCCTTTATAGGTTACGATAGTCCGTTAATTTTTTTATTGAACTATTTACAACTGGATGAGACATGAAAATCTGACAGACTCGGCGATTAATTGGGAGTGTACACATTACAGTATTATTATTTCTTCACATGACTGAACTTTTCTTCTACCTTACTTGGAAGAAAGCGGTATAAAGTAAACTGACTATTGGAAAATCGGTATGTTTGGTCAGTACTTGAAGTAAAGGTAAATAAAATGCTATTGAAAGTGATTAAATCGATTTTGGTCCACATAACCCAGTCAATGAATGAATTAGTCATGCATTATATATGAACAAATTCGGATTGACCAGTGATTGGCGCTTTGTGGCAGTAAATATACACGGCACTAAACCAGTTGCCCACATAGGCAGTGGAACTTTCGACATAAAACGATATGTATAGGATATTGACCGAGTGTTAGGTCTAGTCGTTTTGGAAAGACCCGATCACGGGATTCATGAAATAACCGAGAGCGCGGAGCGCTCGAGGTATTTTAGAATCCCGTGATCGGGTCTTTCCAAAGCGACTAGACCTAACTCGAGGTCAATATCTGACTTACACACCGCCATGGATTCAAACGGTTACGATTCTGATGACATTTTATCCCAAGCGTTAGACTTATTCGAGGAAAAGAACCTCAAAATGCATACAGGTTAGTGCGATTATGTTACCAAAATTCCAATATTTCGAACATTTTTTTTTAAATTTTAGAGTTGGAATGAACATCTGTTTTCAAAATTATTTTAACGATGCATAGATGACCATTTCTCTGGACAGTACCCGTGCTGTTAAAACACAAATTTAGAATGATAAATTACAGAATTGGTTATGACAGGCAATCGTTGAACCTGCGATTTATTGATATTTTATCTAGGGCTATTACCAATGCAAGGGAAATGACTTCTAAATTTGATTTTGTCTGATTTGATTGTATAAACAATGTGCAAAAACACAATTTAGAGTATGTTTTACTTTTGGGGATAACTTTAGCATAAAGCTTTGAAATACACATTTAAATACGTATTTCGTTTGAGTTGAGTCTACCGGGTAATTACTTTATGAACAAATGTAAACGCAGGTTTTTAGAATGGAATTTCACTATGCAAAACGTTCCAATACAAAATATTTTTACTTTGTCGTAGGTGTTTACGAAATGCATTGAAACAAATACGCGCCAAATACAACTTGCATAATTATTTTATAGATGTGTATTGTATTCAATACAAAGAAAGTTTACATAATTATGTGTATGTTTATATATTACAGGGAACATACTGCCTGTGCACGTGACCAGGTCTTTCCTGATAGACCCGGTCGATCTATAGATCGACCAGGTCTGTCTAGAAAGACCTGGCCACGTGCACAGAAAGACCTGTCTACAAGAAATCTATTGTACAAACAGGTCGATCAACAAAAAATAGACCTAATGCAAACAAAAGAGTAGGTGTGTAAAATACGTACACGCTAAATGAATTTTTACATGTCAAAAACAAGGAAATTTAGTGACATTTGAAATAGCTATTAAACTGCATTTTACGAAACAATACATCAACTAAATATTTAAACCTTCAATGTTTTGAAAATTATTCAGTGTATGTTTCTAAAAAGGTACAAATGTGCTTTTCAAACAGTTTTTTCGGTTACATGATCAGTACAATTTCCCGCAACGAGGGGCCCCTGTTTTACGCCTCGCTGAAAGACAGGTGTATTTGTGGAAAACAGTTGTCAACGCATGACCCCTGTGCGTTACCAGTAGACCACAGGTCAGTTCCGAAGTAGTAATTGTCACTATAACCAATCACTGATACAGGCGCTTGAGCTTGCTCGCGGCACAAGTTTCTGTGTAATATCAGATTACAAGTTCTATATAGGAGTGAATATTCTTTTTCTATATAGAAGTAGAAAGACCACCATAATATCCACTGAAAAAGACGTTTAACCCCATGTAACCAATATCTCTTTGTATCTATTTCATAGCACACACAGAATAACTACCGTTTCAATGAAGTATTCAAGAAAAAAAACACACTTTTTTCAATTTTGATAAACATACAGAGACAAAATTTATATGTGTAGCAGAGGTATAATACGGCACTTTTACTCCCTTACCTATTAGCTAGCTTTTATGGAAACGTGGTTGAATGTTCGCTTTGTGATCTAGGGTACCTGAGTTTAAATCCAGCTCAGGGTAAGTGGATTTTTCAGGGTTACATATGCTATAGTGAAAAAAGATCTCATAGGGGTAAAGGGTAATTGATAGTGGCCGAGGAATAATAAGATTACCACCCAGGTAAATAAACTATTACACGATAGTCCATAGAAAATAAATGCGATCGTTTAGGCAATAAGAAAGTATCCGATTTATCAGACTGTTCTTGAATTCATTGTATTAATACTTTGTATAATTTTCGGCTAATTATAAAAATATATTCGTAAGCCGTAAAATCAAATTATCCTACAATTTAGCCTTTTGAGAAAAGATTAAAGTTGAAATGGACGGAGTAACGTCTACGTATTTTTCTTCTCTACTTACTGAGTTTATTTGTTTTAAATTTTTAACAGACCAAATACTTGATTATTGGTCTGTTGCAAAACTAGGACGTTAAAAAAAGTGATAAGCGCAATTTCATATGTTATCAACGTCAATGACGTCATTTCCGTCAAATAAAGATTCGTGATTTGTTGTGTTTGCAATCTTTCTTACAATTAATGGAAATATATCTATCTGACGCAGAAATGTATCGGGTGTTCGACTAAACGATTTTGGAAATAGAAAGGTAGCAATATAATATTTTTGCTAACTCAATTTTTTTTTCCAAAAGTTATTCGATTTCTGACTTGTTTCTTGTTTAAAGTTTTTTTGCTTTTATAAATACTCTGTGCAGTTTGATGAGAAACTGTTGAGTTATTTTAACTTACAGTTGACAAATTTATACATTACGATCAAATACATGATCCATGCACATCGAAAAATAACTGCAATTATTCATTCCGAGGGGACAGAAACGTCATAGTTAATCAGTGGTCAAAATGTGGATTTGGTCACATGGCATCATAGTGAGGAGTTACACAATCTATACCTACACCATGGTTCATTTTTACTCTTGTAATATCAAAATTAAAGTTATTCTATAAAATTCACTTTAACTGTAGCTTTTATTGCAATTAAGGGGCTGGAGCATACAGTTCGAATCTTGCCTGTAAAAGACCTTTACGCAAATGATACGTTACAATCGGATTATGTTTAAAAAAGTTTGATTTGATTTGTGGATCAGTTTAATTTCCAGGAAAAATAAAGCAAGAATAGAAAAGAAATATCCAAACAAAGAACTGAAGATTGTTTTCAGTGATTTTATCTATTATGTTACTTTTTTTTTGACAACTCGCCTAGCGGTTCGTCCATTTTGCATTTTTCCAAACGTATATTAGCCTTGATTTATATCGAATTAATTAAATCAGTATTAAATAACATCTCTTGTTCTTCTAAAACGTATACTAAAAGAATCAGCGCAACATTACATCTCAAGTGAGATTACGACGAGATCTAAATATAGTATATCACAGTAGGTACAGATGTAATTTAACCAGCCATACTCAAGTTTGATGAAATTGCTGAAAAAGGATAAGTTTATTCAGCAATTCTTCTGTTATTGCATTATTTAATAATAGCACGCGATGATCTAAAAATACATTTAAATGCTTACAATAACATAGAAAAATCGAGGCTTTTCGCTTCCAAAAGAAAAATCATTGTTTTGGAATTCTTTGGTAAAACTGGACAGAAAATTGTTATAAACTCTTTTTTACGACAAAAATAGGGCCTATCACATAAGAAGCATACAATTTCATAGTCTTCATTTTGTGTGAGACACAGTCTTGGAGATGCCATAATGTGGTTAAGACGGCTAGCGATGAAAATTATGAATACATAAGTGAATCAGTAGACATTTCCGAAATGAAGCCTATGAGATATAGAAATCAGTTCCTTTTTAAAATGGATTGTATATTGAATTGAAAAATACAATGCAACAAAATATCTCAATATACAAAGCATTATGTCAAATTAAACTTATGTCAGTTGAATGAACGTTGAACAGGTGTCTGTTCTACTGAGTTATGTTTCCTGTACCAGAAAGCTTACCTATTGACATCTACAGCATAGCTCTACTTCTCTCTACTCTTTACAACCGCTCTGCATTTCAGCTGGAAAAATGGAAAGTGATGACATGTCATCTGCGTCATCTTCCTCGTCATCGATGTCTGATAGTGACGATACTGTCATTCCACACCAAGATGATTCCTCCTCGGTTTCTAATAACGACGACATTGGAATCGGCCTCTTTCCTACGAATGGTGGTCCCGATAGTGATAACAGTACAAAATTGCAAAAGACGACTGATTATGATGATGACGACCGCTTCGTTCCATACTTCACAGCAAGGCGCTTAGACATTGCAACTGATGATACGGAATATTATCTAAACGACATCGCCAAAAATTCAAAAGAAAATATGTCAACAAAGAAAACATCTATACCTGTCAACAAATATAAAGAAAGGAAACATTGTGAACAGTGCCCATATTCGACCGATAGGAGACACTGTTTCCGAGTGCACATGATGAGGCACGTTGACGCCAAGTTTAAATGCTTGGATTGCAATATGCCTTTCTTAACGAAAGGCGCTTTGACCGGTCATAAGAAATCAGCGCATGGTATTGACGAGATTGTTTGGAAACAGTGTGAGAAATGCGATTACAAAACCAAACACTCGTCGGATATGGCAAGACATCGAAGGAGGCATGTCTCGGCAATAGGAAGCTGCAAATACTGCAACCGACCTTTCTGCCATCTTGGACGGTTGATAGAACACGAAAAGCGTGGCTATTGTGAAAAAGAATCCGCGATAGGAAGCACTGAGAGTTTCTCCAATGTTAGAGAAAGAGATAACAAAAAGGCAGAGAGGCCTACAGTCAGAAATGAGCAATATAATTCATGGAACGAATTAAATCAAGAACAACACACCACAAAGTCAAAAACGAATCTCAACAGAGCGGAGTCTGTACATCCTACAACTAAAGGAAATAAAAAGAAAACACACCAGCTGAATCAATCTAAAAAACAAGAGAAAGAGAAAAACAAAGTAAAGAAATATAAAAAGCAAAAACCTGAAAATAGAAATGCAAACAAAGAAAATATGAGAACAGGAATTACTATAGAAGAAGAGTCAGAAAACGAAATAATGGATGAACCAAACATTGCAGGAATACAGATGACACCATATGCTGGACATCAGAAAAAAGTTGAAGAAAGCAGTTGCGCGAGGGTTGAAGTGGAACAACGAATGACTTGCGCTTTCTGTGGTTATAAAACATTCTCTTATAACGACCTGAATAAACACTTAGACGAACATGATGTACCTGAATATTTGGACGAAAATGATATATCCGGGGAGGATATAAGAGAAGAATTCGACAACGAGGAAACGGATGTGGGTGATAACAAAAATAGGTACTTGTCTAGTCATACTATGGCCTCTGATGGTGTAGCCTTTCCGATGAGTCGCACTAATAACATTGAAGAAAATGCTGAAAATGAGAATGGTACATATTTGCAAAATTCAGTGACCGACGGTATTTCAGATAATCAAAAAGAAGGTGAAATTGCTAATCCTACTGATATCAAAAGCACGTCGGAAAAGGAATTTGAGATTTCAGAAACTGAGAATATTGATGATGTAAATGACTTAACAGATGCTGACGATATATTCAATCGATGTGTGGCGAAAATAGAGGCTGAATCTGCAAGTGAATTTCTTATGAAACCTTTTGCTTGTGCTAAATGTTTCTTTAAGACTGGAAGTTTAAACTACCTCAGAATTCATGTTGAGGCACACCTCTTTGAAACAGCAAGAACAGAATGCCACCTTAGACAAGGTGTTCATGGGCGTATCACATAAACTAATAAAGTCATTCTCATACAGGAAACAGTTACGGGAAGTGCTTCCAAGAACACACAAGAAATACATGTACTTGCTTGCTGTTACATACAGTGATGGCAACAAGCGTGAGTATCTGGCAGGTCTCACGAAGTGAAATAGGGATAACAAACAACAACAACAAAATAACTTTGTTCCTAAAATTGCTGTATTTCTGAAACAATAAGTCTAAAAACAGTAAATATATAGTAAACATTAATAACAATGAAACAACTTTCAGAGTGTTATAATTCCCTTCAGATTTTTGAAACTTGATCGGTCCAAAGGTGGTTTAATTCTTCAGATGTTTTACTTGGTGATCATACGTTGAAACGTAATACAACTACTCATGCTGGTCCTCGGATATAAATAGAAACATATGGGTTTTCAAGGAATTCATGTAAAACATTCTTTTACGGTTACCAAAACGATGGACATTTTTAACACTTGAAATAAAAGATATATAATATCAGAATAAAATTTTAAGAACAATAATCAAGGAGATAATTGCTTCGGCAACCTTTATTTTCTATGACAGTATTACAGCTCGTCGACAGCGACACTGTTTTACATATGTCTTTTTATGACGCAAACATTGTCCTATGAAAATTGCTTGTGAGAACTCACTTTAACAGAAATATTGTGAACACATGCTCTTTTTTCATCTCAACTTTGACAGATTGAGGTAAAAAAAAGACTGAAATGACTTAGATTATCTCCATCGAGAAGGTATACCAGGAAAATTATATAGTCATACTATGTAAAAATCTGAACAAAATTGTTCCCCGTGATTGCTTGTTTCCAGAAAACTGTAAAAGTAACATTTTCAGAAACTAAATAAATGAGATTGTGGCTTGATGCTACAATGAAATAATGAAGGATTTAATATAGTTGTTTATAACCCTAATGCACTACCTCTACCATGAAGAGTTCGATTCAAATTTTTGTCTTCAGCTTTTTTCTAGCTTTTTTGTTCATCTGTTTAAATCAATAAACTTTTACTCGTGAACACCAAATTCCTTACATTTTTGATATATTTAAATTGCTTTACGCCTTCTAACTGGTAATTAGATAAAAAATAGATATCACTGTTTTAAATAATTACCTTTTCCAAAACGAAGGGGTAAACCTCTTTTATAATTTGCCTAAATGTTGGAAAATATAGGAATGAAAATAATCTTTGGTTGATTAATCTTTAGTTGATCATCGTGAACATGATATGACGAATTTGAATCAGGTTTGTAATCATATTCAAATAATTTCTATTTAAAGATATAGTTTCACTGTTTTTGTATTTTATTCCCATAGTCATAAGGTTTGATTACTAACGACATTGCTGTTGTATTATGGCGATAATAAGAAAACCAAAACTTTTAAATATGTTCCTTTTCTTGATTTATAGACCCATTGTGTCCGGCGAGGTTATGCAGTAAATACTTGTCATATCTTTTCAATGGTTTAAGTGTTGTGTATTGTCTACATTTTGTCATAAGATAGTATGATTTTTTTTGGAAAAAAAAAAGATGAATTCACAGTGTTTATATTATATTTAAACAAATATTGGCAGGTAATATAAATTATCAGTCCACCAAAATAAAAGATAAAAGCAGAAACTGACGCCATAAAATAAGATAAATTTCATATAAGAGAAAAGCAGTTCAAGGCGGTTCATGTAGTGATTTGTCTTGCGACTTCCTCTATAGATGTTTTCAACTTTAGCAGTAAGCATATAATAAAACACGTCGTTGAATATGAAATGATATTAACCCAATTAAACTAATACTACGTCAATATGGTGAGCATCGTATTATATTGAATGAAATACGAGTAAAAGTACATAACCTGTATATTATATTCTGATACGTTCACTGCACCCAGTCCATTTTTCAGGATATGATCTATCATTATATATAAGCTAAGTACTGAAAGGCATGCCATCGATTTGAGCCTGATCTTTTGTGCAAAATTTACAATTTTTTACTTTATTACCCTTTGTTCAAAGTCAAAGATTTCATTCATTCAACAAGAAAAACAGGCCATAAAAACCTACTATAAATAACTTTACAACAATAAGGAACCTTGATTTATTTTTCTTTACTCTTTTTATTTCAGTCACAATTGGTACACAGAAGTTTTCGTTGCCGGAATCCGCCGGAAAACACATTTCTTTTTAATAATTTGTTGAAGACAATTAAGATCTAACCACAAACTGCAATCATTATAGAGTAGTGGAGAATTATGGAAAATGCAACACAAGTAGAATTATACATAGAGCAGTCATAAAAGACACAGTGCTAAGGATAGTGTGGAATGTCACAAATACACTGATACTACTTATCACAGATTACTTGCTGGACAACAACAACAACAACGAAAGATTGCTTTCATGAAATGGCCTGAACTTACAAGCAGAGGAGACAAAATGATATAAGATGAGATTATATAAATGCAGCGAGTGTGATTACACCACGAGACATGACTCGGATATATCCCGGCACAGAGAGAGGCATAGGTTAGCTACCATCTCCTGTAAGTTCTGTAACCGACCTTTTTGCAACATAGGAAACCTTTGGACACACTTGAAACATGATCATAAACACAAGGCCAGAAGCAAGAAGGCAAAGAAGTCTAGAAAAAATGAGAGGAAAGAGAAAAGAAGACATGGTATTAGTATTGGTCGTAATGAGAGTGAATATAAAGCAGTAGAAAATAATAAAATTGTAAAAGATAATGACACAGTAAGTAAGACGATAAATTCAGACAAGCATACTTTTAGAACCGAGAGAGTTGCAGACTTTTGGAAAGAGAAACGTAGAAATATTATCACAGATGACGAAGAAGTCGATATAGAAGTTGAAAAAGAAACTGAAAAAAATGTCAACAGTTTCAGTAATAAAGGTCAACATGCAAATGAAGATATTAATTGTGAATATGATATGAATGAAGTCGCAGATGAAATGAATGCTGGTAGCTTGTCATCCGTAAGTTCTTTGCATGATTATGATTCAGAAGGCAGTGTCAGAACAAGAAACATAATGAACTGTGTTTTTTGTGAATTCAAGGCAATTTCTCTTAACGAACTACAAACCCATTTGAAGATGCATGATTATGATCTTGATCTGCCTGATTGTAACTATAGTGACGGTATTCTTATGAAAAGTACCAATGATTTAGCAGATGACATATCTTCATCTAGTGCTAGTACTAGTTATGTTATAGATAATAAGGAAAATATGTTCTTAAACGGGAATATTGAAAATGCGACCGAGAGAAAAGAAACATATTTACACAGTTCAGTTAGAGCTGGCAAATTGAGGAGTAAATATCCTGTAAATTTTCCTGTAAATCCTGAAACTTTAACCGAAATTGGAGTTTCATCAACATCTCAACGTGACCTTAATTCTGAAGAACCAGTAGATGATACGAGTATATTAAGAGGCTGCAACGACAAGACGGAAACAGAGCGACTTACTGAATTCAGAAAGAAACCGTTTGCTTGTTCAAAATGTTTCTTTACGACGGGTGTAATAAAACAATTAAAGCTCCATGTAAAAGCACATCTTTATGAAAAATCTAGAAACGAACAGAGTGATAAACGTAGAGTCTCCTTTCAAGTTGTTTCAACATCAAGTGACATATCACGTGACATATCAAAGAACTGTAATGTGCCTTTGCAAAGCAATGAAAATAACGTTTTCTCTGCAAAAAGTAAGTTAGTAAACTTTATTTACCACAAAACAACAGCCGATCGCAACGATGGGGACAATGAAACGACAAGAGAAATGGTAAGCCGGTTTAGGGGCACTGAAGGGAGAAACCTTACTGGAAGATTAAGTATAGAGCAGTTTAGAAAAAGGAAAAAATGCTACAGACAACTTATTTTAAGTGACAAAGATATGTTTGAATGTTTGATTTGTGACATAGGCAATGTATTTGAATCCAAAGAAAAAATAAAACACCACTTTGTGACAAAGCATTGGAGACTGAGGGAAAAGATTTGTACTTCGTGTACATTCTGTTCAAAGCCTTTTCCTAAATGAAGCGGTAATATCATCATAAACATTTTTCACCCTGATAGTTTGCCTTACCAACCAACAAATGTACTTGAATGCTGTGGTACGCGGACTGTCGCATAACAGTCATACGCAACTCAAGTTTAAGTGGTGTAAATCACCACAAAAGTTTAAACATAAAGTGTTTTAATTATACAGTAGGCTTAAAGAACAGAACAGAACATAATTGTCATGTTCTGTTCTGTTCAGTAGACTTATAGATGTGTAACTTGTCATAAATTTACTTGAACACTAGCATTCTTTAATGTGTTTCACAAATACATTATTTGTAATCGTTTCTTTTTCTTCTTGCTTTGCTTGTAAGAGTTTTAAGAGTTTATTAATATATACAAAAGGCAAAAATGCCCCTGAGTACACATTGTACAAAACAAATACATACATATGCATTATAACTAATTATCTAATTATTAGTAACAAACACAATTCAAGTTTATAATAATGCACTTTGTAAGTAAATAATTATAACTGGTCTGCTCAGTGTCAGATACACAAACAAGACAATTATATACATTTATTTATATACTTGAGAAGCGTAGCGATACTAATTTCTTTTATCGTATTATTCAAAGTACAAAGCATTTCTAATTTCAAAAGATTTATGGATATATGTGGCAAAACTTACATTCTCTAGTAATTAAGAAACATTTTTAACAATCTGGGAAACTTTATAACAGAGACGCTACAAACACGGGCTGGTATTATTTTACAAAATTAAACGCGGTATTGCTCCTGAGTATTTGTCTGCGCCAATTTCCGATTAAACGAACACTCGTTATAACTTGAGAAACTCTAAAGATACTACCGGTATATTTTAATTTAGCAAGAACTAATTTTTATTTCATTCATTTTTCCCTATTGTTATACGTGAATGGAATAACTTACCACTAGAAATTCGTAATTTACCAACACTTGCAATGTTTAAAAAATATTTATGTCAAAACAAGCAATCCACACCAAAATATTTCTATTGTGGTGATAGAAAGCTACAAGTACTCCATGCAAGGCTTCGAACGAAATGTAGCTCTTTAAACTACCATCTTTTTCTTAGAAATATATCTTCGACGCCACTATGTGTTTGCAGCAAAACAGAAAACAATACACATTACTTTTTTAATGTCAATGTTTCAATGTACCAATAGACAAAAACTTTTTCAAAGCCTTAATAATTTCAGTGTAACTCTCAATATTCTTCTTTTTGGAAACCCAGATCTTCCTGATGCAGACAATGCCATACACAATCTTCAAGCATGTTCAGACTTATATTTCCGATACAAAACGTTTTCTTTGATTAAAAACACAACGAAATGATGTGAGATCTCCCTCTTCTCCCTACTCTTTCTCTTTCATTATCTCTTTTTGGCGACTATGCCAAATCATTCTCATGGAAATAACCTTGTATCTTTTGTTCCTTATTAATCGCTATATTTTTGCGGAAACTTTTACCGCATACACGTTAAATTCATATTTCTCTTTTTTCTTTTAGTTTCTGATTTCTCAGTAGTACAAAATCGACACACGTTAAATACTGCCTTAAAGGAGAAGAGTTTTATAAGACTTTTTCTTCCATTCTAATCTTTTTTCTTGGAATATAAATTATTGATTGTGTGTATAACCTTATATGTTTATATCTCATTATTTTGGAAATGTGTTTATGTTTAAACCAAATATAGATGCAGATACAGACCCAACCAACATATTTATAAGAAGTTTGTTTCAATCAACAAATATACTTGTACTCGTAGTTTGTAACTCAACCAACTAATAAACAACAGTTTGTCATTCGACCAACAAATATACAAAAAGTATGTTATTCGACCAAAAAAAATATACAAGCAGTTTGTTATTCAAACAACATATTTACAAACAGGCAGGTTGTTTCAAACAACATAGACAGAGGATATTCAAGTTTTTTCTATAAATAAGGGATTTATTTTCATCGACGGGTATGAAAATAAATTTTTCACGGGTGGCAATAGCCATGAGTGAAATATGATAATTTTCATACCACGAGATGAAAATAAATCCTGTATTTATAGAAAAAAACTTGAATTGTCTGTTTATTATATACTTTCTCTCTTTTTTACTTTACAGTTTGAAAGAATTCCCCTTTAATTTTGTGTATTGGCTGAAGTTAGAAGAAAATAGTCCGGCAAGACACCAGTGAAAATACGGAAAATATGTTTCACTGCAGTGAAAAATATTTTTTTACAGTGAAAACATGGAAAATGAAAATACGCATTTTATATCATCAATATTTCTCAATATTTAATTTATATGCATATAATAAATACAAATAGTTAATCATTCAACTTGAACAAACACAGGCACACTTAAAAAAACTATCTATTGGACTTTCTCTTAAAAATGGTCTCTGTTTAACTTTGCAAGCTTTACCAACCCCAAGACTCTTCAAATGAAATACACGTAAATGGCAGCCTCTTTCGCCTCCAAATAAAATTGCTATAAAATGTTCTCCTTTCATTGATTATACATACCGATCTGGTTAGCGTTAATGCTTCGCAAGGACTTTCTCCAGAGATGTGCTATGCATATAGCTCTTTCAGAAATAGGTGGTCGTTGTTCATTTAAAAGCTGAACGTATTCTCCGATTTATTCCTGTTTGATCAGGTATCATACCAACAAAAGTTACCACTGTTACTATTTTTTTGTTGTACTAAATATTCTGACCTAAGGAAAAAATATCTAGGAAACATCCAGTGGCCTACATTACAAAACTTTTACAAGTTAATGTCTGCTCAAAACAAAAAAAATGCTAGTTTACATCGCAAAATATATTAAAGAAGCTACACAACTTAGAAAACAATATTTAGAATAAGTACCTATTAGTATCTGATAATGTAAAATGATAACTTGTTGTTTGTTTGTTTTGTTTTGTTTTGTTTTCCTTCTTATCTATTTATTGTGGTAGAACATTTGTAAATAACATTTGATGCATGTCACGTTCTATTTATTTTTGTTAATGGCCAAAGGCATATAGAATGCCGATTTTGCCGAATAAACTTTGAACTTTGAACTATTTTTCACCGTCTTTGTGGTTTGGTGAAGTTTGCCATCTTGAAATATACCTTGGCATGCACGAGTGAGTGCTTACATGTATGTATACGTAGGCATTTAAGTCTGACACGTAATTGATGTTATAATTTGGTTTGGTTGGGGCAAACCGACCGTTTCAATTAAGTAGGATAGTTTAACTTTTATCGAAATGCCACAACTAAAAATGTTTTCGTGAAATGTTTAAAATGTCTCTTACGGAACAGTGAACACCTCACGCTCACAACCATGAGTTCAGATCTAATGCTTAACTGGCTATTTCTGTTGTTTTATTTTGAAACATGGAATAACCTGTTATTCGCTTGTTCAAATGCTTAAGACATGTTTAAAAACATAAACATAAAAACATACATATTAGTAAGAGTGTTCACGTATACAACTGCAATTTACAGTATAATTTGAAAAACGGAAAGCAACACTTCCATCGACGCATTTTTCACGAGTTTTGCTCGTATATCGTATGTGTATAGCTTTAAGTTGTTTATCTAAAACATAACACGATGGAAAAGCACTGCAACGGTTAATACTTTATCATTCAAACTCCAAGAAACTTATTTTTTTCAGACAAGTTTGAAAATTATACAAATTTACAGGAATGTTAAACCTGTTTCAAGTCAATAAAAATGGTCAGACTAACAGGCGTTCTGTCTTTCTTCAATTGTTTTTTACGGAATTTTCGGATAGAACGGAAATCAGTAAAATGGAATATTTCTAAACACCAAAATGGTTCTAAGGTACGTAGAGTTAAGCCAAGTAAAGAAAAAAAACATACATACATACAAACAAACAAACAAAAATAAATATATTGTTTCTACATCTAGACATAAAGAAACAAATGCGGCCAAAATAGTGTCGCTCTTCTGCCGCTATTAAATATATAAATCTTAGGTTATACATACGGGTCTTTAAGGGTGTTTTTGTTACGTATGCACACAAATGAAGAGAAAACGTTAAAAATAACAGAACAGAATGAAACAAAACAGAAGTTTATTCAACAAAATTGACTTGAATACATCGTCATTCACATATACAAGTACAAGTAACAGCGAAAATGTTCACATGTTTAAGTTGTGATGATAAAATTAGTCTATTAAAAATATGATAAGAAAATTTGATATAATGCATTTGAAAGAACAAAGAATACGTAATTCTGTTTAAAAAGTTGCTTTTGTAACACATTTCAGAAAACAGATGTGTCGAAAAAAAGGAAGTGACTTAAATATGTTAAAATATTATGTTTATCTACTAATTCTGACGTTTGTTTTGTGGGTGCGAGATGGGTGTAAGTTGCCGAATAAGACAATCATCTGAGAACGTAAGGTGTTCACAAGACAAATTTGAATATTGTATACGTACAATTAACATACACACAAAGGCGGTTTTATAACACTTGATAATAAAGTAAAATCTGTGAACGCTTTTCACTTTTCCTAAATCAAGTCGATTAATGCTCAAGATATAACACAAACATATAAATTAGGTATTTTTTTGGGAAAGCAGATAAGATCTTAAAATTAACAGAACAGTTATACAGTTTCACACTTAAGTGAAATCACTCACGAATATCAACTAGAAATAATTTCAAACTGATTCAACCTCCAGCACTTGACGGGAATTAAAATAATATGTATTTGTAAAACAAAGGGGGTGGGGGGGGGTTATTACAGCCAAACTGTTCTTATTTAAAGCTAGAATATCCCCCCTTGTTGGATGTCTTTTTAATGTCACATGCTCTGCACGACCAAAAAACAATTGTTTAGAATCTTGAAACTCTTTTTTTTTCCGAAAGTTTTTTTTTCTAAGTACAGTACCCTTTGAGCTCTACCATTGATATATTGAGCCTAATGTAAAAACAATAGCTTTCATCTACTCATCTAAAAATATTAAGCGACCTGTGTTCAGTTGTTTTTGAGTTATTGACCGCAGACAGTTTTCTAACTGCAGTCATCTGTGAGTCTCACCTTTGACTAAAGTTTCATCAACTGATCATGCTTAATCATCTCATCTCATATAGTTTGAGGGTCCTCAGCTCAATTTTTCTTAAGATATATACTGGAAACTGTTTTCAAACTGCAAGCCTGTGCGAGCATGTCTTTTCGTTCAGTGAGTCCAAAATCAATAGTGATATTCCACTCATCGTGCCCAAACATCTTAATATGTTGACAGTCTTTGGTTAATTTGTTCTTAAGTTCTTGATCAGAAACCGATATCTGTGAATATAACCAAGTGTGCTTGACCTTTGGCTGTGTTAGCCCAATCTTAAAACGGTTCGTTTACCTACCTACCTAACTATAAATTCTCTAGGCGTTACAGGTTACAGAACGGACACCACTAGGTCTACAATCGACCGAAATAATAGTTCGTAGATACAAAATAGAAGTACTGTGTTTACCAAAATATCAGTCGAAAACGAAATAAGCTTCGGGAAATACCCTTTATATTCCTAGTCGCCAGGATTATGCATTATTACGTTTCATGTAAAGAAATGCATTACGTATCTGTTGAAGTCTGGAGTATGACGAAGTCGTGATCACAAAGACTTACAGAACATATGGAACAAGTGTACACCTCAAAGGCTATTCCAAAATCGCCATATTTTAACATTTTAACCCAAGTAAAGAACAAGAAATTTCTATAAATATTTATCCTTTTCTTTTTATTTCGTTTAAGTTTATGTCCAGATTAAGGTCCACGCCATATCAGGGTATACAGTTTACCTGATCACTTATTTCTATATTACCTTTTTTTCATTTCAGGTAACGTTTATATGCGGAATCTGCAATAAATCATTTCTTCATGACAGAGGAGTGGAATCACATTTGCAGTTCGTCCATTATGGTATTTGCTATCGTTGTAATGGATGTAAAAGAGAGTTTCGTTATAAAGATGCTCGCCATACATGCATAAGAGGCAAAAATGTTGTGGCCTACAACAAGGCGAGTCAACTTGAAGGACCAGAAGCCGAGATTGAAGCAAATATATATGCCGAACGGATGAAAAATGATATTGTTGTAAAACAATTAGATAAAGGCATGCATATGCAGAAAGAAAGGATCATAAAGACCAACAATAACAAAAAAATTAAAACATCTGAAGAAATGAAAATATCGCAAAGTAATTTAAACAAGACTTTTTGTCCTCAAACAATGACTGGCACAAGCAGACGACATGGCACAAGCAGACGACATGGCAAAACAAGGAACCAACAGAAAAAGAGCAATACAGATAAACGTAAAAGAAAAGAAAACGAGCAGAAATTGGAGCATCAGTGTGATGGCTTTGACAATTTACATCCAGAATGCTTATTATTATCCACTTCACTCAAAGGCCATATTGATAACGGTATGGACAGAAGCCTTGATGACACGACCCTCATTGATATAGAAACCGAGGTATACAAGGAAGTACAAGCCCCTCAGCAGCAGCAGCAACAGCAGCAGATTTCTACCATGGACATCGCTGCACTTATCAAGAAACAACATAATGGACGTATAGAACTTGATATTGGTGGGACTGTATTCCATACATCAAAGGTAACACTTTGTAACAGTCACGGCTCAGTATTCAAAAAGCTGATCGACGACCCTTTTCTCGAATCCATTCAAGACAACTGTATATTCATTGACAGAGATCCACGCTATTTTGAAATTATTTTAAACTTTTTAAGGAATAACTGTAAGCTACCGGATACATTGTTCCCAACAAATAGGACATCACCAATGGTACTGCGTGATGAAGCAACATTTTACAATATTGAGGAACTTGTTTTAGAGTTAAACAACTGTTTAAAACCTTGTAATCCAACGTAAGATTTTGCATTGTCAAACTAGACATTCAAGCTTGCTTGTGTTCTTGTTAAAGGTAAAGCATACACACTCACACTCCACTCATCGGGCTTGATTGTGTTATACCAAAGTGTTAAATATAATGTTTGAAAAGCTTAAGGTAAAAGAAAGACTCGTTTACATATTAAATGAAAATTGTTTCATGAGCTGTTGAAATGATGTGAAAAATAAAATATGGGTAACTAGTGTTTGTCGGGGAAAGAGGGTAAAAGCAATTGGACTTAAATGTTTATATTACTTTTTGACTGAGTAACAGACATTTCAGCAGCAAAACCTAAGAAATGTATACACCAAGACAGCTATATTCAGCCAGTGGCGAAGCATTTGGATATAAATTCTTTGTATGTCACACATTGTTGAAGTTATCCATATGTTTTTTAACACAATATTTTTTAACAGGATAAATCATTCACGTCCGATTCACTTGCTTTCATTTCACTGATTCTTGAGAAAATTAGATTAATCAAAATTTTGATGCTAAATAATCTCATAATAAACTAGCGGACAAGATATAGAAACTTTGTGTCTGTAGCATAACTAGCGGACAATATATAGAAAGATACAGAAACTTTGTGTCTTTAGCAGAGGTTGTTTATATAGAGATTAATTTACATCAGACAGATAGTCTGGTAAGCGCTTTCTGTATATGATAATTATGATTGTAGTTTTATCAAAATTAAGTATAATTAACTACGAGACGCTATGTAACTAAAAAGAAAGTCTACTATATTTTGATAGCAACCAAATTATTTTGAGCTTTAACTACAATCAGTTGCATTATCTATAAACACTGTTACTATTTGTTTATCCAATATGCAAAGAAAAAAATGCTTTATGTTCTTTGCAAATGTTATCAAACAGCACCCTTATCAATGGATGTAATATATCTAAATAAATAAATCTATATATATTGCTGTGTATATGTGTTCGTCCAAAACGAAGTAAACATAGTCCGTGTTCAGTAAGACTGAGGCAACAGAGACGAGAGTTGTGATATTTTCATTTAGTAAAACCTGCGTTTTAGAAGATCATTGTTGGTTACAGGCTGCAAGCACGTCCTTATTTCTCAGGTAGAGTTAAGAAAAATATTCTGATTCAAAAAAACTCTTCAGATAAATGGAAATGACATTAAAAATACCACATTTATTATGCGTACGTGTAGTTAAATAGCTGTATTTTGTATTGAGCATTTAATACGAAATAACATTGCAAATGTGTACATGACCCCTATAATGTGGGGTAAGTACATAAAAAGGTCAAGGTGACAATCAACTAAACAGTCAATATTTCTGCACTATAGCTTCTTCACAGCATGAACATCATAACTTCTGAAAGACTGACATTGTACAAATTAAAAGAAACATTCAGATATGATTAAGATTTAAGAAGACTCTAAAATTATAATTACAAAATGTAAAATATCAAAATATTATGAATTAAAAAAAATCAAAATTTTAAGCAAATCATTTAATTCTAAAGCCTAAGGTTTTCTCCCTAATATCACAAATGCAACATACTTAGAAAAAACACCCTTCGGGCATATAACGCTTTATCCTGCGGTGCTCTTGTTAACATCTTGAACTCTGTCAACCGTTGAATTCTCGAGTTGGTTAACTTGTAAATAACAAAAAAATCACTGTTTCAGAGAACTATTACACAGTTGAATTGTAATGTGAACGAAAACAATTAGTTAAACATATCGTACAAAAACACAGTGGAACTAGAAAATTGCCCAGAAAAACGCCTAGAGCCAAAATTTCTGACGTTGATAATACATTTGTATCTTATAATAGATGATTGTTTTATGTGGCCGGTTAATCACGGTAATGAAATCTGTTTCTACTTTGTACTTTAGCAGGTTTTTGACTTTGTAAAAACACGATAAAGATTTTATCGGAAACTTGCAAATCCAACAATCACGAAATATTAGTATGCGACTGTGAAGTAACATTGTCAAATTTTCCCGGTTTCTCCCTTATCAACATCTTTTTATCTTCATGTTCTTCTACAGCCGTTGCTTCTGGATCTGAAAAATGAAACACGGAAACACGTAACAAAGTCCATCACAAAAGAAAGTTCTCTATACACAATAAAGAATAACGAAGGGTAATATCTCGAGAGATACACCATTATAATAATAATGCTGCTGCTGAATGGCCTGCTTCCGCATTCTAGTTCTAAGAGCAGATGATCTGTACATAAAAGACTCTCATTGAAGTTCAGGGGTTCGAGCTCGCGATAATTGCCTCTTATGTTAGAATCTTGGCACTTTTTTTATTGAAGATATAAAGCGATGGTCACGAAACAGCTCGCCTACGACTGAAAATTTTACTGGGGCGTTACTTGCCAGTGACAGAAAACTACGCAAAAGAACTGGCATGTATATAGCTAAGGTAACATGTAGAACTTACATTTTACAAACAATGTTTTAAGTTTCAAATATTAAAGAGTGGATTCTTATGATCCCTTTCATTCTGATTCTATATGACCAGGTATCAAATGCAATATCGTCATTTGAAACTTATATAACTTATATCATTTACATCTTAAACGTTACCTTCAGAGACATCATCGGATAATGCAGGTTTCCTTGTCACGGTAACTAAATAATAAAAAAGACAGTAAGTAATTATCATTTATTAGTGAAAAATATGTGTAATGTTGGAATTTGAAAAACAAAATGTGACTGAGAAAACGCTAGAGTTCAAAATCTCGATTTTTACTAACCAAACAAATAATGTTTGGCTTTGTTTTTCCCTTCCATTCTGTAAAAAAACAATTACCTGTAAATCTTGAAAAAAATAAATAGTACTAACGAAGTATTATTTTTCACAGCAGCATTGTTGTTTATTGCTGGGAATCATAACGATTTATAAATTAATTTGCCTTGCCTGAAGGTCTCTTGTGGATTTTGCTACAGGATTTATCATCGGGTGCCACAGGGGAGGGTACCCTTTCTGTTTGTTGTGCCGTCTCAGCTAGATTCTGACCTTTGAGTTTTGATCTATTTCTCTCAGCTCTGTTGACATCTTGCACAGTCGTCGCAGTACTGGTACTTTTTTTACATTTAGCTGTGGACTCGTTCAAAGGCACGTTTTTTGGCTTGGCATATTCTTCCGATTCTGTTGCATCCATAGAGATTTTGCTCCCTGGTTCTGTAATAAACAACACCAAAACATATTTATGTGTACATAAAGAAAATGCTTAGTATTTCAAACGACTTGCCTTTAACATCATTTTGTTCGTGTACAAATACAAGAAGATATAATCCGTAATAAGGAATGTCACCAAGTTTAATATGACGTAAGTGATATTGATACAAGTTTCCTCATAAAATCTCATACGATGGTGATTGATGAGCGTCTTTTAATCATTTATTAGTGGTGTCTTTCATCACCAGATATTATTCATTCCATATTATATATGTACAACAAAACATTCAATTTGTATGAATGCCCCGAACCTTCGTTGTCGGGAACCGGGGATGGTCCTGTATTTTTCGACTTTTCTACGTCATTATCCTGAGAACACGTTTTAGTTTCCTCAAAGATTTCATCTGTCTGCGTACATCTTGCACTTCCATCTAAGCGCCGCGGTGATAATCCACTGACGCATTTTAACGCCTTTTCTCTGTTTGTAGAATGTTGATAATTCGCTGTCGTGTTTCCACAGTGATATTCTGCAACAGTTAGTGCGAAGTTTATACACTTGAGAACTGAGCTGGAAAACGAGGGACGCTTCACTGCTTTCCTCTTTCCGAACAGCCAGCGCGGTTTTCCCATTTCTGTTCTCAACATTATAATTGCTTTCAGATTCATTTACTATATTTGAAGTTTAAAGGTCTGATCTATATTTATGTTGTTTAATAAAACTCCAACAACACTTCTTTCTTGCAAACATTACGACAAAAAATCTATTTTGAAAAAAAAGTATTTGCTTTAGTTGTTAGTAAGTAAAATGTTCCTTCAAAAGTATTCAATTTTTTCTTTGTATAATCATACTTCCATTTTACAAATTATGTATCGTTTGCACACAATAAACATAAGTAGGAATTCTTTTGATAATTTTGATTCCACTAGAATTGTACTGATTGGGTTATATATTATATTTTACTAAACTGGGATGCCTCTATTTTAGCATTCTACAATAGTAAAAACACTATCTAAATACAAAACGTTTTCATCACTTCTGTAGTTTCATGCCTCGATCTGAGATTGGGCCTGAAAATAATTTATTCTGATTTGATAACCAATGATGTTATACCGTATTTTTTCTATGTGTGTGTGTGTGTGTGTGTTCGTTTGTGTCATATACCAGTGCAGATCAGATTAAAATTTTAATTGTCAAGTGCAAAACAAAACGCACATGAACAATCAACTACTATCTAAAGAAACATGATTTTCTTAATCTTTGAGGACAAAGCTTATTTAAAGGGATAAACAGGCAAAAGTTTTATGCTTTCATTCTCATTTCTTCTATCAATATAATATAAATGATCAGTCCAAGTAACAAAGATTTCGTCTTTTTAAATGAAAAACCGGGTGATTTTAGCAAATAATATCAGTTTTGATTTTTTGGTCATTCATTTGCCTGTGTATCCCTTTAAATATGTTTATTTGGTTAGATATGCATTGTTTTAAAGAACTGTATTACACTGTTAATGTTTACAGCACGATTAAAATTTCATTTATCTGATATTTATGAATGCAGAATTCATTTTGGCATACATATATACATTACGACAACTAGATAAATAGTCATGTTTAGAAATAGGTAATTATTCTATTTCTGCATTTGTCTCCCTTTAAACACTACGCTGTACTATATTTTCATTTTAGGCGAGTTATTCGTCATGTACTCTATAAGATAAGATGTTTGCTTACTTTGAAAGTTTGAAGCAACTTGATGCATTAGGTAATCGTTTCTGAATTTCGATTCTAATAAACAATATAAAAAATTGTCTAAAAAAACAATTACAATTCTAAATTTTCAAAAAACAGAACTGTTCCATTTATCAAATTTAGGGATAGCGATTGAGCACTTAATTTGACTAAATAGCAAGCAGTGCAAAACATGGATAGGGTCTTACTTTTCTGAATGCTATATAATTAAGAACAAGTGTTTTGTTTATGTATAGATATAGTTGAAAGTGCGCGATCTATCCTCTGGATATTCCTTAAAAGTATATTTGGTCCATGTATGATCAAAATGACAAAGACAGAAATATTACTAGTATGCAAATTATGATTCAATATATTTTCTCGTTACTTGGTCTGAGTGTGTAAATACCATTTAATCCGTTTGAATGCTGGTCTCTAGTCATAACATTGACGGTAATACCAGGAGTCTCTGGGGGCAGAACTTTTTCTTCTGGCTGCTCTTCTTCGATGGTTTGAGAGGTGACGTTTTCTTTGTCTCTTCTGTCATCTAGAATAACGGACACTGTCCCTTTTCCTCTCTGTCCATCTTTATTGTTTTGGGGTTCAGCCAGTATACCTGAAATTTTAAAACAAGTGTCAAAGAATACTGGATTTTGTCTTTCTTCAAAACACTAAACAGAATATATCTTCAGTTAATCACCATAAGGACAAGATATTATTTGTTAAACCGATATGTAGGAAGACTGCCATCAAGGATTGACCTTTTTCTCCTTTCACCGTCTATTTTGTGGACTAATAGCGGACGTTTACTTATTAACAAACATTCTGTCCGTCTTCTTTTTTTTTCAGATTCAAACAATACAACTACAAATTTAATAGAAATTAATATCGATTCTGGTTTCCATAAATTTTCATCAGTTCTGGATTTCCCTTCGCTCTTAAAGACATACATGAAACAGTGATTAACAAATATAATGAAAAGGTTTCTATAATATTTTATTAATGTTATTCTGTCAACTTTCGTGTGTCTGTAGGCTCAGTATTTGTATTCTTAATTTTTTTTAGCTAATGTGTAGTGAACGTTTGTCTTATAATAAAGTGCAAAATGCATTTCCTTCTATCTGTATACACTGTAGTATCAAACACTGGGAATATATTTAAAATTTGACTAGCCATTTGAAAAGAACAGCTGTAACTATAGCCATGTAAACGTGTTTTCTTTTAATAATCCGTTCAACAGTAAGTCTTAAATCAATTAATAATAAAAAGTAGGTTGAGTGTAGGAGTAAATCAGATGTAATGTTATGTTCATTCAAAGTTTGGCAAGTGTTTGAATAATACAAAGATATTTTTTGATGGAATTTAACCAACGATATTTAGCCAGTTTCTCGAATCAAGACAATTGTATCAAAGCATTGATTTGTGAAATGTAAATACCGTCCTCTGGAGTATATTTTTTATCATAATATCAAATATTTTCCAACATATATCTTGGTTAGCTGCCATCAGTGATGTTCTTTCATCTGTTGAACGTCCTTCAATTGAAAAGGCAAGCTGCAACCATGGCTATGTAAATGTGTTTCGTTTTAAGATTAGGTTCAACATCTAGTCTTTTAATTCAACTGATTACAGATTTTCTGACAATCAAAGAGGCTTGGCATTTGTCATTTTGTTTCCATATTGTTCAGTCATTCTCATACTTCTTTTTGTTTGTAGGTTCAATTATTTCTCTAAATATTATAGCTTATATATTCAAAACATTTACTTTAAAGAGGCTGTACTTCAGATTTGACATAATTTTTTTTTCATAGATTATATATTTAGATGCCGTAAGATAATAACAACATAATATTTTACTTCAAAACTGATTATAAATGTCAAAATAGAATGAAAAAAATATTTTCGCTCCAGCCTGATTTGAACTCTGGACCCTCATGTTAACAAAATATTTCCAACGCTTTTACTGTCACCACCATCGCCGCATGTAATATTACAGATATTTACTTTACATCTTATACGATATAGTTATACCGTCGCGTTACGGTATAACACTTTGAAAGGGAAAAAAATCAATTTATAATGTAATTATTTGACTTATGTTTTGTCAGTAAGTTATTTTTTAAGCATTAGTCATAAATATTACAAGAAATTTATAATACAAGAAAACTTTCTTTTTTTGTCATCTGGAGCACAGCCCCTTTAAAAAAATGTAAAAAACTATATTTCTTTGTACTTATGTTGTATCTGGCTTTCAGAACATTTAAAAATGAATCGGGATAGAATCTTACTTTTCCGAAAATGAAAGATGGAAACGCGGAAGAATGTTCTCTATACATAATAAAGATTAACGAAGGCTAACATCTCGAGAGATACATCATTAGAATAATTATGCTGCAAATGAATGACTCTCTTCCGTATTCTAGTGCTAAAAGGCGTTCCGTTTTAATTCAGAAAATCTAATTGAAGCTCAGTGGTTCGAGCTCCGCTACGGATAATGACCTTTTGGCAATATTTTCTTGTGAAGGATGGGGGTAGCACTGGTCCTTCCAAGGAGCGATTATAACGAAACATTTCACCAACCACTGATACTGTTATTGGGGCGTTTCTTGCAAAAGGAAACTACGCTAAAGAAATGGAATGTGTATAGCTAAGGTAACATATAGAACTTTAATTTTACAAACTCCTTATTTAGTTTCAAATCTTAAAGAGTGGGTTCTTATGATCATTTTCAATCTTATTCTATATAACCAGGTATATCGTCATAAGAAACTTACAGTTGTATTAATTTAACATCTGAAATGTTACCTTCAGAGGTTAAGGCATCATTGGATAATTCAGGTTTCACTGTAACTAAATATATAAAATACAGTTATTAAGTAATTATAATTTATTCGTCTAAAACATGTGTGTAGAGCTGGAATTTGAAAAAAAAGTGACTAAGAAAAACCTAGATTTCAGAATGTTTGTTTCCCAAATATATTGTGTCATAAAAGCAAAAATCATTCACTAAATAAAAGGTTCTACACATTGTAAATTATAAACTGTCCAAAACTGATTAAAGTTACTGGAGAAGTTTTAAAAGTATTCGTCTGGTAAGATCTTAATAATCTATCAGCAAACATGATTGGTTGGCACTAACAGAATTTAACTTAACAGTGATACGGTCCTCGGGCACGGGTCGTGATATAGCATTATCAGAAAATGTTAAAATATCTACTATCTTCTTTATTTACAATGTGTGATTCAACAGTTAGTTTTAAAATAAAGAGGGTTTTGAAACAGATTATATGCGTGATCAGATAACAATCATGTCGTTGTTGGGCTCTTCTGTGTCCAAAGAAGTTTCCATTTAAGTAACTTTTGAAAACCTTTTCCGAAGCAAAATCTTTCCTAACCTTTATCATTATATCAGTCTTTATTACGTTTCAAAATTCCTTTGTTTTACGATGAATAAAGAGAAAGTTGTGCTCCGTTAATCGGTCTTCTCATTTTGGAGATCATTAAATTCAAGATAGACCTTTTTGTTCCAATCGAAATGTATTTTGGAATTATGTTTCCTTTATCATTAAGCTCCCGGTACATGAGTGCGCAGAAAGTAATTAAGCTGTGTTAAAATTGACTCAAACCCCTTTATATCTATATTATCACGCGTATTGTAATTAAAAGTAAGACGTCGTGTTAACGTAGCTTATAAACTGCCGAAGTATTTAAGAGATTTCAAACTGTAAGACGGACCGAAAAGGCACCACTTGTCGATTTTTACTGTTGAAACAAGGTCAACCAACAAATTATGTTTGGCATTGTTTTTCCCTTGCATTCTGTAAAAAATCACCCTGTAAATCTTGAAAAAAATAGTACTAATGAAGTATTATTTTTTACAGCTGCCATGCTGTTTATTTTGGGGAATCATAACGATTTATAAATTAATTTGCCTTGCCTGAAGGTCTCTTGTGGAGTTTGCTACAGGATTTATCATCGGGTGCCACAGGGGAGGGTCCCCTTTCTGTTCGTTGTGTCGTATCAGCTAGATTCTGACCTTTGAGTTCTGATCTATTTCTCTCGGCTCTGTTGACATCTTGCACAGTCGTGTCGGTATTATTGGTACTTTTTTTACATTTAGCTGTGGAATCGTTGAAAGGCATGTTTTCTGGCTTTGCATATCCTTCCGATTCTGTTGCATCCATAGAGATTTTGCTCCCTGGTTCTGTAATAAACAACAACAAAACATTTATATTTATGACTGTGTACATAAAGTAAATACTAGGTATTTCAAAAGACTTGCCTTTAACATCATTTTATTCTTGTTCAAAGAAAGGTATAATCCGTAATAAGAAACTTCTCCAAACCTATTATGACGTAAGCGATATTGATACAAGTTTCCTCATTAAATCTCATACGATGGTGATTGATAAGCGTCTTTAAATCACTTATTAGTGGTGGTTTCTTTCATCACCAGATATTATTCATTCCATATTATATATGTCCAACAAAACATTCAATTTGTATAAATGTCCCAAACCTTGTTTGAAACAGCGACTGACTTCGTCGTCGGGTACCGGGGTTGGTCCTGTATTCTTTGACTTTTCTTCTTCATTAGCCTTATTACACGTTTTAGTTTCCATAAAGACTTCATCTGACTTCGTACATCTTGCATTTCCATCTACAAGCCGCGATGAAAATTCACTGACACGATTTGAAGCATTTTGTCTGTTTGTAGGATGTTGATCGTTCTCCATCGTGTTTCCACAGTGATACTCTGCAACAATTAGTGCCAAGTTAATACACTTAAGAACTGAGTTGGAAAACGACGAACGCTTCACTGCTTTCTTTTTCTCGAGCAGTCAGCACGGTTTCCCCATTTCTGTTCTCAACATTATAATTGATTTCAGATTCAGTTACTGTATCTGTATCTGGTCTATAGTTCTATGGTTTAATGAAAGTCCAACAATTATTCTTTCTAACAAAAAATACGACGAAGAATCTATCGAAAAACAAAATCTATCAGCTTTAGTTTTGTTCCTTCAAAACCTTTCAAACTTTTCTTCGTTTCATCGTACTTTCTTTATACAAAACATGCGCACAATGAACACTAATAGGAATTATTTCGATAATTTTAATTCCACTACATTCTTAATAAAAGACGTTCACTATTTGTGCAGTTTGATTCTTCGATCTGAGTTTGGGCCTGAAATGTTTTTATTCTAATTTGATTACCAATGATGCTATACCGTATTTTGCCTATCTGAATATATATATATGTATGTCATATACTAGTGCAGATTAGATTGAGATTTTAATGGCCACGTGCAAAACGAAAACCACGTGAACGATCAACTACTATCTTAACACTATGTTTTTAATTTTGATGAAGACGTAAACATCAATGAATTTCTCAGGCTTAGAGACAAAGCTTATTTTAATATGTTTATTAGGTTACGTATTTATTGATTTGAAGAACCGTTTTTACACTGTTAATGTTTATAACATCATTAAGATACTTTTATCTGGTTTTTATGAATCCACAATACACATTGGCATACGTATATCCATTACGACAGCTAGATCAATAGTCATGTTTAGAAATATGTAATAATTCTGTTTCTGCATTTGTCTCCCTTTAAACACAACGCTTTATTATATTTTCATTTTAGGCGAGTTGCTCGTCGTGTACTCTATAAGGTTAGTTGTTTGCTTACAGTAAAACTTAGAATCTGAATTTCGGTTCTAATATGCACCAATCTGGAAATCATCTTGTTTTGTAAACAATTTTCTTAAATAGATAAATATTATTATAAAGTTTCCAAAAATAAACTATACCATTTATCATATATAGAGCTAGCAACTGAACACATAAACTGAATTGGAAACAGTACAGATTATGGACGTGCATGCCAATCATTGTTTACACTGGTCGCCAAGCCCTAACATTTGCTGCTATCACATTAGAGGTTGAAAAGAATTATGCTTAAATAAATGCCACATATTCTGTATCTTTTGCTGTTTGATCAAGTTCAGAAAAAAGAACACGCGTTCTCGGCCTTCAGGCATTATTCGGGAGAGAGTCTTACTTTTCTCTATGTTATATAAGTAAGAACACGTATTTTGCTTATGTGTAGAAACAGTTTAGATGGGCAATCCCCTGGAAATTCATTTAAAAGTTAACTTTGTTTCATGTATGATCAAAAAGCTAAGAATAGATAAATTCTGCAAATTATGATTCAATTCTTTTTTGTTTGTTTTATTTTATTTTTTGTTTTGTTTTGTTTTGTTTTCTTTTGTTATTTGGACTGAGTCTGTAAATACCACTTGAATGCTGGTCTTTGGCCATAACACTGACGGTGAGATCTGTTGCTTTTGGGGGCAGACATTTTTCCTTTAACTGTCCTTTTTCTGTGTTTTGAGAGCTGACGTTTGCTGCCTTTCTTCCGTCATCAGGAATAACGGTCACTGTCTCTTTTCTTCTCTGTCCATCTTTACTGTTTTCGGATTCAGGCATTAAAACTGAAATTTGAAATAAAGTGTCAAACAATACTGTCTTCTTTCTCTCTTCAAAACACTAAACAGAATCTATCTTCAGTTAAACAGTAATAAGGACATGACACTGTTTGTTAAACGATATCTAGGATGATTGCCATCAGGGATGGGCTTTTGTCCTTTCATCGTCTATTTTGTGGTCTTATGGCTGACGTTTACATTTTTGTTCTATCTCCAAAATAGCTGACCATTTTATTTGTCAACAAGTATAAGATATTCAGTTTTGACTCCTTAAACAGCAATCCTGATGTTTGATTCCGATTTGATAACCAAAGATGATATACCGTTATTTTTCTATGTGAATTTTATATACATTAAACAGTCAACTACTATCTTAAGAAACATTGTTTATAATTTTGATAAAAAGGTAAATAATATACACGTATTTCTCAAACTTCTCTAACAGATGATTGCGGGGTTTTGAGAACTTAAGAAGGTTTCTAGAGAAAACTTGTAAGTAACGTAAAAACACGATAAGTTCCTTTTTGGTTGGTGGGTTGGAGTTAATTCACCAAGACAACTTGTTCTTGTTTCTTCTTCATAAGATAAGTTTAAGCTGGGTGCGCCTTAGAAAGAGCTTAAGACCTCAAGTGGCAATTTTTTGCCCCTGGCTGTTCCAAGGCGGTAACCCCTCGGGTTTTCATTTTCTTAAATTGTTCATGGTGTCTTTTTTAATTAACATATGAATGAATTTATTGTTATCTTTTTCTCTATTTTTACTGAGTGGGGATACTGTTTTTTGCCTATTGGTTTTCCAAATATGCGTTTTTCACTTATTCGAGATATAAGCTGTATTTAAATATGTTTATCATGATAGGTATTCACTGATATGAAAAACTGTTCATACACTTTTTGTATATAACGTAATTTAAATACTTGTACCTGTTTTTTTATCAATTCAGAATACATTTTGGCTTACAAATACTCGTTCTGGCAGCTGTACCAATAGTCATGTTTAAAAATATGTAATCATTTTATTTTTGCATTTAACTCTCTTTACACGCTACGCTTTTAGGCGGGTTGCTCGTAAAATGCTTACCTTAAAATTTTGCAGCAACTTAATGCATTACGTAATCTTTCCTGAATTTCGGTTCTAATGTGCCCTTTATTTTGAAATGAAAATTTCCAAAAATGGACATCATTTATCACATTTAAGGATACTTATTTCAGTTACTGCCTGAATAGCGAACAATAAAGATCAGGGTGAGATTGCAAAAATGTCCACGCCAATCATGGTTAACAATGATCGCCAAACCAAAACAACAGATGCTAGCGTAGTAGAGGTATAAGGAATTATGCTTTCAGGAACGTTACTTGCTTCTATCTTTTAAAGTTTGATCAAGTTCAGCCAAAGGACATGCGTTCTCGGAATTCTGGCATTACTTAGGATAGAGTCTTGATTTACTTCATGCTATATAAATAAGAACACGCATTTTGATACAGTTGAAAGTGGGCAATCTGTCCCTGTGAAATTCCTTAGAAGTTAACTTTGGTTCATGTATGATCAAAAAGATAAGAATAGATATTTTATATAATTTATGATTAAATTCTTTAACATTTTATTTGACTGAGTACGTAAATACCCTTCAATCCTTTTGAATGCTTGTCTCTGGGCAAGGCGATATCAGGTGTCTCTGGGGGCAGACTTTCTTCTTTTGACTGTTCTTCTTCGGTTGTTTGAGAGCTGACGTTTACTGCGTCTCTTCCGTCATCAGGATTACCGGACACTGTCCCTTTTCCTGTCTGTCCATCTTTATTGCTTTCGGATTCGGGCAATATATCTGAATTTTTAAAACAAGTGCCATTACATGATTTTTTTCTCCCTTCAAAACACGAAACAAAAACATCATTCTTCATTTACCAATCATAAGTAAAAGATATTATTTGATCAGCGATATCTTGGATGACTGCCATCAGCCACGGGCTTTTCTTCTTTCACCGTCTATTTTGTGGTCTTTAAGCTAACGTTTACTTTTTATCTCCAAAATAGCCGACGCTACTCATTCTCTTTTTTTCTCCGTCTTAATTGTTTTCGGACTTAAAAGTTTAAGAAAATTACTACTAACTCTGATTTTCATAAAATATGCAGCAGTATTGGATTTTCCTCGTTTTCAAGACAACAGAAAAACTTCTTAGGTTAACAACTATAAAGTAAAGACAATTTAAGTATTTTCCAATATTAACCTTTTTAACTTCCTTGTGTTTGTGTTCAGTAATTAGTTTTTAAGTTTTGACAGTCAATGCGTATGAAACGTTTTTCTTACAAAAAAGTCAAAAATCTGCATTCCCTTGTATATGTGTAGGTCTTACACTCAAAATATGTTAAAGATACAACTGTCTACTTGTAAAGGACAGCTTAACTATGGCCTTGCAAACGTGTTTTCTAATATTTCGTTTATATTTTTTTTCGTTAATTTGTGCAAAGAAGAAAAATAGCTTTTTTCAATTCGTGATCAAATTTAGGAATCGAACATTTTTGTCGAAATAACTTTCGAAATCTTTATGTTTTGTATTTACATGCCTTCGGCAAATTATCCAAACGAATTGTTTGCGGATTACATAAGTAATTTAAAGGGGATTTGTCAGACTTATTCAGAATTCGGTTCCGTAATATTTCTTGGTGATATGAATGGAGAAGTACACCAACCGTCTGAATGCAAGTCTTTTCGCGACTTTGAACTTTCCAATTTCATTCAAAGCCAGGATTTACTATCTATGGTTAAGTCACAAAATTGCAAGGGTCCACCTTACTCGTACTTGACAATGCAGAAGTTAACTGACCATGTTATTATACCCAAACATGATGTAGATTTGATATCATATATAGAGATATTAGATGATGATATGTTTTATGTATCAGATCAGTTACCAATTGTAGTACATGTGAACTTACCAGTCTCTACAATAGACCTTTAAATGTCCCAAGTTAATATTACTTGGCATGAAGTCAAAGATGATCATATTTCAATTTATCAGTCAGAACTCTCGACATTATTACAAACTATCAATAGGCAGAGTATAGAAACTATGTACACCGATATAGTTGAAAAAATAAGTACTGCATCAATAAATAGTTTTCCAAAGAAAACCTTTAACATCCACGCAAAGCCTTATTGGTCATTAGAGGTAAAACGTGCACATGAAGCTCAGAGGCGTGCACGTAGGGTCTGGATGTCAGAAGGTCGCCCTAGAGGTCAAACGTATGACTCTTATAAAACATATAAAAGTTTAAAGAAAGAGTTCCAGAGAGTCCAAATGAAATCTTTACAAAACGTAGAACAGAATTTCATTAATCAACTAAACGCAGTTACAGAGTGTGATAATCGTTTATTTTGGTTTCTTATAAGTAACAGAAAAGGCAAAAAAGGTCAATTTGTACGCAACTAGATACTGAAAATGGCACAACCAGAGATCCATTACTTATAGCAAACGAGTTCTTCAATCATTTTCAACGGTTATATGCTCCCTTACAGTCTCAAACCTTGGACAGAAATCATGAAAAATATATTGAAGAGGAAATATTAAGAATCAAATCATGTGCCCCACATATAGAAAACTCCCCGGACTTACTTGCCTCCTTAACAATTAATTGTATTGTAAAATATGTTCGATCCCTACCTAATAACAAAGCCGAGTCCTTTGACAGAATAGTGAATGAACATATCATATATGGAGGACCTTTCCTCTGGGCTATATTAACGGAACTATTTAACAGAATAATTGAAGAAGGAAAATTCTCTGATGCATGTACGAAGGGCATGCTTATACCTGTTTACAAAGATAATGGAAAGTCAAGGTCTGACCCAAAAAATTACAGACCAATAACACTTCTTCCAGTCATATACAAACTCTTTGAAAAAATTCTACAAGCTATATGAAACACGTGGTCATCAAAATTAAATTTTCAGTTTCCAAACCCGCAGCAAAATGGATATCAAAGTAATTTAGGGGCAGTTACTGCTTCATTCTTGCTACAAGAATCAATTTTCCACAATATAGAGCTTCATAGTAAAGTTTATGTAGCTATGCTTGACACAAGACAGGCTTTTGATACGGTCTGGTTGAACGGAATTTTCCATAAACTAAACCAATTAGGTATAAAAGGAAAAATGTGGTCACTCTTAGTTGACACGCACACTAATATGTCAAGCTGTATTTTTGTAAATAGTCTTCAGTCAGACTTCTTCTGTGTACTCCAAGGTATTCGACAAGGTGGGGTGTTATCCACTTAGATATATAAGCTCTTCATAAATGACTTGCTTATCTCGCTTGAAAATAGTAAGCTTGGTATGTGTATAAGGTCATATCATACCGGAAATATAACCTTAGCAGACGATATTGCTCTCGCAGCAACAAGTCCGTCCAACATACAGAAAATGTTAGATATTACCTACATATACACATGTAAACAAAGATTTATAATGAATGCAGAAAAAAGTCATGTAATCGTATTTCCCCACAATTGCACGATAAACAAATTGTCATTTTCTCTGGGAAATAAACGCATGAAACTGTGTAATTCAGTAAGGCATGTAGGGGTCTACCTTAACGATAAATTAAAAGACACTGAAAAAGTTCAAAATGGTTTAAGCAAAGCTACGTCCGCTTTCTTTTCTTTATTTTCTGTTATTAGTTCAAAGTACACGAATCCTACTGTATCAGCACCTATTGTTTTAAAAATTTGCATTCCACGATTATTGTTTGGTGCAGAACTCTGGAATAATTTGAACCATTCAGATATCTTATCAACTGAGCCTTTTTTAAGACTAGCCGCAAAGAAATGTCAGCATTTTCCTATTTCTGCGAGAACAGATATATCTTTAAGTATGCTTGGATGGCATTCAATGCTATCAGAAGTTGATAAACGCAAATTAAGCTTCTTTGGAAATCTATGTAGAATGCCACCTAATTTATTATGTAAGCAGGTCTTTAATTTCCGCCTAGCTATGTATACATGTAGCACAACTGAAAGACAGAAAGGTTTTACACCTGATGTTATAAAAATTCTGCAAAAATTTCAGTTAGCCCATCATCTAATTAACTATATACAGACAGGTTATTTTCCAAACAAACATGCGTGGAAGCAAATCTGTAAAATTCAAATTCACAATTTTGAAACTTGTGCCTGGCGAACTCGTCTACAAGTTGATGACAGTTTTAGCAGATTTAAAGTGTTGCATTCTAATATAGAAAGAGCAAACATATGGGAATGTGCCACTGACCCCAGTAGTTTATCTCATGCTTATGTTGTTAGTAAACTTTGGATTACTAATGTTAGTTTCAATGCTTCTCAAATTCCGTACTAATGTTGTATTTGCGGAAGAATGTATTATGATCCATACAAACATGCTGTTCTCGAATGTTGTCTAACAGAAAATATACGGAAAATATTCTTTAATGAAATTAAGAGGTATTTTAGCTCTGAATTGTTACATGAGCTACTTAACTGTTACACAACACAGGAAAAATTGCATATTCTGATAGGTAGACAAAAAGATCCATAAACATTTTTTACGCATAGCCATTTCTCTTGTTTCACAATGTCTACCCATGGCAGAAAAACACTTTTTACCCTTTGTTAATTATTCTAAAGTTTGAGTACCAAAGTTGTTTTAAACTGCACAGCTAGATATACATAGTACCTTATCTTGATTTTTCGTTTCGTTCAAGATCTGGTCAAATATGTAAATTACCGAGGAAAATAGCCTACATTTTACAGTCAAACCAGAGTCAGTGGTTACCTGTACAAAGTTGTGTCCCTGCTTAGTGCCAAGAAAACTAACCTAATGCCAGTATTTTATTGTTTCTATGTACACCTGTAATAAGCGACCACCTCCTTTAAGAAGCCATCTTTCTGATTTAAGCTAAAATGCTTTACACAAGTTTATTGGTTCTTGTCAGTACGAATAGATTTTTTATATAGAACATTTTTTACAGTATTCAATAATGTTTATCTTTATGTTGTATAAATAATGCTTATTTTTATGTTGTATAGTACACCTCTTGTCATTTTCATATCCATTTATGTACCTGTGTTCTGTTGTTATAATTTATGCTACTTGTTTTCATTACTGTATTCTTATTTCCTTGTACTGTTTATGTTAATCCAAACTCGATTTAGGAAATAAAGAGTATATATAAGAGGGTTTTGAAAAAGATTATGTGCGTGATCAGATAACAATCATGTCGTTGTTGGGCTTTTCTGTGCCCAAAGAAGTGTCCATTTAAGAAACTTTTGAAGACCTCTTTCGAAGCAAAATGTTTCCTATCCTTTATCAATGTATCAGTCTTTATTACGTTTCAAAATTCCTTTGTTTTACGATAAATAAAGAGCAAGTTGTACTCCGTTAATCGGTCGTCTTATTTTGGAGATCATTAAATTCAAGATAGTCTTTTTTGTTCCAATCGAAATATATTTTAACGTAGCTTATAAACTGCCGAAGTATTTAAAAGAGATATCGAACTGTAAGACGGACCGAAAAGGCACCACTTGTCGATTTTTACTGTTGAAACAAGGTCAACCAAACAAATTATGTTTGGCATTGTTTTTTCCCTTGCATTCTTTAAAAAAAATCACCCTGTAAATCTTGAAAAAAAATAAACAGTACTAATGAAGTATTATTTTTCACAGCTGCATTGCTGTTAAATTTCGGGGAATCATAACGATTTATAAATTAATTTGCCTTGCCTGGAGGTCTCTTGTGGATTTTGCTAGAGGATTTATCATCGGGTGCCACAGGGGAGGGTCCTTTTTCTGTTCGTTGTGTCGTCTCAGCTAGATTCTGACCTTTGAGTTCTGATCTATTTCTCTCGGCTCTGTTGACATCTTGCACAGTCGTCGCAGTACTGGTACTTTTTTTACATTTAGCTGTGGAATCGTTGAAAGGCATGTTTTCTGGCTCTGCATATTCTTCCGATTCTGTTGCATCCATAGAGATTTTTCTCCCTTAATAAACAACAACAAAACATTTATATTTATGACTGTGTACATAAAGTAAATGCTAGGTATTTCAAAAGACTTGCCTTTAACATCATTTTGTTCTTGTTCAAAGAAAGATATAATCCGTAATAAGAAATTTCTCCAAAGCTATTATGACGTAAGCGATATTGATACAAGTTTCCTCATTAAATCTCATACGATGGTGATTTATAAGCGACTTTAAATCACTTATTAGTGGTGGTGTCTTTCATCACCAGATATTATTCATTCCATATTATATATGTCTAACAAAACATTCAATCTGTATGAATGTCCCAAACCTTGTTTGAAACAGCGACTGACTTTGTCGTCGGGTACCGGGGTTGGTCCTGTATTCTTTGACTTTTCTGCTTCATTAGCCTTATTACACGTTTTAGTTTCCATGAAGACTTCATCTGACTTCGTACATCTTGCATTTCTATCTACAAGCCGCGATGAAAATTCACTGACACATTTTGACGCATTTTGTCTGTTTGTAGGATGTTGATCGTTCGCCATCGTGTTTCCACAGTGATACTCTGCAATAATTAGTGCCAAGTTAATACACTTAAGAACTGACTTGGAAAACGACGAACGCTTCACTGCTTTCTTTTTCTCGAGCAGTCAGCGCGCGGTTTTCCCATTTCTGTTCTCAACATTATAATTGATTTCAGATTCAGTTACTGTATCTGTATCTGGTCTATAGTTCTATGGTTTAATAAAAGTCCAACAATTATTCTTTCTAACAAAAAAATACGACGAAAGATCTATTGAAAAACAAAATCTATTTGCTTTAGTTTTGTTCCTTCAAAACCATTCAAACTTTTCTTCCTTTCATCGTACTTTCTTTATACAAAACATGCGCACAATGAACACTAATAGGAATTATTGCGATAATTTTAATTCCACTTCTATCTTAATAAAAGACGTTCACTATTTGTGCAGTTTGATTCTTCGATCTGAGTTTGGGCCTGAAATGTTTTTATTCTAATTTGATTACCAATGATGCTATACCGTCTTTTGCCTATGTGAATATATAAATATATATATATATATATATATCATATACTAGTGCAGATTAGATTGAGATTTTAATGGCCACGTGCACGTGAACGATCAACTACTATCTTAACACTATGTTTTTTTTTTTAATTTTGATGAAGACGTAAATGTCAATGAATTTCTCAAGCTTCGAGTCAAAGCTTATTTTAATATGTTTATTAGGTTATGTATTCATTGATTTGAAGAACCGTTTTTACACTGTTAATGTTTATAACATCATTAAGATACTTTTATCTGGTTTTTATGAATCCACAATACACATTGGCATATTAATATCCATTACGACAGCTAGATCGTCATGTTTAGAAATATGTAATAATTCTATTTCTGCATTTGTCTCCCTTTAAACACAACGCTTTATTATATTTTCATTTTAGGCGAGTTGCTCGTCATGAACTCTAAAAGGTTAGTTGTTTGCTTACAGTAAAACTTGGAATCTGAATTTCGGTTCTAATATGCACCAATTTGGAAATCAGCTTGTTTTGTAAACAATTTTCTTAAATAAATAAATATTATTATAAAGTTTCCAAAAATAAACTATACCATTTATCATATATAGAGATAGCAACTGAACACATAAACTGAACTGGAAACAGTACAGATTATGGACGTGCATGCCAATCATGGTTTACACTGGTCGCCAAGCCCTAACCATTGCTGCTATCACATTAGAGGTTGAAAAGAATTATGCTTAAATAAATGTCACATATTTTGTATCTTTTGCTGTTTGATTAAGTTCAGAAAAAAGAACACGCGTTCTCGGCCTTCAGGCATTATTCGGGAGAGAGTCTTACTTTTCTCTATGTTATATAAGTAAGAACACGTATTTTGCTTATGTGTAGAAACAGTTTAAATGGGCAATCCCCTGGAAATTCATTTACAAGTTAACTTTGTTTCATGTATGATCAAAAAGCTAAGAATAGATAAATTGTGCAAATTATGATTCAATTTTTTTTCTTTGTTTTATTTTATTTATTTATTTATTTTTTTGTTTTGTTTTCTTTTGTTATTTGGACTAGGTCTGTAAATACCATTTAAATGCTGGTCTTTGGACATAACACTGACGGTGAGATCAGGTGCCTTTGGGGGCAGACATTTTTCCTTTGACTGTCCTTTTTCTGTGTTTTGAGAGCTGACGTTTGCTCCCTTTCTTCGGTCATCATGAATAACGGTCACTGTCTCTTTTCTTCTCTGTCCTTCTTTACTGTTTTCGGATTCAGGCATTAAAACTGAAATTTGAAATGAAGTGTCAAACAATACTGGCTTTTTTTCTCTCTTCAAAACAGTAAACAGAATCTATCTTCAGTTAAACAGTAATAAGGACATGACACTGTTTGTTAAACGATATCTAGGATGATTGCCATCAGGGATGGGCTTTTGTCCTTTCATCGTCTATTTTGTGGTCTTATTGCTGACGTTTACATTTTTGTTCCATCTCCAAAATAGCTGACCATTTTATTTGTCAACAAGTATAAGATATTCAGTTTTCACTCCTCAAACAGCAATCCTGATGTTTGATTCCGATTTGATAACAAAGATGATATACCGTTATTTTTCTATGTGAATTTTATATACATTGAACAGTCAACTACTATCTTAAGAAACATTGTTTATAATTTTGATAAAAAGGTAAATAATATACACGTATTTCTCAAACTTCTCTAACAGATGATTGCGGGGTTTTGAGAACTTAAGAAGGTTTCTAGAGAAAACTTGTAAGTAACGTAAAAACAGGATAAGTTCCTTTTTGGTTGGTGGGTTGGAGTTAATTCACCAAGACAACTTGTTCTTGTTTCTTCTTCTTAAGATAAGTGTAAGCTGGGTGCGCCTTAGAAAGAGCTTAAGACCTCAAGCGGCAATTTTTTGCCGCTGGCTGTTCCAAGGCGGTAACCCCTCGGGTTTTCATTTTCTTAAATTGTTCACGGTGTCTTTTTTAATTAACATATGAATGAATTTATTGTTATCTTTTTCTCTATTTTTACTGAGTGGGGATACTGTGTTTTGCGTATTGGTTTTCCAAATATGCGTTTTTCACTTATTCGAGATATAAGCTGTATTTAAATATGTTTATCATGATAGGTATTCACTGATATGAAAAACTGTTCATACACTTTTTGTATATAACGTAATTTAAATACTTGCACCTGTTTTTTATCAATTCAGAATACATTTTGGCTTACAAATACTCGTTCTGGCAGCTGTACCAATAGTCATGTTTAAAAACATGTAATCATTTTATTTTTGCATTTAACTCTCTTTACACGCTACGCTTTTAGGCGGGTTGCTCGTAAAATGCTTACCTTAAAATTTTGCAGCAACTTAATGCATTACGTAATCTTTCCTGAATTTCGGTTCTAATGTGCCCTTTATTTTGAAATGAAAATTTCCAAAAATGGACATCATTTATCACATTTAAGGATACTTATTTCAGTTACTGCCTGAATAGCGAACAATAAAGATCAGGGTGAGATTGCAAAAATGTCCACGCCAATCATGGTTAACAATGATCGCCAAACCAAAACAACAGATGCTAGCGTAGTAGAGGTATAAGGAATTATGCTTTCAGGAACGTTACTTGCTTCTATCTTTTAAAGTTTGATCAAGTTCAGCCAAAGGACATGCGTTCTCGGAATTCTGGCATTACTTAGGATAGAGTCTTGATTTACTTCATGCTATATAAATAAGAACACGCATTTTGATACAGTTGAAAGTGGGCAATCTGTCCCTGTGAAATTCCTTAGAAGTTAACTTTGGTTCATGTATGATCAAAAAGATAAGAATAGATATTTTATATAATTTATGATTAAATTCTTTAACATTTTATTTGACTGAGTACGTAAATACCCTTCAATCCTTTTGAATGCTTGTCTCTGGGCAAGGCGATATCAGGTGTCTCTGGGGGCAGACTTTCTTCTTTTGACTGTTCTTCTTCGGTTGTTTGAGAGCTGACGTTTACTGCGTCTCTTCCGTCATCAGGATTACCGGACACTGTCCCTTTTCCTGTCTGTCCATCTTTATTGCATTCGGATTCGGGCAATATATCTGAATTTTTAAAACAAGTGCCATTACATGATTTTTTTCTCCCTTCAAAACACGAAACAAAAACATCATTCTTCATTTACCAATCATAAGTAAAAGATATTATTTGATCAGCGATATCTTGGATGACTGCCATCAGCCACGGGCTTTTCTTCTTTCACCGTCTATTTTGTGGTCTTTAAGCTAACGTTTACTTTTTATCTCCAAAATAGCCGACGCTACTCATTCTCTTTTTTTCTCCGTCTTAATTGTTTTCGGACTTAAAAGTTTAAGAAAATTACTACTAACTCTGATTTTCATAAAATATGCAGCAGTATTGGATTTTCCTCGTTTTCAAGACAACAGAAAAACTTCTTAGGTTAACAACTATAAAGTAAAGACAATTTTAGTATTTTCCAATATTAACCTTTTTAACTTCCTTGTGTTTGTGTTCAGTAATTAGTTTTTAAGTTTTGACAGTCTATGCGTATGAAACGTTTTTCTTACAATAAAGTCAAAAATCTGCATTCCCTTGTATATGTGTAGGTCTTACACTCAAAATATGTTAAAGATACAACTGTCTACTTGTAAAGGACAGCTTAACTATGGCCTTGCAAACGTGTTTTCTAATATTTCGTTTATATTTTTTTTCGTTAATTTGTGCAAAGAAGAAAAATAGCTTTTTTCAATTCGTGATCCAATTTAGGAATCGAACATTTTTGTCGAAATAACTTTCGAAATCTTTATGTTTTGTATTTACATGCCTTCGGCAAATTATCCAAACGAATTGTTTGCGGATTACATAAGTAATTTAAAGGGGATTTGTCAGACTTATTCAGAATTCGGTTCCGTAATATTTCTTGGTGATATGAATGGAGAAGTACACCGACCGTCTGAATGCAAGTCTTTTCGCGACTTTGAACTTTCCAATTTCATTCAAAGCCAGGATTTACTATCTATGGTTAAGTCACAAAATTGCAAGGGTCCACCTTACTCGTACTTGACAATGCAGAAGTTAACTGACCATGTTATTATACCCAAACATGATGTAGATTTGATATCATATATAGAGATATTAGATGATGATATGTTTTATGTATCAGATCAGTTACCAATTGTAGTACATGTGAACTTACCAGTCTCTACAATAGACCTTTAAATGTCCCAAGTTAATATTACTTGGCATGAAGTCAAAGATGATCATATTTCAATTTATCAGTCAGAACTCTCGACATTATTACAAACTATCAATAGGCAGAGTATAGAAACTATGTACACCGATATAGTTGAAAAAATAAGTACTGCATCAATAAATGTTTTCCAAAGAAAACCTTTAACATCCACGCAAAGCCTTATTGGTCATTAGAGGTAAAACGTGCACATGAAGCTCAGAGGCGTGCACGTAGGGTCTGGATGTCAGAAGGTCGCCCTAGAGGTCAAACGTATGACTCTTATAAAACATATAAAAGTTTAAAGAAAGAGTTCCAGAGAGTCCAAATGAAATCTTTACAAAACGTAGAACAGAATTTCATTAATCAACTAAACGCAGTTACATAGCGTGATAATCGTTTATTTTGGTTTCTTATAAGTAACAGAAAAGGCAAAAAAGGTCAATTTGTACGCAACTAGATACTGAAAATGGCACAACCACAGTTCCATTACTTATAGCAAACGAGTTCTTCAATCATTTTCAACGGTTATATGCTCCCTTACAGTCTCAAACCTTGGACAGAAATCATGAAAAATATACTGAAGAGGAAATATTAAGAATCAAATCATGTGCCCCACATATAGAAAACTCCCCGGAGTTACTTGCCTCCTTAACAATTAATTGTATTGTAAAATATGTTCGATCCCTACCTAATAACAAAGCCGGGTCCTTTGACAGAATAGTGAATGAACATATCATATATGGAGGACCTTTCCTCTGGGCTATATTAACGGAACTATTTAACAGAATAATTGAAGAAGGAAAATTCTCTGATGCATGTACGAAGGGCATGCTTATACCTGTTTACAAAGATAATGGAAAGTCAAGGTCTGACCCGAAAAATTACAGACCAATAACACTTCTTTCAGTCATATACAAACTCTTTGAAAAGATTCTACAAGCTATATGAAACACGTGGTCATCAAAATTAAATTTTCAGTTTCCAAACCCGCAGCAAAATGGATATCAAAGTAATTTAGGGGCAGTTACTGCTTCATTCTTGCTACAAGAATCAATTTTCCACAATATAGAGCTTCATAGTAAAGTTTATGTAGCTATGCTTGACAGAAGACAGGCTTTTGATACGGTCTGGTTGAACGGAATTTTCCATAAACTAAACCAATTAGGTATAAAAGGAAAAATGTGGTCACTCTTAGTTGACACGCACACTAATATGTCAAGCTGTATTTTTGTAAATAGTCTTCAGTCAGACTTCTTCTGTGTACTCCAAGGTATTCGACAAGGTGGGGTGTTATCCACTTGGATATATAAGCTCTTCATAAATGACTTGCTTATCTCGCTTGAAAATAGTAAGCTTGGTATGTGTATAAGGTCATATCATACCGGAAATATAACCTTAGCAGACGATATTGCTCTCGCAGCAACAAGTCCGTCCAACATACAGAAAATGTTAGATATTACCAACATATACACATGTAAACAAAGATTTATAATGAATGCAGAAAAAAGTCATGTAATCGCATTTCCCCACAATCGCACGATAAACAAATTGTCATTTTCTCTGGGAAATAAACGCATGAAACTGTGTAATTCAGTAAGGCATGTAGGGGTCTACCTTAACGATAAATTAAAAGACACTGAAAAAGTTCAAAATGGTTTAAGCAAAGCTACGTCCGCTTTCTTTTCTTTATTTTCGGTTATTAGTTCAAAGTACACGAATCCTACCGTATCAGCACCTATTGTTTTAAAAATTTGCATTCCACGATTATTGATTGGTGCAGAACTCTGGAATAATTTGAACCATTCAGATATCTTATCAACTGAGCGTTTTTTAAGACTAGCCGCAAAGAAATGTCAGCATTTTCCTATTTCTGCAAGAACAGATATATCTTTAAGTATGCTTGGATGGCATTCAATGCTATCAGAAGTTGATAAACGCAAATTAAGCTTCTTTGGAAATCTATGTAGAATGCCACCTAATTTATTATGTAAGCAGGTCTTTAATTTCCGCCTAGCTATGTATACATGTAGCACAACTGAAAGACAGAAAGGTTTTACACCTGATGTTATAAAAATTCTGCAAAATTTTCAGTTAGCTCATCATCTAATTAACTATATACAGACAGGCTATTTTCCAAACAAACATGCGTGGAAGCAAATCTGTAAAATTCAAATTCACAATTTTGAAACTGGTGCCTGGCGAACTCGTCTACAAGTTGATGACAGTTTTAGCAGATTTAAAGTGTTGCATTCTAATATAGAAAGAGCAAACATATGGGAATGTGCCACTGACCCCAGTAGTTTATCTCATGCTTATGTTGTTAGTAAACTTTGGATTACTAATGTTAGTTTCAATGCTTCTCAAATTCCGTACTAATGTTGTATTTGCGGAAGAATGTATTATGATCCATACAAACATGCTGTTCTCGAATGTTGTCTAACAGAAAATATACGGAAAATATTCTTTAATGAAATTAAGAGGTATTTTAGCTCTGAATTGTTACATGAGCTACTTAACTGTTACACAACAGAGGAAAAATTGCATATTCTGATAGGTAGACAAAAAGATCCATAAACATTTTTTACGCATAGCCATTTCTTTTGTTTCACAATGTCTACCCATGGCAGAAAAACACTTTTTACCCTTTGTTAATTATTCTAAAGTTTGAGTACCAAAGTTGTTTTAAACTGCACAGCTAGATATACATAGTACCTTATCTTGATTTTTCGTTTCGTTCAAGATCTGGTCAAATATGTAAATTACCGAGGAAAATAGCCTACATTTTACAGTCAAACCAGAGTCAGTGGTTACCTGTACAAAGTTGTGTCCCTGCTAAGTGCCAAGAAAACTAACCTAATGCCAGTATTTTATTGTTTCTATGTACACCTGTAATAAGCGACCACCTCCTTTAAGAAGCCATCTTTCTGATTTAAGCTAAAATGCTTTACACAAGTTTATTGGTTCTTGTCAGTACGAATAGATTTTTTATATAGAACATTTTTTACAGTATTCAATAATGTTTATCTTTATGTTGTATAAATAATGCTTATCTTTATGTTGTATACTACACCTCTTGTCATTTTCATATCCATTTATGTACCTGTGTTCTGTTGTTATAATTTATGCTACTTGTTTTCATTACTGTATTCTTATTTCCTTGTACTGTTTATGTTAATCCAAACTCGATTAAGGAAATAAAGAGTATATATAAGAGGGTTTTGAAAAAGATTATGTGCGTGATCAGATAATAATCATGTCGTTGTTGGGCTTTTCTGTGCCCAAAGAAGTGTCCATTTAAGAAACTTTTGAAGACCTCTTTCGAAGCAAAATGTTTCCTATCCTTTATCAATGTATCAGTCTTTATTACGTTTCAAAATTCCTTTGTTTTACGATAAATAAAGAGCAAGTTGTACTCCGTTAATCGTTCGTCTTATTTTGGAGATCATTAAATTCAAGATAGTCTTTTTTGTTCCAATCGAAATATATTTTAACGTAGCTTATAAACTGCCGAAGTATTTAAAAGAGATATCAAACTGTAAGACGGACCGAAAAGGCACCACTTGTCGATTTTTACTGTTGAATCAAGGTCAACCAAACAAATTATGTTTGGCATTGTTTTTTCCCTTGCATTCTTTAAAAAAATCACACTGTAAATCTTGAAAAAAAAATAAACAGTACTAATGAAGTATTATTTTTCACAGCTGCATTGCTGTTAAATTTCGGGGAATCTTAACGATTTATAAATTAATTTGCCTTGCCTGGAGGTCTCTTGTGGATTTTGCTAGAGGATTTATCATCGGGTGCCACAGGGGAGGGTCCTTTTTCTGTTCGTTGTGTCGTCTCAGCTAGATTCTTACCTTTGAGTTCTGATCTATTTCTCTCGGCTCTGTTGACATCTTGCACAGTCGTCGCAGTACTGGTACTTTTTTTACATTTAGCTGTGGAATCGTTGAAAGGCATGTTTTCTGGCTTTGCATATTCTTCCGATTCTGTTGCATCCATAGAGATTTTTCTCCCTTAATAAACAACAACAAAACATTTCTATTTATGACCGTGTACATAAAGTAAATGCTAGGTATTTCAAAAGACTTGCCTTTAACATCATTTTGTTCTTGTTCAATGAAAGATATAATCCGTAATAAGAAATTTCTCCAAAGCTATTATGACGTAAGCGATATTGATACAAGTTTCCTCATTAAATCTCATACGATGGTGATTGATAAGCGTCTTTAAATCACTTATTAGTGGTGGTGTCTTTCATCACCAGATATTATTCATTCCATATTATATATGTCTAACAAAACATTCAATTTGTATGAATGTCCCAAACCTTGTTTGAAACAGCGACTGACTTTGTCGTCGGGTACCGGGGTTGGTCCTGTATTCTTTGACTTTTCTGCTTCATTAGCCTTATTACACGTTTTAGTTTCCATGAAGACTTCATCTGACTTCGTACATCTTGCATTTCTATCTACAAGCCGCGATGAAAATTCACTGACACATTTTGACGCATTTTGTCTGTTTGTAGGGTGTTGATCGTTCGCCATCGTGTTTCCACAGTGATACTCTGCAATAATTAGTGCCAAGTTAATACACTTAAGAACTGACTTGGAAAACGACGAACGCTTCACTGCTTTCTTTTTCTCGAGCAGTCAGCGCGCGGTTTTCCCATTTCTGTTCTCAACATTATAATTGATTTCAGATTCAGTTACTGTATCTGTATCTGGTCTATAGTTCTATGGTTTAATAAAAGTCCAACAATTATCCTAACAAAAAAATACGACGAAGGATCTATTGAAAAAACAAAATCTATTTGCTTTAGTTTTGTTCCTTCAAAACCATTCCATCTTTTCTTCGTTTCTTTATACAAAACATGCGCACAATGAACACTAATAGGAATCATTTCGATAATTTTAATTCCATTTCTATCTTAATAAAAGACGTTCACTATTTGTGCAGTTTGATTCTTCGATCTGAGTTTGGGCCTGAAATGTTTTTATTCTAATTTGATTACCAATGATGCTATACCGTATTTAGCCTATGCACGTGGCCATGAAAATCTCAATCTAATCTGCACTATATATATATATATATATATATATATATATATATATATATATATATATATATATATATATATATATATATATATATATATATAGATCATATACTAGTGCAGATTAGATTGAGATTTTCATGGCCACGTGCAAAACGGAAAGCACGTGAACGATCAACTACTATCTTAACACTATGTTTTTTTTTTTAATTTTGATGAAGACGTAAATGTCAATGAATTTCTCAAGCTTCGAGTCAAAGCTTATTTTAATATGTTTTTTAGGCTATGTATTCATTGACTTGAAGAACCGTTTTTATACTGTTAATGTTTATAACATCATTAAGATAATTTTATCTGGTTTTTATGAATCCACAATACACATTGGCATACGTATATCCATTACGACAGCTAGATCAATAGTCATGTTTAGAAATATGTAATAATTCTATTTCTGCATTTGTCTCCCTTTAAACACAACGCTTTACTATATTTTCATTTTAGGCGAGTTGCTCGTCATGTACTCTAAAAGGTTAGTTGTTTGCTTACAGTAAAACTTAGAATCTGAATTTCGGTTCTAATATGCACCAATTTGGAAATCAGCTTGTTTTGTAAACAATTTTCTTAAATAAATAAATATTATTATAAAGTTTCCAAAAATAAACTATACCATTTATCATATATAGAGATAGCAACTGAACACATAAACTGAACTGGAAACAGTACAGATTATGGACGTGCATGCCAATCATGGTTTACACTGGTCGCCAAGCCCTAACAATTGCTGCTATCACAGTAGAGGTTGAAAAGAATTATGCTTAAATAAATGTCACATATTTTGTATCTTTTGCTGTTTGATCAAGTTCAGAAAAAAGAACACGCGTTCTCGGCCTTCAGGCATTATTTGGGAGAGAGTCTTACTTTTCTCTATGTTATATAAGTAAGAACACGTATTTTGCTTATGTGTAGAAAGAGTTTAAATGGGCAATCCCCTGGAAATTCATTTAAAAGTTAACTTTGGTTCATGTATGATCAAAAAGCTAGGATGATTGCCATTATGGAAGAGCCTTTGTCCTTTCATCGTCTATTTTGTGGTCTTATGGCTGACGTTTACATTTTTGTTCCATCTCCAAAATAGCTGAACATTTTATTTGTAAACAAGTACAAGATATTCAGTTTTCACTCCGCAAACAGCAATCCTGATGTTTGATTCCGATTTGATAACCAAAGATGATATACCGTTATTTTTCTATGTGAATCTTATATACATTGAACAGTCAACTACTATCTTAAGAAATATTGTTTATAATTTTGATAAAAGGTAAATAATATACACGTATTTCTCAAACTTGTTTAACAGATGATGGCGGGGTTTTGAGAACTTAAGAAGGTTTCTAGAGAAAACTTGTAAGTAACGTAAAAACACGATTAGTTCCTTTTTCCCTGCCATCGTGTTCTTGCTAACTTTTCTACGAAGTGCTCTTGTCTCAGAAAGGTTACTGATCTTTTGTTTTTGTATGTGCTTTTGCATGCAAAATTGTCGAGTTGGTTGGTGGGTTGGAGTTAATTCACCAAGACAACTTGTTCTTGTTTGTTCTTCATAAGATAAGTGTAAGGTGGGTGCGCCTTAGAAAGAGCTTAAGACCTCAAGTGGCAATTTTTTGCCACTGGCTGTTCCAAGGCGGTAACCCCTTGGGTTCTCATTTTCTTAAATTGTTCATGGTATCTTTTTTAATTAACATATGAATAAATTTATTGTTATCTTTTCCTCTATTTTTACTGAGTGGGGATACTGTTTTTTGCCTATTGGTTTTCCAAATATGCGTTTTTCACTTATTCGAGATATAAGCTGTATTTAAATATGTTTATCAATGTAGGTATTCACTGATTTGAAAAACTGTTCATACACTTTTTGTATATAACGTAATTTAAATACTCGCACCTGCTTTTTATCAATTCAGAATACATTTTGGCTTACAAATACTCGTTCTGGCAGCTGTACCAATAGTCATGTTTAAAAATTTGTAATCATTTTATTTTTACATTTAACTCTCTTTACACGCTACGCTTTTAGGCGGGTTGCTCGTAAAATGCTTACCTTAAAATTTTGCAGCAACTTAATGCATTATGTAATCTTTCCTGAATTTCGGTTCTAATGTGCCCTTTATTTTGAAATGAAAATTTCCAAAAATGGACATCATTTATCACATTTAAGGATACTTATTTCAGTTACTGCCTGAATAGCGAACAATAAAGATCAGGGTGAGATTGCAAAAATGTCCACGCCAATCATGGTTAACAGTGATCGCCAAACCAAAACAAACAGATGCTAGCGTAGTAGAGGTATAAGGAATTATGCTTTCAGGAACGTTACTTGCTTCTATCTTTTAAAGTTTGATCAAGTTCAGCCAAAGGACATGCGTTCTCGGAATTCTGGCATTACTTAGGATAGAGTCTTGATTTACTTCATGCTATATAAATAAGAACACGAATTTTGATACAGTTGAAAGTGGGCAATCTGTCCCTGTGAAATTCCTTAGAAGTTAACTTTAGTTCATGTATGACCAAAAAGATAAGAATAGATATTTTATATAATTTATGATTAAATTCTTTAATATTTTATTTGACTGAGTATGTAAATACCCTTCAATCCTTCTGAATGCTTATCTCTGGGCAAGGCGATATCAGGTGTCTCTGGGGGCAGACATTCTTCTTTTGACTGTTCTTCTTCGGTTGTTTGAGAGCTGACGTTTACTGCGTCTCTTCCGTCATCAGGATTACCGGACACTGTCCCTTTTCCTGTCTGTCCATCTTTATTGCTTTCGGATTCGGGCAATATATCTGAATTTTTAAAACAAGTGCCATTACATGATTTTTTTCTCCCTTCAAAACACGAAACAAAATCATCATTCTTCATTTACCAATCATAAGTAAAAGATATTATTTGATCAGCGATATCTTGGATGACTGCCATCAGCCACGGGCTTTTCTTCTTTCACCGTCTATTTTGTGGTCTTTAAGCTAACGTTTACTTTTTATCTCCAAAATAGCCGACGCTACTTATTCTCTTTTTTCTCCGTCTAAATTGTTTTCGGACTTAAAAGTTTAAGAAAATTACTACTAACTCTGATTTTCATAAAATATGCAGCAGTATTGGATTTTCCTCGTTTTCAAGACAACAGAAAAACTTCTTAGGTTAACAACTATAAAGTAAAGACAATTTAAGTATTTTCCAATATTAACCTTTTTAACTTCCTTGTGTTTGTGTTCAGTAATTAGTTTTTAAGTTTTGACAGTCAATGCGTATGAAACGTTTTTCTTACAAAAAAGTCAAAAATCTGCATTCCCTTGTATATGTGTAGGTCTTACACTCAAAATATGTTAAAGATACAACTGTCTACTTGTAAAGGACAGCTTAACTATGGCCTTGCAAACGTGTTTTCTAATATTTCGTTTATATTTTTTTTCGTTAATTTGTGCAAAGAAGAAAAATAGCTTTTTTCAATTCGTGATCCAATTTAGGAATCGAACATTTTTGTCGAAATAACTTTCGAAATCTTTATGTTTTGTATTTACATGCCTTCGGCAAATTATCCAAACGAATTGTTTGCGGATTACATAAGTAATTTAAAGGGGATTTGTCAGACTTATTCAGAATTCGGTTCCGTAATATTTCTTGGTGATATGAATGGAGAAGTACACCAACCGTCTGAATGCAAGTCTTTTCGCGACTTTGAACTTTCCAATTTCATTCAAAGCCAGGATTTACTATCTATGGTTAAGTCACAAAATTGCAAGGGTCCACCTTACTCGTACTTGACAATGCAGAAGTTAACTGACCATGTTATTATACCCAAACATGATGTAGATTTGATATCATATATAGAGATATTAGATGATGATATGTTTTATGTATCAGATCAGTTACCAATTGTAGTACATGTGAACATACCAGTCTCTACAATAGACCTTTAAATGTCCCGAGTTAATATTACTTGGCATGAAGTCAAAGATGATCATATTTCAATTTATCAGTCAGAACTCTCGACATTATTACAAACTATCAATAGGCAGAGTATAGAAACTATGTACACCGATATAGTTGAAAAAATAAGTACTGCATCAATAAATAGTTTTCCAAAGAAAACCTTTAACATCCACGCAAAGCCTTATTGGTCATTAGAGGTAAAACGTGCACATGAAGCTCAGAGGCGTGCACGTAGGGTCTGGATGTCAGAAGGTCGCCCTAGAGGTCAAACGTATGACTCTTATAAAACATATAAAAGTTTAAAGAAAGAGTTCCAGAGAGTCCAAATGAAATCTTTACAAAACGTAGAACAGAATTTCATTAATCAACTAAACGCAGTTACAGAGTGTTATAATCGTTTATTTTGGTTTCTTATAAGTAACAGAAAAGGCAAAAAAGGTCAATTTGTACGCAACTAGATACTGAAAATGGCACAACCAGAGATCCATTACTTATAGCAAACGAGTTCTTCAATCATTTTCAACGGTTATATGCTCCCTTACAGTCTCAAACCTTGGACAGAAATCATGAAAAATATATTGAAGAGGAAATATTAAGAATCAAATCATGTGCCCCACATATAGAAAACTCCCCGGAGTTACTTGCCTCCTTAACAATTAATTGTATTGTAAAATATGTTCGATCCCTACCTAATAACAAAGCCGAGTCCTTTGACAGAATAGTGAATGAACATATCATATATGGAGGACCTTTCCTCTGGGCTATATTAACGGAACTATTTAACAGAATAATTGAAGAAGGAAAATTCTCTGATGCATGTACGAAGGGCATGCTTATACCTGTTTACAAAGATAATGGAAAGTCAAGGTCTGACCCGAAAAATTACAGACCAATAACACTTCTTCCAGTCATATACAAACTCTTTGAAAAAATTCTACAAGCTATATGAAACACGTGGTCATCAAAATTAAATTTTCAGTTTCCAAACCCGCAGCAAAATGGATATCAAAGTAATTTAGGGGCAGTTACTGCTTCATTCTTGCTACAAGAATCAATTTTCCACAATATAGAGCTTCACAGTAAAGTTTATGTAGCTATGCTTGACAGAAGACAGGCTTTTGATACGGTCTGGTTGAACGGAATTTTACATAAACTAAACCAATTAGGTATAAAAGGAAAAATGTGGTCACTCTTAGTTGACACGCACACTAATATGTCAAGCTGTATTTTTGTAAATAGTCTTCAGTCAGACTTCTTCTGTGTACTCCAAGGTATTCGACAAGGTGGGGTGTTATCCACTTGGATATATAAGCTCTTCATAAATGACTTGCTTATCTCGCTTGAAAATAGTAAGCTTGGTATGTGTATAAGGTCATATCATACCGGAAATATAACCTTAGCAGACGATATTGCTCTCGCAGCAACAAGTCCGTCCAACATACAGAAAATGTTAGATATTACCTACATATACACATGTAAACAAAGATTTATAATGAATGCAGAAAAAAGTCATGTAATCGTATTTCCCCACAATCGCACGATAAACAAGTTGTCATTTTCTCTGGGAAATAAACGCATGAAACTGTGTAATTCAGTAAGGCATGTAGGGGTCTACCTTAACGATAAATTAAAAGACACTGAAAAAGTTCAAAATGGTTTAAGCAAAGCTACGTCCGCTTTCTTTTCTTTATTTTCTGTTATTAGTTCAAAGTACACGAATCCTACCGTATCAGCACCTATTGTTTTAAAAATTTGCATTCCACGATTATTGTTTGGTGCAGAACTCTGGAATAATTTGAACCATTCAGATATCTTATCAACTGAGCCTTTTTTAAGACTAGCCGCAAAGAAATGTCAGCATTTTCCTATTTCTGCGAGAACAGATATATCTTTAAGTATGCTTGGATGGCATTCAATGCTATCAGAAGTTGATAAACGCAAATTAAGCTTCTTTGGAAATCTATGTAGAATGCCACCTAATTTATTATGTAAGCAGGTCTTTAATATCCGCCTAGCTATGTATACATGTAGCACAACTGAAAGACAGAAAGGTTTTACACCTGATGTTATAAAAATTCTGCAAAAATTTCAGTTAGCCCATCATCTAATTAACTATATACAGACAGGTTATTTTCCAAACAAACATGCGTGGAAGCAAATCTGTAAAATTCAAATTCACAATTTTGAAACTTGTGCCTGGCGAACTCGTCTACAAGTTGATGACAGTTTTAGCAGATTTAAAGTGTTGCATTCTAATATAGAAAGAGCAAACATATGGGAATGTGCCACTGACCCCAGTAGTTTATCTCATGCTTATGTTGTTAGTAAACTTTGGATTACTAATGTTAGTTTCAATGCTTCTCAAATTCCGTACTAATGTTGTATTTGCGGAAGAATGTATTATGATCCATACAAACATGCTGTTCTCGAATGTTGTCTAACAGAAAATATACGGAAAATATTCTTTAATGAAATTAAGAGGTATTTTAGCTCTGAATTGTTACATGAGCTACTTAACTGTTACACAACACAGGAAAAATTGCATATTCTGATAGGTAGACAAAAAGATCCATAAACATTTTTTACGCATAGCCATTTCTTTTGTTTCACAATGTCTACCCATGGCAGAAAAACACTTTTTACCCTTTGTTAATTATTCTAAAGTTTGAGTACCAAAGTTGTTTTAAACTGCACAGCTAGATATACATAGTACCTTATCTTGATTTTTCGTTTCGTTCAAGATCTGGTCAAATATGTAAATTACCGAGGAAAATAGCCTACATTTTACAGTCAAACCAGAGTCAGTGGTTACCTGTACAAAGTTGTGTCCCTGCTTAGTGCCAAGAAAACTAACCTAATGCCAGTATTTTATTGTTTCTATGTACACCTGTAATAAGCGACCACCTCCTTTAAGAAGCCATCTTTCTGATTTAAGCTAAAATGCTTTACACAAGTTTATTGGTTCTTGTCAGTACGAATAGATTTTTTATATAGAACATTTTTTACAGTATTCAATAATGTTTATCTTTATGTTGTATAAATAATGCTTATCTTTATGTTGTATACTACACCTCTTGTCATTTTCATATCCATTTATGTACCTGTGTTCTGTTGTTATAATTTATGCTACTTGTTTTGATTACTGTATTCTTATTTCCTTGTACTGTTTATGTTAATCCAAACTCGATTTGGGAAATAAAGAGTATATGACCGTCGTCACGGGAAAAAGGGCACTCGGGCATATGGTATACTAATGAAATAATATGAATTTAAACTCAGCAAAAATGGCAAAATTTTTGTACTCATCCAATCTAAAATTAAAGTGAAATATTGATAGCCTGAATATTGTCCTTCACAAAAAAGACTATCTTGTATCAAATTTCTTGATTACCATTACCATGGCAACAGTTTTTTTGGGGACAGTTCTTCCTTGTATAAAATGATATCAACTGAACAAAACACAATTTTTAATGATAACAATAATATTTTTGTAAAAATGTTGGATACACTAAAAAGGTATAGAATCTTAAAAATAAAATAGGTAAAAATTTAAGTGTCTGAAATATGCCATGTTAATCTTATTCCAACTGGAATGTAGATATAATCTGACGTCAAATTGTGGTATGTGACGTCATTTTAAAGAACATCAAATTTGCCAATGATGTTCCTCTTAAACATAAAAGTACGTCGTATTTGCACTATACAGGAAGCTGAAATTTTCAGACATTAATTCTGGGATATCATTTGTTCAAAAAAAGTAAAAAGGTCAGTTTCCAAAATTTATGTCGGAGTGCCCTTTTTCCTGTGTCATTGGTCATATATAAGAGGGTTTTGAAAAAGATTATGTGCGTGATCAGATAACAATCATGTCGTTGTTGGGCTTTTCTGTGCCCAAAGAAGTGTCCATTTAAGAAACTTTTGAAGACCTCTTTCGAAGCAAAATGTTTCCTATCCTTTATCAATGTATCAGTCTTTATTACGTTTCAAAATTCCTTTGTTTTACGAAAAATAAAGAGCAAGTTGTACTCCGTTAATCGGTCGTCTTATTTTGGAGATCATTAAATTCAAGATAGTCTTTTTTGTTCCAATCGAAATATATTTTAACGTAGCTTATAAACTGCCGAAGTATTTAAAAGAGATATCGAACTGTAAGACGGACCGAAAAGGCACCACTTGTCGATTTTACTGTTGAAACAAGGTCAACCAAACAAATTATGTTTGGCATTGTTTTTTCCCTTGCATTCTTTAAAAAAAATCACCCTGTAAATCTTGAAAAAAAATAAACAGTACTAATGAAGTATTATTTTTCACAGCTGCATTGCTGTTAAATTTCGGGGAATCATAACGATTTATAAATTAATTTGCCTTGCCTGGAGGTCTCTTGTGGATTTTGCTAGAGGATTTATCATCGGGTGCCACAGGGGAGGGTCCTTTTTCTGTTCGTTGTGTCGTCTCAGCTAGATTCTTACCTTTGAGTTCTGATCTATTTCTCTCGGCTCTGTTGACATCTTGCACAGTCGTCGCAGTACTGGTACTTTTTTTACATTTAGCTGTGGAATCGTTGAAAGGCATGTTTTCTGGCTCTGCATATTCTTCCGATTCTGTTGCATCCATAGAGATTTTTCTCCCTTAATAAACAACAACAAAACATTTCTATTTATGACTGTGTACATAAAGTAAATGCTAGGTATTTCAAAAGACTTGCCTTTAACATCATTTTGTTCTTGTTCAATGAAAGATATAATCCGTAATAAGAAATTTCTCCAAAGCTATTATGACGTAAGCGATATTGATACAAGTTTCCTCATTAAATCTCATACGATGGTGATTGATAAGCGTCTTTAAATCACTTATTAGTGGTGGTGTCTTTCATCACCAGATATTATTCATTCCATATTATATATGTCTAACAAAACATTCAATTTGTATGAATGTCCCAAACCTTGTTTGAAACAGCGACTGACTTTGTCGTCGGGTACCGGGGTTGGTCCTGTATTCTTTGACTTTTCTGCTTCATTAGCCTTATTACACGTTTTAGTTTCCATGAAGACTTCATCTGACTTCGTACATCTTGCATTTCTATCTACAAGCCGCGATGAAAATTCACTGACACATTTTGACGCATTTTGTCTGTTTGTAGGATGTTGATCGTACGCCATCGTGTTTCCACAGTGATACTCTGCAATAATTAGTGCCAAGTTAATACACTTAAGAACTGAGTTGGAAAACGACGAACGCTTCACTGCTTTCTTTTTCTCGAGCAGTCAGCGCGCGGTTTTCCCATTTCTGTTCTCAACATTATAATTGATTTCAGATTCAGTTACTGTATCTGTATCTGGTCTATAGTTCTATGGTTTAATAAAAGTCCAACAATTATTCTTTCTAACAAAAAAATACGACGAAGGATCTATTGAAAAACAAAATCTATTTGCTTTAGTTTTGTTCCTTCAAAACCATTCAAACTTTTCTTCCTTTCATCGTACTTTCTTTATACAAAACATGCGCACAATGAACACTAATAGGAATTATTGCGATAATTTTAATTCCACTTCTATCTTAATAAAAGACGTTCACTATTTGTGCAGTTTGATTCTTCGATCTGAGTTTGGGCCTGAAATGTTTTTATTCTAATTTGATTACCAATGATGCTATACCGTCTTTTGCCTATGTGAATATATAAATATATATATATATATATATATATATATATATATATATATATATATATATATATATATCATATACTAGTGCAGATTAGATTGAGATTTTAATGGCCACGTGCACGTGAACGATCAACTACTATCTTAACACTATGTTTTTTTTTTTAATTTTGATGAAGACGTAAATGTCAATGAATTTCTCAAGCTTCGATTCAAAGCTTATTTTAATATGTTTATTAGGTTATGTATTCATTGATTTGAAGAACCGTTTTTACACTGTTAATGTTTATAACATCATTAAGATAATTTTATCTGGTTTTTATGAATCCACAATACACATTGGCATATTAATATCCATTACGACAGCTAGATCAATAGTCATGTTTAGAAATATGTAATAATTCTGTTTCTGCATTTGTCTCCCTTTAAACACAACGCTTTATTATATTTTCATTTTAGGCGAGTTGCTCGTCATGTACTCTAAAAGGTTAGTTGTTTGCTTACAGTAAAACTTAGAATCTGAATTTCGGTTCTTATATGCACCAATTTGGAAATCAGCTTGTTTTGTAAACAATTTTCTTAAATAAATAAATATTATTATAAAGTTTCCAAAAATAAACTATACCATTTATCATATATAGAGATAGCAACTGAACACATAAACTGAACTGGAAACAGTACAGATTATGGACGTGCATGCCAATCATGGTTTACACTGGTCGCCAAGCCCTAACAATTGCTGCTATCACATTAGAGGTTGAAAAGAATTATGCTTAAATAAATGTCACATATTTTGTATCTTTTGCTGTTTGATTAAGTTCAGAAAAAAGAACACGCGTTCTCGGCCTTCAGGCATTATTCGGGAGAGAGTCTTACTTTTCTCTATGTTATATAAGTAAGAACACGTATTTTGCTTATGTGTAGAAACAGTTTAAATGGGCAATCCCCTGGAAATTCATTTACAAGTTAACTTTGTTTCATGTATGATAAAAAAGCTAAGAATAGATAAATTGTGCAAATTATGATTCAATTTTTTTTCTTTGTTTTATTTTATTTATTTATTTATTTTTTTGTTTTGTTTTCTTTTGTTATTTGGACTAGGTCTGTAAATACCATTTAAATGCTGGTCTTTGGACATAACACTGACGGTGAGATCAGGGGCCTTTGGGAGCAGACATTTTTCCTTTGACTGTCCTTTTTCTGTGTTTTGAGAGCTGACGTTTGCTCCCTTTCTTCGGTCATCATGAATAACGGTCACTGTCTCTTTTCTTCTCTGTCCTTCTTTACTGTTTTCGGATTCAGGCATTAAAACTGAAATTTGAAATGAAGTGTCAAACAATACTGGCTTTTTTCTCTCTTCAAAACAGTAAACAGAATCTATCTTCAGTTAAACAGTAATAAGGACATGACACTGTTTGTTAAACGATATCTAGGATGATTGCCATCAGGGATGGGCTTTTGTCCTTTCATCGTCTATTTTGTGGTCTTATTGCTGACGTTTACATTTTTGTTCCATCTCCAAAATAGCTGACCATTTTATTTGTCAACAAGTATAAGATATTCAGTTTTCACTCCTCAAACAGCAATCCTGATGTTTGATTCCGATTTGATAACAAAGATGATATACCGTTATTTTTCTATGTGAATTTTATATACATTGAACAGTCAACTACTATCTTAAGAAACATTGTTTATAATTTTGATAAAAAGGTAAATAATATACACGTATTTCTCAAACTTCTCTAACAGATGATTGCGGGGTTTTGAGAACTTAAGAAGGTTTCTAGAGAAAACTTGTAAGTAACGTAAAAACAGGATAAGTTCCTTTTTGGTTGGTGGGTTGGAGTTAATTCACCAAGACAACTTGTTCTTGTTTCTTCTTCTTAAGATAAGTGTAAGCTGGGTGCGCCTTAGAAAGAGCTTAAGACCTCAAGCGGCAATTTTTTGCCGCTGGCTGTTCCAAGGCGGTAACCCCTCGGGTTTTCATTTTCTTAAATTGTTCATGGTCTCTTTTTTAATTAACATATGAATGAATTTATTGTTATCTTTTTCTCTATTTTTACTGAGTGGGGATACTGTGTTTTGCGTATTGGTTTTCCAAATATGCGTTTTTCACTTATTCGAGATATAAGCTGTATTTAAATATGTTTATCATGATAGGTATTCACTGATATGAAAAACTGTTCATACACTTTTTGTATATAACGTAATTTAAATACTTGTACCTGTTTTTTATCAATTCAGAATACATTTTGGCTTACAAATACTCGTTCTGGCAGCTGTCCCAATAGTCATGTTTAAAAATATGTAATCATTTTATTTTTGCATTTAACTCTCTTTACACGCTACGCTTTTAGGCGGGTTGCTCGTAAAATGCTTACCTTAAAATTTTGCAGCAACTTAATGCATTACGTAATCTTTCCTGAATTTCGGTTCTAATGTGCCCTTTATTTTGAAATGAAAATTTCCAAAAATGGACATCATTTATCACATTTAAGGATACTTATTTCAGTTACTGCCTGAATAGCGAACAATAAAGATCAGGGTGAGATTGCAAAAATGTCCACGCCAATCATGGTTAACAATGATCGCCAAACCAAAACAACAGATGCTAGCGTAGTAGAGGTATAAGGAATTATGCTTTCAGGAACGTTACTTGCTTCTATCTTTTAAAGTTTGATCAAGTTCAGCCAAAGGACATGCGTTCTCGGAATTCTGGCATTACTTAGGATAGAGTCTTGATTTACTTCATGCTATATAAATAAGAACACGCATTTTGATACAGTTGAAAGTGGGCAATCTGTCCCTGTGAAATTCCTTAGAAGTAAACTTTGGTTCATGTATGATCAAAAAGATAAGAATAGATATTTTATATAATTTATGATTAAATTCTTTAACATTTTATTTGACTGAGTACGTAAATACCCTTCAATCCTTTTGAATGCTTGTCTCTGGGCAAGGCGATATCAGGTGTCTCTGGGGGCAGACTTTCTTCTTTTGACTGTTCTTCTTCGGTTGTTTGAGAGCTGACGTTTACTGCGTCTCTTCCGTCATCAGGATTACCGGACACTGTCCCTTTTCCTGTCTGTCCATCTTTATTGCTTTCGGATTCGGGCAATATATCTGAATTTTTAAAACAAGTGCCATTACATGATTTTTTTCTCCCTTCAAAACACGAAACAAAAACATCATTCTTCATTTACCAATCATAAGTAAAAGATATTATTTGATCAGCGATATCTTGGATGACTGCCATCAGCCACGGGCTTTTCTTCTTTCACCGTCTATTTTGTGGTCTTTAAGCTAACGTTTACTTTTTATCTCCAAAATAGCCGACGCTACTTATTCTCTTTTTTCTCCGTCTAAATTGTTTACGGACTTAAAAGTTTAAGAAAATTACTACTAACTCTGATTTTCATAAAATATGCAGCAGTATTGGATTTTCCTCGTTTTCAAGACAACAGAAAAACTTCTTAGGTTAACAACTATAAAGTAAAGACAATTTTAGTATTTTCCAATATTAACCTTTTTAACTTCCTTGTGTTTGTGTTCAGTAATTAGTTTTTAAGTTTTGACAGTCTATGCGTATGAAACGTTTTTCTTACAATAAAGTCAAAAATCTGCATTCCCTTGTATATGTGTAGGTCTTACACTCAAAATATGTTAAAGATACAACTGTCTACTTGTAAAGGACAGCTTAACTATGGCCTTGCAAACGTGTTTTCTAATATTTCGTTTATATTTTTTTTCGTTAATTTGTGCAAAGAAGAAAAATAGCTTTTTTCAATTCGTGATCAAATTTAGGAATCGAACATTTTTGTCGAAATAACTTTCGAAATCTTTATGTTTTGTATTTACATGCCTTCGGCAAATTATCCAAACGAATTGTTTGCGGATTACATAAGTAATTTAAAGGGGATTTGTCAGACTTATTCAGAATTCGGTTCCGTAATATTTCTTGGTGATATGAATGGAGAAGTACACCGACCGTCTGAATGCAAGTCTTTTCGCGACTTTGAACTTTCCAATTTCATTCAAAGCCAGGATTTACTATCTATGGTTAAGTCACAAAATTGCAAGGGTCCACCTTACTCGTACTTGACAATGCAGAAGTTAACTGACCATGTTATTATACCCAAACATGATGTAGATTTGATATCATATATAGAGATATTAGATGATGATATGTTTTATGTATCAGATCAGTTACCAATTGTAGTACATGTGAACTTACCAGTCTCTACAACAGACCTTTAAATGTCCCAAGTTAATATTACTTGGCATGAAGTCAAAGATGATCATATTTCAATTTATCAGTCAGAACTCTCGACATTATTACAAACTATCAATAGGCAGAGTATAGAAACTATGTACACCGATATAGTTGAAAAAATAAGTACTGCATCAATAAATGTTTTCCAAAGAAAACCTTTAACATCCACGCAAAGCCTTATTGGTCATTAGAGGTAAAACGTGCACATGAAGCTCAGAGGCGTGCACGTAGGGTCTGGATGTCAGAAGGTCGCCCTAGAGGTCAAACGTATGACTCTTATAAAACATATAAAAGTTTAAAGAAAGAGTTCCAGAGAGTCCAAATGAAATCTTTACAAAACGTAGAACAGAATTTCATTAATCAACTAAACGCAGTTACATAGCGTGATAATCGTTTATTTTGGTTTCTTATAAGTAACAGAAAAGGCAAAAAAGGTCAATTTGTACGCAACTAGATACTGAAAATGGCACAACCACAGTTCCATTACTTATAGCAAACGAGTTCTTCAATCATTTTCAACGGTTATATGCTCCCTTACAGTCTCAAACCTTGGACAGAAATCATGAAAAATATACTGAAGAGGAAATATTAAGAATCAAATCATGTGCCCCACATATAGAAAACTCCCCGGAGTTACTTGCCTCCTTAACAATTAATTGTATTGTAAAATATGTTCGATCCCTACCTAATAACAAAGCCGGGTCCTTTGACAGAATAGTGAATGAACATATCATATATGGAGGACCTTTCCTCTGGGCTATATTAACGGAACTATTTAACAGAATAATTGAAGAAGGAAAATTCTCTGATGCATGTACGAAGGGCATGCTTATACCTGTTTACAAAGATAATGGAAAGTCAAGGTCTGACCCGAAAAATTACAGACCAATAACACTTCTTCCAGTCATATACAAACTCTTTGAAAAGATTCTACAAGCTATATGAAACACGTGGTCATCAAAATTAAATTTTCAGTTTCCAAACCCGCAGCAAAATGGATATCAAAGTAATTTAGGGGCAGTTACTGCTTCATTCTTGCTACAAGAATCAATTTTCCACAATATAGAGCTTCACAGTAAAGTTTATGTAGCTATGCTTGACAGAAGACAGGCTTTTGATACGGTCTGGTTGAACGGAATTTTACATAAACTAAACCAATTAGGTATAAAAGGAAAAATGTGGTCACTCTTAGTTGACACGCACACTAATATGTCAAGCTGTATTTTTGTAAATAGTCTTCAGTCAGACTTCTTCTGTGTACTCCAAGGTATTCGACAAGGTGGGGTGTTATCCACTTGGATATATAAGCTCTTCATAAATGACTTGCTTATCTCGCTTGAAAATAGTAAGCTTGGTATGTGTATAAGGTCATATCATACCGGAAATATAACCTTAGCAGACGATATTGCTCTCGCAGCAACAAGTCCGTCCAACATACAGAAAATGTTAGATATTACCTACATATACACATGTAAACAAAGATTTATAATGAATGCAGAAAAAAGTCATGTAATCGCATTTCCCCACAATCGCACGATAAACAAATTGTCATTTTCTCTGGGAAATAAACGCATGAAACTGTGTAATTCAGTAAGGCATGTAGGGGTCTACCTTAACGATAAATTAAAAGACACTGAAAAAGTTCAAAATGGTTTAAGCAAAGCTACGTCCGCTTTCTTTTCTTTATTTTCTGTTATTAGTTCAAAGTACACGAATCCTACCGTATCAGCACCTATTGTTTTAAAAATTTGCATTCCACGATTATTGATTGGTGCAGAACTCTGGAATAATTTGAACCATTCAGATATCTTATCAACTGAGCGTTTTTTAAGACTAGCCGCAAAGAAATGTCAGCATTTTCCTATTTCTGCGAGAACAGATATATCTTTAAGTATGCTTGGATGGCATTCAATGCTATCAGAAGTTGATAAACGCAAATTAAGCTTCTTTGGAAATCTATGTAGAATGCCACCTAATTTATTATGTAAGCAGGTCTTTAATTTCCGCCTAGCTATGTATACATGTAGCACAACTGAAAGACAGAAAGGTTTTACACCTGATGTTATAAACATTCTGCAAAATTTTCAGTTAGCTTATCATCTAATTAACTATATACAGACAGGCTATTTTCCAAACAAACATGCGTGGAAGCAAATCTGTAAAATTCAAATTCACAATTTTGAAACTTGTGCCTGGCGAACTCGTCTACAAGTTGATGACAGTTTTAGCAGATTTAAAGTGTTGCATTCTAATATAGAAAGAGCAAACATATGGGAATGTGCCACTGACCCCAGTAGTTTATCTCATGCTTATGTTGTTAGTAAACTTTGGATTACTAATGTTAGTTTCAATGCTTCTCAAATTCCGTACTAATGTTGTATTTGCGGAAGAATGTATTATGATCCATACAAACATGCTGTTCTCGAATGTTGTCTAACAGAAAATATACGGAAAATATTCTTTAATGAAATTAAGAGGTATTTTAGCTCTGAATTGTTACATGAGCTACTTAACTGTTACACAACACAGGAAAAATTGCATATTCTGATAGGTAGACAAAAAGATCCATAAACATTTTTTACGCATAGCCATTTCTTTTGTTTCACAATGTCTACCCATGGCAGAAAAACACTTTTTACCCTTTGTTAATTATTCTAAAGTTTGAGTACCAAAGTTGTTTTAAACTGCACAGCTAGATATACATAGTACCTTATCTTGATTTTTCGTTTCGTTCAAGATCTGGTCAAATATGTAAATTACCGAGGAAAATAGCCTACATTTTACAGTCAAACCAGAGTCAGTGGTTACCTGTACAAAGTTGTGTCCCTGCTTAGTGCCAAGAAAACTAACCTAATGCCAGTATTTTATTGTTTCTATGTACACCTGTAATAAGCGACCACCTCCTTTAAGAAGCCATCTTTCTGATTTAAGCTAAAATGTTTTACACAAGTTTATTGGTTCTTGTCAGTACGAATAGATTTTTTTAGATAGAACATTTTTTACAGTATTCAATAATGTTTATCTTTATGTTGTATAAATAATGCTTATCTTTATGTTGTATACTACACCTCTTGTCATTTTCATATCCATTTATGTACCTGTGTTCTGTTGTTATAATTTATGCTACTTGTTTTCATTACTGTATTCTTATTTCCTTGTACTGTTTATGTTAATCCAAACTCGATTTAGGAAATAAAGAGTATATATAAGAGGGTTTTGAAAAAGATTATGTGCGTGATCAGATAACAATCATGTCGTTGTTGGGCTTTTCTGTGCCCAAAGAAGTGTCCATTTAAGAAACTTTTGAAGACCTCTTTCGAAGCAAAATGTTTCCTATCCTTTATCAATGTATCAGTCTTTATTACGTTTCAAAATTCCTTTGTTTTACGATAAATAAAGAGCAAGTTGTACTCCGTTAATCGTTCGTCTTATTTTGGAGATCATTAAATTCAAGATAGTCTTTTTTGTTCCAATCGAAATATATTTTAACGTAGCTTATAAACTGCCGAAGTATTTAAAAGAGATATCAAACTGTAAGACGGACCGAAAAGGCACCACTTGTCGATTTTTACTGTTGAAACAAGGTCAACCAAACAAATTATGTTTGGCATTGTTTTTTCCCTTGCATTCTTTAAAAAAAATCACACTGTAAATCTTGAAAAAAAATAAACAGTACTAATGAAGTATTATTTTTCACAGCTGCATTGCTGTTAAATTTCGGGGAATCTTAACGATTTATAAATTAATTTGCCTTGCCTGGAGGTCTCTTGTGGATTTTGCTAGAGGATTTATCATCGGGTGCCACAGGGGAGGGTCCTTTTTCTGTTCGTTGTGTCGTCTCAGCTAGATTCTTACCTTTGAGTTCTGATCTATTTCTCTCGGCTCTGTTGACATCTTGCACAGTCGTCGCAGTACTGGTACTTTTTTTACATTTAGCTGTGGAATCGTTGAAAGGCATGTTTTCTGGCTTTGCATATTTTTCCGATTCTGTTGCATCCATAGAGATTTTTCTCCCTTAATAAACAACAACAAAACATTTCTATTTATGACTGTGTACATAAAGTAAATGCTAGGTATTTCAAAAGACTTGCCTTTAACATCATTTTGTTCTTGTTCAAAGAAAGATATAATCCGTAATAAGAAATTTCTCCAAAGCTATTATGACGTAAGCGATATTGATACAAGTTTCCTCATTAAATCTCATACGATGGTGATTGATAAGCGTCTTTAAATCACTTATTAGTGGTGGTGTCTTTCATCACCAGATATTATTCATTCCATATTATATATGTCTAACAAAACATTCAATTTGTATGAATGTCCCAAACCTTGTTTGAAACAGCGACTGACTTTGTCGTCGGGTACCGGGGTTGGTCCTGTATTCTTTGACTTTTCTGCTTCATTAGCCTTATTACACGTTTTAGTTTCCATGAAGACTTCATCTGACTTCGTACATCTTGCATTTCTATCTACAAGCCGCGATGAAAATTCACTGACACATTTTGACGCATTTTGTCTGTTTGTAGGATGTTGATCGTTCGCCATCGTGTTTCCACAGTGATACTCTGCAATAATTAGTGCCAAGTTAATACACTTAAGAACTGAGTTGGAAAACGACGAACGCTTCACTGCTTTCTTTTTCTCGAGCAGTCAGCGCGCGGTTTTCCCATTTCTGTTCTCAACATTATAACTGATTTCAGATTCAGTTACTGTATCTGTATCTGGTCTATAGTTCTATGGTTTAATAAAAGTCCAACAATTATTCTTTCTAACAAAAAAATACGACGAAGGATCTATTGAAAAACAAAATCTATTTGCTTTAGTTTTGTTCCTTCAAAACCATTCCATCTTTTCTTCGTTTCTTTATACAAAACATGCGCACAATGAACACTAATAGGAATTATTTCGATAATTTTAATTCCACTTCTATCTTAATAAAAGACGTTCACTATTTGTGCAGTTTGATTCTTCGATCTGAGTTTGGACCTGAAATGTTTTTATTCTAATTTGATTACCAATGATGCTATACCGTATTTAGCCTATGCACGTGGCCATGAAAATCTCAATCTAATCTGCACTATATATATATATATATATATATATATATATATATATATATATATATATATATATAGATCATATACTAGTGCAGATTAGATTGAGATTTTCATGGCCACGTGCAAAACGGAAAGCACGTGAACGATCAACTACTATCTTAACACTATGTTTTTTTTTTAATTTTGATGAAGACGTAAATGTCAATGAATTTCTCAAGCTTCGAGTCAAAGCTTATTTTAATATGTTTATTAGGCTATGTATTCATTGACTTGAAGAACCGTTTTTATACTGTTAATGTTTATAACATCATTAAGATAATTTTATCTGGTTTTTATGAATCCACAATACACATTGGCATACGTATATCCATTACGACAGCTAGATCAATAGTCATGTTTAGAAATATGTAATAATTCTATTTCTGCATTTGTCTCCCTTTAAACACAACGCTTTACTATATTTTCATTTTAGGCGAGTTGCTCGTCATGTACTCTAAAAGGTTAGTTGTTTGCTTACAGTAAAACTTAGAATCTGAATTTCGGTTCTAATATGCACCAATTTGGAAATCAGCTTGTTTTGTAAACAATTTTCTTAAATAAATAAATATTATTATAAAGTTTCCAAAAATAAACTATACCATTTATCATATATAGAGATAGCAACTGAACACATAAACTGAACTGGAAACAGTACAGATTATGGACGTGCATGCCAATCATGGTTTACACTGGTCGCCAAGCCCTAACAATTGCTGCTATCACAGTAGAGGTTGAAAAGAATTATGCTTAAATAAATGTCACATATTTTGTATCTTTTGCTGTTTGATCAAGTTCAGAAAAAAGAACACGCGTTCTCGGCCTTCAGTCATTATTTGGGAGAGAGTCTTACTTTTCTCTATGTTATATAAGTAAGAACACGTATTTTGCTTATGTGTAGAAAGAGTTTAAATGGGCAATCCCCTGGAAATTCATTTAAAAGTTAACTTTGGTTCATGTATGATCAAAAAGCTAGGATGATTGCCATTATGGAAGAGCCTTTGTCCTTTCATCGTCTATTTTGTGGTCTTATGGCTGACGTTTACATTTTTGTTCCATCTCCAAAATAGCTGAACATTTTATTTGTAAACAAGTACAAGATATTCAGTTTTCACTCCTCAAACAGCAATCCTGATGTTTGATTCCGATTTGATAACCAAAGATGATATACCGTTATTTTTCTATGTGAATCTTATATACATTGAACAGTCAACTACTATCTTAAGAAATATTGTTTATAATTTTGATAAAAAGGTAAATAATATACACGTATTTCTCAAACTTGTCTAACAGATGATGGCGGGGTTTTGAGAACTTAAGAAGGTTTCTAGAGAAAACTTGTAAGTAACGTAAAAACACGATTAGTTCCTTTTTCCCTGCCATCGTGTTCTTGCTAACTTTTCTACGAAGTGCTCTTGTCTCAGAAAGGTTACTGATCTTTTGTTTTTGTATGTGCTTTTGCATGCAAAATTGTCGAGTTGGTTGGTGGGTTGGAGTTAATTCACCAAGACAACTTGTTCTTGTTTGTTCTTCATAAGATAAGTGTAAGCTGGGTGCGCCTTAGAAAGAGCTTAAGACCTCAAGTGGCAATTTTTTGCCACTGGCTGTTCCAAGGCGGTAACCCCTCGGGTTCTCATTTTCTTAAATTGTTCATGGTATCTTTTTTAATTAACATATGAATAAATTTATTGTTATCTTTTCTTCTATTTTTACTGAGTGGGGATACTGTTTTTTGCCTATTGGTTTTCCAAATATGCGTTTTTCACTTATTCGAGATATAAGCTGTATTTAAATATGTTTATCATGATAGGTATTCACTGATTTGAAAAACTGTTCATACACTTTTTGTATATAACGTAATTTAAATACTTGCACCTGCTTTTTATCAATTCAGAATACATTTTGGCTTACAAATACTCGTTCTGGCAGCTGTACCAATAGTCATGTTTAAAAATATGTAATCATTTTATTTTTACATTTAACTCTCTTTACACGCTACGCTTTTAGGCGGGTTGCTCGTAAAATGCTTACCTTAAAATTTTGCAGCAACTTAATGCATTACGTAATCTTTCCTGAATTTCGGTTCTAATGTGCCCTTTATTTTGAAATGAAAATTTCCAAAAATGGACATCATTTATCACATTTAAGGATACTTATTTCAGTTACTGCCTGAATAGCGAACAATAAAGATCAGGGTGAGATTGCAAAAATGTCCACGCCAATCATGGTTAACAGTGATCGCCAAACCAAAACAACAGATGCTAGCGTAGTAGAGGTATAAGGAATTATGCTTTCAGGAACGTTACTTGCTTCTATCTTTTAAAGTTTGATCAAGTTCAGCCAAAGGACATGCGTTCTCGGAATTCTGGCATTACTTAGGATAGAGTCTTGATTTACTTCATGCTATATAAATAAGAACACGAATTTTGATACAGTTGAAAGTGGGCAATCTGTCCCTGTGAAATTCCTTAGAAGTTAACTTTAGTTCATGTATGATCAAAAAGATAAGAATAGATATTTTATATAATTTATGATTAAATTCTTTAATATTTTATTTGACTGAGTATGTAAATACCCTTCAATCCTTTTGAATGCTTATCTCTGGGCAAGGCGATATCAGGTGTCTCTGGGGGCAGACATTCTTCTTTTGACTGTTCTTCTTCGGTTGTTTGAGAGCTGACGTTTACTGCGTCTCTTCCGTCATCAGGATTACCGGACACTGTCCCTTTTCCTGTCTGTCCATCTTTATTGCTTTCGGATTCGGGCAATATATCTGAATTTTTAAAACAAGTGCCATTACATGATTTTTTTCTCCCTTCAAAACACGAAACAAAATCATCATTCTTCATTTACCAATCATAAGTAAAAGATATTATTTGTTCAGCGATATCTTTGATGACTGCCATCAGCCACGGGCTTTTCTTCTTTCACCGTCTATTTTGTGGTCTTTAAGCTAACGTTTACTTTTTATCTCCAAAATAGCCGACGCTACTCATTCTCTTTTTTTCTCCGTCTTAATTGTTTTCAGACTTAAAAGTTTAAGAAAATTACTACTAACTCTGATTTTCATAAAATATGCAGCAGTATTGGATTTTCCTCGTTTTTCAAGACAATAGAAAAACTTCTTAGGTTAACAACTATAAAGTAAAGACAATTTTAGTATTTTCCAATATTAACCTTTTTAACTTGCTTGTGTTTGTGTTCAGTAATAAGTTTTTAAGTTTTGACAGTCTATGCGTATGAAACGTTTTTCTTACAATAAAGTCAAAACTCTGCATTCCCTTGTATATGTGTAGGTCTTACACTCAAAATATGTTAAAGATACGACTGTCCACTTGTAAAGGACAGCTTAACTATGGCCTTGCAAAAGTGTTTTCTAATATTTCGTTTATATTTTTTTTCGTTAATTTGTGAAAAGAAGAAAAATAGCTTTTTTTAATTTGTGATCAAATTTGGCCGACGTAATTTAGTCAGTTTCTCGTATCAATATACACTCCAGTCACGCTGTTACGAATCGCAGTATTACGAAATAACGGTGTACTATGAAACAAGTGATCCGTCCCGTCATTTTTTCTTCTTTGTTCAATTAAGATAATGAATAAACGAAATGCGATTTAACGAAAAATATAATTGAACAATTATCACGGTCCCATAATGTAATTGATAAATCCTTGACCCCTCACATTTGCATAATTTATCAAAGATGTTCAGTTATATTTTCACCACAAACAAGTATATAACTCAAGAGCACATGGTAACGTTTGTGGGTAAAACCTACTGTTATAATATTTAAGAGTCACGCTGTTGATCCATGAATGAACAGTGAAATAAAGATGCAATATCGCGTCGCTGTCAGACAACCTCTTTGAGTGATACACTTTTCTCGAGCAGATCGCCTTGTGTTTAATGTTATTAAGCAATTATCGCACCAAGCAACAATGATTGCTTGGCACGATAAGCTGCAAACAACAAACAGGTTTGTTTGACTGTTACATGTCAAAAGTTTCAAACAGTATAAAATCTTGACAAGTTGTATCACTTGACATTCTTGATTTTGCAATTAAAATCTGATACAGACAAAAACCTATGTTTACAATGGTTCTTTACTCATTCACAATTGTGTTAAATGTGTGATACAAAACTAATATGATTGGCTTTTAACTGTGTAAAGTGCAACGGCTGTATACTCATTCAATGTGTAACATTATTGGATGCATGTCTATTGAGTGCTACCTTCGAAAATTCTACAGGGTCCGATGCATATTCTTGGCATTGCGAATGAACTTTAATTGTATCAAAGCAATGGTTGTGAAATATAAATACAGTCCTCTGCAGTATTTTTTCTATACCGACGAACAGACACATCACTTAGATTGCTTCTGTCTGAATCCGTATTTGCTTGAGCAGATATAGGGAAGGTATCTTCATTTTCTTTACGGCTTGCAGTCTGTTTTTGTGCATGCGGAAGACTACTGTATATTACTCCATTTCTTTCTGCATTGACAATTGTAGGAACGAGCTCTTTATCTCTTAATTGTTGAAGTTTCCATTGTTTTTAGAGTCAGTTTTTCTGACAACAAAGAGACTGGACATCTTTTTCAAGTTGTGAACAAAAAGGTGTTACCAGATGAAGATAACCTTGATAGGTTAGGAAGTATCAAATTAATCTTTTCCATTAAGTTAATTTCATTCGCTAATAAAATGAACATCTTTTTTCGAAACAAAAATTCGTTTAAATACTCACAACGCCTTTATCCAAACAGAAAGAAAAGAAATAACATATAATAACGAAATTGATTTTTAGTAGAAACACTGTATTTGTAATTACGTTAATTTCAAAAATTTGCTGAAAGGTTAAGTTGTGACAAGTTGCCGTGCGCAAGAAATATCTATTTTTTTTTAATTTATTCAATTTTGCAGACGTTATTTAGACAGTTTATCGTATCAAGATAACAATATCAAGCCAATGATTTGTAAAATGTAAAAACCGTCCTCTGAAATACAATTTCTAGACAGATTAACAGACACATCCCTTTGTTTTCTTCTGTCTGAATCCATATTTTCATCAGCAGATATTCGAACGGTATCTTCACTGCTTTTGCGACTTTTTGTCTCTGTCGGTGCATGGGGCTGGCTAATGTTTATGACTCCACTTATTACTGCATAAAGAATTGCAGGCACGATCTCTTTATCTATATTCTTTAGTTTTTCGATCTTATCAGATTCAAACAGTTTCATTGTCAATAAAGAAGCTGGACTGAAAAACTTTTTTTCTGATGTACAGAAAGGCGATACAGATAAAAGATACATTCGTAACCAGATGAAACTGAGGATGGGTTAAGATTTAATGAAATTCATTTATTTCTTAAATTTCATTCCCCCAAAAATAAGTTAAACTTGTCTTTTGTCAAAATGGATTCATGTAAATAATCGAAACGTAATAAATAACAGAAAAACAAAAATGACATGTAATATCAAAATTGATTTTAGTGGAATACCTCTCTGTAATTATGGAAAGCTAGATAAATTGCAAACCGATATCTTCGTTGCCTGGCACCGTTGACAGCCCTGCTTCTGTGATCTGGGAGCTTACGCTTCCTTCGTTACTTCCGCCTCCAGGCTTAGCCGACGCTGCTGTTTTCCCTCTTCTCTGTCTGTCTATATTGTATCCAGATTCAGACAAATCAACTGAGAGTGTAAGACAATTAACATTGATTCAGTATTGAGGAAGTTGCAAGCAGTACGTGATTTTTCTTGTTTTAAAACACAAACGAGAAATCTTTTCAGTTCTGTTTTGACAAGTTGCCGGGCTTAATAAAGATTTTTTTATTAAATCTGGCCGACATTATTTAGCCAGATTCTTGTATCAAGATAACAGCATCAAGCTCATGGTTTGTGAAATGTAAATACCGTTCTCCCGAGTATTTTCTCTATGCTGACGAACAGATATAATCCTTTTTCTTCTGCCTGAATCCATATTTTCATCAGCGAATACTTCATTGTCTTTTCGACTTGTTGTCTCTGGATGTGCATTGGGCGGACTACCAAGTTTTACTCCACTTCTTTCTGCATTGAAATTGCAGGAATGCTCTCTTTATCTTTATTCTAGAGATTTTTGATCTTATCAGATTAAACAGTTTCTCTGATAATAAAATAGAATGGACACCTTTTTCTAGTTTTGAAGAACCAAAAGGTGATACAGAATAGGTACATCCGTAACCATATGAAACAGATTTCTCAGAAGATGGGTTCAGATCTATGATATTAATTTATTCCTTAAACTTCATTCTCCACAGAAATAAAATGAACTTTAAATGAAGAATTTCTGGAATAATCGAAACGTCATTCAATAAATCTCATCTACATGTACTATCAAAACTGATATTAGTAGAAATATTTTTTGTGTTATTATGTGAAGTTAAAATAATTGTAAACCGATATCGTGGTTGACTCGCAACAGTGATGGGCCTTTATCTGTTGACCGTCCTGCTTCTGTGGTCTGTGAGCTGACACTCCCTTCGTTTCTTCCATCTCTCTGCATAGACGACGCTGCTCTTTTTTCTTTCTTTTCGTCTTCATTGTTTTCAGATTTAGGCTGTACAACTAAAAGTTTAAGGTAATTACCACTGATTCTGGATTTAAGATTCTATCAAGCTGTTCTTTATTTTCCTCGCTTTAAAACAAACAAAAGACAAATCACTTCCTTTCACAATTATCAGGAAAAGATATTCCTAGTAATAGCTCAATCTTTATACTTCTTTTAGTTTGTATGTTTATTATTTTTAAGTATAAAGTACACTCACAAAAAGGAAACAAATGCACTTTTGTGAATCAGTATTGAATCATGCATTCAAGATGTGTTAAAATATGACTGTCCAAATAAAAAGGACAGCTGCATTAATGTCCTGTTTACTTGTTTGCTTTTAAAGATTTCGTGTAACATCTAGTATTTCAGTTTATTATTTATTCATTTAATTTCATTCACGTTTTCATTAAGTTCATCCTCCCTTGTACCAAATCGTAGATATTTTACAATATACAAGCTTTTATTTTTAGATGCTTTCTAATTCAGTTAAAGACTTCTTATCGAGACCTTTACTGAAAAGTTAAAATAACCAGTCATCTACTTCTCTGACTACTAGATCTGTTTTCATTAGCCAGATCCTGAAACTTATAGCCATAATCGCAAACGTCGTTCCGTTTTGGCTACAAGTGCAACAATGCCATCTTGCTATTTACAAAAGATCATTAAGCAAATACAGCTATATGAATAACTGTATAACATATACATCTTACATTCAATTTCCTGGAAAAACATCAAATTAGAGTAAATATTTACTAATAAAAGAAATGACGCAACTTTTCTGTCAAAAAATAAAAAAGGTTTATGATAAATTCAGATGATAAAATCTTTAGCTTAAACATATTACTTTTTGTATACTTGTTTACAGAAAGTAGTCTCGTTGTATATTTTTTTTTTGTTTAGGTAAAAACAAAGATTTCTGGCACCTAAACCACATGTTGCAAATTGTTTTTTAGGACTTTGTCGTATATTGCAAACTGTTGCATACATTATGTTACACAAAAGTTTTAGATGTTATGCCTACATTTTTGCATACAAAAATGTATGATTTATGGCAGCATCCGTCTCCTAAAATAGTTTTTAAAAAGGAACACCTAAATAGTATTGCTTTGCAGAAATTACCTGTTGGTCTATCGTTTACGTTTGAATTACTGACCGTCAAACCAGGTGTATTTTTAGGGTTTCTCCACTGTTCAGAATTCACAAAAATGTTCATTGGTAGATCTTTAACATTTGTAATTAAATATCATCCATATATCACTGACCTGTGAGTGAAGCTTGTGGTTTGCTAGTTATTATTTTATCCCACCATGGTATGAAAAAAAAAACGAAATGAAGTAACACTGCAATCGATTACTTGCATGCATTTTGTACCCATTCTAATCTACAGAGATGATTAAATATTACACTAATTAATTCGTTGTTTGAAATTACGTATGTAGATTTGCAATTTACTTTGGAACTAACTATTAATAGAAAAGTACAAATACCATTCGTTATGTGAGAACGTCGTAGCGTCATACTGCCACTGGCTTCAATAGAATGCGACACAAAGGAAGGTTCTACTTTATCTGATGAATTTTCCTTGTTAATAGACTCTGACTGAAATCTGTCCTGATGGTTCACTTTTGGGCATCTTCTTTCTTTGGAAATATTAGTCTTGTTATGATTATCATCATTATTTTCATAATCGCTTGTGACAGAATTTGATTCTTCTGCCATATCTTGATTTTTTATCATGGTTCTGTTTCTCTGTCGTGGAGTCATTTCAACTTCCTCATTGTTAGATTCTTGCACACCATTTATACATGTTGACTGGTGTCTCCAATCATTCAGTAACGTTTTTCGTTCTGTCTCATCAGTGGGTACGCGAAAACTGCTCACCATATTTACTGACCGACATGCCGAGACTGAAAGTTCATGAATGTTGTTGTCATTTGAGTGTTCCTGTATGGAATTAGCCGCTTGGAGACATGTTTCTAAACATCTCTCATTGTTTAAAAGTGGGCGAACTGAAATACTTGTGTTTTGAACCAGTATGCCAATTTCACTGTTTGAGCTGTATTCTTCAATATCCATTATAGTGTCTCCTTGCTGAAAATGTCTTCTTTGAATCGATAAAATATTCGGTTCTGGTAGAAATAACATTCGGGTCGGGTTAGAATGAAGTTCTAAAGAAGGAAGATCCGCAGTATCTATTTCTTGATTTTCACTGACACTAAGTCTTCTTTGAATCCCTAAAACTCTATACCATGCATCAGAACCTTCATTTGATAAATGAGCCATAGGAGTCATTTCCGAGCTTTCGTAAGTCCGTAGTCGCACGCCATGGATTTGCCCCATGTATGTTAATATTCTTATAAATGCCTCTATTTCCCTTGCGTTTCTTAAGCATCCTTGTCTATTATAATTTGTTATGTTGACATCTCCATTCCGCATCAAAAAAATACAAGTACTTGCAAATCGGCTATGGATGTCAAAAGGATCATCGGTTACTAACCAGTTTCTTCTAACCAGGCCACAACAATAGCATACAACTGTATCACTGTCTCCAAAATAGTAAAACCCAGCGTTTGCTATATCAATTGTAATTTGTTGAGCTGAACGTGGAAACCGGAAGAATGTAATGAGCCGTATCGCGAAGTAGCTCATATCTTGTCTTCTTAAGACTGTTCTTTGAATGTTGCAGCAAATCAAAAAAAATCTGAACAGTTCGTAAATTTCTGCGCTCAATTCATGGGCAGGTAACTCATCTATCGGCCAGAATTCCCGATTTCTGTCATTATTCTCCATTTTTATCTGCAAAAAAGAAATATCCGTAGGGAAAATGTATTTACTGATCGTTATTACTTTACAAGACAGAGTTAAGATATGTTTTATTATTCATAAAAATATTTTACGTTTTGGTGAGCACAATGCTTTTAGAGATAATGCCGATTCAAAATACCTTAGCCGCGCTGGGTAGTATAGCTATAGCCGTAACCAATGGTAAGCAACCCTACATTAAAGTCTCTATTATCTCACCACAATAGTTCTATATTGTAACAAGCACTCACATTTATTGAAATACAATTTCCATTTAAAATAGGTAATATAAATGGTAAAAATTTATATTGCTTATTAGTCCGAGACAACAGGTAGTGATGGGTGTTTTTCAAGGAGATCTGCATCTATAGTTTAAAAAAAACGCTTGAAACGGATGGATGCTCTCCTAAGCATATACTGGTCAATGACGGCTCTTTCAGAAAATGAAAAAAGGTTGTTTTTTAAAGTTCCATTAAATTGTCACCGAATCTGCATTCAAAGTTCAATGGAAATTCCTTTCTTGCAAGACCTCGACATTAAATGAAGTTTGACCTTGACCTCAAATCAAGTTGATAATATACGTGTCTGTTTCTTTTACTGAAGCTTTTCATGAATGTTCATGGAATGGGAGCAAATGGTGGCTGAGAAATAGGGTAGACACGTAGTAGATTTCTAGTATAAACAGCAAAATGGCCACTAACTTTGTAAGACATAATCAATCCTTAACATGCTTGTCAAATGCGCATAGATCTGCTCTTAATGCTGAAGAGGCAAATAAAGTTTCATTTAATTCTAGCGAGACAGAAAAAGCCCGGACACGTATAGTTTCGTAGTTTGTGACTTTGTTTTTCATCCAAAGTGACACAGCTTCGAACTCTTCCGAAAAAATGTCTGATCAATCATTCCGATCATGTTACATGGACATAACTTAAAAGAATGACCTCTTTAGTACTCACAAGGTTCATTTGAGCTACTTTAAGCAAATGTGTTTCAGTTTCGAACTCGACCGATATTATCAAATTAAACTTTCTGAAAATCTAAGTAAGGTTATCAAAATTGATTAAAAAATGTGGCCTCGTGAGTACTCACAGCGTTTTTTTCTAATTATTGGCTGGTCTGCTAGTTTTTTAATCAAAATTATGCAGTTTCAAGCTCAAGCAAAACAGATCTCAAATATTGAGGATGGATAAAGGGCGATCACAAAAGGTCATCCCAAAAACCCTGTTTATATGAGCAAACAATGGCTGGTCGTGAGTGCATATATTTATCATTTGAATACGGTTTTCTCTCATAGTAACGAGCGCAGTCCTCCGCTTTTACCTGTTGGCACAAACAGTATCATATTTAAGCATACGTAACTGAATGTAAAGGATTCTTGGATGTTAACATAAAATGCTACAATTGAAAAGTAACTGATTCATCAGTTTTTCCCCGAAGACTGAAACATTCACATTTTATTACTTCCAAGTAAATTACAGTGGGGCCTTTATCTTCGATTAAAGTTTGAACATTCACAATATATTTTTTCCGATTTTTTTTTTATATAACACTAAGGTGACCTTACAGTTGATATTCGAATACATTGGCGAAATTCTTTTCCCTTATCTCCAAATGTCTTTACCATACATTCGTAATATATCTACATATAGATATACGAATAGATATACGAATACATTGGCACGCTTATTCTCTTATTTGTCAGAATGCTTTTACTATTTGTACATACGATGTTTATATAATGACATCCTATACGTACGTTTTTGTTCGTACATATTGAAATATGACTGTTTCTAGAACGTTTATCTCCAATTTCTTTTTTTCCATTTGTACCTATTACAACTGTAATTATAGAGATATGTGACTATATACAAAACATACACAATACCTGATTCAGAAAGTTACATGCGTGAAAACTAATCTTTAATGATAAAGGTGAGATAAAGAGTCTATGTTATATGGTTAAACCAGACAGCTGCTTTAACTAAAACATAACACAGAGATCTTTAGAGGGTTTGCGTAAGAAACCTGAGCTTTCATCACTCCAAAGATATAAAGTTGTAAACATTCCTTTTAAATTCTAAGTTTTAAATGTAAAACTTGTGTCTGAATTTATCAGATAACATATGTACGGACACGCAATTTTTTACAATCGGTATGGATACACTCGTGACTTAACAATAAGACCTAGTTTCTAGCTTCTTGGAAAAATGTTATAATTAGAACAAATGAGTTAACATAAAGCAAAAAGATAAGTCATAACTCATTGGAAATGTGCTTTATTCTAAATGGAATATTCACGTATGTGTTGATAATTGTGTCTTTTAAAGATCTTACTACATTCAGTGAATTATAATACAAGAATATTGGATATTACGGCGTTGAAGTGTTGATTTTTAATAAATATTTTGCTTATTCAAAATTTCTGTAGCCTCGAGCAGACATAACCGAATTGTGAAGCCAGTATGTTTGAATAATTGCAATAACGACTGCTTTAAATATTCACCATAGGAAGACGCAATTACTCTTTTTCAGTTTTGTCCGACTGCATTTAAGATGCTACAGCATTATAAACAACGATAATCTTTAATTAAATAGAGTATGCATGAACATATTTTGGAAATTCAGAAGACCTCACTATTTAAATCTAAATCTCATGCAGCATTTTTGGATCTTACTTCTAGTGGTAATGTAGATGGTATCATTGGTATGTATTTATAATATTTTTATTTTGATAGAGAAAATTTAAAAATTCAGTTACACTCGCAAAGACAAATTATACTTAAAAGAAATGATTAATATATGTGCCTCAACTAATATAATGAGCACCTAAATTTAAAACTGCTGTGCTTGTGAACAATTTAAAACTGTCTAGAGTCTCATGACTATGCCCTGGCTGCAGTTAATTGCCTTAAGTTGATGTTCTATCAAGTAAGTGAAACCGTTGGTTTTTGTACAGTTTGAATAAAGTGAATGCTCATTAAAAGTATAATTGTAACAAATATGTAAACTCTATCATTGTAGTACATTTTCTCTTTAAAGGTGGTTTTAACCCTTTAACTGATACCAAACGGACTGTAATAAAAAAATGAAACAATCATTGGGCTCGAAAACCTGTGTATCGATCTTAAGAGTTTATCTTTTTTCAGTTCTGATTTTACTTATAATACGGGTATTATCGTGGTCTTACAGTTGATTAGGGTATTCCGAATCTAAGGGAGTTCCGAGTCAAAGCAATTATATCAATTTACGTATTATAAAACAAGGCATATTTTCGTCAAACAACACCTTTTATCAAAAGAGCGATGATCCATGAACATTTCTATAATGTTTTGATTACAAAAGTTGACATGTGTGACCTATTTTTGCTTGAAGACTTCCTGGGCATGCGCAGTTGCTTTGAAAAAAGTACGGGAAATTTTCAGTTTGCAAACGCAGAGCAGCATTTCTTGGGTAAGTATGACTAAATGCATGATATCTATACATCAAAATATCGATAATTATGTCCTCTATTCACCCAAATAACTGTCTTAACCTTGAATACCACTGTAAACAAACTTTTGCATTGCAAACAGATGATTGTAGTTCAGGCAGTTGCGGATCACGTTTCTAGAATGGGGATAATCTCAAACAATATTTTAATTGTCAAAAATTGTTGGTTTTTGAAGAATAACTTTACTTTGATGTTAAGCAAGTTATTTAAATCAGTTCAAAACAAATATGACATTCTTTTATTATTATAGCATTTTAAACTGTGAATTAGAAAAAATAAAGCAGTATTTTCCAAAATGTGATAATATTATATTTTGTTCACCATTATAATTACAATGAAAAATCTTTTGTTTGTAGAAATGGGTAAAGCCAAAAGCAAACCACAGAGCCCAGCTGTGAAAAAGGCTGCGTTAATAAAGAAGAAATACAAGAACCGCTCACCAGGAAAAGCAGTGAGGTGTAGAAGGGCAATTCTGGCCATTGAGAATAAAGAGGTAACAATACGAAAAGCCTCACAAGTTTATGATTTATCTTATAGCTATTTGCAAAGACGACTTTCAGGAGAAGTTGAAATAGACAGTCGTAATGGTCCAAAACCTGTCTTTAACAAATCTGAAGAAGAAGCCATAGCACGTTGGTTGCAAGAGATGGCCAACTGGGGAATGGGGCTAAAACCAGCTGAATTCTTGGACTTTGTACAGCAGATTGTAACTAAAGAAAAAAAACAGACAAAATTTACCAACAATAGACCAGGCTATGATTGGTATTATGCTTTCATGGAAAGAAATGCTCATATAGTAGAAATCAGGACTGAAACACCCCTAGAAACATGCAGGTTCAAACTGACCAAAGAGAAGACAGACAAGTGGTATGCTTCATTTAAGAACTTTCTCCTGTCAAAGGGACTGATTGATAAACCAAACAGAATATGGAATGCAGACGAAACCGGTTTTAGTATGGGAAGTGTGTCTGGCAAAGTCATTGGTTCAACAAGTCGTCCAAGTCAAGTGCCCCATCTTTCAGGTGGTCATAGCAAACAACGTTTAACTGTGATGTTTTGTGGATCAGCTGATGGTACAATGATGCCCCCTACCTTGTCTACCCAGAACCTAAACCTCGAGGTTATAATCCACTGACCGGTGCCTTGTATGGATCTGACATAGCATATACCAAAAAGGGGTGGATGGATAGCTCAACAGTTGAGAAGTTTCTAGATCACTTTCATTTGTATGCTGGTACGGACCGTCCTGTTGTTTTGCTAATTGATAGTGTTAGTAGTCACATATCTATGTCAGCATTTGAGCGAGCTAGTTACAGGGGTATAGAACTCTACCGTCTGGTACCCAATGCTACACACCTCATGCAGCCCCTTGATGTGGGTGTGTTTGGGCCCCTAAAACAAAGATGGCACCAACTTGTTAGAGCGCATACAAGAAGTAGTCCACATGTTCCTATTGGAAAGCATAATTTTGCTGAGAAGCTCAAAGAAGCTTTCCTGTTGTTTTACAAACCACTGACGGTGATCAATGCATTTCGCTCATCTGGAATTTTCCCAGTAGATGGCAATGTCATCAGCAAGGAGCAAGTGAAACCAGGCATAACATTTGGTGGTATGGAGTCTGAGACAGAACAGTCTGAACTAGTAGCAGAATGTTCATCTGATGAACCTGTAGCAGGGCCAAGTTCACAAGAAACCAGTGGTTCTTCTTTGGCTCTACAAGCATTAGATAGTGCTTTGACAACACCAACCAAAGAAAAGTATGCTAAACGTCTGCAAGAAGGATATGATATTCAAGGAGTGTCACCATGTTTCGATGTATACAAGAAACTGGTTTCAAAAGCAAGAGGTCTTCCTGATACAAGTGAACGATTGACTTCTGAGAGTGTTGAAGTAGAAGAACTGGAATCTGAAAGTGGGCAAACCAAAGAGTCTAAGGAATTGGGAACAATGAAGGAAAACCTGTCTGTTTCGGGTTTAGATCTGCTTGCAACAGCTGCATCCACGTGTAGCCCAGACTATTCAATGTCCAAGATGCAAGATCAAATGATATCGCCAATAATTAAGGATGCTCTTACTTTTCCATCCAGTACACAGAAGAAAGATAAATTGAGGTCAAAGCTCGAGCACCTACCTGACAACCTAACCTTTGCAGAATCGTTACGTGCAATGTCATTGAAAAGCTTAATAAAAATCAGAGCATTTAAAGAGCGTGAAATTAAGGCAAAGAAAAAGTATATGTTGCAATCACTGAAGGAAAAGAGAAAATCAAGTACCAAACATATCAAGGCTCTCAAAATGAAAAAAAAACAAGTAGACAATCTAAAGGTAAAGCAATTGAGAAAAAACAAAGTAAAAATGAAAAAAGTAAAGGTGGAGAAGGTGATGGGTCAGATGAAATAGAGGATTCAGAGAATGTGTCATGTATGTACTGCAAGTTAACCTGGGCTGAAGATGAACAATTGAAATCTGAACGTGTTTGGGTTCAGTGTGGTCTTTGTGACCAATGGTTGCACGCTGATTGCAGTGAAATCCCTGTAGTTACTGATGATGATTTCTACTGTGATAAGTGTGAGTTGTAAAAATAGTCTCATCAAGTTTTATTTTTTTGTTTTAATTATATTTTAACAATGTTAAATGAGTTTTGCCACTTTTGAATTAATGCCTGCCCTGAAAAATGCAACATATTATCTTATGTTATCTCTTTATTCACCTTCAGTATGAGATTAATAAGTTAAGATTTAAGAGATCAACTTATATTTTCATGTTTGACCTTTATAAGCAGGGTTTTAGCTTCACTATTTGAAGAATAGGGGAGCTATTCCGGTCACCCTGGCGTTGGTGTAACACAGCCTGTATCTCTGGGTTCTGACCAAGAAAATTTCAGAATAATATCCTGTACATCTATCTGTCACAATTCTTTAACTATCAGGAAACCGAAAGTAGTCGAGCGAGCTGACCACTGTGACACCTCTTGTTGTGTTTGTGCAAATGCTTTCCTTATTTAACTGCGGCTGTTTTATAATTTCAGGCCAGAGCCATTGAGCCAGTTCCATGCTCTTCTAAGTCTGAAGATAGAAATGATACGCGTAGAACCATCATACTAGAAAACAGTGTCATTAAAGGATACCATGCTTATAAGATTAAACCACCAAGTACAGATCCTCCAACAAAACTTATTGTGGATAGAGAGTAGACTAACATTTCAGATAAAGATGCTTGTCTGGTGTGGTTACCAGAGCTAGAAACATTCCCCAGGTCCCTACATAACATGGTCACAGACCAGCAAAGACAACTGAAATTATCTGATGTGGCCGGTTTACCAATTGGTCATGCACCCAGAATATTAGCAAGTTTTTTTAGAAGTATTTTAGATAATGAGGGTGCTATTCATGCTGAGTGTACTGGTAATCCTTGTCCAAGCTTCCCCCCCCCCCACCTGGCCAGCACCAGCTGAAACAGGTGGGGGTGTTGTTATTCCCTGCAAATTTTTTATAGTATGTTATAACAAAGATTTGAAACATTTTGTAGCACAGTTAGAAGCTACATTAGATAAAATGTCTGAAGGTTCTGTTATGAAAATATCTGTTGTACAAGAATGAACAGATTGTGTATGTTTTGAAATTTGTTTTTTTTTTGTTTGAAGATCTGTATTGTTAATAATAGTGGCTTATCCTGCTACCTGTGATTTTATTGATTTCTGTGATTTATGTGCAGTCCCCAGTATGTTCACATGTCTGTGCCCTGCCTATCAAACTGTGTCAGGCAACTTTGACTGTGGTTCTTCCAATAATTTAAATGTTATTACAGTCATTCTTAATTATGATCTCAATCAGCCTTGATGTTATAGATGTGTGTACACTGTATGTTTTGTTGTGTTCAGGTGGTTAAAAAATAATCAACACATTTTTAAAAAAGTTCTTGATATACTTTTTTATTTGCAAAATCCCATATGTGATATATCTTGACATAATATTCAAAGGTAATCATTAGTTTGAAGTGTGAAGTTTCAAAATTAGTTGTGTGCAGCCTATTCACATGGTTTCTGCATGTCTTGAAATGCCCCCTATTATTATTCGGAATACACTTAAGTGAACCGGAAGTGACAAAAATAGCAGCCTCATTTCAGCGTGCAAGTAAACAATTAGCCGATCGTATTTAAACTAAATTTATATATTGTTGAACACGGGAAAGATTTGCTTTTCACTTTGTATGTTCCAATGATTTATTCGTTTTGTCTGAATTAAACTGCACTCCAAATCGTTTATATTGACCCGGAATACCCTAATCAACTGTACCGTCTTTCGAACCCCTAAAGATTTGACAACAAATTTCAAATAATTTAAAGACTTACGAAAACAATAAACATTACAATTATTTGAAAAGGTCTTTTTTACATACCTTTGGAACTTTAAGTAATCATATCATTCCTAAATAATCCTGAAACCCACCAGTATTCCACACCACCCAAGTCTATAAAACTGTCATGGCGGCCAGAAAACGAGCACCTGCTTTCGAACCTCTTCCACTATTTATAGTACAGTTCAAAAACTTTGATCCAAACAGTTAAAAATGTCAACATTACAAAAAAAAATGAAGAAACACTAAAAGTTTAACAGTTTAACATTTCTTATATTTGTCTTATTCCTCAGTGTTCTGTTGAGTATGACAAGGGCAGATGAAAACATCATTACGCCTAATAACCTTTTCTTTGCAGCAATAGATCAAATGTGTCCAATGTCTGCATCCTGGAGAATCACACTGAGCCTAAAGACACACAATTTTGAAGCTGTTTTGGTTGGAATAATTTACAAACACAACATTTATCTGTTTCAGACATTTCATCCTCATCAGAACTATCAGTATCTGTATCTGGAAGCAGGTTTATGTGTGAAGGCCCATGAACAGGGTGGGAAGAGGAACTGGTTGGTTTTGACTTGGTGGCTGGTTTTGTTTTGGCTTTCAAAAGAACTTTTGTTTTATTCTGTCTGGATGATGTTTTTTGTGGTCTGCATGACCTTTGGTTGGATCCTAGCCACTATTTCTTTGTGGACACTAGAACTGGTAATTTCCTGACCAGAAACAACGTTACTTGTATAGTTCTTTGATAAAGCCCTGTGAAATTCTTTCTTCTTTTCAATGATATTCTCTGCTTCCTGGAAATAAGCATCAATATCAGGCTGTGAATCGGGAACAGAAAGTGCCGGTTCAGGTGTACATGTAGGCGCAACATAAGGATCAGAGGGTTTGAAGACATCAGGGTTGATGACAGTTCTGTTAAAGGGGAAGATTCCAGTTCTATGGAAGGCTGCTTGCAGGTTTTTATTTGATAAAGCTGTGATGTAGGAACTGGATGCAAGAGCTGCAACATTGTACCTTGTAATTCTTGAAGATGGGTGTTCCCTCAGAAATTTGTGACATGTGTTGTTATAGATCTTCTGTAGGGGTCCAAAGCACCCAACATCAAGTGGCTGCAGAACATGGCTGGTATGAGCAGGCAGCACAAACAGAATTATATTGTTCCTCTTGGCCCACTCTAACACAGGAATGTTGATGTGAGACTTATCACCATCAAATATAATTAGAATAGGTTGTTCAGGGTTTGCTCTTTGAATGTATTTCATAAAGTGATTTTTCAAATAATCATGGAAAATAAATTAATTTGACCAACAAGATTTGGAAACAACACCAGCTGAACCATAGGTAGCACCTTGGAGCAAGTCCTCATTCATTCTTTGTCCTTTGAAAACAAAAAAACGGTGGAACTTGGGTGCTTAGAGCATTACCACCACCTATAATTGTAGTTACAGCTGATCTGGATGATGTTATAGCAGGCACACTTGATTTCCCACTAACTATGTATGGTGGTGAATGTTCAGTTTGAATTCCCTTCTCGTCAATATTGAAGATGCATTCAGGTTTATCAATCAAGTTATTTTCATTTAATACAACCTGAAGGTTTGTGAAATAATTGTCAACAGCCTGCTGAGTGGTTGATTGTGCTCTGCATTTTGATAAGGACCTTGGCTTCACAACAGATAGTTCTGGCCACCTCTTGCGGAAACCACTGAACCATTTCACAGACAGAGGCTTGTCTGGAGTCCGCTTTTTCAAAAATGTAGCATAATCACTTGCTTTTGATACTACTTCACTTATTGTGAAACCATAACCAAGATCTGCCATGTATCTGATGTGGTTCACAAGTTTCACTTCTTCTTCCTGAGTGAAAAGTAGGCCTGGTCCAGTCATCACTGTTTCAGGATCAACCCTCCCTTTAACTCTGTCCCTCAAAGTGTTATGTGGGACTCCATATTACCTGGCAGCAGTTTTAATTGGAATACCAGTATCTTTCACAAGTTTGTATGCATTCATAAGAGCTGATGGAGAGTACCCCTTGTGTTTAAATGCTCTTTTCTGCGGATGCAACTGGAACAGAGAATGTTAAAAGGATTCAGTATTGTTAGCAAGGAAAGGGAAGACAAAAATATATAAGCAAAACAAGTAGAACAGACTATCTGAACTGTACGCCACTTTAATGTAATGTCACATGATTTACCATGGTCACGTGACCTTGCAGCAGCCGAACAATCTGGGTCATCTGTCAAAATATTTTATGCTCAAAAAATCATGCTTTATGATGAAAAAAATATGTTGTTCGAAAAAGTAATAACAATTTTATTCTATTTCATGTCACAGCAATAAAAATAACTTATAAATACCTGTTTCCGTCGCATTTTAGCGGTTGACAGCGACATGCGTGTTGTTTGTAAACAAAGCACTGTACTCACGAACCGATGACGTAGTACGCATTTGCGCATGCGTAAAATATACGAAAAACTTAGAGGTCTAAAAGGGGGTGAGGTTCGAAAACAGGTGCGTTTACGATATCTGCTGTCTCAAAATGTACGGAAATCACTTGTGTTACTTTTGTCAGTTCTTCACAAGCAGACTGCTTATAGTTCAATTCATATCGAAATTGGAAGAAGATGTTACGAAATTCGTCAATATAGCAAGGGACAATAATAAGTAAACATTTTTTCCTTTAGGCCAAAGTATCAAGACTTCATTTGAGAAAACATTATTTTAATATGGCGCCTTGTTTAATTACACTTCGGTAAAAACAAAAACAAACAAACAAACAAAAGAGACGCATCGTTCAACATACGAATGTTGTAAAAGTATTATCAAATAATTATAAGCTAATAAACTATTTTCCCAAGTGCTAAACTCAATACAAAATGAGTAGTAGACAATAAATATCAACAATAATTTTTTTTTTAAAAAAACTTACTTTTATCGTCCTGTTCCTAAATGAACTACCCTGAATATGTGTACTTAATCGATCGATTAATTCTGTGTAATGCAAAACGTAATGGAAGATGACACTATGAAACTTTTCAAGTTTAAAATATAGATTCTTCAGAATGAGTTAAGTATACATGAACATGAAAAATGTTCGAAGACGACTTTGGAAGTATACACTTTTTTTCTCAAAAAAAAAAAAACAGGACACATTGAGTACAACAAAACGAAAGTAGTAAAAGTATTCTCAAATATAAGGTAATAAACTAATTCCTTTAAGGTCATTGGACACATTTTTTTGACCTCAAAAACATACTTATGGGAGCAAAGTATGTATCTAACTTCGACAGTTTTACAAAATCTCGCAGGTAATTTTCATGTTAAAGAAGTTTTGTAGCAAATTAAAATCCATATTTTACGCACTTGGTAGCGCTCACCTGTCACGCGCGAAACCAGAAATGACATACATTTATCCCTTGCCACTTGAGACAGCTACCTGGACTGTTAACAAAACTTTAAAATTATGACGGAAAGTGAAAATGTAGACTAAGAAAATTAAACAAGTTAAGCTAACATTTTGAATATGCACTGATGAAATATTTAAATAGATAATTTGAAATTTTGATGGACTTTGGAGGCCAATAAGCAAAATTTATAGAACAATTATTTATTATATGTAGAACACAGCATTGAAAAAAAATGGAATATTTATAAGTCACATTCTCTGCAAAATTACAACCAGTTCTAGCGGTACAGAAGTTGAATTTACTAAAAAAATCGAGTAGTAACCGCATTATTTTTCAAATAATGTCGGGGGCACGCTCGACTTTTGCCTATTTGCAAAGGCAAACACATCAGAGGAAGTACATTGTGGTGAAGGGATTTCAAATGAAACATCATTTGGAAATATAATTATACATAACAAAGTTATGGCCAATTTCAGCAACATTCAGAAATTTGACCTTAAAGGTCAAGGTCAAGTTCAGTTTAACCTTCTTTGGAGGTTTTATCTAAAAGGTAGTTATGTCCAAGCATGAAGACACTACATCCATTAACAACAAAGATATAGGCAAGTTAAGTAATGTCAAGGTCATTTAAAGGTCAAGGTAATGCTTTAATTGTTCAACACGTTTGTTTTATTCTCAGTGTTGTTTTGTCCTTGTATAGATCAAATCCGTCCATAAATAACAAAAGATTGGCTATTTTAGCAAAATGCAGTAATTAGAACTTGACTGTAAAGGTCATTTAAAGGTTAATGTCATACTTGAATAATTTTACATGTAGGTTTTGTCATTAGCGTTGTTTTGTCCAAGTATTAATAAAAAAGAACTAAAAATGACGTTATGGCCAATATTAGCAAAATTCAATAATTTGGCCTTGATGGTCAGGGTCATTTTAAGATCAAGGTCACAGTTGAATGATTCAATGTGTCAGTTTTGTCATAAGTGTTGTTTTGTCCCAGTATAAATCAAATCAAACCATGAATAACAAAAATTTGGCTATTTTAAGCAAAATTCAATAACGTGACCTTAAATGTCAAGGTCATCTAAAGGTCAAGGTAATACTTATAATAAATTAAAATGTCGGTTTTGTTGTTTTATCAAAGTATAAATCAAATTCATAAATAAATTAAACAACAGTTATGACAGTTTAAGCAAAATACAATAATGGGACCTTGACTGTCAAGGTCATTTTAGGGTAAAGGTCATACCTGAATTATACAACATGTAAGTTTTGTCAAAAGTGTTGTTTTGTCCAAGTAAGAATCAAGTCTAACCAAATAAAGTCGAGCTAAAAACGGATGCGTTATGAGCAGTGTGCCTCGCAATCGTAACAATTCGGCTTTTTCCGACAACTTCGTATAAAAACCTCGTATGTAAGTGTATGAATATACCAAATGGTAATTCGCCACGGCTTTAATAAAAATTTATATAAACATGGCAGAACTCAAGCAGTGTTTGTCTTATGCATTAGAAAAAAAATGAAAATAAATGTAAATTTTAGGTATAAACAGGTAGAGGCTTTAAGAAATGTTTTCAATTTAGCAGACACCACCTGTGTTACAAAATAGTCCAATATGGCGCCTACCACATTATTTCCGAGGAAGCTTATTGAAGTCGCCCGAGGTGTTCCGAATGTGTGCCTCGTAGATAACAGCTACAGATGTCGAAACGGAAACAGCCAATCATCAAAAACACGTTTAATTTTATCATAATTTTGTAATTTAACCATTTTAATCATCACACTATTATTATTTTGATGGGACAAAATTGCTAAGATCATGTCCAATGACATTTAAATGTTAAAATCAACAGAAAAAAGAAGTAGCCTATTTATATAAAAAAATGAAAATAAAGTACATACCTTGATCGTACTGTCCGTAAATGAACTTAACCAAGGATATGTACTTATATCGATCGATAAGTGTTGCATAACGCGAGAGGTGTTGAAAGTATATGAAAACTTTTTGTCAATATTATACATTTTTGAAACTTTAAACTTTGTAGGATTATCATGTAAACTTTAAGTTAAAAATATAAATTCTTCACAATGGGTTACAAGTTTGGAGCCTTCTTTTAAAGTATAAACTTTCTTATTTTGATTAAATTGCGTTCAAACAAGTCAGGACACATCATTGAATATCAACAGCCGAAAGTTGTAAAAGTATTCTCAAATATAAGGTAATAAACTCATTCCTTAGGTGTTAAAATCAACAGAAAAAAAATGCAGAAGTCTTTTAATATCAACAATGAAATAAAGAACGTACTATGATAGTCATGTTCCTAAATGAACTTTCCAAGTGTATGTACTTATGTCGATCGATAACTGCTTCATATAGCAAGGGGGCGAAAAGTAGATAGTATATGAAAGCTTTGTTTTATTTTCCAAACTTTAAACTTGGTAGGATTATCATGTAAACATTCTAGTTTAAAATCTCAATACATCTCAGTGAGTTAAGAATGCGTTCAAATATTCGTAGACTACTTTAAAGTATTTTTAGTTTTTCTTGTGGCGCCTAAGTGTGTGTCACAATGATTTCGACACTGCAACATATGAAACAAACACCTACGCAGAGCCGTACCGTTCCGTACCTTCAATAATGTAACTGGCGAGTAACTAAGTACGTGTCATAACATTTCATACTTTTTTAAGTAAAACGTGTTCAACAGTTTGATTGGTCTTGCTGTCATATCTATTAGATTACCCTCATGAAAATACCGTGTATTTTATCTTTTCCGACGGAAATTGAAAAAAATAGCATGTATCAATGGATAAAGGAAACTATATATAAAGAAAATCTACTGAAATATTCACGAAATTGAAATAATGACTGAATGTATTTAACTTGATTAAAAAATCTCTAGACTTTATGCTTATAGTTTCTGTATAAAGTTTGCCAAAAAATTGTGGGACGTTCTGTTCTCTTTGCTTTGTGATTTTCATCTTGATTTTAGCAGAAAACTTCCTGTTAAAATAATTAACAAGGATGTATCATAATGTTGTATATCTCCAACATAAAATCAATGATAGAGGTTATTTTCATTTGATCATACATATTTAAATGGGCTGAATTTTTCTGATGAGCAAATAATTTGAGATCAGAACTTTGAAGTGGTAACTAAAATGATAATCATCACAATAGTAATGAAATGGCAAGTGATTTATGTGTAAATGTACTTTACAGGTAGAAATAATATCCCCAGCCTGATGCTAGGCATTAATGGGTTATGGTGTTACCTTTAGTTATGTTCAGTTATATATATATATATAGCATTGGCTTAAAAAAATGGCTTAGTTTCTTCAATTTTACAATGGTGCTTCATCTCAAAAATCATGTGCCAAAGGCGTGAAAACCAAAAGGTGGTGTCACTATTGCTGTTGTTTTCAAAAACAGGGATAAGGGGCCCAGAATACATACTGCAGTCACTTATCTGTTAAGGTTAGATTGGTTGCACCAATTAAATTTAAAGGGTCTTTAAACTACGCTAGTAAATGTATTCAAACAATTTAAATATTGAAACATCTTTTATCATTATAGTATAAAGCGCACAGATAAGAATTTTAAGTACCAGGGATAACGCTAGCGACCAAAGTAATCAAATTGTTTAAAATTTAAATATGTCAGCCATGAATGACTTATAGCTCATATTGTAATGAAATTATATAAAATTTAATTGAAACTACCTTTACCACAGGCACAACAGCGCTGGTGTCACTGGATTGACTGACTATTCACTTTATTCACAAATATATTGAAAATATTGCAGAAATACCTAAACAGTTTGGCCAGAAATTTGATAATTCTTGGTATCTGATTCGATCAAGAACACAGGAAGAATTGGAATAACTATAACCGAATATTTTTAAGAATCGGTTGAAATTTCTGTCCTTAATTGCTTTTTGAACGTTTGAATAGAGGGGAAAGAATATTCAGATAAAGGTATGCAATACTACAATTACTAATTCATATCAACTTTGAACACTTAATGAATATAAAAGCAATAATTTCGAAAGTTGTCAATAATAAAATAATATAAGGCGCTGTGAATATTTTTCTTTAGCATAATAGTTTACTATTTTCTTCCACACTCTTAAAAAAACACAAAAAACATGGCCAATTCCTTCAACTGATTTAAACATGTTTTTTCTTCAAGTCAAACACACTTAAAAGGAATTACTCAAATGATTTATGAGACCATGTGGAAAAGGAGTTAATATCCTAGTCAATCTCTATGTCTATTTGAGCTTTTTTATCCACGGTACCGGTTTTGCGTATGACCGACGCCCCGTGAGGAGTTTGAGTTATTTAATGTTATTGGGGAAAGTACAAAAAAAAGAAAGAAATCCATTTTTCAGGAACACTCCTGATTCCTTTGCATGCTTAGTTTAAAGCACGGACACATGGAATAATTTATGTGTTACTGTATGAGTGGGGGATTGACCTGACAATCACTGGATTACCAGTTCATAACGTTGTCATCAAACCACTGATCAGCACTTTCTCGATTTTAAGTTTTGTTTGTCTAAATGTCTAACGATGTTAAGGTGAAAACATGGTTTTAAACGTAGCATTACTCTTCGGGGGAAATAATACGCAACAAACATGTTACATTCCTCTGTATTGTAAATTTAAAATAATGTGACGGACCTCAACAAAACCATGCTTCGTAACCAATCAAAGTTTTTGTGACAATTTACCTGTGAAATTGATTTTATAGACAAAATTTTAACATTGACTTATTTTTGTTCTTTTACCGAAATGATTATACACGTGTTCTTCGATCGTTTATTAACATTTAAACAGTCTGCTGAAATATGCCTATTGCTTATTTCTGCTGATAACCAGATAACAGATGTTCAACCTTTTGATATATATGATTACAATTGCATATAGAGACACGTTATTCCTTCATCTTTTATTGTTTTATCAATTCAGTTTCTCAGCTTACTTCATGTTTTTGGGGTTTTTTTTTTACAATTTATGTTTAGTAAAATGTGCAAATAATTTCAGTTTACTATTGCAGAAAGATTTATTTCTATTGTTAATTTCAAATATATTAATTAATTATTTTCTCCATCCATTAAACATCAAATACCATAATATCCTTTTGAAACGAAAGCCTTTATCTTAACCTTAACTTCTGAAAGCAAACATAAAGCTTATCAACTATAAATTTACAGGGCTGCCATCGTAAGTTTCTGCCAATTGGAGCTTATCAAAATATTGATTAGACACTTCAATCTAGATTTTCCACTCACACCTTTCACACAGAAATGTGTTTAAAAAAGGTTAAATGTCAATTTAGTTCCATAGGGTCCAGTCGATTTTAATTGTAAAGATTTGGGTGATAAAAGCAGTAAAACTGCATGTCATAATTTCAACAGCGGAATAGATATATGTTGAAATTTTAAATGATTAACCACCCATATAAAAGATGGTATGCGTGTTTTTTCGTACGTCAGCAGATATGTACAAAGTTACATATAAACAATGAATTTTTGACATATTTCAGGTTAAAAATTCTTCAGGTTAAAATCTTCCAATGTAATGAATGTGTGATTGGGAACAATAAATATTCATCTGAAATGCACATAAACATTTCCTTACTTCTATGTTTTCAAGTCTCTGTTTGGAATATCAAAATTAAAGAAAATCCAGAAAAACTGTCAATACAGCCTGCTACTGGAATGAACAAATACAGTTAAATGCAAAAAAAAACTGATGAGGTTGTTTCTGGAACTGGTTGTGAAAGTTTAAAAATGACTCGTGCGTTAGATCTTAACTTTAATGACAAATACGTAAAATGTACAAATGAGTTCGTTCTGTTTGATGCTTGAACATAAAAAGATAAACCCTCTGACTTCATTCATAAAGTATTTCTTAAATTTAAACCAGTTCGGAGGCTTCTTAGCTAGAATGGATACACAGATCCCTTTTCAACTTTAATCATCCGTACAATATAAAGAACCACTGGATGATTTAACATAATTTTAAGATAAGGTTTTAAGTATGATACATAATACGTAAATGTATCAACACAACAGGTATTGAATAATTTACGTCTGAATAAACTATTGACCGAATTTTCACTGTAAGATTTAACGTGTCAGCTTCTAGGAAAAAAATATAACAAATCGAACAAGGAAATTGATTAAGGTCTTATACAAATATGCGTTTTTTAGACATGTTTTTATCTGGTGAATCTCCCAAAACGATTTCTTATGATAGCCTTATTTTTGTAATCAATGTATGTTTTGTTTCAAGTGACCCTGAAATGTTATAATCTTTTGTCTATTATTTACACATTTTATTTGTTTGTCTTAAGAAAACGACTTAGGTATATTAGCTGCGCATTGTGTTGAAATTCAAAAATCATTTGCCTTAGGAATAACAGCAGTCAAAGTTGTTTCCTTTGATTTAATTAAGAAATAATAAATATGTTCCTATATTTTATGAGTGAATAAAATATAGGCAGGAGTTCGGATGCGTAGGAATTAAGTCACGAGTGCGTAGCACGAGTGATTTAATTCCGCTGCATCCGAACGACTGCTTATATTTTATTCACTCATAAAAAATAGGAACAAATTTATTATTTCGATTCTAACCACGAAAATATCTAGAACTATTTTTGCAAGCATTTATGTAAAGTGTGCAATTCGTCAGTAGGCGGGGTAAGCTGTTACAATTTACACCCTAGTGTAGGGAGGAGTACATACCAGAATTTATCGATACTGATATTTATTCATAAAATCTGCAATTAATTTAAACAAAAGTCAAACGTAGATAATCTTTTTAAAACAACACAAAAAATTTCCATGAATAACGATAACAGTAAACTTTATTGTCAGTTTCTGCGGTGTTAGTAGGTTTGCAGACGAACCGGAAGTTTGTCTACTACTACAACATTTACTACGATCGTTTCGTTTTGTTTATGTCACGTGATATGATTTCATTCATAAACCGGAAATTGGAACTATTTCCATAGCGTTTGCATCGCAACATTTTCCCATGGTGAAAAAATAAGTTTGTACTTATTAAGTACGAGTGCCTAATATTTGTTTACCTGAAAAGGGATTTATTTTCTGTACTGTCACATTTAAGAAATGAAGTTATACTAAGTTTACGACAAAAAGAGAAAATACGATCAAACTATATGTAGTGTGGAATAGGTGGGCGCACAATGTAACAGCCATATTTTATCGTAGAATAAAAAACAACTGGTTTTCCTATATGTTTATGTAGTACTCAGATCGTGTTAGATTAAGAAATATTACCTCAAACAACACAGCCAACCAAAGGCGTGTGTCTCATAAGAAAGCGAACACTGTAACAGAATGTCTATAAGAAGAAGAATTTAGATAAATATCACTATCAAAGTAACTTCCACACTGGAAATATTGACATGAATAACACATTTTAAGACCATGTATATTTTTTTAAATAATTTATTGCATTTGCAAATTCCATGCAAATGGAAATGGAAGATGATGTTTTATTTTTTTAAGTGTTTGAAATTCACATAATTATCAGTTCGATTTCAGGCTTGGGAAGATGTCCGAGATTCTTCCAGATGACAGAAACTTTAATCAAATTATTCTTAACGGCTATTATGTCTTAATTTTAATTTTAATAAAATGGACACATTTTCGTAATGACGGCAAACATTATCGTCAATAAATGATATAAATATTTAAAGAATCGCGTGAAGCACAATTTATACCTCGATTATGTTCATTTAGCCTTTACCCACTACAATGAAGTGGAATGTAGTAAAATAGTCGTGCTATGCAAAACGGTACATTACCATACAATACATTGAAATACAATATATTGCAATACAACAAAGTATCGATCAAAGCAATACTATTCAATTTAATGTAATTTATTATAAAAGTGCAACTTCGATTTATGCTAAAATTTCTTTTTTATAACAAAATTATGAATATAATGCAGTTGAAGAGTTATATTTCGCAAAACTGAAACATGACTTAAACAAAACAGCAGAGTTTCTTATCACGAAGTGGCTACATTGCCCTTTTGCAACACCATTGCACAGGAGCCTTCTTTTAAACAGAAGAACCATGATGATGCTATATCGCTCACCTGAGTACTACCAGTTAAAGCAGCAAGGCGGATAAAGGAATCAAGGTGCATTTACCCAACGTCGAAGTTGAAATTTACATGCAAGATTGTTCAGATATTATAGACCCAGCTACAGACACAGTTAGTAGGTCAGTAGTAGATGAACAAAGTTGGCTAAAATTAAAGTTGAAATCTGCATGCAAAATTTAAAGTATAGTTCCCATACTGTAAATGGGAAAAACAAGAAAGTTGGGTAGTAATTAAAGTCAAGGTAGGTTACATTGAAATCTAAATACAAAATTATAAGATTCTGTAAAATTTCAGTACTGTTGCTGCAAAAAAAGAATGTAGGTCAAGGTAAATGTCGGCAGAGGTCAGAGTTGAATCCACATGCAAAATTGCATCTGTCTAATTTTCATACTGTAGCTGTAAAAACTAGAGAGTTGCCAATTAGGTCTAAGTAAATGTCGGCTTAGGTCAAATTTGCTATCTGAATGCATAACTATAAGTTAAGTTCAATTTAAAGTTTTAAGTTTTTAGATCAGTAGGTCATGATATAAGTTGAGGTCAAGTTCTAAGATAAATATGTGTTCATGTATATTTCGGACAATAATATTCAGGAAATTATTCATTTTTTCTACGCAGGTCTTTATAAAATAAATACTCTTGGACGCGAAAATGATAGCCCCTAAAGTGACATGATCTCTTATCTTTTCTTGTCACATTTATTCAATTTAGTTTAAACGAAATCATATTTCGTAAAAACGAAATACTTTTTCGTTTAAACGAAATATTGATTCGTTATAACGAAATTTAATTCGTTTAAACGAAATCTTATTTCGTTGAAACGTAATATTGATTTGCTTTAACGAAATCATATTTCAATTTAACGAAATAAGATTTCGTAAAAATGGATTAATATTTCGTTGAAACAAAATAGGATTTCTTTCAAACGAATTAATATTTCATATTAACGAAAAAAGATTTAACAAAAAAAAGACATCATAGTTCGTTCAAATAAAAAAGGGATTTCGTTTAAACGAAATAAGGAATTAACATATCGTTTTAATAAATAAATAAATATTTACGTTTAATTATATTATTATTTCGGTAAAACGTAATCTTGTTTCGTTATAACGAGATCTTTTTTCGTTTGAACGAATTATTATTTCATTTGAACGACAACTTATTACGTTTTAATGCAATCACATTTCAATAAAACGAAAAAGTTTTCGACAAAAAAAAATTAGTATTTCGTTTGAACGAAATACCATTTAATAATAATTCAATAATAATAACAAGATTTCGTTTAAAGGAAATAAGATTTCGTTTAAAGGAAATAAATATCGTTTAAACGCATTAATATTTCGTTTTACCAAATTAACATTACTTTTCGTTTAATAGAGTTATAATCTCGTTTTAATATAACCTTATATCGTTTAAACGAATAATTATTTCGTTTAAACGGCAACTTATTTAGTTTAAACGAAATCTTATTTCGTTAAAATGAAATATTATTTCGTATTAACAAAATATTAATTCGTTTCAACGAACAATTTGTTTGTTTAAACAAAATATTATTCATATATGTGCTACTTCTTATTTAGCTAAGCATTAAAATAAGAACTAAATTTATGAATGAATATTGCACAAATTCAATAGTTTCACAAACTATCTAAATGTAGTTTTACCGAATACACATTACATAGTGTGTGCATTGTTTTGGTTAGGTGCACACGAACTAATTTGCAAAGACAACCAATAATGAGCTATTTGATTACTGAGATTGATAAAATTTGGGATTTTTTTTATAAATCCAAACACAAATAAAGCTATCACATTTAAGGGATTTAACAAGTTACGAAGAGTGGCGTTTGTTATAGATACATGTAATTATTCAAGTTGAACTTCCGTCTACATATATGCGATGCAACATAATATCATGAACTGGTAACAAGTATGTACAATGTTTTACTACATGACTTACACACATTAGGAAATGAAGTTCTAAGAAGACCCCCATTGTATTAAGGCTAACTTGTCAAAGGTCAAGCTCACTGGGGCCTGCACCCTGAAAACGTTTTTCGATCAATAACTCGGGCACGTTTGAACCCAGGACTCTTACAGGAAGATATATAATGATGAATGGATAACCCTTCTTGATTTGGACTTCCTTTATCAGTCAAGTCACAAGTTTCTTTTCTTTTTTATGTATTAAATTAAAGTATCTTGTTAGTGTAACTTTTCTTCTCTTATAAGCCAAAATCTCTTGTCTACTTTTACATGCTATATTATAATAAATGTAATATATATTAAAACAATGGTAGAATATGATTTTTAGTTCCTTTACGTTCGAACAAAATCAGAAATTATATCTATCTGTCTGAATAGACTCTTAACCGAAATTTGACAGTAAGATTTGAAGAATTGATTTCTTCGAAAAACAGTGTTATATAACATAAGGAAGTTAAAATTGAACAAGAAATGTAGTTTTGAAATAAAAACAAACATTCCTGGAAACTAGTTTTTTAGTTAAAAAGTCTTTATTCGTCACCGTGACTTAAATGTACATGCATGTATATATATTTTAGTCTTACTTTAGGCGGTTAATGTTGTTTGCACACTCCTTTGGTCATTGCAAGATGTGATACTATCTCCTACGCAGATGTAACCAATGTATAAGGCAGTGCGTGTAACAACATCTCTTTACTCTTCTTACCAATATACTGAAAAATATTGCAGAAATACCTATCCAGATCGACTAAAACTTTAAAAATCCCTGGGGTCTGATTTGATTAAGAACACATGAAGTGTCAGAATGAACTAAAACACCGAATATTTTAAGAGTCACCTTAAATTTCTCTTTTATCATTGAAAATTTTATAGAGCGAGTATAGAGAAACGAATATTCAAATATACGTATACAATAATAAAATTACTAATTCATATTAACATCAAAACATTTGATGGATATTCGTAAGAGTAGTTATTACAAAAGTCGTCAAATGGTAAACTTTAAGATGCTGTTAATCCTTTTCTTGAGCACATTAATTTACTATTTTCTTCGACACACTGGTTAAAAAAATGGTTAATTCTCTAAATGGGCCCAATCATATCTTTGTTCTTCAAGTCAAACGCACTTGAAAGAAATTACTTAAATGATTTGTTTTTGAGTTTCTTTTTATCGTCGGTATTAATTTTATGTTATTGGGGATAGTTCAAAATACAGAGAACATCCCATTTCAGTGACACTCCTGATTTCTTTACATGCTCAATATGAATCTCCGACACTTGGGACAGTTAAATGTGTTAGTGAATGAGCGAGGGGTTGAACTAACAACTTCGGGATAACCAGGTTATCACGTTGCTACTCGGTCGTTGATTCGCCCTTTCTATGTTTTCATTTTGGTTATCTAATCGTTATTTGAAAAGGAAAGCAAATTATCTTTTAAGACATTGCATTATTATCCTGGGGACATAATATCCTTTAAACATGCAACACACTTCTATTTTGTAAATCTAAAATACTGCGAAAGTCTGAAACTGATTTTATAAACATGGATAAAACTGCATTGATTATACATGTGTTCATCGGTCATTTATCAAATACCTTAACAGTCTACTGAAATATGCATATTTCTTACTTCTGCTGAAAGCAAACAAAAAAGTGTATCACCTATACAGACATGAAGGTTCATCACCTATATAAACATAAGGTTTTTCTCCTATACAGACATAAGTAAGAATCTACAAAATACTTTTGTAGTTTAAGTTTAAGCCAATGGAAGCTTACCAAACCATCTGAACTAGTTTTTCCACTCAAGCCTTTCACACAGAAATGTATTTAAAAAATGTTAAATGTCAAATTAGTTCCATAGAGTCAAGTCGATTTTAATTGTAAAGATTTGGGTGATTTGAACAGTAAGACTGCACTTCTGCTGAAAGCAAACAAAAAAGTGTATCACCTATACAGACATGAAGGTTCATCACCTATATAAACATAAGGTTTTTCTCCTATACAGACATAAGTAAGAATCTACAAAATACTTTTGTAGTTTAAGTTTAAGCCAATGGAAGCTTACCAAACCATCTGAACTAGTTTTTCCACTCAAGCCTTTCACACAGAAATGTATTTAAAAAATGTTAAATGTCAAATTAGTTCCATAGAGTCAAGTCGATTTTAATTGTAAAGATTTGGGTGATTTGAACAGTAAAACTGCATGTCACAATTTCAAAAGCGGAATAGATATATGTTGAAAATTAAAATGATTAACCGAACATGTAAACGAATTTACACGTGTATTTCATAATTACAGATATGTCGCAGTATATATAAGAGTTTATGTAATTTAAATTTAATTAAATTTAAATATCATTTCTGACATATTTCCAGGCTACAATATGTTTAGGCGAAAATCTTCAAAAGTAATAAAAGTTTGATTTAGAACAATAAATATTCATCAGAAATCACAATCTAAATTTTAAAAAAAGCACTTTCCTCACTTTCATGCTTTTAAGTCTCTGTCTGGAAAACCTTAGTTAAAGAATATACAAATATACAGATTAACTGTAAATACTGCCTGCTGACGAAATTTAAATCAAAGAAAATGTGTCTGCGTTCGGAATTGCTTTTAAAAGTCTAAGAATGACTCATGTGTGAGATCTTAACTTTAATGACAAAGATGCAAAAGAGTTCGCGCTGTTTGATGCTAAGAGACAAAAAGATAAAACCTCTGACTTCAATCATAAAGAACAGTTCACACTCGGTATGTCAAAATCGCTTGGGTCAAATTTCCGGCTGAGTCGAATTAATTTTAAGGGCCCGTCAATAGCCCTTCTTTATTTATATTATTTATCTCCTGTTAAGCCGAATTTGACATGTGCGAACTTCGGCTATGTCGATCGTATTTTTCGGTCCCTTCCTAAGTGCGAAAATTTATTGATTACCAGTTATTCAAGGCGACTTCGAGGGCGTGCCAACCATTATTTGTTGATTACAACTTTACAAATCACACTTTTATTAGGATCTTAATTGTCACTAATAGATACTTCAAAATGAGAACTGATCGGACAAATTACGCGTGCCCCCGATTGTTTGTTTATTTCAAATTTCCAAATTGCGCTTAAATTAGGATTTTAATTGTCACGAATACGTACGTTATTGGTACGATATTTATGTTGATTTTGAGAATTCACCGGACTTGATTGAAACTGCACTTTTGTTACTTTAATTGTCACTAAGCGAGTACATTATCTGCATGATAAATTCTTTAATTTCAAAGTATTTGAGTGAATAAAAAAATTAGTTTTTAAATGTGTTTTTCATGTTTCTATATAAGCTACAAATATTTTGTTTGTGTATTGAAAAATACTACGTTATGTAAATTTCATTAAAGGTTTGTTTGTGTATTTGTCGTAACCCACTGTCTATCTATTTATAGCATGTGTACATGTTTGATTTTACTTGTTTCACATCATGTTCTTTTGAATTAAATATAAAACATTGGTTATAAATGCCCACGTAGGAAGGAGGTATGAGATAAGCCTACACTTGAAATGAAAACGAGCTGATTTAAAACCACAGTAAGTCATGGTAATACATCGTGTACTCGAGTCAAACAAGAAATGCAGTTTTATTACCCGTAAACTACACATTGGTAGAAAATATGTCAAGTTGTGGTCTACATTCCAGACTTGAATTTGACTGTTAATTAAATTACATTTCGTGAGCGTTGCAACTTTTTATGAGGTGATAAACGTATAACTGGCACAAAACATTGTTATGTAAACCGGCTCAGGACATGACGAATTCCGGCTAAGACGAAGAAATTTACTCGGTCCGTCCGAATTCGAGATATCGAGGGTAACTGCAAACATATAACTGCTAGAGCCATGACACTTTCCAAAAATAGTTGTCAGCATGTGAACTTAACCACCTAGGTATTTTGATGCAAATTAATTGGAGATCGGCAGAGAAATGCTCCCTGATTAAGCAAAAATAGCATTTTAGACTCCTTAATGTTAAGAACAGTGTTTATACGCACCTGTAATTGTACAGGATTTCTTTTGAGAATACAGAGGAATGTTTGGGCATCCGTGTCCTATGGACATATCGCTACTTTATACATATATCTTTATATACACTCAACAAAAGAAATTAAGGGTCAAGGTCTTATGACAGCAGTTCTTACTTGCTGAAGTTTATATCCAACAAAAAATCATTATATCTGTGACTAATTTAAACTAAAAGTAACATGTGTTTCACAAATACAGTAGCACGATTAATCCTCAAAGACAACCACTATCGGTTTTAAAGTGTTTGAGACTTAGTGGATGGGCTAAATACAATGGCTGATCATAAGAAATATGGAAACCAGTTAAATTTTAGAAACGGGTATGACCTCCTCGTGCTCGGATAACCTCTTTGACCCGGGTCTGGAAGCTGCGTATGAGCTTTTTGATGTCTCTTTGTGGTATGAGACCCCATTCCTCAGTGAGGGAAGTAACCAGCTCATTTCTGACGTTGCCGTGCGGAAACACGGTGCTGCATCGTGCCCCAGGCATGTTTTATTGGGTTCATGTCTGGAGACCTAGCTGGCCATTTCATATGTTCAAAACCTTGGTCGACAAGGTACTAATTGACAATTCTCGCACGGTGAGCTGTTGTAGTATTATCGTCCGTTAACACGAATTCCTGGTGGATTGCACCAGCGCGAGGTCGCAGAATCTCGTCAATATAACGTCTAAAAGTAACTGTGCCGTTAACAAACACATGAAGGTCTGTACGCCCGTCATAAGAAATGCCCGCCCAAACAATAACACAGCCACTACCAAACTTGTCATGTTCGGATAAGCAACACCCGCTGAAGCGCTCATTTCGCTGACGCCATACACGCCGAAGTCCATCATAGAAGTCCAGGCAAAATTTGGACTCGTCGGTGAATAGCACATTACAAAAGTGCCTTAGTTGCCAATTCATCTGATCTCTGGCAAACTCCAGACGGGCCGCACGGTGTCTTGGCGTTAAAGGAGGACGTACCACAGGACGGCGAGCAAGTAAATTAGCGTCGTGGAGTCTGTTGTCATATGTTTCTGTCGAGATTCGAATACCGGAAGCAGTTTGGAAGTCTCTATTTAGATATTTAGAGCAACAGCCGAGTCAAACCTATGGCGTTTTGCCAGAACAACGATGACACGGTCTTCCAGAGCAGATGTTGACCTTGGACATCCACTCTGACGACGTCTGGCGACGGTGCCTGTGTCCAGGTTCTTTTGCCAAAGTCGTTGGATTACACTTTGGCTAACACTATGCTCATAGGCCACCTCGCGCGGCGTTTGCCCAGCCAGCAGACGACCGACTGCTCTGGCTACCTCAGCCTCCGACATGTGTCTTCTAGGCATCAGAGATTCGTAACACTAATCAGTTCAATAGTGTAACAGATGATTCGAATCAAAACTTCAAATTAAAACCTGCTCATGTCACGTTGACTTTATTCTACACATTTGATTTTCACTTGATGTTGAGGGGTGGGTGTGTTTGCACGGACCTGCACGGGATAACTGAGCTGTTACGGGTAGATAAACGCATATGTACACAAGTACTGGTGTGTCTAGAGCAAAACACAATTCAACTTTTACATGAACGTTTTTGCATTTAAACAATTTATGAAACTACGTCTTGACTCTTAATTTATTTTGTTGAGTGTATTTATAGCATTTGTAATTACAGTGCAAATGAAAATAGATTATGATATTCTTATTTTTCAACTGTTTAATACTACAAGTATGTTTGAAATTCACATAAGTAATAGATAATGTGTCAACTCGGTTTCAGGTTTGGAACGAAATTTTTCCAGATGATATTAGAAACAACCAGCAAATTGTTCGTAATGGCCATTGTGTCTAAGTTTTATTGAAATGAACACAGCAAACATTACGGTCAATACAACAAATATTGTATAAGTAAAAAGTCTGATCCCTAGGGAAAAGCCAATTTTGACCGAAGACCTTTAGCACATTTATAAAGGTTTACAAGCTACATATTAAATATGTAATGTCTGAGATTTGCGGGACTGGACAAGAAGATCTTATTAAAGTTTTTCGCCTTTGTTGCCATATCAACTACGTTTCTGCGTGGACTTCAATTTTTGAACAATTTTGGTAGAACACCTTTGCTGAAATATCCATACAAACTTTCATCCACTTTCATCCAGCGGTAAAGGAGAAGATTGGTGTACTGAAAAGTTGAACGAACGGACGACGGACCAGTTCCGGTCACAATGCCTCCCAATGAAGAGTTCGTGCTCAGGTGAGCTAAAAACACTTCAAAAGGATAACCACAAGTCTGCAAAGCTAGCATTTCTTTTTACCTTAACTCGGATGAATGTCTGCTGTTTAAGTGTGTATAGCCTAATATTCCTTATTTCTAATATATTTACCTATCTTTAAACTCATATTTATATGTTCCTACTAAACTATAGTCTACTAGTGTTTATCATAGTGCAATAGTAAGCAGCATGACAACTTTCTCTTCTGATTTAACGTTTTTTATCAATCATTTTAAGTGTATTTAAACTAATGAGGGACATTCCTGATAACAAATTTTCTCCCATACTTAGATAACATCAAAGATAGACCAAATAGCACATTGGTCCTTTCAGTTGGAATCCTCTGACTATATCCTTGTTTCTAATTGTGATGGTCATGACTTTTAGTAGTGAAAATTGTCACTTATATATTAAATAAAAAGTTAGGATTATCAAAAAACAAAGATAATGGTGTTAACAAAACATGTTGCTAAACTAAATGTGTAATCTGACTACCATTGTTGCAGATGATTTAGCTTAATTATCACCATACCAAAGAGAAAATAGCGATAAAAGCAGAGGAATCCAAATGAGAGGACCAATGTAATATCAGAGAGTATTCAGGGTAGATAATCCACTAATGTCCCTCATTATACGACCAAAATATTTCACTTGTATATATGTGCTACTTCTAAATTAGCTATACAACAAACTATAGGCACTAAAGTTATGTATGAATGTTGTAAAATTTCAATAGTTTTACAAACTATCTTAATGCAGTTCACAGAATATACATAACAACACGAAACAAGAAATCGGTAGAACCGATGGATGCTCCCCAAATAAATGCTAATTCCAAAAGGGCTATTGTTTAATATGTATTTTTTTAAGTATGAAAATTAACAAAGGGCAATAACTCCTAAATTATGCAAAATAGAGTTACGGTTCTTGCACGCTGCACTTCTCCTCATAGAGATCTATCTACCAATAAAGTTTCATGTTAATATCTCTTATACTTTGTGAGATATGCCCCAGACAAAAAATAAGTATGAGAAATTTCAAAAGGCAATAACTCAAAAATTAATAAAGCAAGAGTAATGGTTCTTGTGCACTGCACTGCTCATCAATAAGATCTATCTACTTATAAAGTTTTAAGTTGATAACTCTTAGACTTTGTGAGATATGCCCCAGACAAAAAATAAGTATGAGAAATTTCAAAAGGCAATAACTCAAAAATTAATAAAGCAAGAGTTATGGTTTTTGTGCACTGCACTGCTCATCAATAAGATCTATCTACTTATAAAGTTTCAAGGTGATAATTCTTATAGTCTGTGAGATATGCACCGGACAAAAAATAAGTATGAGAAATTTCAAAGGGCAATAAATCAAAAATTAATAAAGCAAGAGTTTTGGTTCTTGTGCACTGCACTGCTCCTTAATGAGATCTAACTTCCTATGAAGTTTGGTCTTGATATCTCTCATAGTTTTTGTGTTATGCTCCGGACAAAATTATGACGGAGGGACGAACGGACGGAAGGGACGGACGGACGGACAAAGCGGCAACTATATGCTTGCCCTTCGGGGAGCATAATAAATTGCAAAGACAAATGCTGTTTGATTTCTGACAGTTATACATGCAAACACAAATAAAGTTATCACCTTTTGTGATGGCTAATCTGTAGGCACTTAACATTAATGAAGAGTGGCGATTATAATAAATATATGTAATTATTTAAGTTGAACTTCCGTCTACATATGCGATGCAGCATAATATCATAAATTGAATGTAAGGTTTCTTTATGTAAAATGTTTTACTACATGACTTGCATACATTAGGTAATAAAGTTCTAAGAAGACCCCTATTGTATTTGGGCTAACTTGTCAAAGGTCAAGCTCAGAGGGGCATGCACTTTGAAAACGTTTTCCGATCGATAACCCGAGCACGTTTGAACCCAGGACTCTCAATTTTAACAGATAGATATATCAGGATGAATGGATGACCCTTCTTGATTTGGACTCCCTTTAACAGTCAAGCTCACAAGTTTCTCTTCTTTTTTATGTATTGAAATAGAATATCTTGTTAGGGTAAACCGTTCATCTCTTATGTGTTTTCTATTAGTAAATGCTATACTTTAATGGATACAAGTAAAATGTTTCAACGCCGCCAAATGGTGTGGGGGTTGCGATAATTAGTAATAGTAATGTTGGATTAAATGTATGGTGGTTAACCAAATATAATCTTTTTGCACTTGTTAATGTTTAATGCTAAAAAAAAGAGGATTCTACGTCAAGTTTATAGGCATTTTACCTCTGTACGAAAATTGGCTGCTGTCACATTACGCTATTTTTGATTAAGGGAGTGGAATTAAACAGAAATCATTGACCTAATCAAAAGATAATATTTTTTATTTTCCTACCTCTATAATTCTAAAATATAAATTTCCTTATTTTTTAACAGTTCACATACGAAAAATAATATTTAGGAAAAAAATTAGTTAATTCGAACTCATGCTTGAAACTCGCGTCCTTACTAAAAATATCATCGTAATCATTCGTTTAAAATCGGCTTTTCCCGTAAAATTTAAACTGGTTCGCGATCTCATATCAGAAGACCGCTTGTTAAAAAGAACACACTGTGAAATCAGTTTACAGTCTAAAAGGAGTAACGTCACCCCGTGGAAATTTTACTTACTGCATTCCAATATACAAGCCGCCTCGATGGCGGCGTGTAATAATATATAAAACAGCAGTCAAAAATAATCAAAAGATTATCAAAAATAATTTTAAAGTTTATCTTTTTAATTTATTTGTGTTCGGAAAAGATCAGAAATTGTATCTTTATGTCTGAATAGACGACTGAAATTTTGAATCAAGATTTGAAGAATTAATTTCTTTGAAAATTATCAACAACAAGAGGGCCATGATGGCCCTAAATCGCTCACCTTAGTCTCATTTGCTCATGTTACAAATATTCTTATTGGTTTTTATGGGTGCAAGTTTGAATAAGTTTGCAATACGTTTGAAGACTCTGTGTGTAATGGTACTCAAATTTTTTAGAAGAAATAGTTTCACTCTACAGGTTCACGTAACTTTGACCTTTGACCTACAGACCCCAAAAACAATAGGGTTCTTTTAATATAAGGGTGTAATGGTACTACAATTACTCTGCAAAAATAGTTTTTACTCTACAGGTCCATGTGACCCTGACCTTTGACATACCAGCCCCAAAAACAATATGGTTCTTTTATTTTGTAAAAGCAATCATCCTATGAAGTTTGGAGGCTCTGGGTGAAATGGTAATCCTGTTATTGAGTGGAAACTGTTTTCACTCTAGATGTCCCTCTGACCTTGACCTTTGACCTACTGACCCAAAACACAAAACGGATTTTTTTGTACTCAATAAGGGCAATAACCCTGTGAAGTTTGAAGGCTTTGGGTCAACTGGTACTCAAGTTATTGAAAGGAAACGAAGTGTGAAAGACAAACAGACGAACAGACACCCATGGACAAGGCAAAAACAATATGTCTCCATCGGAAGGGCGGGGTTGGGGGAAACATAACAACAAACAATTGAAGGTATAGCCCTTGGTGTTTCAGAGCAGCAGATTTTTGAAGTTTTCCCTATATAAATCCTTGTGTAAAATCAAATGACCCCACGGGTGGGGCCAGTTTTGACCCTAGGGTCATGATTTGAACAAACTTTGTAGAGGTCCACTAGACAATGCTGCAAACCAAATATCTAAACTCTAGGCCTTGTGGTTTCTGAAAAGAAGAGTTTTAAAATTTTTCCTATATAACTCTTTGTAAAACATTTGACCACTGGGGCGGGTCCATTTTTGGCCAGGGGCCATGATTTGAACAAACTTGGTAGAGGTTCTCTTGACAATGCTACATACAAAATATCTAAGCTCTATGTCTTTTGGTTTCTGATGTGAAGATTTTTTAAACTTTTTACTATATAACTCTATGTAAACAAGTGACCCCTGGGCAGGGCCTATTTTGACCTAGTGGCTATGATTTGAACAAAATTAGTAGAGGTTCACTGGACAATGCTACACACCAAATATCTAAACTCTAGGCCTTGCAGTTTCTGACAAGAAGAATTTTTAAAGTTGTTCCTATAAAACTCTATGTAAAACATGTGACCCCTGGGGCGGGGCCATTTTGACCCAGGAGCCATTACTTGAACAAATATGGTAAAGGTCCACTGGACAATGCTGCACAACAAATATCTAAACTCTAGGCCTTGCGGTTTCTGATAAGAAGATTTTTTAAAGATTTTTTCTATATAAATATTTGTAAAACATGTGACCCCTGGGGCTGGGCCATTTTGACCCAGGAGCCATGATTTGAAGAAACTTGGTAAAGGTCTACTGGACAATGCTGCACACCAAATATCTAAAGTCTAGACCTTGTGGTTTCTGACAAGAAGATTTTTAAAGTTTTCCCTATATAAATCTATGTAAAATCAACTGACCCCTGGGGTGGGGTCAGCTTTGACCCCACGGTCATAATTTGAACAAACTTGGTAGAGGTCCACTAGATGATGCTTCATACCTAATATCTAAGCTCCAGGCCTTGAGGTTTCAGAGAAGATTTTTAAAGATCCAACTTTTAAAATCTAATTTTAGCTCCAGTGGACCAGAAATGCAATGGACCAACCCCATTTGAACAATCTTGGTAGAGCTTCATGCAAGGAACATCCCAGGCAAGTTTCATTTAATTTGGCCTTTTGGTTTCAGAGGAGATGTCATTTGAATGAAAAGTTGACGACGGACGGACGGACGACGGACGATGGACAAAGACTGATCAGAAAAGCTCATCCTGAGCACTTTGTGCTCAGATGAGATAAAACAAGGAAGGTAAAATTGAGCGCTAAATAAAGATTTGAAGTAAACACTTCTTGGAAACATTACTTGTTTTTCCTGGAATATTCACTTACTTGTCAGTAGTTTTGCAATGTCGTTTTAAGACAGAGGAGTCTTGATTTGAATAAAGGATACTTCTGCATAGATATATTTCACTGGAGCATTCAGAAGAACTTATTCTTTTATTCAACATTCTATACAAACTATTTGGATTAGAAATTCTAGTGTTTGTTTATGATAAAGGATATCTGGATTATATTTCTCCATATATTAAGGAGAATAACCAGCTGTAAGCAACATTCTTGGATAAAATACCAACATCTAGATGGTATATATTTTATATGTAAAGATTCAGTTTCACTTGCGGGCATTAAATACACTCTATACTAAAATAAAAATAATTACGTATGTGCTACAACTATTCTTTGAACGCCTGTAGCTAATCTGCTTTTAGTTGATTGATCATACTTAGTGAGAGCTTTTGTGTTTTCTGCAGATCTGGAGTTGTATTTAGCTGCTTGAATAATGGGAAATTCATTTGAACAATGACTGTAATATACAATTATGTAAACACTGTCATTTTAGTATATTGTATCTTTGAAAGTGATACTTAACCTTTAACCTTTTAATGCCTATACAGACAAATGTTAATTGCTATCTCAATATATGCGGAAATAAAAGACAATATTTTATTTTTTGTCAGTACTATGTCAGTACTTCAAGAGCTGATTTGCTTGTTGTTCAATTTAAATCGAAATTGGAAAAAGATGTTACGAAATTCGTTAATGAAGAAAGTAACATCTTTCAAATGACTTTATATGCCTGTAAATCAAAATATTCATTTGATGAAAACGCAGCGATTTTTTTCAATATGGCGGATAATTATATTACACAGCGGTCAAAAATCGGGACACATCACTGTGAACAACAAAACAAAAGATGTAATTAAGTATCTGAATAAGTTAAAATCTATTTTCTCAAGTGCTTAAGTCAAAAAAATGTTAAGTAGCCAATAGATATCAAAAAAGAAATAAGAACATACTTTGATCCACCTGTCCCTAGATAAATTTACCAATGATCTATGTACTTTTATGTCGATCGATTTAATTCTGTGTAGCTATACATTTCAATGCAGTGAATTACGTCACTAAATTTGATGACTGGCGCGAAGCAATGGCCGCCAGATTCTGTCGAAGTACATTTGTAAATTGTTTGTACGAAGCACCAACTTTTTTTTCTCATGCGTTGTAAACACCACTTGCGTGCACGGCACCATTTTTTGGAAAGTTGTTTTCTATACCCAACGATGGAAGAATAAGGTCGGAGAGGGTAAGAAACAAGCCTTTTACGAAATAAATTCTACCACTTACTTGCAAACGAGTTAAAGAAGCTCGTTATTTTAATTTATTTATTTTCTTTTTCTTTCTTTTTTATTTTGCATGTGTAAAACAGATAGTTTCGTGGAAAGTAGCTAACAGAATTTCCAGCAATCTAATTTTATGTCGAAGTGTTCTCAAAATCTTCGAGGATTAGATCTATATAGCCGGAGAAAACGCTTGAAAGAAACAATATGGTGGGATAGGTAAACATCTGATCAGCGCAATAACAAAACAGACTTACCTGAAAAGGGTACAGATTTGTTAGGCGAATCGACGGTGTCTGGTGGTCATTTTTTTAGTGCGAGTCACCAAATTTAGCAACGTGATTTCCCGCATTACATTTTTTCAAATTTTAAACTTGGTACAATTATCATGTAACTTTATAGTTAAAAATCTATTTTCGTTACCGTGGCTTAAATGTACATGCATTCTTACTTGTGGCGGTTAATGTTGTTTGCACACTCCTTTGGTCGTTGCAACAGGTGATACTATCTCCTACGCAGATGTAACCGATGTATAAGGAAGTGCGTGTAACAACATCTCTTTACTCTTCTTACCAATATACTGAAAAATATTGCAGAAATACCTATCCAGATCGACCAAAACTTTGAAAATCCCTGGTGTCTGATTTGATTAAGAACACAAGAAGAGTCGGAATGAACTATTACACCAAATATTTTAAGAAGGGTTTATGACAAAACATCGACAGACAAAACGCCGACACGACATTTCATCGACACGAAAAAACATCGAACCGACAAAATAGCGAACGACAGTTGATCGAATTGTCGTGTCGGTCATTTGTCGTAGCTTGATTACATTTTCCATGTTTTGTTGAAATAAAAGGATAAGTCTAAAATATTTGCGTCTATGTCTTACGCAAACGCGGAAGTTGCATTAACGGGAATCAAAAGATATATTTTTGCTGTTGTCGTCGTCGTCGTGATTTAGCTCGAGTGAGTTCATATCACCGGCGGTTTTTATTGATTGTCGGATAGTCGTACCCAAACATATACAACAAATTCCTCACAGTTCTGATAGGGGAACAGTCCAACACGGACATGAGAATGCTGTCTTTTCTCACACTAAGAGGGGTAGCATTTAACATCCAGTATCACTTGTGATTTACTGTTGACAGTGTTGTTGTACTGATCGATTAAAGGCAATCAGATATACCGGGAACTTGGTGTAAATAAACAAGTTAAGCAATCTGAAATTTCTGTCTTGAGTTTTGTTATCGTCGGTAGTAATTTTATGTTACTGGGGATAGTTCAAAATACAGAGTCTCTGTATTTATATACAAAGTATAACATTCTCAGTTAGATAAAACAGTTGTTTACCGCGGTGTATTACATCAGAGATGCAATTAATCCCATAAGGTGCCTCACTTGGGAAATCGCTTTACACTCGATAATACACAGACGCTGACTACCTGTTTACATGATTAGCAGGCCACGTGCATACAAATTGTCCATAGTTTTCACAAGTCTGTAAGTGTGTGACAATCAGGATTAACAATTGAATTATTAATTGAATAATCACCGTTGTTAAACAGGTGCCGATGGTAAGTAAATTTGACTGTTGTGTAACATTTAAGAAGACTGTTTTGAAAAAAAGGCTGTTGTTAATAAGATAAAGGGACATTTAATTTGCCGATTTTTTTACAGCTGGTAATTACTCCTAATTACTCCTTACGAAATTTTCTTATTTATATCTAAGTAATTTTATAATGAACTACAATTGTAAGGTTATAAGTCAAGATGAAAAGGGCTAGTAATACGAATGTTGCTGGAATATAGAAATTTTTGGTCAGACAGTGTCCAACAGGTCTGGACCCTATGAAATTGAATCAAATCAATGATCACATACTGAATCAAAATTTAAGGATTAATTCACTTCTGTTCTGTTTCTTCTCCAAATACCAGTTATGAACATTTCTGTTCACCAAATACTGTTTATTGTCCTTTCAGATTATGAAAGAGGTTTTAGTGCCCTGAAAAGGATAAAAACTGTTCACCGGTCATCCCTTTCTAATAAAGTACTGAATTCCCTCTTGGCTGTCACTGTACAATGTCTAAAACTGGATGAGTTCAATTTCAATGAAGCTGTGGAATTTTGGCACAAGGGACAGGCCAGAAGAAGTGTAATTTAAAGGAAGGGTGTAACCAAAACACTCATGGATATAATATCAGAGACTCAATATATAAATTATGACAAACGTGTATACATAGATTATTTAGAAAATCATTGTGTGTAAAAATAAAGTATTTAAAATTGTTACTGCAATTGTTATCTTGAAATATACCACAAAAAGCACCATTTACTTTTAACATTAAAAAAAAATTCGACATGCGGAAGGGGTACCCCCCTCCCGCACCCACCCCTACACGGAAAGTTACCCCAGCGCCTTAAAAAATTCCTTGGGAAAGGCTTGAGAGAGCAACCCATTTCAGAGACACTCCTGATTTCTTCACATGCTTAATATAAATCTCCGACACATTGGACAATTTATTGTGTTAGTGGATGAGCGAGGGATTGAACTCACAACCACTGGATTACCAGCTCATCACGTTGCCACTCGGCTATTAGTTCGCCCTTTCTATGTTTTTATTTTGGAATATTAAATCATCGTTTGACCATATAAAGGTAAACGAATTATCTTTTAAGACATTGAATTATTATCATAGGATAATAATATCCTCCAAACATGCGACGCTCTAGTGTTTTGTAAAATTAAACCGCAATGATTATACATGTGTTCTGCGGTCGTCTATCGACTACTTTACCAGACTACTGAAATATGCATATTTCGTATTTCTGCTGATAAACAAACATGGTCAACAGATGTTCAACTTTTTGATATTTTGATATTTAGGATCAAAAATGCATCTTTATCTAAATCAGTTTTTTCTTCATCTCTTATTGACTATCAAATTCATTTTCCAAGTGTTTTTAATAGAGGACTATGTAAGGAACATTTTTGTGAATTTTGGTGGAAAATCTCCAAACCGTTTAGGAGGAGATGTTGTTTAAATATTTTTTTCTATTTTTAGCTTTTGCAGCCTTTTTGTGCAATGAAGCGAAACGGTTTGAGCAATTTTAGAAAAGGACATTATAAAGAACATTTCTGTAAAGTTTGGTTTAAAATGGCCAAGTTGTTTAGAAGGAGTTGTCATTTGAAGCCAAATATTGACAAAAATCTATTTTTAGCCCTAGCGGCCATTTTCTGTACGGAAAATTGCCAGTATTATATTCCGATATGTACAATTGGAGCGGGGTTAGTGTTATCCAGTATTATGTAATTCTATGTTTTGATTGGCTGTTAGAAGATCCGATTATTGCCGAAGCATTACGTATTTTTACGATGTGTTACCTGTTGAATCAATTTGCGAAGTTGTGTTATTCCGGAAATCCTCGGAGAGAATCACGTGACTGTCTGGTAATAGTGTTAAGTTAGTTTAGGAACATTGAATGCTATTGTTTTGAAATTTATTAATAGTAACAAGTAACTGATAAGAAATACAGGTAATATTTTGAAGGTTGGCAAAAATATGGCGGTTGATAAAAATGCAAAACATAGTAATTTTGTAATTACAGTAACAAAGTATTTTTTCATCAAACAGTTTAATATTTTATGTCATTTCAAAAGTCTGTAAACTCATATTTTACATATTTAAAAAAAATAATTGTCAAAACTGTTTACATTTTTTGTTTGTAAATGGTTTAACTTAGTGCATCTAAGCTGCTAGAAAAATGCTGAAAAATGCTGAAACGACAGGTATGAATCAGTTTAGTTTTCTGTTTTAAAAGCAAAAATTAAAAATCAGCTTATATTTTCAAAATATGAATTTAAAGAGACTTCAGATGATATAAAATGATACAATGTTTATGTTTAATGTTAAAAATTCTGTCAGGTTTCCGGTCGTACTTTGAACGACAGTGACTGTGTCTCACCTGGTCTTTATGTTGAATTATATCAAAGTAATCAAAGGATGGTCATAGTTTATTATCATAATTGATATTACAAGTATATTTGTTATTCTATTCAAGCATGTTTGTTATTCTGTTCAAGCATGTTATTCCATAAAAGTTATGTTATTTTGTTACTTAACAAAACAAACAAAGTTTCAGTATCATAATTACCACCATTAACATCAAGAGATAAATGGACAAATATGTTGTTGTTCTTCTTTAAAAAAAATATACATTACCTAAGTTATAATATGTCTGAACAGACAGATCTTCAATTTAAAGATATATATATTAAATTTCTTTTATTGGCATCCGCAAACAAAATAGAGTGCTGTAGATTAAGGTTCCTTGAAAATACAGTGAAAAACCGTACACACAAATGGACTCAAGTCCATTTGAATTTTCCTTGTTATCAATGGAGCGGAACTGTTTAAGCAATTTTAATAGAGGACTATGTAAGGAACATTTCTGTGAAATTTGGTGGAAAATGTCCTATCTGTTTAGGAGGAGATGTTGTTTAATTTTTTTTCTATTTTTAGCTTTTGCAGCCCTTATGTGCAATGTAGTGGAACAGTTTGAGCAATTTTAGAAAAGGGCATTATAAACAACATTTCTGTCAAATTTGATTTAAAATAGTTAAGTGGTTTTGGAGGAGATGTCATTTGAAGCCAAATATTGATGAAAATCTATTTTTAGCTCTGGCTGCCATTTTGTTCAATGGAGTGGAACCGTTTTAGCAATTTTAATAGAGGGCTATGTAAGGAACATTTCTGTGAAATTTGGTGGAAAATGTCTTATCCGTTTAGGAGAAGATGTTGTTTGAATTTTTTTCTAATTTTAGCTTTTGCAGCCCTTATGTGCAATGGAGCGGAACGGTTTGAGCAATTTTAGGAAAGGGCAATATAAGGAACATTTCTGTAAAGTTTGGTTAAAAATAGCTTTGGGGTGTAGGAGGGGATGTCATTTAAAGTTAAATGTTGACGACCGACGAATTACGACGGACGCCGGACACAGGGTGATCACAATAGCTCACCCTGAGCATTTGCTCAGGTGAGCTAAAAAGAAATCTTTAAATTTTAGACCACTTATTCAAGATATGCAAAAATACTATAATAATATACTTTACTATATTATATATAATAATAGTAGTAGTTTGTGTGATTCAAATAACACAAACAAAGGTTAAAATCATCTGTTTATTTAAGAAATAATAAGTATCCAGGCGTGGTTTATCGTAGAATTACCCACGTTTTGAGTTCTTATGCGTAGGAATATATCACGAACGCCGTAGGCCTGAGTGATATATTGTTTCGCAAAAGAACGAAAAACGCGGGTTATTCTACGATAAACCACAACTGGATACTTGTTATTTCGATTCTAACACGACCAAACAATAAACCACATTGTGAAATAAGTGTTAACTACTTCTTACGATCGTAAAAACACTTGCGCGGTACGCCCCTGTGTTTGGCCGTTAAAATTTCCTCCCTCGATATATGTAAGAGTTGGCTTCCACATAATAAGTTGATCAATCCAATAAATGAACAAATAAACAACACACTTTTCATCAGATGATAATTTCTTTTTTTCATTTCGAACTAAAATTGCAATTTACTAATAAACAAGATATGTTTGTAAAACATGTATGCCCCCTATCGGCAGCCAATTAGTCATGTGGCCAGATTATTGTGACTGACTTTTGACCTAGTGACCAAATATACATGTTATCTAAAATGTAAGTCTCACAGTCCACAAAACCCGATGCCATTTGGTAGCCAAGTTATTGGTCTGAATTGTTTTGACATACATGTGACCTTGACCTTTGACCCCAAAATCAATAGGGGTCATCTACTGGCCAAGACAAATGCAGATATGAAGTTTGAGGGTCAACGGCGCATGGGTTGTCAAGTTATTGATTGGAAACCGTTTTTTACCTACAAGGTCTAGGTGACCTTGACCTTTGACCCCTTGACCCCAAAATCAATAGGGGTCATCTGCTGGTGATGGACAATCATCCTACCAAGTTTGAAGTTTCTAGGCCTAAGCGTTCTCTAGTAATTGATCGGAAACCGTTTTTAAGATGAAAGTCTCTGTGATCTTGACCTTTGACCTAATGACCTCAAAGTCTATAGGGGTCATCTACTGGTGATGACCAACCAGTATACCAAGTTTGGTGAACCTAGGTCAAAGTGTTCTCTAGTTATTGATCAGAAACCGTTTTTAGGATTGAAGTCCCTGTGAGCTTGACCTTGGACCTAATGACCTCAAAATCAATAGGGGTCATCTACTGGCGATGACCAACTAGCATACCAAGTTTGGTGAACCTAGGTCAAAGCGTTCTCTAGTTATTGATCGGAAACCGTTTTTAGGATGAAGGTCCCTGTGAGCTTGACCTTTGACCCCTTGACCCCAAAATCAATAGGGGTCATCTACTAGTGATGGACAATCATCCTACCAAGTTTGAAGTTTCTAGGCCTAAACGTTCTTTAGTTATTGGTCGGAAACGGTTTCTACCTACAAGGTCAATGTGACCTTGACCTTTGACCTCTTGACCCCAAAATCAATAGGGGTCATCTACTGGTGATGGACAATCATCCTACCAAGTTTGAAGTTCCTAGGCCTAAGCATTCTTTAGTTATTGGTCGGAAACCATTTGGTCTACGGACCGACGGACCGACCGACAGACAGACAATTGCAAAGCAATATACCCCCTCTTCTTTGAAGTGGGGGCATAATTAAATATTCAAACAAATAAAAGATGTTCATGTTCTCAGATGCTAAAAATAGCATATGTAAAACGTCACAAGGTCGCTTACACGAAAGTCGGCATACCTGTGTGAATTTCAATGTAGACACAAGTAACATTTACATGGATTATTGACGGAAAACATTGCTCGGCTATTATTATTTCATAAATTGTGCCCATTTTAAGTAAATTGGCTTTTTTTGTGCCATTTTGCAGCCGAACTTTGTTGTTGTTGTACGCCGGTAATACTACGATTCCTACGGTAGTTTTACAAACATCACGTGACTTTCATTCATAAAACATTTATACGTGGGGTGACGGCGGTTCCCGGAACAGCTAAAACAACAACCGCAAGCGAGTGGTATACGCAGAATAACCCCGACTTTATTTTCTTCTTTGTATATATAGGCTAGTTTTAGATCGTGTTAGAATAAAGAAGAAACAAGTTGCTTTACAATTTCAATTTATAATATCTTAGGGGAGGGCGACTGTGTTTACTAATAGAAAAGAGCTTATTTATACATGATGCTTTTTTAGTATTTTATGAGTAGTTGCCGTGCACCAGCTATTTCTCGTGATTTCAAGGTCTGAACAAAGAATAATGTCTTTGGTCTGAAGTAGTTCCTGATAGGAATAAACCTCGAAACAGCTGTACTGGTCATACTGACTCCAAAGAATGCCCTGAAAGCATCGAATGACTCGTAGGATGTGGGACTTATAGACACGTTCTCACGCGAAGATGAGTTTTAATAAATACTTTTATATAGTCAACAATCACCCTTGTGTCAGATTGGGAGACACCGCAAGAGACAAATTACTCTCACACAATACAATCTAAGAATTAAATAACTCTTACATTGCTCTTGAAGACAGAGATACTATGATTATTCTTTCACAAGCAATTCCAATTGCCACATTACCGACAGCACATCTACAAGCCTGAGTTTTCTTTCCATCAAACTGTTCTTGTTCATTCATGTGCAGGCGCTGTAGCCGTTTTGAATACGAGGCCAAACAGAGGCTTCTAAAGTTTAAAGTCAGTAAATCTTTGTAGTTCCGATTATGGTTTCAGAAGAATGTTTCATATTCCCAGGCACAGTTTTGTTGCATTTAAAGATCTTCTCCTACACATACTGTAGCCTGGCAATATGTCTGCGATTCTTTGTTCATGTTTTACTTTCGTCATACCTGACAATATAGAATACATCTTTGAAAAAGTTATTAATCATTATCATTTGAAACATTAATTTTCCTGGTAATATAACAATGTAAATATGTAATAAGAAATAGAATAACATGTAAATCAACAGTGTGCGTTAAGCAACCCTGCGAAACTGAAATTCTACCTGTCCTTCCCCAGTGACTCAATGTAAGTATCATGTACAATTGAATGAGGAATAAAGTTTAGTACCCTAATGGGTAATTCTTTGTTTAGGGTTCACAGATATTAATTTCCGAATTAATAACATCCCCCGAATTTCTCATTCTTTAATTTATTCACCCGTGATGGCGATCCATTTATGCAAATAAATCTTTTACGTACAATGAAGTTCAACAGACGAAAATATTCCTTTTAACGCGATAAGACATGCGGTTATTTGCCCCTGGTTCTTTGCCCAGGGTGGTTCTTTGCCCAGTGTGGTTCTTTTACCCAGGGTGCTTCTTAGCCCAGGGAGGTTCTTTTGCTCAGGGTGGTTCTTTTACCCAGGGTGGTTCTTTGCCCCTGGTTCTTTACCCCTGTTTCGTTTCCCCTGGCTCTCCCCACCCACCCACTTTAAACAGTTCTGCTTCATTGAACAAAATGGCCGCCAGAGCTAAAAATAGATTTTCATCAATATTTTGCTTCAAATGACATCTCCTCCAAAACCACTAGGCCATTTTAAGCCAAATTTGACAGAAACGTTCCTTATAATGCCCTTTTCTAAAATTGCTCAAACTGTTCTGCTCCATTGAACAAAATGGCCACCGAAGCTAAAAATAGGTTTTCTTCAAAATATTGCTTCAAATGACATCTCCTCACAAGCTGTTTTCACGAAATTGCCTCTGTCCCATGGATTTTTTTGTATAAAAGATGAGATCTCTGAATATCTTCAGGTAGAAAATGATATGTTGCATCTGATGTTTGCTTAACGGTAGACCCTCAAGCAAAGTACTCAGGTGAGCGATCCAGAGCCATCATGGCCCTCTTGTTACATCTTGTATTCGTGATTATTTTCAGACAATTCTTTTTCGACTAACTTTACCGTTTTTATCATTCTTATGCCAGTTCAATATTTACAAACATGTTTTAACTGATTTAATCATAATCTTTATTTACAATAGACAATTCGATTAAAGTTGGTGTTGTTTGAATCACACAAACTTCTACTATTTTCATATATTATATAGAATAGTATTTATTATATAGTATATATTATTATACTTTTTTGCATATCTGAAATAAGTGGTCTAAAATTCACTTAGATGAAGATTTCTTTTTTACATATTGCATTCGTGAATATTTTCAGACAATTCTTTTTCCACTTACTTTACCGTTTTTATCATTCTTATGCCACTTAATTTTTCAAACATGTTTTAACTGATTTAATCATAATCTTTATTTACAATAGACAATTCGATTAAAGGTGTCCTTCAATAGCTTCGAGGAAATATGTGTATATATAGAACAAGGACGTTAATTCGTGAAGGAAATTAGAAATTAATTTTTAAAAACATTTAAATGGTGCGAGTTTTTTTAATCATTTTAAATCTGAATTTTGTGCAGTTATCGTAAAAACACTTTCACTTTATTCACTCCAAAAGATGTGCCAAAAATGTTGGACTTTATTGTGTATTTTTATGTGGTTTTATTCAGAGAGTGAATGTTTAATCAATATTTCTTGGAATCGAAAAGGAAACCTTATTTGGAATGCCAATCTGTTCGATTTTACTCGGAAATTTTAGTGATATCAATACAAAGTCCAAAGTTTATCTTAAAACATCAATCAAAGTGAGGATTAAACAGCATAATACATGAAATTACAACTATATACCTGATTTATACAGTGGATACAATTCAAAGCTTGAGATCAGAATGGATTGATTTGGAATAGTAAATATATACATATGTGTTAAGCATTATATGGTGTGATCTTAATGTTTGAGGAAAATATAAACAGCAAGATTTTAGATTTGTCGGATTATCAATATCAGATTTGCAATACTTACTATCTATTGCTGGTTCAAATCTCTGATGGAATAATTGGTTGTTTGAAGTCCCGGTTGCACTGTAGCTAGTTGAAGTCGAGATTTGAGCAAGTTGTTGGTGTTGCCCTACCTGAAATCAAATGTTGAAAACTTCTTCCACATTCTGTTGGAAAGACATGACTCAGTTAGAAAGACATGACTGGTATTATTGCTTGAACTGACGTTACTGAAAAAAGTCTAATTAAATATTAAAAGAGCAAAACAACCTAAAACTAACCGGAAATGTATTAACGGCCATTTTGTTTGACCTTATCAATAGGTGTGAAACCACCAAATAGATTCCTTCTTTATTCTATATAAAATTCATAAAATTCACACTGTAAAACATAGCAAAAAATAGCTTTAACTTACATATTCTTGTAGATCTATATATGTACTCACGAAAAATAGCAAGAAAAATGGGGGTTGTGTTTCAAACAAGAACGATATTTCTGCTTATGTGAACTTACCTATATAATTAACAAAATATCTAAGCTAAATTTCAGATTGGGGTATGTGAAACAATTTCACATTGTGAATTCTATTTTGAATGCATATGCGCATAAAATTGCTACCACACTATCAGAAATGATCAAACAAAATGATTCCAGCAAATAAAGACATAGATTAAGGCAAAAATGTTAAAAATTGCCAAGAAAGCTGAGAACTATTTCTAGCCGCCATTATGCGGGTACCATTTTTTGAGCTCCAGTAGACTGAATTGGTGGTTTCAGACCTAAACCTACTTTTTTTCTGATACTGTGATTTTATTGTTTCTACATCAAGAGTAACTAATTTCAACTTAAGAAAACCAAATTTCAGTCCAGAAATGCTAGTACTTTTCATAAAATGAAGCTTTTAAAATGACTCAAAATGACTGTGCGGACTGCGAACAAGAGCAGCAAAATGAAAGAAAGTGTCTGTGGTGAAAATTCTCTGTTATTTTTTAAAACGTGTTATATATTTGAACCAAATCTGTCTCAGCTTACGTGTGAATACTGAATTTATCCAATTTTAACAAATTTAGAGTTAAACGTTAGTAAAAAATACATAATATTCTCAGTAACATGAAGATTATTTGGGAAAAAAAGCAAATATTTCAAATTATTTTGACTTTCAAGTCATATTTTGTCCTAATAAGCATGACAGAGCATTAATTCTCTATCTTATATGTGAAAAGGCATCACACTAGATTATTTCAGGAGGTTACTGTTATACCTCCAGGTCAAAAATCAGCAAATAGATTTCAAAAGCTATGGTCCTTCTGTCTGCTAAAAAAGATCAAAATTTTTCTGGACCTTCTCTGTCTTGTATCCCCATCAGTCTCAAATGATAGTTTATGCTGTCCATGCCTTCTTTAAACCTAAGGACTGAAGTATTTACATACAATATAACAGAATAAATGCTACATTTTTCTTCTTTCATACCAATTACACCTCTTTGAAGGAGGAAATTTTAACAATTTTAATTCAGAAAAGGCCAGGAACACCACCTGAATGTTAGACATGTATTCAACATACAAAATTTTATTGTTCATCTATTATATACTGTCTTTACACTAATATAAATTGTTCTTTTAACTTCCTGAGTAATGTTTAACTGTGAGTTAAGTTTATTTGACTGTTGTGTAACAATTAAGAAGATTGTTTTGAAAAAAAGCTGTTGTTAATAAGATAAAGGGATATTTAATTTGCCGATTTTTTTACAGCTGGTAATTACTCCTAATTACTACTTACGAAATTTTCTGATTTATATCTGAAGTAATTTTATTATGAACTACATTTGTAAGGTTATAAGTCAAGATGAAAAGGGCTAGTACAGTAAAGTATCGCTATTAGGACCACTTTGGGACCTGGGAGAAGTGGTCTTATTATCGAGTCGGTCTTAATTCCGAGACCCGTGCTAGCCTTCAATCAATTTCTCATCTGTTGTAAAGGGTTATCATTAGCTATAATAACCTTGTTGAAAAGGTAAATTATGGAAAAAAACTAACTAATGGCATCAATTTTATTCTACAATAACATGATATTTTTTTCACATATTTTTCATGTTAGTGCGATATAAAATGAATTAAAACTCGAAAGTATACAGTGCAATTTTTCTTTCAAGCTGTTTTCATAATTAGCAACACTGAAATCCTACTGTACACGATTTATTTTTGACAGTTTTTCACTCGTAGCCGTATTAACGTACCTATCCGAAATTAGGCATTATTAACACCTATTTCGTCTTTCATAACGTATTTCTTTGTTCTGTATTAATCAGTACAATTTTTATGATACAAACATTGAAGTATGTAATAACTTTCCTTTATATTACTAATAGCCTAAAGTTTATTAATATTAATTGTACCGCAAATCGTTCACACCTTGATTACGATTGTCGTATTATGTTGTTTATTGGTGATAATTGGTGACACGTGTCATTTTAGTAAATAGTTAATGGTCGTCTTATGGGGCCCCACTTTCAGTGTAAAATGGGAATTCGGACCCGAAAAAGTGTTCGGAATATGTAGTAGCGGGTCGGTCGTAATATCGGACCTTACGACCATTGAATTATAAAGCAAAAAAGTCGGGACCGGAAAAAAGCGGTCGTAATATCGATTTGCCCGCAAAAAAGGGTCGGTCGCAAAGCGAGACTTTACTGTAATACGACTGTTGCTGGAATATAGAAATTTTTGGTCCAACAGGTCTGCACCCTATGAAGATGAATCAAATAAATGATAACATACTGAATCAAAATTTAAGGATTAATTCACTTCTGTTCTGTTTCTTCTCCAAATACCAATTATGAACATTTCTGTTCACCAAATACTGTTAATTGTCCTTTCAGATTGTGAAAGAGATTTTAGTGCCCAGAACAGGATAAAAACTGTTCACCGGTCATCCCTTTCTAATAAAGTACTGAATTCCCTCTTGGCTGTCACTGTACAATGTCCAAAACTGGATGAGTTCAATTTCATTGAAGGGGTGGAAGTTTGGCACAAGGGACAGGCCAGAAGAAGTGTAATTTAAAGGAAGGGTGTAACCAAAACACCCATGGATATAATATTAGAGACTCAATATATAAATTATGACAAACGTGTATACATAGATTATTTAGAAAATCATTGTGTGTAAAAAATAAAGTATTTAAAATTGTTAGTGCAATTGTTATCTTGAAATATACCACAAAAAGCACCATTTACTTTTAACATTTAAAAAAATTTCGACATGCGGAAGGGGTACCCCCTCCCGCACCCACCCCTACACGGAAAGTTACCCAAGCGACTTAAAAAATTCCTTGGGAAAGGCTTGGGAGAGCAGCCAATTTCAGAGACATTCCTGATTTCTTCACATGCTCAATATAAATCTCCGACACATTGGACAATTTATTGTGTTAGTGGATGAGCGAGGGATTGAACTCACAACCACTGGATTACCAGCTCATCACGTTGCCACTCGGCTATTAGTTCGCCCTTTCTATGTTTTTATTTTGGATTATTAAATCATCGTTTGACCATATAAAGGTAAACGAATTATCTTTTAAAACATTGAATTATTATCATAGGATAATAATATCCTCCAAACATGCGACGCTCTAGTGTGTTGTAAAATTAAAATACTGCTTAAGGACATATCAGACGGGCCATAGTTCACGTCTGAAATGGATTATATAGACATAGATAAAACCGCAATGATTATACATGTGTTCTGCGGTCGTTTATCGATTACTTTAACAGTCTACTGAAATATGCATATTTCGTATTGCTGCTGATAAAGAAACATAGTCAACAGATGTTCAACTTTTTGATATTTTGATATTTAGGATCCAAAATGCATCTTTATCTAAATCAGTTTTTTCTTCATCTCTTATTGTTTATCAAATTCATTTTCCAAGCCAACTTCGTCTTTTTTTTATTTTTATGCGAAGGAGGACATATAGTTTTTAGCCTGTCATTCCGTCATTCCGTCAGTGGGTATAAAGTGGGTGGGTGGGGAGAGCCAGGGACAACGAACGAGGGGTAAAGAACCAGGGGCAAAGAACCACCCTGGGTAAAAGAACCAACCTGAGCAAAAGAACCTCCCTGGGCTAAGAACCACCCTGGGCAAAAGAACTACACTGGGCAAAGAACCACCCTGGGCAAAGAACCAGGGGCAAATAACCGCATGCCTTATCGCGTTAAAGGAATGTTTTCGTTTGTTGAACTTCATTGTACGTAAAAGATTTAATTGCATAAATGGATCGCCATCACGGGTGAATAAATTAAAGAATGAGAAATTCGGGGGATGTTATTTATTCGGAAATTAATATCTGTGAACCCCAAAGAATTAAACATAATGGTACTAAACTTTATTCCTCATTCAATTGTACATGATACTTACATTGAGTCACTGGGGAAGGACAGGTAGAATTTCAGTTTCGCAGGGTTGCTCAACGCACACTGTTGATTTACATGTTATTCTATTTCTTATTACATATTTACATTGTTATATTACCAGGAAAATTAATGTTTCAAATGATAATGATTAATAACTTTTTCAAAGATGTATTCTATATTGTCAGGTATGACGAAAGTAAAACATGAACAAAGAATCGCAGACATATTGCCAGGCTACAGTATGTATAGAAGATCTTTAAATGCAACAAAACTGTGCCTGGGAATATGAAACATTCTTCTGAAACCATAATCGGAACTACAAAGATTTACTGACTTTCAAGTTTAGAAGCCTCTGTTTGGGCTCTTATCCAAAACGGCTACAGAGCCTGCAGATGAATGAACAAGAACAGTTTGATGGAAAGAAAACTCAGGCTTGTAGATGTGCTGTCGGTAATGTGGCTTGTGAAATAATAAGAATAGTATCTCTGTCTTCAAGAGCAATGTAAGAGGTATTCATTCTTAGATTGTATTGTGTGAGAGTAATTTGTCTCTTGCGGTGTCTCCAAATCTGACACAAGGGTGATTGTTGACTATATATGTCAGGAACTACTTCAGACCAAAGACATTATTCTTTGTTCAGACCTTGAAATCACGAGAAAAAGCTGGTGCACGGCAACTACTCAATAAATACAAAAAAAGCATCATGTATAAATAAGCTCTTTTCTATAAGTAAGCACAGTCGCCCTCCACTTAGATATTATAAATTGAAATTGTAAAGCAACTTGTTTCTTCTTTAATAAACAGATGGTTTTTACCTTTGTTTGTGTTATTTGAATCACACAAACTACTACTATTATTATATATAATATAGTCTGGTATATTATTATAGTATTTTTGCATATCTTGAATAAGTGGTCTAAAATTCACTTAGGTGTTCTTTTTAGCTCACCTGAGCAAATCCTCAGGGTGAGCTATTGTGATCACCCTGTGTCCGGCGTCCGTCGTCAGTCGTCAACATTTTACTTTAAATGACATCTCCTCCTACACCCCAAAGCTATTTTTAACCAAACTTTACAGAAATGTTCCTTATATTGCCCTTTCCTAAAATTGCTCAAACCGTTCCGCTCCATTGCATATAAGGGCTGCAAAATCTTAAAATAGAAAAAAAATCAAACAACATCTCCTCCTAAACGGGTAGGAGATTTTCCACCAAATTTCACAGAAATGTTCCTTACATTGTCCTCTATTAAAATTGCTAAAACTGTTCTGCTCCATTGATCAAAATGACCGCTAGGGCTAAAAATAGATTTTTGTCAATATTTTGCTTCAAATGACATCTCCGTCTAAACCACTTGGCCATATTAAACAATACTTTACAGAAATGTTCTTTATAATGTCCTTTTCTAAAATTGCTCAAACCGTTCCGCTTCATTCAACATAAAGGCAGCAAAAGCTAAAAATAGAAAAAAAAAACAACATCTCCTCCTAAATGGTTTGGAGATTTTCAACCAAACTTCAAAGAAATGTTCCTTACATAGTCCTCTATTAAAATTGCTTAAACAGTTCTGCTCCATTGAACAAAATGGCCGCCAGAGCTAAAAATAGATTTTCGTCAATATTTTGCTTCAAATGACATCTCCTCCAAAAGCATATGGCCAATTTAAACCAAACTTTACGGAAATGTTCCTTATATTGCCCTTTTCTGAAATTGCTCAAACCATTCTGCTCCATTGCACATAAGAGCTGCAAAAGCTAAAAATAAAAAAAATTCAAACAACAGCCCCTCCTAAACGGTTGGTAGATTTTCCACTAAATTTCAAAGAAATGTTTCTTACATCTATTAAAATTGCTAAAACGGTTCAGCTCCATTGAACAAAATGGCCGCCAGAGCTAAAAATAGATTTTCATTAATATTTTGCTTCAAATGACATCTCCTCCAAAACCACTTGGCCATTTTAAGCCAAATTTGACAGAAACGTTCCTTATAATGCCCTTTTCTAAAATTGCTTAAACTGTTCTGCTCCATTGAACAAAATGGCCACTGAAGCTAAAAATAGAATGTCTTCAAAATATTGCTTCAAATGACATCTCCTCACAAGCTGTTTTCACGAAATTGCCTCTGTCCCATGGATTTTTTTGTATAAAAGATGAGATCTTTGAATATCTTCAGGTAGAAAATGGTATGTTGCATCTGATGTTGGCTTAACAGTAGACTTTCAACCAAAGTTCTCAGGTGAGCGATCCAAGGCCATCATGGCCCTCTTGTTACATCTTGTATTCGTGAATATTTTCATTAATTCATTTTCCACTAACTTTACCGTTTTCATCATTCTTATGCCAGTTCAATTTTTACAAACATGTTTTAACTGATTTAATCATAATCTTTATTTACAATAGACTATAGATTAAAGTTGGTGTTATTTGAATCACACAAACTTCTACTATTATCATATATTATATAGAATAGTATTTATTATATAGTATATATTATTATACTTTTTTGCATATCTTAAATAAGAGGTCTAAAGTTCACTAGATGAAGATTTCATTTTTACATATTGCATTCGTGAATAATTTCAGACAATTCTTTTTCCACTTACTTTACCACTTTTATCATTCTTATGCCGGTTAACTTTTCAAACATGTTTTAACTGATTTAATCATAATCTTTATTTACAATAGACAATTCGATTAAAGGTGTCCTTCAATAGCTTCCAGGAAATATGTGTATATATAGAACAAGGACGTTAATTCGTTAAGGAAATTAGAAATTATTTTTTTAAAAATTGAAATGGTGCAAGGATTTTTAATTATTTTAAATCTGAATTTTGTGCAGTTATCGCAAAAACACCTTCACTTTATTCACTCCAAAAGATGTGCCAAAAATGTTGGACTTTATTGTGTATTTTTATGTGGTTTCATTCAGAGAGTGAATGTTTAATCAATATTTCTTGGAATCGAAAAGGAAACCTTATTTGGAATGCCAATTTGTTCGATTTTACTCGGAAATTTTAGTGATATCAATACAAAGTCCAAAGTTTATCTTAAAGCGTCAATCAAAGTGAGGATTAAACAGCATAATACATGAAATTACAATTATTTACCTGATTTATACAGTGGATACAATTCAAAGCTTGAGATCAGAATGGATTGATTTGGAATAGTAAATATATACATATGTGTTAAGCATTATATGGTGTGATCTTAATGTTTGAGGAAAATATAAACAGCAAGATTTGTCGGATTATCAATATCAGATTTGGAATACTTACTACATATTGCTGGTTCAAATCTCTGATGGAATAATTGGTTTTTTGAAGTCCTGGTTGCACTGTAGCTAGTTGAAGTCGAGATTTGAGCAAGTTGTTGATTTTGCCCTACCTGAAATCAAATGTTGAAAACTTCTTCCACATTCTGTTGGAAAGACGTGACTCAGTTAGAAAGACATGACTGATATGTATTGCTTGAACTGACATTACTGATAAAAGTCTAATAAAATATTAAAAGAGCAAAACAACCTAAAACTAACCGGAAATGTATTAACGGCCATTTGTTTGGCCCTATCAATCAAATAAAGTTTGATTCCTACCTAACAAAGCTATAAAAAGTATGTCTTAGTAATTACGATACATTCTTTGAAGTCCTGTAGTTAATCCATAACCTGATAGAGCTGTTGGCCAGCATTCATTACAGGTTAAACGAAACAGAATTTTTTTAGGAGATCGTCCTCGTCATACAAATATGGTGAGAGCAAAACAACCTTAAACTAACCGTAAATGCATTAACGGCCATTTGTTTGACCTTATCAATCAAATAAAGTATGATTCCTACCTAACAAAGCTATAAAAAGTATGTCTTAGTAATTACGATACATTCTTTGAAGTCCTGTAGTTAATCCATAACCTGATAGAGCTGTTGGCCAGCATTCATTACAGGTTAAACGAAACAGAATTTTTTTAGGAGATCGTCCTCGTCATACAAATATGGTGATTATTGCGCATTACGCAGTTTTCTTTTTAGTAGTACACTGATTTAACCCTAACTACCGAAATCAATCCAAATTTACTTATAAACAGAAATCGGTCTCGATAGTTGAAAGTTTTTTGTGCTTGTGCCGTTTCAGTTATACAGAAAATTTACAACAATATATATTTTAAAACTACAGATCTTGTTTCAAAGTTTCATTCATGCAATTTGCCAATCAAAACGACATAATACTACTTGAGGGGTAAATTCCAAGCTAAAAAGCCAGAGACTATCTGGCTATCAGTTCAGGATTTCTTCCCGTCCTTCAAAAAAAACTCGAAGTCGTCAAGAGATGAGAAACAGCTGCCGATATGCTGAGCGGCAGATGCAGCTGTCATACTTCTTTGCCTCTAGAAGACGTGATCAAAATTGAAGGTTAAAAATACTAAATAGATTGATTAAATTGATTCTCTACATTTTACATTATAAAATAATTAACACATTGCTTATGAATAATTTCTCTTAATAGATAAAACGTCCTCCTGTACGTATACATTTCTTGGTGTTCTTCTAAATATACTGGATACTGAAAGGCATCAAAAGGAATAACAGTACGGTGGCAAAGAGGCGACATGCACAACTTTTTTTTTAAATTGCACTTCTCTTTTTTTTATCTCGTTCCCACGAGAACATACTAACTTGAGGGAACGAGTTAACTATGTCGTGGGGACGAGAAAGCAAAATATTGTGCTACACTTTTTTTTCAAAGCATACTTTTTTTAAAAAAAAATGCACTTCTCTTTTGTCTCGTTCCCTCGAGATACTAACAAGAGGGAACGAATTACATGTAGTATCTCGTGGGAACGAGATATTAAGTCGTTCCCACGACATAACTAACTCTTTCCCACGGGTTAGTAAGTCGTTCCCTCGAATCAATACTCCTTATTTGAGTTTACATGTATTTCGCCGATGTGATCGACGATTCCTGTACAGATTAGTTTTTTATGTGTAAGATACATAAACCATCCCATTCCAGAGACACCTGGTTCTTTTACATGTTCAGTGCATAGCATTGATACATGGGACCTCGGTTTAACATCTCATCCGAAAGACAATTAGTAGTGTGGAGTCGATGTCGAATCCCTGGATTACCAGTGTAGTGTAATGGTGGAAAATATCATATTATATTTAACTCTTAAATTTTTATTCTTAAATATTTTATTCAGTTACAAAGAGAAACATGTCAAAATTAATAGTGCATTCGTCTTCAGGCAATACACTAGTCCAGTCTACGGATTACATACTATAATTATTTGTCTGGCTTATGACAAAATTATGTTACATGTCAGTAATACGTGTATTTGATACTAATTGCCTGAAAACTTAGTTATTCTTCTATATAAATCGAATCATCTAGACAGTCAGGGGGACAGCTACGAGAGAAGCTAGGGGTGGAAACCTCCACCATGCCTGATTCTGTTCCGCCAGCACTTATAGTTACTAGCTTCGTTATACCTTACTGGTTAATATTTACAATGACATACTGTCCGGCTACGACATGTTTTGGCTTTTAAATAGTGGAGAGAGTTTTTCCGATTGGAATATAATTGGAAAACTTAAATCAAGAAAATACTTAATTAATAAGAACTTGGAAACTGAAATGTTGTTGTTGGAGATTTACAGACTATTCTTCATGGCCATTTCCTCACGACTACACTACACCAGTCCAACGCCTTACTGCTGGACACTGATCCGCTCCAACATAATAGTTTCAGACGTGTCTCCTTTAAACGGTTTTATAAGGGTATGGAACTGATCACGAAAAACAAATAATAAAGTTCTATAGTGTGAAACTCGAGTCTAACATCTGAATGCTGAAGCTCTACCTAAATGATACAGTGTTGACAGTAGGTTACAGGCTTTTACTTAGCACCCACTAATAGTTTTTGTCTTAAATGGTCAGATTTATTTGTAATGAAGGGTTCCAGTGTATTATCTATTCAAAGTACATCCATCCTTTTTTCATTTCTTTGTTTTTCTAATGTAAAAGTTGTCGTCAATAAACTTTCAAAAACCCGTTTACTATAGACAACAAAAATAAATAAATCATCCCATCTGAACAACGTATAATAGAAAAATTCTTTCAAAATGGTCTGATTTATATTATTTTACTGGCCAGTTTCAGAAAATTATCATAGAAACCTTCAACAAATGAATATTGTATAACAGTTTGGAATATGAATTTTGCATCTCCCAAAGTATAATTTCATTAAGCGTATGAAGAACGTAAAAACAAAAGTAGTACGACCGTCTTTTATTATGATGTTAATATTACAGCCCATGGCCTTGTTCATGGCTGTCAAGAAGATCTTGCAAAACAATGGCTGAATTTTTCAGCCATTTAAAACGCTTAAATTTCATACTGACCGTGTTTGAATTCTTTTAAACCGTAATATATTTCCGAACTACAAAACAAACCTGATTCAACATTGGATTTTTGATTTCGTTACAGTATCAATGTTGCATAATCACCATTATGTTTCATTAATATTGGCCTCTGGGTGGTTTTTTGACATCGAATCCATGTATATATTACGGAGAAGTTATACAATCTAATATATTGCTCGTAAACCAAAAAAAATTAAATTAGATAAATAAATAAAATTCAGGGGAAAATGGCATCTTGTTAGCCAAATTGAAAATGCTATTTTTTTTAATAAAAACGAAACTGTTTTAAACTGAGTCTTGTGGAATTCCTTTTAAATTAAAAAATCGTTAAATTGTAAGAAAATACTGATTTTGAAAATAATTATCCTAAAAATTATCAATTTACCAGAATGTATGAAGTGTAACAGTTCAAATACAAATATTTAGCTGATCTGAACATTTCTAATTGGGTCACTGCCTATGTCTTTAGCGACATTAAAGCAAGGGACATAAAACTTCTACCCAACCACATTAATTATCTTTTTCACAAAAGTATTTGTATTTTTAAACGAAGTTTATTTGTGAGTAAAGGCTGAGTAGACCGTCGATAGTCTATGTATTTACACACACCAACACATCTGTCTACAATGTATTGCTTCATGATTTTCTTCTCAAGTTGGTTTCTAAATTTCTTCATTGTTCGTATTGTTATCAACATTTGGAAGATTTGCATTGGTTTTAATTTGTTTAATATCATTCATTTCCTATGCACAGACTGCTTTAGAGTTTTATTCATGTATGATATTAGTTAAGATAGTTTTTTTTAGTTGGAACCTGTTTGTAAGTAACAATAAAATATTTGCTGAAATGATTTTATTTCATTTGCATCTTCCAGACTTAGACATTAAAGTTCTCACTGAGATCATTGTTAACACAATCACAATAAAAAGATCTACAACTTCTGTAATTGCAATATTTATTTTTCAGCATGATTTTCTAGTTTCAGTTGACACTCTTGATAGAATCATGTTGTGAACCTTAATCATGCCCAATGAAAAACTACAGGATAGACAAACAGAAGATTTTAATAGTTAATGTGACATCTAAACGTGATGGTTTCCCATTAGCTGCTTAAGATGTAATGTAAATAATTACATAATTGAAGTTAATTAATAATGTTTTATTGCATTTTTATACACATACATACGTTACATACATAAATCAATTAAAAGTGCAAATGGATTTGGCTACATGTTATTACAACGTTACAGCCCTTACATTATACATAAGTAACCATTAATCATATGTATCTATTAATTGTTGGTACCTATTGTCATCCAACACATCATTATCTAAGTCATGATGTTATGACAATGTTCTTGCATATTTCGTTATCTAAATTCTAACACACTGCTCGTTAAGTATTCTTTTCTTTTGGTGATTGGTGGTTATTTTTTCTTTGTAACGAACTACCACAGCAATATGTCTATAGACTCAATCTCAAAGACAATTTTCCGGTCTCTCGCAATCTCTGACTTTAAGTGTAACAGATGCATCACTACTATTTGCAATTGTAGCATTTCTCCATAAACCGATGTTTGTAACATCGAACTGAGCATGTAGAAAAAAATAATTCTATTTTTGTTTCCAAAACAACAGCGCAGAGGTCAACTGTATTTTTCTCTAGAGTTCTGAGACGAGATTAAATTGATACATTAATCTTTAATATGTTTGAGCAAGGAAATATTTTTATTTAGACTTTGCTTTTTCATGAATGAGTTCATCTGTACTGTATTCTGTAATATCACTGGATGCCGAGTTCTAATTTTTGAAAGTAACATTTTTTTCACGCAAAAATGAGTCGTTAAATTAAAACAGATAGGGTTTTTTTTATATAAAACAAACGCATCTGGGTGGACTTTTTACCAGGTCAGTATATTCAAACCAAATATTCTCATCATACTGTTTCTGTAAAGGTTCGTTTTGAAAATTCTCCTTTTCCTTATTTGTCATTTTATGAATATTTTCTAAAATATAAATTATTCAAATCATAAATTATTTATTCAAATAAATACATTAAGTACTTACCTTTCGGTTAGAGTATAAGCCTATATTGGTTGTTTTTATATAAAGAAAGAAGCTTATGGTATACGGGCTGCCACCCTCAGATGGACTGAAGCATGGTTAGTGACTGTAGCTTTCGGAAATATTTAAGAACACTCAATATACGCTCTAGCAGTCTTATTGCTTCGCCTATTTTCCTTGATCTTGGAAGGCGCAGAGTCTGCTTAGCCCAAGTTGAATCCGGTGTTCCACAAGGTTCAGTATATTTAGAATTGTTTTATTTCTCCTATTTATTAATGACCTACCTGAATGTATTACATCAACAGTACGTCTTTTTGCTATCAACTATATCATGATACTCACTCATGCTCAGATTCCTCGATTCTTCAACATGATTTAAATAAATTACAACAGTTGTGGCAAACTTGGCTAATGAAATTTAATTTAACTAATGTAAGGTTATAAGACTCTCCTGACATCCAGATAATCACAATCACTTACTTCTTGGTCAAGTCATTGAAGCAGTTGACTCCGTTAACTATCTGGGTGTAACTCTTTTGCACTTCGGATTGGTCCAAACACATACTATTAGACAGTATGTCCACTAGGGCCACTAGAACAAGTTGTGTGGGTGACATGTTGACCGAACTAGACTAAGATAGCTTGGAGCATAGGAGAGAATTCTCAAGTCTAACCATTTTTTAACAAAATACATAATAACTTAGTTATTATTGACAATGAAAGATATTTGACCCCAGTTACAAGTATGTCACTTCGAACCAGACGTTGTCATCCTGTCCCATATAACAGACCTTCTCCACACGCAGACTACCTTTTTTAACATGTAATTATGTTGGACCTTTTTTGTGGGGGTGCGGGGGTCCTAATATCTTAATTGTACTATATATACATTGTAGTTTCTTTTCCTATCAAGCTGTTAATTTGCCACCCATATAACGTAATGGTCAGTCATGATCGAAGTCATAAATGGAAGAAGAAAAAGAAGAAAAGAAAGTGGAGTGAGCACTAAATGTACAAAGAAGCTTTCTAATTTCCGATGTAATTATTCAATTTTATTTGACCATATATCATTTTGATTACAGGTAAGATCTTGACATTTTTGCTGCTTGTTTTATTCCGCCAAAAACGATTTTAGATTCTAACGGGCCTTTATTTCAGTTAGACAGGTGCCGTTTCTGCAAGTCTCACACAACTAAATTATGATAAAGGGGAAGTAACTCAGTCTATTAATGCTTTTTCACACGATTGAATTATTACGCCGCACACAAGTCTGTTGTTTTGTTTGTTTGTTTTTTTCGCTAAACCGAAAGTAGCAATATTTTTGGAAAATAAGATGAGTAGGACATTCACATCAAAACCAGGCGTTACGAATACAAGAGGGAGAGGTAGAGGCAGCCAAACACGAACGGTGCAACCAGTCAATGCAGACAGAATGGCAGAGCAAAATCGGGAAATAGGAGGAGTCAGGCCCAGGATTGCACAAAACCAGCCACAGACACAGTTCAGTAGAGACAGGATGGCACGTCAAACTCAGGGGCAATTAGACGAACAGACAGTAGAAGAAACACAAGGATCTGACCTAGAAAGAAGAATGACATAGTATAATTGCCTTAATTACGCTTTCTAGTCTATTACCAATGGTTGACTCAAATATTCAAAACTTTTTTTTCCATTTAGATCTATCAGTCTGACTTTATATTCAGTTCATCAGAAAAGGAATAATTTTCAGTCCTTCTCTGCGATTTTCATGTGTTTAGAAAGATAAATGGTAGCTCTTTTGATTCCTCCACGCTGCGCAAATACTGGTATGAAACCCAGGAAGCAGTCATCGAGCATGATGAATCTAAGTTGTAAGAACTTGTATTGCAATCGATGTAAAATAAATGAGTCTAAACTAAACCTGAATGGGGCCAGATATTGGCCCAAAAACTGCCATAATTATAAGTCTAAGATCACAGCTAAGTTTGATTGTTGAAAAACATTTCTCCATATTGAAAAAAGACTAAAGGAAATCATAATCAGAACCAAACATTTTACCTGATAAGCTCTGATTTGGTGATGGAAAGTAGGCCTGTTTGATATGATGGTTGTCAGATTGAGCAGGTCTCTTTTCTCACGGTTCTTAGACTTGACCTCAGTGAGGAGGCACTGTGGTCCAGGGCTAGAGCACAGGGCTCTGGATCTGAAGATCGTGGGTTCAAATGCCGTCAGAGGCAAGATTCTCTCATGATCTTCACATTCCTCCACGCTGCGCAAATACTGGTATGGAACCCAGGAAGCAGTCATTGAGCATGATGAATCTCAGTTGTAAGAACTTGTTTCACAATCGATGTAAAATAAATGAGTCTAAACTAAAGTACACCAATATCTATGAAGTCATATGTAATTTAGTCTAATAAACCCATGAAAGGTTTTTTTTTTAATGTTATTTACGTTTTTCTGGCTTAAGTACTTAAGGCTATTATAATTATTAAATAATTATGAATTTTTAATGTTTTATTATAATGACAACATTTTTATAGAATTTTTAATGTTTAACTGTCGTTTTAAATCACTATTTCATTTAAGTCAAGGAGGATTTAGTATGATCGCACCAAATCAGAGGAAGAGACAAGAAATCAACCAAGGTAGGAACTAGTCAGAAATTTGGTAAAATGTTATTATGCCTTTCAGTTTCAAATTGGAGGAAGATGTCTATGAATAGAACATTCAACAATAATTTCATAGAATTCTAGCAGTAGTTTATATTTTCAAAAGTCTTTTCTTGTAGTTAGAGTACAAGGAAGTACTTAACAACAGAAATTTTCTCTATAACTAGAGTAAAAACACTTTGATTTTAACTTATCTTGTTACTGTCTGAACTAAATCAGCCACATTTTGCAGGATTATCATGATTTTGGCATACATTTAACAGTGTTCGAAATAAATCTGAAATCGAACTTGCCCATATGGCAATTCTGAGGCGATTTCAACTTGCCCTTCTTTATTTTAATTTGCCCTACTTTATGTAGGTGGAGAAACTCATTAAATCAACAAGAAAACATACTGGAAAGTGGTTAAATTTATTTAAGTATTGGTAATAAACTTTATCAATTTTATGTAATGTTATGATTACTGATACTGTAACTTCGGTTCATAAGTCATTCTATTTGCACAATCATTCACCACCCATTCTTATTTCACAGCACACCTCACTGAATTCCAAGAATGCTCTTTCAGCACACTCTAATCTTTCATTAAAATTCTGTTTATTTTCTCTCACACCACCCACATTCATTTAAATGTTGTAGTGTTTTCATAGCAACAGTAGCAGATGGGTCATTCTTTGCTATTTCATTTGAAATTTGTCTATATTTCTGGTAAAAAGGGAAAAAAACGTGCGAAAAAGGCCAATTAGGGGATACTGAATAAACCACCTTCTACTGTTTTCAATACTCTTGACTGTAAAAAGATAATTGCACTTTAACAATTTAAAACTACAGGGCATGTCTCTGTCTTTTCTGTCTTCAAACAGATTAACAATCATTTCAAAGACTGTAATATAACCAAAAGTATCTGGCCTCATATTTTTGAGTTGAAACAGCGACTGTCAAGTTTGTTACTTTCAGGTTCAGGTCGAGTACTGGTACAATTACATCCCGTTCATCCACCTCCATCTGTAAAAATTCCCTGACTCAGAGTATGATCCGATGGAGATACATCTTTTTGCCGGAAAAAAGGCTCAATACGCTTTGTACTTGCATGAGAAAGTTTTATCTTTTTGTTATACTTTCTCCAGTTGTTAGACAGTTTTCTGGGATTTCCCCGGATGGAGAAATAAGAATGCTTCCCGTCATGATATATGTCAGAGCCCAAATGAATTTGGTTCCTGTCTACATGTTATTTTTAACGAGTGAGGAATGCTGGGACAAAATGGCGTAATAATTGCTATATTTAGCCTTGGATCGAATATAAAATTGTTCTCGTCGATAAATTGTACGTTTGAAGATAAATTACTATTTTGTTAAAGAGAATGTTATATTATTTTACCAAAACCATCAGAAAATGTTAAATTTGATGCAGGGGAAAATGATTTTTTTTTGGGGGGGGGGGGGGGGGGGGGAGGGGAAATCATTTTTTGGGGGGGAAAAAAGCAAAGGGAATTTCAATTTGTTAGTAAAAGATAAAAACCCTGCAATGAAAAGTCCGTTTTACATTCTTAACGAAATTTTTAGCGGAAAGCGCAACAAGGCCGAGAAATAGGCGTAAAGGATACAAAATCGGCGTAAAGAACAGTATTTTTAAGGTTGCCCGTCGGACAACTTCATTGACATTTTAACTTGCCCTCTATGAGTTTTTACTTGCCAGGGCAATCGGGCAGGCGGCTATTTCGAACACTGATTTAACCTTTATCTCAAGCTGGTGGCTGTTTTGTTTGCCTTCGTAACCAGTGCAGTCTGATCCTGGTCTGCACTGTTCATTAGTCAGTCAGAATTTTTACAGCTAACACCCCTATAAATGGTAAATGGTACTGCCCAAATTGAAAGATGGACAAGCCCTTTTAGTAATATAGCAAACTAAGGATTAAATGAACACTTCTAACCCCCTCAGTAGTTTTGCCATTAAAGATGTTATACGAAGAAAAATGCATGCCTGCAAAAGAATTATCAAATCTGTTTCTGGATGTTCTTTTATAGTTGCCCAACGGGAGACGGCTGCTTACGAAACACATAAACAACAGAATACCCCAAAGTCATTCAACTATGTGGGTACAGCAGGTAAGACTAAACTACCTTAAAGACAGTGAGAGGTACGACCTTTTCATTGCTAATAGTTAATAGCTGTTTGCTAGATTGGAAGCATCACAACAACATAACAGAGTGTTTGGAGGTAACGAGATAGCCATTTTGAATCTTGCCAGTTTGAACTCTTATTACTCGTAATCAGCATTAATGCAAATTATTGGAGCATATTTGATTGATGTTTGAGAGTTGAATACACCAATCATGCTGTAACATTTTTAGTAGGAATACAGTGAAGGTCTGTTAGTAAGACCAGTCAAAAGGTATCTAACTATTTTACTCTTTGAATCATACTTGATAGAAAGGGTTGATTGGTTATAAGCAAATGGCTTCATTAGGTCTGCTGATATTGTAATACAGGTCATTTCTATAATGGCCCGTATTACAAGCTAGGCGGGTTGCAAACCAGTCAAATTGTAAACACCGTAACCACAGAGATTTTTAGGCCCAGACTAGGAACTCTTTTCGCTGTATACATGTAACATAAGAAAGAACAGATTTAAAATAGTGAAGGTGTGGGGTTTGTGGTCTAGTTGGTTCTAGTACAGTAACAAATATAATGTTTGTGATGTTAGACCAAGGTGTGGGGTTTGTGTTCTAGTACTGTTTCAAAATGACCAAGGAAAAAAAAGGAAACTTTCAAAACTAGCCTTTTCTTTAGGAAAAACTTATGTTACTAAGGTTTTGATCAAAGCCTTCTCAATACACATTTCTCTATACTTTTCTTAGGTGGAGGCCAGAGCCAGATGGAAGCTAGGAGGAAACTTGTGAAGGAGAATCCAACAAAGACACAGAAACTTGTAAGATTATGAATAGTTTCTTAGGAAATAACTATAATTCTAGAATGTGAATAAGTACTATGGTATTTCATCAATTTATTCCAAGTTTCTGTGGTACATTTTTATAGTTCAAAATACTACTTCAGTGACTCAAAGCTCATGAGCTCGCAATAAATTTTGACACATGGAGACTTCGAATCGAGCTTGATTGGTGACTCGTCAGAAGTTGTACCCTTTGATTTGCCAAAAGTTAGATTTTATCAGGGGAGAAACTCTAGACTTCAGAAGTACTTTGATACACCGAAAATTTTGATGAATTGAAGTTCAGTTCATGGAAATGTATACAGTAACTGTAGTTTCTTATTGCTTTTTAATTTCAGTTACAAAAAGAACAGAAAAAGTCATATTTCAAACAAAAAGAAGAAGAAGAAATCCAGAAAAAGAAAGATGAACAAAGAAAAAAGGTATGCTGGGTTCTAAGTTTTGTTAAGATTGAAAATTCATGAATCACTTTTTAAGGGAGGTGGGATAGTTCAGATTTCACACCTACCGTAGTGCTTGGTACAGTGTCGTCTTTCATCGGCTTTTGCTTCTATACAATATTATCTTATAAACAATTGAAGGAATGTGATGTCATTAAACTGATTTTAGAATGGTTAGATTTAAGACTGATTTCTTTCATAGTTGTGGTTGCTATGGCAACCAGATTGGGGAAAAAAATCCATAAACTCTTCCATTTTTTTAAAGCAAATTAATAAAACTGCCCCTTTGATAAAATGTATAACTATGCGTAGCAAGTGCTTTGCAATAGAGATAGCTAAGATGCACCTTTAAAAAGAAATCTACCAAGGGTGACATTATCAGTAGGGACGACAGAATAGATATTTCATTCAAGACAAAAAACTCTGTTTTACATTTTATGTAATGAAGAAAATATAAAAATATATAACATCTGTGCACAGAGTATCGTCTTGCTAAATTAACCCTATAAAATTCTAAGAATCTTTAAGTAATCAAGTGTGAAAATCAATATAAAAGTTCCTCCTGTAATTGAAGGCATTAGAGAATGAGAGAAGAATAAAGGAAGAAGAAGGAGCTGCTGAACATAGATGGGATAAACAGAGAAAAATGTAAGTGTACATTATTTTGTAGACATGAAGTTTTTTATGATACTACCTATGATTATGTCACAGCAGCTTACCCTATGCACAAATATGCAATTGGTAATTGAATAGAACCTGTGTTTTATATTATATTCAGAAGCACTTGACCAGGCTGTCTGTTTTTATTCATATCTCATGTAGCACCATGTAAGATGAGTCTTGACATTGCATTGTTTGCAGTCATGTTGAAGACTGTCAGATCTGACATCAGTTGCTTTTTGTTCTGTAAGATCCATAAAGTGTTAATACTGAAAAAGAGAAAAAAAATATTATCATTGTATCAAATGTTTTCAATTAGCAAATACTGCAAAAATATAATTAATGTATTTGAGCTATAAATCAGTGAGTGGGATGGATCAGCTGATCTGTACCTCAAACACATGAAAGATAATTAAATTTGATTGAAATAAAGGGCACAAGTGGGAAGCTTGTTCAGGAGGTGTTTGCCACAGGATAAATAGGCTAGAAAGATTATGCAGATTGTTTGTGCATTTGACCTTTTGTGTAATTTACCTAGGGCATTGTGTATTTGACTTTTTTGTGTGGTTTACCTAGGGCACTGTGCATTTGACTTATTTGTGTAATTTACCTAGGGCACTGTGCATTTGACTTATTTGTGTAATTTACCTAGGGCATTGTGCACTTGACTTTTTTGTGTAATTTACCTAGGGCACTGTGCATTTGACTTATTTGTGTAATTTACCTAGGGCATTGTGCACTTGACTTTTTTGTGTAATTTACCTAGGGCATTGTGCACTTGACTTTTTTGTGTAATTTACCTAGGGCATTGTGTATTTGACTTTTTTGTGTGGTTTACCTAGGGCACTGTGCATTTGACTTATTTGTGTAATTTACCTAGGGCATTGTGTATTTGACTTTTTTGTGTGGTTTACCTAGGGAACTGTGCATTTGACTTATTTGTGTAATTTACCTAGGGCATTGTGTATTTGACTTTTTTGTGTGGTTTACCTAGGGCACTGTGCATTTGACTTATTTGTGTAATTTACCTAGGGCATTGTGTATTTGACTTATTTGTGTAATTTACCTAGGGCAATGTGCACTTGACTTATTTGTGTGGTTTACCTAGGGCACTGTGCATTTGACTTATTTGTGTAATTTACCTAGGGCATTGTGTATTTGACTTTTTTGTATGGTTTACCTAGGGCACTGTGCATTTGACTTATTTGTGTGGTTTACCAAGGGCATTGTGTATTTGACTTATTTGTGTAATTTACCTAGGGCACTGTGCATTTGACTTATTTGTGTAATTTACCTTTGGCATTGTGTATTTGACTTATTTGTGTTATTTACCTAGGGCATTGTGCACTTGATTTTTTTGTGTAATTTACCTAGGGCATTGTGTATTTGACTTTTTTGTGTGGTTTACCTAGGGCATTGTGCACTTGACTTTTTTGTGTGGTTTACCTATGGCATTGTGCACTTGTCTTTTTTGTGTGGTTTACCTATGGCATTGTGCACTTGATTTTTTGTGTGGTTTACCTATGGCATTGTGCACTTGACTCTTTTGTGTGGTTTACCTAGGGCATTGTGCACTTGCCTTTTTTGTGTAATTTACCTAGGGCATTGTGCATTTGACTTTTTTGTGTGGTTTACCTAGGGCATTGTGCATTTTACTTTTTTGTGTAATTTACCTTTGGCATTGTGCATTTGACTTTTTGTGTGGTTTACCTATGGCATTGTGCACTTGCGTTTTTTAGGTAATTTACCTTTGGCATTGTGCACTTGACTTTTTTGTGTAATTTTCCTAGGGCATCATGTGCACTTGACTTTTTTGTGTGGTTTACCTAGGGAATTGTGTATTTGACTTTTTTGTGTGGTTTACCTAGGGCATTGTGCACTTCACTTTTTTGTGTGGTTTACCTAAGGCATTGTGCACTTGTCTTTTTTGTTTGGTTTACCTATGGCATTGTGCACTTGACTTTTTTGTGTGGTTTACCTATGGCATTGTGCACTTGACTCTTTTGTATAATTTACCTTTGGCATTGTGCAGTTGATTTTTTTGTGTAATTTACCTAGGGCATCATGTGCACTTGACTTTTTTGTGTGGTTTACCAGGGAATTGTGTATTTGACTTTTTTGTGTGGTTTACCTAGGGCATTGTGCACTTCACTTTTTTGTGTGGTTTACCTATGGCATTGTGCACTTGACTTTTTTGTGTAATTTACCTAGGGCATTGTGCATTTGACATTTTTGTGTGGTTTACCTAGGGCATTGTGCATTTTACTTTTTTGTGTAATTTACCTTTGGCATTGTGTATTTGACTTTTTGTGTGGTTTACCTATGGCATTGTGCACTTGAGTTTTTTGTGTAATTTACCTTGGGCATTGTGCACTTGACTTTTTTGTGTAATTTACCTAGGGCATTGTGCACTTGACTTTTTTGTGTGGTTTACCTAGGGCATTGTGCATTTGACTTTTTTGTGTAATTTACCTTTGGCATTGTGCATTTGACTTTTTTGTGTGATTTTCCTTTGGGCATTGAGCACTTTTTTCTGTGTAATTTTCATAGGGCATTGTGTATTTGACTTTTTTGTGTAATTTACCATTAGACTTTTTAGCTCACCTGAGCACTTTGTGCTGAAGGTGAGCTTTTGTGATTGCCCTTTGTCCATCTTGCATTGTCAACTTTTTATTTTAAACAACATCTGCTCCTAAACAACTAGGTGAAAGATGATAAAACTTTGCAGGAGTGTTCCCTGCATGAAGCTTTACCAAAGTTGTTCAAAGAATTCCATTCCATGAAGAATACTGGTTGCTATGGCAACAAAAATGTAAATTTAGGTCTGAAATTTGGTGTGAAGCATTTAGTGTACCTCTACCGATTTTTTTCAAATAATCCACCTGGCCCGAGTTGTGTTTGAACTCGGGTACCTTTGATTACTAAGCATACACTCTTCCACGTTGCCATAAAAGCTAGCTGATAGGCAAGGGAGTAGAAGTGCTGTATTATACCTCTGCTACATACACCTCCTCCTTCTTAGAATTTGCCCTGAAATTCCTGGAGCACTGAAAGTCTGTGGGACTTTCTTATGGTGCCTTCAAATCTACACTTGTGAGTTATTTACATCGGAAGCCAAATGTAACCCAGAAAAATCCACCTGCCCTGAGCTTGGTTTGAACTTGGGTACCTTCGATTACTAAGCTGACACTCTACCAACATAAAATCTGGCTGATTGGCAAGAAAGTAGAAGTGCCGTATTATAGTACCTCTGCTACATATAGATGAGCAAGTGAAGTTGCGCACCTGGGTTTTTCTGTCTTCCTCCATCCACGGAAAGCAGAGTTATGGTCCCTAGTTTAGCCTAAATAGCTACCAAAAAATTTGTGTCATGCGGTTGTCCAAAACTAATAGACTTACTGTAATGAAACTTCATAAGGGTATAGATCAGCAAATGAAGTTGTGCACCTGTATTTTTTTTGTCTCCCTCCTCACAAGGAGAGCAGAGTTATGACCCTTGATTTAGTGAGGAAAGCTACGAAAAAGTTTGTGTCTTGTGCTGAACCAACAATGTTACACCCAGGGTCATGAAACTTTACATGAATATATACCAGCAGGTATGGTTGTGCACCTGGTGTTTTTCAGTTAATTTACAGATACCTTGACAACCAATGCCCTACCCCTTGCCTTGTGAACTGACAGAATGCAGAATCTTACCTCTATAGGTAATCGAACCTGCAAACTTTGGATCAGGAGCCCAAGGCTACTGTAAAACCACTTCCCCTCCTTTTTTAATTGTGATGAAGTTTGGATAAGGATTGTCTTCTATCTGGTTTTTTTAATTGCAAACTATCTATTTGAGTTGAATTATCATCAGTACTGTTGCCCATATGACCGACATGCTAATAGATCACTGATCTGCCCCTTATACATTGTAAAGCACACAGCTGAAATATTAATGCTTATTGGCATACAGGGGCTAGGCCAAGAAATTTTAAAAGGTGAAAAAGTTTATTAAAAAGAGGATGAATAGGTGTCTCTAGATTATCATTGTATGTTTGACTAGCCTTTATTTGTTGTTTTAAGGACAAATGAGGCTTTTCTAAGAAGAATTGAGAAAAAGAACAGAGGAACAGCAGGAGGTATGGTTTTGCTTAAAAATACTGTTTTTAAATTGGAAAAGCACCTCAAATTGATTTTGGTCATGAACCTTAAGATAAGAATATTTCATCACGCAGAAACTATTTTTATATGCCCGAAGGGGATATATTATGTTATGGTCCAGGGTGTCAATCCGTCTGTCCATCTGTCTGTTAGCAATTTGGTTTCGGGAGGATAACTTGAGTACTCCTTGGCCTACAGTCTTTTACCTTCATATGATTATTGCCTGAATTGAGTGGATAACCCCTATTGATTTTGGAGACAATAGCTCAAAGGTCAAGATCACATAGACCTTAACATTGAAAACCATTTCCACCATGTAACTTGACAATCTTTTCTTAAAGAGACTTCAAACTTTATATCATGATTGCACACATCGAGTGGATGACCTCTATGTATTTTGGTGTCAGTACGTCAAAGGTCAAGGTCACAGTGACCTAAATTTTCAGAATCATTTACACTCTGTAACTCGACAACCATTTGTCTTAGAGACTTCAACATTAATATAATGATCGCACGCATTGATTGAATGACCACAATTGATTTTGGGTTCAGTAGGTCAAAGGTTAAGGTCGCAGTGACCTTTACATTGAAAACCATTTCCGCCGTGAAACTTGACAATCTTTTCTAAAAGAGACTTCAAACTTTATATCACGATTGCACACATTGAGTGGATGACCCCTATACATTTTTGGATCAGTATGTCAAAAGTCAAGGTCACATTGACCTAAATGTTTAGAATCATTTACACTCTGTAACTCAACAACCATTTGTCATATAGATTTCAAAATTCATATAATGGTTTCACACATTGAGTGGATAACCCCAATTGATTTTGGAGACAATAGCTCAAAGGTCAAGGTCACATAGCCCTTAACATTGAAAACCATTTTTGCAATGTAACTTTACAATCATTTCTTAAAGAGACTTCAAACTTTATATCATGATTGCACACATTTAATGGATGACCCTATACATTTTGGGGTCAGTATATGAAAGGTCAAGGTCACAGTGATCTATTTGTTTAGAATCATTTACACTCTTTAACTTGATAAACATTTATCTTAGAAACTTCAAAATTCATGTAATGGTTTCACACATTGAGTGAATAGCCCCTTTTGATTTTGGGGTCAGTAAGTCAAAGGTCAAGGTCACAGTGACCTTAACATTGAAAACCACATCGTCTGTGACCCCCGGTACATATTCCGCACAAGTACATTATGTACCGTGGGATAATTGACTGCTGATTATTCGTTTTCATGAATATTTATTAGCAAAGGGATGTAACTCTTTGTCGAATGAGATGCCGCATTACAAATAGACACTCTTCAGTGTGGAGGGTAGGCATAATGACAAGTTACTTAAAATAGACGTATTTCCCAGGATTTAAACATAGGCGCGGAAAGCAAATTGTAACAAGTAATTTCATTGGCTGAGATTCCGCAAGGGAAATCATACGGAAACCAATGAAAGTAGGTAATGAATTATTCATGAGAACAAAATTTTACCAGCCAATTGTCCCACGGTAGATAAATAGAGTGAAATGGAATGGATCGAACGTGGGTTTCCGACGATGTGAAAACCATTTCCACCGTGTAACTTGACAATCATTTGTTACCTTCTGTTTGTTTTGGAAAGATATTCATTGTAGTTTATTTAGTATAGACTGAAGCTTCAAACAAAATGTAAATGTTTGTAGATCACCTTTTCTACAGCTCTGTTTGTTCATACCAAAAGCTTCTGTATATCTTTCAGCCCAAGCATCTGTAAGCGCCCAGTCTACACAGAATGCATCTAAATCAGAGTCACCTGAAAGATTGCAGCCAGCTGGAGCAGTTGGAACTTCTGTGTGTGCCATTGCCGCAGAAAAATGTCAGAATTTTGAGGCATACGAAGATTTGTATCAGGAGGAAGTTGAGCCTGTCAGTCAGCTGGCAGCCATTTTCCCACAGTATTCTAGAGAAGAGCTCTGTGAAATATTAACTCAAGTTGACTTCTCCATTGATTCTGCAATAGAAATCTTACAGGACTAACATCATTGGAGAGTTGAACGTAATATAAATAAATAGCTGTGATTCATGTATATAGTTCTATTTGTTATAAAGAGTTTTTCAGACTATTGAGATATTTTTCACCTAAAAGATGTACTGGTAAATGCATAAAAAAAAGAAATTCTCTACTTTATTTGTGAGATCTGTTGTATATTTTTAAAAAATGTATTTCTGATTTAAAACATTGACATAGGTTTATTATTAGCTCACTTTAGCACAAGGTGCATTTTGGTGAGCTTTTCTGATCAGCCTCTGTCTGTTGTCTATTGTTGATCATTGTACCTTTTGTGTCAACACGTTGCTTCAAATGATATCTCTTATTCTACCAGAACACTTTTGATGAAACATGGTAGGAATGTTTCTTGCATGAAACTCTGCCAAAATTTTTCAAAGAATTCCATTCCATGTAGAAATCTGGTTGTTATGGCAACTGGAAAAAAACATCTTTTTATCTTAAAGCACAAAACCAAGAGCTATGAAATGTGTTGTGTCACTATCTGATGGACTTTAAACCAAGAGCCTTAAATAATTTTCCTGGGGTCCTTATAAGGCCAGTCAAAGGGATCACATTTTTCATAGAAATAAGACAATTGTTAATTATCTTCCCTAGAAGTGTAAGGCTTAGAGCTATGAAATTAAATATGAAGAATCGTCTTCATGACTCTCCCTAGGTTGTTCACACTTTGGGTTATTTTTGGCTCCACCCAGGATGTCACATTTTTTTATATTGAGCTGTTTAGGGAAAAAATCTTTAAAGCTTTTCTTTTCTGATACCTCAAGGGTTTGAGCTGTGAAAGGTGGTATACCTTTGTTTCAGTTTAGTGCACATCCAGTATAGTTTGTAAAAAATCGACCTGTGACAGCTGCATCAGGAAATAAATTCTTTAGCTCTGTGGCCTAGGACTGTGATTGTTCATACTTAACATGTCTCGGTGGGCAAAAGCTTAAACCTTCATAAGGATGGACTTTTTCTGATGCAGTGCATCTTTCTGCTATGAATGGAAATTCTTAAGTCCTTAAGTTAACATACATGAAACCTTTTTAAAATCTTTTGGCCTTTATTTGAGATTTGATTTGAAGCATTGCATAGTATACCTCTACCTTAACCCTTAACCTGCTGGAACCGAAAGTGATTAGCCTTTGCCACCAGTATAGAGCCAGGCCAGCCTGCACATCCGTGCAGTCTGACCAGGCTCTATACTGTTGGTAGCTCCATTTTTGTATTTTGATATTGAAATCCCTTAAACTTTGAATGGACTGTTCCAATTTCAAAGCTGGGCAAATCCATTACAAAATTTCAGCATGTTCAGGGTTAAACTTTAAAGGTCCAGAAGGTCAAAAGTCTTACAAAGAAGTATAAAGGAAAGCCGAGACAATTGTTTTTGTCATAAACCAAATAGAGCTTTGATATTTATCAAATAAAGGGCAATAACTGTGCAAATACTGAAGATGGAGTTATGATTCTTGAACACTGCACTTCCTCTCATTGTGCTTGACCATTGTCCAGCTTGTTGGTGCAGTTGTACCGAGGTTAGCGTTTCAGGCTAATTAATATTCTGTTGTTGTGTTTAAAGTGTTCTATAACTTTTTACAAAAAAAGAGAAACAAAGAAATTGTGAAATTACAATCCTGTCTGTTGGTAGTGCATTTGTTGTCATTACTGTGTTCTAATAAGGGTATTTGCTTCATATTGAATGGGTTTAAAGAAAAGATGAACTATATTTTGTAATGTCCATGCCTTTGATTTGCATGTCAAAGAACTTCTTCCTTCAGCTTGCTTCATTCCCTGTATATTTTTCATACTGTGATGTTTTTAATTGTTTTCCTGTTACAGTATGTGTAACTGATTCTATAGTAAAACTCATACATACATCTACGTTTAAACTTAAAGATAAGCAGGATGTCGATTTTTGAAAAATGAGCCTTCTCAGAATGAGTAGGGAGTCACTAAGACAAGTTAAATATGTGCTTCTATGCCATGCATGCTTTGAATCCTTAAATAGTTGTTTTTGAAGAAGTGTTACCACATGGCATAATTGTATTGACCAGGACAACAGATGGCTTCGATTTTGTTCAATATATGGAGGCAGAGGAATATGAATCACAATTTTTATACCCCCCAAACTTACCACCGGCTGGTTGGTCAGTAGGTTGGTCGATTGGTTGCAATTTCCTTGTCCGGAGCATAACTTGAAAACTAATGGTTGGAATTCAGTCCAACTTTATACAAAAGTTAAGCACAATGAGAGGAAGTGCAGTATTCACGAATCATAACTCCATCTTCAGTATTTGCACAGTTATTGCCCTTTATTGGTTTTCCTTGTTTGGAGCAAAAGTAATGGTTGGAATTCAGTGCAACTTCATACAATGGTCAAGCACAATAAGAGGAAGTGCATTGTACAAGAGCCATAACTCCAGCTTCACTATATGCAGAGTTATTGCCCTTTATTGGTTTTTCTTGTTTAAAGATAGGTTTATTCATAGCATATTGGTACGTACAAACTCTACTGCTGTTAAACCTGAAAATGTGATTTTTGACCCCTTTAACAATTGTAATGATCTGTATTATGACACTAAATGTGTTTATGTCATGCAAATCAAAGTTGTTGACATATTTTTTTCAAAACCGTTATTTATTGATATTTAAATGTTTCTTAAATTGCAAATTGATAATAATATACATGTAATTTATTAAAGTCCAAAAGAAAAAGTGCTCAGTGTCATTCAGTAACTCATATTCTAGGCTGCTTTATGATAACCATAAATTATTCAAGCGAAAAGTTAAATCTTCTGATATTTTGACCCAAATCTACTACTGAAGGCTGAAAAGGTTCACGTGCATTTATTATGATACAGTGTATTATAAAAAAAGTAAGTGTTGTTAGTAATATTGTTTGTTTATCAACCTTTGCACTTCCGATATTTATTAAGTTGTTAAGTTTTAATAAAGTTCTTTGTTGTGTTTAAGAGCATTATGCTAAATGCATGTCCCTTAAATCTTTGATAGATTTGTATTTTAATAGGATCGAGTATTTATTAGATTGTGATTATTGATTCACGTTGGCTTATTATTATATGTTCTTACTTCAACAGGTGTACCAAACAAATACAAATTTATTTTGAGTAGTCTGTTCATGTAACACCTGTTACTTTAATTGTTTCTTCATAACTTGATAAAAAATGTTGTAACTCAAGATAACATTTGAAACTTTGTGTCTGTTTACAGTTTAGGTAAGTGAAGATACAGTTGTTGATCATAGCAATGGCTTAATATCCATTGATAAGTGTATGTGATAAACTATGTCATTTTGAAATATTTCAATGTATAACAATGTAAAATTATTAAAATACACCTACGTTATCGATTTTTTTTATTTATAAATTACTGATGAAAATTTTGTTTGTTTGTTGTTGTTGTTTTTTTGTTATTTGTTTCATTTTCAGCTTCGTCGTTGCAGTACATGTGAACTATTTGATAAACCTTATGTTACTACTTAAAGTAATACTACTTGTGGTAAAAGGCGTCCTAATTACATAGCAGCCATTGCTGTTAATTTACTGCCTTGGGAATAAACAAGAACGCACGAGCAGACGTATTGGCATCGACGTAAAAAATGGCCGCCGAAATGTTGCGTTATACAGAACTAATATTACGTTTACACAGAAGAAAACTAGAAAGGGGGAAAGAAAGAAATTATAGAACAAGAGCTGTCACTGGGAATTGACATATGCCCCAGAAATGTAGCTTTGAAATGAAACTGGTGTAAATATATAATTGAATATGCCTGTGGAAAAGAGATCAGACAAAAAATAGAGCATGAACTGAAGGTAAATGGTAAAGCAATGTTTTTCTGCTTCAGCTTCTTATATGAAGGTTGAAGGCATAATTATTCAATGAAATAGAAAGCTGTGAGTTTGGCCTTGAATACGAACGATATTGATTTATTCCCAACGCCTACTGATGTTTTATATATAACAAGGCTTGGTGACAAACATTCTGGTTTCAATAAAATCCCCCAAGCGGTTTTGGAGATGTAGATTTGACAGATTTTAATATAGAAGTTATAGTAAAAAATTACTAAGGGCCCATAACACTGCCAAAACTAATCCGACCAGAAACTCCTGACAATATGCACATCTAGGTTTGGTGACAAACATTCCTGTATAGTTTCAATGAAATCCTCCAGTGGTTTTGGAGATGAAGCGTGGACAAGGTTTTAATATAGAAGTTAGAGTGAAAAAATTACTAAGTGCCAATAACTCTGCCAAAAATAATCCGAGCAGAAACTCCTGACAATATGCATAACTAGGCTTGGTGACAAACATTCCTGTGAAGTTTCAATGAAATTCTCCAAGCGGTTTTGGAGATGAAGTCCGGACAAGACTTAAATATAGAAGTTAGAGTAAAAAAATGACAAAGTGCAATAACTCTGCAAAAAATAAATCGAGCGAAATCTCCTGACAAAATGCACAACTAGGCTTGGTGATAAACACTACTGTTAAGTTTCAATAAAATCCCTCAAGCGGTTTTGGAGAAGAAGCGAGGACAAGATTTTAGAGTAAAAAAAATTACTAAGTGCCCATAACTCTGCCAAAAATAGATCGAGCAGAATATCCTGACGATATGCACAACTAGACTTTGTGACAAACATTCCTGTTAAGTTTCAATGAAATTCCTCAAGCGTTTTTGGAGATGAAGCGAGGACAAGATTTTGCAGGGCAGATGAACGACCGGACAGATGCTCCCTTCGGGGGCATAAAAATGGCTTGCGAAAAGAAGACCGGATATTTCATATAACTGTGTCAATCAAGCGTAGATTTCTGCTACTAGTATCTATCGAGCAACCAGGAAATTTGAATCTTGAAAAAATAAAAACAAAACTTCCTTCAAGACGTATAAGGTTCAACTGAGACTGCAACATGAGTCTTGCAAAGAATGAAATAAAGCTGATTCTGGCTTTCTGTCGGTATTATATAAATTGCCTAAACCTCAGGCAATTATTTAACCGAAGTGGAAATTATGGCAAGGCATAGGTCACCACCATACATTACTCTTTGAGTAAAATTGTACTCGTGGGAGTGCAGTGGTAACACCAGGAGTCGCGAGTTCGATCCCCCGTTCCTCCACTAACCTGACTGTCTTTCGCATGACCGAGTTCCCATGTGTCAATACTACACAGTTAGCATAGACAAGAACCGGGGGTGTTTTCTGGAATAGGATGCTATCTGTATCTTACACCACCCCATAACCTAAAATATACTCTTCAGGGGGTGTCGGTCATATGTGCAACCGTTACCGACCTCAAATAAACTCAAATAGATTATATGTATACGCATGGTGCTATTGACGTTTCAATAGATCTTATAATGTTTCGAGTCTGGTTAAAGGACATTGTAAGTTGATCGTTTGAATAGACTATTAATTAAGAAGTAAGGTAGCTGCGGCATCAATGGTTTTATCAACAGATAGATTCAGGGTTAGGTCAGAGTAAAAAATAGTGAGAAAGCTCGTTGAATCAGGCGTCCCGCAAGGTTCCGTCCTCTGGTAGCGTCTATTTTTATTCTACATAAACGATATTCCAGAAGGAATAACAGTGAGGTTATTTGCATACCTGTTACTTCTGAATCAGACACTCAAAGTTTAAGGAAAGATCTTGACAACCTTGCTATATAAGGGAGTATCGTTGGAAAATGTCTTTTAATCCAGAGAAATGCAATGTAATAAAAATTACACGAAACACCATCCTACTATACACTCCACGGGCACATCCACGAATCTGTGAATGTAGCAAAATACCTCGGTGTATACATCTCATCCGATCTCAGATGGACTGAGCATTTCGCAAAGATATGTGCCAAGGCAAATAGTACTCTAGGCTTCTTAAAACGGAATCTAAACACCTCCTCAATATAAGAGCCTAGTTCGACCTGACATTGAATATGCAGCCAACGTAACTGAGTGATATAGAAAAACTTGAAAAAGTACAAAGAAGGGCCGCAAGATATGTAATGCCTAGGCATGGTAATCGATCACGTGTGAATGATATGTCAGACCACCTGGGATGGAAATTATTACAAGGACGTAGTAGGGGCGCAAGACTCACTGAGATATACAAAATAGAACATGAACAAGTAGCTGTTGGTAAACTGGGCGCTTACTTCCAGCAGAGCGGTGCACAAGAGGAATAAATGAACATTCACCACGATGTAACAACGACTACCGTAAAGATTCATTTTTACCGAAAACCATCAGGGACTGGAACCAGTTAACACCAGATATAGGTCACCCTGGATACTTTCAAAGTCCGGGTGTCCTTACACTTACTCTTACTCCTATTATTCATTTTTCTGTTTTTAACTATGCCTGTACACATCTTTATCTTTTATTTCTTAACCTTTTCTGCACATTATACCTGTGTGGCCATACCACGTGGAAAATGATGTCATTTACGCTGTCGCAAGCAGCATTTTTTTGCCTAGATTAGGAGGAGAAAACTGCTGTAAGTATTTTATTTCTAATCAATTTTAATGGTATGTAGCGCATGCGAAGCGGAAAATTATGCATTAAACATTGGCCCTGGTGATTCTTTTGTCAGATGTACAGCATTTTCTATTATTCGGGAAAACTGGTGCGCTTTTCGCAATAGCAAAAATATTTTACGAACTCTATATTTCCCGAATGTTAAGGAAAACTGTACATCTGACAAAAATTAAGACCTTTATGTAGGCATGCTCTATATCTCCTTTTAATTGATTAAGAAATAAAATACAGCAGTTCTCTCTTCCGAATCGAGGCAAAAAATGCTGCTTGCGACAGCCTTAATGTCATCATATAGGCAGGCCCCCTACCACATGGTATGGTCACACTGTATACTCTCCAAGCGTCAAATCGTCAGTATACAACATGTTGACTGTGGACGTTTACAGGCAGAAGCTGAAGACATTTGGGACACAAATAATAATTAACAGCGTCGTCGGTTTTTAAATATATGTAAGTCTCAAATAATAGGATGATCAATATAAAAAGAAAAAAAATGTCGCTTACTTGCAATAAGTGTGCCTTTGCGTCTTAAACAGTGTGACCATACCACGTTGTATATGATGTCATCTAGGCTCTCGCAAACTGCATTTTTTTGCATCGATTCGGAGGAGAAAAACTGTTGTATTTTTTTCATCTTCAATTTTAATGGTACATAGCGCATGCGAAGCAGAATATTATGTCCTACACCTTGGCCCAGATGATTCTTTTGTCAGATTGACAGAATTTTCTAACATTCGGGAAAACTGATGCGCTTTTCGCGGTAGCAAACGTATTGTTACGAACTTTTTATTTCCCGAATGTTAAGAAAAATTGTAAATCTGACAAAAGAATCATTAGGACCGCTTTGCTTGCACTATTTCCCGTTTCAAATTGATGAAGAAATAAAATACAGCAGTTTTCTCTTCCGAATCGAGGCAATAAAGCTGCTTGCGACAGCGTAAATGACATCAAATATGGTATGGCCACACTGTTAAAGTTAAATTTGTGGTCAAAATGAGTTAGATGCGTTACAATCAAGGTAAATACTGAAAACACAATGTTCAGAAATCATCAAATTAAAAGTAACAAAATCTTGTTTTAGTATAAATTGTAGCTGAGTTGTAAATTTATTTTCTGGCTGGGCATGTCATATTATATTCACCTTGACTCAATGGGCGTAAAACTTATTTCACAATCATGATATTTAAGTGATGAGACTGGTTTTGTTTTCTTTGGAGTGCACATCAATACAAATTGAACTGTCCGGGTCACTTAAAAAACTTTCAGGAAGAGGCTTGAACGTGGCATCTGTTTCAAAATCTGTCAATTTTTTTTCACCGTCTGTAGCCTTTCCTCGTATGATCGACGCTCCTTGAGATTAGTTATTTCAGGTTTTAGGAAACAATACAATGTGCAGATAGCGCCAAATTCCAAGGACACTGCTGGTTTGCTTGCCCAAGATATAGCTCCGATACCATGGGACCTCTTCGCTTAATTGAACCTAAGCATGTCATTGAACTTTAGCCAGGAATGTCAACTTTAACGATGAACTCGGTCAGTAACATTTTAATGAAGTACATTTACAAAATTTTAGGTCCGACTCATTCATTAAGTATTTATCCTGTAAGTTTTTAATTATACATTTGTACTTTGAAATGAAACGCGTATTTTTAAGGCAGAAGGTATGATAAAAAAGATATTATTCTTTTTTCGTTTAATTGCTAGGCTATGTTTAAATCATGTCCACATTATTGGCAGGATAAACTGGAAAGTATTTATGAACATGCCATAGATCTACTATATTTCGCGCGGATGCTCATGCCAAATGATTTCAATAAATATTTTCTTTCATTTGTGTGTATGGACAACTTCGTTGCCCTGCTTTTAAGTACACCAGATGGACTAAAACTGTCAGAATTTTTAGATAGTTACAACTCGAGAATTTTAAAAAGATGTCTACCTGGTCATTTATTTCTTTGAAGAAAAACTTATTAAAGCGTGTCAATAAGAAAAAATGGGTTAGTTCTGAATTCGTAGTAATGGAACAAAAACTATGCAAAACTATGATACCAGAAATATCGGAGCGCGGGGTAATTTTTGGAAAGTTGAGAATTCACTAAAATAGGGCTGAGCATTAATTTCTATTCTTCTGCAAGGGAAAAAATCAAAATTTGCCATATAGATACGATCCTGGACCCGTGCTCCTATAGCAAAGGCACACAAACCTTATTTTACCGCCATAAATCATCGTCACAAAGCATAGTCTGGCGCGAAAATAAACTTCAAAATTTATACCAGTGATCTTCTTATACCTTGAGCAGTGTCAAAGAGCAATAAAGCAATAAATACAATGTTGTTCATTGACGAATATTATAATTTCATTAAAATTATACGATCAAAGTCAGCATTTTTAATAAGAATGGACATCCATAATGCATTGGATATTTTTTTTTTAAATAACAATTGTACGGTTGCTGGTAAGCGGGAAACAGTATGTTTCCCGTATACTGTTTTCCGTTTGACTAAAATATTGCCAAGCCAATAGTTTTCCTTGCTTCACCGTGCGGACCGAAACCACAGCTTTTCAAACATCTTTACCACCTTTCCTGCTGTTCTGTTGTGTTGTTTCTGACGGAGAGTCAAGAAAAAGCATTTGAAAAATATCCGTTGTACAAATTTATCTCATTTGCTTTGGGACCTTATATAACTAAGTTGTTCCCAGATTTGCTACATAATTCAGCTTATTTTAATCCAAGTTTTGGTCACAGCGTGATTATAATAGTGTACGTAAGTGACAGCGTACTTTACGAAATTACTGATGTCATCACGTAACGTTTAATGTATGAAAATGCATATAAGTCCTTTGAATAGACCCATTTCGTTCAGTCAGAGCTTTAAACGATTTTCTTTTTATTTCAACAAATGTTTTTTCAACAAATTAGAAAAAAAACTTATAAGGTATTGTGAAGACTTTCCACCTGAATACCAATTAAAAAAGAACTTGAGCTAAATACTCATAGAGCTGACTGTGTATAGTAAACATACCTTAAAGTTCAACGAAAATTTTCCGGTGTGTGCAACAACCTTTGAGCACACCTGTACTAGGGAACAGTTATGCTAAAAATCTTATGGTATTTATTACTGATAGCGGTAACCATATACTTGTTATCATAATAAATTAACTTATAATTTATTTATAGTTTTAATAAAATTTTCCCAAAAAAATCAAGAATTTGTTTTTAAAAGACATTTCTTTGCAACTATTTTCAAATTATTGGTCCCCTGTCACGTGACTTAATCTATTTTTCCATTCGCCATATTGAAATGAAATATTCGGATGGCCTACTTTTCTGGCTAATTTTAAAAATACTATGCCGATCATTTTGAATTCATTTACATTGCATTTGAGTGAGAAGATATTTTATTGAGTTCTCACGTGTAGATTTCTGCACGACAACAAAATACTTATCTGTGCAGTTGAACTGAAAAAGTGGGTGTGAACTTTCGCATGCAAATTACCTCGGAAATTTCAAGAATGCCAGTTAGAAAACAAGGTATGAAAGCTTTATTTTGCCATTTGTTTTGCATAATAAGTGCAAGTTTATTTTCTGCTTTCGTTGTGTGCATGTAATCTGATTAGTTTGTTTAATATACTGAACTTTTTCGGTTAATTCACAAGTTTGTCGCTTCGTCCTCTGATATTTTCGTACTCAGTGGATGCAAAGTTTGACAGAAGATAAGGAAGCTTGTATGAAGCTACTCAAGAAATAGATCTATCTTTCATGGTCAAAAATTGAGGGAATTATTACAAATATGAAAAAAGTATTATTTAGATGCAATAATGTAATTTAAGATCTGTTACTGAACATTATAATTAATCAGAGACATGTATATATAGCAGCCATCACTATTCTTGCGTTTCACTGTTCTCATGGTATGACATTCGCGAAATGGGCAGTGTTTACAAACAAAGTTGGTGACCCACGTTTACTCACATGAAGATTAAACACTCTTACATGCAATCATGAGCAGTTTCTTGGGAAGTTTTAGTCCTTACTTTAAAAAAATCCCATTATGATGTGTTCATTTACCAGAGGAGTAAATTTTGTGACAAGTGTTCATTTAGTTTGGTATTAATTTTGATGTTGCATAACAATTTATGTTTTTTTTTCTGGTAATGTTTAATCATTCCTGTTAGTGAACCATTGACAGACTATAAACATTAACTGCAGTATAGTCAGTATTGACTTTTGGCAGTAATACAGTACACGCAGCGCAGACTTTGACGTTGTTAACATTGTCGCCGGGGCAGGTATCGTCTCCGGGCGGCCAGTCGCTGTGGACTGAACACCCGAAATTTCAGGTGTGCCGCGACAACCGCTAAGGGGTATGATCACCGCGTGTCGCGGTGAAAGAACGCCGCGCGTCCCCACGATGTTCTGACTTGGAGATTACTGCATTTGAACATACTAAGCGTACAGTACATGTACGTGGTTTTCTTTTTACTCATTCTTATTTTACTTACATGTATTTTGTGGCTAACTTCAGTTGGTCAAATTAAAACCAAATTTCAAGTACAGTACATATGCCGGGTAGGTTTATTGTGTACTTTCTTTTTTGGAATTTTTGAAAAACGCTTGTTACTATAATATATTATAGCAATAATTTTTTCCAAGCGCCTAGACGATACAGATGTCGAAAGAAGTTAAACATGTGTTGACCTAAAAACACAGACAATTCATTTTCTAAAAATATGATCAGCTGTTTCTGGAAGCAACTGCTTTGAATGGTCATTCTTTGCGTAAACAATAAGGAGCGTTCGTACATAAATGCATCATAATTAGAGTGGATTTGTTCGAATTTTGACAGTTTAAATTAGATCTATAAACTTTTTCGCAGTTTGATGATCGTTAGTAATTTATTTGGGAGTGGATTAACGCAAGCGTGGCACCGATTGAAGACTTGAAAATATATTATTTGCAGCAATTAAAGTTAACAAGATGGAATGTAGGTTTGTAAATCTATTCATAATCGGCTGTGTTACCCTCAATCATACAACCAAACATCGAACGTCAACAAATAAAAGCTTAACCGGATGGGGTATTAAAAAGAAAAAGAAACAACTTCAACTGGTAATAATTACGTGTTTTTTGTAATTCATCTGAAAAAAAAATAGGGGAAAGTAAAATTGTGTTGCAACTTCGTTTTTTCGGACACCGCAAACCCCTGCGACCCGAGGCCGCGCCATGACGGCTGCGCTGACAAACGCGTTTTATACGAATGAACACTCGATGCGGTGGTCATTTTGGTCTTCAACGCGGACAGTAAAATCGCGGGGACGGGTGTTCGTTGTCAAAGTCCGCGCTGCGTGCACTGTAAGTTGAAGTTGAAGATATAATGTTCTAGAACCTGTTGTCCTATTTACTGCAAGATTAGTGATATGACATTATTCAACAATATGGCTGTAGTGATTTTTTTACCCAAATTTTGACACCGAATATTGGCCTTTTCACAAAAAATGCTAAAATATCACAAAAAATATGAAGAAAATTCACAATTCTTCTCAACAATTTGATTTCAGTTTGTTAATTCATGAAATCGATGTAAAAACTCTTAAAAGTCGGGCAAAACTTTGAAGAATTTAGCCAAAAATAATTGCCGATCGGAGACTGCGAATTCATCGTACAGAAAAACTGTATGACGGCTTTCATTGTTAACTTCCAGTCAAGTAGACGCTCAAGCCCGTACATAAAGCGCTCAGTTACATGTAGCAGGATTATCATTAAAATGGAATTTTTCACAATTTTGAACCTTAACGTGTTTAAAAATACACAATAGAAAAGGCATGGGCAGTTTCACAAAAAATTGAAAAAAATCACTGGGCTGCCCACTGTGATTAATTTTTCACATGAATGATTTTCTCGACATATTTAAATGACATTTTTACACATCCTGTGATGAAAAAAGGGATGCAATACTTTGATGATTACAAAAATGCTGATGTTTATTGTATTTTTTAAAATTAATAGTTAGCTAAGCATTAAGTGCAGTGAGAATACAGATGAATGGTGTATATATATATAAATTGGCCATGTATAGGTCGCAGCCGTGTATAAGACGCAGTAGAAAAATAGTCAAAGAATCGGGGGAAAAAAAAGTTTTTTTCGTATATAACACGCACCCAAAAAAGACAAATCCATGCAAAACATTTCATATCAGCTGCCATTTTGTCATACATTTTAATTATGTTACCATGAAAACTGCTATTCGAGAGTAAATTCAGTAATTGCCGTTCTATAGTTGAATATTAAATAGTGATGTAAAATCGGTTATCAAGCAGAATCGATAATCAAATTGAATCGGACAGGTCATTTCGATTCACAATCGGAAAATAATCGAAAGTTAGGCATTTTCGTAACATTTGTGCTTACAGCCTTGCATGACAGGGTTATAAAGTACAGTTCATTATGTATTTGAATAAAATTCTTCTTAGTCATAAAGGAAAGACATAAATAGTGAAAAGTCTGGACAAAAACTATGTTTTAAAACCTGTTAATTTGTCAGTTATTGTTTTTTCTTAACGACATATGCAGCTAAAAAGATAACAATCATTACAATGCTAGTTACAATTGGGAAAACAGGGAAATAAACCCATGTATATCATTATATGTCTGTAGACTGTAAGAATAAAAGTACAATGTTGTTGTTTAAAAAATTTAAACACAAATATGTTTAAACTTGCTCTTTAATGAAAAAATAGCAATTAAGTCAAATATCATATTTTTATGAACTTAAAATATTTTGTAAGAAAATAAAAGATAACAAAAACATTTTGATTTTGATTTGTATCATATATCAATGCATAAACAAAACAAGACTTAACAAGTGAGAAACATATTGATTATTTTTCTAGAAATATGATAGTTTATGTCTAAGCCTAGAGCAAAATGAAGTTGTTGGATGTAAAATAGCCTAGTAAAATTCTAAATAGAAATGTGTCCAACAACTTCATTTTGCTCTAGATTATTGCGCCAATACCTTTATTCTATATATTTGGATTAAATATTCTGTTTCTGGCATTTATATTTTGACAATTCTTTGACACACAATATTTTTCTTTCTGTTTATGTCAAATATTATTCTCAATAAACAAACAAGGTTTAAAAGAAATATCTTTATTTCTTTTCTAGAAATATGATTTTTTTATGACAAAAGCCTGATTGGGCATTTTCACCAGCCTGTTAAAATACATAAAGATTTATCAATATTTTTTCTGTGGAAAATATACTTTTCTGGAAAATACTTTTCAATGGCTGAGAAGGACTCTGAAAAACACGATGGAAACGAAATTTATCCATATCCCGGCTCTCCAAGATCGTCAGTTTGGAAGTTTTTTGGGTTTAGAAAGAAGCAGGATGTCTAGCAAAATACAGCGTAGGTAAAGAATTATTTTAACCTTTGTTTGCATACGACTTTTTGCACAATTTGCAGATCACTTCTTGCATGTTTAGGTTCTGTTTCGAAGGAGGACCTTCCTGCTCCTTTCTACACCCAAAAAACTTCCAAACTGACGATCTTGGAGAGCCGGGATATGGATAAATTTCGTTCCATCGTGTTTTTCAGAGTTCTTCTCCGCCATTTTGAATGGGAAATGTTAAGTAAGTGAAAGGAAGAAAACTACCACAAAGAGGATTAATAACAAACAAGTATCTACCAAAAAGAAATGATAATCGATTATTTTACATTCACTATCGATAGTCGGCGACCTCGGACCAACTCGACGATTAATCGAGTCAACTCGATGACCGTTTCATCACTAATATTAAATGACAAAAAGGGTAACAAGACAATTCAATATTTTTTTCATACTGACAATATGAGAGGCATACTTTTGGTGAAGCCCTAAAAGAGCTTACTAGGAAACCCGGTATAAAGACAATTTGAAAGGTTTCTCACTAGATAATTGTGTAGCCCTGAAAAGGGCTGACCAGGAAACCCGGTTGTATGTTTGCTGCTGTCGCCTATAAGTTATTCCCTCAGATCGTTCAGTTGAAGGGCGTCCTCGTCAAACCCTTCGAAATCAGTATCGCTGTCCGACCCGTACAAAATACGATACGGTGTGAGTAGCTTTAAGCCCAATAATCATAACGCAGTAATTTCCCTTTATTTCTATTCCTCCATTTATACAATTTTCATGTAAACATGAACAACTGATGGAATTTTGGAATCAGTTTACTTGTTTTGAGACATAAGGTAAAGTATAATTATTATTTACGGCTTGAATATAGTATATTCTTGCCTATCTAAGCCTTTTAGAGCAAAATTTACTTATTTTATGCCATAATCGGTCATTCGGCCTTTGAGAAAAAATCCACTTGATCGCCAATACTGTGTATAGGATGCACATGGCCTAGAAACAGAATTTTTGAGTAAAAAATTACAGTATGTCTCTGAGTTAATGTAATCAGTGCATTGTTCTGATCATGCACCTATAACTACTGGGACCAGGGTTGGATTCCTGCCATATGATGTATGTGAGATGACATATGGTCAGTTAATTTGTCAGCACTGGTGGGTTTTTATCTGGGCTCTCAGGTTTCCAGCCAAAACACAAATTTAAAAGTATTGAGCTTATTTAAGTTTGTTCACCTTCTCCGTCTTAAAGGTTGAACAACTAAAAAAATAAAATATCAGATCTTTAAAAGCAGTTCAACTCTTCAAGCCTTAAATGAAATAGGCTAATTATTCATGAATTCTTTAACATGTGAACTTACTATAGAACCTGGTGTAGAACTTACCTTACACATGTAGGGAATAATCTAGAGCTTGTTAGCGGGGCGCGGCGCCACGCCCCTTTTTGCTGGCGCCCCTTTGCCCGATGCTGAGCACCATGCTGCCCCTCCTCCATTGCCCTTATGCCCTTTAAGGAGCGGTCATTCACCTTTTGCATTGGCCTAGTTTAATTATGTCCGCCCACTACTTATTAATTTGTTAAATTGATTGATATGTGATTGATCTGCACACGCCTAATCATGTGCGTTGCCTGATTGTTTGTTTATTCAGATGACACCAGTCAACCAATTACATGTAACACTGTGTGATGTACAGGGATTAAGCAAACTAATTTTATTACTAAAATTATGGTCGTTGTGAAGATTAAGTGGGACAGGTGTTAAAACATCTTCAGTAAGAAAATGTCAGTACTGGACATATCATTAAAACTCTAATTGGTGTTACGAGTAAATCAAGAAAAAATTATAAAATAATTATATGTTTTAGTTAGAAATATGAAATTTTCTGATCACCTTTTCACTGCAAATAAACATGTATGAATGTAACAAAAATGCCGTCAGAAAAATGTAAAATGGCCGAATTGGCCCCAGAATGTGAAAAAATGGAATGCTTCATGATCAGAGTAGGACTCTCATGAGCGGACGACCTGGGCGAAATCGTCGCTAAAAACTCCCTGACTTCGCCTTTATTTGTTTCATTTCTCGGATTAATTTGTAAGAAAAGTCAAGTACATTTAGCAAATTCAAGAAAAAAAATTCAGCAAATATTTAGTTCATTAACATGAAGTAGCTAGTGAAAATCTCGGATAAATTCTGTTTGTCATATATTTCCGCGACCCCGTCATATTTTAATATTAATAGAATACAGTGTTTTGGAGACTCTTTATATGGCAAACTTGCAACATTCAATTAATTGATTTAGATAAGTGGTCATGATTTTATTATTAGTGCCAGTTTTTCATTAGAAAAGTTTCCTATTCTCTAAGAATTGAATATGTGTGTTTAAGGATATAGTAACAGTAATTATTTTTGGCAGATCTTCAGTGTCTGAACATTCTCACTAAATAATGAAGTAAAACAATTTATATCAGTATGAAAAATAAAAAAAATTATAGAATAATCTCTTTCTTTTTGTTAAATACAGCACAAAAACTATACTAGTACCTGGAAATATGCAGAAATAACAATGCTTTCAAGTCAGAACGTGCGCAATAATGTGCTGCCACTACACCTTAGCACCCTGCCCTAATTTTGCAGCACCCTGCCCTTTTTGGGGGTCCTTACACATGCTAAAGAGTTTTTATGTCTTACTGTTAGCAGTATATTTCGCCTGTTAACATTTTTTCACTTGGGCTAAAATCATGTTAAATCCTAGTCACAGTAATTATTTCAAATGGTTTAAAAATTCACTTTGCAGTATTACTCTGATTTCCTTCCATGAAATGAAAATAAAAAGATGAAACATAGTGGAATTTTATGATTATTATCTTTTTATGAAATTTTATGATTATTATATATTCAGTTTCTAGCCTACATTCAAAATTCAGAATAAGGGAAAAAATATAACCAAGATCTTTGTTCATATACCTCCACCTTATTCATGTCAAAGAAGCATGTTAACTTTATGAAATTACAGTTTCTGATGCTAATTTCTGTTTAAAACAGATGTGTAACCAATGGACAGTGTATCAATGCAGTGTTTGCTAAAATGTCTAACTGTTTCAGTGTTAAGTCATTGTATGTAAATAAGGGTTTTAGTAAAGTTTAGCCATCATATTATGTTTCATAGTAGAATATAACAAACATTTAGAAAACTTCAAACAGTGTTATTGGCAAACATTGATGTTGCAAGTAAGCTAACAACTAAACTATACTGCATTAACTAGAACTAAACTGCATGAACTAGAACTAAACTGCATGAATTTAAAAGGAGTAATGAATCATAAGAATAAAATGCTTAATGTCTTTCTCTAAATACCTAAAATTATAATCATTTAATGCTTAAACTTTTCAGGTAGTAGAAGTTTACAGGCTTGCCCTAAAAAAATGCAGCAAATTAAAAAAAAAACATGCCACATTGGATGGTGCAAGATTATATGGCCCTTTTTTTTGGAAAACATAAAAGATCAGTTTGTAGTGCTCGCCAGGGAGTAGATAGGGTTAAATTCCAGGTACTCCCACATGTATTTGTGTGGGTCTTGGTGAATGGGGTGGGGTCAGGCTAGTACTCCCATTCAAGTTCAGCATCACTTTTAGGTCATTTAAGACTTCCTTTTTTCAAAATTGAACTACTCCCGTGAGGATGGGAGTATGCCTGGCTACCTGCCTGCTCACTGATTTATTGGAACTTAGTCTAAGACCCAGTCATTTTGTGTAGAAGAGTTGTTGGAAATCAAATCTGCAGACCAAGATGATCATTTAATAGGCTAATAGCATTCCTAGCTTGAATTTGACAAAAGCTGTTGTCCAGCACGTTTTAAAGTTACATCGATTTTGATGGTCAAGAATCTGCTGAGGTTATTATTTGATAATTGGTTGATATCTCCAGCAGGGTACTTGTGAGATTAAAGTGAAGTGTTTCAGACAAGGTCTATGTTTTACCTGAAAATTCATTAAGGATGAAATGTTTGGTCGTCTTTTAGCACCTTGTTTCAAATAAACAACATGTCCGAAATAACAGAGTGGTGGAAATATGTTGTAAGTATATAGTAAAAGTAAAATCTTTAAACAGGCTGATCTTAGAAGAAATTCCCTACCGATTCATGAAAGTCCCAGCTACTCTGTTTGTTTGTTTTCCAGTTTCAAAGAGTCAATTTTCTTTGCATGTGAAACTACATGTACATGATCGTATCTGAAATTGAAATAAAATAAAGAGTAAGACAAGTTTTACCTCCCTACCCATCTCTAAAAGTTTGGGTCAGGAAACTCTTAAGATTTTTTAAGGTCAGCCTCAGTTACAACAGTTGTCTTTTTATTAAGTCCCAGATCAAAGTTAGTTGAAGTTCTTCTGAATTTACTTAAATAATATGCTTAAGGATGATTTCATTATTTAGAGCTGATATCTAAATGTTTATGTAACGGTACATGTGTATTAAAAACAAGACAGTTACCTGTACATGTGTATTATTGTTTTGTTTTCTGATTGACTGCCATGATTACATGTATGTATGCAAGGGCACACATTATTTTAGGGATTTTTTGTAAAGTTTCAGGAAACGTTAATATGTTAGCGACATTTTCAACTAAAATTAAGTCAGAAATTTTGCATGATGTTACAAAATGATTAACTTTGTCTTAAAATACTGTTAGATAAGACAGTGAGTGTATCCATGTATTATTAAAACTATGAATTCTGCATTTTAATGCATGTAATTAAATTGAATTATCCAAATATGAAGAGATCTCATCCATTCATGCAATATTTCTACCTTGAACAGAAAAAGTACATTGGTTTAGTAGCCTTTAATGCCCTCTGTTAGTCAGAGACACAATCAATCCTCAATGAGAAACACAAATATTCATGGTTTGTAATGGTACTCAAACCCATGACCATCAGTTTGTGAGAGGTTAAGTGATTTGAAGTTGCCAACAAACTACTGACATGGACGCTGGTCAGAAATAGTAGAAATGGCATGAAATGTTTCTGATTATGATGTACATGTTTACAGGTAAAATTAAAGATCCAGTAATATGGTTTTAAATTTGAAAAACAAGGATTTTACATTTTCTTGGAAACTCATTTTGTACTTTTTTGAACCATCACACTAAATTTATTTTATTACTTTTCAGATGCCCACCGGGCTCTTGAACTGTTAGAGGACTACCACACCCGGCTGAACAAGCCCCAGGACAAACCCCTCAAGAATGCCATTGAAAGGGTCATTAGGATATTTAAGAGCAGGCTGTTCCAAGCATTATTAGGTAAGTACTTTCAGCTGAATTTCCTTACTTGAATGTGTCAGATATTACACATGAACTAGTCACAACATTTAGAAGAGAATGTAGATATGAATGAGCAGATCATATTCTTCACCAAAAAGTTATTTCCTGGAAAACAGTAGATTTGTTTTGCTCTTGTCAAGATCAAACACGAATTAATGAATCGTTAAATTTTGCTCAGTGGAGTAATACTTTGCAATTTTAAATCGTATTTCCTAATGGAAGAAGCTGGTACAGTATGCTACCTTCTGTAATACAGAAAATAACGACCCATTTTTTTCTGCAGGCATCGGCCTTCTGGGAAATTTAAGACAATAATTAGTATAGTCTGTCAGACACAACACAGTGTGTCCCTCGTATGAGCTGAACGTTAATTATTATAAAAACTGTACAGCCATATTTTTCTGCCGGATACTGATAGAAAGATGATGAAACACATGAGGTGAATTAGTTAGTATTGGTAATAAAGACTGCTGGACCAGTAGCTTTGTGGCTTTGCCATAAAAGGATTACAAAGGTTCTGCTCATATCTGTAAACTGGATCTTTTTGGTCACTAACAATTTCAGAAATATGATTTATTCAAGTAAGAAGATTGATTGGTAAAAGTTCTTTCTGTTAGGTGTATCCTTGATATATTTCATGTACTTTTTTGTAATTTTGACCCTGATTTTGTTATAGGGATGTTGTTACTTGTGGTGAAGTGAATGAAAGGTTACTCATTAGTTTGAAGATGAAACATATGATGTTGAAGTAGCTATCAAACCAAACTGAAAGGAGTTCATTTTTTGCTGTAGAAGGAAATCTGTACAGATCTTCTGTTGGGACAGATACAGATATTTGTTGGCTTCATTGGCTCAGTGATTTTTGCAATCTCCTGTAGTTCAGTAGGCCCCGCATTCAAATCTAAGCAGAATCTCATGGTCTGTAAAGTGCGGTTAGGATAATCCAAATGTTGTCCATCTTCAAAGTGCTGAATGCATACCAGCATCAAACTCCAGGCATGTCTTAATTACTCTAAAATGATTGGTTTCATTATGAATGTTGCTTTCATAGTAGGAAGGTTGGGGTGAGAGTGAGAAATGTGTTCTTAAATGCTTCTGGGTTGTTTGTCCTAAATTTACACAAAAAATACATGTTTGACTTTAGTGTAGACAGTTTTGTTTTTACATCAGTAGACAGTTTTGTTTTTACATCACAAGTTCCAGCCTACGATAGATGTGACTGAGTTCTCCAGCAGACGCCTTGTCTGATGTTGACAAAATGGCAGTTTCATTCCAGGGAAAATATTTAATTGAAATTAATGATGGCTCGAAAGAAGGTCTCTAAAATTTGTTCTTTTTCCAGACTTTTTCCAACATGCCCACTTCATTAAACAGGGTAGAAGATGTATAACAGTAAAAAATGTATGACAGTAGAACATGTAAAACAGTAGAACATGTAAAACAGTAAAAACATGTAAAACAGTAAAACATGTAAAACAGGGTAAGACAGTAAAACAGGGTAAGTGCAAAGAAAAATCTGTACTAGTATACCTGTGATGCTGAAGTTCCAAAACAATCCTTTATATAAACATACATGTAGTGAATGGCTCTTGTATCATTATAGGTATACTGTGTACAAGATAGAGTCTTCCAGGTCAAGATTTAGCAATGCCATGATAGTGTGTCATATGTGGATCATTTCTACATATCTTTTGATGTCTCTCTGCTTCACCCTGTTGTATAAAGTTGAAAAAACCTGCTGACAATATGATTTTTTTTAGGCAAGTGTAAACAGGAGACAATCTACCTGCTAGAAAATGCCTAAGTTAAACTACAAGTACCTTCTGTCATGATAAAATATGTTACTTAAAAAATCATTTGAATAATGTTAGAATACAGATAACATGTAATATTTATTTAAGCTGCAAGTACCTGATAAGTTCATGTTGCGGCCACTTTATTTCGTTTTATGATTTGGGTTATCTTTATATTTTTACAATTTTCTTGCATTAACCAAAAAAACAAAATCACTTGAACATAGTTTATTGTATGACGGAAGTCATGAATTAAGAAGAATTCATGCTGATCGAAGGCAGATAAACCAGTTACAAAGCTGATTTGGTTGTTAAAAATTTTCTACTCAGTGGAAATATTTATCAGTTTTACTGGACTTTTTTACCCGACTTCACATGTTTTCATATTACAGAAGATGTCCATGTTTTATCATTTCAAAACCCATTGCTACATTGTATAATGGACCAGTTGCTCTGTTAAAGTGGGATTAAGCTGATCTATAATTCCAAAGATGCGAATAAACCAATACACAAAGAGTTAAAATTTATACAAATTAACAAATTCTTGACAAGTATGTTACTAGATAAAACGTGCGTTTTCATAAAATCTTGACTAATGACAGATTTCTTTGCGTTAAAGATATAATGTTGACAGAATGTTTACATTAAGGTTTGCAAAGGTAAGGGACCGACTTTTTGACCATGTTAAGCAGTCCTTGATAGTCTTCAGGTACATGTGAAACACTTTGTCATTAGCGTCATTCTAGTACAGTGATGTCTCATTAATCCGGACACTATTGTTCCCAGTAAAATTTCGGGATTAATGCATTTTCCGGAGTAATGAATCGGACCCCCACAATGCAGGTTTTAAGAAAACAAGAAACACAACTAGATCTAGACATGTTTTATATAGACTGTTAAATAATTGTTTTTTTCTTCTTTTGATTTAACTCTAATTCTTAAAAAGCAAATACATACAAGAAAATAAAACATACTGAAATGTCATAGTATTGTAAAGCACTTCTAATATAAAATGATTCTGTATTTTGTTTTTCAAAAACCTTCTGTGATATGTTATCTCTCTAAGCCTTTTGTATTATTTTGGCGCCTAAAGATTAAAAAAGTCTATGAGTTTTTTTTCTGTTTACTTTCCCGACATTTTCGTTCTGTAAGTACATCGTCAATTTTTTCCATGAAAAGTCAAGATCTTCCGATGATCAGATTATCACGAGTAATAATTATGTCATTATTGTTATTATGTCAATTAAACATCAAAAGAGTAAATATCCTAACTGTCAGAACCAATTATCAACTGCAAGGCCGCTTAATCTGTCAATTGTATAAACAAACCAATAAACTTGTTCACACGTCCCGCGGCGATAAGAAGCCGCATCGGCCACTCAGATTTTGGTTGGTTCCCATCCGGATTAACGGATCATTTGCATAGACAAAGATACGTTTGGTTCCCAAAAACGTTTTCCGGTTCCGGAACGCGGATTTCCGGAGTAACGAGCAATAATAACGTTATGGAAATTCGTTCCCACTTATTTTCGTCCGGACAGCGAATTTTCCGGATTAATGACTTCCGGATTAACGAGACATCACTGTACACTTAAGGAAAGGCTTCAGAAGTTATCACAAATTTTCATATATATTCACTCTAAGAATTTTTGTTGAAGTATTGTCTCCATAGATTGAAAGTTCTGGCTGCAGATGTAAACCCTGAGGGTTGTGGGTTCCACGTCTGTCAGAGCTGATGCACAAAGGCATGACCCCTGAGCTTGTGAGTGGTTTGGTTAAAGTCAGCGTAGGGTCCTTACTCTACTTCGAAGGAGGGGTACGCAGCTCTCGGATGAGGGAGTTAAAATTTTGCATTGTTTATGTCTGAGAGAGTAATTTTTAAAACGTACGTCTCAGACTTTTTACCAACATTCCCATATAATTAGATTCTCCTTTTCATTCACAAGTGACAGAACATCAAATAGATAAATGTGCAGCTTTGTTGTCAACAGAAATTTACCCAAAAAGAATGTATGTCTTTGTTCTGGGACCAGTCTATCAAGAAAGAAATGTGCATTTTCTACTATCAACCAGGAAAAACAGATTCTTCATTACCCTAATTCTAACATAGGGAGCCAGCTAGTTGTTCAGTTTGATTTCCAGCATAAATTATTTATTTATTTACAAAAAAAGATTATATATATTCTCAAACAAAAGAAAGAAAGACTTCAAATTTTGGGAATGGACCAGGTATTGATCCAGACTTATTGTCAATAAAAAAGGACCCGTTACATAAATGGAAACTGGGTCTGTAATATTTGCATGCACAATTCATATTTCATATTTAGTCAGAATGGCATTGTGATGATAAAAAAATCCATTTCAGACAGAGATTTACCTACTGAATTTCACATTTTTATTATTCTTATTTTTTTCTTTTTGAGGGTGTGGAGGGAGGGGTGGATTTTTATATTTCAGGGGGAAAAAGTAACTCCTTTATGGGGGAGTGCAGCTTTAATATATATTCGGCTGAAAAAATGGCAGATCAAAGGCCCCTTTGACCAGTTTCTAGAAGACTGATTGAAATAACCAGTATAGACAGTTATATAGTGTTGCTTTTCTGTATGAGAGAGCATTGTTATTGAATTTTATGTTATATCATGTATGATGTCCCTTGTCATCTTCGGGAGATACTGGGCCGCTTTTGGCAAATACAAAAAACTTGTTATCCTGTAGCAGACTTTGTTGTAAGCACTCAAGAAAACAAGAAATCACTTAATGGATATTATCAAAAGTGTCCCAAATATATTTGGCGACTGTCCTACATTGTTAAGACTTTCTTGACAGTTGCTCTTGTCCAAAAAATCAATTATCATGCTTTATTCCATTGAAAACAAATAGCAAATGACTGATTTCCTCTGCTGAACAATAATAATACTGGCTTAAAGCAGCATCAAATATTGGGATTATATGTTATTTTCCGGTAATAAAGTACATAATATTTTGCCAATGCCATTATCACAGTGATCTCCGTATATTTACAGTGTCAGATGCAATTGATTAGGGATAGCTTTGTTATGACAGAAAATCGAGGGTCAAATTTGAAACCTACAGAATTTCACTGTTTCTGACAGGAAGAAAAAAAGGACAGCCTTTTCTTGTTGCTATGATAAATTAGGGAAGAATCTGAAGACCCTGATTATGAAGATACTTATTTCTTTGAGATACAAACAGTTTTGCTCTGCTGACAAGCTTCATATGAAAAGTCTTTAAAGAGTTTTTGTTCAGATAATTTTATTCAGTTAAATTTTCTCCCTCTATATTTTGATAATGAAACTTATGATGAAATGTTATGTTCATACTGTGTCATGAGAAAAATGAAAAAAAAAGCTGCTATTTGCAACAATGTAATTGTAGAAAAGGTCAGGGTCATTGTTGACTGTCAAATGATAATGTCTCATATGAAATGAGGTCCTACTGTTACCTTCATACTTGTCTTGAAGCATGTGTACACCCGTCTGTCTGGCTATCTAAGTTTCTTGTACATTAGGGACAGTCATCTTTAAATAATTTTCCTCATTAGAGAGATGAACTAACTGACATTGCAGATGGTATAAACCATAACATTTTGAAAAAGCTGTAATATGTGTTCATTTTGTTATTTAAAGAAATTTATGGATTATTCACACCCAAATTCTGCAAAGGAAGAAAAAAAAACCATTGCAAATGCAACACTGTTTATAGTATTAATGGTATGAAATAACTACAGGTAGCTTTGGGAAAAAGTTTACTAATTCAGGTATTAATTAGCCTTAATGTTATGGTTTATATCAAGAAAATGAATGAATAACATAAGTATTATTTTGAGAAACATATCCCACAGGAAAAATATAAAATACTCAGCAATGATTCAAACATGTGTAGAATTTGGTAATTGAATGAAACAAATTGGTCACAGTTTACCCCGACTGACTTCAAAGAGCACAAGGTTGCAAAACAAGCTTTAGATGTCGAAATCCGCTTCATATAAATGATTCGGTAAGCTCAGTCTTTGGGTTAACTAAGTTTCATTTTAGAAAATGTTCATAAAACTTTCCAAGGTAAGTAATTTGTGTAATCATATTTGACTTTACCTATCTGTTGCCATCGTTACTGCTGTACCAGCCAGACTGTAGTATTTTCAGTGGTCAAACATTTCTACAGCATTTCAGCTGGGACTTAAATAATAAAAGCCCATCAGTATATTTACTCTATTTTGATAGGAATCTAATGATTCAGATGGCGGTTACAAGATTTCAAGGTATCTATTGATTCAGATGGCTGTAAAAAAGATCATGATGGTCTAATGGAAGATGGTGTGGCATTTAGCTGCGAGTACAGTAATGTCATTGGAAACATCTGTGCAGTCCATTAAATCAGCCTCCAAAACATTCATTGTGCAATTGTTTTTTACTGCTTAATTGTGAAATTTTATAATTTGATGCATTTATTTGCAAGATTGGTTACAGTAATAGGCAAGCATCAGGCCTATCATATTGATCCTCATGTCGTTGATACGACAGATTTGAAAATTGAGCTTACGATTCAAGCATTCATATTCCGGTCACAGTATGCAGAAAGTATTCAGTTAATTGTAATTAATTCCTGCATACTAGAGTATCCGAGATCTCCCAGGACAGTCATTATGATTGGTGAATAGTTACACTTCATGTAGAATCAATCATTTTTGTTTGTTCATTAAATAACGTGACACTCATGATTGATAAAAAATCTCTTAATTAATGCTGTGTCTTTTTACTGTGGAATTTCAGAATATCGATCAGTGAAATGGAACATGTATATGTTAATTATTAATCTTAAAAAAAAAGAAAAATTAATAGTCGTTTTATTGCTTAGAAATCAGAGCTGCAAAATTAAAGAGCTCTCAGAAATGTTCTTGCATGTAAGATGTATATGACGGCAAATAAAATTAGAACTGTCCCATTGACATATGATGACACAGAGTTGGTTGCCTGACAAAATCTCTCGACAGTGTAATTATGACTCTTGTAAGCTTTTACTCTAACAAGTAACAGTAAATACAAACTAACATGGATATTGATGTAAAACAATTCCTGGCAGGTAGAGATACATGTATTATGTATTTTGAAATGTAGAATTAAATTCGATCAGTGTACACAGTCGTTAATTTTTTGTGTGCTAGACTTTAGTTTTTATTGTTTGTCAGTTTGTGTAGTTTCACTTTTTAACTTCGGTTGATTATAAAATTACGAAAAAGTCTGAATATATATGCTGACTGTACTAACAGCGTAGATTTTATTGAGTGTGTAACATTGTATAATAACAGTTAACACTTCCAAAAACTGCATACAGTCAGTTCTTTTAATATTTCTCATGGAGTTTAAAGAAAATTTGTATTTTACAGTTTAAATAGGATGGCAGAGGTTGATGTACTTTGCTTAAAAACCACTTGCCCTTCGCCCATTGCTTCTCAGTTAGTGGGCTGAAGATCTTGATGAACCATATAACCATGCTAAATATCTAAAAAGGAAATGTCCATCTTTCAATTTGTATAGATCCATTAATTGTAATCAGAGTGGTTATTGAAAATTTGCTGACTGAATGGTGACTGAATGGTGAAAAGGGCACAGCATGATCAGTTTGCATGGATGTGCAGGCTGATTTTCAAGGTCTGTGCTGGTCGCAAAGGCAGAGTCAGTTGCCTCCAGCGGGGTAAGGGTTAAGGTCTAGTCTGAAACTGATAACAGAATTTTAATGAAGCATTCTCAAAAATCAATATAGGTTTCACTAAGTAAGTGTTAAAGAGGCTGTACTCCAGATTTGACATAAAAATTTTTTTTCATAAATTATTAATACAGTAAAACCTCAATAATGAGACCACCTCTGGGACCAGCAATAAGTGGTCTTAATATTGAGTTGGTCCTAAAATTGAGTTCAGATGATGACATGAAGGTGTATGGTAGATTTATCGACCCAGTGTGTGTTTTGCGTCAATTGTAGTGTCACTGAGCATAACTTATTTGTTTTATTTGTCCTTACTTTAATAACTAATGATTTGATCAGAATAATGGTCAAAATCCCAGAAACTAATACAAATTTAATCACCTGAGTTTTCCCAATGCCGTACTTTTCAGCTAACTTTCTCTGACTCTGACCATTGCTTTCATTTATCAAATTTATTTTCTCTTTAAGAGAAAGCTCTGTCCGCTTTTTGCTCATTTTAGTCAAATTTCAGGAGGAATATTTTGTGTAATCAACTTGTAAAATGTGTATCAATCAAAATAAAAATGTAAAGTGATACGTAAATCTCACAAAATTTTGGATTTTAGTGTTCCATTAATTCGTTTGCGCATCAATTAGTGACTATAACAATAGAAAATTTATCGTGCAGTAAGCCGCAGTCTATCTGATAAGGGTGTCATAAACAATTAAACCGATAACTACCAACCTTAAAGTAAATTATCCACACCTGGATCCTTTTGACCTGTCAAATTATCAATTAACACCGATTAACACGAGGTGCCTATTATGTACATGTTTGTGTATTCAAGTTTGCCGACCTCGACCTTTGATGAATAGCTAAAGTCAACAGCTGCCCGTTTTGTTCCGTTCTGGTCGCGGTCGTAATTTCGAGTTCAGAAAAAGTTTGTATTTTCATTCGGGACCGGAAATTGGGGTCGCAATACGCAATATTGAGTTGGTCTTATTACTGAGTTTAACTAACAATAGAATATATAGTAAAAAAATCGGGACCAGAAGAAAATGTTCGTAATATTGAGTTGGTCTGTATATTGAGTTAGTCGCATTGTGAGTTTATACTGTATTTAGATGCCGTGAGATTATATCAACATAATATTTTACTTCAAAACTGATTATAAAAGTCAAAATAGAATAAAAAAAAAATATTTTCGCTCCAGCCTGATTTGAACTCTGGACCCTCATGTTAACAAAATATTTCCAACGCTTTTACTGTCACCACCATCGCCGCATGTGATATTACAGATATTTACTTTAAATCTTATACGATATATTTATACCGTCGCGTTACGGTATAGCACTTTGAAAGAGAAAAAAATCAATTTATAATGTAATTATTTGACTTATTTTTTGTCAGTAAGTTATTTTTTAAGTATTAATTATAAATATTACAAGAAATTTATAATACAAGAAAACTTTCTTTTTTTGTCATCTGGAGCACAGCCCCTTTAAATCCATTATATGCAAATTAGCTAAGTTCAGGTGAGTGTATTGTCATGTGTTTTGCTTATTTCTGACCTGTCTTACAAATTTGTATTATATTAAAATGTTTGTTAACTAAGAAAACAGATAAAGCAGTGCACTAAATATGTCTTTGTCTATGCATAAGTTGCTTTCATTGACAATGAGAGACATGAATTATGATAATATAGAAGCCTTTCTTAAGTCTGTGGAAGACAATACTCTTAAGTTTTGCTCCCTTTATGTTAATCAACTTTATATAAAGTTCTTTCTGAATTTTCATCAATGTTTGTTCGAATTTTGACCTTTACCGAGTCAGTCTTTTGACGATCCTGGTTCGATCCCCATCAGGGCCGGCAAAATTTCTCTGTGATAATTGTTCTCAGACAATGTGTCTATAGGTCATTTGTCCCTCACCTCTGAAGCAAGTGAGGAAGTAGTCAGTCACTTATGGAGAAACTGGTTGGATACCCAGGAACACTGGTTAGGTGGACTGATGGCTGGGATTTGACCTTAGCTGTTCAAACTGGCGTTAAACCCCAATAAAACCAAAAAATAACCACTAAACTTTACTGAGTAGTTTGAAACTTTAGTTTGAAACTGTTGTAACTGGATATGAATATTAAAGGCGATATAATAGTTTCACACTCAGTTAAGTTCCTTTACAATTGTCTTGTCAAGATAATAGTGTTTGCACTAGGGGACAACAAGAACATTGAATGATCTCAGCTGAAGTGGATTCTTAAAAGTATTTCTTATCTTAAGAGGATGTGTACAAGATGGGTTAGGTTAGATGATTTATTGCACTGTGGGGACATATATGCATTAGTGCATCCGATTCTGTTGACTTCTTTGTCAGGATTGGTGATTTTATTAGCTCCAACGGAAACATCTGCTTGGGAATTATGCCATGTTTGTTGTCATGCCGAAAATGGATTTTGTCTGGGCCGGAAATTTGACTAGCTACTTACATAGTAAAGTAAAGAGAAAAAAATTGCTTGCATATGTTTTTGAGGAAATGGTTGATCATTTTGATGTTTTATGGTGATATAGATTTAAATATGTCTTGCTTTGAAAAAGAAAGTTTATACATGTATACTTAAGCTTCTGCCGGCTGGTTTAAAGCTGTTATAGACCAAAAATAATTTCTTCTTGAAATAAAATAAATAAAATTATGATAGTCTGTTTTTATAGTGTAGTATGTTTGGTTTTGGCTCACTTAGTGTTTGTATTCAACTTATGTTGACTCACAGTTGACAATTTTGTTGATTTTCTCAGTATGTATTTGATTATATTCTGTTTTATAGATGCCAGTTGATTGTTTATCTTATTATACTGTGAACTTCTCACATCAAGAATCAGATAAAAACATTAGTAATGTTTTATTGGACTGAAAAGCTTGAACACTTGACCCTTAATCAGTTCAAAGGTTACAGCAGTGAACAAGCAAGTTTTATGTTTATCATACAAGCAGAGAAACTCATGTCAATAGTAAAACCTTATTGTGTATTTTTTCTTACCATGATATTTAAACTGACTGACTTACAGAATTTTGCGTTAATTCTTTATTCTTTAAAATTAAAGAGAAGTAAATATACTTTGAAAAAACATAATATGCTTCAAAACACCTTGAAAACTGATGAAAAAAAGATTGATTTCACCAGGATTTGAACCCAGTCCCTTTAGATCAGTAAAATTTAGTACAATGATCTAAACCACTATTTGATAACTAATGTTAAAATTAATGATTTAAATATAGTACCTACCCCTTGACTAAGGTGGTAAATTTTTTACCAATAAAAATGTGTGAAACTTTATTTTATGATGTGTATTTGTAACAAAATATGAGATAGTAACTAAGTTTAAATACACACAATAATGACTAGAATTTCTGTATTAACATTTTCTTTTCTATGCATTATTGACTCAGCTGTGAGTCAGTCGCTTTAAAGGCCCAATTTCACAGATATGAATAACAGGATTTACATATCTGTTAGAAATATATTTTAACAACAGCAAAATACAACCCCTATACATCTATGCAGGAAACGCAATCAGCTTCACTAACATGATGATACATAAACTAAATGCAAATTAGCTATGGTCATGTGGGTAGTCACATGACCCAAGGCAGATCTAAATTCATTACATACATGAAAAATGTCGTGTTTGTTATACAATTAAATGCTTGTTTGAATAATAGTTTTGATACATAGTGTAAACTTTTAGTATATCTTTCCTTTGCCAGAGAAGCTGATCTTATGTTTAATCTTCTAAGAGTCCTATATTTTTGGACTGTATGGACTATATTTTTACTTGCAGACATACAGGAGTTCTACGAGTGTACACTGCTGGACGAGACTAAAGATGTGAGTCAGAAGACATTGGAGACACTACAGATGGTAAACAAATGGGAGAAAGAACCGCCTATTATCAGTTCTACACTGAAAACAGAGGTATGACCTGTTCACCTAGATTGCCTGTATGAAGAACAAAAAAAGAAGCCCCTTAACCATGTTGAATCACCACCTCTTTTTAACTCATTTTTTTCAAGGCCCAGTTCTACTAACAAAGATTAAATGGACATATATTTTACATCAGTTTTTCTAATGATCATTCCCCTGAAGTAAATACAATCCAATATCTACAAATCTGCAGGAAACGTCAGTGGTTTCACAAACTGGATGATACAACAGCTAAATGCAAATAAGCTACGTTCAGTTTGGTAGTCACAAGACCCAACAGGGCTTTTTTTCCTTTTATAGCAGGGGCCTTTTACAGGCCTCTTCCCCTCAGGAAAATTCTTTAAAATCATGCAGTTTTCCCCTAAAATTCAATTTACATCAAGTTTTTTCTTCCTCTTTTGCAAGACGCATATCTGGTAAATGTAAGAATGGGAATGAACAGTATATTTTAATGTTCCACATTCAAAAAAATGAAAATAGCTGTTTTGCAAAAGAAAAATCATTGATAAAAGATAAAACAAGAGTAATGACAAACTTATGTTACCATGCATATTATCCCAGGGGTAAAAGTTTTGTTTTTTGCCAGAAGTTACCGTTTTTTTGAAGTCTGGCGAGTCCATTGTCCCAGTTTGTGTAAATCTGGTGCGAAGAAAAAGGGTGTGTATTCATTTGTGGAGGGGGTAGTTATACATCCAAACTGCTGATAAATGAGAGATGACAATGATGAAAATTTGATTCTATTTGCCATTTTCACGACCTGTTTGTTAAATCAGATTTGATTGGCTGATGTTGTACATATGGACATATCAAATTCATTGTTACAATATTTCTTTTGATCACCATTCAGAATAGTTTGTTTGATACCTCATTGTTAAAACAAATCAAATTATGAAGTTTTTAATGCCAAACTTTTATACTGAAGTATTTGAAAAGGAGATTGAAAATAAATGGAATTGCAGTTGACTAGAGGAGTGCGACATATGGGGAATCTGACTAAGAAAACCGGATATTTCGGGTATTGCATATTGCGACAGTTGTGCAAAGACAATTTAGTATGGGTCCAGCAGAAAGAAGAGACTTAAAGCAATTTACCTATTGATTTGAAAAAAAAAAACATTAATTGGTACAAATGAGCTACAACAGGTAGAAATTTTGGTGACCTGTCTGTAAATAGTACAAATTATTAAAGGTTTCTGTGGATGAACATGACCTGTGCCAGCAGGTCAAAAGTGTATCAAAAGTGAATTTTAAAGCTATTTAAAGGCACTAAAATTATAGAATCCAGGAGCTTCGGTGGGGGGCCTTGCCCCCTTGTCCCCCAACCAGGACATTGCCCTGTACCCACTGGGGGCCAATAGGGTCCCTAGGCCCCTAGCACATTTTCAGGTTTTTTGGAACATTTCTACTTTTATCCCTGCTATCCTGAAAAAGGACGAAACCAACAACACAGGAAAATAAATGTGAAATTTTTAGTTTGATATTGACGAGTATGATGGGTCGATAAGCATGCATGGTTTATATGAACTCATAACAATTTTGAAGATCTGTTTGTACAAGTTAAAGAAGACCTGTCAACTAAGAGCCTCTGGAAAGGAACTAAATGAAACTCTTATAAATGAACTTAAAAAAATGATAATGAAAATGTTTTAGACTATTTTGATTCAGGGAATTACCGTTCTTATTAAACAGACCAAAACAGATAACAGAATTCTAATCAGACATTTTACTGTTCTTTTTTCGTGCATGGCTCGAAAAGTAGGCATCAAAATATAACAAACTTAAATAATCTGAATTGTAAATGAAATTCAATAGGCTGAAATTTTTTTACAGATTTGGTCAGACATTTTAATTTCCTTCATTTCATCATGTATGATTGAAATAATCATTGTAAAAATAGAATAAAAGTATGTTATCAAAAATTAGCTGTTAAACTGTGCTAGCAGGAACATTTCCATACAAAGAAATAACACTGTTTATTTGGCATCAAATAAGTTTGACTAGAACTCACTCTTTAAAAGTAATTTCCTGCAAGCAAGTGGTAATCTTCATTTGAAGTAGAAATAATCCAGTTCTATTACCAGAATAACTGAAGAACGTGAAGTTTATGGACAGATTAACAAAACTGTATAAATGACACTATGCCTATCACTGTTACAGGTTAGGGGTAATTTTGAGAGGATGTAAATCATAGAAATTTAATAATTGTTTTACCATTACAAAGAATATACTGAAATGCAGTGTTTGTTCTGCATTTACAAACATCATTTCATTCTTAATTTTGTTTATATTATAATCTACCATATGAATATATAAGCATTCAAAGAAAATTGATTTTCTTTTACACAAAAATGTCACACCAAGTCATAGTGGCATGGTTTAATTGTCATTTCAGATTATTCCAGTTTTATAAGCAGGAAGTTTTCCTAAGTAGGGAATTGCAGAATTTTTCATGTAAAATAAAAAACTCACATATAGAAGGTAGGAAGCTTATTTGAAGAAGAAAAACAATATCTTAATTTTATTAAATTATTTCTTTTCCATAGAAACAGAATGCTATTAATGATGATGATTTACCTCCACCACCACCTGAGCTGACACAAGATGTTATTGTGGAGAAACAGACAACAGCATCTTTCAACCGGCCTAACAACATAGCACCCCGAGAGGTGGCACCACCACAAGTACCTGCTCCTTACCAGGATGAGTATGATCAAGGCCTTCCTCCACCGGTAAGTGGCGAGAGAAAAAAACACAGCATAGCTTATTTCATTCAGTATTTGTTTTAGAAAACTTAGCCCTCTTAGATTTTCCTATTTATTAACACAGGTTAATATTTAGATTTTCAGAAAGAACATTTTTTCATTGACTGGAGGCATTTGCATAGGACAGAAGTTCATGGACTGATAATCATCTACGAGCTTTGTTATTAAATGGCATCTGCACTTCCTCAGCATAAATGGTTTAGAGTGGAGGGATAGGTTGGGGTTGAGGAGTTGAGGATTTGAGGGGGGTGGAGCAGTGGAATTTTTGGGTTCATGTAATGTTTTTTTTAAAGTCACTTGCTGGTTAATTCAGGACATTTGATATATAGGACAATAACTCTAAGAACATCCATTAATGTAATTGGAATTTTGAAAATTAGTTTATTGTTCGCTGTTAACTGAATGTCTGCCATCAGTGAAGAACTAGTTAAAGTTAATTACGCAGTAAATTTCCTGGCTGAGAGTTTACCAAGAGATGAAAATACTCTCTGATCTTTTGGTCACAGTTCTTTTAGTGTTACTTAGCAAGTGCTGGTGTGCAAACTTTTGTGTCAGCCTGTATACAATAATTATGTAGGAGAGAGGATGTGGAATTGTGTGGGAGGGAGGAAATCTTAATATTGGTTATTGAGCTCAGCAGTTGTCTCCCCTGAGAGAAATACCACTTGTCCTAGGTGCCAGCTGGTGTTGACTTGATATATTGGATTGTGTTTGATATATGGCTGTACTTAGCTTGAAATGTTGGTAGTGCTGGAAGTGCCACAGATGTTTGTCTTAGATAAATATGTCCTTTAAAGATCCACTTTTACATACACAGATATACTAAAATAACAGCATTTATATACAAGTAACAACAGTGCTTCTAATGAGCATTCTCAGAATTCAAACAGCGCAATACAATCTAATATCTACAAATCTACAGTAAACAACGACTATCTAAGTGGATGTAACTTCCCTAAATGCAAATAAGCTGATCTCATGTGGGTAGAAAGAATTAAGAGACACTCTGAAATGCCCTTTTATATCTTATATCTGGCTTAGGCTTTTGAAATTTGACATTACACGTGTATGTATAGCTGTTTGGAAGTGCATTGGAATCAGAGAGTTACATTCCATGTTTTCACCAGATTTAACCCATTTCTTGTTTTGTATTATGAGTTCGTTGAGTTTGGTCATTAAGTAAGAAAATAAGAGAAGCAGTCAGCTTTATTAAGTAAGAAAATAAGAGAAGCAGTCGGCTTTATTAAGTAAGAAAATAAGAGAAGCAGTCGGCTTTATATGTAACAGTTAAATCAGTTTGCAGTCTAAACAAATTTGAATATTTGTAGTTTCTGTAGCTTTTTTTTTTTTTTATAACACATTGAAGTTTCACTTCAGCCTTGTCTTGTATGGCTAAATGACACTTCACCTGCCAGAAAGGTGCTATAACAGTAAAATAATCCTAGCACCTTGATGTTTCATTTCCGGTTGTGAAGTATAATCAAGGATTTAATTCACCCTTTATGGTTTCACAGTTTTGAAAGCCTCCATGTCCTGATGTTAAAACTGTTTGTAAAAATTTATATCATTTAGCCGTACTAGACTAGCCGAGACAATATGGCCAGCATTATATTAATAATTTAGTACTTCCATATTAGTGAATATGTTTCTAGTGAAGTTTTCTAATTACAGTGATGTCTGTATAGCAGATGAAAATTGATTGCATGTGGAACATTCTGCACTGATATTTGCAATGAGCAAGTTTTTGTCACAAACTCATGTTTTTCACAATTGATTGGTTGTCACAATATTAATTTTCTGTTTGTTGTTTTCTTTCAAGAACTGACAAGCGAGTAATATTTGCTAATAGTTTGCAAATATTACTGATTCTAGTTAAACTTACTGTTGCCAGTGGCAGTTGTTTTACCTGTGTAGTAGTTGCAGACTAGGATCAGCTTTCACATCTATACAGCCTGATCATGGTCTGCACTGGTTTGCATTCAGTTGGTATGTTTTAAGTTAATACCCCTGTGAATGAGAAGTCTAAACTGAACAGTCAAGAAATTCATTTAAGACGTTTAGAAGGGTTAAGGTTTATTAAACACATTTTTTTTTTTTGTGTTGAGAAAGTTTTTGCAATTCACTGTTGTCATTTACCTCTCAATATTTTATAAAACAAAAGCACTAAACTCTTCTTCAGAACCATTGCAAACTAGTTGAGTAACTTATTGTCACTTAAAAATATTTAGGAGAAAAGATTCATGATTTTCACAGCAGAACTTCTCAACATCTACCACCATAAATTAGTGAAAAAAAAAAATCTCTCAAATAAATGGTATGGTTTTAAATTGATCTCCCATCTGCGGATATTAGCATGTTTAAAAGAAACATGGGTCCTTAGAAATTTCCTGCCTTATTGGTTTTCTGTATAGGACAGGAATCGTAAATCAAGACAAGAGTTTGCTGAAAGCCACTTTACTTTCCATATTTTTCCTGTCCAAATTGTGGGTAAATTATAGGCATTGGGGAAAATCTCAGACATTAATAATTGATACTGTGATAATGGATAATTCCCGATATATGGACCTTATTTGTCTCTTAACAGACTCTCCTATTGTTGTCTTGTGAAATTTTACTCACATGACGTTTTGATATTGGACATGTAGTATATTGATTTTTGTTTTTGTATGATGGCTTTTTATGATTGTTATTCTAGTATGGCTGTTCAGTTTTATTATGAAACTTAATTCTTAGTGGAGGAGCAGTGGTCTGGGAGTAGAGTGCCACGCTCCCGATCTGGAGATCATTGGTTTGAATCCCAAGAGAGTGAGACTCTCCAGTGACTTTTGCACATTTCACACTTTTGGTTCAAGTACAGGTATGAATCCAGGATGCAGTCATTGACTGGGATTAAATTTAAGTTGCAAGCTAGAGCTTGTTTCTACGATGTAAATTAATAAACAGTCAAGCCCGATTCTTGTATAGGTATTTCTATCCATTTTCAGGGTTCTGTAATTTACGTAGTATACTCTGTGTATACTTAGTTTGATATATTAAATCGGCTTCCTTTCAGTGTCTGTACAGACTGATGTCTTCATATCATGCACTACTTTACCAGGCAAGTTCAGAGTGTAAAGGTGGCACATGAATACAGTAGATCATTGTGTGATATGGCAGGTGATACCAAGAACACAGAACATGAATCGAATTTTCTTGATTCCATATAAATCAGAATTTCTCATTTTAGTATCGTAAGGATACTTGAGACAGTCACTTGATAGTAGCTGTCACCTGCACTCGATCATTTTGCAATCTCTAGAAATGGCCTGGAATAGCTCTGTGGTTCACTAGTTTGTTTTGTTTTTAATAAAGTTGTATAATACCTTTGGAATTGTATTACAGCAAGTGAAGATGTCTGCCAAAGGAAATGGGATCCTAAGTTTAATGCCAACTGTCAAAGTTGAAATGTGCTAAAACATGTCTGTTTAGCTCTTGCTTATTGAAATCAATATAGTAATAAATTTTTAGATGAAGCTTTCTTGTCAAAAATAGTGAAATTTGAGAAATTCCTTTCGTCTGTTAACTTGTACTTCTTTACATTTTAGTCGGGAGAATTTCCCAAACAGATGTGCTGGTATTCTGTGGGCTTCCTTGTTGATGAATTCACAATAGCTTTTGACATGAGATAATTTGATTACAAATTCTTCACTCATCAAAACTTCGGAGTAAAATATTGTTTTGGCGTTTCCATCAAAGTTTTAATTTATTCAAAGGCTCCTCATTCAGTGTTGTATTTTTAAGTATTGTGTGACCTTTTGATTTAAATGCAGTTGATTTTGAGTTCTCCAAGCCTTTTCGAAAATCGTCGAAGGAATACATTAAAACAAGTTCTTGAGCACAAAGCAAGAGATTATAAAATTTCCTTTTTCCTCTGCAGTTCCCCCCCCCCCCCCCCCCCATGATTAACTGGAGGTTAAATGCCTGACAAGTACGTTCTTGGTGCTGACTGTCTCTGTGCCTTATGCTTTTCCTTGAAACAAATCAACTCTTTTGTACGTTGTCACAAGTTCACCCGAACTCTCAAAAGAAATGATTCATTTCCTTTGCTTTTACTGCAGAGGAAAAAGGAAATTATATTTATCTCTGGCTTTGTGCTCAAGAACTTGTTTTAATGTATTCCTTTTATGTTTGTGCAAATGATACTCGGCATGAAACTTGGGTTGTGCTAATTTTCTTAAAAGTGCAGATAATTTGGACAAAAAACCTTCATTTTCTGCTCCCATCCCTACAATTTAAGGAAATAAATTTTCCAATTTTAAATGCTCAGTTTTCTATGGATGAACAAAAACCTAACATCATAAATATATTCCATCCCTGATGTCAGAAAAGCATATTTGACATTTTGCATATGTATTTTAATAATATGTGTTTCCATACCATCATAAAATCTCAGAGAAGAAGAGTTGCCCTTGAACGTTTTTTAACTACTGTCACATGGTACAGACCCTGAATTTGTTTGGTTTTGTTGTCTTTAGTAATGGCCATTCTTTGTGTTCACATTTGTTAGTTTTTTTTTCCGCCTATTTCTGCTTTTTGACATCACTCCATGAACTGTAGTTTGGTGAAATACAGACTTTATTTAAACCCAGACATTTTAAGTTTTGGTTTTTTTTTTAGTCTTAAGCTGTGCTTTTGAAAGAAGGGCACCAGTTCTGGTTAAAGTAAATGGGAATTGTTTAAGTTACAGTAAAATATGTTCAGTAGGGAATAATCTAGAGCGTGTTAGCGGGGCGCGGCGCCATGCCCCTTTTTGCCGGCGCCCCTTTGCCCGATGTTGAGCACCACGCTGCCCCTCCTCCAGTGCTCTAATGCCCTTTTAAGGACCGCCTATTCGCCTTTTGCATTGGCCTAGTTTAATTATGTCCCGCCCACTGTTTATTAATTTGTCAAATTGATTGATGTATGATTGATCTGCACACGCCTAATCATGTGCGTCACTTGTTTGTTTATTTAGTTGACACCGGTCAACCAATTAACACCATGTGATGTACAGGGATTAAGCAAACTGCGATACCTAAAATTATGGTTGTTGTGAAGATTGACTGGGACAGGTGTTAAAACATCTTCAGTAAGTTGTCAGTACCGCCCATATCATGATCCGAGCAGGACTCTCAGGAGCGGGTGACCTGGGCGTAATCGTCACAAAAACTCCCTGACTTCACCTTTATTTGTTTCAATTCTCGGATTAATTTGTAAGAAAAGTCAAGTAGATTTAGCAAATTGAAGGAAACCAATTTCAGCAAATATTTAGTTCATTAAAGCACCCTGCCCTATTTTTGCAGCGAGTGAAAATCACAGATAAATTCCGTTTGTCATATATTTCCGCGACCCCGTCGTATTTTAATATTAATAGAAAACAGTGTTTTGGGGACTCTTTATATGGCAAACTTACAACATTGAATTAATTGATTTAGATAAGTGGTCATGATTTTATTATAAGTGCCAGTTTTTCATTGGAAAAGATTTCTATTATCTAAGAATTGAATATGTGTGTTAAGGCTACAGTAACAGTAATTATTTTTTTGGCAGATCTTCAGTGCCTGTACATTCTCACTAAATAACGAAATAAAACATTTCATATCAGTATGAAAAATAATAGTTTTATTGAATAATCTCTTTCTATTTGTTAAATACAGCACAAAACTTATACTACGTATAGGCAGACATAACTATGCTTTCAAGTTGGAACACGCACAATAATATGCTGCCCCTATACCTTAGCACCCTGCCCTAATTTTACAGCACCCTGCCCCTTATGGGCTTCTAGATTATTCCCTATTCAGTGTTTACCAAAAAGGACCAAAAATTACAGGAAAGTTTTAATTTATTGTAAGTAGATAGGTATTTAACTTGTCTCAGTCAGTTGTAAATGTATCACTGACCTATCTTGTTGTGATTTGTGTCTGTATGAAACTAATGGCACAATTTAATGATATATAGAATGTGAGCAGAATTGTTATTGATTTACATAATCGTCTCTGCAAAACCAATTTAAACTTTTGTTTGTTTAGTTGTTGTCTCAGAGGAGTTGACCACCATTAACTGTAACTGCAATTCTGTGTCATGTTCTACAAATATTATATCGCAAAAAGTCTGAGTACATTATTCTGTCAACATTTTTGATAACAGACTATGGATGTTGCATTTATAAGTATGAATAGAAGAATTAAAATGAATGTAAGTGGAACTGTAAAAAGTAAAAATGGGATGTGTCAATTAGGGAATAGGTTTGGATTTGGACAAGTTGATTTTATTTGCAGAAAATGGAGCAATAGTGAAATTGATGAGATTTAGACAGAAAAAAAAGATAAATCGGACACAAGTTGATAGGAATAATAGGATTTGTCTGAATTTGAATGGAAACATTGGTTACTCTGAAGATAAAACATTAATGTGCTGGATAATTTAGTGGATGGATTAAGTTTAGGTAGGAGACATCTTTCACAATCGGAATTGTATTGATTCCTGGTTAAGTTTCTTGTTTTGACATCTGTTGGAAACTATTTGTATTTACATGATCTCTTTCCTGAGAATAAATCCAGTACCACTTTAGGTGTGGAACCAGATCTGATGAGTTACTTAAGGGCATATATACTACATGAGAGACAAAATAAAGCAGATCAGAACTTTTTTCTTTTGGCACAAGTACTGGTTTGAACCCAGGAAGCAGTCATCAAGAGGGATTAATATATAGTACATGCCAGGAGGAACTCTCATTTTCCTCGAGGTTGTCGCAGACTACGTATTCCTAAAACTCAACCAAGCCCACCATTTCTCTGCCATGGACACGGTCGACAAATATCGCAGCAGACATCCGCGAAATGGTTCCGCGAACTTTTTTCACAAGTAATTTTTGAGGCTCACATAGTTCCAGATTACATGCAGTTTGGCAAATTTTATGCTTTAAAGATATCAAATAAATTTATAAAGCCCTCATTCTGATGCATTTGTTTACGAATGCACCTATTTGTTTATGCAAAAAATGACAATTCAAAGCAGTTGCATCACGAAACAGCTAATCATATTTTCAGAATATAATTTGACTGGTTTCTGATTGACACATGTTAATCTGCTTTCCTGTTTTTAGAAAACATAAACCCTGCTGCAACATCTGTATTGTGCACTTGGCAAAAAGTATTGATCGATTTTGCTATATAATAACAAGCGTTTTCAAAAATTCTAAATGAAAGTACACAATAGACCTAACATAGCAAATGTATTTGAAATTTTGTTTTAATTTTACCAAAAGTCACATAATTGGTAGAAGTAAAATGTACAGTTCCATTGTGGTCATTTAATCAAGTATTCAGCTAATCCAGGTGAGTTATGACGCTAATAAATTTTGCACTGGTCGTCAAATATTGCCGAGATATTTTGGGACGTCATGACAGCGAGGATGTCCGTCTTTTTCCTCTATGCTAGAGCATATATTTCTTTTTCGCTGTCTGCACAAAAAAGCAGAAAATGGAGTTTCTCCTGGCGAGTATTGGAAGTTGCTCACTAATCGATGTGAATAATAAATAAGTTTAAACTAACAGACGGAACGAAAAATATTATGGTTTTAGTAAAAGAGCAGATGTTTAGGTGAGCAATGTCAACTCTGGTGACCACCTCTTGCTGAAATTTTGACTAATTTCATTTTAGATCAGACTTAAGTTATAGAAGGTCTAGAGAGCCAACAATTGCATTATTGCAGAATTAAACAGATAAGACAGGTCCAAAGAACTTTGTTTGAATTTTTTTTTTTGAGATGGGGGAAGGGGTGGGGATGGGGGAGTGGGGTAGGGGGCAAGAAAAGAGAGTAAAAATCTTTGTCAGAAAAAAAAGAAAAGAAAAAAAAATGATCATCAGTTTTTGTAGTATTAAGAGTGTAAATCCCTGTTACAGTCATCAAGAGCCAACAGAAATATTAAATGGATTTATGATTCCCAGGAGTACAGACTTGTAACAAAGCTGCTGCTCATCTATACAAGGTTATAATTTACTACTTTACTTTCTCTAAAATGGAGATTTTCAAACAAGATGTGTATTTTTCTAATTCCATGTGATTTTAGTGTTAAATTTTAGACCTTTGTCTGTGCTAAATTCCTCGGGCAAATCGGTAAGAAGTTTCTCTCTGAAGACTCAGTAATTTACTCGTGAACGTTTTATGAGGGTGATTGTGTCAGCACAGATTGGGATTTTTCAATACCATTCAAAGGAAATCTGGACTGATTGCCTATCACGGTTCTCAGGAACTGTTTGTTCCATAATGAATGAATTAAGGGACTTTGTTGTGGGAATTTTGACCATATGTACATGCTTATTAAATTGGAAAATGGTTGTATGATTCTTATTGTGAAAAATGTACTAAAATAATAAAGAATACATTCTTGAACTGCCATGACCCGATTTGTGTTCAAACTGGAGAAATATTTTGTGAATTACTGCATTATTTTTGGATTATTTCCATGTTAGAAGCAATGGTTTTACGGCATAGAATTCTTGTATGTGTGAAAGTTATGTTCTCTTGGTGGACCTATCGCACCAAGCACAGACGGAAACGGAGTGTCAGCTTTAAAAAATACGTTGATTTGGTAACCTATGATTGTGAACAGTCTGAATCAAAGGTAAGGGTAGCATGTATGTATTATTTTTACAGATGAACACATATTTTGTGTCATATGTAGTACAGCTATTCCTGTAGAGACCAGCTTTGCCTTCTTGCCTATTAATTTTTGTCATATTGATTGGCTTCATGGCATTATAAACCTTCTGTGTATGAATTCAAATGTGAAAACAGGTAGTGATTTGAAGACATACAGTGTAAGCCATTAACTGCAGCATTTCCATGTTAAATGAGAGTAAATTGGAACCATATATACCTGTCTTGAACTGGCAAAAGCCACAGATGAGGTTGTATGCAGATATTCTCTATTTCTGAGAGAACATTGGTTCTTTAAATGTATAGTATGATGGAAAGTGAGGTAGATTTTCCTATCTTAAAAGATTTAGATGAAGTTTTCAAAAACAGTCCTTGCTTCGATCCAACGTAGAGTTGCACTTCCATGTGCTTTTTTTTTCACCTGTTGCTCGTTTTGTTTGAAAAAAATGAGGTGAAACATTAAAATGCAACTAGCATGACTCTTTATATTCGATGCTTTTTTCTTATGTGAAAGGTCAAGGTTATGGGGAAATAAAAAATTAGAACACTGTAGCTTTAAAGGTGTTAACATTACAAGTGAAAGGTCAAGTTCAGTTTGAAATTGGACAGGGAAGTTTTTCATAGTTAACTTTGACTTTGAAGATGAAATTTTGCAAATTGGGTTGCAGTTTTATTGGTTATGACATGAAATGTGAAAGTTTCAAACTTTGTTCCTGATATTGTCATAGATAACATTAATGAATCAAGATACCTATGCAAAAACTGTAACTTAAGAAATAGACTTAAGTTTTTTCTAAGATGCTTTATAAATATGACCACAGGCTCTCTTACTCAGCAGGGATGATCTTGAAAATGTTTGACTTAGATCATAAATGTATGTTATTTCTATTGGCATATGTGGAACTCAGAAATTTTTCTTTATAGAACATAGAGTAATGACCTATCATTGATCATATCCAAATGTAGACTTCTAAAGTTAATTCTGTAATGAGCATATTCCTTTTCAGGAATAGAAACAGCTTCTTTTGGCTCCTGTACAAATAGATTTCCTATGTACAGATGGTCAGAATTGCTGCCTGGCACACTTTACCACAGCTTCCAACTAATAAGTCAGCAACTATTAAACTGTGAGTGTTGCTAAAATTAAATGGTAATTGCTTAAAAGAGCCTCTGAACCACAGTATTCTTGTGTTCTTGTGGTAGATAAGCTCCAGTTACTGCAGGTTAGTGGTAGCTGTAACTTGTGCATGTTATGCAGTGGCCTTTTATAGTCTAGCAGAGTCTGGTTTGATCCCTGGTCAGATGACATAGGTTTGTGTCTAGGTAAAGCATTTTAAGCTGCTTTGTTTGGCCTTGCTCCTTTTGACCCTGAATGGACTCTCAGTTGCTGTCTTTACTCTCGAAAATTACAATGTAAATGTCACAATTTCAATTGTTCCATGCTAAAAGAAATAATTTACTAGAGTACTTAATAATGAATACAAATGTGTTTTATAAATCATTTTGTTGACCATTGCTGTATTTATCACATTTACCAGAGACATTGAGAGCATATCACAAAATGAAATAATCGTATGTACTCCGACATGTTCCTATTATTGTTAGATTTTCAGATACTCTTGTCTGTGAAAAAGCTGTACTGGAAAATTATAGTTTCTTGCTTGTTATTTTTTCAAGCATGATAAATTCATGACAAAACATAAACACCATTTAACTATGAGGTATTGCTGTTACACCATATAATCATGATGAAACCTGAAGCTCTTAAGGGTTCAGTTAAACAACAATCACAGATTGCTACAAAAAACACCAATATTAGCAACGTATAACTTGAAATACCATCAAGTTGTGAGCACCATGAAATCATTATCTAACTTAAAGCTCCTTTAAGTAAAGATAAGACTGAAAGCTCCATAAAGTAAAGATTGAACTTAATGCTCCATAAAAAATTAAACTCCAAAAAGTAAAGATTGGACTTAAAGCTCTATAAAGTGAAGATAGGACTTAAAGCTCCATAAAGTAAAGATTGGACATAAAGCTCCTTAAAGTAATAAGTGGACATAAAGCTCCATAAAGTAAAGATAGGACTTAAAACTCCATAAAGTAAAGATTGGACATAAAGCTCCATAAAGTAAAGGTTGAACATTAAGCTCCATAAAGAAAAGATTGAACATAAAGCTCCATAAAGTAAAGATAGGTCTAAAAGCTCCATAAAGTAAAGATTAGACTGAAAGCTCCATAAAGTAAAGATTGGACATAATGCTCCATAAAGAATTATACTCCAAAAAGTTAAGATCGGACTTAAAGCTCCATAAAGTGAAGATAGGACTTAAAGCTCCATAAAGTAAAGATTGGGCATAAAGCTCCATAAAGTAAAGATTGGACTTAAAGCTCTTTAAAGTAAAGATAGGACTTAAAACTCCATAAAGTAAAGATTGGACATAAAGCTCTATAAAATAGAGGTTGAACATTAAGCTCCATAAAGAAAAGATTGAACATAAACAGGGTTGCCAGCGGACTTGAAAAGTCAGGGAAATTGGGTATTTTTTCAAGGTCAGGGAATTGTCAGGGAATTTTGAAATTTGGTCAGTGAAAAATGAAAATCCTGAAAAGTCAGTGAAAAGTCAGGGAAAAATTATTTCAAAGGTCGAAAAATATACGCATTGAAAGTCTTACTTGGCTATGGCAGTCTTTAGGCATTTAATATTTGACTTTATCACTCTCACAGTTAAGCATTAAATTCAAATAACAGTAAACTGTGATATTAAGAAGCATTATATGTTAACTTAGTGATTATAATACCCATTATTTACCTTAGAACATCATTCAGCCTAAAGACTGAAAGGCTTTGCAACCCTTGCCTCCAGAGCTGACTAATACGTAATTTCTGTTGTATTGTAGGAATATAACACCAGAAAAGAGAATTTACCTGACATTATATTCTAATCTATAGATTATTATCCTTGTTTCAGGTGTTGCGGTTTCTTTATATCATCTAATAAAGGGATTTGATGGCAGATAATATAATTAAATTAAAGGAAAGAGTGACTTATGTGATTTCTAATACAGATGCTTATATTATGATTCTTCTGATTTTCATGTCATATGTTTCACATGTTTCACTGACCAACAGTCACACTGTGTTTGAATAGAAATAGTTAAGAATAGAAGAACACAATGTTTGAATCATTTTTTTGATGTAAATGTTTTATATTTTGGAAAATAAATACAAGTTTACATGCAAAAAATATTGGAGGATTGGACGGCTATAGGGGAGGTCAGGAGGCCGTTTATGTGTTTGACGATTTTGGTCAGTGAAAAACATGAATTGGTCAGTGAAAAGTCAGGGAAAAGTCAGGGAATTTTATTTCACCAAAGTGCTGGCAACCCTGATAAAGCTCCATAAAGTAAAGATAGGACTTTAAACTCCATAAAGTAAAGGTTGGACTTAAAGCTCCATAAAGTAAAGATTGGACTTAAAACTCCATAAAATAAAGAATGGACTTAAAGCTCAATAAAGTAAAGATTGAACATCAAGCTCCATAAAGAGAAGATTGGACTTAAAGCTCCATAAAATAATGACAGGTTTTTAAAGCTCCATAAAGTAAAGATTGGACTTAAAGCTCTATAAAGTAAAGATTGGACTTAAAACTCCATAAAGTAAAAATAGGACTTTAAACTCCATAAAGTAAAGATAAGACTTAAAGCTCCATAAAGTAAAGATTGGACTTAAAACTCCATAAAGTGAAGATTGGACTTAAAGCTTCATAAAGTGAAGATTGGACTTAAAGCTTCATAAAGTAAAGATTGAGCATAAAGCTCCATAAAGTAAAGATTGGACTTAAAGCTCCATTAAATAATGACATGTTTTTAAAGCTCAATAAAGTAAAGATTGGACTTAAAGCTCTATAAAGTAAAGATTGGACTTAAAGCTCTATAAAGTAAATATTGGATCTAAAGCTCCATAAAGTAAAGATTGGACTTAAAGCTCTATAAAGTAAAGATTGGAATTGAAGCTCCGTAAAGTAAATATTTAACTTTAAATTCTGTAAGTCATGATTTTGCTTAAAATTGTTCTAATGTGATTTCGTCATCTGACTTAAAGTTGTCATGAAATGGTGTTGTGCAACATGAAACCATTTTGGAACTTAAAAAAGCACCTTCATTCTCAGTGTTGCTTAAAACAACAATCAAGATAATACACCATGAAATATGACAGCATCATTTTGCACTCTCCAAAATGTAGGAATACCTGAAAGTTTGATACAGAGAGAATTTGAATTTTTCTAACATTCTGAATGACGAAGAATTCAGTGTTTTCCAAGGATAATTACACCGATCTTGAAAAAAAAAAATGATAGTGTAACAGAATTTATATGTTTGTTGCAAATTAGTTCACATGTTTCCCCAAAGAAGGAAGCTGCTGTCAAGAATAATATTGAAATATTATTTTCTTGAACCCTGGTGTCATGTATAAATTGAATTGCCAATATTTAAGATTATGGCTGGATACAGTGCTTTTAATACTGCTTTTTGTGATGGAAAAGTCATGTATTTTTTGCATATTTTTCGTCTGCCGCTGCAGAACTATCTGGGAAAAAAACTGTGAAAACTGTTGAAACTGGGGGTTAATCATAAGGGAGTTACATTATTTATACACTTTACTGCATCTTGTTTTTTTGGAGGGATCAGGGTAATGGGGGCTGTATGACTGTGAAGATTTACTAGAGTGCTTGATTGACCAAATAATTGGATGTCAATATTTGACCAGATTTTTGGTGTATTCAAAAAGAAAACAGCATCTGGATAGAAAATGGAAAACGGAAACCCGTTAAGGTTTTCTTCATTTAGAGGTTTCCTTTGACAGGAAAGTAATTAATTTTTCGAAAAAAAAAAATGTTTGATGTAGAACGTCAGTTGTTTCCTTATGGTGGTACAGGACCTCTGTCTTAACCTTATGGTGCTGTAAAACCTTTCTGTTTTTAGTAGAATGATGTAGAAACTCTTATTTAGAAGATGGTGATTTTAGAACTTTTTCAATTGGTGGTATAGAACCACTGTCTTTTGCAGTTGGTGTTGTAAGGCCCCCCAAAAAAGGTTCTGTTTGAGGTCTCCAGCCCAAAAAAAAGTGGGTAGGTAGGAATTTTTTTTTTATTGTATATGTGGAGCATTGGAACAGTACATCCAATGCCTTTATGGAGCAGCTTTCAGTGTGTGCAGCAGTAGAATAGTGTTGATGAAAGATTTCATCATAAATTTACTATGTGGAACAGTTGCAAAGATATTTTTGCCCATTGATGGTAACAAGGTTTAAATTGTAAAGCTAGTACAGACACAGCATGAATCAAGGCAGCTGCCATCTTGAATGAAATTATCCAACCAAAGTCACGAAAAGAAAAAAAAATAAAGAAAAGATTTAAAAAGGGGAAAGGCAAAAAAAAGTCTAGAGTCGGTTGTAGATAAAGAGGGTTGGTCGGGAAATCCGAAGGGGAAGTATTTTTTTTTTTGCCCAATACCTTTGTCTTAAATGTATTGTGGTGTAGAACTGCTTACTTTAGCAGATGATTGTTTAAAAACCCTGTCTTTACAGACGGTAGTGAAGATCCCCCGTCTTTAACAGATGGTGTAGAACTCCTGCCTGAAGCTGATGGTGGTGTAGAGTCCCTGTCTTTAGCAGACGGTGATGAAGAACCACTGTCTTTAGCAGATGAGGTGTAGAATCACTGGATTTAGCAGATGATGGTTTAGAACCTGTGCCTTTAGCAGAAAGTATGTAGAACCTTGTCTTGAGCAGATGGTGATGTAGAATCTCAACCTTTAGCAAATGGGTTTGAGAACCCCTGCCTCTAGATTCCCTGCCTTAACTGGCTTCAGATGATAGTGTACATTTCCCGCTTGTAGCAGATGGTTGTGTAGAACCCCTGCCTCTAGCAGATGGTGGTGTACATTCCCCGCTTGTAGCAGATAGTTGTGTAGAACCCTTGCCTCTAGCAGTGGGTTGTGTATAGAACCCCTGCCTCTATCAGATGGTTGTGAAGAACCCCTGCCTCTAGCAGATAGTTGTGTAGAACCCTTGCCTCTAGCACATGGTTGTGTGGAATCCTAGTCTTCAGCAGATGGTTGTGTTGAACCTCTGCCTCTAGCAGATGGTGGTGTTGAATCCCAGTCTTTAGCAGATGGTTGTGTTGAACCTCTGCCTCTAGCAGATGGTGGTGTGGAATCCCAGTCTTTAGCAGATGGTTGTATAGAACCCCTGTCTCTAGCAGATGGTGGTGTTGAATCCCAGTCTTTAGCAGATGGTTGTGTTGAACCTCTGCCTGTAGCACATGGTTGTGTGGAATCCTAGTCTTTAGCAGATGGTTGTGTAGAACCCCTGCCTCTAGCAGATGGTGGTGTTGAATCCCAGTCTTTAGCAGATGGTTGTGTTGAACCTCTGCCTCTAGCAGATGGTGGTGTGGAATCCCAGTCTTTAGCAGATGGTTGTGTTGAACCTCTGCCTCTAGCAGATGGTGGTGTGGAATCCTAGTCTTTAGCAGATGGTTGTGTTGAACCTCTGCCTCTAGCAGATGGTGGTGTGGAATCCTAGTCTTTAGCAGATGGTTGTGTTGAACCTCTGCCTCTAGCAGATGGTTTTGTTTAACCCCTGCCTCTAGCAGATCGTGGTGTTGAATCCCAGTCTTTAGCAGATGGTTGTGTTTAACCCCTGCCTCTAGCAGATGGTTGTGTAGAACCCCTGCCTCTAGCAGATGGTTGTGTAGAACCCTTGCCTCTAGCAGATGGTGGTGTTGAATCCCAGTCTTTAGCAGATGGTTGTGTTTAACCCCTGCTACAAGCAGATGGTTGTGCAGAACCCCTGCCTCTATCAGATGGTTGTGTAGAACCCCTGCCTCTAGAAGATGGTTGTGTAGAACCCCTGCTTCTATCAGATGGTTGTGTAGAACCCCTGCCTCTAACAGATGGTTGTGTAGAACCCTGCCTCTAGCAGATGGTTGTGTAGAACCCCTACCACCATGAATGAAATGGCCTAGACATTGATGAGCTTGTTGCATTTAGTGTTTTAAATAGTTCAGTTAGATTTTCTTAAAATATTATCAAGGTAGGCTTACTTAATTACCATCTTTCCTCAAATTTGAGAATTTTAGAGGCTTTCCTACTATCAAAATTGAAAACTCACTTGTAGGCACGAAGCAGGTTGGAAACTGGGCTTCAGCTCTTGAGTGTCAGTCATTGAGAGGTACATTTTCAGACTAACCCGATTGATCATAGTAGAACATAGACGGCAAACAAAGTAGTCATTGTGTAGTTTTATAAAAACAATAAACAACTTGTTTCCAAGACAAAAAATAGTGGGTTTTATATCTGCTGAAGAATTGCTTGAAGTGTTCTTTATAATAATCATCTAAATAATTAACGAACAAAGTAATGTTTGTAGAAAACCACCACAGGATAATATACAGTATTTCCTCAGGCAGTGAAGAGCCAGTGTTATTCCTGGATCTATGGAGAAATTACTGAACATTATTTTGCTTCCGAATAAAGAAATCAGTGGCATTTGATTGTTTTTTGTAATGTATGCAGCTGTCTCAGGAAAGAGTTGCAATTATTTCGACATTTCTCCAGAGACCAATTTTGGAATTTTACTTGGACTATTACCAGTGCCAACAAATCAGATCTTGGCGTATAATTATGAGAGGTCAGTCTCCTAGATCTGATTATATACAGCTGTGGAGGGGACATCAATTTTATTCCATAAATGGACATCACTGTACTTAGATAATTCAATAATCTGTGCACATTAAGCCTTGATGATGCATTACGTATTTCAGAGTCTGTTGTTTCAGCCTAGGCCGTGCTAATAGAGATGAAATTAAGGGAAAGTAGTGTTTGGTCAGTTGTGAGACATTATTGGCCAAAAATATCTGCCACTTTCATCTGTAGTTTAGAATACCTTAAAGGTTTACAAGTTTTTTTTGCAAGATAATCTGTGTCTAATGGAGCTACCCCATTCTACATTATGTTTTAAAGTTTGCTCATATATTTTTTAACCTTTCAAACTTCTGTCTGTTATGGAAAGATGTATTGCATCAAATACAAACCGTGCCCTGGCTTGATTTGAACTGAAGCCTGGTCAAGCAGTATTGCTAAAGAAACCAATGCCCACCACTGAGCCAAAGATTTGTTTCCTGGCACAGCTGTCAGAAGTTGAATTTATACTCATCAAAGTGGATGTGACTTGACCACTTAGTCAGATCTTTGCCAAGTTTTATTTTTATAAAATGGCTTATTTTGCAACATTATAAATGTTTGACAGTCATAGCCAGTGTAGGTGATATATGATCATTCTTGCACATGAGAGATGATAGGTTGTCATTCTAGCTCATGAAATATAAAAGACCATGGTTGTGGTCAATGAAAGGTAAGTTGGCTGCCCTTAGTAAAGGAGAGGTCATTGGCTATCTGGGTCAGTTATTGAAATATATGTTTTCATTTTGGACAACAAGATATGATAAGCCATATTGACATGTGAGAGGTAATAGGTTTTTTTAGCTCACCTGAGCACTTAGTGCTCAAGGGTGAGCTATTTGGATCATTGATTGTCTGGCGTCATTTGGCATATACAGGGCTCTCGCTAGCCTCAGAATTTTGGGAGAAGACACTTCGCCCTGGGTTGAAGGTTAGGGAGAAGTGGACAGACTTCAGAGTGAAGTGGATATTGATTCGTTACTCTTTGTTTCGGACAACGTATGCTTATATAATAATAAATTTCCCTTTAATAATTGCTCCCTTTTATCAACCAGTATTCAGAAACATAATGAAACTAATGTCAACTATTGATACCCAGACCTTTTGGAAAACAATGATCGACGATTAAAATGTACTGTAACACTTCCGACGATCAACCTTTCATTGCTGACTTGTTTTTCACAGAAAACCTGATAGATTGCACCTTTTTTGTCTCGTGATACAATAAACATACCTACACAGTTTAATCGCCGTCATTGCTCAGAGGGTACCTGATCTTAATCAAGCCCATAATTGCCGAAACATCGCATTCAAATAGTGATCATTTAGCACTGAAATCAGCTAAAAATATCCGACAGGAAACTCATTATTATTCATTACGCAACAGTGCTTTTTTAAAAACTAAATGCTGATTGGTTTATTTCGCCTAAGTGTCGGTATCGAATGTTCTGGTTGAAAAGATATAAATAACATGGGCGGAGTCTTTGCTCTGTACGTCACACATGGCTATAAGGCAAGAAATAGCGAAAGGCGGGGTTTTACGGGGATTCCCTTATGAGTGGCTGGCAAGTGATTGTTTGTGTATTGTAAAAAAACTGTGTATCGTAAAAAAACTGCCACATTTTATGACACCATTGACTCTTATCCATGTTTGCCAAGGGCAACTAAATTTTGTTAAGGCGACTTGATTTTCGCTTTGGTCATCACGTAAGGCGAAATTTGAGACAGCGAAGCGACGACTTCGCCCGAATCACCCCCTCGCGAGAGCCCTGACATATATGTCATGCATCGTCAACAATTTGACTTGAACGACTTCTTCTCCTAAACTACTAAGTCAACTTTGACAAAACATGCCTGGTTATTCCTTGCATGAAGCTCTATCAAAGTTGTTCAAAGAATTGAATTCCATTAAGAACTCTGGTTGCTATGGCAACAGAAAGGAAAAATTTTGAAAATTTTCTTGTCTGAAACAACAAGGCCCTGAGCCTTAAGATTTGGTATGCAGCATTGTCTAGTGGACCTCTACCAAGTTTGTTCAAATTATGCCATGGGGTCAATTGATTTTACATAGGCTTATATAGGCAAAACTTTAAAAAACTTCTTGTCTGAAACCACTAAGTCTAGAACTTGGATATTTTTAATGTAGCATCAGCTAGACGTCATCTACCAAGTTTGTTCAAATTATGCCCCTTGAGTGAAAAATCAGGCTCTACCCTGGGGGTCACTTGAATTCATATAAATTTATATAGGGAGAATCTTAAAAAAGCTTCTGATGTTTGCTCAACAGCAGACCCATACGCAAAGTATTCAGGTGAGTGATCTAGGGCCATCATGGCTCTCTTGTATTGTTTAGTTGAGTGGTATTGGGCCATCTTAGAACATTTGAGATGGTGGTCCATCTCACTCCATTGAAACCAAAGGGCTTTCTTAACACCTTTAGAAATTAGATGTCTGTCTTAGCTCTTTTAAATGAGAAGAAAATGCCACCACCTTTACACTCAGAGAAATAAAATCCATCTCCACTAAAAAAAAAAAAATAATAATAATGAAATTGTTTCTCTTAAACCAAAAAAAAAGAAGAAAAAAAATTGCTAGCCACAACCTTGAATGCCCAGATATGTAATATTTTAGCTTTTATTTTAAAAATTCTATGACTTACTTAGACATAACAATAGACTTTGGCAAGGTGTGGTTGTAAAAAAAGGTTAGGGATGGTTGTTCATATTGGTTATGGAAGGAATGTCTAGAGGGAAAAGTCATGTATTGTTCATTAATTGGTTGATACTGTATAAGGGAAATGCAATTACCACTTCCATCTAGGAAGATTTGAAAAGAAAAGCTTCGTTTAACTTGGAGTCTGAGCCAAAAACGCAAAGAAAATGGTACAAGAACATACTACCATAAAACCTCTTGTGAAACATCTAGAATGTCTGCAGATCTATTTTTAACATCTGTGTTTAAGTCTTATTAACTGGGTAATCCTTACCTGTCCATGATTTTAAAAATATAGTTTTATTTTTTTAACTTATTTATTTTTTTTTTTCTTATTTTAATCCCTCTCATTGGCTACTTCCTGGGTTCAAACAAGTACTCGTCCCAAAAGTGAGAAATGCATTTAAAGATATAAAGGCTATAGAGATTGAATGGTACTGAGTACTGAAATTATATTGTGGCCGTAGACTGCTTGGTTCATGATAAATTTTTTTATTGTGGACAGGTTGTGTACTATTGGGGCTTGGGGGTGGGGAAAGATTAGAGGGTATGCACACAAGAGTCATTAGACAGTGATCAGATCATTATGGGGATGGGGATCATTAGGAGATCCAAAGTAAGTGGCTTAGCCTTTTGAATATGTTTATGATCAGTCAAAGGTAAAAGGTCATAGATAAACTCCCTTGAAATTCATTATTTTAGTGAGTTTGATATTATAAGAATGTGTTCAATCTACCTTCAGTGATGCATCTTTTTGATTTGTATTTTTAATACAGTCAAACCTTACTTAAGCAGCCAGCCAAGGGAAACAGTAATTTTGGCTGCTTAAGCAAGGTGACCGCTTATTTAGGGGTAATGTTGGCTTGCTTTCTTTAGTACTATTGCCGTAGTGGTTACTTTTAACACAGAATTATAACACTTTGTCAATTGTTGTATACAAAAGTATCTTTATTAACTTTTTAATATGATAATTCAAGTTCAACATAAATACATACAGCATCTTGCAATCATTTAAATTCTTTTAGATATTATCACTATTATCACCGACTTTCTAATCGCGACACAAGAAGTCTCAGCTTTACTCCAAGAAAGTAAAAACATTTGTTTCTTAAGTGCTGTCCTAAGTAACGTATGGCTCAGTAATGGCATATTTTAATATTTCTTTGTTCTAAGTTTACATTTTATCTCTGAAAGTAACAAAACATTCTTAAAAGACAGAAATTAATACTAATTTGATTTTAAGGCAAATCGCGAAAATTGATTCATTACATGTTAAGAGTTCTTTCCCTTCTGCGTAATCGGGATAATTCGTACAAGAAGGTCTTCTCTTAACAAGCCGAGATATAGAATAAAGCATAGTATTACTTAGCTTCGTTTTTTTTTACACTGTGACAGATTTAAATCAGAGTTCAATTAAGAACATGTTTCTTGGGTGCTTAAATTTATTTTAATTTCTGTTGACTACTAAAATCAGTACTTTTTATAATCATAAAACAAACTTCTCAACACCTAATGAGATCAAAGGTTAAATCGAACTTTTACTGTGGAAGTCTAGTGTTATTTTTGTAATTAAGTAGTTAAAATTGAAACACAATATAATGCGTAACAAATAGTCGCCGAATTAACACACTCAAATGTTAAAGCACTGTGTATTGTCTTGTGTTTGCCCTTGAGGGTTTATTCTAGGGTTTGTCAAAAATTATTCACACCTTGAACAGACGATACAAGACCGTTAAATTGGGTCAATTTTTTGGCAAATTGGATGCAATTACTGTGGCCGCTGGCCGCAGACATAAGATGACCGTTTAATTAACGTGTTATTTAGAAGAATTTCCGACGGGAGCGTCATGATATGACCGTTGACACCAGGTGACCGCCGATGTGAGGTGACCGTTAGGGCAGGTTATACTGTACTTATAATGAATATATAAAATGCTATGTCTCCAATTGCCGTTGTGGTAATTCATTCATTTTTGTGGTCTGATGTCACTTTATCAGAATGGGTCCTACAGTTAAAAAGAATAAACAGTAATTCTGGTGTTTTTAATAGAGAGTGTACGGTGACACCAGTTTTTAATTTGACCTAAATGGGTACATATGATTTTACAAAAAAAAAAAAGTCTGTTTTTAAAAATTGCGCTTAGTTCAGTTGCTATGTGATGTGTTTGGAAAATTGTTTTAATTATTTTAAATACTGTTATTACTGTCTGCAAGAAAAGGACTAGCTGTTAAATCACAAATATATATGGATTCAGTCAGCATTTTTGTAGAAGAGCTCAGAACTGTGTCTTGGCAAAATATGTCGATTCTTTAGAAGTATAAATTTTGTGATTTATGAATGTATGTATCTACCTGGATGGAATGTCAATGGAAATAGATCAGTTTTAGAGGAAGACAAATTTGGAAATATAATGGGTAATCAGCCAGATGCATTTTGGGAGGTAAACTGTTTATTCGATTAGTTTTGATCAGCCAATTTTATTTCATGATTAGTCCTTTTTCTTCTGGGGATTGTCTAGTAATCTTGTAGTTTCAAGATGGTCAGGTAAATTGCTGAGCAGTTTCAGAACTTGTTACATTTCATCTGATAATGTATTTTAGTTGGATTTTCCTTAAACTGGGTTAGATATTTTGTGATTTGTTCATCATTGTTAAATATTGTTTTAGTTTTGTTTTGAGCTTTTTCCAAGTTTTTTTTTCAGCTAGAATACTGTTTTAATCACAAAATTTAATTTGCACCACTCGCAATGTGTCTAGCACAAATCTTTCTAAGTTTAGAACAGAGCAGCTCGCCATAAAACCTCATTGTAAGTGCCCCTTTTCTTGGAAGGAATAAAAAGCATCCAAAACCAGTAATTGATGCCTTAATTAAAAAAAAGTGGACTGTGTTTCAGACAGGAAGGCAATTAGGGTAGACATTATTGACCATTTGCATATGGAAGGAGTTTATTGGTTAGTTTCGGCATGGATCAGTGTAATGTAGTCGTTGACTTGCGATAGTGATCTTAGCTGAGAGCTGTTATGGAAAAGGTTTCTGTGTTTTTAAAGAAATCATTCTAGTTCATTTAGTGTTGTAATTTCTGTTGCCATGTTAGTTAAGTAAAGAAAAAAAAGAAGAAATGAAATATGGAATAATTTTCAGCTTTATTTCAAACATGCAATAATCTTTACCGCTGCTGATCAGCCTCCTGGGCTGGCCCTTTCTTCAGTTCCCCTTGCCTACTTGTATGAACAAGAGCAGATGCCTTACATTTTACAGCACCATTTGATGCGCAGGAGATAGTAGTTCTTAAAATCATGATTGTATGTTCTTTCCTAAATTTAAAGGTTATGCCTGTTTAATGCCTTCAGAAATGAGATAATATTGTCTCATTTGCATTTTCCTATTTGGAAAGAAATTCTACTGATTGGTTTGACATTTCACACCTTTTTAGTGTAAGAGGCCACAGTTAATAGGCAACCCTGTGAAATGAATGCATAATTTGGCTGTGTTATAATTCATGCAAAGTTGTCTAACCACTTCCCTGGACAGTTTATGGATTGTGCATGAATATTTCTTGACAGGTAATAAATGTGTATTTCACTGCTTACTCAAGAACCTATCTTGAACACTATGTACTCTTAAAAAGCATAGACTGTTGAACAATTTGCTGTGTTCTTACCTTATTTGGTTCTTGAACAAGAATTTTTAAGAACAGTTCATGAAATAAAGTTATTGATATAAGAGAAAGAAATCTTGTCTGACAGTTCATGAACTGTTAATAAATTGCTTGAAAAGTTCATGACAACATTTTGTTGTGTGCAAGTGACAGAAGAACTTCAAAAACAGGACTTATCTAAGATTTATTGATGAGTGGCTACAATCATTAGCCATACTGAGGTGACACTTCTGTCTCTAGAGGACTAGGCCATTCTTTTAATAGATAAATGTGTGCTCCAGAAAGAACTGATAGTTTTAACTCCCATGAGAGCCATTAAAAACACTTTGCGAGATTCATCATTTATAGTTTGTATGGCTTTTACTGCTCAAATCATCGAAATTTTGTTGGAGTTCACTTTTGAGTAAGGTTGTCCCAGACTTTCAGACACACAGTAGATATTTAATGGGAATGGATGAGTAATTAAATGTTTGATACTGATATTGGTAGGGTCATATTCATAATAGCTATCATCATCATCATCATGCTACATAATGTTTTAAACAGTTTCCACATAAAATGCTTTGTTGTTTCCTACAGGTTTAATTCTTTCTACACAAAATTTAGTAATGTCATTTGACAAGGTTTTTTGATACAACAATATATCTATCAAATTACTAATCTCACGGAGAATGCAGGTTATACAAAGGCAACTCCTGAAATACCAAAGTCTAATTTCTTGTAAGAGTAGCTTTTCTTTGCCTGTTAAACCAGTGAGTTATATTACTTATTAAATATTTATAGAAGCAAAAAGCTTTCACACTGTGGGGCACACTGGGATAGTCATCAGCGTGAAGTACATGTGCTTGGTGAAAGAATGATTGAAATTGTTTTATCTGGTAAATTGATGTGTGCAAGAAGTTTTGACTTAATTTTTGTCATTACCTAGCTTTATTCTTTGTACCTTTTTAATACGGCAGTATTGTAGTCTTTGCCTTCCTGGTGATTCAGGGAAATGGTCTGTTTAATGCAGATTTTGGAAAGTAACTCTTCTCTAAAAGAAAAATAATATGTGGCACTCTCTTCCAAGTCCTCTTCATATTTTCAGCAAAGACTTCTGTTTTATATCACTGAAATGAAAACAATCCTGTTTGTTTGAAGGAAACATCTTTATTGTGTTGCAGTTTGTTTTTCACAATTATTGCCAAGATATATTGTATACTTTTGCAGAAAGGACTAAGTTTTATTGTGAGATTCGTTTTGAAAGTTTTTATTCTTAAACCTATTTTGCTTTTCATTGGAATTTAGAATATGTATTTTTTTGTAAGAGATGAGATTTTGCACTTATTTCTGGATCAGTAATTCTTAGACTGCTTAGCATTTTTTTTATCACATAGATATGACCAGAAGCTCATCTTTTTAGGTTTCATTGATTTTTCCATTTGCTAAACATTTTCAATAATCAAGTTCCCAGTGGGATTCGAACCCACACCGAATGGCACCTACCAGCTAGCAATGCAAAGTGAGAACACCTTACACCATTTGGCCATTGCACCAACCCCTAAAAAGGCCCCGCAAATAACAGGCATATAAATGTTCACCACATCTCACCACACCGCTGACAGGCGTTAAATGTTTGACAACACTGACTATATGTACGGGGAGACTTTTTACGACTGCCACACTGCACAAATAGCACTGTTGTGAATGATAAATAATCAAGTTCGCTGTTGGAATCGAACCTGCAGTGAACGGCACCAACCGCCTAGCAATGTAAAGTGCGAACACAAGGTTTATTGTAGAGAGTAATTGCCAAACTATGTTTTGCTTGCGTTTTTGCTGTAATAAACAAAGATGTTTTACTCAAACTGTAATTAAGTCCTTGCTTTTGTGGGCATCATTGCATCAGTGAATTGTTTAAGATCTCATCCTTTTACTGAATATTGCAAATCCATTTCTTACTGTAGGAAAAAGACACATAACTGAATTATGCTTCTTGATTGAGACGTATTTAATTTCCAGTTGTGTTCTTAGATTATTGTACGCTCTTCCAGCTTCTTAGTTAGAAGTCAAACATATTGACAGTTCGATGGTAGGTTTTGAATGTGTTATGAATAGTAACAGACAGTCCAAAATGATAAATAAAATTAGACCAATTGCTCATTTATTGTCTGCTGAATTATTAAAACACATCCCTAAAACCTTTTAGAGATGTGCAGACATTAAGTCTGTAACTTTCTTGATGTCTTTTTGGAAGGAAAATTCACAGTATATCATGTCAAGTTGAAAAATATAATCTGCAGTTTGTTTGTTGACTTCCTCTGTTGATTTTCTGACCTGGAGTTCTTTGTTACTTACTGATGTTTGGAATGGGTGCCATGTTTGGTCAAAATCGGATACATCCATTTACAACTGTAGGTACCTACATTACGTAAGTTTTGTTTTCTCAAGGTCTTCGAAACAAACGCAATACAGTTATACCGGTTCTCAAACAGTCTTGCTGCTGCTGCTGTAAAAACCTGGTTGAAATTTTCTTCATTTTCTGTCCTGGAACACCTCATTACAATACAGATATTGTTCTGTTATTGTGGTAATTCGTCCACTCTGAGAGAATTACAAGATACTATGTGGTACATAAAACTGTCAAACTTGTTAACCAAAGTCCTCTGATGCAAATTAGTGTAAAGTGTTCTTGTTCAAAAGATATTCTTTCATCGGATATTTGCTTTATAAATTCATGTTTTTAATTTTTTCTCTTTTCAGCCACAAGGGTCAGATGTAGATGATGAAGAATACGTAAGTAGTATAACTATTTTCTTTCCCCACCCCCCACTCTCCTTACATCCAACTTTCTCTTTAGTTTCTCTTTCTTTTCCATCTTTTGACTTTATAGCTCCCTCCCCCCACTGCCCTTCTCCTACCCTGTCGGCCTCCTACACAGCAGGGATCAAACATCAGTAGCAGCAGTCAGTTCAACACTTTTAATTACACTTTATTTGAAGATGTTTTGAATTTAAATTAGGCAAAAATGTAAACCCCCATGTATGGTAAATAAAATGTTATCCAAAACAAAGCTTTCATTTATGTTAAGTTGCCAGGAATTGTCACAAGGACATAAAAATTATGCCCCACGTTTAGACATTTAAACGGCTGTATTGTTACAGTGGCATCTTTAAGCAGAGTTATTTAGAGTTTAGTAAGAAATGACGACAAAAAAAGACTTTTCTTGAACAATACCTGAACAAGACCTGCACTTTATTTAATACTGAGATTTTTGATTCAAAGGGGTAGGAAATTGAAAATTGGAACAGACCAAACACTGGAAGTGTGCTGGGCTGTTTTCTGTACTGATTTTTTCATTACCTCCTACAAAAAATGTGTGCTTAGTTTAGAACTCTAAACAATAGAATGCTTTGTAAGAAACAGTGTGTATCTTCACACAGACTTAATGCATAAAGAAAACATACTAATTCTAGATTTCTAATCTATGAAATGAAATGGCCTAAGGCAGGGCTGAGCCCAGGGGGTAGGTTAGAAGAGACAGTATGTTACACAGCTGTTTGTATTTACAGAATCTCCCAGATGTTAATAGTTGCATGCTAGATTACTTACACATTTTATAAAAACTCCATTTCAAGTGTAGCATTTGTTTTGCACAGAAATACTTTTGAGGTTGTTACAGGAACATTTTTAGACAGAGAGAAAGGATTATGTAAGGATTATAAGTTTTCAAATGAATAGATAGGTTTGTAAAAGCAGGTTTATTTTGCTCCTTGCCCCCCTCCCTGCCTTTTTTTATAATTTTTTTTATTATCTTTTATACTAAATGCTTTATTTCAGATATAACTTATTGTTGACTAGAATGAAAGCAGTTTTAATTTATGTTTGATTGTAATGGACAACAGTTTTTTGCCTGCTGGAAAATGCAAAGGTCAAGGTCAATATTGCTGATGGGATTTGAACCTCCACAAAACAAACCTGATTCTATATCCCTCAGCTATATCCCTCAGCCATTGCTGGACATTTCAGAATTATAAAGCTATACAAGTTGGCATTTCTTTTCTATGTTTCGATTTTCTTCATCATTTTGTAATGTTATATTTTTCTTAAAATGGCATGTCTCTTGGACTTTACGCTGGCATAGCTGTCTGTCAGGACTGTAATGTGACAACCATTTTAATTCTTAGCAGTAAAAAAGATACAAAAAATAAAAAAGAGAACTTCAAGGCATTACTGAAGTGTTGAAACATTTACCCTTTTGATAGGTAATGAGAAAGTGTGATTTGAAAGAAACATAAAAACATATGCACGTACAGAATTTATTGCCCTTGTTGCGTTGTTTATACGAAAGATTTTAGAAGAGTATTCTGATGTGAGAAGTGCTTGTTTCAGTGCTTACCAATTTCAGTAAATACTGAGAAATTAAGCAATTCAGTGTTATGAGTAAATATTTCCGTTATTCATTGAAAGAGTTGCTGTTACCTTTTTGTCGTGCCTCTCCGCATGGAAATTTATCACTGCATAATTGTTTCTCTGGGGTGCAGTAGGTTTTTGTTACTGTCTGTTTTAAAAGCTCTATATTATGTACAACAGACAGACAGGAATATCTGTCACAATGAAGATATTGTATGGAAGAATGCATTAGGTTTGTTGTTTTAAGACCTGTGGGATGAATTCTTATAGATACTGTATGTGACTGTAATATGTTAACTGCCATTAACCCATTTATGCCCAGTGGATTATGTCATCCTTGTTAGTTGGATGAGTCCATTTTCAATTAAAAGGGTTTCTTGTATAAATTTTCAATTTCATTCTATTTAGTGAAGAAAGTCCTTCATGCAAACAGTGTAGACCTAGATCAGACGCCACATATTTGTTGTCTGATCTGGGTCTGCACCATTTACTTATGTCTAATTTTGTACACGCCAGGCATTAATTGGTTACTCCCTTATTTGCTGGGATTAAAAAGATGCTGACCAAAATATCATGTAAGGCACCTTTGTTTTCGATGTACCAGGTATGAAACTAAACATTTATGCACCCTCCTCTATCATGAACTGACCAGCACAAACTTTTTTTTGTCTTAGCAGATTTTTATGCAGGTTGGAGATCGCAAACTGAATAAAGATCCATGTTGAAAGTTCACTCTTGCTTAACAGAAAAAATAGCTGTCATTGTTTTTTTTTTCTTTTTCATTATTTCTTCTTCAGTCTTTGAAAAGGCAAGGGACAGTGGCCTTCATGTTCAGGTTTTTCAAAGAAAACGTACAGATATTCACTATTTTAACTCATTTTCCATTTAGAGGTTTATGCTTTTTTTTTTAAATTTGTTTCTAAAATTTGAATACTTTTATATATAAGGTATTATGATTATATTTAGTATTACCCAGTTAGTGCCGTGCAAAAAAAGGAATCCTGAAGACAAACAAATGAGTATTAACCGTAAAATAACTATTTAAACTTGTTCTTTCTGATCAAGTATTTAAATTAAGCCCATTGCCCATTGTGAAAGTCCATACTTGGAAAGTCAAATGATAAAAAAAAGGTCCAGCTATAAAAATACCATTAACTGAGTTGGAAAAATTATACTTTCAAATTTCGAAAACATGAAGGAACAAAAAAAAAAATAACTCATAGAACTGAACTCACAGAACAGAAAACTGAATAAATGCAAAAACAAACCTCCCATAAACAATATACTGCAATTGCTAGATAGTGAGCTCAGAGCTAAGTCTAGCATGTTTTACCAAGATCAAGAGTAGTGACCCATGTTTGACCATGGTCTGCCACAGTTACTTAGGTTTGCCATGTCTTCGGTCACTTATGACCACAGTTAATAATATGGCTTTTGATGGTTGACTGTGTAATGTTATGGTTGGAAATCAAAAAACCATGAAACCTGGTTGACCATGATGGACTATTCATCTGGGCTAGTAGCACTATATCAGATAGCTCTTTTCAGCCTGTGGTCAGTTCCAAGTATACAGGTCAGATATGAGTAAGCTGATGTTATGTTAAAAATAGACTACCTTCTTTATTTACGCATTATGTTTATTTATATTGATTCAATTGAAGGAAGGTAACCTCAACATAACTAAGGCAAAACATATGGCATACTTCAGTTTTCAAGGATTATAAGGCAGTTAAGACTGGGGAGCAGCAATTACCTATTTATTTTTTAGCACACACACTCTTATCTTTGTTTATTATAACTAGCTATACAGTTGTGCCTAGTAAAGTTTTGCTGTCTGGAGATCTAAACCCACAAGAATGTTTTTCCTATGCTGATTTTCAAGATGATATAATGTTGTTTACAGAAAGTTTTAAAATTCTGTGTGGATTTTGCACAGATGTTTTGCGTATGCATTTGTTTTCTCTGGGAAAGTGCTCTTGTGTGAAAGTAGTATTGCCAGAATTAGGCTATTGAAAATGCTCTTAATTCAATGGAGGAGAAAAAATTAATCACACTCAAGGATTATGTAAGGTCTGTATCAAGCACTTTTATAAGTGATTATGTTTTTGTATATGTTTCTTTGTTAGAACAGAAAGTTATGATACTTATCATAATGAATTTTGCTTTTACCGATATATTACTGATCCTGCTTACGGTGCTGCTGCAGTTAGTGATGATGATGATGATGATGATGATGATGATTATTATTATTATTATCAAAACTGTGATAGTAATAATGTTTTTATTTATAATATTCATTTTTCACAGCGTTTTTGATATAATTATGCTGCCTCTGAAATATATCTGTCTAATGTTTAATGAAAAATTGGGTACATAACAGCCAAGCATAACAGAAGGTGTCAGGTAAGGCAACAGGACTCAAACCTAAACTAAATAGGTTCTAAACATATTAAAGAAGTGTTCTGCACTCAATAAATACGGTGCACAGAATATAGAGGCTAGGTCAGCTGCTGATAACATTGTGGTTCACATCTGTCCATATGTATTCCCCACCTGTCCAACACCATCCAGTCTCTATACCAACTAGCAACTTTACCCTCCAATGTCCCTCCCTTCTCCCTGTCTGAATCTCCATACCAGCTAGCAGCTTCTCCCTCTCTGAATCCCCTTACCAGCTAGCATCTTGCCTCTCCCATCTCCCTCTCTGAATCCCCCTACCAGTTAGCAGATTGTCCCTGCCCCCCTCCAATCTCCCTGTCAGAATTCCCATGTTAATTACCAGCTTAATTTCCTTTCTATCTCTGACTGTTAAATACATTTATATACATAAATTATGATATAGGTAACATTGAATATTCTACATAAAACTTGGCATTTGGGATGGGAGTAGTCTTTCTTGAGAACTGTAAAAGCAATAAAACCAGAGTCTTGTAGAAACAATCATGAATGAGAAAATATCACTGAAGTTTGTTGGCACTGGCATGAGTCATCCCTCTACTTCTTTCCCACACTGCTATTCAAGTAGGCATAATTGTTTGTTAACATAAATTCCTAGGCTTTGCAGTTAAAATCTTTTGGAACTCTCTTGCAAATGGAGAACTTCGATTTGTTTCATTGTAAATAGAAGTGTATAAAAATGGATACTAGCATTTGAGCCTAAATATAGCACTAAAATTTTTCACTATGTAAGTCTGAATATTATTTTTCAATCATGTATCTATTTTAAATAAGAAAATTTTTACCTTCCGGGCCTCTAGAATGTCTGCATTATTGCAGTCATATTCAGTTTTACAAGACTTTATAAAGACATGTATTACTTAATTGAATTCATATGTATTGTTCTGTCATTATCAATGAAGTTTTAACTTCTTATATTGCAGATGAATGGTGAAGGTGAATGGGAATATGAAGAAATTGCTCTAGAAAGGGTAAGGTAGAGGTTTTTAGTTAAAAATTACTTAAGTCTGAAGGCTTGAAGTAGTGTTGAATGCTCCCAATGACTTGCCGGTTTGAAAGATATGTTTGTAGTAATTGTGCAGATATTTTGCCAAAAGGATCCGAACCGCCGTCTTCCAGATTTGAATGCTTAACCTCTGTAGTGAGTTACAAAATGTAAGAAAAGATGATATAATTCATGTTAAGCCGTTTGCAGCGGAGAACATGCAAAGCCTGTTTTATGGGGAAGAAGAGAAAAGGTAAGGTACAGCACAGCACTTGGAAAAAATCATTATTTTGTTTAACTGGTTAAAATATCCTTTAGAGTATAACTGAATGTTACTTGGAAGTTTTACAACATGTAAAGGCTTAGACTTTTGCATAAACTAGACAAATTCTTCAAAGATTACAACGTTGAAATCACTGCTTAAAGCACCCATATAGTGTTTGAGTTGATCAGAAAATTGAGGACTGAGAATGTCTGTAGCTGGACAAGATACTGGGTAAGTTATCATCAAGGTAATGTTGTGTCCTGTTAAGATAACATAGTTAATGAACAAGAACTTTAATCCAGGGCTTGTGAGTTTGATCCTGCTCATCACAAAAGTTCTAGTTTTCCTTTGGATAAGACATTTAACACAGGCCCTATAAACTATTGATATACACCAAGCATGTTAAAGAACGAGGGGTGTCTCTGGAATTAGATGCTTTCTGAACCTTACACCTTACACTCGCCTTATTAAACTCCTGAATTGGCCTTCTGAAAAATTATACTGGTACAATAAACAAAAAATATAAAATTATCTGACGGAAATGGTAAGTTGTAAAGCAGGCAGGATATTAAGAAGTTAGATAGGTAATTAAGATAATAACTGGTAATTAAGATACAAGGAAGGTATGTGGAGTGATTACCTTTATTATAGTGGAGTTTCGTGGTTAAGATGCTTCTTAAATTTCAGGAATAACATATTGAAGAAGAAAATTGCCTTGAAAGCACAGACAGTACAAAAATATTAGCAAATACTTCAGTTGTTTTGGGACAAGTCTCATTCACATTTCATTCATTTGCATGTTTTGCTGCTTTACAAATGAAGTCTTCGGTGCAAGAATACTTTGCTATAAGTCTGCTAATGTGAATAAACAGAGAATACCACTACACTTAAATCATTGTGCCTGAAATGGGGAAAAAAAGAGCAAAATTGATATTACCTGAAAGTACTATTGTTTTTAAACTTGTCATACAGCCATTGTGAACTTGACAGTGCTTTTTTTTCAGGGCACCACAGGTCTTGGATTCAGTATAGCTGGTGGCAGTGATAATCCTCATATAGACGAAGATCCGAGCATATTCATCACAAAGATCATACCAGGTGGTGCAGCAGCTGCTGATGGCAGATTACGGTAAATTGAGTTTTTCAATTCACAAGTTCCTGCAGGATCTGTCTTATGACCACTTCTTATAAGCTCTTTGAGCTTTAGGCACAGATTGAGCTTTTGTGACCATCTTTTGTCTGTTGCTTTTGTGCTGGAATATCAGTCTAAATCTGCCTTTCATTTACATTTGAGAGATCTCACTGATACTTCAACTTGATCCCAAAGTGTCTGACCACAGGAAATTCAGGTTTGCACCACATCTTGTCGGCACATCAGAATGATTTTGTTTAATGTAAAGTACTTGGCCATTGGAATTTCAGATTTGTCCCACTTGTTTTCCCTTGGGTCATTAGAATAATTTGGTTTAATGTAGAAAATCCATGACATTAACAGGCCTCAAAATCTGGCCTGAAAATGGTCAAGGACCATTTCAGTAAACTGAGTGACATATCCCACCTTTGGAATGCACCGTCAAAATAGACTAACCACCTTTAGAAGTTTATTTGACAAGTAAAGATCCCCCCACCCCCAAGCCATATAAAAAGACCACCCCTGACAGAATTTCCTTAATTTTGCATTATTGGATGGTATATGTTTTACTGCCTTGGCAGTGTGGGCAGAAGAAAAGGATTAACATTTTGATTGGTAGGCAGGGAAAGCTCTTGACAGATCTGTGACTGTTCACTTCTTTTTTCTCTCTTTTGATCCAGTGGAGCATAACACTTTTGGCACAAATAAGGGACAAAGTGCTTTTGTCAGGTGACTGTCATTTTTAATTTGGCACTTATGTCCTGGTTTCCTAAAGTTACACTTGTCTTTTGTCATTATTCAACAATAAATGATGCTGTTTGGAAATTTGATTAATTCATTGAAAGTTGACTTCTTCCACCATTTTCAGACAGCAGCTTTTAAACATGTTTCATCTTGTTGTCTAACTATAGAGCAAGGGAAGCATTGAGAAATAAACTTATGGTAATTCCTATAGTTGCAGTTCATTTTATGTGTAACATTTTGATAATTCTGGGTAAAAAAGATCTGTAGGGCTTTAAAGGTATAAAAAAATGTTCACTGAAGATTTTTATCTAGAATTAAGTGAATTTTTCTTTCTTTGACATCTTGTGTAAAAAATATTTTTCTGCAGTATCAGAGTGCTTTTGTTGAATCATCAAAGAACTCTTGAGTGGCATGTTTCTTTGAACTGTGGAAAGCAAATATGGGTTAAAAAATCTAATTATTTGCCCATTAAGAATACAATGGAAATAGATAGGCACTTATAGCCCTATTGAGACCTTGCTATTGAATATTTCTTGTGAACATTAGGTTGGATAACTATATATTTTTAAAGTGGCCATTAACAGTTCTTTTTGATGTCTTTGTTAAAAGTATTGATAAACAGTTCATTAGTTTAGGATTTTAAACTTTCTTAATGGACAACTTCAGATAGCATTTTCTCAAGATATATTTAAGGTTGTTGGCATGCATGCCAAAGAAAAGCCATGTAGACCATGTCTACTGTTCATTTTACAACAATGGTGATTTTATCCATAAAGTGATATGTGAGGTAATGCAATAGTAAATTAGATAGAGATAATGAGTTCTGGAAGGATTACATGATCATTACTAGGAGGCATATTTAGGAATCAGAACTCTTTAATCATATTAATGCTGCAGCATTTGAAATCGGTCTACTGTTAGTTCCATCTGTCCATTGAACCCCTAATTATTCATCTTCTTATATGAATGAATGAAGGAATGAATGGAGGAATGAATGAATGAATGAAATATATTAAAATTTACTATGAGAATACATTACAAGATGCTGCTTCTGAATGAAGTGGCAAACTTCAGATTTCTCCACTGTCAAATTTACATGAACTATTTGAACTTAATGTCTGATGCAAAACTTCTACATACATTGAAGTATTTTAATATAACTCAGCACAAATGTTCACCATTGTGAGGTGGAGTGTCATGCACAAAATTCAGGTCTCTGTCAAGGTCACACTTAGAGGTCAAAGGTCAGGTAAAAGTATGAAAATGTGTAAGGACCATTTAGTCATCATTAATTTAGGAATTCTATCACAAATGTTCACCATCATGAGACTGAGCATTACAAAATCCAGGTCCATGCACTAGGAATAGTTGAACTTGCTTCCCTACTAACACCTCTTTTTATCCATTAAGCCCACATCTTCACCAAAAGCTCTTGTGGCAGGCATATTTTGTGACAATGGCTCCCTTGTTTTATGTTATGATGTTGTTAGTTTATTTTAGAGGAATAGACTCTAGTATTTACTCACCCCAGGCTTGTTCTAGTAAATTTTCAAAGTATAAATATTTAAAAGTCTGTTGAGAAGGGCCTCTAACCACATACAAATGAAAGGAGAAACTTATTATTCATTCAATGCATCAATGAAAATATCCAAACATTGCCAGTATAAGTGTTGTTATAAAAACTTGGCCATTCAGCTCTACTTCATCTTACTTATGAATATAAGTTATTACACATTGGAAATGTAATCCTTAGGGATTGCAGCAAAGAAAGGTCATTAGACGGTCTTCTCGTGTTTTGCGGAATACAAATGTTTTTTGTAAATGGCTAGATGATTTGCAGTGATGAAGTGGACATGTTGTTCTTTGTGGTCGGAGTAGGTTAAATAAGACAGAATGAAGTGTTATAGTTTTGTAACTTTCTGGAAATTGGTTGTAGTTTTTAGAACAGAATCAAAAGCATGTGCAAAGTCAATGTTGACAGTTTGAATAGATACTAAAAGTTCACCCCAGGACTGTTTTAGTAAAAAGCTGAGGAAAACACTGTTGCAATGCTTAGCAACAAGACTGAGAAACTTAATGAAGATGTAAATGAACTTTTATTCTTATTGATGTCAATAAACTGAGAAATGAAAGGAATTTAAAGTCAATTGTTTCAAAGAAAAAACCCGGTTAATGATGTCGTTAAACAAATTAGTCTTCATTAAGAATGTAATTGATTGTATTTGTTCCTTTCAGATTTAATGTTTTGTTTTGCACTGCTTTGTTGATTTTTTTGTTAGAAGTTGAGATTTAATTGATAAAAAGGATGGAAAATGAACAATTCTGTTATCAACATTATAACCTGATTAAGAAGATTATTGATGAAGGGAGGTAATTATGTTAGTGAAATCACGGCTTGCACCAGCTTCAAGATCATTCTGGGGTGTGTACATGAGGTAGGTTACATTTAAATCAATATAATTTGTCAAAAAGGTTTTATTTTTTTGAACAGCATATTTTCTCAAACAGTAATACTCCTGAGAAAAAAACTTCGTAAAGTTTAATTGTTTGTACCTGTTTATTTATGCAAAGATTGTTAATATTACCTTGACCAAAGTAGATTGGAATACTTTTTGTTAAGGCACAAGTTTTAAATTAAAATAAAATCTAGCTAAAGGCTCTCATTTCAATTGAAGATAGCTACAAATTGTTAGGAAGCTTGAACTGCAACTTCAGACTTTTCTTTTAATGAACTCCCTGATAAATGAATAGAGTTTTTAATAATAAAATTCGTATTTTCATCAGTTTTCATCCAAAAACAAAAATCGAAGGGAAGAATTTGTATCAATTAAGATAACAAATGTACAATATGAATAAGACCATTTGTATGAAAATTGGTTTGTTACTTGTACTTTCCTTGATGATTTCGTCAGAATGATTAAAGGCTAGTCTTTATTTGTGTGTATTAGCTTATCTGGTAAGAATAATAAAGACTGACTTTATGCTCTACTTTGTATAATATGGTTTTTGTCATAATGATAGGGGATAATGATTAGATGATTTAAGCTCCCTAGAATTCTTGGAGGTTATGGGTTCCACAAAATTGATGGTGATGAAAAATTGATACTACTGCTGGATATATCTTTGGTATAACTTTGGTATAGCATGAGAAAGAAACATTTAACTCATTATTTACTCTGCTGATAAAAGTTTTAGATAATATTTATGTAAATACTTTTGTTATTTCCTGGTTCAGTCAAACTTCGGAAATAAATATTGTGAGAAAAGACTTCCTTTCCAAAATGTTGGGGGCATTGCTTTAATGCAGTGAGACTACAGTCAGGTGTCTCTGTGTCATATCTGTCATTGTCAGAATGTCCATCAGAGGCTGTAATTATTTATTATCAAGATCTCGGTACACTGGAACCCCTTTAAATTGAACTCTTTTATAGCACTGAGCTTAGTATAATGCTGTTGTGTCGTGGCTCCCAATTAAAAAAATAAAAAATCATATTATTCTCCTGCCTTGAAAAAAAATCTCATATTAAACATGCAGTATTTGTATCAGCACATGTTAAAGGGATACACAGGCAAACAAATGCCCATAAAATTAAAACTGATATTATTTGCTCAAATCACATTCAATATAAAGAACTGTAAATTCCCAGTATGTTTGTCCCTATAAATAAAGTGAAGTGCGGGCTTGAACGTAAATATTTGAATGTTCTATAACAGAAAGTAAAATGTGAACGGAATCGCTGAGTTATTTTTAAATAGGCCATGTGACAAAAATAACTAATCGTCGTTTCTCTTGGGTTGCTTTTTGCTGTAGACCACGTGGCAGGTACTTAACCGTGCAATCATTCACAGCGAAATTTAGGGCTATAATAAATCTAGACCCATGTGGGTCATGTTAGGAAACCACAAGGTTTTTCATTTAAAAAGAGAAAATCTTTGTTACTGGGACTGATCATTGTATTTATTTCGATCACATATATAGTATACTGATGAACGAAAGGAGAAAGAAAGCATAAAACTTTTGCCTGTATATCCCTTTTATGTGTCATGTATGCACATGAACAGTGTAATGATAAAGCATAGGGGCATGTGAAAGGCATGAAAAGCATGCATAGTACAGCTTTAATTAGTTGTTTGCATGTCTTAAGTGTTCAGTACATCTGTATTTGTGAACAATGAAATCAGGTAGCTTAGCTCATGAAAGGTGTGAAAAGCATGTGCTTTGGCGATTCACTTGCATATTTGTGCAAGTTAATGGCTTATGTTTAAGACTGATAAGTCAGAATTACAGTAACCTTCAAATCTTAGCTGAGACATGTAAACAAAGATGATCTGAGCAACGAGTCTTTAAAAAATCATGCACACTTCATGGATCGACAGTTTGTCATATCTCAAGAAGGACTGAATATAGAAATCACATTGCAATAAAGCTCCCTGCTTTTTATTACATTTATTTATTTTACAAATGATGCAAGGAAGAACGATTAAAGGTACACTATACTGGTAGTATAAAGGTATTTTCTAAGAACATTTTACAGTTGTATATTATTACGATATCGCCACAGATTTCCTGGAAATAAGTTTATTTACTTTCGTTTTGAGATTTTTTTTAATCGTATACAGTGACTTTCATTCAAATTTCTGAATGTATCATTCACAATTTATAAACTTATAAATGTTCTATGTTCTTTATTTTCCATGGAATAACTGTTAAAAAAAACCGTTTCATATTTTTATTGTATATGGGTGGGTAAATACAACGACAACATGCTGCCATGTAATGTCCTGCATTAGGACCCCCATAAGACCCGCGTTATAAGTGTCAACCCTATTTATATCATGGGTTGACTGCCTTGGACCCATTACACAACATTATAAAGGGTCTCCAGCGTATATCTTATATCATTATATCAGTTTGGTGCTTGTTTGTATTTGCTTAGTTACAGACTGGAACAGTCATTCTACCTTCATAGGAGACTGGAGTCATTTGTTTTGTTATGGTAGGGTTTTTTTTTTACTGTGAAATTATGTGTACGTTCTGAGCATGTACTTCAAAGCCAGACTAATTCAGCTTGTTGTACATTTTATGTAAAATTGTAAACAAATGGTAATTTTTGGGTAGATTCAGAAAATTTTTGTCCTTTATCTGTAACAGTTTTGAACAGACTTAAAAATATTATTTGGGTTGAGGAACGGGTTAAGGTGGGGTGGATGAATGAATACAAAACAAAACAATTTATAATTTTCATGTAAAGGTTCTTCTGGAAAAATAATGTCTTAAAATTACAAAGAAAACTTAATCATTTCTGTTCAGTTCTCAAGTTTTAACTGCAAAAACTAGCATCTGAGAAAACAAATTGTTCATGTATGGATTAAGTACTTTCAAAATGACATTTCTCTTTTAGAGCAGAATTTTAATGTTGTGAATTTATAGTGAAGAATTTACTTGCCAGATATAATTTCATTGAAATTCACTGAGAGAATATTTATGGTGAACAAGAAATGGCATTGGATACAGATAGATAGAAACAAGTTAATGAATGTTTATTGTTGTTTTTTATTGTGTTTATTTTTGGAAAGTACAATTGCTGGTATTCAGTTTTGTTTAAGGATTGATTAGTCCTATATTTTCCAAGTAAAAATACTTCTTTTTCTTACATAGAATAGTGAACAAATTCTTGCAAGTGATGTTAATCCCACTTCCTTGGTTCAAACTAGTACTTGCACTGCAAATGTTGGATTGTGTTACTGGAGACTCATCCTGGATGGGATTTGAACCAGTAACCTCTGGATGAGAAGTCTGTTTCTCTAACCCCCCCCCCAACCACAGTGCTTCACAATCCTTGTCTCAATTTAGATAAAGCTTTAATTTAACTACAAGTTGCTAACTTGAATCAGTCAGTAGTTTGATTTGAGTAGCCACTTGCATAAGGGTAGGAGTAAACAGTGGACATGTTTGATAGAAAAAGTCACTTTTTATCGGGCTAGTTTTTTATGTTCATTGTCAAGATTAATTAGTTGCATCCTTACCACATGCCTGACTGTAGCATATTTTGGATCTTTTTTAAAGAGCTAATTTGGGATAAAAAAAAAAGATGTTGACCTCAGAATAAGGGAATGAGTGTTTTATAGATTCCATTTATTGGAGCAGTTTGTTGTGTGATTTCTATGTTTATCCTAACATGATCATTGCTGAGAGTTGTGTTATCCTCAGCAGAACTAGTTGATTGTTGAGAATCAGTCAGTATGTACAGAGGCAATTCATAATGACAATAGGCGTGAATTACACAATTGAATTGAATTGTACAGGATTAATTGGTTTATTTGGATGAAAAAAAGATTATGGTTTGCTTTGGTTCTTGTTTCCTTTTTTCTCATGAGGGCAGTCTGGAATTATAAGTTGAACATTTATTTGTATTTCTTGTTTTAAGTAACAGTTCTAGGTTATGAGAGAATTAAGATCTTCTCTGCTGATGGGAAATTTATCTACATTTCTGTGGCAACAGTATTTCCTCAAGATTATTTAATGGCTGTAATATTCATTTATGTTAATGCTTAAGGAATTTTTAAAGAACAAATAAAAAGGAATGTTACTGTTTGTTTGAATTACTGATTCTTATTGTAATTCCTGAAATATATTTGTGAGTTTTTATAATGGGTTGACAAATTTATGATAAATGAAAGATGTTTGTGATTTTCTTACAATGAGTGAGAATACAAGATATTAAGTTTATTTTGTAATAAGTGGAAGTATATTTAATAAGTGAAGGATATTTATGGTTATTTTGTAATAACTAACAATGTTTGTTGTAAGTGGAAATATTCATAATAAGTCTGGGATATTTTTGTCATAACAAAGAATGTTTGTAATAAGTGAAGGATATTTATGGTTATTTTGTATAACATGGAATGTTTGTAATAAGTGAAGGATATTTATGGTTATTTTGTAATAACAAAGAATGTTAGAATAAATTTGAAGTATTTTTAATAAGTGAAGGATATTTATGGTTATTTAGTAATAACAGTTAATGTTAGAATAAATTTGAAGTATTTTTAATTAGTGGAGGATATCTTTATAATAACTAGGAATGTTTGTAATAAGTGGAAATATTTGTAATAAGTGGAGGATATTTATGATTATTTTGTAATAACTTGGAATGTTTTTAACTAGTGGAAATGTTAGTGATTACTTTAAGTGGGAATATTTTTGACATGTGGTAGATATTTGTAATTGTTCTGTAACATGAAGAAGATTAGTGCATTTTTTTGTTACTTTGAAAGATTTAAACTTTTGAAAGAAGTGATATCTAAAAAAAAGAAAACAAATAGTTGAATCGGTCAGTCCCTTACAATTAAAAAGGATCCAGTATTGAACCTGCATGCATGATTCAAGTATGGTGGTTTAACAAACTGCTTACACCAGTAACTTTAAATTGCTTTTTAATTTCATGATGTAGAATTTAACTAAAAACAAAAATTATGTCCACTAGTTAGTTAACTAAATTCTTTATGAACTGCCTGCTATAAAAATAGTTAAGTTAATGTTGGAAATACTTTGAAATGGAATGAAATGAAACCATTCCAAATCTGATTTGTTACATAATAGACATCCATAAAGCTCTGTTTGATTCATACTTGTTAAAAAAAATCATTTGTCAGCAGTTGTTCAGTGAAGGCAAAAAAGCTTCTGAAGGGGAATTCTAGAGGGAAATTATATAATGAGAATAAATTGCATTATAAAGCATTAGGGCAGGTGATGTTTGTCATTCTGTGGAAATTATAAGTTTGAATTGCAAATGGGTAAGAAAGATCAAGAACCTGTGAAAAGTTCTGTACTTTTCTTCTGGATTGATGTACTGGAACTGAAGATATACTGTGATTTTCAGCAGCATTTTAAAACATTTTCTTGGTGTTCATTTTTAATGTTTCACAAGAGCACAGACCCAATCTTATTAGGCAAATTTTACAAATTTTAGGTTAACAAAATGTTCTTTCAGAGTGAATTTGAAGCATGAATTTTAAAACATTTTTTTTTTCTGCTGCTTTGGTTTTCCCCCATTAAATTCAGAATAGTTCATACTGAAAATGTGAGAAATAATCTTCTGATAGAAGATATTAATATTCTGAAGTATTCAGTGTTGTAATAATGGAAGCTTTATTTTGTTGTCATCAGATAAAAGCCGTGTCACTCGTGTGACCATACAGTGTCACAGCTATCACTACCTCTTGTCTGGATGTGCTGCCAAAATGTCCATTAGCGCTGTAATTATTTATTCATCAAGTCCTCAGTGTTTGTTTCATCAGCTTTTTGCTTGTTTATCTGTACATCTTCATTTGTTTTTGTTTGGTCACAGACAGGGCATTCATCTTGCTTTCAATGGAGTCATTGTGGTGGTAGAATTTGTTTGCTGCAGTGCAGTGTGTTTACATTGAAGGCATCATACTGTTATTGCCTTATCTTTTACTGTTACTACTGCTTGTTGAATATTATAGAAATTTTATATACTAACACTTAAGTCAACTGGGCAACTGCTTGATTCAGGTTATTTACCTTCAGTGATGGCAATAGCGATATTGCGGTGGGCAACATTTTTGGCTCATTTTGTTTGTTGTTGGATTTCTCATATAACCTGACTCAGTGCATTGGTTTGATGACAAGTTATTTCATTTGATGCAATGAATTACTGACAGTGTATCGAATGAATGCCCATTTTTTGTTAGGGGTTTCAATCATTTCTCGGATTGCTCAAAGTAATATTGGGAATTTAAGATGAACAAAAAGTGAGTCCATAATCTGCGACAATGGCAAAGAACAGACAAAGAATTTGTATGTTAAAAAATGTTGATTTTCTAAGTGAAAATTTTTCATAAGAAGACTTGCAGCAGTAGGAGCAGCAGCAGCAGCAGCAACAACAACAACAAAATTAATTCAGTTGCTTGTGTTCTGTTCTGTTCTGTTACTGTTTTCTCCAAAAATGGTTATATCTTGAGAAAAAATAAACACATTTTTTCAACATTAACCACTTCAGAAAATTTCCTTTTGGCTTCAGGGAAAGGTTTTTATATATCACTTTCAAAGAAAAAAGTTTTTGAAAGGGATAATGTTACTCATGGTAGAACTTTGTGCAATATATCACCCAGGATACAGATAGAGACAAATGTTACATTTGCTTTTTTGGGGGTCAGCATTTAACTGTTGTAATGATTTGTGGTAATTAAGGCTGTAACAAAATTTGATTCCTGTTCAGTAATTGCTAGTTTTTAAGGCTCACTATTCTGAAATGAGTGCAGCACATCTGTATTAAGGGCTCACTATTCTGACTGGAGTGCAATACATCTGTTTAAAGGACTCACTATTCTGACTGGAGTGCAATACATCTGTTTAAAGGACTCACTATTCTGACTGGAGTGCAATACATCTGTTTTAAGGGCTCACTACTCTGACTGGAGTGCAACTCATCTGTTTTAAGGGCTCATTATTCTGACTGGAGTGCAGCACAACTGTTTTAAGGGCTCATTATTCTAACTGAAGTGCAATACATCTGTTTAAAGGACTCACTATTTTGGCTGGAGTACAATAGACCTGTTTAATGGAATCATTGTTTTGACTGGTGTGCAATGCATCTGTTTAAAGAACTCACTCTTTTGACTAGAGTGCAATAAATCTGTTTAAAGGATTCATAGTTTTGACTGGTGTGCAATGCATCTATTTAAAGGACTTACTATTTTGACTGGAGTGCAGTGCATCTATTTATAGGATTCACTATTTTGACTGGAGTGCAGCTAATCTGTTCAGTGTAATCACTGTTTTGACTTGAAGGCAATACATCTGTTAAAAGGACTAACTATTTTGACTGGACTGCAGTATGTCTGTTTAAAGATACATCTGTATTAAGATGTCACTGTTTTGACTGGTGTGCAGCACATCTGTTTAAAGAACTCATTAATTTGACTGGAGTGTAATACATCTGTTAAAGGACTCTATTCTGCCAGAGTGCAATTCATCTTTTAAAAGGACTGTCTATTTGACTGGTGTGCAATACATCTGTTTAAAGCTTTCACTTTTTTGACTGGAGTGCATCATATCTGTTTAAAGGACTCACTTTTTAGTCTGAAGTGGAATACATCTGTTTAAAAGGCTAACTATTTTGACTGGAGTGCAAGACATCTGTTAAGATAACTCACTACTTTGACTTGAGTGCAGCACATCTATATTAAAGACTCACTTTTTTGACTGGAGAGCTCAAGCTTATTGTTTTGATTGAAATATGTAAAGAAGGAAAAAATGCAGCAACAATAGAGGTTAAGATAAGGAAAGAAAAGTATTATTTAGATGTCGTTCATTTGAACAGCTTGTTGCATTTCCCATGTTATATCTTTATACTGATTAAATATCAGGGCAATTCAGAATGACAAAAGGCATGCAACAATAATTGGATTGAATTGGACAGGAATAATCAGTTTATTTAGGCGTAAAGATTGCAAGTTCCTTTTTTCTCATCTTACTTTTTTCCGTGATAGCAATTTGTGAAATGGATTGATAGTGTATTTGTTTTTGTTGTTTTAAAATCAGTAGTTCTTGGTTATTGGGGATCATAGTTATTTTCAGCTGATGGGAAATTTATCAGTTGCCATGGACATTGATGGTTTTTCTATTATAATTGTATGGATGGTGTTTTTTCTTCTTTTTCTTGTGTTGAATGATTCTTTAATTTGATGTTATAAAAGGAAGGTATTGAAGTTATCTTGTCTTATTAATGATTGGAAGATGAAACTCATTAGTTGAAATTAGTGATATTTTTTATAAGATATATTTCAAGATGGCATTTCTTACATGGTAGTTATTCTGCACAGTAATTAAAGTTAAGGAATTCAGTATTGTTGAATTGAATCTATCCAAACTGAATTAGAATTGTTACCAGTAGATATACATAAGACTGGTACTGTTTGCCACAAAATTCAAGTTATTTATGAAGTGAATGAAATTAAACAAAGCCATATAATTATGTAATGATCTGTTTGCCACTAATTTCAAGTTAATGATGAATTTAGTGCAGTGAAACAAAACGATGGTAAAGGATACTCTATTTGCCACTAAATTTAACTTAATGTAATGTTGAAGTTAATGAAATAAAACTGTATTTAAAATGTTCTCTGTTTGCAACTACATTGACAACTTAAAGCTACTGACTCATAGATTTAGCTTTAAAACACTTTTTTTTTTTTTTTTAAATTAAAGTGAAGTTTTTTTTTTTTTTAAATTAAAGTGAAGTTCTTATGCTATGTAAAAAAAAAATATGCTTCTGTATACCATGGAAACTAAAGAAAAAAAATTGGTTGTTTTTTCCTGTCAATACTGGAACCATTGAGACACGGTGACCTCTTAAAACCATATTTAATAATTTACAATATCAAGAAAGTACCAGTATCTACTGTGGTAAATTTTTTTTTTACATATAAAAATGTGTTAAACTTTATATTATGATGTGTTCCTGTTTTTTCAAGACAGTAACTTCATTTAGATACATTCTTCACAATTACAACTAGAATTTTTGTATGTATTAACATTAAATTTTTCTTTTCATGCATCATCGACTGATCTGTGAGTCACTTGCTTTAAGGTGAAATTAATGAAATGAAACAAAACCGTATAAATTATATCCAGTTTGCCACCAAATTAAAGTTAATGGTGAAATTAATGAAATGAAACAAAACCATACATGTTTCTGATATTAGATTAATTTTGTATCCAATGGACATAAATAAAGTTCTGTTGGATAATGCTTTCAATAAAATCTTGTCCAAAAGCATTTGTCAGCAGTTATTCATAGGAGGATGGAAAAAAAATTGTTAAAGGAAAATTCTAGAGGGAAATTATATAACAGGAAAAATAAAACATATTACAAAGCATTGGTGGGTAATATTTTGTCATTCTGTGGAAATTATCAGTTTGAATTGCAAAATAGTTGGATTAATGTTAAAATAGAAAGATTCTGTAATTTTACTCTAGCTATGTGTAATGTTAGAACCATGGCTGTGATTTCTCAAGTTTTTATATGTCTTTTATGTAACGTCACTCAGTGTTATTGTTTCCCCAGACCTTGTCCTGTTCAGCAGAATTGCTTCATGGGGAATGTGTAATGAGTCTGACATAGGTTTTATTGTGGCTGCTTGTGCTTTTAAACAAAGTTAATTAACAAGTTGTCTGTCAAATTAAGAAGACTTTTTTTCTCAAGTGTTTCAGTTTAGTATGTGTTTATAGCAGTTAGATTGTGCTTAAAGAGTAGATCTAGGGTGTCAGTTTTAAAATTGCGAGTTGTTGAATTTGTTAGCTCGAATTACTTCTCATTGGTTTAGACCCAGGTTCTTGCAATTTACAGAGATCAAATGCCCCAAAATAGAGGGATAATGGCAAAGATGCTATATCATGTTCATGAGTACTTGCTCATTGTGATGTGAGTTTGATAAAAACAATCAAGTTATATTATTTTATAGCAAGTGGTAGGAGAATATTATTTTGTTTGTAATAGTTTCCTGATTGAAAGTTAAGATGTCTGCAAGACCTGGTATTATTATTTGGAAGTTGATTTCAGAATATAGACATGATGCTCAATCATTTGAATTGTTTTTTGTTTTTTTATAGAGATGACTTTTTTTTTCAATTTGAATATATATATATAAGGATGAAGGAAAAGTCAGAAAAGTCTATTTGTCATAAATATCAAAGAAAAAAAGAAACAAAGATATATACAAGATGATAAAAGGAAAATGTCTGTTAGATAGGATAATTTAATTTATATCAATGGTAGGCCTAATTTTACTTTTATATTCAGCTATTTTAAGATGTTTAATTCATTTTTGATGACCATATTAAGCTGACGTCATTACCAAATATGGCATTGCTCATGTCTAGCATGTCTATGTAAACCTTTAAGCTTTCTTTGAAACTTGATGGGAATACTGTGAAATCATTTAAATTCGCTGGGATGAAATTTCGCGCAAACGGCAAAAAAAGTACGTTCGCGCGGTCCTAAATTCGCGCATTTTCAATTTCAGATTCAATTTTTTTATCAGCATAAAAAGCAGACGACAGCTGCATGACGCTGGATGTATACGTGTCAATAACCGCGGTACGCTTTCGAATATACAAACTGACAGGTCCAACTGTTAATTGACGTTAATTGACACAGATTAAAGATCGATACCGACAGGTCTTTTGTAACCGGTCCCTAATCAATTATGCTACAAAAACATTGCCGCTTGCGAAAATTACCTTTACTCGTTCGTGTCCTATATATGTGTTGTTACATCTATTCACTTTTATTCTTACATTCTCAAAGAATAAAATAAGTTTAAATAGCAAAAAAAAGTTTGTTTCTCATTAAAGAGTTAACGAATTTAACGAATTATCGAAATAGTGGAGACAACGATGTAATAATTATTAGTAAACGCTTCAGACAAGCGTTCAACAATTTAAGGAAATAAAAATGAAACATACTTAAAAAGAAAACATGATAAGTTCATTTTAATTTTGCTAGATATTTAGAATTTGCCAAAACATCCGTTTATTCAAGGTATATTGGCTAAAAACAACAACTAATGGTCAAAAGTGAGTGGAAAAATATATGCAGGTATTTCGGACAGGATCAAGATTCGTATAACTTAAGTGTTTTATTAAATAAAAGCGCGGTCTTAAATTCGCGCATTGTTCCTAGCGCGAAATACGCGAAAATTCGTCCTACGCGAACAAAAATGATTTCACAGTACCGATTAGGGAAAAACGAGACATTGGTAAGCATTTTAAGAGAAATTGATAAATTTTGAATCCAGCAAAATGCAGTACACTTCAGTTGGTGTTTGGATTCCCTTGGATTTTATGTCTGTAGGTAGGATTAGTGTTCATCCTAAAATTTGTAGATATTAAAGGTCATCTTGACATTGTAGTTTACTGGTAACATTTTCTAGATTCAGGTTATCCAGGGGGATTGCAAATCTGTTAGCTAGAAGAATAAAAATATATGTTTATCTGTAAGTCTTACAAACAAGGATATTTGGTGCTGAACATAAGACATGTAAAGTATATAGTGTGTCACTTAAACCTAAGCCATTGGTTTTTGTATACTCTTGGAATGATCTGGTTACAGAGAAATTAGCAAATAAAACCATGAGTAATTACCTTTGTTAAGGAGAATGAATGAATGAATGTATGAATGAATGAATGAATGAATGATAGCAGAAATAAGAATAATAAAATTAGGAAGTGAATCATAGTAGATTAACAAAATAGATTAATAATTATAAATAAAAGTTCAAGAGAAGCAAAGATGAAACAGACGGAAGGGAAGCATCCAAAAACTGTTACATATATATCGACAGCTGTTTAACCTACTCCAGTATGGGGAGAGAGGAGACAGAATCCTTTTAAGTGATTTGATTTAAGAAGATATTCCACGATAGAATGTGAAATACTGACAGTGTTATCCAGATAATTAACTTTTCATCAGAAAAAGGTGGACACTGTCATGTGCGTAGGGTTTCCGTGGTGATAGTTTCTGATGCTTTGACATCAGATTTTTTTTCGTGTTGGTTTCTAGTAATGGTAAAAGAAAAAATGTCTTGCTTATGACTTGATTAGTTTTTAGTTACCATAATGCAAGTAAAGTAGATTGGAAAACTGACTGGACTTACGTTTAATCAGATCACTTTGATTTGTTTTCTGCTAGGCATGCTGTATAGATGGTTGCTTTAGACTGATCATAGGATGTCAGATAGTCCTGCTTGTTGTGGGGGTAGCGGGGTAGAGTCCTTGCAAATTTTTTGGCTGTCTTCATGGATTTCTTAAAGAGACATACCCTTATATTAAGCAATAATATACTTCATATGTATTTTTGCTGGCTTATAATCAATTCAATATCATTCACATTTACATGGTTATGAGGAAAATACTCTGAATTTCAGGGTATACCTCATAAAAAGTTCAAGGTTTTTAATATGAATTTGTTTCTGTGTGTGCTGTAATTTTAGAATATCAATTTCTTGTTCCCATGGAGAGAAATAATGGTTTTAATAAATACAACTTATATGTATTAAAATTCATGTGACATCCTGATGCTTTCTGTCTGCTGTGTCCTCAAGGGAAAATTATCTGTCCATGGAGGTTGTCAAATTGAATTTTGATTGATGTCTCCATTGATTATTTACTTTTATTCACCTGAGATTGAGTGATTTGGTCATATGTTCACAGGAAATTTACCATGAGCGTAAAGTTGACTTCTGGAGAAACTCTGATATTGTCATTCTGGTGGAATAGGATTGCTTTATTTGAACTTTCTGCTTCAGTCGCAGGAGTTGACAAAAGTGGGCATGGAATTTTTTTTGTCACTGATTCTTGGAATTGACAATATGATTATGTGCACATGGAATTGACATGTTTTCGTCAGTGAAAAGACTGTTATTGAAACTTTATATGACAGCGTGTGGAAAATGTTGCTTCTGAAAGGGAACTTCTTGTCTTCTGGAATAACCATGTCGTCACTCACATGACTTGTGTATTGAAAAAAAAAATCTGATGACTTTTTCAAACTGTTTCTAGCTAGATTTGTTTCTAATAGAATATGTGATACAGCATCAACTGAAGTTTGAGCGTCAACTGAAGTTTGTGATTAACTATTTTTTTGTTGTTATACATGGAGAATAATTGTGTATGATCATGTACTGGAGTTGTCTGAAATGTTCATTGAAGTGGTTTGATCAGAGAGAGAAATGAATAAATCTTGGTGTGCAGAACTTAGGTGTCATAGTGAAAAATCATGCGTATGACAAAGTCTAGGATGTCGGTCTTCTATGAAATACAGATGTACAGGTAAATGGTTTTCTTTAATTTTCTGCATCTACAATTCAGTTTTTTTTGTGGTTTTTTTATTGATCATTTTAAAGGGAGATAATTTGAGAGTTATAATTGTTAATAGAATTTTTTTTTGATATAGAGAGGTTGATCTTATTATTTTTTAAAGGGAGATAATTAATTTCTTCATTTTGTAGCATTTGCCTCCCTTTGCCATATGAAGCTTAAGTGCTAAGCTAGCTAGAGACAGTACAAAAAAAGCAAAAACATGCAGGAGCATTGAAAGCAACACAGTGGCAAGTTCCTGTGACCATCTCAGATCTGAATCATTGGGAAATTCAGATATGTTAGTAATTGCATGAATTTGAAGAAAAAAAAAAAACAACACTGAAGGAATTTTCTCTTGGTAAATTGACAGGTTACTGATGTCTGTTTCAGGGGCATTCCTGGCTTCCTAGAGGGGCACACCCAAAAAATAACTGATGATGACCAATAAAACAAAAAATTGCTGCTACTTTAGAAGAGAACATTCATAATTGCATTCAGAATTTTATTTTTCAACTCAGAAATTTCTGAAATTGAGCAGACACAGACCAGTTCACTTAAGGTTGAAAAAAATAAAACAACAAAAAAAACAACATCACTGATGTCACCTGGCCATGATATTCCTCGGTATAAAAGTTGTCTTTGAGGGCATATCCCAAAGTTTGTTTGATGAAACATTATATACAGTTGTTTTTGTTTTTTCAATTCTGGTGAAAGTTAGCAAGTGTGATCCCAAGTAGGAAACTAAATCTTGTAATACCAGTATGAGCCATTCATAGGAATAAGTCAGTAAATTCCAGTTTTAGACACACTTTCTGATTTTCTTATTGCCTAAAACAGCATTTATTTTAACAGATTGCTAAGGGGTGAAGCTATGATAAAGAATTGAGCTTTCCATTTATAGCAGAACTTGTGTGTTTTATGTGAGAGAGTATTATTCTGATAGTAAATGGTTCAGTTAACATAATAGCTGTAATATATTGAAATAGGGACATAAAACCCAGAGAACAGTTACATGCAGTATTTCTTCATTCTCCTGTATCACCCATAAAGATTGTTATAGATGAATAACAAACACCAAAAAAAGAGGTGCGCGATTAATTAACCGGAAAGAACCTACGGAAACAAATATGATAATAATATCATTATAACAGTTCGTAATAAGAAATGGCTAAGGTTTATTTATTATCTTAAATATTTTTGTATAAATAAATTTGTAAAATGTGCAATTTATTGTTAAATATGTTTGCATTTCATTTCATTTCCTGCAAAATTCTCCAGTTTGTTATTCATAACCATATCGCGAAATGAATGACAGTCAATAACAACAACAACTACCCTTTCACAAAATCTGAACTCATTCCATAAAGGGCATCGCGCTTCGGCGCGGACGCCAAAAATAGAGAGTATATGCAGGATCAAACTGACGAGAAAGGAAAGCTTGTTCACATTTCCCTAAAACTGATGCTAAACATTTCCATGCAATTTCACTAGAAAATGAATTTCATAGAAGGTAATTCATTGCAGGTTTTCTGACTTTGACTGTCAGAAACATTTGCTGAAATTGCACTCCATGCAACAAATAGTTTCTAATAAATTGAAAAGTAGTGTAGAATCATTGATTTACTAGAAGGCTCCCATAATACGAAGACTTAATACCAGCAGAACGGTGGAACTGAAGGGGTTTGCAGTGACACGTTTTCATAAAATTAGCATATGTTCTGAGTTTACTTTCTGGGTCCCTGCTTGCTACTATATGAATAATATTGTATAGATTATTCTGAGTGATGAAACACTTTTCAGTTGCTATATATACTTAAAAGCAGAGGGCCTTCTTTGGGTATTTACTGTTATCTTATGATGTTGCTGATGGTGCTCAAGAGAGCATGGTGAAATGCTGAACACTCTTCTGTGTTTGAGTTGGCAATCAAATAATAATATTGTGACATTTGATAACCACAAGTTTGGTTCCATTCACCAGAAAAATGAAGCAATTTCTAACCAAGATTTGATTTTTGAAGCATAGTTCTTAAAAAGGAAATTTCCTGCCTTGTATTGTCTTGAAGAAATTGCTTGTTGTTTCTGGTAATGATGTCTACAAGCATATAAATGTTTTATGACACATCTATCCCTTGTTATATGCCATGTCTGTGCAAAATGATGCCTATTATTGTGGAAGAATTTATCTTCTTTTAGTGCAATATAAGGCTATGCAATATTAAGCAGTAAAATGTTCATGAGTAAGATTCAGCTCCATACAGATATGGTGGAATAAACAGGACGAGAAACTTTTACTGTGTCTGGACCAAACCTTAACAATGATAAAGAGACTGGATTAGACTAATAAACCTCAGTTGACTGCTATAATCTACAGTCTTTTTGGATTGGGTGCATACTGAACCATCCCTAGCATTCATACAAAACAACTTGAATGTGTTCACTCAAAGTTTAAAGGTTTCTAGCTTTCATACAAAACAACTTGAATGTGTTCACTCAAAGTTTAAAGGTTTCTAGCATACATACAAAACGACTTGAATGTGTTCACTCAAAGTTTAAAGGTTTCTAGCATACATACAAAACAACTTGAATGTGTTCACTCAAAGTTTAAAGGTTTCTAGCAAACATACAAAACGACTTGAATGTGTTTACTCAAAGTTTAATGGTTTCTAGCATTCATACAAAATGACTTGAATGTGTGTACTCAAAGTTTAATGGTTTTTAGCATACATACAAAATGACTTGAATGTGTGTACACAAAGTTTAAAGGTTTCTAGCATTCATACAAAATGACTTGAATGTGTTTACTCAAAGTTTAACGGTTTCTAGCATACATGCATAATGACTTGAATGTGTTTACTCAAAGTTTAACGGTTTCTAGCATTCATACAAAATGACTTGAATGTGTGTACTCAAAGATTAATGGTTTCAAGCATACATGCATAATGACTTGAATGTTTGTACTCAAAGTTTAACGGTTTCTAGCATTCATACAAAATGACTTGAATGTGTGTACTCAAAGTTTAAAGGTTTTTAGCATACATACAAAATGACTTGAATGTTTGTACTCAAAGTTTAACGGTTTCTAGCATTCATACAAAATGACTTGAATGTGTGTACTCAAAGTTTAACGGTTTCTAGCATTCATACAAAATGACTTGAATGTGTTTACTCAAAGTATAACGGTTTCTAGCATACATACAGAATGACTTGAATTTGTTTCCTCAAAGTGTAACTGTTTTTAGCATACATACAGAATGACTTGAATGTGTGTGCTCAAAGTTTAAAGGTTTCTAGCATACATACAGAATGACTTGAATTAGTGTACTCAAAGTTTAACAGTTTCTAGCATACATACAGAATGACTTGAATGTGTGTACACAAATTTTAATGGTTTCTAGCATACATGCATAATGACTTGAATGTGTGTACTCAAAGTTTAACAGTTTCTAGCATACATACATAATGACTTGAATGTGTGTGCTCAAAGTTTAATAGTTTCTAGCTTACCTACAAAATGACTTGAATGTGTGTACACAAAGTTTAACAGTTTCATGGCAAGTTTTCAAAGGATAAAAAAAAGACTCACCAAAGAAGTTATTAATACCAATAGATCAAAGAAGTTATTAATACCAATAGATCAGTGCAAATTATCATATCTCTTTAATGATCTATATGTTGTTAAATCATAGTTTTGCAATGACCTAATGATATAGACATTTGAAAAGAACAAGAAATCACTGAGAATGTATACTTAGGCAATACAATTTTTTTTTTCTACAGAATAACATGTTTTTATTGGTTCTTTTAACTTATCATATTTTTGCTGTTCTTTTTTACAGAATGAATGATGTGATAGTGAAAGTAAATGATGATAATGTGGTGAATGTTACACACGCCGATGCTGTTGATGCTTTGAAAAGAGCAGGGACCAGGGTTGTTTTGGTATGTATATAGTGATCAATAGAGACTAAGTTGCCTTGATTTTGTTGGAACTGGCAATGTTTGCTCTTACCTCAACAGAGCTGACACAATGTGAGAAAAACTCATGCAAATTTTAAAGAGAAAAAGCAGACCGTGTTAAGACCAGAACTGCATACAGAAATATTATTTAAAGGATGAGTGTTTGAGTGACAGTGTCACAGTTATTGACAAAAACTGAATATTATGTCCCATGTTTGTGCTTAACTGTCTTTAGCGCAGACAATAACTTCAAAATTTTAATAAATTTTCATACTTAGTTATTGAATGTTGAATAATGGCAAGTTGAATTTTGAAATTTAGTCTGAAAAATCTTTATGCTGAGCATTATAGAAACAATGTTTCAAAAGTTGTTAGTTGGTCCACATAGGTATTTGAATATTTGTCTTTTTCCCCTGTCTTAATAGTAAAAAGAATGATGAGTCAAGTTTAGTAACTTCCATATGTCTTCAAATTGAATATGATCAAATGAATGCAAGTTTCTGTTATGCAAATTACAACTGTTACATTACATTGTTTGCACGATTATACTGTGAAATTACTTTTTTGGTTTAGACCAAGTGAAATAGATTTTTCCCTGTCTCTACTTTCAGTATGTGAAGAGATTAAAAGCTCCAGTGGAAAATATTATTACCATAGAATTATCAAAAGGAAATAAAGGTATGAATGAAGGCTAAAATAGATTCTTTTACAGGTGAATGGTAAGAAATAGATGGTTTCACAGGTGAAGGCTAAGAATAGATGCTTTCACTGATAGATCTTATTGAAAAATATTCTCATTGTATGCTCAATAAATCTGGTGGTTATCAGTACAAACCTTCGACCAGCTGGAACCTGTACTGTATGGAAATTGGCAAGTTTCTAATCGGTCTTGAACATAACGGAACCAGGTCAAACTTAGTAGGAAGATTATGTAATGTTTTGAAAATTAGCATTGGTCCTCTTTAATGAAAATGGAAACAGCTCTTTTCTACACATACCATTTAACTTGAGATATATACACAGGACTTGCTCAGAGTAAAACCACATCTCTATTTTAATGTCCATAGAAAATTGTGATTATATTATAAGAATTGTGACAGTCATAGATTCATTCCCTAATAGTGGGAATATGTCTGGCAACGGAAATAACTTGGATAATGATCCAGGAAATACTGTACAGTTTGATATATTGTTGAACATATAGCTAGAGAAAGACATGTAGCAACAAATAGAATAAACCAGTTTACATTATGTGGTGAGGGTTACTGAATTTTTTAGTAAGCCCTGAGGAGCCCTGGGTTTCAAGCCACACCCCTGCCTTCTGAATTGTAAGGAAGTTGTTTTTAAACTTTGTTAGAAAGGTGGTCTGATACAGACCCCATTGCTTATGTACATGAATCTTATATGGTGGAAGTATTGCTCAGTTTGTGCTATAGCAACTCAGAAAATTAAATGGAAGGATTCACTGAGAAATGTCTTTTTAATTATCTTTGTCAGATATTGTTAAAGGATTTGTTTGTGCTCAAACCTCTGAAATTAGATTGAACTGTGCATTGTAAGTAGATTTCGAATTAAGATTTTGAGAGTATTTTCCAGAGAAATCTTTCAGAAGAACTACAGGGTTTACATTTCTGAAAAGATCAGAAAATTTTGAATAATGGCTAAGCTGCCATAAGCTAAACTATTTAATAGGCTTAAATTGAAGAATACTGTTCCTTGGAATGGAGCCTTTCATATCTATAAAAGCCAGCAAACACTGAAATAAATCCCTAAGGATTGTGTGAACTTTGTTAATGGGAGCTTAATGTCCATTATATTCAAGCCATTTGATGCAGCACCACATTCTGTTTGTTTCATAAATTATGCATGTTTGGAAATGATATAAATTTGTTACATAGTCACAAGTAATGGAAGTACAGTCACAAGGCACAATGATTATATACGCACATGGTGCAGTGTGTTTTATGTTGATGTTTACACATTGGTATATGTGATAAGTCATGAATACTTTATTGAAATGTTGAAGCTCTATAGCCCCACCAAGAAGTGTCATTGAATCATATTCACTGTTCTCATATGTGGCTTTTTATGCACCCCATCGATAATGAGGGGGCAAATTGTTTTGCAAATGTCGGTCGGTAGACACTTTGTTTCTGATCAATATCTAGAGAACCCTTGGACCCACCTTCCTCAAACTTGATTTGTAGGTTGGCCATGACAGGTAGATACCCCTTACAGTTTTTCAGGTCATTAGGTCAAAGGCCAAGGTCACAGTGACCTTGAAAAGCAAAATGGTTTCCAATCGATAACTATAGAATGTTTTGGCCAGGCTCCCCAAAACTGGTTGGTCATGTCCAGTATATGACCTCTATAGTTTTTCAGGTCATTCAGTCGAAGGTCATGGTCACAGTGACCTTGTATAGCAAAACGGTTTCAGATCAATAACTGTTGAATGTTTGGGTTCAGGTTCCTCAAACTTGGTATGTAGGTTGGACATGATCGATACATGACCCCTATAGCTTTACAGATCACCAAGTCAAAGGCCAAAGTGACAGTGACCTTGAAAAGCAAAACGGTTCATAGGCAGCTTGGTTATGGCCAGAACATTACCTCTATAGTTTTTTTAGGGTCACTACAGTACGCGCCAGGAGGAACTCTCGTTTTCCTCGAGGTCGTCGCGGACTACCCATTCCTTAAAACGCGACCAAATCCGCCGCATTTCGAGGATCACCGCCGCGGACATGGTCACCAAATATCGCGGCGGACGTCCGCTAAATGGTTCCGCGGACTTTTTCACAGGTAAGAATTGACATATCGAGGCTCACAAAGTTCCTGATTACACGCATTTCGGCGAATTTTACGCTTTAAAATATCATTTAAGTGTATTAAACTCTCATTCTGATGCATTTGTTTACGGAATGCTCGTATTTGTTAACGGAAGGAATGACAATTCAAAACCGAAAGTAATTGTTGCTTCTCGGTACAGCTGACCCTATTTTCAGAAAATAAATTGACTGGTTTCCGAATTACACGTGGTAAAACTGCTTTCCTATATTGAAAGAAAACATACAACATGTAAACCATACTGCGACATCTGTATCGTCTATGCGCTTGACAAAATTATTGCTCGATTTTGCAATACAATAACAAGCGTTTTCAATGACGTAAGCTTGCACAGCAAATCTATTAGAAATTTGGTTTTAATTTTACCAAATGTCACAGAATTGGCAGACGTAAAATGCACAGTTTCATTACGGTCATTTCACTAAATGTTCAGCTTATCCAGGTGAGTTATGACCCTAATTATTTTCGCGCTGGTCGTCAAATATCGCCGAGATATTTCGCGATGTCGAGACATCGAGGAATTCCGTTTTTTTCCTCGATGTCGCGGCGGATATTTTTTTTTCCGCGTCCGCGAAATAAAGCGGAAAATGTGAGTTCCTCCTACCGCGTACTGTAGATCAAAGGTCAAGGTCATATTGACCATTACAAGAAAAATGGTTTCCAATAAATATCCAATCCCAGGACTTTGGCTTCTTAGACTTGCTATGCAGTTTGGTCTGTTCAGGAGATGATCCTTACTGTCTTTGAGGTCACTAGGTTAAAGGCTAAGGTCATGGTGGCCATACAACATTATGTGGAAGACAGATTCTTATTGATAACTGGAGAACTGTTAGACTGCTGCCTCAAAACTTCCTACCTACCCACCCTCCCACATTACTACCTACCTACCTACACACCCATGCAGTTCCTATAATCTTTCATGTTCTCCAGTAATTTAACTTTGTACATTTTATAACCAAAGTGTCATTTACATAATCTGCAGTTTCTCTCATTCATCTACTTGCCATGGCCAGTAACTTTTGACATCAGAAGTCCCTGTCCTTCTGCCTTCCTATACCTTTGTGGCTGCCTCTTGGGATAAGGCGCTAGCTGGGCATATATGTTTTACAAACATCTCTTGTTATCAGTAGCTACTGTTACAGGTTTTAAAAGGTTTATTATGGGATTATGATAGAATTAGCCATATATTTGTTGTCTGTTTTTAACATATGCCCTTACATTGTCTAAACCCATTTATGCCTGATGGATTATGCCATCCTTAGCAGTTTGTCAAGTCCAGTTTCAATTAAAATTGTTTCTGGTATAAATTTTCAATTTTATTCTATTAAGGGAAGAAAGTCCTTTATGCAAACAGTGAAGACTCTGATCAGACACCACATATTTTCTGATCTGGGTCTGCACTGTTTGCTTATGTCTACTTTTGTAAACTATAGGCATTAATGGGTTGAATTAGCTATAACATGGAAGAATTTTTTTCCCCTTTCCTGTGAATATAAACAGTACTCTTGTTTTGATGGTTTCTCAAAAACGCGTTACTCCGATATTTAGAGAAGTTTTTGTATCATTAATTTTCTTCAAAATGGTAGTAGTTAATGTGCAATGTCTGAGGGCGTTAATGAATTTATTTGTTGCTGTTTTCATGTTCTAGAAGAGAAAATTAATTTTATTGTTATTGACATGGGAAAATCGTCAGTTATATTTTTCTGAAAACAGTTCCTAAATGAGGAAATGTTATTTGTTTCAGTCTGAAATAACTTTTACATTTTCAATGCTATTGAGACTAAGGGTGATGAAACTGAAAGTATTGGTTGCAAACAGAATGCCTTTCCATTTGTGTTTGCATTTTGCAAGTGTATTTTCACTAAGATAACTTTCCATTAAAGATTATTTTAACAGGGTAATTGAGCTTTACCTGAATACTTCAAAGGTCAAAAAAGTTGAAACAAAGAGTTAATTTCAAAAAATGTAGCATAGGTGTTGTTGTCAGTGTTGACATCTGCTTTTACCAAAAATTTTTTGCTTAAGATAGAATGCTTACTTGATATTTACTGTTGCAGTGATCTTTTACTGGCACTAGTTTATGCCTAATTAACTTACTCTTTCTATGATAAAGTAAGTAGATGGTGGGAGTCTAGTGTGAAACTAAGTTTATTAACTGTTAGACTTACTAAAATACATTAAGTAGGCTATTTGGTAGAACAAAATCATAATGAAAATGTTTAAGGCCTGATAACTCTATAGAAATGGACAATCAGCATTTTATTTCAGTTTATTTTTTGTCAGTACAGTTTTCCCACATGACTGTTAACACCCTCACTCTTTCCCACCACCACCAAACAAATTTTTGTTATTTAAGGTGGTAGGAGATAGTATAAGATAAAAAAAAAGCATACAGTTCTAGAGGCACCTCTGGTACTTTTAAATGCAGTTATGTAGCTCTGATATGTGGGACCTCTATCTAAAATCTCCGTCATAAAAAATATGTGGAGCAGTAGGGGATTGAACTTGCAACTTCCAGAATACAAGTCCAATGCGTTTCCACTGGACCACGATCCACCCACCCAACAGTCAGTTTTAGCTTGTGTCAGTCTTTTTATACTTCAAGTGTCATTAATATCGTACTTGTCCATTTCAGGCTTAGGGTTCAGTATTGCAGGAGGCATTGGTAATCAGCACATTCCAGGGGATGATGGGATATTTGTAACCAAGGTCATTGAAGGGGGTGCTGCTGAGCAAGATGGCCGCCTAGCTGTTGGTGACAGATTAGTTGCTGTAAGTATTTGTAATCGAAATTACAGAACAGACATATTTTCATATTTTAAGTATAAAAACTGTGACAAGTAAAAACCTTGGCTTCCGTCTATCAGAATGAAGTTCTTTACTATTACAGGCAGCTGATATCACAGTTTTGTTGTTGTTTTTTTTTCCACACTGAACATTAGACTGCAGCTTTTTAATTTCTAGTCCATTTAACCGGACAGTTGAACAATCCAAGAAAATCGGAAGGACTCAAAATATTCCTAAAGGATTTATCAAATGCTTTGCACCTGTCACAAGGTAATAACACCATTCTTCTGAAAAGTATAACAGTTTTTGTTGGTGTTGCTACCTGAAGCACAGTAGGTTGATTTGTAGTTCATTGACATATTTTGACATTAAATTTTAATGAGCAAAAACAAAAATGATGTCTTAACAAGCAAAATCAAAGAGTCATTCTAATAAAACAATTTGCAGTGTAGGTTCCTTAAGTTTTTACGTGGTCTAACTATCTTATGATAGCCCATGCAAAGAAATAATATTTCATATTTGTGATTTTCAGGTAAATGATGAAAATTTAGAGAATGTTACACATGATGAGGCAGTAGCTGCATTAAAAGCAACGTCGGAGCATGTTACACTGACTGTTGCAAAGCCATCATTCATACCAGAACCAACCCCATCCAAATACGACCATCCTTCTACCCCACCCAGTAAGTTTAAATAGACCCTTGTTGCTTTACCAAAAAAAAAACCAAAAAAAAAAAACAACAAAAAAGAACAAAAAAAATACGACTAGTGTTTTTAATCAGATTATTTGATAAAAATTCTTGTAAATCCAGAATGATTCCCTTGTAAGGGTAATATATTAGGTCAAATTTTAGAAGAAGACGGAAAGTTGTAGACAAATTACCAGCCATTGAATGAGGACTGTGACAAATGTTTTTCTTCTGGTGATGTGCTTTATGCAGACTTTTTTTTTCTAACTTTGCTGATTTCATGTCAGCACACTCGTGAAAAGTCCATTTTCCAATAAAAATAGTGGGAAGTATGGAACAGTAGTAAATTACCCATTCATGCCTTATATTTCTTTCTTTTGATAAAACGGTGTTTTAATTTCTTTCTTAATTATAGTAAGAAGCAATCAGTTTGAAAGCTGTTTCATGCAAAATTTGTATGAGAAGTCTATAAGAGATTATTTGTTTAAATGAAGTAACAAATTTATGATGTTTATTTACAGGTGAACCAGCTCATATTAAACCCCCTGTTGCTCCCAAACCGGAAATCCCTGTCAAACCTTCATATACCCCTGTGCAGGCCACACCTGTTCATCAGTCACCATCACCAAGGCAACCTCATCTACACGAAGAGGATCATATAAGGTGTGTGTTTTTATTTGTAATAAAACATTTTATATTATATTGCCTAGAATAAATTTGATATAATTTCGCAAGAAGTAAGTGTATGTTTTTCTCGAGTACATCTTAATAATGGTAAAAACACATGATAATGCAGTGAATTTAGATACATCATGAAGAATTCAGGCTTTCCATTTTAGAAAAGTGTAAGATGTTGTTCTTGTCACATCTAACTTTTTGTCTGTTTAAATGATAATAAATAAATAATAAATAAATTCATCAAGAAATACATATCATCTGTACTTTTCACACATATATTAAATTTATTCTTGATGGCAGTATCATTTTTTTATTGTAAACAGTTTCAGGTACTACAAATTACAGAAGTAGAACAATTCTTTCAAGATAGACAATCATGTTTTTTCATTACTCATACATTTAATTGGGTTACCTCCCTTCATTCATTGCCATTTTGGTCATTGTTGGCATCCATATCTCTCCATAATGCATGAAATTATGAGCATCATTATCATATGAATGCCAGTTATGTTTACATATTCTATATTGCATGTATGGCACAGGCTATATACACGCAGAACTTGCTTTAGAATGCTCGGAAGACAATTGTGTCCAACCTGTACACATTTATCAGGAAGAAAAATATTTAAAATGTTCCCTTAGTAAATTATCAGAGTTTTATAAACATTTGTATTATGGATTGTTACTGAGAGCAAGAAATGACATGATTATAAAAAAACAAAACAAAATTGAGACTCATAGAAGGGATAATAACATTGTAAACAGGCCAAAGACATGATGGTGGTGAAATAGTATGAGATATTTCTTTTCGGGTTAGTAATACATACATTCTGCACATGTCTTGACCTGATATTAAATACAGAGGTACTTACTGCTTAACGACTGTTTAGAGCTTAAAACATCCAGAGAGAATGATATTTTAAAGAAAGAAAAGGAACTCTTTAGGTAATGACAGATAGAAAAATACTAAATATATTTTGGGGTGGGGGAGGGGAAGTTTCCATATAAATAATGATCTGATTTACAGAAAAGCACTAAATATATAGGGGATAGATTTGACTCCATACAGGTGATGACATGATTCTTAGGCATTTTATTGTTATTTCAGACAAGATCTATTGAGGCCAGAGGAAATAAGAAGAGATATGCCAAAGTAGGTCATCAGAACCCCCCAACTATTCCCCTGTATTGTTCTTGTAGACTAACTTAGTCCTCACTTCACTGTTGCTAATGAGCACAATGTTGTAAAAATCTTAACTCACCATTTTTTTCTTTGTCTTTTTTTTTTCACTATCAAAGTCCCTTTTTCAAAAAAAAATTTGAAAAATATAAAGAAAAGTTGCAATGTCTTTTGAAATTCAATAAACGGTGTACTGGATTCAGTAATTGGATTTAATTCAATAATCAAATCAAAACAATGATGAAGTCATTTCTTAGGGAAATAGATACAGATACCAGGAAAACAGTCAAAATTTCCCCACATATTTTGTTTGGAATAGCTGCTGATACTGAAGATTCTATCAAATGCACTTCTGTAAACCTGTCTGCTTGTAATCTCTTTACAATAAGAGATGCAATCAGAAATATTGGATTTCTCAGCTTTGAAAATCTGAAGAATCAATGATCTGCAATTAAATATGCTCTCACAGTTCTATATATACTAGATCTGTTTTCATAACATGCAATAAAGAGGTGTTAAGCTGGGATTTGTTCTTTGCATTATAATTTATAGTCTTTGTATAGGATAGAGGCTATGAAGTGAAATTTTCAGCGGGAGGGAGCATAGTGACCGAACGAGGTACCTTAATGCTGTAGATTTCACTTCATAGCCTCTATCCAACTTAGTGTTTGCCCCTGCCGTTTTAATCTTTCACTTTTTTGTTGGCTTCTTTATCTGGGACATACGTATCCATAAGCAAACCACTCCAGCTTGTGTGCTGACACACCTGCACAGACAACGTGTTTTGGCAGGTACAGTTTTGTAAAAGAAATGGAGTGCTCTTCATGAATATGTGGAGAAATCACAGTTCTTCAAGGATAAATCTATAAGAAATTTAAGTATCTTTGTTGTCTAATTGGCTAGAGAAGTAGGGCAAACACTAAATATTGTTCTGAAATCTCATGACCTTTGCTCTCTAGGGGCTTCCTTTACTTCCCGCTTTTTACCTGTTCTCTCTGTAGACTTCATGCAAACCTTGTAGATAGGTACTTTATACAGTAAGACGTAGTGATTGCATGAAAAGCAAAATTGTGATGTTGTAAATTTTGTATTGTATATATTAGAATGTATATGTATGATGTTGTATTACAGACTTCCGGCACACGAAATGCCACTTACAGAAGACGAGATTCTTCAAGATATGCCCAAGTATGATATACATACATTTCACTGCATAGGGCAGAGATATAACACATGCTTTATAGTAGAGTGTTGCTTCTGTAGTGTGCTAATCATGTGTATAGTTCTTCTGAATGTATTAGTCTGTTTCTATTATAAAGCATTTTGTTTTCAAAGCATTTATTCTTATGAATCAACTGGAACAATGTTTTTACTTGAATATGAATATTAAATTGATGTACGATCACCAGATGAATAATGCTTATGAAATATGAATGCTGTTGCAAACTTGCTGATTCTCTTGAGTGCTTGCTGTATGTATTTTTGCACATGCTATTGTTCATTTATAATTCATCCATAGTAACCACAACTGCTTTTAGAATCTTCTGCTACGTATTTCATAGCTGCCTATCATGACTCGTATGTCCATTTTTTTTAAAGGAAAATTAAGATTTATACATTGAAATATTGCCATCTGCAAACTCTGAATGGAAATATTCACCATTTTGATTCAGTGTTCAATAGTTATTGGCTGTAAAATTTCATGAATCTTGAATGATGTTTCAAAGAAATTTGAGTGTGTCTTACCGTGTGTCAGAGTTATGTTGGCATAAGTTTTCATCAGTTTTACCAAGTTTTGTAGAAAGTTTAACTAAATGAAGTCTTACTGTAAGGTGGGTGAAGTATATTATCGTCTGTATTAAATCAAGTGTTAAAGCAAACTAACTTTAACCCTTACTCTGCTAAAACCAGTTGACTGCCTTTGCGACTAGTACAGACCAAGATCAGCCTGCACGTCCGTGCAGTCTGATCATGGTCTGCACTATTCGCCATTCAGTCAGTAAATTTTCAATCAGCATCCCCATGAATAGTTAATGGACCTGTCCAAATTGAAAGATGGACAAGTTCATTTTAGATATTTAGCATGGTAAGGGTTAAAATATTATTTACCTAACACTATCTGACTGTGTACTTAGTGTGAAATTTTGACATCTGATACTAGAATTTATCAGTGATCTGAAGGGTGGTTACTTGATATAGTTGCGGGATGCTTTACAGTAGAATATATAGCTAGATATAAATACTGCAGTATTCATAGGATTATAATAGTTTCTCAGGCTTTTGTATCAAGGGTAGCAGAAACAGTTTTCAGCAATGTACATAACAAAATGTCATGTTTGTTCAACACTAACACAATCTTCTGCATACTTTGCTTTATGAAGTGCTGCCATCTTTACATTTAGATTGTAACATTTGTTGTTGTTGTTTATATTTTACATATACAAACTTACATCATGATATTGCGGAGAAAAATATTGAACAGATTCTGAAAGTCTTAAATGATGTATTTTGTAAAATCCAATTAAAAGATAAAAGAGCCATAAGTTTGGTTGGAAATAATTGGGTTTTCCTTAAGATTTTTGAAGCAGATTAATTCTGTAGTTTAAAATTGCTTTTTGACAAGTGGAGGGATTTGTTTTGCAGACATACTTTCTTATGTGAAGAGGGAAAACAAAATTAAAGAAAAATGTAAAGCAATTGGAAGCTTGTGAACTCTTTGTATCATTTCAATACATTCATTTATGTGCTTGTAGTTGTTTTATAAAAGCTGTTAATGAATCAATTTGGTGAGTTTTGTTATATCATCACAAACATTTTCTTTTAATAACCCTCCCCAAAGGAAAAAATAAGCTCAATTAAGCTGAAAAAATGTCATGGTTTTGCCAAATGTCAAAAGCATGTTCATTTCCAATGGCTGTTGCCTGTTGGTTTGTTAACTTTGAAGACACGATAGATTTTTTTAGAAGAGCTCTTACTCAAATATCTCCATGCTTAATTCTGTAATGGGCTTGTTCGTCTTTCAGCTTGAACATGTCAGTTTATACCTTCTGGAGTATAAACTGAAAATTTCTTACTGCAGCACAGTTCGTGATTACATAGATGGGCAAGCTAATTGTGGTTAGTACTGGTCACAAACGTAAAACCATTCTTTCTTCTATGGTTAGAGTTAGAAATTTTCATAGTGATTTTTGTGTCAGTTTTGTTAGCTGAGGTGATGAATATATTCTGCGAAAACTGGATGTGATAAACCCTAGATGTACTTTTTCATGTATATGAAGCCAGTATAGAATGGACAAGTGTTCTTTAGAATATTACAGCTTATGTAAAACTAAACAGTATATATGACATTTATAAATTCAATGCCTCAGCACAATACTATGGTGAAACCATGGAATTATTATTGTGTTTTATATGAGGTCCTTTGATGTTCTCAAAAGTACAAGACTATAAGGATTATTTTACATCACAAATGGAAAAAAAAATTATGCTGAAATCTGCATGGCCACTTGGGAGTTGTTGATACAATTAAACCTGTCAACAAATACCAGCTGATTATTAGCCAACAATAGCCGACAAATCTGATTCAATAATTGTTTTTACATAAGTGTTGTGATTTCATTACTGTGGCCACAGCTTGTTTCATAGATAGTTTCATAGACAGTACTATGGTGAATACTAGTGTGGAGATAGTTGACATGTGACACGTCAGGCTGCTGTTTCATATTGAAACTGCAATCATTACAGATGTATTACCAGTAGAGAACTGAAACACCAGTCTACGATTCAGTTCATCTATTATTTGTGCTTCAGTATGTAATTTTTCTTGAGGGTATAGTTGGTTCCTTTAGATTGTATTGTAACAGTGACAACATTGATGTTACTGTTTTATACAGCCACTAATGGTATTATTATTGACTAAGAGCAACATTATCTTCTAGCTGGTTCCCCTGATTTGAGAGAGGTTCTCCCATGAGGATTGCCTGAAATTTTTTTAAAAGCTTTTAAGACTTCATCTGAGTAACAATAAACATGACTTAAAATTTTGATAAAGCTTTTCTGTGCTAGAATTCTTTGAAGTGAAATTTAATGAAAATTGTCTTTTAATGTTTTAAAGTTACACTGTTACTAAGAAAAGAACCATGAATCTTGGAAAATAGGACTGGAGAAATCATGCAATTGTTATTCATAAACCTTTTTTAGGATCGATCAGTGTCCATCATCCGTCCACACTTAGTTTGTTAGCATTCTACTTGTCACATTTTTGCCTCAGTTGTCATGAAACTTGTCCCAGTAGTTACTCAGATGAGTTTGAATATGGGTCATCTGGGATGAAGAACTACTGGTCACATGGCCCAAAAATAGAAAAATCTTGTTAACAATCCAGATTCTACTTTTTCAGCCCAAATATCCTGGAAATTTGTCAGAAAGGTTGTTTCGATGACTTCTAGCTCAGGTTTGAATATGGGTCATCTGGGGTTAAAAATAAGGTCACAGAGCCCAAATATGGAAAAACATTGTTAACACTCTAGAGGTACCATTTTCAGCCCAAATATCCTGGAAATTTGTCAGAGAGGTTGTTTTGATAATTTCTAGGTCAAGTTCAAATATGGGTCATCTGGGGTCATTTAACCAGGTCTGTAACAACTTTGTTAAAAGCAGTCATACTTAGGTGAGCAATATAGGTCTATCATGGCCCTCTTGTTATTTTGTTGAAAGTAGATTAGAGTTTTATATGACGCCAATGTTGACTGTTGTATTACATCTGTTGAAGAATATTATGACAATTTACTGCTTGCATATTAAAACACTCGTTTGAATGAACCCATTCCTTACTTATATAGGTTTATTTTTCTTTTCCATGTTTGGAAAATTCTTTATCTTCTACTCTGCTAAGCCTCATGGGATTTGTTGATGATAACATGTGTTACTGGATACTGTGTGATCAGTAGCCAACAACCAATATTGCTATGTAATTAGATAAATAGGTATATTTAACCTTGCAAAAGTTTTGTCCCCTTTAATGCTCTTTAGAGTAAATCACTTGGTTGAAAAATAAAATGTTCACTGTAGATTAATTATGAAATGTTAGAGCACAATACTGTTGTCGTAAGAGGTCCTTCAGATCATCATTCTAAGTGTCACATCTGTATCTGATTTAACATTTAGTCTGTTGACAACAATTATTTTTGCCTTTGTTTTTGTGCGTTCTGGCTTTAGTCTGCACTGTTTACTATGATTCAGTCATTAAAGCGACTGACTCACAGAATTTTTCTGAAATTTTTTTTCTTTAAAATTTAAGAGAATTTAATATACTAGGGAAAAAACATAATATTATGCTTGTATACACCATGAAAACTGGAAAAAAAGTTTTGACTTAACCAGGATTCGAACCCACGACCTTTCGATCAGTAAAATAAAGAGCGACTATCTAGACCACTGAGCCACAGCACCTACTTGTAAAATTTGTTCAAAATTAATGTTATAACTAAAGTATCTACCCCGTGACTAACGGGGTAAATTTTTTACCGATAAAAGTGTGTAAAACTTTATATTTTGATGTTTTTCTGTATCAAAAAATGAATCAGTAACTGAGTTTAAATACATTTGCAGCACAAATTTCAAGATGTAAGAAAATTTTCTTTTTTTTTTTCATTGTCGGCCCATCTGTGAGTCAGTCGCTTTAAGCCCCTACATTGAAATAGCAGGAACTGTCAAAGTTGAATGGTAGAGAAGTTTCTTTTGGGAAACATAACTGGTAAAGGATCAAAGGCACTGTTACTGATGTAGGACTATTGGTTTTAGATCTGCTCAGGAAATGAAAGTTTAGGAGAAGAAAAAAACAGTCTGATAATAAATTGAAGAAAGGATGTGGGCCTTTAGTGATGGTCATTCTTTTGCGTTTGGGGTTTAGAAGTATTGGTTCTTGAGGCTGGAGGTCCACTTGTGTTAGTCCTTCCTTGGAGCACTAGCAGTGAGATTTTTCATCTAACAAGCACTTATACACTCAGTTAAAGCTCGTAAAAAGAATGAAATCAAATCCCTATAATAATTAGGTCTTATTAGTTTTCTCACATCTTCTGCTTGTCTTCGTTCTCATGGTTTTATTGTAGGAATAAAATTCAATGTTATTCCCAAATCTGTCCTAAAAAATGTCTGTGGAAGAATGTCAGTCAGGTCATCTGAAAAATTGTATATTGTTAGTAAGTTATAAATTTCTTGAATTGCCAGTAACTTTTTTCTCCATGGCTGGAATATGTTGACAGTTCTTTATTAAAGTCAATATGCAACCAAACACAGGAGAAGATAATATTGAATGATTGTGTTGTGTAAATCAATATTGGAAAGTGATATCAATGCATTTTGTCAGTGCCTGATTGTTTTGCACCATTCTCTTTTGTTACTGAATTCTGAGATTTGAAATTAGAAATGTTTGTTTTCCAGTTGGTTGAGCAAGTTTAAATTTCTGGAGAGTTAAAAGTTTAATATTTTGCTTTGAACAGAAATTAATCTTCAGTCTTAGTTATTAATGACTGAAAATAATAATAATTAAAAAAATACTTAAAAACAATTCATATATCATATCCTAAAGTGACTGAAAATCAACTGTTCCTATAGCCTACTTTTCAGAACTTGTTTTCAGTCTTTCAACTGTAGAAACCCCATGAAAGAGCCAGCAGTTTTCATTTTCACTGCTTATATACCTACAGTCTGTGTATCCATTTGTTTTACAATTTCTATTCTTATACTCTTTTTTTCTATACTCAACATAAAATTCCTCCCTCCCCCTATACATTACTGTTAATTGCTCCACCTTTTCTCACCATAAATTTATTGAACCTTTCAATTTCCTTACCATACCTGTCATGGTATATTTAAGATGTTGTACAGTAAAAGCCACCTTTACTATAATAACATATTTCCACCAAAAGGTGTATGATTAACATGTTGTTACTCCATTTGTAAATAAAATTATCTATTGTTAACCAGTATGGCTGACAGACTATGTAATTTCACCTGGGGTTATTTCACGCTCAATAACTTTTAAACCTATGTCCAGTATTGACGAAATGTGGCATTTATTACATTCCATTTCTTTTCATTATGGTAGATCTTTTTCACCCCACATCCCATTGCAACTCGCGTCATTCTCGGTGACATGAAAATAAGCCTATTAATGCAATTTGATAAACCGCTCGCTGCCCGAATCAATAATGGTTGAATGAGTTTCTTCAACTACACACTGCGTGTATTGAAAACTACAGTTCTACACGAGACAGTTACGATTAATGTGTGCTGCATTATGATACAAATATGGCTTAAGTCTGAATATTTCAATAAGGACAGAGATTAATGGTTTATATGTTGGAAGTGTACAGGGGTTAAATAACAGATATATTTGCTTTCCTTTTGTTCATTTCAAACAAAAAAAGAATTGACAATGCTGTACAGTTTATTCTCGCAGATAATACTTAAGAGGTTTTAAGTATAGAAATTCTGTTAATGGATATAAATACTTAGTGTAGGTTTATCAAAAATTGTTACAAGTTGGATGTAAAGGCTGTGCATAGATTGTATGAAATATCAAGGGAGTATTTTTAAACATGTTACTTTAAGCCAGTGTAATATTGTTATTTTAAGTGAAAAATCAATGTTAAGTATTGGATAATACAAATGTTTTAAAGCATGTTGGGATCTTAAACAGTTATAAATGTTGATCTGTGAATTTTTTGATCTCATACAAGAAATACCTGTCTAAAAAGTGAAAATGTAGAGGGGGAAAAAAGTGCCATTGTTTTTAAAGCTATTTCTGTGATATTCTAAGTGTCTGGAAATAGAATGAGATGATATACCAAATATTGATTCTGTAAGAAAGAATGTATGGATATAAACAGGGCTTCACTGCCAAGAAAGAGCCCTATTTCTATGACCCCAGGGTCACCAGGTAATATGCATATTTCCTTTTATATTTCAAATTTAAATTTATGTCATGTGACTTGAAATAGTGGAATACTAAATTTTTGCCTGTGTTATCTTAAGGTAAATTATATTTCAATTTATTTCAAATTTACAACTGAAGGCTGTTAATCACTGCTTTTAGAACCAAAGTTATTTTAATCCTTGCAATATTTAACATCACCCCACCTTCTGTTGTGTGCTTTTAAATACAGTGTCCAGTTCACAGTTTTTCAGTGTTACCTGTGAAAAGGTCACAAAAAGTTGTTTATGACAGTAAGGCTATAATCAGATGGCTACCATGACATATATATTAGTTTAAGAGATAGTTGGTATGGTTAAATATAGGAGATGTAAACATAAGATTATTTGTATACTTCATAGCTAGCTTTATCCAAGTGATAAAAGTCAATCCTTAGATTTAAACTATAAACAGATAATTTTGGCTACAATATGGTCTGTACAATACTGTCTGAATTGAAAATTAGAACAACAATTTTCAATCAAGATGAATAGAAAATTTAACCCACATAATCATTAGTATGCTAATAAGTGGGGACTTAAATACTTTGATCTGTCATGCGTTACATTCTTCATTTCTTATTGTTTTAAAGTGTCTTTTTCTCTTTAAAGCAGTGATTTGTTCAATATCTAATGTCTCAGATTAATTCATTTTAAGCACACACATTGTATAAAAGCTAGAACATTATTTCTCCATTTGTAACAAGTCAAACAGTTTCAATATTTTTCTAGGTAAAAGTTAGAACATTTGATATGCAGAAATGAAAAACTGCCACCCCCATTCAGATATAAGTAACTGTGGAATAGCAACATAAAGCAGCATTGGGTAGGGCAAATATATTGAAGGAAATCTAAAAATAAAGTGGGTCTCAGGTAGGCTGTGACAAGAATAAAGAAATTCTGAAGCATATCAAATCAAGGTTTTCTGACAGAATGTTTAGCTTTTGATATCTTTTACCAGGATGAATACTTTTGTGGATATTAAGGCTTGATAGAAAATCTCCACTTTAATCCTGTGACCTAACAGATTACATCATATTGCTGCTTGTTAGGGGTATTACAATCTTGTTAGGGGTATTACAAACTTGTATAGTGATTATTTCACAACAGGACCTTTGTTATCCTTCTATCAACCCTTCATAGTGAGACCACATGGTCAGGCAAAAGAGGATGAAATGAACTTGTCTACAAGTCAGTTTTCTGTTGTCAAGGATCATTTCAGGATAACAGGTGACAATTCTTAAAAGAATTTCAATGTTAACTTTAGTTGGGGTTGGTTGAGGAGGGGCTTTCTACATTTCTACTTTAACAGAGATCACACATGAACCTAATACATTATTTATTAAATTTTTGAATATTTTTGTTGAATTCATCATACTGTGCAAGACAAAAGGCCTTGTTTAACCCAATTAGAAGTTTAGTTAAAAAATCCCGAAGGTTTCATTTATTAAAGAAAAACAAGTACATAGTTTGATACTGCAAGTCCAGTGATAGTTTGATATCTGTTACCATGTAATGAGATTTCTGTTCTCTTTATATAATCAAATATCTTCCTAGAAAATAGCCAGCATTACATGGCAATGTTTACATATGATGACATGGTGCTTTTTGCTTATTGTGTTACAGAGTCTCAGACATATAAAACCCTAGGCTGTATTTTCCCTAGTGGATTCTGATATTGGTAATGTCGGTACATTAGCATTGAAAATGTCAAATGTTACAAGTAGAAACATTCCATTTAAGTGTCTTCCATGTGATTTTTTCTATGTTGTCAGAAGTGCTTTGGTCTGGAATAAAGATGAGTTGACCTTTAGGAATGCAAGGAGCTGATAATATTGATTGATTTTCATTGTTTTTGGCATTTACAAAAGGAAACCACTTGGCAAGCACATTTTCTGGACAATTTGAGTGCTGATTGACAAATGGTATTGCTTTACTGTCACTGAACACTGTTCTTCATACCCAAAAGACAGATAACAATGAAGAACACTTTTTCAGTTCTTTACAAGCGGATTGAATAATGAACTGTGAGATATGATGCATGTTATTTATTAATGTATGAAGAAATGAATTCGTTTACAGTTTCTAAGTCTTTGTCCCATTGGTTAATGATCGAAGTCACTAATTGTCATTTAATTGCTCTAACCTGATGTAGAGGACATTTCTTGTTGATTTACCAGCAGCTGTCTGTGTGTGTGGTAACTGTGTTTTTTCATTTTACCAAAGAAGCAGCTCTTATTGTGCTAAGAGAAGAATTAAGTTCACACACCATGCAACTGAATGCAGGAAACATGTGGATTTAAGATATTACTAAATAGGTTCATGGTAGCATACAAGATTTTACTGTAACTTCCATGTAAGTAAAATTTTCTACATTGTCAAAGGCTCTTGAAAAATCATTAAAAACAAACTATAATTTTTAACTTTTTCTAGTGTGCATTGTCATAACCTTGGATGGATTTTTGTCATGTTCTGCTCCATTTTGTACAACTTCAAAGAAAGAGTATTCTTTATTAGTCTTCTGAAGTTGTAGATGTGCTTTTGTTTTTCTCTTAGGAATTTGCATTGATAACATTAAGCCAGCATATGTCTGTTTCTTTTATGTTATTGAATAGCTTCGTTACTATTTTCGGACACAGGAGGATCTTAAAGATACTGAAATTATTGGTAAAGTGAAGTGTAAAGTTAAGGCTGGTTAAAGTGATTGTTCGTTGCTACAGATGAAGAACTATTTTCTGCATCAACTGGTTATTTTATAAGTACTCAGATATCAAGACTGAGATTAGAGAAGTCACCTAGCTCGGTGGCTTGATATGAGAAAAAAACACAAAAAAACAACATCAAACAAGCTTAAAAAGTTCAGTTGAATTTCAAAAATATAATTTCATGGTATTTATACATGTGAATTTACATTTGGATAAACAGATGACAACACTAGGCATGACCTCCCCTCTTATTCGACATCTTTGTACAGCATATGCTCATAGGTTTTACATATGTAAATAGTGCAAGTTTAAAGCAGTAAAATCTTTTCGAATAGAGATTTTGATATTGAATTTAACAATAAAATCTTAATTGTTCGTGTTCAACTTTCATCCATTAACCCTTAACCTGCTGGAACCGAAAGTGATTAGCCTTTGCCACCAGTATAGAGCCAGACCAGCCTGCACATCCGTGCAGTCTGACCAGGCTCTATACTGTTGGTAGCTCCATTTTTGTATTTTGATATTGAAATCCCTTTAACTTTGAATGGACTGTTCCAAATTCAAAGCTTGGGCAAATCCATTACAAAATTTCAGCATGTTCAGGGTTAACCAGCTGGAATACATTGTTGTAAGCATTTGTGACCTGTGAAGATCATGTTTAGACTGCACTGATGTGTAGTCTGATCATGGTCTGCATTGTTTGCAATGAAGACAGAATGTATTTAGCTAAAATTAACACCACTTAAAATGATAAGAGGTACTGTTAAAGTTGAATAATAGGTAAATTTAGCATTGTATCTGTAATTAAATACAGTATAAAGTTTTATCATGAAGGTGTTCTCGTACTGTTAATTTATGCAGGGAAATGAATCACTTCTGTCAGTCATGTAAATTGCTCCAGTTTACAGAGCAACTAACACATAATTATGTTAATGGCTAAATCATCTACATTTCTCTGAATGAAGTGAAACTTGCATGAATTATTCATGGTTGACAAATTGTTGACACATATTTTAAAATGCTTACACTTACGTTACTGTTTATGTAAAATGCATCTGTATTTTCTTGTAACTTTCTTTACTGTAAGTCCATAATTTATACAAGTTTAATTGAAACCAAGTGTTGAAACAGTTTAATTGAAAGCAGAGAATTGACACATTTTAGTTGAAAGTAAGAATTTTGATTCCTGATGGTTTAGGAACATGTTAAATTTGTGTTTTTTGTTGTCACTTTCTCTGAATTAAAATGAAAACTCCAGCACAACATTTTTAGCTCCATGGTAACATTATATGTTGATAGGTGTCACTGAAGTAAATTATAAAGAACATGGTTTAAAACTTTATTCATTAAAGTAATAGATTTGAATAACTGTATTTATCCTGTTGTTTGTATGTGGTAATACATATTTTCACTTGATTTTGGATGAATTGGCATTCAGCTGTTTTACAAAGCCTGTCATCATATTTTCTTACAAATATTGCATTTTCGCCAAGTCACTCATTTTTATGAAAGAAATTTACCATGGCAATTTGAGATCAATATCTCAAATGTTTTCAACCTTTCATTGTAAGGTCAATATAAGGTACACAATGATACAGTCTGTAAGTAGCAGGGTATGACAATATTGTAATTGTTATGGTTAAACCTGTTTCGACACCTGTATTCGTGACCTTATGACACCTATCTGATACAGTCATACTATAACAGCTTGAATATATAGTCATTGCCACTGCACTGTATAAATTATATAGACTGTGTTGTTAAAACATAACCGCTTATTGCCACTTTAAAGTTATATTGTGCATGTAAAATTTCTGTGTACTTATTCCTTACCTACTAGTGACCTTACTGTTACTGTAAGATTCTCAGATGCCATAGAATTTTGGAAACATACATGCCATTTAGGGTTGGATCATTAATGGGAGATTTGTGGAAAATCGCCGGGTTTTTTGACATCACAACGGGGTAAAAATGGAAACCAAAAAAAAAAAAAAAACGTTCGCTCGTATAAGGACGAGTATATCTGATCGCTTGTCCTGCAATACGCTGTCAAAACGAAACCGGAAGCGTGAGTAAGGGGAAGCACTGCGCCTTTTTTACCGCACAGTACCGTTGATCTTTTTTCTCCTAGGTCTCCAGGACTGGTGATGATGCAGGACGAGTAGAAATTTTGATCACTCGTCGTCGTCACTGAATGAAAAATTTGTTCCCTGGATTGATACGTATAAAAGACTTGCGAATACAAAATAATTGCCTACCGCCTTCTGTTTTATTTACACATTGATGCAGTGTGTAACTGCACAAAAATAAAAAAAAATACACTTTTAAATGGTGTATTTCGAAAATAACTCGCTTTGTTACTCAATTTCCAAACATCAAACAGTATGGAGCATAAAAAACGCACCGCTAATTCAGCTCAAAAGTAACTGTGTAAAGGTCGTTAATCTTTCAACAGACTTCAAAGGAGCCGACTTCTACGAACACGTGGGCTGACGTAGTGCTAGCTGCAAACATTAGGCTAAAGGATTTCATTTATTAATTCGAAGGCACCGACAGAAGCTATCAATTATCGAACTTGTTTTTCATGGTCATTTGGTCTTTGACAAGTTTATTAGGGTGTCATTGCAACGGATTAGCGAGGTGTGATATACACAGACGGTCCGGGACTTATGTTGTGGATTCGTTTTTGGCAGATTTTTAAACTGTCTGGATTCAACGAATATTATGGATTTTTTTCTTTCAAGGCAAAATGTTGATTTATCGGGAGATTTGGGTGCTTCGCCGGGGCAAGGGTCTAAATATCGGGAGAACCCGGCGAGTAACGGGAGAACGGCATGTATGTTTGGAAAAGACATTAACCCTTTCCTCAATGTATACACCTTTATGGCTTGGGCGAACAGTGTAGATCCAGATCAGCCGGCACAAGCGTAAAAATGCGTATATATGGAGTAAAAGGTTAAATCAAGATCTCTTAGAACCATGACCATAATATTGCTGGATGATGTTGTTCAATTAATCCATTTTAAGCGAGTGTTTGTTTATAGATTCCAAGGTCTCCAATAGCCTAGAGTGTCATCACAATGTGCTATGATAACCTGTCACTTGACAAAGCTGTAATAAATTGTTCATTACACAGAAGACTTTGAAACCTTTGAAGGATTTTATAATTTACATTTAATCATATTATCTAATGTAATATATTATATAACAACCCAAGCTCTATCGCAATTAACTTACATATATCGTTTAAGTTTGATGAGCATGTTGATTAAAAACTAGATTCGATCATCCATGCTTAGTTTAAACTTGCTTATTAGGAAGCAAGTTCTTGCAACTTATATTAGTCCCTCTCGATGACTGCTTCCTGGGTTCAAACCAGTACTTGTGCTGAAAGTGAGAAATGTGGAAAAGTCACTTTAGAATCTCAAGCCAGGTGGGGAACGAACTAGCAACCTCCAGTTTGGGAGTCTTGGACTCTAACCCCTCGTTCACTGCTCCTCTATGCTTCCTTTTACAGCATTACATGTTTCTTCATGTTACACCTTAAATAGAGGTGCGCAATACGATAAACACTGTAGTGGTCACTGTGACAAAAACAAATCCAACCAAAAAACAAAAACAAAACAAAAGAAAAACACTGAAAACTTTAAACAGATGTGTTACTATGATAGACATACCTGTTAGTGTCACTTTTTTGCAGAATTATTAAATGACTGATCTTTTCCATATTTATGCCATTGTCGAATAGGAAGCTGCTGTTTCTTCAAGAACCTCAACACAATAAAGATTTACCCAGAGATACAGCTTAAATGGAGACATAAAAATTGGATCTTGAGGCAATTAGAAACCAAAAACTTCATATTATCTTCTTAAAGCTGTACTATGCTCTCAGATTCCATTTATTGTATCTTGCGAAAAGAAAAAAGTAAACTAGGTCAACATTGCATTTTTCTTTGCTTAATTTCTCTATAATCACCAACACAAACATTCCATTAGAGATTATAATGATGTAGCAAAGACACAAGTTTCCTTTTATGGTAATGACTTTGTTTGTGAGGGGGTTCCTTTTAATATAATTGCAGTATTCTCTCGCTCATATTATATCTTTTTTCTGTTGTTGATATGCAATAAATTCTTTTTAAGGATGCAAGTCAAAAGAAATTTAATTAAGTACTGAAAGCTTTTAGTGAAAATTATAATTTGATTCAGAGAAAAAAAAGTTATGATTATTTGTTTTCTTTAATAGTAGCATGTAATTTCATTAGTTTATTTTTAGAACATAAAAAAATGTGCCTCACAATCAGGATTTAATTTATTGATTACTTCCCTTTGTTACAAATGCACCATTTGCTTTCAGGGCATTAAAATGTTTTTTTTTTCATTTTTGGATAATTAGTTTGTCTGTTTCAAAGAAAAAGACAAGCTATCATGATCACTGGGCCGTCGTCGTCGTGGTTGTGCAAAAACTTTAATGTAGCGCATTACTCAAACAATTTAAAAGGTATCAATATGAAACTTGGACTGCTTGCTTATCATGACAAGAGGCAGTTGTAGCACAAGGGGCATTATTCTGAAAGCTGTAATTTTGGAGTAATGTCCCTTTTTAACTTACAATTTTTGTCAATTTGCTTATTAAGTTGAGTGAATCAACATCTTGATGTGAAACGTCAGAGGTATATAGACTTCCTTCAAGCTTAGTGCACAAGAACCATAACTTAATGGCCCCCATTGTCAACATGTAAAACAGACGAGCATTGGCCCCGCTCCGCGGAGCTCTTAATTCTTCTGATTTTCAGTAGCTTTGTAAATCTTGAGACTAGATAGAAATTTAATTAAGAGTTCACACATTGAAATATTTGCCATAAATATTACAGATTAAGCAATGACAAGAAAATTTGTTCTAGATAGGAAACTCAAAAATCTGTGTAACATCTGTTACTATTGGACAGGTACTTTAAGTGGTGAATTTTTTTCAATATTCTACCTTTGTTCCAAACTTTCATGAAGTTTTCATCATTCTGACAGCAAGGAGCATTCAAGGTGACTATAGGCAGTAAAACTGATGCGCAGTATATACACTTTGGTTATAGGGTGGGATAACTTATTCATATTAGAAATACCTGACATGTTGACATGGGGTGATAATTCATTCAATATCAGTCGCATGTACATGATTTGAAAGGAAACTGGAAACTCTTACTTTTAGGAAATGCCTCTTTAACAATCAATATTTCTTTATTGATGGTTCTGATCTTAGTTTATAATGGAATCTGCAAATGAGGACAGATCCAGTGTGGTGAAAAAGCCTACCAGCAAGTTGTGACATTTTCATCAACATTCCAATATAAAATGCCCACCAGAAAATACAGTATGTGAGGAAACTGAGAGAACCTCCCATAATTGTGAGATCTTTTTGCAGTGTATAAATTCTTTTTACTGAAAAACAAAAACAACAGACTCTTCTTTGTTGTTACCTTCTGGAAATGCAGTAATTACCTAGTTGGAAAGAAATTGTTTTATAAATTCAAACCAAAATGAAATTTGATGATTGTTGGCTAGGTACAGGAAATAAAGTGATGTGACGAAAGTTTGAATGAAATATTACTTTACCTTTTCTATACAAAATATGACTCACTTTACCTGGGGTAATTGAAATGTGTTGTGTTCAGTTCATATGCTGTTGATATAGTTATGCCAAAACTCATTGCAACAGCATCTTTATTTTTATTGATTCTTTTTATCATCTGTTTGTATTCACTGTCACTCTGTTTTCTCAGTTTTAAGATGAGTTTTAAATAATTCCTACAGCATGATGGTTAGACTGACTATGTTCTTACTCAGTTGATCACCATTTAGCTGATACAGAAATACAAGAAGCTAGGCCAGTTTACATTTCATATTCCTTTCCGTTTTAAGCAGAAGACATAAGATTTCTAACTGACAAGGGTTATGTACATTGACCCAAAGTCCAACATAACATAACCTTATTACACTAGTTTTACAGCAAAAATATAACACAGCTTTAATTAATACCTACCACATGGTCTGTGATATAAAAGATACAATATAAGCTTGGTTAAAGATATCTGATTGTTCCCTAGCTAGTATTTATAGGAAAGGTACTGGTCAAATATGGCATTGTGTAAGGCACCTTGTTGTCTGCAACTTATTCCCATTTGGCATGGATGATTACTTTCACTCATCATTTGACATATCATTTGATGGAGTCTTTAATTCTGCTACTGATGAATAGTGTGAAGTGATAAAGAATCAGTCTTATTAGATAAAACCTACTTTATGAATTGATAGTGTGGACAAGAAGGCTTGCTATTCTCACAATGTTCTCCTACTAGCACAATTGCTCAGTCTTTCAAACAACTTAATTCTATGCTTATTATTCATGAACAGAAACCATGTGTGCTAGGAAAGTAGCTTATACCCCTGAGATGGAATAAAATAAATTAACTTGCTTCAAGCATACTGTGTGACAATAAGTTAGTATGAATGTTTGATACAAGCTGAGTTTTTTCATTTCAACAACATGGGAAGTGTCTCAACATTTTAAGTTTCAAACAGTGTTGATCATACAGCCAGCTGACTTTTAGAAATTTAGGTTGATTTGAGTGCTTTCTGAATGGGAAGCAGAGTATTTTTTAGAATATAAGGCAGTTTCACAAACTAGACTCAATTAATATTGTCTGATTTAGTTATCATTCACTATAAGACTGGGCCTTGTGAAAGTAATTGAAAACAAATTGCATTTCTTTGACTTGTTTTTCTGTTGTCTGAGAGAGAGTAGATATGTCTTATGTAAAGTGTCGATAGACATTATTTTGTGTTTCTGTATAACTTACAGCTTCTTTCTTACGGTAGCTGATTTTAGTTAGGTAGTAGACAGTCACTTGCAGAGAGATTGGTTCGTAAATTGGCCGGATACTCGGGAACACTTGTTAAGTGGACTGACGGCTGGGATGTGACCATGAGGTTGAAACTGGTGTTTATCAACAACAAACTGTTTGTTTCAAACCTGACTGCTCATGTAGAAAAGAGTTGTCTGAAAATGCGCTTGAAGCTGATTGAATAGGAAGAGTCCTTGAAGATTGAATATAAATAACTTACAGCAAAAATTGCAGCTTCAGAATGGTGACATGTCTAGGAATAATGCTTTTATACATTCTAATATGTCATCTTAGATGAAAATTTACTATTGTCTCGTCTCATCATAAAGACTGAAAAGTTGTCAAGTTGTCTCTTAAAGTCTTTTTGGTATGAAAGTCTGAAAAAATACAGTTATTCCCGAGAAACTCAATGTCATCAAAAACTTGTTTGTTCAGTAAAAAATGTTTTAAAGGAAGTACATTGCCATCAGTGGTTGTGTATTAATGTTGAATTAATGGGCATGTATGACATTTTCTAGAAAAGTGTTTTTCTCTTTGAGTTCTTGAAAGCATTTATTTTTTATATGGGATTATACCTTATTGTTAGTAATGTTGTTGTTGTTCTAAGACAAGAAGGGGAAAGGAAAACATACATATTTGGTTTGTTGCCCTGAAAATAATTTTGTAAGCTTTTGCAAAGGTTTATTTTTAAAAAGGTATATTTGTTGAAAAAAAAATCTGGTGGAAATAATGTAGTTAAAGTGTGTTTCCAAGCTGTGGAAATATATATTTCATTCAGGTACTACTTCTTGAAGAAATATTAGAACTCATCAGTTCATTTTATACAATTTACCTAGGACTGTAACTTCAGAGCTGTTATCTAAATGATTTTACCTGCCCTTTTTACCGTGTTATCACAGTTTGGTAACAGCTTTTACTAACTTGGGAGTGCAGTACTTATTGTAGCACTTGGCAACAACATTGTTTGCTTCTTCAAGACTAGAAACTAAACTTTACATAAACTGTTACAGCCACAACATGATTCTTCAAACTGGCGATGGATGTAATTTCTTTTTTCTTAGAATAACATTATGCCTTGAGTAAGATTTTTTGTGTTTTGCACCTTTTTTTAACAGCAAAAAGTATTGGACTAAAGATTGCTTAATACTTCACCATAATTTCTTTCTATCACATGTTAGCTTGCATTTTTAGCTGTATGGAATATTTTTGAGTTTGATGTATTTTTGATGTAAATTGTTTCTTTCTATGTATTTAACTATAGCACAGCCATATGATACTAGTACAGACAACATGTTTTCATTATCGTATCACCAGTTTTTGTAAATCACATGATTTTTATGGAATGTGAAATCACTACCTTTGGAACTATTCATTATTGACATGAAATAATGCATAGTAATTATATATAGTTATTTTGCTTTTATGTATTAATTAAACAGATCAGAAAATGCATGGTTTTCCTTGCCTTTTAAGGTGAAGTAAGATTTATCACAAGATACAAGAATACAGTTTTTAAAGGTCTTATGTTTCTGTATTTTCAGAGAGCCTAGAAAGGTTATACTTAAGAAGGGCTCAACAGGGCTTGGTTTCAACATTGTTGGTGGTGAAGATGGCGAGGGTATTTTCGTCTCATTCATACTGGCAGGTGGTCCGGCAGACCTCAGCGGGGAAATTCGGAGGGGAGATCAGATATTGTCGGTGGGTATAATTGGCTAAGATTTATCAGGGTAGGATAAAGGGATTTCTAATAATTAATGATAACAATGCATGAAACGAGTTCAGTATCATCTATATACTGCATGCTGCATGCTTGAAGTATTCAGCTTGTCCGATGTTTGCACTTGCCAGGAGTAGGAATAGCTACAAGATGAACATATATTTTAACTCAACAGTCCTGCATTTAGTACATGCATTTGGCTTATATATTGTTGTTACCATAGTTTTGATTTTTTCACCATAAAAAACTGTGTTTATTCTTGACAGAATGTTCTTTTAAATGAACCTGTCATAAGTTTTAAAAAATGGCCAAAAAAAGTTAAATACAGTGACAACAACGGGAAATAAAACAAATGATTAATAACAAGACATTCTTGGTTCAGTTTTGACTAATAGAGTACAACTGTATGTTGACATAGTGAAGTTAGAGCAGGAAGAAAAAATAGAAAGATTGTGATATTATTCTTAAAACTGTGCACAGTGCTGTTAATTAGTGTCAGGCTTTATTCCATTGGTTTAACAACATTGGTGGGTCATCATGTACGTATATATTCACTTTTACACTTACTAAACCATCTGAGCAGGAGGTTGAAACTAAAGGGGCATTTACTGATGAAAAGCATTTGTGAGCAGCCTGCTAGGGAAGGAATAGTTACTGTTCATTGTCTGTATGGAACCTGGAATGTAGAATAATGCCCCATAAGCCCAAGAGGCTGACCCTTCAGCAAATATGACACTATTATCAACAAGCATTTCATTTTAGTTTAAACTTGATGTTTCAGGTGAACGGCACACCGTTACAGAGAGCTACACATGAGGAAGCTGCGGCCTGCCTGAAAGGAGCAGGTGACACTGTGGAGATTGTGTGTCAGTACAGACCTGAAGGTAGGACATCTTGTCCATATAAAAGTTGAAAAATCTTTGCTCGGGTTTTGCACTATAGGCCATGATACAATCACGGTTAATTGGGTTAAGTCACTCATTGCATCATAGAATTTTATGTTATGGACCTTGCTACTGAGATGATTCTATCACAGGGGATGTGGGTCTGGTTATATTTTCTGCAAGGAAGAGAGGTTGAGGAAACTGCCTGACTGTTATCCAGCTTTTGCTGTGTGGTTGAAGATAATTCAGTTGTTAAGAGCATTATGCAATGAATTATCCAGTCAGAATAACATACTGGCCATTAAAGAGCACACACAGTGAAAGACTTCATCAAATTATGTACTGGTCAAGAGAATACACAGTGAAAGACTTCATTAAATGTTTTGTTGGTCTATTGCATTACACAGTGAAAGACTCCATCAAATGTTTTGTTGGTTTAGAGCATTACATAGTTAAAGACTCCATCAAATGTTTAGTTGGTTTAGAGCATTACATAGCGAAAGACTCCATCAAATGTTTAGTTGGTTTAGAGCATTACATAGTTAAAGACTCCATCAAATGTTTTGTTGGTTTAGAGCATTACATAGTTAAAGACTCCATCAAATGTTTAGTTGGTTTAGAGCATTACACAGTAAAAGACTCCATCAAATGTTTTCTTGGTTTAGAGCATTACACAGTAAAAGACTCCATCAAATGTTTTCTTGGTTTAGAGCATTACACAGTAAAAGACTCCATCAAATGTTTTTTTGGTTTAGAGCATTACACAGTAAAAGACTCCATCAAATGTTTTGTTGGTTTAGAGCATTACATAGTGAAAGACTCCATCAAATGTTTTTTTGGTTTAGAGCATTACACTGTGAAAGACTCCATCAAATGTTTTGTTGGTTTAGAGCATTACGTAGTGAAAGACTCCATCAAATGATTTACTGGTAAAGAATATCATGCAGCGAATTAAAGAGTACTCTGGTTAAGAGCATTATATGAAAAATTATCCAGTCCAAAACATACTGGTGAAGAGCATTGAATTGTCAGATCAAAACTCACTGTACCTTAATGACATTACCCATTTAATGCTTGTTCAGGGCATTATACAATAAAATATCCAGTGAAACAACACTTCAAGCTGGTACTGCAAGCATTTTTTTTTTGCTCCCCGAAGGGCGAGCATATAGTTGCGGCTTTGTCCGTCCGTCCGTCTGTTCATCCGTCCGTCATAATTTTGTAGGGAGCATAACAAAAACTATGAGAGATATCAAGACCAAACTTCATAGGTAGTTAGATCTCATTAAGGAGCAGTGCAGTGCACAAGAACCATAATTCTTGCTTTATTAGTTTTTGAGTAATTGCCCTTTGAAATTTCTCATACTTATTTTTTGTCCGGGGCATATCTCACAAAGTATTAAGAGTTATCAACTTGAAACTTTATAAGTAGATAGATCTCATTAAGGAGCAGTGCAGTGCACAAGAACCATTACTCTTGCTTTATTAGTTTTTGAGTAATTGCCCTTTGAAATTTCTCATACTTATTTTTTGTCCGGGGCATATCTCACAAAGTATAAGAGTTATCAACTTGAAACTTTTTAAGTAGATAGATCTTATTGATGAGCAGTGCAGTGCACAAGAACCAAAACTCTTGCTTTATCAATTTTTGAAGAATTGCCCTTTGAAATTTCTCATACTTATTTTTTGTCCGGGGCATATCTCACAAAGTATTAAGAGTTATCAACTTGAAACTTTTTAGGTAGATAGATCTCATTGATGAGCAGTGCAGTGCACAAGAACTATAACTCTTGCTTTATTAATTTTTGAAGAATTGCCTTTTGAAATTTCTCATACTTATTTTTTGTCAGGGGCATATCTCACAAAGTATTAAGAGTTATCAACTTAAAACTTTATAAGTAGATAGATCTCATTGATGAGCAGTGCAGTGCACAAGAACCATTACTCTTGCTTTATTGCCTTTTGAAATTTCTCATACTTATTTTTTGTCTGGGGCATATCTCACAAAGTATAAGAGATATTAACATGAAACTTTATTGGTAGATAGATCTCTATGATGAGAAGTGCAGCTTGCAAGAACCGTAACTTTATTTTTGATAATTCAGGAGTTACTGGCCTTTGTTATTTTTCATACTTTAAAAAAAATACATATTAAACAATAGCCCTTTTGGAATTGGCATTTATTTGGGGAACATCCATCGGTTCTACCGATTTCTTGTTTAATTAAGTTGGGACAGAAGGATTATAAATGTTTCTTAAATGTTGTAAAGTTAATGTGAAATAGATACAGACAACTTCTGTGCTATTATATTCATGCTAGATTGTCATATGTTTCATTGACTAAAAGGACTGGGATGTTTTTAGACCCAAAGCATGACCAGGAGACATTTGTAATGCACCAATAAATTGTTGGAAATGATTTTTGCATTGATTTTAAACGTACAGACCTGGTAAATGCCCATTGTGCAGGGAAATGGTTATTTATATTGTCTGGATGCTTAGTTTAAAGATTTTCTGGCAACAATGAAGAAAAGTCTTGCTTTTCTAGGACAGTAGATTTAAGGCTCCAATTTTGTAAACATATTTTAACTTGTTTAGAACTACAGGTAGAAAAATCAGCTGTAATTTAAATTCATTTGTAACATCAATTCGAAATGATGACTGCTTCTGGTTTCAAACAAGTACTGGCCTTGAAAGTGTGGAATGTGGAAAATTACTAGAGATACTCTTAACTGTTAGGATTCATCCCAGCTGTCTGCAGATTAGGAGTCAAGCATTTCTACCCTCAGTCACTGCTTGTTTTCAGTCAGTGTTAGAGTTTATTTTTTCATAATTAAAGAACTGCTAATAACATCACAGGAAGTTTAAAGTTTGTTAGCAAGGCACAGTCAAATGACCAGTAAGAAATGATAGTGGTTTAAAAGTCAACAGGTCATATGACTTGGCCACAAAAGGATCATTTATTCAACTGTAAAGATGCTGATTTATATTGAAAACAAAATGTATACATTAGTTACAAAATTTCCTTCTTTAAAGGCAGGGATAGATAATAATGGCTTTCGACTACTGAAACAACCTCCTACAGAGATTTTTAAGTCGCGGCAAACTGCTGCTGTCAATTTATTGAAGGTGCATGGTGTGGGTATAGAATTAAGCTAATGTTACTGTACCATATTTAGGTACTTTTCTTTCAAGCCTGCCAGTCTATAATCAATGTCTGGCATTGTATACAGATGATTAACCTTTTAAAATTACCAGAAAGTAAGAAAATAGTTGAAATGATAAATGCATTTTGAAGTTTATGCAGTCGCAGTATATACAGTACTGTAGGTTTGTTTTAAAATTATTGGTTGAAACACAAGTTCAGTTGTGCCCAAATAAATGCAGTAGATTTGTGTGAAAATTAGTTTCGAATGGAATAACTTTGAGTAAGTTTTCATTTCTTTTTTCTTTTTTATTTGCGATGGATTTATTTAGGTAATCTTCATGGAGCAGTTTAGAAAGTTTAAAAAGTTAATGAGACATTTCATTAACAAATAATTCATACAAGTCAAATATTTGCATTATTACATCTTTTTTAAAACTTGGTATCTAAAAAACTTTAAAAATCAGTTCATCTTGTACATGAATTTCCTGATTTTATCTTTCAGAGTACAACAGATTTGAGGCAAAAATTCAGGACCTTAGAGAACAAATGATGAACACAAGTACTGGTAGCTTGCAAACTACACGGAAACGTACACTCTTTGTTAGGTATGTTCCTTTGAAATTTTTTAATCAGAAATATCATTAAAAGTAAATTTACTCCCTTTGTCAACACATCTTCTGTATCCATCAGAATAACCAATCCTGAGAAATGGATGATTTTGCTAAGGAAGTGTTGTAGCTATTGTAAAATTCTACTCTGTCATTTTAAGATGTCTGTCACCTACCTGAAATGATATTTTTGTATAATATGGGTAAAACTTATGTGACACACACCTTAACTCTGCAGGCACCAGTTCTTTTCCAGACTTAGATCAGCCTACACATTCATTGTCTTCAGTCAATAAGTTTTCAATTAATGCCCCAAGATGTGATAAATTGTACCCATATTGAGTGATTGCCTAGTTCATTTTAAAAATATAGAAGGTTGAATGTAATAGTTTCTGTGAATATACAAAACATGTACTAAGAATACAAGATCTTAAACTATAGTTCATTCATTCTGTCGGAACAAGAAGTTTTTTTTTGTTTAGCTGGCCTTCCTCTATTGACCTTATATCTAAGTCTTGTATATGTTATGCTGTAACCTACATCTTGCTTGAATCTGTTGTTGCTAAAGACATTAACTGACTATACATTGCCAGACTGGATACATGCATGACAACACAGATAAGAAGATAAATTTACCATGTAAAGTCGGAAACAGAAAGTTCCTAAATGGTTTTTCGATCTCATGAATTGCTCACTCGCCTCCTGTTGTGAGAGAAAAAATCAATCAGAAAAGCTGTAAAAGTGCATTGTACAATCCTGAACCAGTCTGTTATAGTCTCTTATATAAGAATGTGTCCACTATTGTTGTTAATGTTTTGCAGCACGTTCATCATAATCTCTGTGACCTTGACACAGCTATTTCAAATGTCAGTAGAAGGTGTTTTGCCATCTGTTGTGCTTTAATTATTAGGTTTGTAACGGTGATATTACCATGATTAGGTATTTAGTACTACAACAAGAAATGCAATGAAAATGAATATCTGATACTTTTAAAGTTGAGCTTACGTAAACTCCCCATTTTTACCTAAGATAAAGTCAAGTTTAAAATAGAAGTCAGTGAAGTAAAACGCTGTTGCAAAATCCTATTACATATGCAGAAGTGAATCTGTAGATCAATATTTATCTTATATGTGATGTGAATGTCAGTGTTCGTTTCTGCTTGTTTTTCCATTTATTATTTTTATGTTTTCATTTGCTCACCTGAGCAGGAAGTGCTCAAGGATGAACTGTTAGTATGGGTGACTGTTTGTTGTCCATTGTTGTAAGTTGTCTGTCTTTTGTCATCAACATTTTTCTTCAAATGACATCTCCTCCTGAACAGCATGGTCAATTTATTTCATAGGAATGTTCCTCAGGTGGTCCTTTTTCAACTTTCTTAAAACTAAATGGTTCCATATAGAACACTGGTTGCCATGGCAACCATAAGGAAAAACTTAGCAAGTTTTCAGTTCATGACTATATAGAAAACTTTGAAAAGCTTCACCTCTGAAACTCCTGGCCCAAATTCAAATAAATCTTACATAAATATACCTGTGGTGGTGTTTTATCATACTCCTTCCATAAATAAGAATAGGCAGTAGTAAGTAGTTTAGCAAGTTTTCACCATACATCTGAATATAAAACTTTGAAAATCTCCTCCTCAGAAAACTCTGGCCACATTTTTAAGTTATACCACAGACATGCTCCTTTTGTGGACCTTTATCATATTTATTTGAGGTATGTTGCTTAAATGAAATTCTTAACACATGGACAATTTTGAAAACAGATTTTAACCTTGACATACTGACTAAAGTTCTATTTTTGGAAGTTACAGCCAGGAAAAATAGAACAATATCTACAATGATTCTCAGATAAGTGGTATAGAGCCAACATGACCCTCTTATTCTATTTCTCGTTCATTATATGCCAGAAGGGGCATATTATGTTAAGGTCCTGGGCGTCCATCCGTCTGTCCATCGGCAATTTGGTTTCCTGAGGATAACTTGAGAAATGTTTCGCCTACAGTCTTTTAACTTCATATGGTGATTGCCCACATTAGATGCATGACCTGTACTGATTTTGGGGTCAGTAGCTCAAAGGTGAAGGTCACAGTAAACTTAACATTGAAAACCATTTCCACAATGTAACTTGAAAGTCATTTGTTATAGAGACTTCAAGCTTAATATTGTGATTGCAAACATTGAGTGGATGACCAGTATACATTTTGGGGTCAGTTAGTCAAAGGTTATAGTCAGAGTGACCTAAATGTTTAGAATTATTTACACTCTGTAACTCCACAACGATTTGTCATAGAGACTTCAAATTAATATAATGGTTCCACACATTGACTGAATGACCTCTGTTGATTTTGGGGTCAGTATAGTTCAAAAGTCAAGGTCACAGTGACTTAAGCACTGAAATCTATTTCTAGTAGGGATGATTGCCATCATTGATTACATGACCCCTATACTGTTCAGGGTAAGTACATAAAAGGTCAAGGTGACAATCAACTGAACAGTCAATATTTCTGCACTATAACTTGATAACCATGCATAACAGCATGAACATCATAACTTCTGAGATTTATACAAATTATAAAACCTAAAATTCAGATATTAGAAATCAAAAATAAAAAATCAAAATTTAATGCAAATCCAAAGCCTAAGCCTAAGGTTTTCTCCCTTATATCACAAATGCATCATACTTAGAAGAAACACCCTTTGGGCATATAATGCTCTGCGCAGCAGTGCTCTTGTTTTGATATTGTTGTGTCAGATTTTGTTAGAGCTATACATGCTTCTTTTTGACATTTTCAGAGCGCTGTTTGATTACGACCCTTCCAAAGATAGTGGGCTTCCAAGTAAAGGTTTAGCATTTTTATATGGCGACATTCTTCATGTAACCAATGCCAGCGATGATGAGTGGTGGCAGGCGAAGCGAATCTTGCCGAACGGAGAAGAGGAAGGGATTGGTATCATACCTAGCAAAAAACGGTACTTTGTTTAAATGAAATCCCTTAAATGGTTGGTTAAGTTCAAAGTTAAATATACTGTGAAGTTATTTGATATAAAAGTGAGGGCACTATAAGGACAGATTTATTCAGTTTCTTTGTATAGCTCTAAAATTGATATTTTAGGTGATAAATTTGTCACACATTCTGTAGAACTTCATAATAGAGGATCTAGATAACAAGGTTATTGCGTGGGAAATATCGCTCAAAATTTTTGTTGAATTCTAGAATATGGAAAACCGTGTTACAACAAAAACTAAAATGCTACAGATTTGAAACTCCTCTGTAAGCCAAAGGAATACACTGTTCTATCATGCGGCAGGTCAACATTTTGTCCAAAGATTAAAAGACCTGTAAAATTCCTAACTGGAAGTCAGTAGCATAGTATAAAGTCACTATTTCTGTATAAAACAAGAAAGTTTCACCTTGATTTTTGTTTTTGTTCTTTGTTTTGATATGTTGAAAAGTTTTTAAATTTTAGTCAAGAGACAGATATGATGATAAGTTCCAAACATTCCTTACCACTGGGGATTTTCTTCTTTACATAAAACTTAATCATTTCCGGTTTGATTTTGTTGATCAAGGTATCACTTTGTAGAAAAATGAATGCTCTATTGCATAGAGCAATTGGTTTTCATCATAATTAGTTTCTGAGATATTTGAGATATAAAACAAACAAGATTTAGCGAGATCTTATCCAGCTGCTGCGAGATTTTTTGAGATTTACACAAGTAGCCAGTCTGTGGTATCTTGGGTTTAGTTACAAGAAACTTGAATAATAGAGCTTCCCTTTATAATGTATTGTTATAGTTTTGGTATTGGGAAATGATTATGTGGACTATAACTCATGTGGAAAATAAAACTTAGACCACGTTAGAGCATGTATTTCAGCTGTATTATAATCATTTGTCAAAATATTACTTGAAAAAATATCACCTTTTGTGTTTGTGCATGGCAGTACAATACAAGGTATTTCTGGAACAAATTTGGGTTAAACATACAGAGAAGGGATAGACAGTATGGAATTTTGATTAAATTTTTTCCCAAGGAACTTTGTTATGTCTTAGATATATCTCATTTATATTAGTTTATATTAAGAGGTGAAAATATTATACTAAGTAAAACATTGAAGTTTTTTGTTATTTCCACATTAAGATGATTGTACTTTAACTAGTTATTTTTTGTGTTTCCAGGGTGGAAAGAAAGGAGAGAGCTAGAACAAAAGCTGTCAAATTTACAGGCAAAAGTAATACAGAAAAAAATAATGTAAGTGAATGAAGATCAGCTTTAACAATTCTCATTACCTCAGGTTTGCTCATAACAAATAGTGTTGTACACAGAGAACTTAGAAATAAAATACAGATGTCTGCACAGTCTTAGAAAGTTAAAGCTGCATTTGATTAGTGTATTTTTGTTGAAACATGAAATGTTACAGATGTGATCAGTTTTTAGAAGAGATAAAGTAGATAGTACCGAAATGTGAAGGTAAAAATAGGAGAATTTACCAGAGAAGTTCACAGAGCCATTGAAGTGTAATATTAAAAATGAATAAAACTTGATACAATACTTACTGTATGTTTTAAAGAAGAGTTTTATTTTGCATTATGCAGGTAACATTAAATGACCGTAAGAAGAAGAATTTTTCATTTTCACGGCGCTTTCCCTTCATGAAGAGTAAAGACCAGAGTGGAAGTGAGGACATCAGCTGTGAAGAACGTAAGTATTATATGAACGTGAGAACATGAAAAACAAGCGTAAATAGCAAATAACCTGTTTGTACATAGAAGGTTTATCCACTGCTGGAAATGGATGTCTGGAGTTGATGACACCAGGAAAAGTAAGGACAGAAAGACTGTTCAGTGAATTATTGCCTGTCAGTTCCTTTTAAAAGGAGCTTACAAAGTTTTCGTTACATGTTTTTGTGAGCTGAAATGCTTTTGCCAAAGTTTCACAGGGTCAAATGGGGAAAGAGAATCCAGTGAAGATTAGTTGTTGCTTGCTTTTTAGAATGATGTCTTTTTAGAGGAGAAGTTTTTAAAAACTGACTGTAAAAAGAGAAAATAATTTAGTGGCAGTGTATGTGTGAATATAAACCAAATTGGTTTCAAAAAAAGAGTAACAAACTATATATTTTGAAATATAGGTAATAGAATGTGGGTGGAGAGAAATGGCGGGTTTCAGAGATATGGCCGCAGTATTTTACGCTACTCAACCAGGATCAACAATCATTTAATAAGGGATATTGCATGTAAACAAACCATTACAGTGTACTGAGCATACAATTTTATACTTAGCATATTTCTTAAAAGCATTTTTTTTATACAAAACTAAAGAAATGTCTTAACCAGTCTCTTAACTTTGTATAAGCATTTCCCTTCTTTCCACCTTTGTGCATTGTTCAAGGCGAAAAATAGTTTTATTGAGAACAGTTCCTGCATCAGCTTTTCTGAGACATGATGAAATGTATTTTGATGTACTTGCATGAGAATTTCATATCCATGGAGAATAAATTGATATTTTCTTTTATTCATCCATTGCATTGTAGCGGAAGGTAATATTCTATTTTTGCTCTGTTTGTTGGTGAAAGGATGTACACCTACTATATTCACTATATAGCATTGATGTATTGCACTGGCTTTGTGTTTTTCTAAATATTAAAAAGCTTGTTTTCTAGTAGGCAGTGATATTCTAACTGTATGCTTTCAGTTTTGTATAATTCATTTTTCTTTAAAAAAAATTCTACCATTATATTTTCTGATACTTGTGTACTTTTTATTGTCTTAATTTATCGTCATCTAATTTGGTTTTATGCCTCAATGTGAGTTAGCTATAAGGTCCTCTTTTAAGGTTTTTGTCTTGTCTGACCACTTGACCATTGCTCTGGACATGACATACCATATTTCCCCCATCTAGTGCCTAGGGTGTTTAGAAAATTTGAGAGAAGGGGGTGCTTAAAGGGGAAGTAATATAAAGCCTACTGTCTAGTCCAAGATGCAAGAAAAGTTAGAAAGATTGAAACTAGAAGTTTATTTTACCTGAAAGTAGTAAAGTCTGTCTGTGCTATAACAAAACGCAAAAGAAACAGTGGTAGAAAAACATGTTTATTTACAAATTTTCTACTACAAAAAATAGGTGCTTATTCATTTGCAGGTGAAAAAACACATGGGGGTGCTTATAGGGACATGGGTGCTAGATGGGGCTGATACAGTATTTTATCGATAGAGTGGTTCATGTTAAGTCTGTATGTGAATGTTTTGATAATGTCTGGGGGCATCTAGTAATATTTTTAAAAGAAATAAAACTAATTAAAATTATAAAAGAAAAATATGTCATAATGTGCCTTTAAGATTCAGATATGATTCATAGAAGATTTTGTACTACGTACATCAGTAATAACAACATACATGTACCAAATAGAGTATAGCATTACCTAGCTGCTGAGAGTTACAAGTACAAATCCCTTCGAAAAATTCAGTTCATAGGATTTTGAAAAAAAGCCATTTTATTTCCTCTGGTGAATTTTATAAAATGATTAAATCTGGTAATGGAAAGACTTTCAAGTCAGTAATCAGCTTAATCCTGAACATGCTGAAATTTTGTAATGGATTTGCCCAGCTTTGAATTTGGAACAGTCCATTCAAAGTTTAAGGGATTTCAATATCAAAACAAAAAATGGAGCTACCAACAGTATGGCCTGGCTCTATACTGGTGGCAAAGGCTAATCACTTTCGGTTCCAGCAGTTTAAGGGTTAAGCAGGAACAAATCAAAATGTCAAAGCTTTCATACAGAATCACTGTCAGCAGGAAATAAAGCTAAGTAAAAATGAAACAAATTTTTCAAGAAAATATTGAAAGATGATACCAGAAATAAAAAAAACATTGAGGCTTAAATTGTTTGCTCTTAAAGCATGTCCCTTGTTTGCATTCAACTGTCATTTTATTTTTGTTTGATTCACTGTAGCTGCACATACTTTATGTTTTGCACTATTTACTTGATCAATATTAAAATGCATTTTGCAAAAAGATATATATTGGCAGGAAAATTTATTTTGCTTTTGACAAAGAAAATAAAATAATTTGTTTAATTTAGATTCTGAAATTTGAAATTTATTTTATTGAAAATTATACTTGTGTCTTGTTTGTGTAAACAGAAGAGTGTTTTAAATACATAAAAATTCATAAAGATTTCCCAACTCGGAAATAAAAAAAGTTTCCTTCTTTCTTAACAAAACTTTCCTGTCCTAAACTTTCAGAATAATGTTTCGAGTGTATCTTTTGTCAGTCATTCATACCTTAATATTTTTTTTGTTCTACTCACGTTTTTTTTGTTGTTTAAAAAAATTACTTGCCAGTCATATAAATGAAAAGAAGTAGAAAAAATGCATGGTATAGATAGATATGTTGATAAATGAAAAATTTCAATTAGTTTACCTTTGAAATCTTTTTATCATGTTCTCTATCAGTTTGATTAAATGTTAGGTAAGATCTAACAGAATGAAGGAAAAAGTTTTGCATGATTTTTTGCATGCTAGGAGGTTTGATATTTGATTTTTTTTTTTGTCAATAACATTCCTTTAGAGTTTTTAAAAACTTTTTTGTAAGAGTTTGATCCCCATTTTTTATTTGTTTTATTTGTTTGATGATATAACTTTTGTTTTCTCTTATTTTAGGTGCTGATAGTGAATCTAGTTTCAGTAAGTAGTCCCCCATTTTGTTTTTGTTTTTTTGTTGTTACCATGGTGACATGGATAACATGATGTGCATTATGTTTTAAGTGTTACAGAAAGCCTTTTGTTATATAAACTACAACTTTAGTTAATATGGACTAATGACTTGACAGAAAGTTTTTGCTTTTGAGCAACAGTTACTGCTTAAGCTTGTGCTGAATTTCAACCCTTAACATGTTAAATATCTGAAATGGACTCGTCCGTCTTCCAATTTGGATAGGTCTATTAACTGTTTATTTGGGTGCTTATTGAAAATTTGCTGACGGAATAGTGAATAATGCAGACCATGATCAGACTCCGTTGATGTGAAGGCTGTTCTTGGTCTGCACTGATTGCAAAGGCAAAGTCAGTTGCCTCCAGCAGGGTAAATGTTAACTAAGTCTATCTTTCTTTTTCTGTATATTTTTTGGTTTGGTCTTTTATCAGCAGCAGTTTATTTTGAATTCTTTAATTGAGTATAGTTTCATTTCATCAGTTTCTATGGTTTTGCACCTTAATTCTATTAGTTAAACAATTATACAATTTTTAGACTTGTGAAAAATCCTTTTTTCATAACATCTCTGTAAAATAGCTGGATTTAGTAACTATAGTGTGGTTACAATTTCCTCCAAAAAGTAGTCACGTCTTTTGGTGGTAAGCACAAGTTGGTATAAATCCAGACAACAGGCTTGACAAGAATGTGTCACAGTCCAAAACTGGCTAATGAATTTAGTAACATTTTGACAGCCAGGCTTCTCTTCAGACTGATAGTAACATTACGGTATATCAGCCAGGCTTTACAACTTTATAACCTATGTCTTGTATACCAGCAGTTTTTAGCAACATAATGGCAGTTAATATTTCAGCAGTAACAAAAACATTGAGCAAAAAGAGACATTTGTCTTGGAATGTTTTCTTACAGTCAGTGTTTTAACACCCAATCTTTTCACACTTCTGTGTTTTTTTTGCGTCTCACTGACTGGCATTTCAGTTAGAAGGATTTTGTAAAAACAAAATTACAACTTCTATCTGTATATATTCATGATCAGAAACTTGATTGCACATCTTATTAAATATACAGAAAGAAAAAAAACAACAACAACTAAATATGCTTAATATATTTGCTTGAATTTTTATCATCACACTTTTAATTCAAAGTAATAATTTGGTTCCATATGATAGAAACGTTGAATCAAAACTTTTTCTAAACTAAGTGATACAAGCATAAACCTACCATCTTTTAGTTATATGCAGAGTCTTGGTACCATTGGTAGAAGAAAATGGTTTATTGAAAGAATAGAAGTGGACTAGTCCATTTTTAGTATGGTAGGGGAACTGAGAGATGCAATTATATAATGTTTTGCTGTCTTACTTTTAACAGGAGGAGATGAACCAATCCTGTCATATGAGGCTGTAGTGCAGCAGGAATGTAAGTTTAGAAATCTCCAACTTTGAATTGTTTAGGTCCAACTTCAAGAATTTTTTTTTTTGGACACATTCTGAAATTATTTTTAGAAACTTAGAATTAAGGTTAAGAAAAGACTTTTAGGTGAGCAACTCTTGGCCATTATTATGGTCCTCTTTTTAATGGAACTGCAAAGCATTGGTAAGATTGATAAGTGGCTATCAAAACAAGTTAATCTTACAGATGTATTATGATACTTGCCTCTAAATACATCAAAATATTATTTGTTCACTATACTTCTGATTTCAGTGAAGTACACTCGTCCAGTTATAATATTGGGTCCTCTCAAAGATCGAATCAATGATGACCTGATCGCAGAGTTCCCTGAGAAATTTGGCAGCTGTGTGCCTCGTAAGTAAAGTCGTAGCATTGACAGTTGGTTTGTAGAAGTAAATGTTATACATTAAATTTTCTAAAATTCTGTCAAATAGTGTAAACATTTTTTAAAAAGTGTGAGATTTTTGTGATTTCTGAGTTTTTAAAAATATCCATTTTCTGTTTTTCCCCACACAGTAACCATCATTATTTCTGGAGTACTGCTAGTTGAAAGTTTCAGATATTTGGAAAAATGTTAACATTATATTTTCAGTATGATGGAATGGAACTGTTACCTAGGACATAGATGATTACTTCCAGCATTGTATAACTAATTTAAAAGTAGTTATATCAACAATGTTTATATATACAGAGAAAAACATAAGGATGAAGAAAAAACATGATAGTTATGAAATTTATGTATATTGTAGATACTACTCGTGAGCCAAGAGACCATGAGGTTGATGGACGGGATTATCACTTTGTTTCTTCACGAGAGCAGATGGAGAGAGATATACAGAATCACTTGTTTATAGAGGCAGGACAGTATAATGAAAACTTGTATGGTACCAGTGTCGCTTCAGTGAAAGAGGTTGCAGAAAAGGTAGGAAACAAGATCATTATGTCTCGTTAAGAAAGATTTTGATTTGATGTGTCTTTCAGTCAGTCGGTTAGACATCATATCTGAATAACTGTATACAGCTTAATATTTAACATGGGACAAATATTTACTTGGTCCACTATGCAGATTTCAGTCACATTAGTATTGAAACAACACAAAGAGTTGTAACCCTTTAAAGGAGAATGAAACTCACTTAGTTTGTCTGTATTTTACACAGATTATGTCAATTTATTAAGCACCATAACCTCAACATAATATGGCAGTAATGGAGTATTAGATTTGCCCATTTAAGAAATAGATGGAACTTCGTATTAAGATTATAATAAGGAAAGATATACCTTCACCAATATTTAGATTATAATAAATACACCTTCACAATACCTGTATTTAGATAACAGGAAACATTTACCTTCACAAGTATTTGAATTACAATAAGGAAACTTATACCTTCACAAATATTTGAATAACAATAAGAAAACATACCTTCACCAGTATAAAGATAACAGTAAAGAAACATATTCCTTCATAGGTTTTTAGATTACAGTAAGGAAACATATACCTTCATAGATTTTTAGGTTACAGTAAGGAAACACACATTCACATCTAGATTACAAAAAGGAAACATACCTTCACAATTATTTAGATTACAATAAGGAAACATATACCTTCAAAATTATTTAGATTACAAAAAGGAAACATACCTTCACAATTATTTAGATTACAATTAGGAAACATATACCATTATAATGATTTAGATTACAATGAAGAAACATATACCATTATGATTATTTTGATAAAAAAGGAACCATACCTTCACAATTATTTAGATAACAGTAAGGAAACATATACCTTCACAATTATTTAGATTACAGTTAGGAAACATATACCATTATAGTTATTTAGATTATAGTACAGAGACTTATACCTTGACAGAGGAAAAATGAATAGATCATGCACCCACACTTTTTGCCTGTGACCTTTAGATAGTGATTTATTAAGGAATAAAACATTCCTTACTGAGAACCATTCCTACACAATAAAAGTGTCCAGAAAAATTGATGTGGGCCTTGATTTAGAATACAGCAAATCGAATGAAGTAATCCCAAGTTAAAATCTGATGACATCTCATCAAGGAAATACATATAAAACTACTTGCCCACACATGCACAGTTTTTCAGAACAAATTTCAGGAATCCAGTATTGAGTGTTTAACAAATAGTAGCTGACAGTTTTCATTACTTCACACTAGAATCACTTCTTCAAATAGGATTTTAATCAGATAATCGTCCCTGTGTGTGATTTGACAAAATACATTAGATTTATAATAGTTAAGGAAAATACATGGTTTTGCCTTGGATGTCTTTGAAATTGAGTTCAGTTTTACCTTGTAGCAAAAGTGATTCCATGATAAAAGTTTGTGGTTAGAATCAATAAATAAGACAAAAACTTGAAGTGATTACATACTGGTATTAAGGCGCTCAGTGATACTTTAAAAAGCACATATTTTTTCATCAGTTAGTTTCCTGCTAACTTTGTCTTCATTTTGGTGGCAAAAGAATTAAAAGTCTTGTTTTATGACCAATAAGAATCAGTTGCCATTTTATTGCATTATAGTCAGTGTCTATCATATACAGTGTTAAATAAAAGTCCTCAGATAATTGTAATTCTATGAGGGGGAGAATTTTTCATTTTGAAATGTTTGTCTTTTCCAGGGAAAGCATTGCATATTGGATGTGAGTGGAAATGCCATTAAAAGGTTACAAGTGGCCAATCTGTACCCCATAGCAATACTTGTCAAGCCAAAGTCTGTAGATTCAATAATGTAAGTAACACAGTTATGCTTTCCTTTAGTATTGATAGGTTCTTTACAGTAATTTAAAAAGATTTAATGAAATAGTGTTGGAATGAGCCTTACAGAAGCAACTTTGTTAATGAAAAAAAAAAAGAAAAGAATAAAGTCAGAATTTGTTTAATGAAGTTTACAGTATGAAATAAGTTCTGAAATTGACAAATTATGAATATTCTGTCATTTGTAGTCACAGTACAAGTTGTCATTGTTATCAGTCCCTCTGTTTAGTGAGTTACTTTTTGGGGAATAATGCAGAATGGAGAAAAAATCCAAAGACTCTGTTATTGACAAGATTGATCTGCCAGGGCCTTCGGTCAGCTTTCATTTGTATATTTCAGTCCTAACTGTAGCGCATTTTAGTAAGTTTCAGTCATTCAAAAGTTACAGCAAAAATTAAGTTAAATCAGCACTTGTATAGCAAGATTTTAATACCCTAGTCAGCTTTGTGTAAGTAATACTCAGTAGGAGATGATAACTTTTGTTTCAGGGAGATGAATAAGAGAATTACAGAAGAACAGGCAAGGTTGTCATATGACAGAACGGTGAAGTTAGAACAGGAGTTTGGCGAATACTTCACAGGTAGGCAGAACTTAAACATACTGAATTGCCATTGTATGAACGTCAGCTAACCTGTTTAGCTATTTGAGTTTATTTATAATCAGCAGAGATGACTGTTGACTTTAGTTACAAATATTCTTGCAGACTAGTTGAAATTTCCTGATGCAGATTTGAATGTCAGTCTTCCTGCCAGCTGAGATCTTGGTATATCAATCAACATCATACAGAAAAGAAATCAGTAATTTCATTTTCAAAGCATGTCTAACTTGTGAACCTGTATGTTCTGTGCAAACTTTTCAGGCTATTGTTTGTTTGTTTTGAGTTTAACGCTGATTTCAACATCTAGATTATATGGTCAGTTCACCTAACCGGTTTTCTTGGATAACTAACCTGTAATTGCCAATTTCTCCACAAGTGACTGACTACTGTTCCCACATGATCTACTCTGAATCAGCGGTGAAAGACAAATGAGCATTAGACACAATGTCTGAGATCAATTGTCACAGAGAAATTTTGCCCTGTCCAGGGGTCGAATCAGTGACCGATGGATTACTAATCCAATGCTCTACCTATTGAGCTAAGCGTGCGGGCTAGCAAACTTACAATTAAAGCAGTTGAAATAGTTGAAACTGAAGTTTGAATTTTTTTTCATTTCAGCGGTTGTACAAGGTGACACAGCAAATGAAATCTATGCAAAGGTGAAGGAAGTGATTCGGGACCAGTCTGGACCTGTCATCTGGGTTCCGGCAAAAGACAAACTGTAAAGTGTCAGTAAACAGGAACCAGTAAACAGACAGGAAGTAGTAAAACAGGAAGTAACTGTATGTGTTCTATATCTGTAGCCCAGTTGAAATAGAGGATACAGTATCTTATATGATGAAAGTGTTTTTTTAGAGAGATGTCAAAGCTTATGAACTTTTAAGAGCTAAGGAGCGTTCTGTAGATGAAATGTGGTGATTGTAATTATGTGAAACTATTTTGGATGTTTAAACATATTTGTAAATGGCCTGACAAAAATCTGATATGGGTTCAAAATGTATTTAAAAAAACCTTTTGAGACAAGAAATGAAAAGACACTACCTTATATAACTAAAAGTCATAGGCTATGAAATAATTAAAGTGACTTGAAAGTTTCTTTTGTGACAGTCATGGTTGAATTCCATGTGGAAGTGCAAAAATGTCTACCTTCAATTTCATTCATTTTTGGATGATTAGAACAAAAATATGCTTCAACAAAAAATGGCTGCTGCTCATATATCAGGATGGAAATAAAACTTTGATAAACAATGTTGTGATGAAACTCTGTTTTTCCTACATGGATGATGTTCTAGTGGGTACAGACGGGTAGTGATTGGCCACTCTGGATCAAGTGCTTTCTTAGAATACATGTATATGAAAAATGTGCAGCATGCTGTGACATTGATTTGAATTAACATATCCTGTTTTTTTTTTTTCATAACTAGCTTGTAGCCATTTTCTAGAACAAGCACAAGTCTCTGATTAGGTTGGCTTATAAGGAGTAGATTTTTTATTGCTGTTTCATCATAGCATGATCAATTTCCTCTTTTGCTGATCTTTTTCAAAGTCTTAGTTTGCACTTTATATAGTTGTCACACAAAGTGTTAATATATCATTTCTTTTTTTGCTTTTTTAAACCAGATTTCTTATCACAAAATACACAGAGATAATTCTCTTCTGAATGCCCTTTGTGCTGGGTGTGTTGTATTTGTATGGAAGAGGTTGAAGACGAAAAGCATTGTTTATGTTAATATGAATGTGAATTTATTCACTAAAATTTGTCATACAGATCATGCTTTGCTTATTCATTTAATACACTTAGATTTTTTTTCTTCATTGTTCATACATATATTAACAAAGATTTATGTACCCTTAACTGTCTTAAGGACTGTTTTGTAGTTAAATAGCAAGATATTAATTTAAGTAGCAGAAAATGTGCATTGTAAAAGAAACTCTCAAACAGTTACAAATGAAAAGATTTACTAGCATTTGTTTGAATATAATCTGGACAAGTATTTGTTGACAAAGCAGACCTTCATTTGATCACATCTGAGGTAAGAACATTAAATAATCCTTAATCAACAAATAGGAAAAATGCTTATCATTGTGTGTGTGTAAATAATAAGATTTAGTGTGTATAATAATAAATTTTATGTTTTACAATTCATTGAAAAAAACTAGGGAGCCTTTTGTGCAATGATTTTTTTTTTCATGTTAGTTTCTGTCACCAGCATGAAATCCCATCCCAAAGCCTATAGCTGATTAGGGTTTTAACTGTCATTAACTCATGTCATCTAGAAAAGTCACTCTGTGACAGGTTGTATATGTGTCTTACTACTTTAAATTGTATTTGGAACATGCTGTAACAAATCAAAGTTGCACAGGAGCTGTGCTGGGTTCTGGAAATTTTATTCTTCGATTGGTTGATTGGTCTACAGAATAGTTTTTCCTGTTGGTTGAATGATATTCTTTAGGCTAAAGGATAACTATTTTGCATTTTGCATTAAATGTTGCTAAAAATTTTAAAAGGTCAGATTATTACAAATTATGGAAAAATAGATTTGAATTAAGAAGTCAAAATTTCCCTCAGCTAAAGTTCTGCATTCATAAAATTGTATGTAGAATACAAGAGTCAAAGCTGCTAGAACTATTAACACCACATCTGAATCTCAGTTATCATGGCTATGTCTTGCCAGAAACTCTCCTGCATTTTAAAAAGTAAAATAAACAATAAGATATCCTTTACATGAACAGATTGCCTTCCAGTACATGGTATATAGCCTTCTCCAGCTAATGCATTTTCCAGTCTGTTTTGGATTTTCAAGTAACCTCCCTTTTTTCTAAGTATATGATAGAAGGCTGGAAATCATGACAAGACTTTTTCTCTAAAATGGTGCATTTGATTATTTATCTTCACACTAAATGACTGAAGTTAAACAGTCTGTCCAGTTGTGCCATACATATATTTGTATATAACTTACTTCTTTTCCGACACTTCACTCAGCTCATTTTTTTGTAAGATATACCTCCTATGCTGTTGTTATTAATACTAGAAATAAACAGTTTTGCTTACTAGGTTGTTTGATAAAACCATGTATAGGGTGGATTTATCCCAAAATATTTTGGCTGTTCCGTACAAGTATGTAGCAGGAAAAAATAGCACTGGTACTTGTAAATCATAGTAGTATATCCCCATTTTCTTTTGGCAAATGTCTGCAAAAAAATGTTTTTTTGGTTTTATATTATTGGTGGTAATACACCTTGGCTCTGAGCACCAATTTTTGATTTTGCCCTTTCTGTAAATGATTATTAATTAACTTGTGTCTAAACTATACACTGTTGTAACCATTTGCTTCTCTGCATTTATACCTTATTTATAAAGTCTTTGTTTCTACACCTTGCTTTTTATCCCCCCCACCAAAGGCGGAGGGGATATTAGGAATGCCCTTCGTCCGTCCGTGCATCCGTGTGTCCGTGCGTCCGTGTGTCCGTGCGTCCGTCCGAAACAATTTTGTCCGGAGCATAACTCCAAAACTACTTGAGTGATTTTCTTCAAACTTCATATACTGAAAGAGCACATTTGGAGGAGGTGCAGTGTGTAAGAATAATAACTTTACCTTGCCTACTTTTAGAATTATTCCCCTTTATCAGATTTAATTGAAAAACTTTGTCCGAAGCATAACTCAAAAAGTGCTTGAGCGATTTTCTTCAAACTTAATACACTGACATAGCACATTGGTAGGAAGTGCAGTTTGCAAGAACAATAACTCTACCTTGCCTATTTTTTGTGGGATTTTCTTCAAACATTATTACATTGAGTGTTTGAAAGTACAACCTTCAGGTAGCTTCTTCCCGGCGGGGGGATTAACCATGTGTAACATGGCTCTTGTCAAAAGGGTTTTTTTTGTGCAGAATTAGTAATTATTGTAGATGACATAATCAGTTTGACTCTTTATATTGTTAAGGAAGTTACAATAACGTAGCAACAATGAATTAAGCTATATTGACAGTAAATGGCTCAGATGATGTTTTTTTTTCAATGTCAAATCTGCCTGTTTTATTTGTAGGTGGTTTTACTTGTACAATTCTGTGTATGTTTGATTTTGTTTTATATGTATATATTAGCATTATATAACCGTACTGAAAAAATGAATTTTTTACAGTGGTGATAGAAGCAGCTTATATTTAAATGCAGATATCTGTTATATGTTAAAGTAGCATTCCTTTCTCATGTTTAGCATTCATTACAGTTTACTTAACAAGTTTATGGGTAATCTAGGTTTCTGTGTTTACTAACAAATTACCGTGTTTGTTTCCAGACCCAAAAAGGAAGGTAACCAATGAAAGAATTACTGTTTGAAACTTTCTGAGTTATCTCCCTTTTTCCATATTTGTCCAACAACATAATATACCATTGCAACTGGTTTCTTTGTAGATAATATTCATATTTTAATTCTTATTTTAATATTTTTCATGTTAAGAATTATATGAAGGGTTGTGTATTGAATAGTTCATGCTGTACCACTATCATGAATTATATTGACATTTTCAGTTTATCCAATACGATACATGTTTATTGTGCAAGAATGTAAAATGTTTGATATGTTTTCGAGGCAACCATTTTTTCTTGCACTCCAGATTCTGTAGCCATCTTTTATAACTGCCTGTATGAAGCTTTAAAATGCTATATTTCTGAAATCATGGCCTACTAACATCTGTATTTCGTTATTTGCTAATGTTTGTAATAGAATGATTTGCAGGGAAAATTTGTTAATACATAAATAACCATTTTTAGTACTGGTGTATGGACAGACAAGATTCCATCACATTGCAAGTCACATTGTAGGATTTAATCCCAACAGGAAAATAGGTCTTTCAGTGTATAATAGAAATGAATTCATCTTGTACTTTAAAGTAATTAGATGGTGTTATCATGCTGTCAGTTTGTTGTAAAATAAATAGCAAATGTTATTTTGTTATAAATCAGCAAATTTTACATTATCACACCAAACATGTTTTCTTTAAGCCATAATTTATTAAATAAATACTAAAATTGTCATTATCCATACATAAATGGATAGACATCAAACACAAGTCTGTACATTTCCATAAAAACACACTTTGTGGTACATTAAATAATTTCAATATTCTAAATGCCTTGAGAACTAAATACACTCATTATAACTTTTATGCACATTTCAGCAATTCCATTTCATTTTGTTGAATTTTACCCCCCACCATCCACTTGAATTCATATGTTTACATTATTACATTCATGGCAGATATTAAGTGGTTTTCAGTAAAATAAAATAAAGATTCATGCCTAGCAAAACTACATGATATGTCTTCTAACCCATTTTATAAATGTTTCAGATGTATCAGATGTAACCCCATTTACAAGAATATATAAAAAAATTAAAGAAATTAATTTTTAATCATTTAAACAGACTTTTACAATGTTGTATTCAAATGCCACAGTAAAAGTTAGGTTACTATTGCTTTGGATAATAGTGTGATCCCCAGTCATATAGGTATGATGCCTTTTTATTTACCATAAATCTAGACGTGAGCATGACGTGAAGTAACAGTCCTAGTTTGATAAATCTGAATTTAGCAGTCAAACATTTCAAAATTGCAATAATCAAAAGCCTTGAAGATTTTTTATTTTTTAAAATTAATTAGAACATTCCTGCATTTTGCAAAGTAAATGCAACTCCTATATTGTCAGATCAACCCAGATATCTTCTAAACTGGTGAAATCCAACAGCAATGTAATTTTTGTTCAGGAATGCTTACATTTTGAATTGAAAATAGGAAAAAATTAGGCAAGATGTAATTTGTGTTGCAAAAAAATATATAGTCGATAAAATGCAACATGTGTGTGATGTGAAACAGTATCACTAAAGTACATGATTATAATCCCAATGAAAATGGACATAACATATTTGAAATATTTATTGCTGAAAAACAGAAAGAAAAACACAGTTCCTTTGGTTCTCCTTAATAGGTAGAAATTTTGGACTCTTAAGGTTAATTACGAAGCTAAGAACTGTTACATGAATTAAGTATAAATTTATTAACCAGTGCAATTTTTGCATTACTGCCATGCAAATTGTATGCCTGAAACTGATACAAAGTTAGCTAGCTAGGCATTGTAGAAACATAGTTAAGTTAGTACCATATGCTTCTTTATGAGTATCTGAAGTATACCTTTATACATGCTTACAATGGTTATTGCATACAAGCATATATTTATATGTATACTGGTACACAGTTGCTTCATATTGCAGTGAAGGGTTTAAAACATTTTTAGGCTGTATTTGTTCATGTTGGATGAAATGCCTTGCACCTGTGAATATTTCATGATCAAATGTTAGCATTATACTTCCATTTATTCATTTGTTAATTTAATCCTTTATATCAATGATGAAATGTAGAACTTGATTAGAAATAAAAAGGCAAATCTTTTTACTAAGTTAACATTTGTGTTTGTTTTGTTTAGGTAAAGCTTTCCAAGTCCACCATTGGAGAGATTTTACTGCTTTGTACCTGAGTCACACTACGATTCATAACTGGTTTATTTCAGCAATTATTTAAGAAATGTCTTCAAAACTACAAGAAGTTTTGTAAACTTTATTAAACATTCATGATTCCGTCCTGATTCAAGAAAGAATTGAATACCCATAAGGGTGAGAAAACCATCCTGTCACACATTCTTGTCTGGAGCATTACCCGGAGTCCCTTAAAAATACAGATAAAACCTTGACCAGTGCATCAGAACCATACCTTATCATAAATAGTTATGTAAACACAAATACCTTTGACCTATTCTTATGATCTTTTTAGCTGGTCTATTTTGATGTGACAATAAGAAATTATAATATTTTAAATTGTGTCTTTTTTTGTTAGATGGTTACAGTTTTTAAAATGTAATTTCTAAAACAATCTCTTATTTTTATCAAGTTCATCAGTATTTTATAGTCATATAATTCAGTCAGTCTGTAATTTGCAAAAAGGCAAGCCAGGAGGGATGTTTTGATTGTGAATAGTTTAATAATACAAATTGCAAGAATAAGTTATCAAGAGGATTTCAACAGTTGAAAGTTTTACTTGACATTATCCTTTCTGTCAGCCTGGACAATACATGGTTAAGTTTATTTTCAACACAAGTTTTACTTCCCGTTTTTATTGTTTAGGCTTAATTACAAGAAATCTGAATGCACTTATTTTATCCACTATTTCTGAACACTATTTCTCAGTTGTATCAAATTTTTTATCTAAAGTAGCTTCATAGCCCTAACGCAGAGCCATAATTGACACTTTAAAAAGTATATTTGTAAAAAACGAAGCTTCCCGGTGTGATGAAGAATGTTTTAACCTGTCGGTATATCTGCAAGCTCACTCACTTAAAATCAGACATAGATATTCAAAATTATCTTAGTAAAACTACTTGTTTTGATCCAGAAATGATCATTTAGTAATATGATAAAAATTTCCAACTAGGACTTTTGCTTGTCATTTAGAATTTTGGAAAATGTTGAAATCAGTTTCAATTATTTTTTATTGTTTTTAATTTGCAGCGCTAGTTTAAAGGTTTATTCGTCAGACGTCTTGAAAACTGAACGCTCTTACCTTAACTTTTATTTGTATCTAAACAATTACATTTCATTTTTTTTAAATCTTTAATGAGGATATAAATAAAACTTGCATCTAGAATAACTGGTAAATATATCTGGCTTGGTTTTTATTTGTGCTTCATTTTCACAGAATAAGTTACATTTACAAATTATATAAACGAAAAAAAAATCGAGTAAACTTGAATGCCATTGACCTACTTTGTGAACTATTTAAGTGATTTTCTTTTCTTTATTCCAAGATAAGAAATAATTATAAGTTATGTCCGTTTAGTAAAATGGTTCCAGGTATAAACGATAGTCCTCAAAGTTAAAATATTCACAGTCAGTCACTCAGTGTTGTTTGTTTTGTTAAATCTAAACATGTGAATTATATATGATATAAGTCCGCTACCTCAACACCCTGACACTCGCCGAACAAAATGGGAAAAAGCTTGATATCCCACCCAACATCAAATGTAGATCTGAAGCCAAATGTTGAAATTGTTACTTTTGTTAATTATTATTACATAGAGGATATTTGTTTGTTTTTGTGGAAGATGAGAATTTATTTCATCGAGTGAACACCATATGTGATATTTTCACGAGTGGCGCAGCCACGAGTGAAAATATAAACATACGGTGTTCACGAGATGAAATAAATTCCCATCTTCCACTAAAAAGCAAACAAATTTTCTTTTTATTTTATGCCAACACGTCAAAAATGGGTATTTTATGACATTTTTACTCAGGGCCTTCAATAAATTCCCCATGGTGAGCCCCAAATCAGTTAATGCGTACTTTGGTTATTCCGCACAAAAAAAGTGCAGACAATCTCCAATACATATGATAACTTTACTTCTGCTGAAATAAACTGAATACACTTTCATCAAATAACATTTATTTTTCTCCACACAGTTTATCAATATTTATTGAATTTTAGCCATACATAATTTAATTATAAAAGCGGATTAATACCGAGTTATATTCAATCAATTGAATTGAAAGTCGGCCATATTGGATATTGTCCATGTGAGTTATGTAAACAAATCAGACATTTTAAATAATTTATGGCGAATTTAATCATTGTTCACAACTAGTTAGGCTCAGGAATTCAATATTATAACTGGATTTAACAAGGTAGATAAATTTCACTCGCTGTCACTGTCTGAAATACAGCGGATTCTCTTGTATTTACGTGGTGGGGAAAAGTGGTTCCGGCACAAACAGTTGATTATCAAAATGGTAATTTCACTGATTCAAAACAGTGAATTATCACTTTTATCTCACTGATATTTCCATATATTTTATTGGTAGGCATAAAATAAAAAAAATATGTCAAACTGTTGATTGGCTCAGGACCATTTGTCAACTTACCATATAATGTTCACACCTTTCCATAGATGTCAGGATTAACTTTAATAGGTTTAAGTGTTTCTTCAGTGCAGATTAATTAAAATAAAGTGTTACTTAAAAACTATTTCCACAAAATAACGTTGACAGATATTTAAATGAATATTTTTTTATATTTTTCATACAAAAATAACAATAAACCACACGCGCAAGAAGGACAGTAAAAGCATAGTTGAAACTCAAAAAATAATGCGGTTAGTATTCCATTTTTATAAGTAAATTAAGCTTTGGTGTCGGTAGAACTGATTTAAATTTTACCTTGGCAGTTAATAAATATTCCATTGTTTTGCCATAATTGGTTTTAAATATCAATAATGCATACCTTTCAACATTTAATTTCAACAGTGCTGCTTATATTTTTATTGGCTTATTCTCTATAATAATAATAGTAATAATAATAATAATGATAATAATAAATGTAATAATGTTAAGCAGCATGTGTTTAATCATTTTCACGAAAGACACCAAGACACTTAGAAAGTCTTCATTTGAAATAAATCGTTATCCATTCAGATATAAAGAGTGTTCCATAAATTCGAGGAAGTGATCTATTTCTTCAACCTTGGTTGATATATAAAAAAATCGAAATACATCTTGAGATAGGTTTACTTATGGCTGACTAACAGACCAAAATTTTAAGTGATATATGGATTAAGTTTACATTGAACACTGACAAAGAGTAGTGTTTAGTACTTGAAGCACGCCGGTGTCAACGTAAGGAAATCCACGTTCGATCCATTCCGTTTCACTCTATCCATCGACCATGGGACAATTGGGTGGTAAAATTTCGTACTCATGAATAATTCATTACCTACTTTCATTGGTTTCTGAAAATTTTTTATTGCGCAATCTCACCCAATGAAATTACATGTTACAATTTGCCTTTTGCGGCTATGTTTAAATACTGGGAAATACGTCTATTTTCAGTTACATGTCGTTATGTCTACTCTCCACATTGAAGAGTATCTATTTGTAATAAGGAATCTCAATGGACGAAAAGTTACTTCCCTTTGCTAATAAATATTCACGAAAACGAATAATCTGCAGTCAATTGTCCCACGGTACATAATGTAGTTGTGCGGAATATGTACCAGGGGTAACCGACGACGCAGTCACATAAACGTGAAATTGAAGAGTGAATTTAACTTTTTCGTAAAAATACTTTATATAAGCAAAAGATAGAATACTTCCTCACCTGAATCAGACAAATGACCATGAGACCATTTATCACTGAGAAATTTAGCTGGCTCTGATGGAATTTGAACCGCGACACCTGAATGTACCGTCCATTGCCTTTACAGTGCTGTAAGAACCGAGCTAGCCGGGTTGACAGGTTTAAAGTAAACTAAACTTAAAGTAAAGTTTATTGATTTTATTGATTTTTTATTGATTTATTTTCAGGCCCTCATTAAGTGTTACCCTTTTAGTAAACAAGGTGTGTGTGGGTCAAGGGCATTCAACTCAGCGCCTTACAATATATTACATATACTATATGATTTAGGATATAAAGACGGAGTTTACACAAACTGAACAAGTGTTGCTTTATTCCTATCTAATAAATGACCTTCAGAGAAACAACAGACATGAAACAAAATGAAGAGTGACTAAATATTAACATATTAGATATCTATTACATTTTTATGAAGATTTACCGGAAAACTGCATAAATTTCATCATGTATCATTCTTTTTTTCTTTGCGTTATTTAATTAATTAATACTGTGAATTCTTACAATTGCAAATTAACCATGGGAAAGACATTGTCATTTTCTTAAGATAAACATTTTTGTAAATTGTTTCCTTATTTGTGCTTGTGTTCTGACGGTTTGTTTCAATATTCGTGTCTGTAGTGATTAATGTTCTGACGGTGCTATAATACACTGTTCATGATTTACCAATACTAAATTACCTTCACCCGCAAGAAACTTCATTTTTGTGCTGTAAATTTATATCGGGAGCGGGGATCAAAGCCACGACCATCAACCAATGACAGACCACGCTTGTTTATAAGTGCACGACATTAACCATTTGTCCAAGAAGCGGTTGTTATGAACTGAAACAAGATGAAACTGAAAGCATTACATTTTCAAAACACTGAATATTTGGTAATTTGGTTACAATTTTTGTCCATGTTAATGTAAATTCGTCTTCTATATGTAGCGACCGGTATGTTTGTCTTTCATATCTGCTGCAACAGTGTACCTTGATAGTTTTCCTTTTCTTTTTATTGCTGGAACATTTTCTTTAGTATCCTTCGTAAAGTGTACCAGATACGAAACTTAGATACGTAAGGTGAATGCCCATAAAGAAATTATTTAGCGCTGGATTGACAACACCAACAAAGATGTTTGACTCGGCGATTACCTTCTTATCAGTTTTCGTCCTGTTGTTTACAACATCCTCCAATAAACAATTTTGATGAACATTATTTCATGTTCAATCTTGTTGGGGATTAAGAATCACTTCTTTTTAACGTAAATGTAGAAGATCGAAATTAGTATATATTGAAAAGGCGAGAAAAAATGGTCATACATCTGGTTACATAAAATTAAAACTGTTGCAAAAAATCTCAAAGAGACTGATTTGTTACAGTTGTAAAAGAAAGATGAACTGCAATGTATAGCAGCAGAAGTTCATTAAAATCAGGTGATGAATATACGAAGACTTGCACAGATAAAAAAATCATTAAAGTCCCATAACTCCAGCAAAAATCAGTCAAACAAAATATTGAAACAATGAGGAGTTGCATTGACAAAATTCAAAAAATTAAAATCTACAAAATCTCATTACTGCTGCAAAAAGCAGTCAGGCTGCTACGTGGGGGAACACATAAAAAGTTATTTCTTCTGCAAACCAAATTATGGGATAAAACCATATACACAGTTTTTTATGCAGCTTATAGCTGAACCTGGACTCCAATATGATCTAAATTTCCTATATACCAGTTAAAAAAGGTCTATCAAGTGTATTTGTTACTTTATGTTGCTGACTAAAAACATTTAAATAAATCTTTTCAATATCAATTAAACATAGACAATGTAGTTCTTTCTACAGTGTAACAGTCCAGTGCACAACGGCTTATTATAGTATGAAAACAACCTCTGACAACTGTGTCAGGGAACTGATTCTTTGGCTCAGTGATCTAGAGCACTAGATATTTTTTAATGCGGGAGGACCCGAGCTTGAATCCTGCTATAGAAGGTCTTTATCAAGATGCATTTGATCTTTCTGTTATGTATTTTCATGTTTGTAAGAACAGCCAATATAAAACTTAAAAGCGACACTCTGTTCTGTATCATTCTCAACATTTCACTTTCAAGGTAAAAAAAGTCAAACTCAGGTTTTCTGCTTGCACTACTTAAGTATAATAAAAAAGTATAATAAAAAAAAGTATAATCAAATCATCTGAGTATAATATAGTATATACTAAATATAATAATATATAATTATAGAAAATAAAAAATACTATACAGTAGAAAAGGAAGATGAATAGCAATGTATAGCAGCAGCAGCAGCAGTCTATTTTCATTCGTTTAACACCACATCTATATCAGGTTCAGCGCGTAGATATAAGTATGTGTATAAGACATTCAGCTAAAAACCAGTTCTGATTTATAAGTAATTCAGCAAATCCAAAACCTAACAAAAATACGAAGAATAGGACTTTTGAATGGTCTTTGAAGTGTTGATTGAGTTACAAATTCTATTTTAAAATACCATTTAGATCAAGAGACTGGTTCGTTAGAGTCTGGTCTAGCAAAAGCTGCAGAGATTGTAGTGTTAAGAGATCTGTTTTAACTACCCAGTTGAAACTTGTTGTATTGTAGTGAATTTGATAACAGACTCAACAAATATGAATTACTCATGCCTGTGAGTCATTTTTATATATTTAAAATCACTTTCTTGAGTAAAAAGTACACTTTTGTCTCACAGATAGTGTAATCAAATATCAGGCGCACATGAATACACCTAAGCAACAGGCTAAAATTAGTATTAGAATAGCATTTAAAAAACTAGTATTGAGTCCATGAGACAAGGATGCCCCCATCATTCTCAAATTTTGACAGAACAGCATAAGCAGATGAATAAATTGCAAGAACCGTTAGGTGGACTGTCGAAAGCAGTATAACTATAACTGCTGTACGTATTTAATGAACTGTGTAACTGCAAGACAAAATCCTTCCTACGTGTAGAAATTTGCTTTTTTTAAATTCAGAAATGAAGTTGAAAAAAGGGTCACAATTCTTACAAAATTGTAAGTGTCAAACCGACTTTCGAAAATACACTGTTTGTTAGTACGATACATCCGCAACCGTGGCCGTGTGGTTAGGGCGTCCGCCTACGGAGCGGGAGATCAAAGGTTCGAATTCCAGTTGAGGCAGGGTTGGAACTGAGGAAAGGTCGGTTGGTGACCCACCAACTAGTAAAAAGTAATGGTCACCGAAGGTCCATCTCAGCCAGGCGCCCGGAAAATAGAGAAGGGATTCGGGAGGTACTGTGCACACAAGAGACAGGTGTCTCATAAGCCAACTTGGCTGGCCCTTACAATAGGGATGACACTATGATAAACAAAGCCTTTGCATTTAACTTTTATGCATAATGAAGAGTTGTGAAATTCTTCCAAGTGTTGGCCTACATATTTGCGGATACTTCATTTTTAACTCCAAAAAAATTTAGAAGTCGAAAAAGGATCATAACATTGAAAAAATTGGAGGTGTCACACTCAACCAGTAGTTTCATAAGACTCATATAAATGCAAACTATGAATGAAATCTGTTCAAGCGTTTTCCATTAAATGAGCGGAAACGAAATATGAGTGGACGCACGGACAGGAGCAACACTTAATGCCCCGTCGCCATTCTTCGAACGGCGGGGACATAAATATAGAACACAACCTATAAAGGTATTACTTCAATTCACACTCACTGTTTGACATAAAAACAGAGAGTGTCTAATTATTCTTTCATCAAAAAGGGGTAGATCAGTGGTAACTTGCTAGATTGCTTACCCTTGGCTCTTTAGGTGTTGTCCGTCACAGGGAACACCGGTACTGACGTTAAATAAACTCAAATAGAGCCAGTCTACCACTGACCTGTGACATGTAATCTACCGTAAGTATTTTGTGTATCATAGGTTAAGAACTAGGAAAGTACTTTCAACTGATCAGTAAAAATATATCGGTCTGCGTACAAACAACTTGATTATGCTAGAATTAGCAACTCTGGTCGTGATAATAAACATTGTCACCCGTGGAAAAACTAACAATTATGTAAATATGACGTTTTAAAGATACTTAACACCAAGAAAGATAAGTAACCAAAAGTGACTCATTTTGTGCTGAGATGGTGAACAATTATCAAAACATTTTACCCTATAAAGCATAAAGATTCTAAATGCCTGTATGGCGAAATTCCCGATTATTATCGTACAGATGAAGCAGAGAAAGAGAAACAACAAAGACTTTTTAAAACTAAGAATCTCAAATTAAACCCAAAATGGTAACAGTAGTTGATAATGCTATAATAGTCAAAATGCTGAGTGACCGAGAATTCAAATCCCTTCGCAAGTGACAGACTGCTTCTTCACTCGAATCAGAGGCGAGGGGCAAATGTTCCGATACTTATTAGCAAAGAAAGATTTAACCAGCCATGGTGGAAATTATTATTTAACGCTGGAATGAAATAACTGTCAAAGTTCGCAAACCTTTGACTCATCTATTACATTCCTATCAGTTTTCGTCCTGTTGTTCACAACATCCTGTAATAAACTAAAGCCAGTTTTGATTTATTACAATTCAGCAAATCCAACATCTAACAAAAGTACGAAGAATAAGATACTTTCAATGGTCTTGGAACTAATGATTGAGTGACAAATTTCCTTTTCTTAAGATTATTGTTTAATTATAGAATATTGTGACAACATATCAAATATAAATCACCAGGATCCATGGTCATTTGAGTCATTTTAAATACTTGTCATTTTCTTATGTAAGAAGTACAATAATGTCACACCAGTAACGTTGTCAATTATCTGATGCTTTGTGTACTTTGTACAATCCCAAACGTCTAAATAACTTAACTTTTTAGAGGTTGTCAATAAGATAAAGCAGAAAAACAACAAAGCTCATTAAACTAAGTAAATAAACCCCAAATTATGCAAGAAGTGTCTAATGCTGTTAAAGACAACACGGAGAGTGATACTAGTTTTATGTCTGAAACATGTTGTTGTCGCGTAAATGAATGTATACGACTACAGAATGTCATCACTTTCGTTTTATGAGTTCTTGTGGGTCGTCTGGTTCAAATTTGTTTTTGGCTGTCAAAACACATACACAACTTTATTATTGAGCTGTTTGGCCTTTCCCAGGTAAAGAAGCATAATTTGGGATGAGCCAATCTCATTAAACTCATATCGTAATTTGGGCTCCTCTACTATCCGAGAGTATGCAGGTAGCGAAAAATGAGTATGAGGAGTGAGCATTCCTATCAAGTATTGAGTCTATTTTAAACCATGCAATGCGTGTAGGTTGATATAACCTTTATGTAGCAGTAACATGAGACTTGACACTTCGACAGTTCCAGGGATTGTCAAAAACTGTAGATTATATAATTAAAAAACGGTCATTTTTTGGCAGGACAGAGTGTTTCAGCTATTATTCACATATTCACATTATTTTCAGACAGTCTCTCTGCTGAAATAATACTTGAGATATAATTTATTATTTTATTGTCATAGAAGCCCTTTGACCAAATTTAATTGGTAGCCCCTATTAGGGTGGATACTGGAAGAATAGGTGCAAGCAAAATAACTTGTTACAACAGTAGATGAAATTCATATCTTCTTGCATTTCCCAGTTTATAATGATATCCGTTTCGGATTTGTTTTCAGTTATACAGAAAAATGTAATAGATCTGATACACTGTCATATCAAGAGAAACCAATCTTTATTTTGGATAATAAGGAGTTTGTTAAATTTTCAGCAAAAGCCTGCCTAATTCAGATTTAATATGAATGGCTTGTACAATATGATAAGCTTTATGTTTTAGTGATTTTAAATGCAATGTAAAAATTTTGACGTGAACGGTTGTACAAATATGAGACTATAATAACATATGAGTTAAGCTGAGTTTGGTAAATACTGCCACCAGAAGAAACAGGTCAGCAGTGCTGAAACAAAAACTAATTATCAAGCTGTCGATTATTTAGAAGAGTATTGTATAAACTCTGCAACATGTATTAGTTATAAATTTTACATAGAATTTGTCAACCAGTTCGCATTTACGGTCCGCAACAAGCCGAAATCTGAAGACAGATATGCAACACACATTTTTTTGACGCTGGCGGGGATAGTTTTGTCGTGCCGCATCCAGGTTTTGCGTGTTTTCGCCTTTTCGTTCCGTCAACATCGAGGACGAAAACACGATACGACAACTGTCCATTGTTTTGAAACACTTCTGACCAGTCCTGCTGCATGTACCGAAACAGTGCATACTGTTTTAACAACATGACAAGGACAAATGACTAATGTCGATTATTTTGAAGCACTTGTGATTAATTCTGCATCATGTGCACCGGAACATGCCAATTTGCGTACCAAATTCTTAGCGGGAGGCCAATTTAATACTTATGATAGTAGCTCTTTGGTTAAGTGGATAACCCGTTTAACATACATCAGGACAACACCTAAAATGAAATGAAAATTTTGAAATAATTAAGAATCACAACTATTAAATGGATGACAACATGTGTCGGACGCATTTGTTGTCTTTAAGACACACAACCGTGTTCTCTTATTAATAATAACCTAGCCTTTTACAAAGCGGGGCGAACGAATTTAAAAGGAATACCTGCGTTTACGAGAGCAGTGACTTTGATATTATTATTTTTACTTTATGGAAGTTATGCAAAGTTTAAATTAATGTTGTTCATTTGTATACTTTTCGTGAACTGTACAAGTGATAATTAAAAAACATCATTGACAAAAAGTCATTTAATCGGCACAACTTAACAGATGACATTTAAATATTTTCAACATTTGAGGACACATGGTACGCTTAGATAAACTGATATTTATTTAGATTAAGTTCCGAAACTGAATCACTAAAAACACTCTAATAAATAAACTGCATGTTATCATTTTTTTTCACAATTAAACTCTCCATCCTTTGTTGTTTGTTATTAGAGATGCTGACTTTATTGCTAAAAATAATGATTCATTTTCAAGTGAACCCACCCCAATTGATGTTTTCTTCAATTCATGATAATAAGGCGTGTTTGGTATTTCTTTCTGCAGTTTTGTATACATGTCACAACAAAATGGTATAGCTAACAGTTAGACAAATGAATAGCTATGTGGTATCATTTACATGCTGGTTATTTGAATTTATCATTTATAGGACAGAAATGGCGGCATTGCAATATAAAAAGGTATTTTTAATTCTTTTTCAGCGAGAGAGCTTAAACATTGTCTTGATAAAAGAATGAAACATAAAGATTGCCCAATTCTTTGCACAACGAGAGCGTAAAGAAACATCTTCACAAAATATACGTTTGTATTTTTTTCTCTATTAAAAATCCGGTCGATTTTTAAAGCAATTGCACAATTCTTTATTTACAAGTCAACTGACTGAGGTGTAAGACACTTTTCTCTGCTCTAATGTCATGTAACTAATATATAATTTTCTTTGAAAATTCAAACAAACTGAACACAGAACGCTTTTCGGTTGTTGGTTGCACCTTATGGCATTGCCCTGTATAGTGGCGAAAATACCGTTCACCCTTTGGAAATAATTATGATAACCAGCAACATTCACTAGTCAGGCCTTTTCTAAATATAAAAATAATCGTCCGGATAATTGAATTAATCCTGCTTAAATGCCATATGTCGCGGTTCAAAGATGAAATGTATTAACAATTAAAGAAGGCTGTTGTGAACGAAATTTCCAGGTTCCAGCCCGTTTTGGCTCTGTGTCAATTACATACTCTTGACATATTGTATCTGTTTCTAAAATGAGTAATCTAGAATTTATATTCTTGAATTTGTGTAAACATTGAATTTGTCAGTAAGTTTAAATGCGAAATTTTTATTAAACCGATACCTTCATACTTCAAACTAAGTTATTATAAAATACCCTATGCAGAAAAACAGCAGAACCTTTTTCAATTGATCACTCGTATACATTTAGTTATTGGGCATGACCCATTTGATGCTTTTAGCTAACCACATGTTAAAACAAGACTCACATGGCACTAACAATCTTGTATGCTCCTGTGTTTATGAATAAATTATGCAAATGAGCCTGATTTCGGTCAAGAATATAATATATTCAAACGACCAAGCGCACCGCATACCGAAACGAAAGTAGCAATATCATTTTAGTTTACTGCTAAATAACAGTTAACTTAAAGTTTACTGCTAAATGACAGTTAACTTAATCGTTCCAAGCATGCCAACTTGGTGTAATTTGTTTGTGTAATAACTGATTATCAAAAAGTATTTATGAGTTGGAGTTTCTGAGACAAGTTATTTATTTACGAGCGTTATAAATAAAGGATATAGGATAGTGCATTAAACAGAGTCTGTTCAGTCAGTGAGAAGATGCTCAAGTTTTAGAAGAGAACAAAGACAATGTTTTTTCAAACACATAAATGAATAAACTTTACGTTTTGAGTAAATTTGTTTAGTGTCTGTCGCGCCCTTTTAGTGTCTGGAACATTTAAGTCATTTGTTTACATGTAATTTCCCACGAAAATAACACTTCATAAAAGCCGTCTGTACATGTCTATTCAGCGACGTACTAAAAGTTGTACCATTGGGTCAGACAATGCTGAAGGACAATATCATTCTTATTACATATTGAGTGTTACTTTCTGAATTTAATTATATAACAGATGACCCGTGTCCGCATTGTAGCATAGGGCATTCAAGTAGAGTTTTGGTTCCATTTAAAAAAAAAAAAACTTGCGACAAATATGGAATTCATGTTATGTTTAATAATTTTGGAATCAATAATGGTTATAAGATTGGCATCAGTATTTAGCAGGGAGGGTTAGCACAGCTCTAAAATATTCCTGTTTTTAGATTTCTTTTATTGTTCTTATTAATTTTGCCAGATTTTCTGTTGTATCGTTTCTCCTCGTTTTAATAGGACCCAGGCATATTTCAGGAAGGGTCCCGGCAATTCCAGGTATTTCCCCCATTTTTTATTGTAAAAAAGTAGTGCACAATAACAGAGTGCTGCCTGATTATATGACCTTGGCTTTCTAATTGAACAGCAATGACTGTTTTTAAAACCCATATGTTAAGATTTACCTGTTGTTCTACTCTTCTGTTTTGAAACAAGAAATTATTTTCACATAAAGCAACATTGCACATCTATCATCATGAAAAATATGATTTACTCAGATGAGCGATATAGTACCATTATAATCGGCTTATTTATTTTTTCTAGCAGAAAACTGCCATATTTAGTTTAAATGTATTTATAAACATGGATTGGGAAGCCAGTTCTTGCAACTAATATAAATCCCTCTCGATGACTGCTTCCTGGGTTTAAACCAGTATTGTACCGAAAATGAGGAATGCAGAAAGTCACTGTCGACTTTCAACCCTGGTGGGATTGTAACCAGCGACCTCCGAATCGGAAGTCTAGGGCTTTATTTCCTCGACCACTTCTCCTATGTTGGACTCACCAGTCTTCAAGTAAAAGAAGCCAGTGAGAAATGAACAGGAAGTTGTAGGAACTAAATGTTTTGTAAGATTTTAATTTCTCTGTTGACTTCAGTTTAGTAGCCCTTTTCTAATTCCGCTTCATTGCACACCAGGACTGCAAAAACTAAAAATAGAAAAAAATTCAAACGACATCTCCTCCTAAACGGCTAGGTGACTTTCTACCAAATTTCAAAGAAATGTTCCTAACATAGCCCTCTATTAAAGTTGCTAAAATTGTTCCGCTCCATTGAACAAAATGGCCCCCAGAGTTAAAAATAAATTTTCGTCAAGATTTGCATTTAAATGATATCTACTCAAAAACCACTAGGCCATTTTAAACCAAATTTGACAGAAATGTTCCTTATATTGCCCTTTTCTATTTTTGATGAAACAGTTCCGCTTCATTGCACATCAGGGCTGCAAAAACTAAAAATAGAAAAATATTCAAACGACATCTCCTCCTAAACGGCTAGGTGATTTTCCACAAAATTTCAGTGAAATGTTCCTAACGTAGCCCTCTATTAAAGTTGCTAAAATTGTTCTGCTCCATTAACAAAATGGCCGCCAGAGCTAAAAATAGATTCTCATTAATATTTGGTTTCAAATGACATCTCCTCTAAAACCACTTTGCCATTTTAAACCAAATTTGACAGAAATGTTCCTTATATTGCCCTTTTTAAAAATTGTTCAAACCGTTCTGCTTCATTGCACATAAGGGCTGCAAAAGCTAAACATAGGAAAAGAATCAAACAACACATCCTCCTTATTGGCTTTGTGATTTTCCACTAAATTTCAGTCAAATGTTCTTAACATGGCCCTCTATTAAAATTGCCGATACTGCTCCACTCCATTAAAAAAATGGCGGCCATAGCTAAAATAGATTTTCGTCAATATTTGGCTTCAAATGACATCTCCTCCAAAACCACTAGGCCATTTTAAATCAAATTTAACAGAAATGATCCTTTTATTGCCCTTCTTAAAATTGCTCAAACCATTCCACTCCATTGCACATAAAGCTGCAAATTAAAAATGTAAAAAAATGAAACAGCATTTCCTCCTTAAAGCAAGGTGATTTTCCACCAAATTTCTCAGAAATGTTCCTTACATAGCCCTCTATTAAAATTGCTTAAACTATTCCGCTCCATTGAATAAAATGCCCCACAGAGCTAAATCAGATTTTAGTCGAAATTTGGCTTCAAATGACATCTCCTTCGAAACCACTTTGCCATTTTAAGCCAAATTGGACAAAATTTTTCTTTATATTGCCTCTTTCTTAAATTGCTAAAACCGTTCCGCTCCATTGCAAATAAGGGCTGCAAAAGCTAAAAATAGAAAAAAAATCAAATTTCACGGAAATGTTCCTAACATAGCCCTCTATTAAAATTGCTAAAACAATAATACGGTAGACCTTCAGCCAAATACTCAGGTGAGCGATCCAGGGCCATCATGGTCCTCTTGCATGTTTGTTTTCTTATTAAGTTAAATCTAAACATGTGAACATTAATTTATATCAATTAAAGTTTTGACAAATCTAGAAAAAGTCTGGTGTTTCTCAGGCAGATGAGAAACATTGCGGGCTCTTAAGGCGCCTTTACCCCCTGTGGTTTTTAATTTATCGTTGACAGTGGTACGTTTTCTGTCTTGAAAGGACATGTCTAAAGGCCAAAAACGTTGTACATGTATTTCGTTATGCGGAACAAAGCATCGTCCTACCACCCGTAATCATCTGAACGAGTCGGTAGTGGAATTCGAAGCAAAGACTCTCAATCATTCAGAGATTATGTCCGCTACCTCAATTTCTTGACACTTGTAGCATCCTGTCAAGCGCACTAAATGGAAAACAGCGGGATATCATACATGTCGGCACATGTAGATCTAAAGCCACATGTTGAAACTGTAAGGTAAACGTTTACTCCTTTGACGGCGATGTGCAAATATATTGTATCTCCTAGTTAATGTGTTATAACCTAAACGAACAAATCATTGTTTTACTCTCTTATTGTGAATAAAAAGCACGATAATCGAGATAGTACTGAAGAGTTAAAACTCCACTAACTGCTCTTATCAAAACAAGGGAACAATCCTTCTTGTCTACATCTGAGTAAACCAGAAAACAGTCCAAGATTTCTAATTCAAAAGTCACCTTGGACGCACCTTGTGTTTAAATCTTTTACAAACCAACAATTTCTAAACACTATTTCTCAGTTGTATCAAATTTCTTGTCTGAGGTAGCTTTTCAGCCCTAACGCAGAGCCATAATTGACACTTTAAAAAGTATATTTGTGAAAAATTAAGCTTCCCGGTGTGATTGTTTTAAACCTGCCAGTTTATCTGCAAACTGACTCACTTAAATTCAAAATTATCTAAGTAAAAGCTACTTGTTTTGATCCAGAAATGACCATTATGTAATATGATACAAATTTCCAACTAGGACTTTTGCTTGTCGTTTAAATAAGTTTCAATTATTTTTTCTCGTTTTTAATTTGCAGTCCTAGTTTAAAGGTTTATTCGTCAGACGTCTGGAAAACTGAGTGCTCTTACCGTAACTTTTATTTGTATCTGAACAATTACATTTCATTTTTCTTGAAATCCTTAATGAGGATATTAATAAAACTTGATTCTAGAATAACTGGTAAATATATATGGCTTTATTTTTCTTGATTTTCACAGAATAAGTTACATTTACAAACTATATGAACGAAAACAAAAAGTAAACATGAATGCCCTTGACCTACTTTGTGAACTATTTAACTGATTTTCTTTTCGTTATTTCAAGATAAGAAATTATAATAATTCATGTCCGCTTAGTAAAATGGTTCCAAGTATGAAAGATAGTCCTCAAAGTTAAATTATTCACAGTCAGTCAGTGTTGTTTTTTTTGTTGTTACTTACTCAAATCTTAATATGTGAATTAGAAATGTTATAAGTCAGCTACCTCATATCTCTTGACCCTCACCGAACAAAAACGGAAAAAGCTTGATGTCACACCCAACAGCAAATGTAGATCTGAAACCAAATGTTTTTAAATTGTTATTTTTGTTACTTATGATACAAAAATATGTGAAACTGTTGTTTGGCTCACTACCTTTTGTCAACTTACCATATAATGTTCACCTCTTTCCGTACATGTTAGGGTTAACTTTAATAGGTGTAAGTGTTTCTTCAGTGCAGATTAATTAAAATAAAGTGTTACTTAAAAAAACTATTTCCACAAAATAACGTTGACAGATATTTAAATGAATATTTTTTTTATATTATTTTTCATACAAAAAATAACAATAAACCACACATGCAAGGACAGTAAAAGCATACTTGTTAATTTTTGAAATGTATAATCTGAAATAATAATTAATGTAATAATGTTAAGCAGCATGTGTTAAATCATTTTCACGAAGGACAACAAGACACTTAGAAAGTCTTCATTTGAAATAAATCGCTATCCATTCAGATATACAAAGAGTGTTCCATAGATCAGGAAGTGATATATTTCTTCAACCTTGGTTGATATATCAAAAACCAAAATACATCTTGAGAAACGTTTACTTATGGCTGACTTACAGACCAAAATGTGATACATGGATTAAGTTTACATTGAACACTGACAAAGAGTAGTGTTAAGTACTTGAAGCATGCCGGTGTCAACGTAAGGAAATCCACGTTCGATCCATTCCGTTTCACTCTATTCATCGACCGTGGGACAATTGGGTGGTAAAATTTCGTACTCATGAATAATTCATTACCTTCTTTCATTGGTTTCCGAAAGATTTTCATTGCGCAATCTCACCCAATGAAATTACTTGTAACAATTTGCCTTTTGCGGCTATGTTTAAATACTTGGAAATACGTCTATTTTCAGTAAAATGTCGTTATGTCTACTCTCCACATTGAAGAGTATCTATTTGAAATGCGGAATCTCAATGGACGAAAAGTTACTTCCCTTTGCTGATTAATATTCATGAAAACGAATAATCTGCAGCCAATTGTCCAACGGTACATAATGTAGTTGTGCGGAATATGTACTGGGGGTAACCGACGACGCAGTCACATAAACGTCAAACTGAAGAGTGAATTTTACCTTTTCGTAAAATTTTTTTATATAAGCAAAAGATTGAATACTTCCTCACCTGAATCAGACAAATGACCATGAGACCATTTATCACTGAGAGATTTAGCTGGCTCTGATGGAATTTGAACCGCGACTCCTGAATGGACCGCTCATTGCCTTGACAATGCTGTAAGAACCGAGCTAGCCGGGTTGATAGGTTTAAAGTAAACTAAACAAACTTTAACGTGTACAAAGTTTATTCGTTTCTTATTGATTTTTTTCCCAGGCCCTCATGAAGTGTTACCCTTTTAGTAAACAAGGTGTGTGTGGGTCAAGGGCATTCAACTCAGCGCCTTACAATATATTACATATACTATTATGATTTAGGATAAAAAGACGGAGTTTACACAAACTGAACAAGTGTTGCTTTATTCCTATCTAATAAATGACCTTCAGAGAAAACAACAGACATGAAACAAAATGAAAACAGTGACTAAATAAAAACATATTAGATATCTATTACAGTTTTATGACGATTTACTGGAAAACTGCATACATTTCATCAAGTAGCATTCTTTTTTTTCTTTGCGTTATTTAATTAATTATTATATAATTAATACTGTGAATTCTTACAAATACAAATTAACCATGGGAAAGACATTGTCATATTCTTAAGATAAACGTTTTTGTAATGTGTTGCCTTATACGTGATTGTGTTGATTAGTGTTCTGACGGTTTGTTGTTTGTTTCCATACACGTGTTTGTGGTGATTAATGCTCTGACGGTGATATAATACACTTTTCATGATTAACCAATACTTATTTACCCTTACCCGTAAGAAACTTCATTTTTTTTGCTGTAAATTTATATCGGGAGCGGGGATCAAAGCTACGACCATCAACCAATGACAGACCACGCTTGTTTGTAAGTGAACGACATTAATTATTCGTCCAGGAAGCGGTTGTTATGAACAGAATCAAGATGAAATTGAAAGCATTAAATTCTCAAAACATCGAATATTTGGTAATTTGGTAACAATTTTTGTCCATGCTAATGTAAATTCGTCTTTTCTATGTAGCGACCGGTATGTTTGTCTTTCATCTCTGCTTCAACAGTGTACCTTGATAGTTTTTCTTTCTTTTTATTGCTGGAACATTTTCTTTAGTATCCTTGGTAAAATGTACCAGTTACGGAACTAAGATACGTAAGGTGAATGCCCATAAAGAAATTATTTAGCGCTGGATTGACAACACGACAAAGATATTTGACTCGGCGATTACCTTCTTATCAGTTTTCGTCCTGTTGTTCACAACATCCTTCAATAAACAATTTTGATGAGCATTATTTCATGTTCAATCTTGTTGGGGGTTAAAAATCACTTCTTTTTACCTTTAGGTAAATGTAGAAGATCGAAATTAGTATATATTGAAAAAACGAGAAAAAAAGTTCATAAACCTGGTTACATAAAATTAAAACTGTTACAAAAAATCTCAAAGAGACTGATTTTTTAATACTCATGTAATGTGTTATAAGACAGACAGACATACATACAAATTACACACAATTATAATAGATTTTTTCAGGTGATTACAGAAATAGACATTTACCATTAGATTACAATCCAGTGAAGCAATGACAATTGCTTTTAGAAAATAAAAAAAACAACAATACAGTTGTAAAAGAAAGATGAACTGCAATGTATAGCAGCAGCAGTTTATTAAAATCTGGTGATGAATATACGAGGAGTTGCACAGATAAAACACATTAAAGTCCCATAACTCAAGCAAAAATCAGTCAAACAAAAATTGAAACAATATGCACAACAACACTTGGTAATGAACATTTCTGTAAAGTCTTATTATAGAAAATAATTAAGCAATAAACTTATCACTTAAATTCACCCTCACTATCATAAATACAGAGAGTATCTGCTTATTCTGTCATCAATTATGAGTAGACCAGTGGTAACTCGCTAGACTGCTAACGCTAAACTCTTATGTGTTGTCGGTCACAGAGGAGACCGGTACTGACCTGTAATAAACTCAGATAGAGCCAGTCTACCGCTGCCCGGCACCCTGTGAATCAACTCAAAGTATTTTGTGTATCATAGGTTAAGAACTAGGAAAGTACTTTCAACTGATCTGCAAAAAAATTTATATCGGTCTGCGTACAAACAGCTTTAGCATTCCAAAATCTCTGTCAGCAAAGTTATAAGCAATGCAAAAAGTGACTTCATACTAAGATATATGATATCTATTATATTTTAGGAAGGTTCACTGAAAAACGATTTTTTCTGTAATGTTCTGATTAGAAGTGTTCTGTCAGTCATACTGGTAATTATGCACGGACAGAAATTGAAAATAAAAGTATTTTAATGAGTACACAATAAACGTTACAGGATTAAACACTGCTAGACTAACCTTATCCGCATAAAGCTTCTAAGTTAAGTCGGGAGTGGACTTCAAAACCAAGACCTTCGTCCAATGACAGACCGCGCTACTTAGAATGAGCGACATTATTTATTAGTTTTAGAAGCAGGTGTTAAGAACTATATCAAGATGAAATTCTATGTATAAAATTATCAAAGCATGTAATATTAAGTAATGTGATAACATCTCTTGTCTATCGAGTCGTTAGCATGTTAATGCCAATAAGTCTTCTCTGTTTACCGACCCGTCTTTCATTTCTGCTGCAACGGTGTTCCATACTTGTACTCTTTTCTTTCTTTTTTCGCTAAAAATATTTCTTTATTATCCCTAGTAAAATGCACCAGATACAGAACGTAGATTCTTAAGGTGAATGGCTTAAAAAATTATTTAACGCTGGAATGAAATAACTGTCAAAGTTCGCAAACCTTTGACTCATCTATTACCTTCCTATCAGTTTTCGTCCTGTTGTTTACAGCATCCTGCATTAAACAATTTTGATGAAATTTATTTCATGTAAAAAAATCTCCATTTTAAGGTAAAATATAGAAGATTGGAATCAGTATACACTGAAAAGGCGAGAAAACGGAGAGATCATAAATCTGGTTACAAGAAATTGACTGATTTTATATCAAGTTTATGTAATGTGTTATACGAATGACAGACAGACTGTCAGACTGTGGCGTAAACTATACAGTTGTTTTGTAATATAACGTACAATTATTTTATTTTTTTGTCATCTGATTACAAAAATCAAGATAGACATTTCAAACAAGAGTAAAAAAACAGTCTAGCAATTACAATTGCTATGAAAACAAAAAAACAAATAACAACAACATCAACAAAACAACAACAATACAGTAGCAAAAGGAGAATGAACTGCAGTGTATAGCAGCATAAGTAAAGTTACTTTCATATGTTTGATATTGTATCTATATAACATTCAGCTTGTGGATATATGTATGTGTATAGACAGTCAGTTAAAAGCCATTTTTTGATTTATCAGTAGTTCAGCAAACACAGCATCTAACAAAAGTACGAACAATAAGATACTTTGAATGGTCTTGAAAGTAATGACTGAATGACAAATTTCCTTTTCTTAAAATAATTGTTTAAGTATAGGGTATTGTGATGTAACAGAACTGGAAACATAAACAACAAATATAAATCATTGGGATCCATGGCCATGTGAGTCACGTTAAATACTTCATTTTCTTATGTAAGAAGTACAATTGTGTCCATCAATAACGTTGTCAATTATCAGACGCACATGTATGTTGTAAATACACTAATCAACAGGCTTAAATGTGTATTAGAATAGCATTTCAAAAAAGGTGAACAACGCATATCAGGAAAAACCACAATCAGAAAACACAGCCTCCCCATAAAGTAAAAAGTGGAGAAGTAAAGAGAGAATAAATTTATATATATCAATCAATAAAAAAGACACCATAAACATTTAGCGGAAATGAAAACCCGCAGGGTTATCGCCATGTAACTGTCAGTGGCAAAACGTTTGCTATTTGGTGTTTAAACCTGGTTCTAGGGTGCACAAACCTCACCCTTGCCACAACTGGTTCTCATAAGAACAAACAAGTACAAGTTGTCTTGATGAATTAATTCCAACCCACCCATCAACTCGACGATGTTGTAAGAAACTGATCGAATTTCTACGTTCTTTTCAAAGATTTCCTTAGAAGCATTCATAAGCTCTTAACCCCCTGCCACCGTCGTGCAAACAAAAAGCAAAGCAATTAAATGTAAAAGGGCTAATCACCAAGTAGGCAGATACTCAATTAACAATCACTGTCTGACATAAAGACAGTTTCTGCTTATTCTGTCTTCAACAGCAGTAGACCAGTGGCAATACGCTAGACTTCTCACTCAAGGGTCGCAGATCCGATCCTCCCGGTCATATCACAACTGTATGACTTTCGGAAGTGACATTATTCCAAAGTCACATGTATCAATGCTATAAAAGCATGAAACAGTGGTGTCTCTGAAATGGGATGCTTTATGTGTTTTGCACAATCCGCAATCGCGTAAATAACTAATCTTTTTAGGGGTTAGTCTACCATTTATTGCCACCTCAGCTATTATACCGTAATTAATTTGTATATAATTGATTGAACTGGGAAAAAAATTCCATCTGACCAAGAAAAATTTTTCGGTCTGCGTACAAACAGCTTGATTGTACTTGAATTAGCAACTCTGGTCGTGATAATAAACACTGTCGACCGAGGAAAAACAAATGATTGTATAGAGATACTGAATATCATGAACGTTAAGTAACCAAAAGTGACTCATTTTGCGCTTAGCATGGTGAAATATGATAAATATAATTTACACTGTAAAGCATACAAAGTCTAATGCTTGCATGGTGAAATTCGCAAACATTTATTGTATAGATGAAGCAGAGAAAAAACAAAGAGTTTTTAAACTTAGAAACTATTCTAGAAAATAAACCCCAAATTATGCCAGTCGTGTGTAATGCTGTAATAGACAACATGCAGAGTGACACTAGTTTTATGCCTTAAACATGTTGTTGTGGCGTAAATGCATGTAAACGAGTGCAGAATGTTATCATTTTCGTTTTGTGAGTTCTTATGGGTCGTCTGGTTCATATTTGTTGTTGCCTTTCAAAACACAACATATACACAACTTTATTATTGTGCTGTCTGGCCTGTCCCGAGTAAAGAAGCATAAATATGGGGTTAGCCAATCACATTAAACTCATATCGTCATTTAGGCTCCTTTAATATCCGAGAGTATGCAGTTAGCGAAATATGAGCGAATGGGCGCACAGTTCCAATCAAGTAAAGTCTCCATGCAAAACCATGCCAAAAGCCACGCGTGTATGTTGATCTATTCCTTATGTAGCAGTGACTAGAGAAATTGGTTGGAAACTATTTAAAGTAAGGCAATGGGGTCAGTCACTTCGACTGTTCTGTGAATTTGTCAGAAATGGTAGATTAAAGCAAAATGGCCATTTCTTGGGCAGGATGGAGTGCTTCAGCTAGATAAAAAAATGTTTGTAAATGTTGATTGATTCTAAGAAGGAAGTTAATAGCAAACAGTACTTTAACACACACCATAGTGTTGACTGTATTGAATTTAACTCGATTATTTAGCAGCGTTTGTGTTAATTCTGCTACATGTATCAAATATACGATTGTATATATAATTTGTCCATGTTAGGCCTTTTCAATATGTTAATCAGTTCCGTATGGTTGCTGATTTCTTGGCGAAGCGAAAAGGTAAAAAAGACAGGGCGCCTTGCGACTTTTGTTTACACACATGCATGACGAAATTGTTTGTCGCGTTTCGCATTTACTGTCCGAAACCTGCCGGAATCTGAAGACAGATATATAACACACATTTTGGTGACGCTGACGGGGAAAGTTTTGTCGGGGTGCATCTAGCTTTTGCGTGTTTTCGCACTTAAGTTATGCTATGACAAGGACAAATGATCATATGTCAATTGTTTTGAAAGCATGTAGTGCACCCTGTTTTAACAACATAAGTAATGCTATGACAAGAAAAGTGACCAACCTGTCAATTATTTTGAAGCACTTCTGATTAATTCTGCCTTTATATCGAACTCGGTGTTTCTTATTACAACCTGAACTTGGCCATTTGTGATCCAAAAATTTGAAGGGGATGCTGTTGAAAACTAGATCAACAGGATTGATTTGATTAATATGAGTAGGCATGGATCATATATTAGCTTTGTTAGAATAGTAGCTCTTTGGCTAAGTGGATACACCGAATTATAAGAAAGTTATACAAAGGTATTTGTTCAACATAATGTTGTACTCATGTATCTTTTTCCTGAACTGTACAAGGGATAATGAAAAATGGTCATTTAATCGACACAACAAATAAAAATTGTATATTTTCAACATTTCAGTACACATGGTACGCTTAGATAAACTGATATTTAGTTAGATTAAGTTCGCAGGCTTGATCGATAAAGACACTGTACTTATTATACAAGGACATATTAAAATTGTGTACCTCTATTCTGCATGTTATCATATTTTCACCACTGTATTAACCATTCTTTGTTGTTTGTTATTAGAGATGCTAACTTTGCTGCTAAAATAATTATTTATTTTCAAGTGACCCTACCTCAATCGATGTTTTCTTCAAATCATGATGCTAAGCGTTCAGTATGGTGGAGTGTTTGCTATTTCCTTCGTTAGTGTTGTATACTGGTATGGTTAACAGTTAGACAAATGCATGGCTATTTTGTATCATTTGCATGTATATACATCTTGATTTATTATTTAAAGGAGAGAAATGGCGACATCATTTCCAGCGAAAGAGCTTAAACATTTCCTTGATTAAAGAAAGCGACATAAACAAATATCGTTATGCACGAGACGAAAAGATTTGCACAATGAAAGCGTAAAGAAAAATATGCACAAAAATATGTTTTGTATTTTTTCTGTCATTATAATCCGGTCGATTTTCAAAGCAAAAGCATAATTCTTCATTCAAAAGTCAACTGACGAAAGTGTAAGACACTTTTCTGTGCTCGAAAGTCACGTGACTAATACGTAACATAGTTTGAGTGCAAAACTAATAAAGTGAACATAGAACGTTTCTCGGTTGTTGGCTTCTGCACCTTGCGAATTCAACCCTGTATAGTGGAGGAGATACGACCGATCCGCCTTTTGAAATAGTTGTAAAAAACCACCAACATTTACTACAGACAAGTGTTTCTAAACTAAAACAAAGTGACTGTCCGGACAATTGAATTAAACCTATTTTATTTGGCGTATGTCGTGGTTCCAAGATTAAATGTATTAAAATAAAGGACGGCTAGTGTGAAGAAATCTGGTCCCCTTCATGCTGCGTTTTTTTCGCTATGTTTCAAATACATACTACTAACATATTTTATTTGTTTCTTAAATGAGTAACATAGAATCTATATTCTCGAACTTTGTGTAAACATTGAATTTGTCTGTAAGTTTGAATGCGAAATGTTGACTAACCGATACCCTCATAGCTCAAACTAAGTTCTTATAAAAAGGCCTATGCTGAAAAACAGCAGATTTTTTTTCAGTCGATCACTCGCATACATTTTATTTATAGGATATATCCTTTTAGATACTTTCAGTTTCGAGATTGCACTATTGCCGTATAAAAATGGAAGCAGACGAGTTTTTTAACCAGGTTTTCAACGAAGACCTGGTTATTGTTATGCTGAAGTCGGCGGGCGGGCGGGCGTCAACTTTTGGTTTCCGCTCGATAACTTGAGTTTACTTTGGCCTATTGACGCCAAACTTGGGATATGGGTAGCTTATATCAAGAGGCAGCTTGGGATTGCTACCAAGGTGTCTGTGATCAAGGTCAAGGTCACTGTTGCTAAAAATAGAAATTCAGTTTCCGCTCAATAACTTGAGTTTGCTTTGACCTATTGACGACAAACTTGGTATTTTAGAAGCTTATATCAAGAGGCAGCTTGGGATTGCTACCCAGGTGTCTGTGATCAAGGTCAAGGTCACTGTTGCTAAAAATAGAAATTCAGTTTCCGCTCAATAACTTGAGTTTGCTTTGACCTGTTGACCCCAAACTTGGTATATGGGTAGCTTATATTAAGAGGCAGCTTGGGATTGCTACCAAGGTGTCTGTGATCAAGGTCAAGGTCACTGTTGCTAAAAATAGAAATTCAGTTTCCGCTCAATAACTTGAGTTTGCTTTGACCTATTGACCCCAAACTTGGTGTATGGGTAGCTTATACCAAGGGGCAGCTTGGGATTGCTAACCAGATGTCTGTGATCAAGGTCAAGGTCACTGTTGCTAAAAATAGAAATTCAGTTTCTGTTCAATAACTTTAGTTTACTTTGGTCCTATGATGCTAAACTTGGTATATGGGTAGCTTATATTAAGAGGCAGCTTGGGATTGCTACCCAGGTGTCTGTGATCAAGGTCAAAGTCACTGTTGCTAAAAATAGAAATTTAGTTTCCGCTCAATAACTTTAGTTTGCTTAGAGGTATTGACACCAAATTTAGTATTTGGGTAGCTGATATCAAGATGTCACTTGGCGTTGCTACCCAGGTGTCTGTGAACAAGGTCAAGGTCACTGTTGCTTTAAAAAAGAAATTCAGTTTTCACGTAATAACTTGAGTTTGCGTTGACCTGTTGATACCAAACTTGCTGTGTGGGTAGCTTATATTAAGATGCAGCTTGGGATTGCTATTATGATATCTGGGAGCAAGGTCAAGGTCATTTGCTTACAATAGAATTTTCAGCTTCTACTCAATAACTTCAGCACACTTTGACCTATTGACATTCAACTTGGCATGTGTGTAGCTTACATGAAAATACAGCCTGGCATTGCTACTTGGGTATCTGATTTTTTTTTTTTGAACTATTGAAACCAACTTTCTGTGTTGGTACCAAAATAACAGCACTATTTTTACTTCACTGCCATATTTCTTCCTAATTCCTGTCACATCAATACTTGATCGTTGAAAACCTGGTTTTCGTCGCATTGCGGCGCTTCTTGTTCTACCATTCTTATGTGAGTCCTTGTCTTCTCCTTACGTATACATACGAACGAGAAACTATGATCTGTTTGATTTCATACTGAAATATCGTGGATATATACCGATAAAGATAACATTATTTGGTCCCCATAAAGCTACATATACAATAAACAAAATCAGGTATATGGACATCTACATTTCTTGCTATGTAACACCCATTGGTAAATGTGAAGCTAACATATGATATTCCGACAAATACACAATGTTTTGTATATTTTGCAATATTCTCCAAAACTTATTGAAACTAAACTCACAAGGGGAATATATGCCGTATGCGAAACAGGAGACGAAAATAGAAGACGACAGAAAGTGAAATAGAATACTACATATTACTTTCAAAATGTATTTAAAATTCAAAACACTAAAGTTTATTTATATGATGAAAACATTCATATGTACCAAGCACCTTTCTTGCAGTTACGGTATCTCATGTGAGACTTCTGCCTTTTCCGAAAGCGTTAAAATGTGTAGCCAATCGTTAGTGTCACCGAAACACTTAAAATCTGACATCATGTACATAGCTGATGCCAGTCAAGTGCTTATAATTCTTTTTTTTTCAATTTATAATAATAAATTTACAGTTTTTGTTTTGTTTTGGGGCATCAGGCCTAAATCAGCTTCTATCAGCGTATTACAATTATGACTGTGATTTCTAACGTATATTTCTCTGTATTTTCTAAGTAACTTTGATTGCACACCTAGTGTCTAAACGAACAAATGTGACTGATTCATGTGTTTCTTCAAAAATGCACCGAATATAGTAATGCGATATCAAATATCCGTTTAAATATAGAACAACAAAGGCTAACTGTGAAACATTCGTTTTTGCCACAAATATTTAGATTTTATTGGTTATTATTTAACGTCTATATTAATCTTTAATCATTAACAACATTATTTTAAGATTTTTTTTATGAAAACAGCGCATTTCAACGTTAACTAACTTGGTACAAAATGTCTTTTGTTTCGATTCTTCACTAATACTATCAAGATACATTAACTGGTTAAAACCAGCTGAAATATTTTTCAGTCTTGATAGACAATTAACAATAACACGTTGACAAAGGAGAGGAGCTAGAAAAAAAATAGTTGGGTGCAACTTTTCTCGATGTTTAAGGACATTTCAGGTTTAATTAGACTATAGAAGTTAGTACATATATAGTAACATGGTGAACAGGAAGATAGTAATCTGTTGTCTATGAAATTTAAACCAATTTTGCCAAATCAGTTAACTATTATATAGCCAATGAATCAATTGTCTTTCTATTAAAACAAAATTATAATAGAATAAATGTGCTAAAATGTAATTCATTTGTCGGAGTGTTTGTAATATATGAGGTATTTTAATTGCACTCGAAAGGCCACTGGAAATAATAATTGATAAGAACAGTGGTTATTTTCTTAGTTTTGATCGTTTTTATCATATACCTGTAATGATGATGTCACCTAGTTTACGTGGACAGACTCAGGTTTCCTGCACTTGAAACGTACAAGTACTTGGCATTAGACTTCATGCAAAACAGTTTCAAAAGACAAGTCATATTTAGATCAGGTTAGAACAGCATGTTCAATATTTTATTCATTTATTGATCAAAAACCTTTAAAGAAGCTACAATCTTTTTTATTCTAGCTTACATGTAAAATCAGTTTTATATAGTTAGAATGACGAAAAGCTTAGTTATTACCCACATTGTCTACCGCTGTGTTACACAAATTTCATTTTCCGATTTGACCAGAATGCTCAAAATTAAGGATCTGTCGATCTTGTTACGTATTTCGAAGTTATTAACGAACATATTCTGAAGTCATCTTGTTACTTATTTCCAAATGATAATAAGTTGTCGAATGCTCTGCTTCGGGATGGCCAAACCCGTTATGCAGAAATATGTCAGTTACATGATCAATATACCCCAAGTTGAGATAACGACACGCTCTTGCTTGTAATTAATGTATCTAAATTTGCTTATACGCCAGGTTTCAATTTTCAACTTTTTTTGCTTTTTAAATTTGTTATGTTAACACAGGAGTGCTTTCACGTCCGTTTATCCCCGCCCTATTAAATAAACCACCTATCCCTAAGTCTTAGCAAATTGCGAGGAAATATTTTAGCACATATTGTATATGACTTGGGGAAGAAGAAATTATGTTTTTATTTTTGAGCAAATTCATGAAAGGAGTCGCGACCTGGCTAAAAGCTTTTCAGACAGACAAAACTGCCTTAACATTGAGGAAAACTATTTGAAATTAGAGATGATACCGGATGAAAAACGTTCTCTTTGTCCTCAACAACATTTACATGATCAGTTTCACTGACAGAGATAAAAAAATACTAAAATAACAGGATTTATATAAATGTCACAATGTTTCTACTAAATTGTAGCTAAATACAACCCATACCTACAAAGTTGCAGGAATCACCAACGGTTTCACTAACTTGATGATACATCAATTTAATGCAATCTAGATGGGAGCCCATGCAAACACTGGCTTAAAAGATTTAGATATTGTTACTCCAAACATGCATGTTTTAAAAGCTTTTTATTAGCATTTTTGACATGATGTGCGGTCAGTTCTGCGTACAGTTAAGAAAATGTTCTCTCATACAGCAGACCTGCTTTCGAAGTCCTCTGTGGTCTGTACAATCTTCAGCAGTAAGCGTCCCATTGTGAAAATTTTAATAATGTTCAAGAAATTTGAAAGTGTGATTTTGTGATGCTGTTATATCCGTAAAAAGGTAATAATTTCTTCACTTTTTGGTCTTGTGATTTGTATGTAGCATCTGGATCGCTGTATCTTTTATTGGGGACTGCTGATACCCAGGGTTCTTCCAGAATTAAATGACATGGACGTACGTCCTGAATGTAGTCCAACTGAGTGTATTTTCAGCGCTGTCAACTGCTTCTATTGGATTGACATTGTGGCGTATGTTTTCAAGAAGAAAAAATACATGAATGGGTCTTGGTACTTATATTTTCGGATGCGTTTATAAGAAAATGTACATAAATTGCTATACTCATTTTTTTATTTTCAAGGCAAGAGGGCAGCTTTCAGGGTAACACTATTGATATACCATATCGGTATAGAGTTGGAATCGATTAAAATGTCAGAATGATTTTTCCATTTGGTTTCCCATTTTGAGAATAATACACTCCTAGCACTCTGTTGATTTTTGCCAAATTTCGCAAATATCTAGAGGCTTTGTCCTAAAAGAAATTTTACATTTACATGCTTCAGTGTACGGTGGCATAGAGGTGACATGCACAACTTTTTTTTTTAAATTGCACTCTCACGAGTTACTAAGTCGTGGGAACGAGATAAAAAAAGAGAAGTGCAAATCTGACTAAAGACTCGCATTTAAAAAAAGAGTTGCGCAGTACAAAAATGAATCGTGTTGTAAAAAAAAGAACAGCGAATGTAAGCTATGTCGAGGGAACAACTTACTAACTCGTGGGAACGAGTTAGCTATGTCGTGAGAACGACTTAATATCTCGTACGACATAAAAAAAGAAAAGTGCTATTTTTAAAAAATGTATTGCTTTGAAAAAAATGTGTAGCACAATATATTGCTTTCTTGTTTCCACGACTTAGCTAACGAGTTAGTAAGTCGTTTTAACGACATAGCTAACTCGTTCGCACGAGTAAGTAAGTCGTTCCCACGACATAGCTAACTCGTTCCACGAGTTAGTAAGTCGTTCCCTCGACATAGCTTGCATTCGCTGTTATTTTTTTTACAACACGTTTTTTTGTTTTACTGCGCAACTCTCTTTTCTCGTGGGAACGAGATACTAAGTCATTCTCTCGAGTTAGTATCTCGTGGGAACGAGACAAAAAAAAAGAGAAGTGCAATTAAAAAAGTTGTGCATGTCACCTCTGTGCCACCGTATCAGTATCTGCAGAGTTTTTTGTTTTACAAATCAGCAATTTCGATTTTTAAAAGTAAAGATTAGCTACTGTCATGTGGGAAATAGCTAGTCCCTTGTCAGATCAGAATATAAAACAAATAACTAACTTCCAATTATCAGGTATTTATTTTGATGTTTGTTAGAAAAATAGCTGAATCGGATATATAAATCCTGTTGTTTTACTATAGTTCATCCTTTGCAGTGAAACATGATCTCAACGTGCATCCTGACGGCAACGTTATGAGTAAATTTGCAGGAAAGTTTAAAAAAATCTGGTACAGTTAACGTATCGTATCAACTTGCCGTTTACAAGAAAACATGGCAAGAATACAATACGAGTGTTTCATTATTTGTCGAAAGTATAACAAGTCAAAGTCAAGTCAAATATTTTATTGGCAAAAACATGTACAAGTTTGCTGTATGTGATTGCTTTCAATAATGACAATGTAAATATAGGAAAGTTTAATAGATTTGATGAAAAAGAGCATTACTAATTGATAGAACCTTATTCTGTAATAACAGGTATTTTATTTTGTTTCGCATAGCAATAATATTCATACGCACGTGAAGTAGGAGCGAACACTACCAATCTGTTTGTGTTCTTTATATTTTACATATAATAAAGCCATTCACCAACTCATATAAAGTCTATTATTACATACAATTATTAACTATCTTACATCATTTCAAGCCCTCATAAATAATGAAAAAGTCCATTATCACTTCTGATATTATTACGAACAGACACAAAAACTCGCCCATAGAAGTCGGCAATGAAAAGTAAGCTGTCTTCTTTAGATTAAAATCGTGACTTGGATGACGTTGGCAGGTATTGATTGGCCGCTCTGGATCAAGTGCTGTCTTTAGAATATATAAAAAGGTGCAGCATACTTTGTGTTTGATTTTAATTAATATATCTTGCTGTTTTTGTTTTCATAACTAGCTTGTAGTCATCGTCTAGAACAGATACAAGTTTCTGATCAGGTTGACTTATAATGACTAGATGCTTCATTGTTGTTTCATCGTAGCATTAACCTCTTTTGCTGATCTTTTTTCAAAGTATTAGTTTGCACTTTATATTATTGTACACAAAGTGTTTAAAGGGGCTGTGCTCCAGATGACAAAAAAGAGAAAGTTTTCTTGTATTATAAATTTCTTGTAATATTTATGACGAATGCTTAAAAAATAACTTACTGACAAAAAATAAGTCAAATAATTACATTATAAATTGATTTTTTCCCTTTCAAAGTGCTATACCGTAACGCGACGGTATAACTATATCGTATAAGATTTAAAGTAAATATCTGTAATATTACATGTGGCGATGGTGGTGACAGTAAAAGCGTTGGAAATATTTTGTTAACATGAGGGTCCAGAGTTCAAATCAGGCTGAAGCGAAAATATTTTTTTTATTCTATTTTGACTTTTATAATCAGTTTTGAAGTAAAACATTATGTTGTTATAATCTCACGGCATCTAAATATATAATTTATGAAAATTTTTTTTTATGTCAAATCTGGAGTTCAGCCTCTTTAATATCATTGTTGCTGAGTTCAGAGTTTTTTATCACAAATTACCCACAGATTATTCCTTATGAATGCCCTTTGTGATGGATGTGTTGTATTTGTATAGAAGAGGTTGAAAACAAAACACATTATTTTTTGTTATTATCAATGTGAATTTATTTACTGATATTTGTCAGACATGTTATTATTTTTTATTCATTCTATGCTCTAAGAATTTCTTCATTTTTCACAAATGTATTGACAAAGTTTCGTGTAATCTTCACTGTCTTAAGGACTGTTTCGAAAGTCAGTCGCAAGATATGTGTTAAAAAATAGTAGAGAATGTACATTGTAAAAGATGTGTTCGTAAACAACAACGAACAAATTAAGTAACTTATGTTTACATAGCATATTTTAGCATATGTTATAATCTGGACAGGAAAATTAGTATTGACAAAGCAGATCTTAATTTGATTACACCTGAGGAAAAAACAGCAAATGATCCTTTATCAACAGTCTGAGATACGAAAAAAAACATATCACTGTGTGTATGAAAATAACAAGATTAACCGTGTATAATAATACATTTTATGTTTTATAATTCATTAGAAAAAAAAACGAGGGAGACTTTTGTGCAGTGATTTCTTTTTCAAGTTAGTTTCTGTCACCAGGATAAAATCCCATCCCATAACCTAAAGCCCATTAGGGTTTTCACTGTCATTTATTCATGTCATATAGAAATGTCAGTCTATGACAGGCTGTATATGTGTCTTACTACTTTAAATTGTATTTGGAAGGTTCTGTAAAAAATCAAAGATGGAGATTTTTTTCTTTGATTGGTCTACACAATCTTTATTCCTATTGGTTGATTAATATTCTTTAGAATAAAGGAAATCATTCTTTTTTTAAATTTTGCATTAGATGTTGCTGAAATTTGAAATTGTCAGATTTTTGCAAATTATGTACAAATAAATTTGATGCAAGAAATCAAAATTTCCCTCAGCTAAAGTTCTGAATTCATAAAATTGTATGAAGAATATAAGGTTTAAAGCTACAGCTATTAACACCTCATCTGCATCTCAATTACCATTGCTTTGTCTTGCCAAAATCTCTCTAATCTTTTAAAAAGAACCATTTTTTTACATTAACAAATTGCTTTCCGCTACATGATATATAGTCCTTTCCCCAAGCTGACATATTTTCCAATTAGTATTGGATTTTCAAATCACCTCCCTTTGTTCTAGGTACGTGATGGAAGAATGGAAGTCATGACGAAATTCCTTTCTTTCAAACACCAAATAATTCAATTAACTTCAGTCTGTAAAGTTGTGCCATATCATACATGTATATTTTTGCAATAAACGTACCATTTTTCCGACACTTTTCTCAGCTCTTTTTTGTGCAAGATGTACGTCCTATGCTGTTGTTATTTATACAGGAAATAAACATATTTGTTTACTAGGCTGTTTAATAAAATCATGTTTGGTATGGAATTTTTCTAAAATATTTTGCTGTTTCATATGACAATGTAGAATGAAAAATATAGCACTGGTACTTGTAAATCATAGTAAATCCCCAATTTCTTTTGGTAAATGTCTGAAAAAATTGTTTTGGTGGTAATATTACACCTTGGCTATAAAATGTATTTCCGGTTTAGTAATTGTATCTTATTTGTATTCAATACATCCTTCAAAGGCATCAATATTTGATAGTCGTTATTACATATTCAAAATAATTTATTTATGTATACATGAAGTCTGCAAAATCAAAGGGCAGTTTATTCATCTGTGGAAGGAGTGTGTTTATTGTGAAGTTTAATTTGGACAATTTGAATAAATTATCTTTAAAATTTCCCGAGTGGAAAGCGTTACTGGACATTGGCATTATAGTTCAGTTTATTTTCAATACTGGTTTTGACTTTTTCTTTGTTTTAACGTCCAGTCTGTCTTGATTTCAGGAATAAATTTAAGTCGGGCGCGTTGAAAACTGAATAAGCTTATCTAATGTTTACTTTCTCTGATTTCCACTACCGTCCATTAGAGTTATTGTTTACAGCAATGTTTTTCAAACATCATAATTATTTTTGATGAAAATATAAATTTTTTCGTGAAACAGAACTTTATGTGAAAATTTTTACAAAAACGATATTTTTAAAAGTTTAATATTACTTGTCTAAGTATTATTCATACAGGTAATTACATGGTATTTCTCATGCAGAGAACACATAAACACATTGCAGGATCTTCAGACGCCTTTTCTCCCATTTAAAAAAAATCTTATCATTGAGAATAGTATTTTAACTGTCTTGCACGGTCATGGTTGAGTCTCGATCATGTCTGAAGGTGAAAAACAAGTGGTATTACATTTTTAAAGTATATTGCGGATTAAACCACCATCCTAGATACCACCTCTAATTATCAGAATGAGTCGGTAGTGGAATTCGAAACAAAGGCTATCAGTTAGTGATAGGATATGTTTATCAGTCTGCTTCCTCAATCTCTTGACCTTCGCGGCATCCTGTCTGACGACCTAAAGGGGAAACAGCTTGATATCAAACCCGAAAGCACATATAGATCTAAACACAAATGTTGAAATGGTAAGCTAAACTTTTATACTGCTTCGACGTTTAAGTGCATATATATTGTAGAACTTAAACATATACAAACGTTTGTTCGTTTTTTATTGAAGCTTTTTAGGTCCCCCAATAAACTGTTAATCATTCCGTTACTTAGGTGTGTAGGGATCGCGGGCATATAACTGGACGCATTTTCATAAATTTCTTATACTATCATGACTATGGATATAAAGACGGAGGTTGCACAAGTTGAACAAGTGTTGCTGTATTGCTAAAGATTAACTTATCTCTAGTCAACTAATTTACTTTCGGAGTAAAGGTAAAGGTAAAGGTTTCTTATTTAACGTGGGCAGTCAAAGAAAGTCCCCACCTGGTGTGGATGGAACAACTTATTTCCAGAAGAGCCCATGGTGCGTGTATTTTACCTCCCCGATCCCCAGTCTAGGCCGATACTGCTGGAAACAGTACCCGGTTAGGTTACCACCCAATCCTGGAAAATCAGTCGATAGCTCAGTCGCTACAGTAACAACAGACACTAAGATTGAAAACAATGACTACATATTAACATATTAGCTATCTATCACATTTTAATGAAGGATCACTGGAAAATTGCGTATATTTCATGAAGTATCATTATTTTTTATTTGCATTACCGCGGTTTTGTTTAATGCTGTCAATTCTTACAGTTGCAAATTAACCATGGGAAAGCTATTGTTGTATTTTTAAGATTCACGGGTTTTAAGTTTGTTTCCCGATCCGTGTTTGTTTCAATTAGTGGTGTTCTGGTGGAGATTTAATAATGTACAGGATTAACCAATGCTAGACTACCCTCATTAAGTGAGAAAATTCAATGTTATGCTGGGAGCAGGGATCAAAGCCACGACCTTCAACCAATTACAAACCATCCTTGTTTGAAAGTGAGCGACATAAAAACATCGTCTAGGAAGTGGGAACTAAATCAAGATGATATTAAGCATAACATTCTCAAAACACTAAATATTTGGTAATTTGGTTAACAATTTTTGTCTATCGAACCGTTAGCATGTCAATGTAAATCCGTCTTTTCTTTGTAGCGACCGGACGGTCTGTTTGTCTTCTCTTTGTAGCGACCGTACGGTCTGTTTGTCTTCTCTTTGTAGCGACCGAATGATCTGTTTGTCTTCTCTTTGTAGCGACCGGACGGTCTGTTTGTCATTTCTTTGTATCGACCGGACGGTCTGTCTGTCTTCTCTTTGTAGCGACCGGACGGTCTGTTTGTCTTCTCTTTGTAGCGACCGTACGGTCTGTTTGTCTTCTCTTTGTAGCGACCGAACAGTCTGTTTGTCTTCTCTTTGTAGCGACCGTACGGTCTGTTTGTCATTTCTTTGTAGCGACCGGACGGTCTGTTTGTCTTCTCTTTGTAGCGACCGACCGGTCTGTTTGTCTCTGCTTCAACTGTGCACCTTGTTTGACTTTTTTCTTTCTTTTATTTTTGCTGGAAATAGTTCTTAAGTATCCATGGTAAAATGTACCAGATACGGATCTTAGGTAGGTCAAGTAAATGCCAGTTTGTTGGAATAAAAACACTGACAAAGTTTGCAAATCTTTGACTCAATTACCTTCTAATCAGCTTTTGTCCTGTTGTTTACAACATCCTCCAATTAACAATTTTGATGATATTGATTTTGTTCGTGTTCAATCTTGTTGGCAGGCCAAGGAACACTCCATTTAAAGGTAAATGTAGAAGATCGGAATCAGTGTACACTGAAAAGTCGAGAAAACTGCTGATTTCACAACCCACAACTTTTGTTACATAAAATAAAAACTGAGAAAAAAATCTCGGGATGACTCATTTTATCAAGCCCATGATATGTGATATAAAAAAGGCAGATATACAGTTTATTGGTGTATACTTTACACATTTTTTTGTCATATTACATAAAATTGTTAAGGTATTTTTTCCCAAATGATTCAGAAATCAAGGTATTCATTTTAAACTAGAAGCAATTACAATAGCTCTTAGAAAAGTTAAATACAGTAGAAAAAGAAAGATGGACTTAGTATATAGCAGCAGTAGTATAATTACTTTCATATATTTAACATCACATCTCATTAAGATTCATCTTGTAGATATGTGTTAAAAGAAAATTTTGATTTACTGTAAAAGTGATTCACCAAATCCAACTTCTAACAAAGATATAAACAATAACATTCTTTAAATGGTCTTAAAAGTGTTGACTGAGTGACGAAGTCTATCAACTAATACATTTAGATCAAAAGACTGATTTGTTAGAGTCCAGTCTAAAAACGTTGCAGAGATTATAGTTTAGAGATCTTTTTTTCATTCCACTTTTCCATTTCGCTAAAATAATTGTCTCATTATATCGTTATTGTGATGAAACAGAAGAATAAACATATACGACAATTATAGATCACTTGCATCCATGGACATGCGAGTCACTTTTCAGTACTCAATGTAACCTCCTTATGTGAAACGTACAATTATGACACTCAAAAAATGTTGTCAATTTTAATATATATTTTGTGAGTACTAGATTGGTATAAATAAATAAACAAATGGGTTTTAATGTTGAATATAAATCACTCATGTAGTGTAAATAGTAACAACTTGCTAATACAAATTATTTAGAGACAACCCTTCATTTGAAAAAAATACTTGAGAATAATTTACTATATTTTCATAGAGGCCCTTTGACCAATTTTAAATGTAGAGTAGCTGCCATTTGGGTAGATACAAGCAAATAACTTGTTAAAAAAGTAGTACATTTGTTGAAGATGAAATTCATGTCTTCTTGTATAGCCCTGTTTATAATTATATCTGTTTCGGATTTGTTCTCAGTTATTCAACAAAAATGGAATAGATCTAAAACACTGTCAGATAAAAGAACTAATCGTTATGTTGGATTACGAGGAGCTGAATAAAGTTTTTCAGCAAAAGCCTGCTTAATTCAGATTCAGTATGGTGTATCTATTTACTTTTTTACATTCTGTTAAAATTCTTACAAGAATGGCTTTTAACAACATAATTCATATTTTACTGATTTGGTTTGCAATGAAATTGTTTTGATGTGTTACGATTGTTCAAAAATATGAAACTATTATGACATATGACTTGAGCTGAGTTTGGTCAGTATTATCTCAAAAGCATAACAACAGAACGAACAGGTCAGCAATGCTGTAATAAGAACTAATGATAAACTGTGGATTATTAAAAAGCACGTTGCATTAACTCTACTACATGATCTTACATAACTGTATACTGAATTTGTCAAGGTAAGGCCATAAAAAATGTTTACATTTGATCAGTTCCTTATGGTAGCTGTGTCAAAAACGTACTATTGACATAATATATGAGTAACCTAGAATCTATATTCTTGAATTTTCTATTAACTTTGAATTCGTCTTATGTTTAAATGTGATATGTTGAAATGATTCAAACTAACTAAGCAAAATGACGTATATGGGCCACCGTAGGATAAAAACGATGATTGTAAGCAGCATGTGAAAGACCGATCATTCTTCATAGAACCAAACCTGTATCAAATCAGATATTAATATAAAAACCTGTGAAAACTTTTAAAATAAAGTACCTAGTAATAATTTGATAGTATTTTAGAGTTTTACGTGGATAGTTTGTCATTCCGTGGCGAAAACAACTAGCATTTTTGCCGTTTAGAAATTCGAGCCGACCGGCTAAAGTGCACCCTCGTCTTCTCGAAAGAGTGATAAGTAACCTAAACATACAATCTAAACTGTTTGATTTCATAGTTAATATAGTGAATATATAACGATAAAGTTACGCAATAATCCAACGCTTTTTCTGGTCGTCATATAGCTACTTTAGACATTTACAAACTCTGTGTACATTCGTTCGGAAATGTCAGGTGTTACTGAATACTCAATACTTCCAATATGTTTTAGTTTTCTCTAAAACCTATTAAAGTCAGGGATATATATGCCATATGTGCAACCAGGAACGAAAATAAAGAGGTGAGAAAAAGTGAAATATCATACTTCAAGTAACTTTAATATGGACTTCAAAACACTTAGGCTTAAGCATGTAATGAATACATTATACGTGCTTTGCACTTTTCTTACTTTTGCACTATCGCATGTAAGACTTTTGCCTTTTCCGAGAACGTTTAAAAATGTACAGCCTATCGTTGGTGACACTGAAACACATTTGTAATATGGAACCCCGTTCCTAGCTTATGCAGGACACATGCTTATAAAGCTGCGTCAAATACATACTTATACAGTCTTGTTCTTGTATTAAATAATGTCTCTGGTTTACATGTACGAAAGTTAAGTGCAACTATCCGAGACGAGATATTTAAGGACTTTTCAGGATTAATGACACTTGGGCAGTTGTAACGTATATAGCGACATAGTGACCAGGAAGAAAGTAATCTGTTGTCCATGCAATTTACACCAATTTTGACAAATCAGATAACTTTAATAAAGCCAGTTAACAATGTTGTGGCACTGTTTATATTCTATCGAAACAGAATTGTAAAGTGATTCATGTGGCAAAATTAAATTCATCTGTCGGGGGTTTTGTAATATGCAAGGTGTTTTTATTGCACTCGAACAGCCATCGGAAATTAAAAATTGTTAATGATAAAAGTAGAGGTTATTTTCTAAGAAAATCTTAGGAGAAGTTTTGATAGTTTTATGCCCCCCAAGGGAGTGATATAGTTTTTGAACTGTCCGTCCGCCATTCCGTCCGTCCGTCCGTCAGTCCGTCCGAAAACGTTTACATTGGCCATAACTTCCTCATTGCCAATAGATTTACTTCATACTTGGACACAACATCCCTTTGCATAAAACCTTCCTACCGATCTATATTCATTTGACCTTGACCCCTGAATGACCTTCACCTTGAAGATCCAATCGTCTAAAAACTTTAACATTAACCATAACTTCCTTATTAGTAAGTGGATTTACTTCATACTTGGACTCAACATCCCTTTGCACAAGACCTTCCAACCGATCTATATTTATTTGACATTGACCCCTTAATGACCTTCACCTTGAAGATTCAATCGTTCAAAAACTTTAACATTGACCATAACTACTTTATTAGTAAGTGGATTTACTTCATACTATGAAACAACACCCCTTTAGACAATAGTGTCCCACTGACCTATATTTATTTCACCTTGACCCCTGAGTGACCTTTAACTTGGAAATCCAATTGTCCAAAAACTTCAACATTGACCATAACTTCCTTATTAGAAAGTCGAATTTCTTCATACTTGGACACAACATCCCTTTGGACAAGACCTTCCCACTGACCTATATTCATTTGACCTTGACCCTTGAATGACTGGTCCTCAACACAAAGTCAAAGCACCTCTTCGGGGGCGTTTTCATCTTACAGTGACAGTTCTTGTATATCATATACTTGCAATGATGATGATACCCAGTTTAGCTGGACCAAATCAGGTGTCCTGCGCTTGAAAAGTCCATATGTCTGTCATAAAATGATCAAAAGCATTTAAAGAAGCAATACTCATTCTTTTGTTCTTTGTTTGTTGTTGTATATTTGTTTGTTTGTTTGTTTCTTTATTTACTTTCTTTTACCAAAAATCGTAATTATTACTTACATTATCTATCCTTGAGTAATAAAATGTCCATTTTCCGTTTGTATAACAATATTCTTTAATATACTTTAATAAAAGGCAGAACCAGAATGTTCATTATTAAAGGTCTGTAGTATTTGCTACATATTTCGAGTTAGTAATGAAAAAACGTACTACAAGTATCAGCTGAAAGTTTTGATACTTATTTCCAAAATGATAGTAAGTTCTGATTGTGCTCTGCATATTGTTTTGCTTTAAGATGGACAAGCCTCTTATAAGGATATGTCAGTTACAGAACCTTAGATAACCACCCTGGCTTGCTTTTAATTAAGGGGATATCAGTGTAGACTCTAACATCGATTTGGGTGGGGTACCTGTTTATTTGTTTTCATTACAAAATGAATATATATGCTGACAAGAAAGTTTTTGCAATATGTGCGGAACATGATTCAACAAAAAAAGCATATCGGTTTTGTGTTCGAGTTGCAGAAGGTACAAACAAAAAACGAAATAAGTCACCATATCAAAAGTTTGATTTTGTGACCTTCAACTAAATATGTCTAAAGTTTTTGTTAAAGACACTACCGTAGAAATTATGTTCATTAATTAAGAAACATGGTCTTGCAATAAATATTCTACAAGGAAACAATCTCTGAACTAACATTTCCAGAAACACTAGTTATTATTTTTACAGTGGTCAGGGACAAAATAAATGTGGCAGTTCTTGCCAACTCCGCCAAATATCGACAGAATGTTTAAAGGCTTTGTTGCTCACAGTGCAAATTTTAAACATGACTTCCTTTTTCTTCTTTCCTAAATGTGCTCACATGATTTTACCTTTAGTTAATGAAAGAGTTTTACACATTTTTTTATGACTGACAGAAAGCTGACATCTCTTATACTGCTTTACATCACTTGATATAGCTTATGTATGCAAGTTATTTATTTCAATCTCTGTCAGTATGCTCTTTGCACACTTTTCAATAGATTGAAAAAAATATTTTTCTTCTGTAATTTGCTTATTAAGCACACGAGTGCTTTCGCGCCCGTTTTTTCTTTCGTTCTTTTAAGCATATTAAGTCTATAAAAAGAAAATCTCCTATCCCTGAGTCTTATTAAATTGCTTTGCGATAAAATGTTTTAGCACATATTCTATATGACATCGCGAAGAAGTACCTTTTATCTTTATTTCTAGAACAAATCCCTGTAAAGGGCTGCTCCCTAGGAGTCTGCCATAAACCAGCTAAAAGCTGTTCAGACAGACGAAACTGTCTTACCATTGAGAAAAACTACTTGAAAGTAAGTATTATGCTGGATGTATAAACGTTCTCTTTGTCCTCATAAACATTTAAAGGGTCAGCTTGACTTACAGAGATAAAAAAATAAAGTAAAAGGGTTAACTTAATGTTACAACTTTGTTTCTACTGAACATTCTATTAGTGAATAGCTAAATACAACCCATCTCAATAAATTTGCAAGAAACAGACGGTTTCACTAACTGGATGTTACATCAACTTAATGCTAATTACCTGCTGTCACGTCGGTAGTTATAAGACCCCTGGCAGATTTATCACAACGAATAAGCCATTTGGAATCAGTATGAAAATAATAATTTTATGATATTCTTGTACAAAATTGTACTTACCGTCTCCGGAACATAAAAAGTCACAAGGCTAGGTTTAAAATAATATAATCCTTACATGTTAAATTCTCTGATTACAACTTTTTACAACAACGTGATTTACTCTTTCTAAACATTTTACACATTAATGCAAGAAGAACTTCGTATGTTAATGTCAAGAAGTGTTCTCAGTTATAGAAATGTTTACATATTAATTACATTTGACAGCACTGTACAATAAGTATCGTGTTTGTAATTAAATTAATCTAATGTTACCAGTTAAGAAACCTTATTTATTAATAATTATTCACAAAAATAAATGCTAAACATAGCCGTGGTTAAACAAAGCAATAAAGGAACAAAGATCTGTACAACAAATTGCCATCCATTCTTAGCTATAACTTACAAGAAAAAATATATTTCTACATAATCTAAAATCGTATTATGTAGGAATTGACTGTTTATTGTCGAATGGTAAAATGCTGCAACATGAAGATAGTCATATTTTTCTTATGTTTCTAACCATTTAAGTTAGCTTAAAGTAGTATCTTACAATGTAATATGCATTGGAACTTGTTTACTTAGCAATATGTTTCCTGACACTGGACATTTTTCAGATGGCATAGTGTAGTCTTTGCATGAAATATGAAAGTTGCTTACAGTTGTGTGCTAATAGTATTTTTTTTTACAAATTTCAGGTGCCTTCTTTGAATAACACAGACTTATAGATATGTCTCAAAAACTTGCAATGTTAACTTTTTATCGATTAACTATTTTTTTGTAAAAGCCTTTGTTTTCAACAATAATTTGTTAAATTTAAATTCAGAAAAAAAATTGTGCATTTATTGAACGATTAAGGCAGGAGATCATTTTCGTAAGGATTAATAGCTTCTTGTAGCTGAGGTTTATTAATCAGCAGAATTTCTATAAAACTTGGATGCAGTGATTTGTGTACTATTGTCAGTATTTGTGCAACCCTTTTACATTGCTTCTCAATGCGGAATACCAAATATGAATTATACAAATGCTTAGAGATTTTAGTGCATGCTATATGTGGTTGACGATGAAAATACAAGCAGATTCGTAAAATTTGATGCAAAAGTGTATTACTAATTGATAGAACCATACTCTGTAATCATTGATGTTTACTCAGGTTATTTATAACAGTAATATTCATAAACACATGATGTCAGAGCGAGAAATAACGAGCTATTTTTCTCTTTATATTTTCATACAATACAGTTTTTTTTTTCATAAAATGTCTATTTTGGCCCAGATGCAATCATTTACTAAATTTAATATCAATTCAAGCCCCTCAAAAATGACGAAAAAGTCTATTATCACCACATATTGCAACGCTAAGTTTTAAAAAAACCTCACCCATAGAAATCGCAATAAATGAAAAGTAATCGCATCGTGCGTAGGTTAAACTAGTGTCTATAATGCTGCTCCTTATTTCTTTTTTTTTCGAATTAGACAATAAGGAACCGGGTGCCGTATTCATAAATCATCTTACGTTTTTTCAGTTCAGTTTGACTGAAGTCAGAATTCTGCAAATCATTTTGCAGCTTTGTGAAACTTTCAAACCATGTTCATTACATTGTCAAGAATAAGGAACGAAGAACAATGCTTAAATTCTTTCTTGTATACCGAAGTTAGATACTTAAGTTAAAATTTATATTTAAGAAAAATACTTTATGAATAATATGACCCCACTTTCGTATTGTTAGTTCGATTTAGGGAACGGTTTAAATACGAATAAGAAATAGAGGAACTTAAGCATGGAAACGAATCATAATTTTAATAATAAAATGACACATGCGACAGCGTCAATTGTACCCTGAATAATTTTTAAAACATATATAAATACATAATAAATCCATCAGAATTATCATCAACATAGGAAACCAATTCCTTTTTTCGTTATTCAAATTTCAACAATGAACAGAATAATATACACAAGCAGACGTGGCAATTTAATTTTACCAAGCAAGGTTCAATCTACAAAATGACACCCTACACCCCCGCAAAGCATCATAGTTTAATTTTGGGAAAATATTCGAATAAAAGAGTATGAATTAAACTTCCAACAAGGAAAAGTGTCGGGGAATATCTGCATGTTTATACAACACTGCAGAAGAAAAAGGCATTACTTATCACCAAAACCAAAATGATTATTTACAGCTTATCAGCATGGATTAGTCACAAGTATAGCCACCAGAAGCATATACGTTGTATGAGAAATTTCGTAAGTGGAATAAGGACAACGGAACCTGTTCCTTATTCCTAATCCAAATTCAAGTAAGGTTAAAAGTACTCAAGCAAGGAAACGGGTAAAGTTTTAAATATTTATACAACAATACATATGAATAGGCATTATCAATCACCAAAATGATCACATAATGCATTTGCATCGGATATTTGAAAATAAAAGGCATCGAAAGACTTAGTGATAATTTCATTTTAATTATATATATTAAAAGAAAACATTGATTTTGCATACGCACTGGTTATCACAAAAGTCATAAACGCACTTGCGAATAGATAAAAGGGGTCAGTTTCTTATCATTTTTCAAATTGCAATGAAAAAAAATTAATGGATGAAACACTATCGGTATTTTAATTTGTACACAGAACTGCATTGGAATAGGTAATATCAATCACCAAAATGATCTATCAATGCAGTCGAGTCGGTTGTTTCACAAACATGTACAAATAAATAATGAATAGGATTAATCTTAGAAAAGGAACGGGAAATGAAAATGCGACAATCTCAACTTGATTTTATAAACAGAAATATCTTAAAACAGGATATACGGCGATGATAGGTAAGGAGAATGTTTTTACAACGTGGAAGCAAACTATGACCAACAAACAGAATGACAGCTAATGCTATATCTGTACACTGGAAGCCTGCTGAAATTCAAATGATATTGGCCTGATTAAATGATCCTTCAATAATTTTTACCATCTTATTGACGATATTTTACTTTTTTAGCAAGACCCGGTTATCAAAAACGCGAAACGAAATAGTTTAAAATGGATATACCGATGTAATGAAACCTTACTTTCTGCCTATCAGTAATAAATACCGAATACATCTACGGAATTACTGAAACAGATAATGTATTACATACTATCAAACAATGGCAAGAATAAACAAAAAATTACATCAAGCGCAAAATGCGGAGTAAACATGATTGTCATCAATCATTCTACTTTTCGAATAAATTGTAAAAATACTTATACATGTTAGACACGAAACAGATTTCAACATGTTTCTGCAAAAGTCATTTTGATAAAACAACAAATTAATAATCGAAGAAACTGTAATTCAATCAGGATACTTTATTAAAATTTCGTCAATATGAAACATATACGATGCGTATTGCATCAAGGACGGTACTTTGAAAAGGAGTGACAATCAAATAACCTAAACGACGTACGATTCAAATAACGTCCGTGACGTCGTTGGTGCGCGGCGCTAGTCAATACCCTGCCTCCTTAATTGTCCTATATTTCGAAAGTGGCAAGTCCGATTTAAATAATTTTTGCAGAGTAAACTTCAAAGATAATGAAGTGCTGCAGTACAAATTTTCCGTTTGATACGTCCATCAGAAAAGATTTCATCACGTCAGTGACATTACTTTTGGATCAACCCTCGTATTTTAGCTATTTGGCTCTACAAACAATGGTACGTTACTTTTTTTTGAGAGTATGTGAATATCTACCAAAAACAAGTCGTGCAAATTCACAGTTGGCATTATCTGACGTAATCATTCCTAAATAAGTTAAAAGAGAGTTTAGACAGCTACGCCGAAAAAAAGTCCATAGACATATAATCAATCATCAATATTGTTTCAGCCCAAATCATTTTCATCAAAACTATACGACTCAGCTATTTGAAGCGGTCATGTTGATGACTGCTCTCTGTTATTTTAATGCAATTATATTAATAAAGCAGCTCATTCACAGAAAGTTTTATCCTTTCACAATAGTTAAATACCTATAATTAGGAATGTTCAGTTAAATCTATTTCCAGCAAAAATTATTATAATGTGTCGCAGAGTTTTTTCAATGGAGCTATGGAGCTTACCCCCCCCCCCCCCCCCCCATTCTTATGAGACTTGACAAAATCACGTTATCAGTTCTATCAGGTCTTCAAAACGATGCTGTGCTCACGATTAGAAACAAAATAAATTCTTGGAACTTGTTGACATCATATTCGGATTCGTTTTAAATTTCGTAAAATTTCCGCACAACTATCACTTCATGCGACAATACCTTTAAAACTCACTGTTCAAAGCAGGAAGTCGTAACTTCAAAAACTATGATGATGGTCTAAAAAAAAAGAAATAATATAAACGACAATTTAGGTTAGTGTCACTCACTAAATTTAAGTAATGTTACTAAATACTATTTAGCATCTAGTACTATGTCACTAAAATGCTAATCCACACTCTTTTAAAATTGTGTTTGTTATGTTTGTTATGTTTGTCTCAACGTGCTTGCTTAGAAGACAAGCTATGGTAGAGCTTCCTGTTCTACAATCTCCATGTCTTCCAAGCAGTCCCATGTCACTATACACAATACAGTCCTGGACGCAAATCATTCATATACAAATTGACCATGAATTCTACACTACACACTAAGAGTTATGTAATACTCGAGTCTCTGTTATTGAACAAAGTGAGATTTAAGTAAATGGCATCTTTAAATCTCACGAAGCTACTCATCAACCTTTTTTTCCACTGAAGATTGTTTCAGAAGCTTCTTCTGTGAATACACATGACACATTTACGAGAATAGTGAAATAACTGGTTATGACCACAATGGTGATGATTAAAATAATAACACAGATGATACTCTGAAGTTCAGGGATAAAACAGAGTTAAACCATGCAATAAAATAATTTTCCATGATCTATCAAGCCTGAATAACATTATTACAGAAAGAAAGGGCAAAAAGACAGCTCTCTACTAAACTTGCTAAGAGCGTATCCTTTTTGGGAACGAAACAATTTCGAATGCGTACACACATGCTATATCATGCCTGCTTCTATTAATGTTTCAATTACGGTCTTAAAAGTAAACAATAATATGTTACGCGCCCCTTTATTTATTGAATTCATTACACTCCTTTTGTAGATTGTTTTCTTCGCGAGTCCTTTTTCACCTCTGGAGCTACTAAATTCTTTGATTCATAAATAAAAGAAAATACCCATTGCAATAACTGTGAGCCAGTTTGACCTTCCTAATTTTTGTTTGTGAATTTGAACACATGCCAAGCGGTACCTGCATCAGCCTACTTATTATATAGAAACTGATATTGCTTTGTCATTATAAAATGACATTGGTATGAAAACAGTCCATGACACAAAAAAGAATGTCGTTAAAGGCCGATACCATGGGTTATCCAAATCTCGAAAGCAAATCCTTATATTACTTTCTGAGAGTTTCAATGTGATTATTTACATACTTTGGTTGCTTTTCTTAATTTGACTTTCTCAAATTAGAAGTTATAGTCATTAAACAAAGAGATAATCAGTGTAAATAATAAAAAAATGTTGAATTAATACACCGTGGGGATTGTGTATGGAGTTGCCTTAACAGCAAGAACAAAACCGATTTGAAAGCGGTACAGATGATTTGAAATTATTTAACGTTTAATATATACAACTGTTGAACTTGAAAATGAATACATATTAGTCAAAATCATGAGCTTTGAAATATTTCGTACTTAAAAAGATGAAAATATTTCTAAAAATGGTAAAACTCTAGACATGACTCTTACAGTTTGAATTTGCCCTGCCAACCTGTGGCCGTCAAATAGATCACTGATAATTAACCATTTGTAGCTAACATGATATCGTTGGGAAATTGACAACAATGATGTTGTAAGGTCCACTGTAACAGTAATAATGATACAAATAATGGTGAATTATCATTGTAGAAATACAAACCAAGGCAAAGATGATGATGACGATGCTGGTGAAAATTGAAATGACTGGACAACTTCACTTCAACGACTTTTAATAGAATGACTGACTTGTTTGAATTCAGTTTTCCTAGTCCTCAAAGTTTTATAGGTCCGGTTTGAATGGTCAAGATAACATTGTGACAAAATGGAACTTTGTTATTCCTTTATCAATCTTTACAAAATAAGTTTGTTGTCTTCATAAGACAGCTTTTAACTCGATAATAAACAGTTATATCATTTAAAGAATCGTTTAACAGTGCAACATTACATCATCGTGTACCACCAGTATAATACTTTAGTATCGGGTCTTCTAAAGAAGAGGTCATAATTTATTTAGACTTGTCTTGATTGCTCGACACTTGCGTATCAAATGATGATTCGTCCTATTTCATTTTATTATTCCAAGTTATAGCATTATTATACCCAATATAATTTGCACCATGCCTTTGTATCGAATATTGTTCCTGCCATTTTATAAAAGAAAACTAATATTTGATTCTCAACACTGATTAGTTTCATGGTGAGAAAATCTGTTAGCATTTTCAGAATAAGTTACGCTCATGAACTGTCAGTATTAATTTTAATCATGTGCGCATGGGAAAGTCAAGTAATTTTTGTCAAGACAAGAGTAATTCTAAACCATGAATGGAAGCGTGCGTCAACAGGTTGAACTCCATCTGGCTGAGGCCGGTTCTTCCTAATATCTGATACATTTTAATACAGGATACATAGTAAAAAATTTGGATTTATTCTTGCTTTGTCATCGAGAAATTGACAAAGTGCTGCCATCCTAGAACATACATTGTCAAATATTTTATAATGTAACGTAAAAGTATACATGCTTTATCTCCTGTTGTTTGGTATATTCGGTCCTCCCACAATTCGTACAGTTCGTATTTCTTCATTTACCCTGAGTTCAAATTAGACTTAGTTGACACCAAGTTTATCTGTAAATCAGCTTTTTCTTAATATTTTACTGAAAACGCGAACTGCATTAACTGAACAGAAGCTGTCAAATGCTCCAAAAACGGATTTGGTCTGTATTAGTAATATTTAGGTTAAATGACGAATTAAAAAATGGAATGCCCTCAGTGTAGTTAGATAAGCAGCGCAACCAACATATCCATCTCAATTATTGACAGCCCTCCAAACCACAGTTACAAACATACATATTTTGAGATATTTTTTGATTAGTTTGATGAATCAACATTTGGTCTTAAACTTGACCTCAGCCGCATGTAATGAAGATTTGTGCCATTTCTTTTTCAAAATCATGTCGCATGCTACTGAGCTACGAAGATGACACAAAATCATTTGTCGGGTTTGGCGAATAGACAGATGTTACATGGTTAAAAAATCCTGTCAAGAATCACTGAAAGACATTTAGATACAAACATACAGGTAGGCAGTCTTCTTTTGTATTTTTGTGTCGACTGCTACAAAGTAGCGCGACATATAGGAAACACTTCTCCGTCGTCTGTCTGTCTGTCTGTCTGTCCATCCGTCACAAAACTTGTCCGGACTACTCCTCAGAAACTACTTGTACACTTTCATCCAAACTTTACAAGAATTATTAGTACCAAGTCTAGTTGTGCATATTATCGGCATTTTCCAGTTCAATGATATTTGTCAGAGATATGGCCCTTTAATGATTTCTATTTTTAAAGTCCGGACTACTTCTCTTAAACTACTAATGCAATTTTAATTAAATGTTACAGGATTGATCAGTACCTGAAATACTTGCGCATATCTAACGGGTATTTTGGTTGAATGATTTTTGGCTGAGTTATAGCCCTTGAAATAAAAAACGCGTTTTGCCTAATAATGATTTTTGTGTTGCAGTCTCACAGTAGCTGCAACATGTACAAAGTAGCCGTGACATATAGGGATCACTTCTCCATCGTCTGTCTGCCTGTCTGTCTGTCCGTCCGTCCGTCTGTCCGTCCGTCCGTCTGTCAGTCCGTCACACAACTTGTCCGGACTACTCCTCAGAAAGTACTGGTGCGATTTCATCCAAACTTTACAGGAATGCTCAGTACTAAGTCTGGTTGTGCATATTATCGGCATTTTCCAGTTCAGTGATATTTGTCAGAGTTATGGCCCTTTAATGATTTTTTAAAGTTTGTCCGGACTACTTCTCTTATACTACTAACGCAATTTGAATGAAATGTTGCCTAATTAATCAGTACCTGAAATACTTGCGCATATCTAACGGGTTTTTCGGTTGAATGATTTTTGGCTGAGTTATGGCCCTTGAATGAAAAATGCGATTTGGTCTAATAATGATTTTTGTGTTGCAGGCTTCACAGTAGCTGCAACATGCTACACATTATCCGTGACATATACGGATCACTTCTCCATCGTCTTAGGGCTTTAAATTAGCTACCAATACTTTTCCCAACAATTAGGAAATATATCAAAATGGCTTTGGAGAAATTAATATTTGAAATCAATGATACACGTTGTTTCTTTTATTTTTCATTTATATCGTTAAAGGCTTTTAAACAATTAGAATAAATTGGAAATGAAATACATTTAATCAAATTTTAATGTAACTTCATGTAACTTTAATGTACACCTTAGCCTGCTAAAAATCTGAAATGAACTTGTCTATCTTTCAGTTTGGACAGATCCATTAATTGTTTACAGGGGTGCTGATTCAAAATTTACCGGCTGCATTGACAATAGTGCAGATCATGATCAGATGCCCAGATGTGCAGGTTGATCTTGATCTGCACTGGTCGCGAAGGCAAACACAATTTCCGCCAGCAGTAGAAGGATTAAGACCAAACCAAAATTCAAACTGCCTAAACTAAAGAATCAAATTTGGCTCGAGGAGGGGTGGGGGCCGGGGTCAAAACGATGCCCTTCAGAGTAGAGTCAAAACCATGCCCTTTAGAGCAATACATCTCTATGCTGAATAAAATTCAAGCAAAGGGAAATTGATGGCTGAGCTGCATTTGCTTTGTCACCAACAAATGTCACTTGTCTGAAGGTAGTTCAAGAAGATACGAATGTCTTAAATTGTCGACAAAATTATAGATTATCGAGAAGGCATACCCATACATTATACTTCAAAAGATTTAAAGTGGCAGATTATAACTTTAGTCGCTTTTCTAAATTCGATTCTCTCTATAGGTTGTGTTTCTTTGAAGAGGACATGTTAATAAATTATGTTCTCCTTTAACAACCTTCGCAGCAAACATAACGATTTCACTTACATGACGATACATCAACCAGCCAAATACAAATTTTCTGCTGTAGTCATGAAACCCTAGGCAGATCCAAATTTATTTCATATACATAACACGTGTCAAATGTCTGTTATGAATAAAGATCTATTTAGAAGAATAGCGGAAACACATAAATGATTATATAATAACATTATTTTCTGTCTTATTAAAAAGGGCCTTTGAAATTAAGCAAATAAGTCACATCATGAATCGTTACACTGGGCAAGATTGCCTAAAATATGGATAGTGAGATAGCATTATCAAAGTCATCTCGAAGCCACTATTCGTTTAGTCTCGTCCAAGGATTGTTCTCTCGTTTTCATACCGGGAGTGTATCTTGATGCCTGTATTTCTGTGTCTAATAGTGAAGACATAAATGATGTTCAAAACTTACTTAATTCTTGGTGCGATCTGTTACCTCTTTCAGAATCAATTAAGGCTCGGGTGCGTCAGTATTCATTTATATCTTCCTGTGGGTTAATTCAAATATTTTTGTATAGGGTAAAACCGGGAGTGGTACGGTGAGTGGTACCGTGCGTGAACTGGTCCGGACTTGATCTATGATTCATAAATAGTTTCATTGGTTCTTGCTTTATCATCGAGAAAATGACGAAGTGCTGTCATAATGAGTCGTTCATCGCCATAAATTTTATGATACTATATAAAGTTATACATTGTGTTGTCTCCTGCTGTTTTGTAGTTGCTTTTCACAAAATATGTATTTTTCCTATCAATTATTTATATACACTGATATCGAATTAGACTGATTTTACTGAAGCCGCAGATCGCACATAGATATTTAAAATGACATTACTTAACGAAAGCTGTCAATGTTAGTAATAAATGCTCCCGAAACGACTTTGGTTTGAATCAGTTACATTGAGGTTAAATAAAGAGAAAACCTTTACAAATTACTGAAATGCGTTTTCTGTAGTTAGGTAAGTAGCTCCACCAACAAATCCATCTTGCTTTTTGACTGTAGTTCAAAACAAACAACAAACATACATATATTATCAAGTATTCTTCTAGAGCTGTTATGAAACAACGTTTAGTCTTAACCATGAGCCCATCTGCTTATGATGAGCATTTGAGCAATTGAATAAACATAGAGGTAGTCAGTATTCTTTCTTTTCTTTTCTTTTTTTTTTTTGGGGGGGGGGGCTGGGAGTGGGGGGGTCAATACTAGCAACGGAAAGACAGACAGACAGACAGACAATGACCTATTGCCTAAATAATTAACACTTAATTAATTCTTGGTGCGATCTACGTTATTGCTTTATCATGTGATTTAATAGTGCGTTACAAAGCAACAAGAACGGACAGATAGGCAGTATTCTATATGAATCACAAATTGGTTAGGGTGTTAAACGTAATAAATTTGTCAACACCTGTTCAGGAAATCATCCATTAAACCCAAGCTCTGGAGCCAAGGTCGAAATACTGTCGGACCTTACTCTGTTTCACAATCATAAGTTCTATGTTATTCAAGCGGAACCGCTATGAACCGGTAAAATAAAAGGGTGGTTGAAAACATATTTTTCTTTTTCATTTATGTCATATTACACCTGTAGCCCAGCATACCATACATTTAAATGTCTACTCATACTTCACCCCTGTTAAAAATATTCCTCTTTTTTTGCTCACCTGAGCCCGAAGTGCTTAAGTTTAGCTTTTACGATCGTGTGATATCTATCGTTTGTCGTCGTGCGTGTGTGCATGCGTCTGTCAGTCCGTCAGCAATTATTTCAAACGGCATGTTTTCAGAAGTCCAAAGTTGATGAAACGCGGCAGTTACGTTTCTTTTATGAAGATTTACCAAAGATTTTAGAAAAAATAATCTTACAACAATCAGATGTTCCTTCCCTTTCAGTACAATAATCACTGCGACAGGCATGTCATGTGATGATGGTCAAAAGTAAATAAACAAAATGGTTAACTTTTTTCAGGATACTACTTTTAATTTCATTACATCCAGGCAAAGTCGATGCAAATTCCTATAAAAACTAAATAAAGAAGAGAAAAACAAATTCTAAAATCCATGAAGGGGAGATCACTGCCAGGAGACTGCTTCTCGGCGTGGTTAACTCGATAAGATCCAAGTGTTTCCAATTCATTGACACAAGCTGTATTTCTCGGTATCCGAGATCTGTATTGGGTAAATCCCCATTCGATTTAAATTGATATTAGGAAGGTCGAAAAGAAAAATGAAATTGAGACCAAGCGCAAGATATGGAAAGTATCATTAACATTTGAACTGAAAATTAACGAAACAGATGTGAACTGTTAGAAAATTTGCGAGTGAATAAAACAAACAAAAATATCGGGCCAGTATAAAGTAAAATCGGGGTTAGCGCCAAATACTGACTGACACGTTCGTGTATTTAGTTTCTTCCAGTGACACAATCATTCTGCCTCCAAGTTTAACCCCTCACTCCGTACTCTGACACGGACATACCAGTACCTTTTGTCTTACCCACTGTAGGTGACACTAGCTTAAAGCACAGGCTTCCAAGATTTGACGACGCATGTTTACGGTCGTCTGATCAGAGGTGTTAAAGCAACAATAGGTGTGAATTCACCTGCTTAAAACGCCTTTCTAACTTCTTCAACACTTTATGGTTTCATTTGTTTATGAAAACAAAATAGATAGAGAGTTTTTTTCCGTGCATTCGAATGCCAAAAAATACGTTCGAACGTTTGGCATCGGATACGAACTTTCGAACGTTCGAACGTTTACTCACATCCCTAGTTAAAATAGTGTCAATATTTCATGGTAATTTTAATATCTGCGCATTTGCTATATCACCTGGGTGATTTACAACTTTAATTATTTGTCTAACATTTATTGTCTTACATTCATCAGTAAGGATTTTATTGATAGTCTCTAATTAACTGATAATTCCCTTGCGACACGTTCACAATAATTGACAGACAAGAATGGAAAACAAGTGAAACGTGTATTTTTTATCATGCCCACATGCAAGGGAATGTTGCTCCTCCAGAGGTGTTAAAAGGGTTGAGTTGTATCTCTTTGTAGCCTTAAATTAATAGAAATATAATATTATATATAGATGTATAAATAATAATAGAGAAAAAGAATTTACCATCTATGCTCGATAAAAATAAGCAAAACTAATTTTCATAATAAAGGAGGTTAAAGTATTTTTCTTAAATATACATGTTTTTCGGTGTGTCAGTATTAAGCAATTATTAATACATATTAGAATGCATCTCATCATTGTTCTAAATTCTTTTCAACTTCAGGGAACATCTAAAGTAGTTTGCTGACACTAACAATACTTACAAGGGGTTATAATTTATTCTGTGCAACACTTTTATTTAGTTTACACAAAGGAAGTGTTTGCATGTTTTACAAGCATTTTATACATTGAAATATCAAAACAGGATCGAGTAACTGTCAAAGTGTTCTTTTATACACTTCAGTGCAATTTAGTAATTTTTTGTATAGCTTCCTGCACGAGTTTCCCTAACTCTAGGCTGTTAAATGCTAATAGATTTCTTTTTCATAAAACATCACCTTGTATTCCCCTTTTTCGAACATCATGTAAAAGATACGCTTACAATTTCCTAGTTTGTATATCTTGGTTCAATGCGACATCTGACAAGAAAAGCAACATATTTCACATCGGATTAAGACATCTCTATTTTGTGTCTTTCTCTTTTTAATCTTTTTCGGCTTCAGATTTTACTTTTTAAGGAATACTTCCTGTGGTCAGGAAATATTTAACAAAAAAAATGACGGGCTGTATTGGTTAGTGTTTGATACCGATTTATTGTTTTATTTATAACAAATTATTCGTAAGTAGACATGAGTAAAACATGAGTAGAAAATCCATAGTCTGTATATTTAGTTCATACCTATCGAGAGTATCGAGTGTCATCGAGAGCGATTCATATAAGTTGGAAGATCTTGATTACCAAGCGATGTAGAATAATTAAGTTTAAACGAAAACTATACAGACTATGCCAGCCTATTCTCGTCGATTGATATTGTTAGTATCACTTTAATGGTTTCTTTTTCGTCGTCAACAATAACAGAACTGTATTCGCCAAGCTTGGTTGATCAGGTCACTCAGTTGGAATTTCTCTGGAATCCCCTCCCGCACTACCTTCCAGATAGTACAACTAATTTCTTTAGCAGAATAATAAAAGTTTATACATAAATGTAAATAAGGTAAGTATCTCCACTGATCAGTACTGTCTACGTCCAGCTTGTTTAGTAAGGTAACTGAGTTAGTACTTTGCTCGAATCCAGAACTACCTTCCAGAAAATAGTTGAACTTTAGCAAGACATAACAACTTATTCTGTGAACACTATGATAAAGCTTATACATAAACGTAAATGAAGTTTACACTTCAAAATAACGGTTCTGTCGTCGTCCAGCTTAATTGGCTGATTAGTTAAATAAGATGGTGATATGCTTGAATCAAGAATCATGACTTAGGGATAATTACTGCGCGTAATGTTTATAGAGATATAGTTAGAAACATAGTCAGGGAACTGTCATAAGTAATTATTGTCGGAAAATTCTTTTATGTGTCGTTGTAGTCTACATAGGGCTTCGAACAGCAAGTAACGGTGCAAATGAGTTACCTGATAAATCAAGCAGAGCGAAGACAGTGCTGTTATGCTGAGGTGGTCAGTTTGTAACCTCATTTACGTTTAAGTTTCAACTTAATCATATTGTTAAAAACTTGTTACACATAAATATCTTTCTTAAGTTCGGATTACTAATCTGAAGCACACGTATTTAAGACATTAATTATATTTCTAGAACTCACTCACATTTTGTGATAGTCTGTGGACTTCATCTTTTGGCTGGACGCTGATGAAAAGACTTATCAGAAACTATATAATCTATATAATTATGTATGTATTGTCTGTCATGAAATTCTCTCCACACTTAAAATCTTAATCCTAAAACAACAACAACAACAAAGACATGGACACATTTTGTCTTACTTCATGCCAAGATGCTATGTACTTGTTTGGAAAGTCCTTTTTAAAGGAGATGAAACATTGTCCCATGTTCATTATTGCATATAGCATGAACTAATTCATTTTGTAACTACCTGTACGTTCTCTTTACTATTTTCTTGATAGTCAGAACATAAAAATTATACACAACTACTCGTACAAAGAGTAAATAAAACCAAAGTTGTTTGTATTGGAATATTGGAAGCCTGTTACAGTGGAACGGCGTCTACCTATCCGTCCAAGGCAAGGTAGTAAGTATGATTTATTAACCATTGAACAACGATCGTGGAGTCACTTTTTCTTTCAATCAAATGCCTGGGGTAGGGCTAATCAGACTATTTTCTCTACCCCCTATATATAACTAGACATGACACTACAAATTATTGTGATTAACTTGTTGTGACCGCATTCTTTATGCACTATAGACATCACTATGGCAAATAGTTTGTCAAGTCAGTCAACTAACATTTCTAGAGTAAAATGATTCTATATTGATGCTCGTGAGAACATCTGCTCTGTCGCAAGTTCTATCCTGCATCTTATATGGCAAACCCAGCGATTAATAGTATTCGCGAATATCAAAATCTATACTCTCCTATCAATTGACTGGGAATGATTGATTGATTGATTACTTTTGAACTCGGAGTCAGTGACTTCCTTCATCATTGATCAAACAGTTCACGCTTTAGATGTGAAATCTCATTCGTAATCGTTTACAGAATGAATACCTCGTGACTGTTGACAATTTACACACATCTTGCAAAGCCAATATTATGAGCCAACGTTATGGCACTGATTTAAATTGACATTAATATACAGTTCAATTTACACACTTAGGGCTTTGAATTAGCTACTATAACTTTTCTCAACAATTAGGAAAAATATCAAAATGGCTTTGGAGAAATTAATATTTGAAAGCAATGATACACATTGTTTTTTTTAAAATTTTCATTTACATCGTTAAAGGCTTTTGAACAATTAGAATAAATTGGAAATGAAATACATTTGATTAAATTTTAATGTAATTTTCATTTACATCGTTAAAGGCTTTTGAACAATTAGAATAAATTGGAAATGAAATACATTTGATTAAATTTTAATGTTACTTCATACATTAACCCTTAGCCTGCTAAATATCTAAAATGGACATGTCCATCTTTTAATTTGGACAGATCCATTAATTGTTTACAGGGGTGCTTATTCAAAATTTACCGGCTGCATTGAGAATAGTGCAGAGTGACCATGATTAGACTGCCCGGATGTGCAGGTTGATCTTGGTCTGCACTGGTCGCGAAGCCAAACACAATTTCCACCACAGGAGAAAGGTTAAGACCAAACCAAAATTCAGAATGCCGAAACTAAAGAATCAAGTTTGGCTCGAGGGGGGCGAGTGTCAAAACCATGCCGTTCAGAGCAATGAATCTCTATGCTGAATAAAAATTCAAGAAAAGGAAATGAATAACTGAGCTGCATTTCCTTTGTCACCAACAAATGTCACTTGTCTGAAGGTAGTTCAAGAAGATAAGAATGTCTTAAACTGTAGACATCATTATACATTATCTAGAAGGCATACCCTACGTTATACTCCAAAAGATTTAAAGTGGCAGATTATTAACTTAGGTGGCTTTTCTAAATTTGATTGTCTCTAACTATAGGCTGTGTTTCTTTGGAGAGGATATGTAAATAAATTATGTTCTTCTTTAACAACCTATGCAGAAAACATAACGATTTCACTTACATGACGATAAATCAACCAGCCAAATACAAATTTTGTACTGTAGTCATGAAACCCTAGACAGATCCAAATTTAGTTCATATACATAACAAGTGTCAAATGTCTGTTATGAATTAAGATCTATTTAGAAGAATAGCTGAAACACATAAACGATTATATTAATCCAGTTATAACATTATTTTCTGTCCTTGTACGTTGAAAGGGTCTTTGAAATTAAGCAAATAAGAAACATCATGAATCGTTACACTGGGCAACATTGCCTAAAATCGAGAAGTGAATTGTGAGATAGCATTATCAAACTTATTCTCGAAGCCACTATTCGTTTAGTCTTGTTCAAGGATTGTTCATATCGGGAGTGTAACTTGATGCCTGTATTTCTGTGTCTAATAGTGAAGACATAAATGATGTTCAAAACTTATTTAATTCTTGGTGCGATCTGTTACCTCTTTCAGAATCAATTAAGGCTCAGGTGCGTCAGTATTCATTTATATCTTCCTGTGGGTTAATTCAAATATTTTTATGTAGGGTAAAACCGGGAGTGGTATGGTGAGTGGTACCGTGCGTGAACTGGTCCAGACTTGATCCATGATTCATAATTAGTTTCATTGGTTCTTGCTTTATCATCGAGAAAATGACGAAGTGCTGCCATAATAAATTATACATCGCCAAAAATTTTATGATACTATATAAAGTTATACATTGTATTGTCTCTTGCTGTTTTGTAGTTGCTTTTCACAAAATATGTATATTTCCTATCAATTATTTTTATACACTGATATCAAATTAGACTGATTTTACTGAAGCCGCAGATCGCACATAGATATTTAAAATGACATTACTTAACGAAAGCTGTCAATGTTAGTAATAAATGCTCCCGAAACGACTTTGGTTTGAATCAGTTACATTGAGGTTAAATAAAGAGAAAACCTTTACAAATTACTGAAATGCGTTTTCTGTAGTTAGGTAAGTAGCTCCACCAACAAATCCATCTTGCTTTTTGACTGTAGTTCAAAACAAACAACAAACATACATATATTATCAAGTATTCTTCTAGACCTGTTATGAAACAACGTTTAGTCTTAACCATGAGCCCATCTGCTTATGATGAGCATTTGAGCAATTGAATAAACATAGAGGTAGTCAGTATTCTTTCTTTTCTTTTTTCGGGGGGGGGGGGGGTGGTGAGTGGGGGGGTCAATACTAGCAACGGAAAGACACACAAACAGACAGTGACCTATTGCCTAAATAATTAACACTTAAACTAAGTTATTGCTTTATCATGTGATTTAATAGTGCGTTACAAAGCAACAAGAACGGACAGATAGGCAGTATTCTATATGAATCACAAATTGGTTAGGGTGTTAAACGTAATAAATTTGTCAACATCTGTTCAGGAAATCATCCATTAAACCCAAGCTCTGGAGCCAAGCTCGAAATACTGTCGGACCTTACTCTGTTTCACAATCATAAGTTCTATGTTATTTAAGCGGAACCGCTATGAACCGGTAAAATAAAAGGGTGGTTGAAAACATATTTTTCTTTTTCATTTATGTCATATTACACCTGTAGCCTAGCATACCATAAATTTAAATGTCTACTCATACTTCACCCCTGTTAAAAATATTCCTCTTTTTTTGCCCACCTGAGCCCGAAGTGCTTAAGTTTAGCTTTTACGATCGTGTGATATCTATCATTTGTCGTCGTGCGTGTGTGCATGCGTCTGTCAGTCCGTCAGCAATTATTTCAAGCGGCATCTTTTCAGAAGTCCAAAGTTGATGAAACGCGGCAGTTACGTTTCTTTTATGAAGCTCTACCAAAGATTTTAGAAAAATTAATCTTACAACAATCAGATGTTCCTTCCCTTTCAGTACAATAATCACTGCGACAGGCATGTCATGTGATGATGGTCAAAAGTAAATAGACAAAATGTTAAACTTTTTTCAGGTTACTACTTTTAATTTCATTACATCCAGGCAAAGTCGATGCAAATTCCTATAAAAACTAAATAAAGAAGAGACAAACAAATTCTAAAATCCATGAAGGGGAGATCACTGCCAGGAGACTGCTTCTCGGCGTGGTTAACTCGATAAGATCCAAGTGTTTCCAATTCATTGACACAAGCTGTATTTCTCGGTATCCGAGATCTGTATTGGGTAAATCCCCATTCGATTTAAACTGATATTAGGAAGGTCGAAAAGAAAAATGAAATTGAGACCAAGCTCAAGATATGGAAAGTATCATTAACATTTTTAACATTGCCTAAGTAATGAACACTTACGTTAAGATATTGCTTTATCATGTGATTTAATAGTGCGTTACAAAGCAACAAAACGGACAGGTAGGCAGTATTCTATATCAATCACAAATTGATTAGGGTGTTAAACGTAATGAATTTGTCAACACCTGTTCAGGAAATCATCCATTTAACCCTAGCTCTGGAACAAAGCTCGAAATTCTGTCGGATCAACATAGTTTAATTAGGTTCAAGACTGGATTTGGGCAACAAACATTGCATAAACGGATGCTGTTAGGACCTTAGTCTGTTTCACAATCATAGGTCAAAAGGCGCAAGGTAAGTTCAAAATGAATGGCATTGCATAATTTGCGTGATCTTGTTCGCTAAAATTTTTTATGGTTTACAAGCGGAACTTCTATGAAGCGGTAAAATAAGAAGGTGGTTGAAAACATTTTTTTTTCTTTTTCATTTATGTCATATAACACCTGTAGCCCAGCAAACCATAAAATCAAATGTCTACTCATAATTCGCCCCTATTAAAAATGTTAGCTCACCTGAGCCCGAAGTGCTTATGTTCAGCTTTTACGATCGTGTGATATCTATCGTTTGTCGTCGTGTGTGTGTACATGCGTCTGTCAGTCCGTCAGCAGTTATTTCAAGCGACATCTTTTCAGAAGTCCAAAGTTGATGAAACGCGGCAGTTATGTTTCTTTTATGAAGCTCTAGCAAAGATGTAAGAAAAATTAACCTTAAAACAATCAGCGGTCCCTTCCCTTTCACTACAATACTCACTGCGGCAGACATGTCACGTGATAATGGTCAAAAGTAAATAGACAAAATGTTAAACTTTTTTTCAGGTTACTACTTTTAATTTTATTACATTCAGGCAAAGTCGAGGCAAATTCCTATAATAACTAAACAAAAAAGAGAAAAACAAATTCTAAAATCCATGAAGGGGAGATCACTGCCATGAGACTGCTTCTCGACGTGGTTAACTCGAAAAGATCCGAGTGTTTCAAATTCATTGACACAAGGTGTATTTCTCAGTATCCGGTTTCTGTATTGGGTAGATCCCCATTCGATTTAAATTGATATTAGGAAGGTCGAAAAGAAAAATGAAATTGAGACCAAGCGCAAGGTATGGAAAGTATCATTTTAATTGAAAATTAACGAAACAGATGTGAACTGTTAGAAAATTTGCGAGTGAATAAAACAACCAAAAACATCGGACCAGTCTAAAGTAATATCGGGGTTAGCGCCGAAAACTGACACGTTCGTGTATTTAGTTTCTTCCTGTGACACAATCATTCTGCCTCCAAGTTTAACCCCTACCTCCACTCTCTGACACGGACATACCAGTACCTTTTGTCTTACCCACTGTAGGTGACACTAGCTTAAAGCACAGGCCTCCAAGATTTGATATTACATGGTAATTTTAATGTCTGTGCATTTGCTATATCACCTAGGTGGTTTACAACTTTAATCAGTTGTCTCACATTTATTGTTTCACATTCATCAGTAAGGATTTTATTGATAGTCTCTAATTAACTGATAATTCCCTTGCGACACGTTGACAATAATTGACAGACAAGTATGGAAAACAAGTGAAACGTGTATTTTTATTATGCCCACATGCAAGGGAATACCCCATTCATTTGCTCCTCCAGAGGTGTTTAAAGGGTTGAGTTGCATCTCTCTGTAGCCTTAAATTAATAGTAAAATAATATTATATATAGATGTTGATATTATGCTAGAGAGATAGAATTTACCATCTATGCTCGATAAAAATAAGCAAAACTAATTTTCATAATAAAGGATGTTAAAGTATTCTTCATAAATATACATGTTTTTCTGTGTATCAGTATTAAGCAATCATAAATACATATTAAAATGCAGATTTCATCATTGTTCTAAATTCTTTTCACTTTCAGGGAACATCTAAAGTAGTTTGCTGACACTAACAATACTTACAAGGGGTTATAATTTATTCTGTGCAACACTTTTATTTAGTTTACACAAAGGAAGTGTTTGCATGTTTTACAAGCATTTTATACATTGAAATATCAAAAGAGGATCGAGTAACTGTCAAAGTGTTCTTTTATACACTTCAGTGCAATTTAGTAATTTTTTTGTATAGCTTCCTGCACGAGTTTCCCTAACTCTAGGCTGTTAAATGCTAATAGATTTCTTTTCATTTAACGTCACCCTGTATTCCTCTTTTTCGAACATCATGTAAAAGATAAGCTTACAATTTCCTAGTTTGTATATCTTGGATCAATGCGACATCTGACAAGAAAAGCAACATATTTCACATCGGACTAAGACATCTCTATTTTGTGTCTTTCTCTTTTTAATCTTTTTCGGCTTCAGATTTTACTTTTTAAGGAATACTTCCTGTGGTCAGGAAATATTTAACAAAAAAATGACGGGCTGTATTGATTAGTGTTTGATACCGGTTTATTGTTTTATTTATAACAAATTATCCGTAAGTAGACATGAGTAAAACATGAGTAGAAAATCCATAGTCTGTATATTTAGTTCATACCTATCGAGAGTATCGAGTGTCATCGAGAGCGATTCATATAAGTTGGAAGATCTTGATTACCAAGCGATGTAGAATAATTAAGTTTAAACGAAAACTATACAGACTATGCCAGCCTATTCTCGTCGATTGATATTGTTAGTATCACTTTAATGGTTTCTTTTTCGTCGTCAACAATAACAGAACTGTATTCGCCAAGCTTGGTTGATCAGGTCACTCAGTTGGAATTTCTCTGGAATCCCCACCCGCACTACCTTCCAGATAGTACAACTAATTTCTTTAGCAGAATAATAAAAGTTTATACATAAATGTAAATAAGGTAAGTATCTCAACTGATCAGTACTGTCTACGTCCAGCTTGTTTGGTTAGGTAACTGAGTTAGTGCTTTGCTAGAATCCAGAACTACCTTCCAGAAAATAGTTGAACTTTAGCAAGACATAACAACTTATTCTGTGAATACTATGATAAAGCTTATACATAAACGTAAATGAAGTTTACACTTCAAAATAACGGTTCTGTCGTCGTCCAGCTTAATTGGCTGATTGGTTAAATAAGATGGTGATATGCTTGAATCAAGAATCATGACTTAGGGATAATTACTGAGCGTAATGTTTATAGAGATATAGTTAGAAACATAGTCAGGGAACTGTCATAAGTAATTACTGTCGGAAAATTCTTTTATGTGTCGTTGTAGTCTACATAGGGCTTCGAACAGCGAGTACCGGTGCAAATGAGTTACCTGATAAATCAAGCAGAGCGAAGACAGTGCTGTTATGTTGAGGTGGTCAGTTGGTAACCTCATTTACGTTTAAATATCAACTGAATCATATTGTTAAAAACTTGTTACACATTAATATCTTTCTTAAGTTCGGATTACTTGTCTGAACACTTTCTGTGATATATTATTAATGATTCATGTAATTTAATTCGACTTGTGCAATATTTGATGTAATTAATTTGCCTTTCCGATGTCAAATGATCAATTCAAAGGACCACGATGGAAATAAGAGAGCTTTATGCCCTTTTTGTGTTATCCTTGGTATGGATCAATTATATGGCATCTACAATGCGCTTTAATTTTTTTCTTAAGATATTTGTTGTAATGTAAACTAATAAAACCTTGTGAATACTTTCGATGCCACATTTACCAACTAAAAATTATGAAACTTTATCGGCCTGTTTGCATTGGTGACGTTTTGGTTCTTTTCATATATAGGTTATGGTGGGGCAAAACTAGGTCACCAGGTTAAATCCTACAAATATATTGTGAACTCTCCGGAGGCCACATGTTCCATCCAACCATCTTGAAACTGTCAGAATTTTGTCTTGATGAGTTTTAGGCTATTTTATATAATTATGGGCCATGTTGAATAAAACAAAACAGGTCACATGTTAAATCCTACAAAAACCTAAAGGCCGCAGTTTCCATCCAACCATCTTGAAACTTTGTCAGAATCTTTTGTTGATAACTTATAGGCTTTTTATCATATAGGGTCATGTTGGATCAAAAACTAGGTCACCAGTCAAATAATAAAAAAACCCTGTGAACACTCTAGAGGTCATATTTTACATCCAATCACCAAGAAACTTTGTCAAATGTTTGTCATGATGACTTGTAGCTTCTTCTCGTAAATGAGTAATGGTGGGTCAAAAACTAGGTCACAAGGTCAAATCACAGGAAACCCTTCTGAGCACTCTAAAGGCCACTTTTTCTTTCCAATTGTCATGAAACTTGTTCAGAATGTTTTCCTCGATGACTTGCTATTTCTTTTTATACTTAGGTCATGTTGGATTAAAAACTAAGTCACCGGGTAGATTTCTAGAAAAAAAAACTTTAAAAGTATAGAGGCCACATTTTCTTCTCAGTCATCCTGAAACTTTGTCGGAATGTTTCACTTGATGTTGAGGTAAGCGATATTGGCCCTCTTTTCACAAATATACGCTGAATGTAAATTCTTTTGCATTCAATTATTTTAGCTGCTATTTTCATAAGACTTTCCAGACACTTGGCAAGCATTAAAGATATTCGAAGAATTTACAGAAAGGAAATAAACATAAACATAACAGATGTTTCAAATGCTTTATTTATTTTATCTAGCACCAGTATTCTCAGGGGTTTTATTGCACTCATTTTGATATTACATTGATACTGAGCATGTAAGTATAATTGAAACATTGCACCAGAATACATTTGCAAATATATTCATTTTACATTTGAACAAAGTCATTTATTTTATTTTGCACGAATGATATTCGATCAGTTTTATGTATGCTTTCAGACAATATATTACTCCGACCCTAGACTCATACCTTAAACCATTTGAAAGTAAACACAGTTAACCTAAAATGTTTTCAAAAAGAGAAGAATTATTAATGAAAAAGGTTTACCTAATGTTGTTTTTAAGGTAGTACTATTTGTAAATATTTTTCTAAGAAGCAATCACATGACTTTCTGTCGCAAATATGGACTCATTAGTCAAATTTAGAACATTCTCGTTATTAAACAATAGTATGGTATATCAATCTTGGTATTCATGTCAAAAGACACTCTAAAAATGTGGTATTAAAAAAGGTTTCAAATATCTTCTTGAAAGTGTCAGTTTGCTGTAATAGTTGATGATAGTAATGCGGCAGTCACTGGCCAAATAACGTCAGACCGTGATCACGTTTAGTAAGCAAGCTCACATATTTTGATGATTAATTAATTCTTCACTAGCCGGAAATTAACAGCGATATTTCATTAGAAAGATGTGTAGAAAGAAGTTTATTTGAATTTCTGAGCTATATATATCCACGATCCCGAGCAGACACTCTAACACGTGGCTAAACTAGCAATAAAGGCAAGAGAATAGACGTGCCGTATTTTACCGCTACAACAACACAACCCGATCCTCTAGTTTGGAAAGAGATTTGAGAGCGATTGGTAGCCGAATGATTACGTTTATATAGTTTCTAGAACATCCTAGCGCAGATACATGGTGCACCTTAAAATAAACGCAACCATAGACGATTTGTAACGTGGCGATTTATCACAAATATAAACTTATCACAAATATGCGTTGATTGATAACTCTTATGCATTGAATTATTTTAGTTCATGAGAAAATAAACAAAAACATAACAGATGTTTCAAATGCCTTATTTTTTCATCTGGCACCAGTATTCCCAGAGGTGTTATGGCACTTACTTTTTTATCTCACTCAAACTGAACACATAAGTAAAAATGAGAAATGTTACTTCTTCCTTTTGTTCATTGTACCAGAATATATTTCCTCATATATATACTTTCTTAGAACTTAAATACATTCATCTAATAAACTAATGAATTAAAAAAAGTGTGTGTTTAGTTCATCACAAATATTTCTAAGTTTTAAAGTATTTGCAAAAAAGTTAACCTGAAAGATTAACATGATTATAAGATTTATTTAATATTGTGCTCTTCTAAGTTAGTACTTTTTGAGAAAATAGTTTTAAAAAGCAATCTCATTACTTCATTGACTCTAACATCTGTCAAATACTAGACATTACACAATTTTCGTTTGTATACAACAGCAAAGTATGTCAGTCAAATTTTTTTTAATCGCAATAAACTATTCTAGTATAATTATTAAAAGCGTCAATACGCCTCCAACCAGAGGCAAAAACTAGTCTGGTTCCCGTCGTACTGTAAAATTTACTATTGAACGGAGAGAAAAGGGCAGGTAATCCAGACTAAGGCAAAAACCTGCTGTTTATGTCCTATAAAGGTTGATGATAGAAATGCGTAAAGTCCTTGTCCAAACAATTTAAAACCGTGATCACGTTAAGTAAACAATCTCATTTATTTTAGTGATGCAACTTATTCGTCGCTTTCCTAAATTAAACAACGTTTTATGTTACGAAATAATACTTTAATTTCTAGGATTTTTTTCATTTTCTTAGAAAAAATTGTCAAAAGTTTCTAGATTCTTTGTGTTGTTTATTTTCCGAAAAGGTATCTGAACACTTTTAAATTCTGTCATGCACACTTACTTTGAACTGTTACGAAAATTGTGAAATGTATAAATATTTTTCCTCATTCATTACATTGTCTGTTACAAAACATTTCAGTTTTTTAGTTATCTTAAAAACAAAGAAACTGTAATGTACGTGAAAATATCAGCATAACACCTTTAGTGTAACAAGGAAGGACATTTTGTAATAACATTTTTACGAGAGAAATCTACTTGAAAAAAATCAAAGACAATTGTAGACTTATTTTACAAGATTCCAATGTCATTATAAATCTAACATAACAACGTTATCCGTTGATTTTGAATAATGTGTGATAGAAGTTATAAATAAATTTTAAAAAATGTACATGGTATTTACAAGAGGTCGCTGCAAAGTGTACATAAACACGTTATCTTTAAATTAAGTACATGCCATATGAAAAAAAAACTTATAAATTTAAACTCAGCTGAAACATGTCATTAAAAAAGTTATGAAGTAAATAAAGAGCTATAAATAGAAACAGGAAATGTACGCGCTTGAAAAAAATATCCGGTTAACAAATTGATCTTAGTGCAACTATGAAACATAAAAAGAAAATACATTATGAAATCTGAAATAAATGAATATTTTTTTCTGTGATTTGCTTTTTGTTATGAAGTTTTCATAGACATGAAATCCACAAAGGCAAAACTGAAATAACTGATAAATCTCAGTCAACTTCCTGAAACGATCTATCTTAATTTTTTTTTAGAAAACAACAACAACATCAACAATGAAAACCAGAACTGAACGATATTTGACCATTTTGGTAAATTCAAATGAAATTAACGGAGGTCATGCCGTTCATTTCTTTTTATCGTCTGATCTAATTACATACTGACTTAGTTAAAAAAAATTATCACGAAAATATATAACAAAGTCTTTCCATATTTCCAAAATTATTCAAATTGTAGTAAGTAAATATAGTGTATGCAATAGTGTGTATGTTTATGCCGTGTGTTAAAGAACTGCACAAAAAGCAGTTTCTGCCTTAAGGAGGCTGAGTGTTTCTTTTCTTTTTAAACAGTACTTACAGATTGATAAATAAAGTTAATATACCTCTTAGGCACTTTGTATTTGATAGCTAGAAACCAGATTTTATGACAAATTTTGTGTTTTGTAACAGCTCACAGTATTCAAAACTGTTCTATGGTATGAATGGTTTGCTTATGAACTCTAAACACATACTAAGGCAGACATTTTACTATATCTTTTTTTGACATCATTAACTCGTTTGGACAGCAGGATAGGTATTTAAAGAAAACAACCATATTTATTTCCGTATCACTGTTTTAAAAAGAAAGATGGATCTAGAATTCAGCGATGATGACCTAAATAACTCCAACCTTGTTTATTACACAGTCATATAAAGAGTTTACAATTAACTTTTCATCGTTAAAAATGATTCGAAAGTCAATAACCCTAACCAGATCTGGCATATTGAGAATGACGTCCTTGTTGCGTAAGCATTGTAAGCATTACAATATGGAGGGAAACGTAACTAAACTTTAAACCGGAAAAATTCACTTCATTGAGCTAGATTTAAACTCAGGTAATATCGATCCAAAAGCGGAGACTTTACTACGTTGACATAAAAGCTAGCTGATAGGCAAGGGAGTAGAAGTTCCGTATTATAACTACTACAAAAAGCCCCTCCTTCTTAGAACTAGTCCTCCACTTCCTGGCGCACTGAATGTTTGTAGGACTTTCTGAGTGTGTCATCTCAATTACTACAGTTATTTACATTGGGTGCCAAATGATACCCGAAAAAAATTAAACAGATACCCGCGATCCAAAGCAGCCATATATGGGCAAGGGAATAAAAATGCCGGTTTATACCACTACCAAAAAAAAACAACTCGTTTGGAATGATATTTGATAGCGGTTGGTCGCCATATAATTGAAATAAATATAGTTTATACCTCCCAGCGTTAAGACATGGTACACCTTATGTTAAACACAGCCATAGTTAATGTGAAATGTGGCAATTTATTGCAAAAATACTTATTCCTTTTTCTTTTCACAAGTACACGTTGATTGATAAATATTTTGCATTAAATTCTTTTGGTTCATTAAATTTTCTAGACACGTGGCAAATACCAGAATTTCGTAGAAAATAAACAAAAACGTAACAGATGTTCCAGATGCTTTATTCATTTCATCTAGTATCATCTCAAATGGTATCTTAACACTTTCAAATACTGTCATGCACACTAACTATGAACTTTTCTGAAAACTGTGACATTAAATGAATAGGTTTCCTTTATAGCATCACAATGATTGCTGCTAAACATTTCAGTTTTTGAATTACTTTGAGAACTTACAAATTTAAGGTCCGTGTAGTATTACAAAAAGGACATTTTATTATAAATATTTACGTATAAAGTCCACATCAAATCATTCAAAGGCAACTGTACACTTATTTAACAAGATGCCAATGTCATTTTAAGTTAACAACGTTCTCTGTTCATTTTACATAATGCGTGATATACGTCTTAAATTAAACAAAAATGAACATGGAATTTACAATAGGGCTCTGCAACTGAAAAAAAACATGAACTTTTACATGCATTTTGTAAAACCTTATATATTTTAACTCAACTGAAACATGTCAAGCAAAATGTATGATGTCTAAAAAGGCTATAAATAATAGCATGCAATGAACAAGCTTGTTAAATACCGAACAGATTGCAACTTTGAAATGGACAAAGAAACATACTTTATGAAATCTTAATATATAACTGCATATTTTTTCTATGATTTGTTTTTGTTATGAAGGTTTTATAGACATTAAAACCACAAAGGCAAAATTGAAATTACTGAAAGTCTGAGCCAACTTTCTGAAAAGTATTTGAAGTTTTGAAAATTTAATGGTATTTGACCAGTTTACTTTTGGTAAACTGAAATGCCGCATGAAACGTATGCCATTAACAGGGCTTATGCTATTCATTTCTTTTTATCGTTTTCTCTTGAGTTCAAGTTTTTTTATCAAGAAAATGACATTACAGAGTCTTTCTGTATTTCCAAACTATTCAGAATGTATAAACAATTACATTGTATAGAATATTTTGTATATTTATGTCATTGTTAACTGCACGAAAGAAACGGTTACTTTCTAAAAGAAACTGGGTGTTTCTTTGTTTAGCTCACCACTGTTCTTTGCATGAGACTCAATCAAAATTGTTCAAAGGGTTTCAGTCCCTTGCAGATCAAATCACCAAGATCAAATTCAACAAGGTTAAAAATATGTG